>OX456526.1:42619762-44032262 GCA_949748255.1 Eustalomyia histrio | reverse complement strand
CAAGCGGGAAATTCAAAAAGCCACGGACTTATCCACTCGCCCCCGTATATAGATATAAGAAGCATTATGTTAGAAGTTGATGTTCTCTGTACTGCGTACAACGATTTTATTTACCAAAATTTCCCATGAAAGGTTACTATGTATAACATATACGTGTATAAGCTTTATATGTGTATAGGTTTATGAGTTACATGAAGTTGTTGTTTTATTTTGAATATAAATATGCATATGGATAAAAATCAATAATATAACCCATTTCAAAATTTCGGTTGCTAGTCTTAATATTTTATTATAATTATCAAAATTGTGGAAATTAATGGTTGATTGCACTAATGTTGATAAACAATTTGACACTATACTAAAATAATTGGAAAAACTAATTTTTAAGATATTGAAACAGAACAAATATTATACCTTTACTGCAAATATTTTGTTCAAATGACAAAATCTCCAATAAATTGTTGGGTACTGGTATTTAAGTTAGAAGATAATTTTTTTTCCATATTGATTTGAAAAACCAATATTTTGGATGATGTGACATTGTTTCGGTTAATTTAATTAAATTAAATTGAACTATTCTGATGAAGAACTTTAAAGACATGAAATTATAAATTTTAAATAACGATACAATTTTGGTAATAGCGATATAATTCCAACCAATTTATTTTCTGTGTATATATAAAAACGTCCTGAAATTCTATGAAACGGCTTGACCAATTTTTATGAAATTTTCTATGTGTATTTGGTAGGTATGAGAATAGGTCGTAAAGTATTATATTTCATACCGCTAGGTGCTTAGGGTGTTCAAAAAATACCTATAACTCTAAATTTTCACCCTCCTTCCCACAACAACGAAAAATAATATATGAAATGAATGAAATTTAAAGTATGAGGATTGGGTTTATTAATGCAGATATAACTTTGGAATTTTTGTTTACAACGCGGCATTAAAAAAAAAGGGATTCACAAGGAAAAAAGTGACAACTTTAAGCTAGACACAGCGAAATATTTTAACATTTTCCAACTAAAATTCGGTTACTTCCACTAAAATCTTTTTATTTACATAATATTTATTGCTGCCTGTGAAGTTGTAAATGCTTTTTAATTTTCCCTTTAGTTTTATAAAAATGCTTTTGATTATTTTGTAATTACATTTTATGTCCTTATTTATATTCAACGAGATACAAAACAGAAAACCAAAAGAAGCAAAAAAAAATAATTAAAATCTTTTGAACTTAAAGTCTTGTTGTTATCGTTGTTTGTCTATGCATATTGAAGAATCAAAATTAAACAAAAGTTGTTTATTATTGCAGTTGTTTTTCAAATACCGAATAAATGTGTTGCATACTGTCTCTTAATTTATAGACTCAGAAGTAAAAAACAATGATATGTTTAATAAGTTATTGTTATTGAAACTTTTTATTTCTGAAATGCTAAATACTTTTCATTTAAAACAAATACACACAATATTATTTCGTTGTCCAACCTTCAAGTTTTATTAATCGAAAATACATTTAAAAAGAATATTACCTCTTCTTCATTATATTCAGCCCATTTTGTTTAAAATAATCATCAATATTTTACTGGCAAATCATTCGAAAAAAACTATTTTTGTAGATTGTTTTTCCAATATGAAAGTTTTTTTTATTTGTATGTAATTACAAAACACAACACACACATACGTGCATATTTTTATTTTCTATGTTTGTATGTATATGTATGTGAAAACTTGCGTGTAATTTGCATAGAAAAAACTTTGTATTTAAACAACTATTTTGATAAAAAAAAGCAAAAAGAATTATTTAAATTTCTTTCTTTCTCTCTTTAAAAAGGAAACCTAAAATTCAACAATTAACTGAAAACATCAATTTCTACTGAAAGTCTGTATTTTTTATAGTTTGTTTTTTTTTTTTTTTGAATGACTGATGCAAAAAGTAAAAAAAAAAATATTTTTATGTATGTTTATTAAATATTCATTTAAAAAGAAAATTTACGTATTACTTTTTAAATATACTTCAAACGGTGATGGAATAGATATTGTGTGTGCGGAACTAAAAACAAAAACAACGTGCATTGCCATTAAAATTATTTTTTCCATGATTACATTATATTAATTTTCTTTTCAAAAATTTTCATGATCTGGATAAAAAGAAAATTAAATTTCAAATAAAATTTAAAAGAAAATACCATTTAAAAGAATTGATATTTCATTTAAATCCTGGTATTTTAAAGTGGTGTTTAAACGACTGACATATAAGTAATAACAATTATTTAATCTGTAAGAAATAAATTTAAAAAGTTTACTTACTTATTCCGTACAAATACGGGCGGTCTCAAATTTAGCCGATCCAACAAAGAAAATACAACAAATTTGGGAAAAAATTTGATTTATTTCTTAACATAATCTTCTTTTAGATTAATAGACTTTTCCCAGCGTTCTTTAATAGACTCCGCCTCTTCATTTTTGGCAAAACAAGTACCAGCAAATAATTTTTTCATTTTTAGAAATATAAAATAATCCGACGGAGCTACAGGTTGGTTGAAAAGTTCCTGCGCTCAAATTGAAAGAATACTGTTTTTGTTACGAAATATATTTTTATATTCAATATAATCTCCTAGAAGCTCAATACACTTGTTCCAATGATTTTTCAATAATTTTATCCCATCCCTATAATGGTTTTCCGGAAGCTCTGCAAAATAACGATCTACGGCTGCTATGACCTCTTTATTCGACGAAAACTGCTTTCCACGAAGTCTCATCCATAGTTATAAAACGACGCAAGAAGTCGGTTTTATTCGGCTTTAAACGCTCCAAATTACACTGAGAAATTTGTTTTCGATCCAGTTGAATTGTTAATGTGTGCGGCACTAACTTTCCAAACAGTTTTTTCATACGTAATTCTTCATGTAAAATATGTAGTACTCGTTCGTCTGAGATGCCTATGGCATTAGCAATTTCGCGCTTAGTCAAACTTGGATCTTCACTAACCATATTATGAACCTGCTCAATGATTATTGCTGTGGTTGCAGTTTTTGGTCGTCCTTCGCGTGGATCGTCTTTAAGGCTGGTACGACCACGTTTCAATTCACCAGACCAAAATTCAATGGTGCGTTTTGAAGGTGAGGACTCCTTATACACTTCTAACAATTGTTCATAAATTTCCTTTGCTTTTAAATCCTTCAAAACAAAGAATCTAATGACCGCACGATATTAAATTTTTTCCATATTAAAAAAAAATCAATGACACGTCAACTTCAAATGGCTTGTAAACAAAGAAAGAATTGACAGAATGACTTGCAACTTTGCATGTGTTCTCAGGACAGTTATACCAACTTGAGAAAAAAAAAAGTTTGGAGCTAGCAGTGCCATCTCTTGGTGAGCGCAGGAACTTTTCCACCAACCTGTAAATCTGGCATCTAAGTTGCGTGATGATGCAATCAAAATTGAATTCATTTATTTTAGGCATCGCAATAGTGGATGTGTGAACTAGTGCATGGTCTTTATAAAGCAACACTTTCATTTTCGCCAAATGCGACCTTTTTTTTCTTAATTTCATCACTTAAACGCTGCACTAAGTTAGCATAATATTCGGCATTGCTGGTTTTAGCTTTTCAAAGATAATCAATAAAAACTATCTTACGCGCATTCCAAAAACAGGCACCAGAACCTTGCCTGCAGATAGGCACAATTCTCCGGTTACAGTTCACTGCATCGACTGTTCCTTTGTCTCAGGTGTGAAGTGGTCGACGGACACATGTATCATCTATGTTTACCAATCAACGTAAAAACTCGGATTTTTTGCGATAACACATCGCCAAACACTCAATTTAAACATATTCACGACGTACTGCTATTTCATCTTAAAATTTTCGGTCAATATGCCATGTATAGCACTTTTTTAAATGCCTATAATTTCAGCTAGCTCACGCACCTTCAGCCAACAATATCCACTACAATTTTGTGGATTTTCTTAACCGTTTCTGGCGTGGAACCTTTTATTGGTCAGCCACCACGCTGTTCGCCTTGGCAGCTTGTAAGGCCTCGTTTAAACTTTGCCACCCAATATTTTATAGTCATAAACGAAGGTGCAGACTCCCCCAGAGTAGAGTCTAGCTTGGCTTTAATATTGGTTGGACTGAGACCTTTCAATTGAAAATATTGAATTAAATAACGATGACCACTTTTTTTTCCATGTTTACGAATTCACTGAGATCGTTTATTTATAATGGCTTCAAAAAAAAAAAAAAAAAAAAAAAAAAAATACTAAACAACGTGGTACCTTAAAACTTAAGCCAAATGTTTTGTAAGGTTACCACTTTTCGCCAAAGTAAATTATTTCAATTTACTGCCGCCATCTATACGACAAGTCAGCTAATTTTGGGATCGCCTTTAAATGACAATTCATTTATTTGAAATTATTTCGGTTTTTTAATTTGCAAAATGTATACTCACACATTATATAAAGACATTTTGTGTAAATGGCCTTATGTGTGTGTGTTTATGATTGTAATTCGAATAAAAATAATTGTGTATATAAATAAATAATTTATTTATAAAACAAAATTGTAATTTTTTATATTTTTTTTTTTGTTTGTTTGTTTTTATTTTTGTTTTGAAATAGTTGCTGACAAAATTTAAATTTGTAATAACTGCACCGAAAGCAAATATACCACAAATTCCCGTTTTGCGGATAAATTTGTATTAAATTTCAAACAAATGAAAAATAAATGAACTGAAAAAAATCGGTAAATGAAAATAAATCATTTTAAACAAATGTATAAAAAAGTTAAAATAAACATTTCTTTGAAAAATAAATGTATGTTCATTTATTTTAATCCGAACTGAACTACATAATATTCTGAGGTACAGGTCAAGAATAAAACTTTACTATTATTTTGAAAATTTGATAAAAAAAAATTTCATATTTAAGTCCTCAAATATGGAATTATATTGGTCTACAATTTTTATAAGTTTTATTTAGTTAAACAATTAAAATATTTTTGGGATTTGTGGTAGTATGAAAGTGAATACACTAAATAAAAATAAGTATCATATTTTTTCTTACATAATTTTTGAGAAATTTGTGCAGATTTTTTATTTTAGCCGGGGTTACCATGACTTTTGCTATTCAATGTATGTCATTTTTCGTATCAAATACGATATAAATTGATATAAAATTATATATATGTGACTTTATAGAAGACGCCTTCCCATGACTAACAAGTTTGCTGCGATAGTCGCTGTGCTCTATTGTGTGGACTCAACTGTGATTTTTTGCCATTTGGTATTTCAGTGTAAATTTGTTCAGTATAAAAAAAAGATTCTTTACATTTGGCAATGCCACTTCTATGAATAGACTAACAAACGAACAACACTTGCAAATGATTGAATATTATTATCAAAAAGAAGATCCATTATTCTATCGAAAAATTGTCTTTAGCGACAAAGTTCATATTTGGCTCAATAGGAATTGCCGAATTTGGTGTGAACAGCAGCCATAGGCAGTTCAAGAGCTGCGAATGCAACCTGGAAATAGACTGTTTGGTTCGGATTGTGGGCCTGCAGCATCATTGTACTGTAATTCTTCAAGAACAATTAAAATCGTAACGTTACAATCAATAGAGCAAGTTACCGTGCGATAATTACCGACTCTTTTTTGCCCAAAATGGAAGACTATTTTTCGTGGCTATACGGGAAGTCTCTCATGTACAGGGCAAGCCAGTCATAATTCCTGCCATTGATGAGATACCGTCCAAAATTCTGAAAAACTATGCCGAAATTGGAGCTCACGGCGTTGCCGCGGGAAATATTTACATGAAATAATCTTTCAAGAATAAATATCAGGCATTCATTTATGGCCCAAAATAAATATTTCATTCATTTTTGCAAATTTTCTACGTGTTTTATTTAAAAAACGAAGCACAAAAATCGTTTTTTTTCACTCAGAATATTATGTAGTTAACTGTTTGTAGTTTATTAAAAAAGTTTTCCGTTCCATTTAAAAATAAAGGAACATACATTCATTTTTCAAAGAAATATCTATATTAACTTTTTTATACATTTATTCGAAATAATGTACTATAATTTACCGATTTTTTTCAGTTTCATTTATTTTTTTCATTTGTTTGAAATTTAATAAAAATTTACACACAAAACGGAAACTTGTGGTTTATTTGTGTCCGTAACAGTTATTACAAATTTAGATTTTGCTTGCTGTCTATTTCAAAAAAAAAATATTCAAATAATTTCAATTTGTTTTTTTATTTAAATTGTATATATACAAAATTTTTCAATACAATTTACAAGAACTTCATAAACACACATACATATACAAATTCATTCACACAAAAAGTTTTTATAGCTTCATATGCATACATACATTTTGTATTGTACGAGTATATTAAAAAAATAAAAAATACAAAAACGGAAATAATTTCAAGTAAATGAAAAAAACATTTATTTTTTAAGGATTGGTAGGTAAAATTTTGATATTTATTTTAACTGATTATATCATTTGTTTCTTACGGATGTGTCAGTTGATTAATCAACATTTAAAAATAAATAACAAATGACATTTAATTTAAATGAAAATTAAGTAGACCGGTTTTTAAATGAAATATCATTTCTTTTGAATGATATTTTCAGTTATTTTAACTTACAAACTTCTTTAAGTGTTTCTAATGTTTTGTCAGTTAAAAAATGTATGGTTATTTTAAGCGACTTTTAATTTTTTTTACTACTTTTGTCGATTATTAAGCAATGATTAAAAATAAACAACAAAATGAGCTGAGTATAATAAAAAATCAATAGTCCTCCTTTTGATTGTATTTTCGATTATTTAAGTATGTATTTAAGATTGTTTTGAACGAAATAATATTGTGAGTGTGGATAAAAAAAGACGGCAAAAATGTGTGTATCTAGATAATGTGATTATGAAAAGAAATGAAATATTTCTTAACTTCGATTTGTTTACGTTTTAAAAATTATTCAAATTCTACGGCTACTATTTTGCGTCTCAAAAGGCTACCTATCCAATCTAAGCCTTGCACCGCAGCTCATGTTCTGGCCATAGTATCTAATATTGCATCCCTGGACAGGGTACTGAAAGCGCACACAATATCAAGGAAGTTGAAAACTTTTTTATTAAATTACAGACAGTAATCTACATAATCTTCTGAGTGTAAATTTTCATATAATATTTCATTCATTTTTGCAAATTTTCTGTGTGTTTTATTTTTCAATTTTCAAAACCCAAACGATTAAAAAATCATACTTTATGATTGCAGTTTATTAAGACCATAAAGGGTGTGTTTCATTCGTTTTATATGTTTACAACTTTTAAACATTGTCCAATAATCATTTTGTTTTTTTTTTTTCATCTTCTTTATAGACAACTGATTATTGTAGCTCCAATTGTTATTTTTGACGTTGTTGTTGTTCATTTGTTATTGTTGTTTTCATTTATCATTACATTGTTTACCAGTCAAGTCAAACGATTGTTAAAATTCTTAAAATGACACTAAATCTGAAGTGATGTACATAGTTTTATATAACAAAAAAAAAGTAAAAACAAAATTATTTCGTTGAAGTATTTTATTACAAAATACTAGAATATAAATTCACATTTTACTTTCTTACTATAACATTAGTACAGAGTGTTTAAGCAGATGGGACAGTTGTTGCTGCAACAAGATATCAAATGTTGTTACAATGTTGTAAATATATGATATTACAAGTCTTTTACAAAGATTTGTTTTTAAACCGAAATGAATTAACGTGATGAATAAATAAGAATAAATAGGATGAAATAATAAGCCAATGATATAAAGTTTTTAAAGTGAATGATGCTAATCAAAAGGTTACAAAATTTGCTTTTTTTATGTATGTAGAATAGTTATCATGGCACCAACAGTGTAGGTGTTGTATGAGTAATATTTCACAATTAATATTACTCATACGTTATGACTATAATTTGTGGCAGGGATGAAAATATGGTACAATTGTACTTTTTTGGTACATTTTTACATTCGTTGGTACCGTGGTACTACCGCGGCTCATTTAGTACAATTTGAATTTTTTTCAAATTTTCAATTTATAACTTGATAAAACAACATAACATAAAGTCGACTTTTTTAAAAGCAACTTTAAATTAAAAACCTGTTTTTATTTATTCAGCTACTATACTAAAAAATAGTCAGTTTTAAGTTGAACCGGCTCTAAATTGGTGTCACATCAAATGTACCAAATGTTTCCATACACATTGTACTAAAATATTTGGAAGTGGCAACATTGAACAGCTGATTTTAAATTACCTCTCAAGCAAAAAAAAAATAAAAAATAAAAAAGTGTATTATTTTTAAAAAGCTATTAAATGCCTTATAATTTTTTAATAGCAAATCGTGAAAAGGTTAAATCGCCCTCCAAGGGAGGCGGGCAACCAGAAAAAAAGGTGTGACAAAAATTAGAGTAAAATTTTACAAAGTTTTGTGGGAATTATACGACTACATAAAATTAACAATAAATTTTGTTTCACAGGGTCAATTTAAATTTTTTAAAGTTTTTTTAGTGTCTAAGCAAATCTGACTCATTACGATAAAATTGTTTAAAAAAAAAGCGGAAACAATTTTGGTACCGTGAGGATCGAAAAAGAACAATTTGTTTGTCTGGTTGGTACAATAACAGAAAACATATTTTCCATTCCTGATTTGTGGATTTTTATTAGTTTTTGTTTATCAATTAATTTTCAAAATTTAAATTTATTATACATTACAAAAAGGGTTTTTGTTTTCCCGGACTTTTTCATTTCCCGGAACACATGAATTTTTTCGAATTTCCCGGGATCCCGGGATTTCCCGCTTGTATAAAAATAATTAAAAGAAGTGAAGGTTTTACTGTATAAAGTAAATTTTTTATTAAAAAAACATAACAAATTCACGAAATGAAAAAAATTTACATTTATAATAATAGTTTTATATAAAAATCAAAAAAATAATGAGATCAAACTTTTGAAAGTTTTTAAAAGGCTAAATCAGATACATATGTAGCACTCTGCAACTACAAAAAACAACTTGAACCACATGTATGTTAATACGTTTATAATATATTTAAAATAAAAGTAATTTAGTTCCCTTTTAGAAAAAATGTTTTTAAAACTGAATACGCGATTTAAGACTTATTCGAAAGTCTGTTTCTAATTTTGTTTACAAAAATTCCTGATATGGAAAACACCCGTTCGCTCTCTATTTTTTTTTTTTATAGAATATAAAGTTGATTTATTGGACTTTAATAATTTAGATTTCTCGTTAACGTTATTTATTGCTGCCTTTAACATATATTCAAATGTTTCTACTACTACAATATTATCAGCAATACAGGTTAGTTGAAAAGTTCCTGCGCTCGAAATGAAAGAATACTGTTTTTGTTACAAAATATATTTTTTTATTCAATATAATCTCCTAGAAGCCCAATACACTTGTTGCAATGATCTTCCAATAATTTTATCCCATCTGTATTATGGTTTTCCGGAAGCTCTGTAAAATAACCGTCTACGGCTGCTATGGCGACGAAAAATGCTTTCCACGAAGGAATTGTTTGAGATTTCTGAAGAGATAGTAGTCACTGAGAGCCAAATCTGGTGAATATGGTGGATGTTCAAGCAATTCGTACTTTAATTCTTTGAATTTAGCCATCAGGTGCATTGTCTTGATGAAAAATGTTTTTTTTCTTCTTTAAACCAGGTCTTTTCTCACGAATTTTTTCATCCAGCTGATCCAAAAGGCTGCAATAATATTCGGAGTTGATTGTTTTACCTTTCTAAAGATAATCAATCAACAAAATTCCTTTTGCATCCCTAAAAACTGATGACATAACCTTCTTTGCTGATCGTTGTGACTTCACCTGCTTTGGAGCTGAACAACCAGCTTCAGTCCACTATAAACGTTCCATAGTTATAAAACGATGCATGAAGTCGGTTTTATTCGGCTTAAAACGCTCCAAATAACGCTGAGAAATTTGTTTTCGATCCAGTTTTTGTTGAATTGTTAATGTGCGGCACTAACTTTCCAAACAGTTTTTCCACACGTAATTCTTCATGTAAAATATGGAGTATTCGTTCGTCTGAGAGGCCTATGGCATTAGCAATTTCACACTTAGTCAAACTTGGATCTTCACTAACCATATTATGTACCTGCTCAATGATTTCTGCTGTGGTTGCAGTTTTTGGTCGTCCTTCGCGTGGATCGTCTTTAGGGCTGGTACGACCACGTTTAAATTCACCAGCCCAAAAATCCAATAGTGCGTTTTAAAGGTGAGGACTCCTTATACACTTCTAACAATTGTTCATATATTTCCTTTGCTTTTAAACCCTTCAAAACAAAGAATCTAATGACTGCACTATATTCAATTTTTTCCATATTTACAAAAATCAATGACACGTCAACTTCAAATGGCTTGTAAACAAAGAAATAATTGACAGAATGACTTGCAACTTTGCATGTATTCTCAGGACAGTTATACCAAAAGTTTTGAGCTAGCAGTGCCATCTCTTGGTGAGCGCAGGAACTTTTCAACTAACCTGTACTGCTCTTAATCTCTACAGCTTCATTTATTCCTTTAAAAAGACGATTATAAAGATATTCAGCATAAGAAATAATTGAACTTTTGGTAGCGAGTGTAAATAAATTATTTTCATTATTGAATATATCAGGTTCATTTAAATACTTTAATAGTGTTCACAGGTTTTTGTCTCTTCTTTCTTCAATTCTTTGTTTAAGGTCATCGAACATAGTTTGGCCAATAGAAATGTGATTTAAAAAAATGTTGTTGGCATAAAGTGGTGATTATAGCATCAACTTTTAGTAAATTCTTATCACATTTATGTTACTTTCAATCTAAAGTCCTTCAATATCTAACTCAATTAAGCTTTACTCTATTACTGTTTTGTAATTATTGCTTATCACTAAAAGTTCATTGTTATCAAAATCATCACAAACGTAATAATCATCATCCGTCGATTCCGATGCAAGAATCAATGTATTTAAGGTCTTTTTGTAAAATACATCTACTACCACAGCTAAATGAATAGCGTGGTTAAGACAAACAATTCCGTCAACCGGATTTTCTCTTACAAATTTTTTCATTACGTATGGACCATCGGTAATAGTGGAGACTATATGTTTCTTAAAATTTGTGTTGAATTCAGTTAAACGATCTTCCGCATTTGCCGGGAATAAAAACTATTCCCAAATTATAAAACGTCTTTTCATCTCCGTATACACAAAAATTTAAGTATCGTCTATTTCGTACACTAATCCATTCGTCTATGACTAAAGAAAATCTAGAATGTTCTTTTAGTTCAATTTTTATATTTTTTTATTGTTGATTAACCAACGATTGTAGATCTGCTTCAGATTTTGGGAGATGGAATCCATTAAGGGTCATAGAGTTTTTTATAAGAATTTAGCAAAAGAACATTTATTCATCAAAACACGAACAGCTGTTTATTATATGAACACAACGAGTTGCCATCAATTGTAAATATTTTTAGAATACTAATATAAAAAATCCCGGGAAGTCCCGCACAAAATTCCCGGGATTACGGGAACGAAAAATTACCTGGATTCCCGGGAATCCCGTCCCGTAATTACAAAGCTGTTTAGCTTTTAAATTTCTATAGATCTCTGTTTGTTGTATTAATTAAATTTAATTTAATTTATCAAGTGGGGTTCAATAAAATTGATAAATTTTTTGAAAATAAATCAATCAGAACACAATTTTTTTTTTAAGTCTTTGTTCTAATTGTATGATTTTCAAAAAATTTATCAAATTTTATTGAACGTGTTTACTCCACTTTAGTTTGTAATTAATTCTATAACAGTTGTGGTTTTTCACATTAGAAGCCATAAATTTGATGGTGAAATGTGGATTTTATTACATCCGCAAGTATAAAGTACTACAACATTCGTTGTCATTGAGTAAATTTTCTTAAGCACAATTTTGTCAATGAATAACAATTTCTAAAGTGGGTATCTGCAGTGAATGACTAACAATTTACATAATTATTTAAATTTTGCTCAAAAATTATTCAAAATTTTGCAGTATGTTGCTTAAATTAATATTATTTTTTTAATTTATAGATTACACACAATTATTATCTACACGATCTTCCTACCATATTATACCTAACTATAAAATAATTTCAGATTAAATAGCCATTATTTGTATACTTTCATACACATTTCTCTAAAACTGTATGTGCAATTAACCAAAAACAATTGTAACACATAGCAGTGCATTCACTCACTTCGATGGTTTAACCTAATTTTAGTATTTGTAATAAAATGCATGTAACAGATGCCTTTAAAGCATATAATTGTAGTTCTACTTTACAAACACATATTTACATTAACACGTCTTTAAGCATTTTCAAATTACTATATTCAATTGCAGTTTAATGTGTTCAAGAGTTTCATTTTAAAAGTTAAGGTGGGGTTTGATTTTATTTAAAGTAAAGTATGTTGTTCGCGTTTTAGGAGAAAAAACTATTATGCTGCATATTAAAAAAAAATATTATAATGAATATCGCAATATTGTACAATTTTTACAATTTTTTAAAATTTGTTTTTATGAAATTTAATATACAATCATATAATATTTCTAGTAAAAATTGACATTTTGGGTTTATTGTAATTGTGTATTTCTTATAATGTAGAACAAAATATATATTTATTTATAAAATTTAAATTACAATTTGAGGTGAATAAAGTTCGAGTGAATTTTTTTCACGGGAAAAAAAATTTACTAGTTATGCTTAAAGTAATAAAATATGATAATTGTATTCGGGGTGGTTAGTTATCTCTAAACAAAAATAACCAGATACATGAATTAATTCCACAGGGGGTCAATTCTTGTTCTGTGATAATGTAAAGTGAAAAAAAAAGTTTTCATTTTTGTTTTCATAAATACACAAATACATATATAATTTGCGATTCTCGTATGTATTATGAAAAAATGTTTCATTCGCACTGTACCAATGAAAATTTTGTAACTGTGTTATCCAAAGCAAATGTCAAAACAAAGAAAAATGTAAACAAAAGTGAATTAAGTTCGTAAAATTTATTTTAAATAATTATATAAAAATGTATTAAAATTGTGTTATTGGATATTACTCAAAGAATTCGGGATGAATATAGGAATTTTTTGAAAGTGCTGAGACGCATACTTCGTGATTGACAAAATCCATTCGAGATGACAACCGAAGAGCACTTCATGGACTTATATCGGCTTGCTTAAGTCAACTATATTTGGTGCGCGTTAAGTAATATTAAAGAAAAAAAAACATTTCATAAAGAATATAAATAAACTATTAATAAATAAACCTTAAGTCGCTTCAATACTTTTTCCATTTTTCACCGTCCTTTTGGGTCCCACTAAAACTGTAAGGCTCGCCGCTTATTCGTTACACTTTTCGTCTCTAAATTTGGCACCATCTGCAGTTACAAATCTGTTAATATGGCATTAATAAAAGTGTGATAATGGCAATTAAACTACTTACTTATCGTTTGCAATGTCCAAATGCTTTTCTAAATAATTAATTAAATACTCCTTTTGGCTTTTGCAAGCACGCTTTCTTCTTACAACCTTCTCCATGTTTATTTCACTTATAAATAGTCTGTGTAAACAATTTTTTCATATGAAAATATTTTAACAGTTGGTTGCACTGTTACAGAAAATAAGAATCGCCAGTGCTGTGCAATCGTGAAAAAATCTTGTTTCGTTCCACTTTTTTTTCATATGAAAACGTTTTAGTATTTCTTTACCTATTTTTACAGAACGTGAATCAAAACTACTATGAAAACGTGAAAAAACTTTTAATTTCACCGTTTCACAAAACGAGAATTGACCCTCAGGTCTCAATAAAAAATTAATCCAAACGCAGAGAAAAAACATGGTTGGGGCAATCATATTCGGTGAGCATCATATACTTCTAGGTGCTATGAAAAATTGATTATCAGATGGACTTTTTCATTAGTTGACAGAAGTTGTTAAATATAGGGACAACAAAATAAATATAGGGAGTGGCTTTGTTTTAAAGTTAAAAATATGATTTTGAACACGCCATGAATTATTGTTCAGACCAGGACAAAGTGGATATCACTGGTATGCAAAATTTTTTAATTTTAAGTACTTTTTCTAGACTTTTTTAATAAAATAATAACATACAGGTTGGTTGAAATGTTCCTGCGCTCACCAAGAGATGACACTGCTAGCTCCAAACTGTCCTGAGAACACATGCAAAGTTGCAAGTCATTCTGTCAATTATTTCATTGTTTACAAGCCATTTCAAGTTGACGTGTCATTGATTTTTTTTTAATATAGAAAAAATATAATATCGTGCAGTCATTAGATTCTTTGTTTTGAAGGGTTTAAAAGCAAAGGAAATTTATGAACAATTGTTAGAAGTGTATAAGGAGTCCTCACCTTCAAAACGCACCGTTAAATTTTGGGCTGGTGAATTTAAACGTGGTCGTACCAGCCTTAAAGACGATCCACGCGAAGGACGACCAAAAACTGCAACCACAGCAGAAATCATTGAGCAGGTTCATAATATGGTTAGTGAAGTTCCAAGTTTGACTAAGCGGAAAATTGCTAATGCCATAGGCATCTCAGACGAAGGAGTACTCCATATTTTACATGAAGAATTACTTATGAAAAAACTGTTTGGAAAGTGTGCCGCACACATTAACAATTCAACAAAAACTGGATCGAAAACAAATTTCTCAGCGTTGTTTGGAGCATTTTAAGCCGAATAAAACCAACTTCTTGCGTCGTTTTATAACTATGGATGAGACTTGGATCTACAGTGGACTGAAGCTGGTTGTTCAGCTCCAAAGCAGGTGAAGTCACAACGATCAGCAAAGGAGGTTATGGCATCAGTTTTTTGGGATGCAAAAGGAATTTTGTTAATTGATTATCTTCAGAAAGGTAAAACAATCAACTCTGAATATTATTGCAGCCTTTTGGATTAGCTGGATGAACAAATTCGAGAGAAAAGACCTTGTTTAAAAAAGAAAAAAATCATTTTTCATCAAGACAATGCACCTGCTCACAAAAGTGTTTTGACGAATTAAAAAGAATTAAAGTACGAATTGCTTGAACATCCACCGTATTCACCAGATTTGGCTCCCAGTGACTACTATCTCTTCAGAAATCTCAAACAATTCCTTCGTGGAAAGTATTTTTCGTCTAAAGAAGAGGCCATAGCAGCCGTAGACGGTTATTTTGCAGAGCTTCCGGAAAACCATTATAAGGATGGGCTAAAATTATTGGAAGATCAATGGAACAAGTGTATTGAGCTTCTAGGAGATTATATTGAATAAAAAAATATATTTCGTAACAAAAACATTATTCTTTCATTTCGAGCTCAGTAACTTTTCAACCAACCTGTATGTAGATTCTATGGGCTTTTTCTAATAGAAAACTTCTTAGATTCTAAGGACATTTTCAAGATTTTTTTTATATAGTCCTTAGTGTCTCAGAATGTTTTTTTTTAGAAAAAGTCCATAGAATCTAAGAATATTTCTACTAAAAAATGTTCATAGAATCCAAATATTATTCATGATGAAAAGTCCTCAGAATCTAAGAAGTTTTTTGAATCTAAGTTATTTAAGAATGTATGAATTTTTATCTAACAATATGCAGTACCTAAGAATTTTACTTTAAGGAAAATCCATAGAATCTAAAAATGTTTCTATCAAAACAATTTATAAAATTCTAGTATTTTGTGGGAGAAACCTTTTCGTACAAAACAAATTTTGGTTTCTACAGACTTTTTCTTATAAAAAAATATTTTATTAATATTTTCAGTACTTTTCCACAAGAAAGTCGTTATTTTACAAGAAATTAATAAATAAATATATTTTTTTTAAATTTATTATTATTTTAAAACCATTTTGACAATGATTTTTTTTTTTGACAATGTAGGGATTAGTGTAAATTATTATGTTATATACCAGCAAAAATAAATGGAAGTAATGCTTAAGGAATCAATTTTTCGTTGATTCCAAAGTATCTTTTAGTGCTGATTTTCCTCTTCCAAAGTAGTTATTTTCCCAACTTCAAAAATGTGGTTTTGAATAAAATAAGCAATTCAAATCTATGACGGGTAAGCAAGGTTAAACATTAGCCACATATATTTATATATAAATTTCACATTTATAACTATGCTTAAGTACAATACTTTAGTTATTTTGAAACAAGACATGAGGTTTAAATAAATTGTATCAATTTTTAACTCACAAAACTTAACAGATTTTAAGTTCTTAAAATAAAAAAATATATAGTAAAAATTGCAAGAATTTTGAACAAAGTAATTTAACAAATAATTCCCGATTACGTAATGCGTTATAATATACCCAACAGTCAACGTCACAACAGCAACAAGAAATGTTTCCGCTAAATTCCCAGGTTGAAGCTACCGGGACATGGTGAATGTGGCTAAGGCCCGATTACTGATGTAATGTTAAAATTTTATTTAAAAAATTCATAGTTTATTTGGGAACATCAAAAGATGTAATTTTTCACCAAACCATAAGAAGGGCTTTAGATGCAATGAAAAAGAATCATAAAAGAAAATTTCTACCCTATGATACCCCTATGTAAAAGTCATTGGTTCCGATCCAAATTTTCACAACACCGGAATCAAAATCACTGCTTCTTTTTCTCTTCTTTTGCTACTTTTTTTGCTGGGTATCTAAGGAATTTTTGAAAATAAAACCCCCCAGGTGAAAATATATATTTTAATTCCTATTGTTCCTCCAATGATCATAGGGCATTTCATTTAGAGTTTTCAAAACCAGTTGCCAAAATATTCGATAAACGGATATTTAAAAAATAGGAAATTTTAAAATCATTCAAGAAACCGAAATGATACAATTTTTTTATTCAAACATAAGTGTATTACAATTGTAAATGGCAAAATCGTCTTTTATTTGACTTATAAAGGGTGTCCAAGAAGAACGCAATTTTTAAATCTGGCAACATTCGAAGTGTCATTGTTTGACATTTGAACAATTGTTATTGTTTGCTAGTAGAAGGTACGAGGTTAGTAAAAATGGAGCGCTACACGAATGAACAAGGCATTCTCATTGTGAAATTGTTTTACCAAAATGGTGAAAGTTTTGCGGCTACAGTTCGCAAATTGCGATCAATTTGGGGTCACAATAATGCTCCAAAAGAGTCAACTGTAAAGAGATTAATGGATAAATTTGCCGAAACTGGGTCTGTTAGTGATGTAAAGACAACAACGCGCCATCGACCAGGTCGATCGACCGAAAATGTCGCAGCTGTACGTGATGATGTCGCTCAAACTCCATCCACCTCAATTCGACACCGAGCTCAGCAAATTGGTGTCTCCAAATCCACTTTGCAGCGAATTTTGACGAAAGATTTGCATCTTCATGCATACAAAGTTCAATTGACTGAAGCCAGCTGACCATGGACAGCGAAGGGAGTTCGTTAATTGGGTATTGGAGAGACAACATGAAAATGCTGATTTTGCCGATAAAATCATCTTCAGTGACGAGGCCCATTTTCATCTTGATGGCTTCGTCAATAGGCAGAATTGTCGCATTTGGGGTGAGGAAAATCCTCGAGTGATTCACGAAAAGCAAATGCATCCTCAACGTGTCACTGTGTGGTGTGGTTTTTGGGCTGGAGGAATCATTGGACCTTTTTTTTATGAAAATGAGGCAGGTCAAGCGCAAACAGTCAATGGTGTTCGGTATCGTGAAATGATAACCAGTTTTTCTTGCCTAGAATTGAAGAAATGAATGTGGAGGGCATGTGGTTCCAACAAGACGGCGCCACATGTCATACAGCCAGAGAAACAATTCAATTGCTGCATCAGTCATTTCCCGGTCGTGTTATTTCGCGTTTTGGAGATCAGAATTGGCCGCCTAGATCGTGCGATTTAACACCATTAGATTTTTTTCTTTGGGGTTTTTTGAAGTCGATGGTTTACGCGAATAAGCCGACGACGACTCAAGCCTTAAAAGAGGAAATTGGACGCTGCATTAATGAAATACCGCAGCATTCATGCAAAACGGTCATTGAAAATTTCATTAAAAGATCGTGTGCATGCCAGCAAAGCCGCGGCGGCCATCTGCACGACATATTGTTCCATACATAACCTCATTCTGTCTACTTTACGATATAATAAAGTTTCACGATTTTTTTTGTTTTAAATATCTGTGTTTTATTTAAAATTTAAAAATTGCGTTCTTCTTTACTAATTCATTAATCGTTATCAGGATTTTATATTTTCACAATTATCACATTTATTTATAGTCACAATATTTGTTACCACAGTATAGTTACAGCCAATCTTATTATAAAATATAAAGTGGCAATCATGAAATTATAAAATATTTATTATAATAATGATAGTAGTGACTATATTTATGTTTAGAATTTATCGTATTCATTACCCAATAACTTGATCGTAACAACCATACCCGAATGCAGCAAATATAATGTATTAGCAGTGATCATGTTGCAATCATGTTTTTTCTCTCAATTGCACGATAAAATAATTGCTTTAAATCTCAACTTGTGTAACATTTTATTATTTATTCGCTCAAAGGTATTTCATTTAAACCGATATTTAAAAAATGGGAAATTATAAAATTTTTCGAGAAACCGAATTGTAAGTGTCAAATAATTCGACATTTTGAATGAAAACTTAAAAGAAACTCATTTGTTTAATAATTTAAAATAAAAAATATTTTGTGTTACAATAATTAATTACTAGTCAAACAATTAATTACTTGTCAAATTCCATACAAATTTTGTATCAAAACCAGGAAGGTTTAAAAAAAAATACTATTTTTTGGTTGTAGTGTAAATTGTAATGTAAGTGTATGTGGTGTCATGGGAAGAGACACAGTCCGCTAGTCGTAGGGTTCTGAGTTCAAATACATAGACATTTTTTAAAAGTTTTTTTTTAATTACGTATAGAGCTCAATTTATATGCTGTTGTAGCTGCAATGTTGTTTTAAACAAAAGTATTCAAATTTAAAACCCAAAAAATATTCAAGTTTGAAATTTGTATAGAGTTTAGCCTGGAGCAAAAGTAATGACCTGACAAACAGAAGGTCGCCGGTTCTAGCCAAGTTTGCGGAATAAATAATTTTTATTTTTAAAATAAAGTTTGTGGAATGCGTTTTTATTATTCTACTAATACAGTGAATAAATACAGAAAACAGATTCATTGCGACTACCAAATTTTTAGCCCACCGATTGGTTTGGTGGGGGCCACAGATATATTTGTTTGTAACAACAGAAATTCGGTAACTATAATAGAAATTCGGTAATTACAACAGAACTTCAGTTTAAGAAAAATATTTCAATTGTGTTAGAATATATTTGATTACCATAACCAAATAATTTAGTTGCTTAAACTAAATTAATGAGTCCGTTATCTCTGTGTACTCTTTATGGAATGTCTATTTATAGAATATTATTATCTATTAATAGAAGAGTAATCAATAAAAATTCGGTAAATTTAAAAGTGATGGCTGAAACTAAAAAGCTGTTTTCTGTGTGTGTCTTTCAATATTAGCTAATAGCTAATTTGAACATAAAGCAGAATGTGAAAACATAAAATTAGTAATTAAATTAAATATGTCGCCGATTCTGAGGAAGTGTAGTGTGTGGAAGATCGAAAGTGATAAGCGGCTATGTTGTCTGGGCGTTAGAGCCGCGTCTGGATCAATATATACAAGGTTAATAGAGACAATACTCTCCGTTAGATCGATAGATGTGTGAGGCTGCACTTGCGACTTATGTATATGCTGATGGTGCTCGGTAGTGGTCTCTTGGAGGCCTGCGTTCACAGCATCAGGGAGTTTTTGAAAATATGTCGGGATATCTCATTTTGGGTATGGAATGTGTGCGGAACAACGTAACTATATTGTCGGACTGAGATTTTATTATTGTGGTCAGGGAGCTGTGGAGGAATATTGGATGATACCAACAAAGTTCATTTCTGCACTGGACGGGAGAACTGCTTTAGATTTCTTTTGTGAGGATCTGGATATATAAATGTACCTCCACCTCCTGCGCCACAACACTGTTTTTCAGGCGTAGGTTTTGGCTATTACCGCATTCGTTCATTTTTTGACTGTGACTGATTAATTTGGGGATGTACTCATCTTCGCTGATTGTAAGGCTGCGGTTAGGGCTTCGCCAGTGGAGTGTGTGAAATCGAAGACGGACTTCAAGAGTGTGATGAACGCTTATTCTTTCAGGGGCGTCTGAGGCTGACGAGCTGGAAAGAGATAGATCCAATCTGGTTTCCGTTAACCTTGAAAATCCAAAACTTTTTAGAACAATGTGCTACCAACATGTACAAGAAGATCTCGAACGAAAGTAATGTTGGTGCGATCATAAAAGGTACTGTTAGGCGACCTGGATGTAGGCAGAGTAAAGAGAATCTTAAGACTGGGGAAGAAGGAACTGGCCAACGTAAGGGAAATTCTCGATTAAGAAAGTTCAAAATCCAATATATAGTTCAGAATTTTTTATACAATAAAATAATTTTCAAATCAGAGCGCCCCGGTAGGTTAGTTTGTAGCGTGCTAGCTTATCAGTTTGGGGGTCGTGGGTTCAATTCCCACCAGAGACTCTGGTCTGTTTTCGCTACAACGAGCCGATAGCCTTTGTTGCTAGTGCTCGGTTAGGGTATTAGGATATAATTTGTAATTATATGATTAATATAAATTTTTATACAGAACAAAATTTCAGCAATATCATTTTTTTTCCTTTTTTTAGGGGCATACTTGAGGTTATATAAGTTTAAAACGAATAAAAGATATGAACTCATAAACATGTAATTTTTTTAAATAATAATCGAGGCTAAAAACAGCACACACAATTTAACAAAAAAAAAAACTTTATGCTGCCTTTAGGCTGAAAAGTTAATTTAATTAAAATTGGGGTACCTGTCTATAAAACAGGGTTGATAGGCAATACCGCTTAAATACTGTTATTGATTCAATACCCTTGCAACGAACTATCGTTAGCACTAAAATACCGTTACCGAAATAACTGAAAGTGACTGAAAATCGTTATTCTTAAAATACCGTTACAAAAATTATAGAAAATATCGTTATCGTTAAAATACCATAATAACTAAAATATCGTTACCCTTAAAAAAACGTTACCGAAATAATAGAAAATAGTGTTACCCTTACCGATAACCTCATTCGTTTCGGTTACCATCCATGCTCTAAAATAAAGAAGTTGTTATGTATTGATGATCTGATATTTGGTAAATGAATGTTATTTAATTGAATTTTATTTCATATTCATTATAAATTGTTCAAATGTAAAAAAATATGAAAATTTTTTTTAGTAAATTATACACACAGAAAATAAATTAATTACAAATCAACTGGATTTAGTATAATTTTACTATTACAATATAAATTTAATTTAAATTAAATAAAATCAATTGTACGTGTGAAAAGCCTGTGTTATTACCTCAAAATTAAAAATTGTAATTTATTCAAGATCATTCAAATACAATAATCAGTTTGACCAACCAATAAAGTACAACATAAAACTGGAACATGTTAACTCGATTGCTATAATAGTATCGAAAAAATAAATATATATGTATATTATGTTGAAGCAACTTTGATGTTCACAACAAATAAAAAATCAAAATTACAACCAATTAACTTTTTCACAAAATATTAAAAAGGCAAAAAATTTTGATGTTTATAGCCGATATATACATAGCTTAATGAATTTATACGAATTGTCAAATTTAAAGTAAACAGAAATAATTTATATTATTTTTAAAAAATTCAATAAAATTTTAAAAAATCAAAATACATAAATAAGAGTTAAAAAAAATTAAAAATTTGTAAAATATATTTTGATAAAATAATAAGGAAATATAATGCAACAAATATGTGTTAAAATAAATAATTTTTGTTGAATGCTTATAGATATGAAGATTATTCTAATAAATTTTCTTACTGATAGGTGCAAAATCGCGATTAAGATTATTTAATCTAAGAAAAATTTGACAAACCTTCAAATTAAGATACAATAGACTAATGTCTGAGTGTTGTGTGGCTGTCATAAATAAGTATTAGGAATACACATTTTTATGCATTAGAGTCATCCGAATCGGGTTTATCTTGTAGAAGCTTTTTATAAAAAACCAAAACTATTTCAAATTTGTTAAAAAAAAAAAAACCTTTTCAGGCAACAAAAAAGTAAAAAATAAATGGGGAACATTGTTTTTTTTTTATTCCATACAAATATTATTACGTTCCATAAAATTTTATTTTAAGAAAAATTTTATTTTTGATTATCCCGGTATCGAAACAAGGCACCCAGTTTCATAATTCAGACTCTTACTTACTACAGCACAATTTAATTTAATTTTCTTTGAAATATTTGTTATTTAAACATTTGAATATAATATTTTAATTAAAAAAATAGTTTTTTAAATGTTTGCCTTTACCGGGATTTGAACTCGGAAATTAGGAGTACTTTACCCAGAAAACAATATCAGTTGTGACCACCGGATTTGTTGCCCATCTAATTCTGGCGGTAACGACAACTATCTTCATATATAATTATATTTTTAGTTGTAAAAGCCAATATTCAGTTGTTTGATTTAATATTTAAATTCCACATAAATATTATAACGTTCCACAAAATATTATTTTAAAAAAATAATTTTTGGATTTTTTCGGTAGCGAACCCCTTGCTTACTGCATCACAATTTAATTTAATTTAATTTTCTTTGATATATTTGTTATTTAAACATTAAAATATTTTTGTTAATTAAAAAATATATATTTTTTTAAATGTTTGCCTTTACCGGGATTCGAAATTAGGAGTACTAGGCTAGCTCTCTACCCACTAGCCCACAAACCCTTATAAATGTTAATGATTAATTTTAAATTAAAATAATTTGTTAGTAAAATAAATATAGCAGAAAATTCGTTTACAAATACCAATCTTTAGAGGCTTCTATAGGGTCTGCCAAATAACTTTGTTTTTTGAAAATGCTATAAAAAAACTACTGAAAATTTTCTTAAATTTCTTTTTTTATTTGAAAGTACAATCCTTCCGGTTAATAATGGAAAAATTTCATTCAAATGGCAGCCTCGGCTGGCCATGCAGTAGCCTACACGATCGGTCCACACATTATCGATTGTGTGCAGCTGTATTTCACCAATGGCTTCACGAATATTGTCCCTTAAAGCGTCAATTGTATCTGGCTTGTCGGCGTAACACTTATCTTTGACGGCACCCCACAAATAATAGTCCATCAGCTCTGCGGCTGATAACGCGATCTTCAAAAACAGTGCGCAAAACATCGAGTGTAGCTTCGGCTGTGTGGCAAGTAGCGCTCTCCTATTGAAACCAAATTGTTGCCAATATTCTCCTCTTCAATTTTTGTGAACAAAAATTCGTTCAACATGGCCCGATAACGATCGCAATTGACTGTAACGGCCAGCCGAGGCAGCCATTTGAATGAAATTATTTTCCATTATTAACCGGAAGGATTGTACTTTCTAATAAAAATAGAAATTTGAGGAAATATTCAGTAGTTTTTTTATAGCATTTTCAAAAAAAAAAGTTATTTGGCGGACCCTATATAATCAATACAATCCATGATTCGGTTGGTTCAACCGAAACCCTAATTTAATGATATATTTGTTTAGGATTACCGTATTAGTAGTTACCACTTTCGAATATTGACAATTTTTTAATAAATTTGATAGATTGTACTTATTTTCTTGTACATTCACTAAATAAATGGTTGCTTCTACTCTAGGAAATTTCTAAACGAATTTTATTCGTAAAGTTGATTGGAAATACCAATACATGGATAACAGTATCCTTTTTTGGTACCTTTTCCCTCTTTTTAATTCACAATGCCATATTTTTTGAATAATAATAGATTATAGGTTATTCCAAATAATATAAAATCCCTACAAATAAATGTTAGTAGTTTTGATCGAATTGCAACCAATCTTTTCTCTGGGTCTAGCGTAGCTCTCTACCTACTAGCCCACAAACGCTTATAAACTTTGATGAATAATTCTTAATTTAAATAATTTTTTTTTTTTGAAAAATAAATTTAGCAGAAACTTGACGTTTACAAATACCAATCGTTAGTGGCTTTTATAGTCAATACTATCCTTAATTCGGTTGGTTCAATTGAAACCGTAATTTAATGATATATTTCATCAGGATTCCTGTATTTGTAATCACCACTTTCGAATATCGAATATTTTTTGATAAATTTGTTAGATTGTACTAGTTATCTAGTACATTCACTAAATTTATTGCTTCTACTGTAAGAAATTTCTAAACGAATTTTATTTGTAAAGGTGATTGGAAATACCAATATCCTGTTTTGGTTTCTTTTCCCTCTTCTTAGTTCCCAATACCATATTTTTGCTATAATAATTTATAATAGGTTATTTCAAATAAATAAAATCTTTACAAATAAATGTTAATTATTTTAATCGAATAGCAACCAATCTTTTCTCTGAGTGTAAATATATGAATCTGATCGGGATAACCAAATAGAATTTCCTGTCTGATCATTTTGATATTCAAACCTAATTCTATTAAGAGCTGCAATTGCATTATGCGATAGTACATGTAACTATAAAAATTCGGTTGCCACAACGAATCTGTCTGTAGAGACTAAAATTGAAAAAAATCGATTAGAGCCAGCTGGACAGAATAGTTACAAGTATTTTCGGATACCGCTACATAACCATCCTCAGTATCCATGCCCTTTTGGGTTAATGCTTGATAATTGTCTACTTTAATGCTTGATGCATTGTAACAACCGAATTTCTTGCCAGCCGAATTTGTTTGTCGTAACCGTAGTTCGGTTAATGCAACAGAATTTTGATTAAAACGAAAAATTTCAATTGTATCAGGAAAATATTTGGTTGGGACAACTAAATAATTCGGTCACTGCATCCAAAATATTCAGTTGGCAAGAAATTCGGTTGTCACGATGAATCTGTTTTCTCTATGTAGGCAATAGTTTGGTATTACAATTTTTCACTGTATACTGTGTGAGAGATAAAGAAAATTTTACGTATTGATAATATGATGTTTATTAACTATCAACATGGATTTATATTAGAGATTTAAAAATTGATTAGAACAAACATTTTAAATTAAGGGCTACATAAGATTTGTTTATTGAATACATTAAGAACTAAAGTTTAAAACAAAAACTGTAAAAATAGAGGATAAATATAAATTTGTTAAATTTTTTTGATGTTAGTCTAATTGTGTGTTGTTTTTGGATTTGTTAATTTGTTTCCAATACTCAATATAAAGTAGACAGTCATCAGGCATTTACCCAAAGGGGATCTTGGATACTGAGGATGGATGTGTAGCTATAACCCACAAAACATGTATTCTATCCTGCTGGCTCTAGTAGAATTTTTTTTTTTAAATTTTATTCTCCATAACCTTCTTATAAAAATGTTCATGTTTTTCTACATTTTAAAAATTTATTAACAATATGATTATGTGCCTTAATATCATGTCATTCAGACTATAAAATTTTTTCGCCAAAAGGAGGTAATTTGGCACCATGACTATTTGAAGGAAGCCGCGATCCTTCTATGTAGTCTTCTATAAAATTTATTAACGTAATTAAGTTTTGTATGCCAGTTAAGTACTTTTTCTCACTGTGCCTGCCGATTTCTTCTTACAAGAACCAATGGCGTATAAGTAACGCGTTAATTAATACTTATTAAGTATACGCCGTGTGGTACTCATAATTGTGCAAAGGCAATAATTTTTTGTATAAAATTCGGCATAACTTTAGAACTGATAAACCATTTTTTTTCATATGATATATGTATACACTAAAAGAAATAAGTTAGTAGACAAATTAGTAAAACGTCTTGTATATCACATGTACTAATTTTCAGTATTTTTTTTTTTTTTGCTTAAATTTTGTTATCAGAAAAAG
Source organism: Eustalomyia histrio (assembly GCA_949748255.1). Classification (NCBI taxonomy): domain Eukaryota; kingdom Metazoa; phylum Arthropoda; class Insecta; order Diptera; family Anthomyiidae; genus Eustalomyia; species Eustalomyia histrio. Next base: position 44,006,220 of record OX456526.1, on the reverse strand, counting down.
TTTTAGTCATATTTTTTCAGTGATAAATTAATTTTAAACTTTTGTTTTCTTATTTTTTTTTTTTGTAACCAAAATTCTGCTGATAACTAAAACTTTAGTGACGACAACAATTAGATAAACAATACAAACGTGAAAGATTCTTCTATCAATCTTTAATATATACACTCACAATATATCTTCCGTAAAGGAATGTAGTTTATTTAAAAAGTAATACGTATTCTAACCAGTCATTCAAAAAACAAACTGTAAAAAATATTTAGTAGTCTTTTTAACCATATATGGCCTCATGGGCTCGGTTATAAATTTATTGAAATAAAAAAAAAATACAGACTTTCAGTAGGAGCTGATATTTTCTTTTAATTGTAAAATTGTATGTCTTATGTTTCTAAAAAATACAAATTCAAATAATTAATTTTTGTTTTTTGATCAAAATAGTTTGTTTAAATACAAAATTATTTCAATAATAATTACAAGAAACTATTCAAATAAACACACACACATAGAAAATAAAAATATATACATCTCTGTGTGTTGTAATTCGTAATTACATACATTTGTCGATTTGTAATTACTACTTTTGTCGATTATTAAACAATGATTAAAAATAAACAACAAAATGAGCTGAATATAATGAGAAATCAATAGTCTTCCCTTTGATTGTATTTTCGATTATTTTAATATGTATTTAAGATTGTTTTGAACGAAATAATATTGTGAGTGTAGAAAAAAAAGAAGGCAAAAATGTGTGTATCTAGATATTGTGACTATAAAAAGAAATGAAATATTTTGTAACTCCGATTTGGTTTCGTTTTGAAAATTATTCAAATTCTACGGGTACTAGTTTGCAACTCAAGAGGCTACCTATCCAATCCAAGCCTTGCACCGCAGCTCATGTTCTGGCCATACTATCTAATATTGCATCCCTGGACAGGGTACTGAAAGAGCACACAATATCAGGGAAGTTGAAACCTTTTTTATTAAATTACAGACAGTAATCTACATTATCTTCTGAGTGTACATTTTCATATAATGTGGACTTGGCGTACCAAGCATCGTATGTATTGTAATGTCCTATTTAAGACAGAGTTGTTTCAATTTTATTTTACAATATTTATTTATACCTATATTTAAATTGATATTTTTAAATTTGCTTATAAAAAAAAAACCCCACAGAAAATCAATGTTATAGCAAAATAAAAAATTTTAACAACTCTGTGCTTTTATACACTTCCCAACAAACAATACGTACAGTTTACGTATCAGTTTCGGTCCGTCATAAACGGAATCCAACTCAGTTTACGTACCGTTTTCTTTATCCGTTAACGGACCAGAAAACGGATTTTAAGAAACATCGAATCTGATTCGAATCCGTTAAAAGTCCGTCAATGACGGACCGTTTACGGACCGATATATTGGATGAAAAACGGAGTTGTCCGTTCAAAGTCCGTCAGTGACAGACAGTTTACAGATCCGTATTCAATCCGCATTCGTACCGTTTTTTCAACAAAAAGCGGATTTATGTAAAGGCATATTATTTTAATTTTTAATAGCAAATTTTTATTTTTTTTTCTTTAAATTTATTTACAAAGATATTTAAAAAAAATAAATAAATAAATACAAGAAATACCAAACAAAATTACAAACAAATACGATATTTATCTCCAGCAGTGGTCCGTATTTGACGGTACAGAAACGGATACACCAAAATGGAGTCGAAACGTATTGTTTTCGAAAATTAACGGACCGTATACGTTAATGTTCCGTTTACGTACAAGCTTTGACGGATACGTATTTTCGGACCGTACAGTAAAAGCCGGATTCATGAATCCGTTACGTATCGGAGTCCGTAAAAATGATTCCTGGGTTATATTATCAATATGATTTGGTAAAATTCAATCTAAAATACCGTAACTGATTTTTCATTACATTTAACCTATTTTTTGATTTTGATGTTTATTTCAATAATTGTTCAAATAGTTATTAAAAATAGTAAAACATCAATCGACAATTTTTTAAAATTATCTTCAATAATTTCTAGATGATACAACACATTGTACACCTTGTGAACTGCCTTAATATATACATTTGTACATCATATTTTTTATACAAAGTAACTACTACGATAGGGTAAATAAATACAAATACTTGTATAAAAATAATTGTGTATATTTTACAAAACTACATAAATCTGCAGTTTAACATAAACATGCATTTTAGTTTTTTTAGCCTTGATCCTGTTCTACAAGTGAAACACAGTCAATATAGTCAATATATCATAGATGTATAATAGAGGGTCCTTTAATATTAAATGTTGGAAATATTAAAACGGTACCCGCAAATGTTTTTCTATTTGATTTGAGTACAATCAAATGAAGGATATTGTGTAACATTCTTAAGTGACAAAGTTCAACTTTTCCAATAAAACCGGAAATTTGAAAAAATAATCAGTACTTATTTTTATAATTGATTTAAATTTTAAATAGCCCAACCTGTATCATATCAAGAAATATTTTTTATATTGGACTATATATTAAATCATATATAATTATACCTCATAAAATATTAAAAAATATTCTTGATATTGAAACAAATATTATTATATCTTAAATATTATATAGCATGTATAATTATATATGGTTCTGTATAAATATGGTTATATTTAAGTCATATACAGGGTGTACGCCGGGAAGGTATACTACTTTGATTTGCCACCATTTTGGTAAACATTGGTATTGACAGTTCATATTTGGCAGTCGGGAAGTAGACACGTGGCAAATTTATTATGGAAAAATATTCGATAAACCAACGTGTTTTAATCGTTAAAACAGCTCGCCCATGACAACCCCGATTTTCATGAAAAAATACTTATGAGTGACGAGGCACATTTCCAGTCGGTTCTGGGTAATGGAAAACCCTCAAATTATCCATCAGTCACCTTTGCATCCATTAAAAGTGACAGTATGATGTGCAATTCGGTCTGGAGGAATCAATGGACCTTACTTCTTTGAAAATTAAAACGGTAACGGTAACTAGGAATGGGGAGCGATATCGTAATATGATTAAAAACATTTTAACGCCACAACAGCATGCTTTGGGCTTGATTAACATGTAGTATCAACAAGACGGTGCCACATCGCATACAGCCAGGATTACCATGGAATTACTGCGAGACCTCTTTCCACAAGAAGTTATTTCAAGAAATGTTTATGTTGATTGACCTCAACGGTCGCCTGATTTGACTGCTCCGGGATCCTTTTTGTGAGGATATCTGAAAAGCAAGGTTTATGGAAACAAACCAGAAACGCTTGAGCAACTTAAACAAAATATTTGTGATGAAATTAATAAAATATGTATGAGAATGTAATGAAAAATGTGCTCGAAAGAGCTCGACAGAGGCGGACATTTATCTGATATTGTATTCCATACATAATTGCCGACATTAAATAAAACATTTATTAATATAAGATCCATTCTCTTTCATTTAATCAAAAATTATAAACAAACAAAGTAGTATACCTTCCCGGCAAACACCCTGTATAAATAAATGTGGTAAGCCATATGAAATTAAATATAATAATTTTATAAATATCAATATATAACTAGATGTGGTTATATATGGCACAATTTAAGGTAATTAAAAAAAAATTATGTAATATATAATTATATATAGTTATGCATATTGAGATATGTAAATAAATATAATACGTAGTATATAATTAAATAAGGCCACATATGATTAATTAATAAGATCTTTTTAATTTTAGTCTTAAAAAGGGCAAAGATTACTTAATTGATATAATTATAAATAACAACTGCTTAAATTCAAGTCAAATACCAGTCTGATCGAAGTACGAGTAATAAATGTTCATTAGTTAGTGCACAATGTCCTAATATTATTGTTTCTAATATCGCTATATTAAACAAAAGTCCTAAAGTCAAATTTATAACTTCTTTTTAGAATAACATAATTTTCAATTAAAACTATGTAAATGTTTGGAGACATCTCTTATTATCATTTTGGAAAAATAAAAATACTTAAAAAAAATATTCAATTATTAAAAGTTTCAGAATTTACAAAACAAATAATTCCAAACACATCGGCTTTTGATCAATTTCATTTTCGTCATCAACTTAGTCTCCCCCAAGCTCGACTTTTCTAAGATTCTTATTACTTTTCTTAAAAAATGATTTTTCGCTGGCCTCAAAATAGGCGTTTGTTTCGACAATAAAGCCAAATCTCTTTTCGGCTGGAAGCCAAATCTGGTGAAAAGTGTGGGTGCGAAAGTAAGTTGAAGTGTAATTCGAGCAAAACTAAAACCTGCACATTCCTTAGATCTATCTAGGGTGTCAGTTGTAACCTGCATTTCCACCTTAATATATTGTTATGCTTAAAACGATTTCAGTAATTTTTTTTTAATTTTTAAAGAACATTACATCAGCGCTAACCGCGTCTTGAGGTATTCTGGTTTAATATTGTTTTCAACACCAACTCGTCTACGTGTGGCTGCACTCAAATAAAATTAGTTCACTTTCTGTGGTCACAACACATAGTTTGAACTTTATGGTAAAGTTGCCAGTTATCTATTGCATTTACTACAACTGCATCCTGAATTTTTCCACTTGCATGATCAAATTTAGGTACTTCAATTAATTACTCCTCATTTTCATATGTGATCACAATTGGAAGTCATTTTTCTTAACATTTTGTGCATTTGTTGCCGGCAATAACTTTCTATTTCAGCAAATGAAGGCAGTCACAAGTTTTGGAGAAAGAAATTCATTTTGCCCCCTTTTTGCAAAGTCAATAAATTTTCTTCCAAAAACTTGATGATTTTCAATGGAATTGTTGAATATTAAATGAAATGAGGAACAAGAATTTGGTGTTATACTTGCTGTTTTATTCATTTAGCTGCCCGTTTCTTTCTGCTAATAACCACAATTTTCTTTCTTCTCTTCGCCATATCCTCTTCTTTATATACATACACAGTGCAGCATTTTTAAGGTCATCGTGTGGTTCCTCCTTCATACCCGTTTTTTTTTTTGAAGTATATATCGAAACTAAAAAAAAACTGCAAAGGACTTGGCCAGATTACATCGAATTTTTTTTTATGGACACCCTAAGTTTTTGTACCCAAACACGATTTTTTTAAAAAAGGAAAATTTTTATGGAATCCATATATCATAAACCGTTCGGAATTTTGTTTTTATGTCTTTGGCAAAGTTGTAGATCCAAACCAAAGCAAAAAAATTCTCATATGGACCGACCCAAAAAAATTGCATCCACTGCATCAAAATTGCAAAAAATTGGGAAAAATGCTATTTTTTCATGATAATATGGAAATAGCCAAACTTCTTAAAAAATGTTTCTGAGTGGGTGTGATTGTCATGTGTGTTTTATCTTCGTGTTGCGGTTTTTAGGTGGAACTGGGTTTTTACAACACCTCATCTTCCTAAACAGGATTTTAAAATTGGTGTGATTACACTATGCAACAAAATGAAAAAAATTCTTTGCACAAATATAACCACTATTTTTTTTGATGAACTATGGTCCCCCTATTACAAAAATGGTCGAAATTTTAAATTCTATGGAAAAGTTTTTTTTTTAAATTTATTTTAGTAAAATTGTCCATTTTTGAAAATCTTGTTCCACAGATATTGACATAACTCAAGAACGATAGATCACACTTTGTTAGTAAATACACAAAAACAAATTTAATTTCAATACCTACAAGTTCTGTTTGCATTATTTTTTAGCCTGCATAAGAGTTTCGGAGTTATCTAAAAAGTTGTCGTGAAAAATTATGTTTTTCAGCCAAAATTTTTGGATTTTTTTTTTGAAAAAATCAGAAAAAACCTTAAATGGTCAAAAGTGATCAGTTTAGCACTTTAAGAGTAAAGTCTGACCTGTTATGCCTGTGTGAGGATGGTGATATGGAACACCCAGGAGACACTGGATTTAGAGATGTGCCTTTGGATCCTTTTTCTTCTTGTAGTAGTGCAGAGTCAGATCATGACCTTGAACCACCACCAAAAATATTTAAACCTTAACAGGCGTGAGTAGCAATGGTATGTTATTTATTTATTCTGTTAAAATTATATATTTTCTTATTTTAGTTCTGTTCGACAAACGTTACCTCGCGAACCCGCTTTGACTCCATCTTACCAAAAAGCGTTTTTATTAACAAAAATTCGGTATATGAGAGCGTGATAAGAAAGTAATTGTGTTTCTCATTTTACCAGAAGTTACTATACTTTTTTCGGGTAAAATCGTAGCAGAATAAAATCATCGGCAGTTAATAATACACATGTTTTGCATTTGTATAAATAAACAAAAACACTTAAACAAAAAATAAAAAAAAAAAATTATGAAATTGTTAATTGCGTTATAAAATAATTACTTTTTATTAATAAAATAAATATATTAATTTTTTCAAAAACATATCAGCATTACAACAATAAAATGTTTAAATAGTAAATTTGAAAACAAGTAACAACAAAAACGGCATTAACCTATATAGTCTTTCTTTGTCGAAACGACAAACATTGGCTATGCAAAATAAGTGTGAGCAAAAAGATGTGCTTTCTAGGGTTAAGGAATGTTCGTATTAAGATGACATGTACTAGAGAGTTGTTTATATTGTTGTTAGATATAATTTAGCTGAAGAAAGATTTCTTAAATTCCCAGTATTTAAGCCATTTCAGGACAAAATCATGAAAAAATCATAAAAAAATAGCATTTTTTCCCAATTTTTTGCAATTTTGATGCAGTGGATGCAATTTTTTTGGTTCGGTCCATGTGAGAATTTTTTTGCTTTGGTTTGGATCTACAACTTTGCCAAAGACATAAAAACAAAATTCCGAACGGTTTATGATATATGGATTCCATAAAAATTTTCCTTTTTTAAAAAAATCATGTTTGGGTGCAAAAACTTAGGGTGTCCATAAAAAAAAATTTCGATGTAATCTGGCCAAGTCCGTTGCGGATTTTTTTTAGTTTCGATATACACTTCAAAAAAAACCGGAACCAATTTATGTGTTGCACTGTGATATATAACTACTGTACGTGTTTTGTGACTGTAGTCCGTTTGGGTGGCGCCCCTGGTGGTTTAGATTTACAATTCGGTCGAATTGGACAAAGGGTCGTGGAACCTCCCATACAAACCACAAATTAAAAATCTATTTTATCTGCTCCTGATCACGGTATTTGAACAAAATTTGGTACGTCAGTTTGGTGTGCATTTTTTAAGTGCTGCTGCAAATATGGGCGGGATTGTACAAAGGGGCGTGGTACCTCCCAAACAAACCACAAATTAAAAATCTATTATTTCTGCTCCTGATAACGGTATTTGATCAAATTCTGGTACGTCGGTTTGGTGTGCATTTTTTAAGTGACTGGTGGCCTTTCTTATTATAATAGACCAATTGGCAAGAAACCTTTTCAATAAAAATAAAATTTGAAGGCAAAGAAACGTTTGCCGGGTCAGCTAGTAACATAATATAATCCATTCATATCAAAGAGTCTAGATGACCAAGTTTTCGCTGCCGTTTCAAGAATATCAGCCTGCGCTATGACGAAAAGATTGTCAAAGGTATGCACAAATAAGTTGTGGTCTTGAGTGGTCTTCTTCGAATTTGTTTTGCAAATTTTGCCAAACTCCGTGCAATATTGATATAATAGTGGGTATTCTGTTTTTTCCAGAAACTCATTCACTCATTTATTGTTAGATTAGACTTTTCTTGTACCGTTAGAGATGGCGTCGTCATAGGGGCGTAATTGTTGCACAAGAGTTATGTACCCCTGAACTTATATACTTAAAACAAATACCCTTGTTAAGGGACACTCTAATGTATATAAATAAAACGGTATTATAGTAGCATTTATTTTTAAAATTGCAATATTTGTATGGATATTTAGTTGAATTGTAAAATACAAATGTTCCGTATTTTTTTCACAAAAATAAATACTACCCTTTCATGTTCATACGCATAAATATAAAAAACTATATTTATTATTTAACACTCATACGTCATGTGGTACGACATGTTACTTGTGATGTTATATGATGCATTCATCCATTATAAACATATAAACACAACGGATTTTTATCTATCACATTATTTAATAGTGATGCAATAAAGGTATTCAGCGATGTATAGAGAATTTTTAATTAAATTAAGGGATTTTAAAATGGTCAAGTTTTCTTTGTTTGCAATTCAAATTCTATTTTAGTGTCAAATAACAGCTTGTTGGGAGACTTTCATCAAGTGCAAAAATGGGAGTAGTCTCCCCATTGACATCCTGCCCAAACCCCAATAAGTTAGAAACCTTAAATTTAAGACATGTGACCTTTAGAGAAGGACCTAACTCGCTTATAAGGTAAAATTGTTGGTTAAAAAAGCAAGAAGTCACCCGCATTAAGTGCTGTTCAAACGGCTGGAGATAGAAGGTTGGAATTTAGTATAAAGATTCCTACTTCGCCGTAGACATCAGCAATAACACTTTATTATTGGAAAATTCTGTGGGGAGAAATAAAAAGAGGGAAATTTATCCCTCTTGACGGCCTGGCAATCCCGCTGGGGTTAGGAAGCTGAAATTTGTTGCAAAAGTTCTCCCCTGAGATATCCACTCAGACGGGATTTTTGGAAAGTTCTATGGAAAGGAGCAAAATTCCTTTGGCGGTCTGCCCAAATCTCTGAACCTAAGAAGTTTAAAAATGCTATGTAGGTGTCTTCTTCGGCATAGATCTCAGCTTAGATGGAATTTTTGAAAAATCTTACGGTAAGGGGCAAAAAGACAGAAAGTCTCTCCTTGACACCTGCCAAAATCGTCAGAACTAGGAATTTGAGATTTGGTATGAATTGAAACACTAAGCAAGGCGAACTAAATATAATGGACCGGCGAACGAATGAAATCAAAAAAATTAAATTAGAAACGAAATGGAGAGGTTAGAAATTTTTCCACACTCTAAAAAATGTTTGTAAATTTACTGCTACAAAGTGAGTAAAATTCTCTTTAATATAACAAATATAAAATTTTTTTTTTTTTTTTTGTAGGTACTTTATTTCAATTATTATATTTTAACAGAATTTTAATGTTTACACCTCAGCGCCAAAAAGTGGCTTTTTAGAGGCTAGTAGGCAACTAATAATATACATTTCTCATTATATAGTACATATTTCATAAAAATAAAAAATAAAAATAAATATAAATTTATATATACACGCAGAGAAAAGACATGGTTGCAACATGATCACTGCTACTATATTGTACTTGCGGCAATTGGGTATGGTTGTCACAACTATATTATTAGTTGTCTAAATATCAACATGGTCGCTACCATCATTATTATAGTAAATATTTTACTATTTTATGATTGGCACCTCTTATTTTATATCCTGATTGGCTGTAACCATACTGTGGTAACAAAAATTCTGACTATGAAAAAAATATAATAATGCAACCATAATATGATGGCAACAATCAATGAATAATTATACATCAAATAAAACATGGCTTTGACATTTACATTCCTAATACGAGTATTGTCTTGTTTTCATAAAAACCAAAATGTCTTAAAAAAAACATACCTATATATTGTTTACTTAAACTGGACAATTATCAGATGGGTAGAAAATACCTTTCATGTGGCATTAAAACATTTCATCAATTGACTTTTTAAGATCCAGTTTATTTTTTTAAAACTTCATAACCCCATAAATTATGGGGAGATACGTAAAGTGAGAGTGTATAAGGGATTGATAAATTAACATTTTGGTTTCACTACACTCACAATATATTTTCCGTTACCGACTATAGTTTATTTAAAAAGTAATACGTAAAGTTTATTTTTAAATAAAGAATCAATTGAAATTCATAGAAATATATTTTTTAACTATTTGAATCAGTCATTCAAAAAACAAACTATAAAAATTTACAGACATTCAGTAGGAGTTAATATTTCCAGTTAAATGTAAAATTTTATGTTTTCTGTTTCTAAAAATTGAAATTCATATAATTCTTTTTTGGTTTTTTAACAAAATAGTTTGTATATATACAAAATTATTTCAATAAAAATTACAAGAAATTATTCAAATATACATACACATAAAGCTAATAAAAATATATACATCTGTGTGTGTTGTGTTGTGTTTTGTAATAACATAAAAATAAAAAAAAAACTTTCAATTTGAAAAACAAACCATAAAATAGTTTTTTTCAAACTTTTTGTCAGTAAAAAAATGATGGTTATTTTAAACGACTTTCTATTGTTTTTACTACTTTTGTTGGTTAATAAACAATGATTGAAAATAAACAACAAAATGTGTTGAATATAATGAAAAATCAGTAGTCCTCTTTTTGACTGTATTTTCGATTAATTTAATATGTATTTTAAGTTGTTTTTAACGAAATAATATTGTGAGTGTATTTAATTTATTTTTCAGTTTATATAGAATGCCAATCCCTGGTGATATTTTAGATTTCAGTTGGCTGATATGATTGTCCCATAAAAGGTTTTGGCGGAAATTTATCCCAAGTTATCTTACGCCTTCAGACTCATTAGTAGTTGGCCATCAATATAAACACTCAAAAGTTCTTCATTTCTTGAAATATATGGTTTAAATTTTATAATTTTTTTTATTAGCGTTAAGGATTAGCTTATTTAGCCTCAAAAATCCTGATAGGATTGAAGCATCATATTCAATTTGCGTTCGTAATACCTCTTGATGTTTATATATATAAATGAGACAAATATCGTCAGCAAACATAAATAATTTACCATTAAATTCAATATTTTTCAAACCATCAATATAAATTTTAAATAATAGTGGAACGAGAACACTGCCTTGCGGAACACCGCAAGAAACAGGTAGCTCTGTGCTTCTTGATTCTCCAATTTGAACAAATTGTTTTCGGTTTTTTAGGTAATCTTTAAATAATTTAAGAGTATTCTCAGAAAAACCTAAATAATTGAGTTTTTCAGCCAATACGTTATGATCCACCAAGTCAAAAGCCTTTGATAAGTCAAAAAACACACCCGAAATGGCTCCATATCCGACTTGGGATTGTATTGTTAAATCTGGAGAGGTAACTTCAAATTTTATTGGTATTTTATATATATCGATTTTCACTTTATTCGTTCTTTCTTCCACCAGGAATTTTATGCCAGTAAATCATTATGATTTGATTTTTTTATTGGATTTCTCCTAAAGGAAATAACTTTAGGTTCTGACCAGTTCTACTTATAATAAGTTATAGAATTTGAAACTTTTTCTATAGGAACTTTTTTTAGAACATGCATCTTATTTAGAAATTGAGGCTTTTTATTTTGGCAAGTATCAGAATCTGAGACTTTTTTAAAAACATAGTTAGAATCAGATGCTTTTTCTATTGGCTTAAGGAAAAATATCACGAGAAAATCCCACTAAATTGAGGGACTTTTTAAAAGAAAAACTTTCATATTCAAGGGACTACACTCTAATAAATTTTCGATGAAATCAACTCTATTTAAAGGAGGTAACTAGTTACCTACTATTAATTGGGCAAAAATAGGCACAATGCTTAAAATCAAAATATATATAGACACATTGTGTTTAAAAATAATAGTTAGAATGTGTTTAAATTATAACTTTGTTTACATTATAACTTTGTTTAAATTTAAATTGTTTGTGTCTAAAAAAGCTATTTTTAATGCATGGGCTTACATAATGGATGTTTAGAAGCACGCGTAAAATGTTTTACTTATATTGTACCTATAATTTATAATAATAAAAAATTGCATTTTGAGAAAAATATATATTTATTAAAGATAAAACCAATGAGAAAAAATATTAATTAACAAAATTTCTTAATAAAAACAATGACACTTAATATCAAAATTCAATACATAATTTAAATGTGCGCCGAGATGTATAAAAATCTGATTGTTTTTCTGTTGGAAAAAGTCTGACTGGGAGTATGTTACTTATAGGAAATCCTTCGTTTCTAATCAGTTTTCCTTAAAAAATCCTGATGTTTTGAGAACCTTTCTCATAAAAAATCCCTCGGATTCTTGAGAAGAACTATTTTATTTTAGTTTGTCTTGTGTTTTTCGTGATACTGAGATTCTAAGGACTTTTTTCTATATAAAAATACTTTAGTCTTAAGTTTTAATTAATTATCTACACATAAGTTAGATAAAAGCCTTTTGGATCTGAAGGCTTTTATTATAATACTTTCAGACTCTGAAAGTTTTTCCATAGAACAATTTTCTTAGAATCTGAAGGATTTTATGTAAGAAAAATCCCTCAGAACTGTATAAAAAACTTTTTAAAATGCGAATTTTTTTTCCAGAAAAATCATTCACTGAGGTGCTTTTTGTAATACAAGTCAAAGTCTTTTGCTAAAACTTTTCAGAAACTTATGTTTTTTGAAGAAAATCCGTGAAAGAAAGGTTTGCGAGTGAACAATGTGGACGAAATTGGACGATTAGTTTGTGTCCGTCAATATAGGAGTACAAAAGCGCTTAAATCTTTATTGTTTGAAGTTTTTTAGATAATCTAAATCAACCATAAGGTTCTTGTCTCAAATAACTCCCGCTGGTACTCAATTTACTTGTGATTGGTTACTTACGATAAGTGTAAACATTTTTTTTTTTAAAACAGTAAAATCACCATTTTGTACGCCTTTTTTACCTTTTTTGATATTGAATCACATATCAGATCGGAGTGAACCACATTGTAGCACTTCCTTGTGAGTTTTGTTTTTGAAAAGTCCACATTATCAAGTACATGGTCTTATTTAGCACATAAAAATGAGGATAAATATCCATCCATCATTTTAAAAGATTTGTTTATGATAAAAAAATCTCCAAAATTATAACAAATATTATCGTCTTTAAATTTTTATTGAAATAATTGCAAACGTATTTACTTACGAAATTAAATTTGCGGGTTTAAGTATGGCCATAAAAAGTACATTTAATATTTTTATTTTTTTTAACAATTTTTAGCGTTTTTTGACTATTAATTGCGTTAGAAAATTTTCCAAATTATGTTATTTCTAAAATATTTTTTTATTGATTGACAATCCTTAATAACGCATTTTTATTATACTTAATATTTAATTTACCTTTAAATATGTTTATAAATGTGAAAATTAAATTTTCTATATTTTATATTTGGTTTTATAAGTAAAAGGGCGTAATCAAATTTTGAAGCACAATGTGCTTAATTATAAGTATTTTGATTTAATTTACACATATTAATGTAGTTGTTTTACATGCATTTTTTAGAGTGTACAGGAAAGTCCTCTCCCCGACTCTTCCCTGTAAAAACGCTCAGATTAGAAGTATTTTTCTAATAGCCAAAACCCTTGGGCTTTATCCTTATGAAACACAGATTCTGAATACATTTCTATAGAAAATCCTTAGCTTCTGACAACGTTTGTCTACATATAAGAACTCCCTTTCCGAGAAAGCTTTCTTATACAAAAAACCTCTGCAAGCACTTTTTCTTATTGCAAGCACCTTTTCTTATTGCAAGGCTTTTTTTTCATACACCCTAATAAATTTCTGTTGAAATTTACCCAACTTATAGTAGGAAACACTACTCCTACTATAAGTTAGGTAAATTTACTCTGTGTGCGTAAATAAAAAAAGTACACACATTATGCGTAAATTGATGAACACAAAATAGGTAAAATTACATTAAAGGTGCGTAAAATTTAAATCAAATTTAAAAATTTGTGCGTAAAGAAACACCAAAAATGTTTGTTTTGTAATACATAAAATCAATAATAGCCTGTTCCTCGATCTCGAACGAAAAACTAGTCGAACGATAGCAAGTCACTCGAATTCGAGTCAATTTGGGTTTCTCTATTTCGAAAGGCTTCGATCGACTTGACTTACGTGTGTCAATTTTTGTTTCTTACGCATTTACAAATCACAGAGATGCCAGATCATATATTTTGAGCATTTGTTAAAATTTTCTTTAAAAGTAGCAAAAATACTACTAAACTGCTTAAAGACAAAAACAACCCTGTATATGACAAATGAAATAAAAAAAAATAACAATAAACAAATCAATTTTTATTTGGAAAGTCTGTTTATTTGTGAAAATTTTTGTTATCGATTGGTTGTGGGTGAAATTGTTCTTTGAAGAGCTTTTCTGTTGCCTGTTCTCTGTTCGGTGCGGTCACTGCTAAAGTCCTTGTAAAATAAAAGATGTAAAATAAAAAATGTAAATATGAGTTTCTTGGGCAAACGTAAGCCACAAACAACACACACATACCTTTTCCACTCAGCAACAGCGTAATAGGGGGTGAAACGGAGTTTAGTTTTCTGGTCAAATTTTCCTTCTCTGCGGAAAATTTGTTTGCTCCGAACACCAGAGTCCTTCTGGCAAAATCAGGCCTTTCTTCCATATAAAATACAAGCGTCTTCGGATGGTCCATTGTTGATTTTTTTTAACTAAAATTTAAAATTTTAATAAACTATAAATATTTGTATTATTTTGTACTTCCTTTTTGTTATCCATTGCTTTTTTACTTCATTTTGCTTTTAAAAATATCAAATACATATTTACTCGACACAAAAATAGCAAGTGACTGATTTTGACACTTGCGTTCGAGCTGTTCGAAATAGAGAAACCAAATTTTGTAAGTTTTCATTCGACTTGTCGTTCGAGTCATCGTTTGCATAGAAATAGAGTTAGAGAAACCCAAATCAGTTTTCTTTCGATTAGAAAGCGAACGAACGTGTTCTTTCGAAATAGAGGAACAGGCTATAAATTTATAGTTTAGTAATTAACAATAAAAATAAAAACAATAAATTTTTTGTTTAGTAATTCCAAATAATTGATAAATTTAAAAATTCACTATTCACTTACAAAATAACAGATCAACAATTCATAAAATTCCATTACTTTACACACAAGGATACAGTGAAAAATATAATTCAAAATATTGTCTATTCATTAACTATCAACATAGATTATGTTGTAGATTTAATATGGATTAAGACAAACATTTGATATTAAATGCTTCATATAAGCTGTGTTATTTGATACTTTAAGAATTAAAGTTCATAACAAAAAACTGTAAAATATAGAGGATAAATATAAATTGTTAAATTTCGTTGATGTTAGTCTAATTGTGTTGTTGTTTACAAGTTTGTTAATTTGTTTCCTAACACTCAATATAAAATAGACAATCATCAACAAGCAATGACCGTAAAGGGAGAAGAAGAGCATGGGTATTGACAAGGTTGGGTAGCGCCAACCGAAAATACTAAGTATTCTATCCTGCTGGCTCAGTGGAATTTCTCAATTTTTATTCTCTATAACTTACTAATAAAATTTTCATGTTTCTTTACAATAAAAATAATTAAAAAGAATATGATATGATCTTAAAAAAAAAAAAATCCTACTATACTATTCACAATTTAAAAAACTTATAAAGTTTTGTTTCTAATTTAAAAAATTTTTAGATTTTTTTCGATTGCAATATGTCATAGTTTTTTTTACCATTATAAGTTAGTAAAGGGTGGTTAAATTTTAAGGCCGATGTTGATTTTGAATAAAACACAAAGTATGGTTCAATTATGTATGTAACAACATATCGGTCAAATGGCCGCCGGCGGCACACCTCCATCCGATTGTCAAATTCTTCCATGACGCTGAGGCATAATTGAGGTTCTATTCCGTTAATGTGCCGAATTATCTCATCCTTTAGCTCTTGAATTCTTGCTGGCTTACCGACGTACACCTTTTCTTTCAAATAACCCCAAAGAAAGAAGTCCAACTGTGTCAAATCACATGATCTTGGCGGCCAATTGACATCGCCACCACGTGTGATTACACGGTCATTGAATTTGTCGCGCAAAAGAGCCATTGTTTCGTTAGCTGTGTGGCAAGTGGCACCGTCCTGTTGAAACCACATATCGTCCAGGGTCATATCCTCAATTCCTGGCCACAATAACTTCGTTATCATCTCGCGATAGCGAACACCATTCACGGTAAAAGCTTAGCCGACCTCATGACACACTATCGCGAACAACAGCAATGTTTTCCGCAGAACGAACTGAGCGAGCATGCACAGGTGTTTTCACAGACCCGGTTTGCTGAAATTTGCCCACAATTCCCCCGATTGTGGACACATTTGGTCGATTATGTTGACCAAAAAAAAATCACGAAGTGCACGAAATGCATTTTGATTTGAACGTCCATTTTCATAATAAGCCTGAATAACTTTAACGCGTTGCTCGATTGAGTATCTTTCCATGGTTCAAATTGAGTTAGTCTGAAATTGAGAAATGTCAAATGAAATGCAGAAAAACAACTGGACGTTTAGGTGTGGTTCACATTCAACATCGGCCCTTAAAATTTAACCACCCTTTATATTTACAAAATTTGTGCATAAAATTTTTATTCAACAAAATAATAATAATTTTAGGCATAATGTATTTAATTGTACACATAGTTTCTAAAAATACTTCGTGTGTGTATTATTGTATATAAAAGTGTGCGCAAAAAAGTTTTATGCATTTGGTGTTTATATTTACCGAATTTTGTTAATATTACTGAAAATTTTATCCATTTTATAGCAGTAAATTTACAAGCATTTTTGGAGTGTATTGAAAAACCCTCGTATTTTATAGGAAAAACATCAGAATCTGAGGCTTTATCTATTGGGTAAAGTGTTCCAGAATCATTTTTTCATAGGGAAATTTTTCAGATTCTGAGGCTTGTATTAATTAGGCTTAAATATTATTACAAATTTGTTGTTAATAAAATATTTTAAAAATTATTTGATTCTTTTATTTGTATACCATATTTGTAGGAGAAAATCCTTAAACGCGGCCAATGGCCGGAATTCGATTTGTCACATATTTATTTTAGTTTTTTTTTAATTTTTTTAAATGAAATCACGACTTAAATTGTTATTTCAATGCACCCTTTATATCACAGTAACAATATGTTTTTTGTTATCCTTCTCTAGAATATCGTAGTTTTGATGCAAATCATAAACGTTTTTATAAAAATTTTCTTTACATTTTAAAGTTTAATTAAAGATGAATAGAGTTAATAAATGTATTACTTGCACATATAATCAAATTTTTTGCTCATTATAATATGCATACACAACCATTTTCCTTGTCAATATACTGACAAGAGTGGCACAAGCTTCCAAGAACAGTTTCTTAGAAAAGTGCAATGTCAAACTTATCTAACTAACATACTCCAACGCATTTGCAATATAATTTAAAAAGTTACTAACTACAATTTTATCTCAGAGCTGAATGGTACATGTAAATTAGCATAATAGACTTAATATGAGCATATACATTTTACACGAAATAAAATTTTTAATACAGAAAATTTTAACATAGACATTTAAAATGTCTTGCATATGATGCATATTAGACCGTACCACCTTACAGGCAAAAAAAAAAAAAGTTCACCGTACACCCTCAAATATAAAGTATTTTAACAAGAAAATTTCGAAAATGTTTTTATTTTTGGCCGAACGTAGGGGTCGCTATTTTATATTTTTCGTTATATCTTCGCCATTTACCGTTGGATCTTAAAGTGTTGTATATCAATGTTTTTTGTCTCGCGGAGACCGATGTTTTCCTCGAAGAAGCCATTGACCTCAAGTAACCTGTTCTAGTATTAACCCACCAGATCTCAGTTGCTACCACCTTAATGTACTACCCTAATATTTTAAAATGAAAGCTCGCAAAAAGGCAATAAACTTTTGCTAGAAAAGTATTCCAATAATTCCAGCGGAACTATTATTTTATTTTCTTTTTAATTTTTTTTGTTGCCGTATGTAGGGCATTTTTAATTTTTTTGTCATATCTTCTGTATTTACAGTCGGATCTTAAAGGGTTATATATCAATGTTTTTGTCGCAATGATACCAATTTGTTACATCGAAAATCATTGACCTCAAGCACCCTTTTATACTACTTAAGGGGTAAAACCTACGTAAAAAGCCTATATATAAAAACTTCCTTTTTTTATTTTCTTTATTTACGGAGATGTGTTAACAAAGATTGGTTTTCACAAGATTTATGAAGGAGTACAAAAAATATTTGTTTTACACAAAGTTTTACAAAATGATAGTATATTTACAAAAGATCAATTTTTTATGGATTTCTCTGAAATTTATAATGCGTAGGAGTTTTTGATAGGTCAAATACTTTTTGACTTAGAGCTGTTTCTTTACGAGTATAAAAAATAGATATTTTGACTTTAACACTTCGCTGTTTTGTCAAAAATTAATATATCCAAAAACTCATACGCTTTTCTTTAGGTAATTTAGTTTTCTATATAAAGTGTATGTTTCAGAGCGATCCACCTAAAATTGGTTAAATTATGCTGAGTGCCGTGGATCACTTATAAAATAACACAAATTTTAATCGATCATATTTTGGCGTGATTGAAGTTGGCTGTATTATTTGAGTCAAGAGAACTTCAATATGGACTTCTTAATAGCTATTAGTTGCGATGGAACTCCTACCAACACTGGCTACCAAAATGGAGTCATTGTAAGAATGGAACGCCATTTAACCAAATTATCTAAAGAAAAGCGTATGAGTTTTTGGGTATATTAATTTTTGACAAAACAGCGAAGTGTTAAAGTCAATATATCTATTTTTTATACTCGTAAAGAAACAGCTCTAAGTCAAAAAGTATTTGACCTATCAAAAACTCCTACGCGCATCCAAAGATAATTTAGTTTTCCATATGCATTATAAATTTCAGAGAAATCCACCAAAAATTTATTAAGTAATGCTGCGTGCCGTGGACCTCTATTGTAAATATACTATCATTTTGTAAAACTTTGTGTAAAACAAATATTTTTTTGTACTCCTTCATAAATCTTGTAAAAACCAATCTTTGTTAACACATCTCCGTAAATAAAGAAAATAAAAAAGGAAGTTTTTATATATATGCTTTTTACGTAGGTTTTACCCCTTAAGTGGTATAAAAGGGTGCTTGAGGTAAATGATTTTTGATGTAAAAAATTGGTATCATTGCGACAAAAACATTGATATATAACCCTTTAAGATCCGACTGTAAATACAGAAGATATGACAAAAAATTAAAAATGCCCTACATTCGGCAACAAAAAAAATAAAATAATAGTTCCGCTGGAATTATTGGAATAATTTCCTGGCAAAAGTTTATTGCTTTTTTGCGAGCTTTCATTTTAAAATATTAGGGTAGTTCATTAAGGTGGTAGCAACTGAGATCTGGTGGGTTAATACTAGAACGGGTTACTTGAGGTCAATGGCTCCTTCGAGGAAAACATCGGTCTCCGCGAGACAAAAACATTGATATACAACACTTTAAGATCCGACGGTAAATGGCGAAGATATAAAGAAAAATATAAAATGGCGACCCCTACGTTCGGCCAAAAAAAAAAAAAAAAACATTTTCGAAATTTTCTTGTTAAAATACTTTATATTTGAGGGTGTACGGTGAACTTTTTTTTGAGGTACGGTCTAATGCATCTGCATAGGTATATTTACAGCTGGTGTTTTTTCATATAATAATCTATAATTACTGAAATTGTTCTGCGTATGAATTGTATAAAATATTAATCATACGCATTCTGGTACTTTTGTTTTTTGATAACATTTACCGATTTTTTTATATTTTGTATGAATTAGAAAGAAATAAAACATGAAAATTGATGTTAGGTCTTTTGTAAATTATGCTAATTATATACGTATATATAAATATTATAAGAAAATCCAGCAAAGTTTTGTATACCTTAATAGCAAAAAGTTTTAATTCTACTACTTCTATTCATTGCACAAAACCTCAACAAAGTCTTATACTACAATGTTACTAAAATGAAATGAAAAAAATTTGTTCTTGTGGGTTAAAGGTAATTTAAACTTATTACCTGTTAAATGTTTAAAGGTAAAAGGTAATTTTTTTTAAAAACTCATGACAATTAAAACATTTTACTTAAAGACTTGAAAACTTAGCAAAAGTATGTGACAATTAAGAATTTTTAAGCCATCAAATGCAAAGTGATTATAGATTTATAACAATGACAAAATTTGCAACAAATTTGCATAATTATTAAAGAAATATAATAGGTTTAACAGGTTGTAAAGAATTTGTTTAAAATGGAGAGGGATCTGAAAGTTAATATAAATGAATATAAAAAAAACAAGTAAAAGCAAAAAATTTTGTTTTACTTAAATTTTTGATAGCCTCGACCAGGCAGATAAATGAAAAATTTTAAAAATTACCAAAAATTTTTTCATTTTGAACCAGACTAAAAATACCTTTTCATACATATTACCAAAAATACATAGTTTTTTACATATTTAAAATTATTTTCATTTCAATTTTGAAAGCTGCATTTATACCTACATATTCCTAATATCTCCGATATCAACCATCTTATAGAAACTAAAAGCATTAATGTGATATTTAAATCGATATGCTTTTTCGATCATATTATTATAACTATTTAACTAGTTTTAAATAAAAATTTATTATTCAATTTAAAAATACTATTAAACACATTTTAGAAGTTTAGATGCTTAAACTAGTTACTCCATGTCTTCGACTTGTCTTCCTTCCCTCATAAGCTTTGTGGAAAAGCCCACAGATAAACATTTTCAATAATATTTAGGTTTGAAATAAATTATTTTAGAGCTCTGGCATAATGTTGAAGAATCCATGGAATTGGTCCAAAAATATTATGTTCTTTTAGGAAAGCTGATTACAGCAGAGTATTGTAAGTTTCTTCAGTCATTTTTGAACTTTAAAATTCTAAATAAATTGCGCCATAGCACAACAGACCAAGACTTCAGCCTCTCTGCTGTGATGGCGATTAAAAACTTGCTTGAGTTGCGAGTGAAAATGTGAAGGTACCTCCAAATTTTCCATACAAATTGAAGTATTTTACTACAATTTAATAGTAGCCTCTGGTTTACAAAGTATTTCAAACAAGTTTTTGCCTCAAAACATTTTTTTCACATCCATAATTTACCTGCTAAAACTACATTATTAAACAAAATATTTTGTCCACCACCAAAATTTTTTTCAGCTGAAAAAAATTTTTCACTTAAAACAATTTTTTCACCTCCATAATTTAGATTGTTCGTAACAACAACACTGTGGAGTACAGGCATGATAACTTTTGTACTTTAGTACCTTTTTTTTGTACTATTAAAGGCTTAAAATTATTATCATTCTTCTTAGACTAAACACTCAGACGAAGCCCCTACTAATGCAGCGCACTCTGTTGGGACTAAGAGAACAGGTCATAAGAAGGTGGATAGAGGGAGCAGTGTTTATAGACAATTGACTTGAATTTATCTACCCTGCGGGGAAAAGACCTTTTACAAGACACGTCACGTGACCGGTTTATTGTATTAGGGGTTTTTTTATGTGAAAAGGACCGGTCACTTTAACATGTGCTTATCCTAGGAGTAGAGGACTGGTCTAAAAGAACACGTCACACAACTAACTCCAAAGACCATATTACAAAACTAACGCAAAAAACATGTCATGACTTTTAAACCGCTCACGTAGTAGGTACTTTAGGAACCGGTTCTCTTTTCACCTATAAAAGGACAGGTCCCAATTCACAATTGATTCCTTTTTTCCCGCAGGGTATATTGTAGGTAACATAGGTCTAAAGAGTTTATTCCACATACGACTTGTGCGATCAATAAACGAAGTTTCTTTGTAATGCGTTGTACGATTCATTGGCCAATCGACTACAAACGGATGTGTTCTACTAGATAATTGATTATTCCCGAATATGAATCCGGGCTCTAGGTATCGGTTAACTTATCCCGACAAAACAATTTCTATGGTAATATCAATAGAACAATGATATACAACCCACATTCCTTCGATGCTCCAATGAGTCAATAGATCTGAATACCCTACTGATATTAATGAGTGCCAACGTCCAAAAGCTGAAAAACAGATTTTAAAACTTCTGCCCATATATTGGAGTTGTATTTTATATTCGGTCTTATATAGGTGGTACTATTGGTATCATTCACTAATGTTCCCCTAGAACACCAAATGTACTTTTGTAAAAGTTTCTAATACCATATAAACATTTTTAATTTCTCAGTTTAATTTCTTCGGCCTTTTTAATATAATTTCTTTCATTAAATATTTATTAAATATAAATCATTTTTAATTCTGTAACTAGGTAGTCGTCGGTGATATTTCATAATCTGTCGGTCTTGAAGTAGTTTTGCACTATACAAAGAAAGCTATGGGAATATAAACTTTGTTTTTATTTCAAAATGCTGCACAGCCTAAAAGTATGCTTTTAGTTTGAAATGTACTTAGTATATCCTGACCATTTTAGGTGCTAAAAGTAGGTTTGTTTGTTATAGTTTTGACTTTAGCACTTAATCAACTTTTTTTTTGGTCCACCAATGCCCAACATTCACATAGATTTATTTACATTTGTTTTTTTAGAAACATTACATTAAAATTCTATTGAGGAATCAAAAGGCTTTCTAATTTATTGTTTTGAATAAATTTTTACAAAAAAAAAAAAATTTCGGAAATATTATTTTGACACTTCACGGAGGACAAAAACCAAAAATATTTTAAATCCCATTTCTTAAAGCAGTATAAAAATTTATTTTTTACTCTTTATCGACATGTCTGGTTTTATATCTGGTTGTAATTCTAATTATGTGCCTCTAACAGCTTGAAAACTGAACGTCATCATATGTAGACCAGTGCGTCATAAGGTTAACAATTCTTTATGCCAATTGCCAGCTGGAATTTGTAGACTATATTATTAGCAATACATAATAACAACAAATAATGAATTGCAAAAAATTTAAAAAAATTTAAAATTGAAAATGTATTTTTAGTTTGGTTTGAGATCATAGAAAAAGTTTTTTCCAAATAAAAAATTTTTTTTATTTTTTATTAAAGTAATCATGGAGAATACACAGAAAAACTTATTAGACACTAGCCGAATGGAATGCATTTTCTGGTCAGCTACGACTTTCATCAACATTCTTCGTGCCGAAATGCCAATTGTAAATATCTCTCTTTAAATCAACGGAAAAAGCTATTTATGCTAACATACAGTTGTTTTTTATTATTGAGTTTAGATGAAATTTACTATTTTTGTGTTATTTATATACTCCTTTGTTTACCGTATGTCCAAATTAGCTATTAGCTAATATTAAAGACATGTGTTTTTATACCCTTCACCATAGGTGGAAGGGTATATATAAGTTTGTCATTCCGTTTGTAATTTCTACAATATTGATCTTAGACCCTATAAAGTATATATATTCTGGGTCCTTATGAAGAGCGAAGTTGATTTAACGATGTCCGTCTGTCCGTCTGTCCGTCTGTCCGTCTGTGTGTTGAAATGGGTTTTCCGAAGAACCCAGGCGTGATGAGACCTTGATTCTTTTTTATTTCTGTTACATGTGATCCATTTCTGTTTGCTATTAAAAATCAGACAGATCGGTTAATAAATGGCTGAGATATTAGCAAAAAACCAGGACTACCTCTAATTTTTCCAGTAAAATCCCTTTGT
Source organism: Eustalomyia histrio (assembly GCA_949748255.1). Taxonomy (NCBI): domain Eukaryota; kingdom Metazoa; phylum Arthropoda; class Insecta; order Diptera; family Anthomyiidae; genus Eustalomyia; species Eustalomyia histrio. The sequence continues at coordinate 43,982,673 of OX456526.1, read as the reverse complement.
TTAATATGTATGTAGAATTTTGAGCATAACAACACACCCATGTGTTAAAATTCTTTTCTTTCATCTCCACCTTTTATACACAAACAACACACATAAAAAGATTTGTCATTTAAATAAAAACCAAACAAATCTCTAATTAACGAAGACTTTTATATATGTACCTCTATTGACGACGATTTTGTGTGAGCTTCAATAGCTCAGTTGTCTAGACGCTGTGTCACAAATACTTTTTTTTTCTCTAAGGCCGTGGGGTTCGAGGTTCAAATCTCGGTGAGGTCAATTCACTTTTTTTTTTGTACATTTTTTTTTTATTATTTTCTTAAGACTTTTTTTTGCTTATTTTTGTTTTTTTTTTAACATTTAATAATTAATTTATATAAAATTTTATATTAATAATTAAAATTCTTTTCTTTCATCTCCACCTTTTATACACAAACAACACACATATAAAGATTTGTCATTTAAATAAAAACTAAACAAATCTCTAATGAACGAAGACTTTTATATATGTACCTCTATTGACGATGATTTTGTGTGAGCTTCAATAGCTCAGTTGTCTAGACGCTGTGTCACAAATACTTTTTTTTTTCTCTAAGGCCGCGGGGTTCGATGTTCAAATCTCGGTCAGGTCAATTCACTTTTTTTTTGTACATTTTTTTTTATTATTTTCTTAAGACTTTTTTTTTTGCTTATTTTTGGTTTTTTTTAACATTTAATAATTAATTTATATAAAATTTTATATTAATAATTAAATAATCCATAAATAGGCTAAAAACATCAACATTTTTATAAAAACCCTCTGATACAAACAAAATACAAACGTTTTTATACCTTTCACCACAGGTGGAAGGGTCGCGGGTTCGTTAAGATTTTTTTTTGTTTATTTTTTGTTTTTTTTTTTACATTTAATAATTAATTTAAATAAAATTTTATATTAATAATTAAATAATCCATAAATAGGCTAAAAACATCAAAATTTGTATAAAAACCCTCTGATACAAACAAAATACAAACGGTTTTATTTCTATTTTTTGCTCCGATTTAAAAGAATTTATAAAAAGATTTTTAAACCATTTTATTTCTCACATATTAAGAAAATTTTATACATAATTTACCTTTGAGTGCAACTATTTTAGGTCATAACTTATAATAATTTATAAAAAAAATTATAAACTATTTTCCTTCAAATTTTTAAAATTAAGCTAAAGAAATTACAAATATTTCTAATAAAAAAGCGAAATAAAATCCTAAATGCAAATTTGCCAGCTAAATCAAACTATTTTGTAGAAATAAAACACATGCAGTTCTAGTGATTTCTTTTAACGATTTGTTGAAATTCTTTTCTTTCACCTCTTAACCTTTTATACACAAACAACAAACACTATTCTAGAGCTGTATTATGACCTATGGATACGTCTTATATAGCAAAAGATCGAAAATCTTTAGTATAACATATTTGCTGAAAAACTCGGAAATATCGGTTCAGATACAAAAAAGTTATGCCCAAAACATACATTTTTTTAAAATACATATTTTCTGGAACCATAAATCTTCCCGAGTCCAAGTTTTATCTCCAAACTAAATGGTTAATTTCCTCTTAAAGGCGTCCGTATATAAATCTGTCCATTTCATATATGTCCATATATAAACTTCACCTTTTTCCCAACCATGGTGAAGGGTATATAAGATTCGGCATAGCCGAATTTAGCCGCTCTTACTTGTTTTTTAATTTTTCCGTTTCTAACACTCCCAAAACGATTGAAAAAAAATGGGGTTATTCACATCGAAATATGCAACTTTATAATATTTAGGATAGGGAGAGTCACATGTTGTTAAATTTTCCTCAATGTAAATACAAAAATTTAACTAAATATAATTTTGATATTAGTGACTCAACCTGTGCTAAATATATCAGAGTTATATATTTGAGTTACTGTTTTTGTTTTGCTGCAATTTTTGTATATGTAAGAGTTAAAAGCATTCAGATATTTATGTTATAAATTATAACTCAAATTATCTATATACAGGGTGATTCAGTCACGACCCGCTGAAATTCACCAGCGTATTCCTTGGCTCATTTCATGAAAACATGTCCATTACGACCTTCCCCGAAAATGCAAGTGCACGAAATGAAAGCGGTTTAAAGATTTTCGCATTTTGAACCTTCATTTTGACTCTACTCCAGATAGCAGGTATTTGAAATTTCAGGTTTTCAGCTAAAGGGCTTTGGGCAGGTCATTAAAGGGATCACTTCCTTCAGGAATATCCGAAAAAAAACCGTCTGAGCGGATGTCTACGCCGGTGTAGAAACTCATGTATTCAAATTTCAACTTCATACCTCCAGCGGTTCTGGCAGGCCGTCAAGTGGGAGGTTTCCACTTTTCGCCCTCCCGGTCGGATTTTCTAAAAATCACTTTTTTACTGATGTCTATGCAGGACGAGGAACCTTCATACTAAGTTTTAACTTCCTAGCTCCTAGTTCAAGCGGTTTTGGCAAGCTTTCAAGGGACAGAAGTTTCCCATTTTTTACCCCCTTCCAAGCTCCAGGGTTTGGGCAGACCGTTAAAGGGAGATTTTTCGTTCCTCTAAACTTCATTTGTACCATATCACTTGGGAAAATTCCAAAAACCATATTATTAGTAATTCATCCCATACTCTAGGGAACCTACATTTAAATTTTCAGGTTTCCAGCCATTTGGGAGGAACTTCCACCCCTTTTCCAATTCCTGTTGGAATTTCCGAAAATCTCGCCTTAGCGGATGTTTACGTCGGAGAAGGAACCTACGTTCCCAATTTCAGGTCCTTACCTCTAGCGGTTTGGACTGGCAGGTGTTAAGTGTGTAACTTAGTGAATGAGTCAGTCAGTGACGTTATTCTTTTACATATACTGATAATAATTTGCCAAAATTCTTTTTACCCTTGAATGCATGATTTCTTCTCTTCAAACAATTTTTTTTATATATGATTATTGCAAACATGTATAATCCGAGCAAAGAACAAAAAAATATTTAACATTAATAATAAAAAGTGATTTTAATTGAAATATAGGGTTCGTCTACAAAGATTAATTACAAATTATTTACACTTTTTAATCATTTTTTATGTGCTTTATTTTTGGCATTAATAAAATATATGTACCTTAGTTAAATCCAAAATTAATTTTATGGAAAAAATAACACATAATTTTAATTTTTTATTTTCTTTTTTGAAAATTGCACTTTTTGAAAAAAAAACAACTATGTAAGAATTTCAAAGAATAAAAACAGAAAAACCACTATTTTTCTAAAATTGTTGTGTGTGTATTCAATTACGTTACTATGTCCCAAAGGTAGATTTTTTATGCAAAATACATTATTTATTAAATCATTATTTTCATAGTACAAGGGCGGATCAATAAGTCCGTGACTTTTCGAACTTTCCACGTAGTTATATGAAATGCAACACTGCTCCCATCAAGTACCATCTGTTAGACTACTGTCAAAGTGTATTGAGCTAAAAGGAGATTATGTTGAAAAATATTTTTTTTTTTTGCAAAAAAAAACTGTGTTTCATTCAAAAAGTCACGGACTTATTGATCCGCCCTCGTACATGGGTGGAGGGTATTTAAATATGCGGATTAGCAGAATTTATTTTTACTTAATTTTTAAAACGTAATTGAACTCATTTAAGTTGATCCAAGGCGTATGATGAATATAAATAAACTTTAATCAATATTACGTATACGGCGCAGTTGATATGAAAACATGAATTACTATCAAGGCAAATATTTCCATGCACTAAAAATGGAAAATATGCATATAAAAGGAAATACAGTAGATTTCCGATTTAACGAACAATTGATTGTCAGCCCTGTTCGTTAAATCGAAAGATTCGTTATATCCAGTACCAAACAAAAAAATATTTATTCATGTTATAACAAATTAAAAGGACAATTAATATCATATTTTATTACTAAAAAATTAAAAAAAAAAAAATAATATTAATAAAAAAGTAATTATTAAAACAAATTTTTTATTGACGTTTGTTTTTGCGGTTTGTTTAAACTTTTTTTCAATTGCTTCCTCAGGAAGCTCTCGTAAAATTAATTTCTTATAATGCATTGAAAGAAATTCAATTTTTTTTATAATACCGAATTCAAACTGAACCCCAAAACACATATTTTTGTTTTTTTTTCAAGTTTTTAACTATTAAATTCCATACAAATTTTAGATCAAAAACTTAAAAATAACGAAAATATGTATTTTGGGGTTTAGTATGAATGGGATATTACACAAATTTAAAAAAATAATCAAAGGTAGATGGCAATACATAATTAATTGTAAATGAAATCTAATAAAGGGTGTTCGATATGTTCCAGGCCGATATGTTTGTTGAATAAATCTTAAACGGTACAATATTTTTTTAATAATATTTTATTACATAAAAGTTCGGGTTATAACAATTATTTATGAAATATAATATCGGCTAAATGGACGCATCTAGCCGCTGCGCAAATGTGTGCTCTTTTAATTATATTTTGTATAACATTTTGGCGTATTACGGGTGTTATTGCCCCTATTTCTTCAATAATGTTGTTCTTTAGCATCATCCCAAAGAAAGTAGTCGGGGAAGTCAAATCAGGAGATCGAGGTGGCTAATCTAAATCTTCGCTTTTTGACATAATGCGGCCAGGAAAAAGTTCTCGCAAAATACGAAGGTCTAAAGGCCGTTGGTGTGCCACATAAGGATACTCAGTTTCCTAGCAGAAGCTATCTGTTTATTAACAAAGCCACCTAAGTCGAAATGTGCCTCGTCGCTCACAATTATTTTTTACCAAAACTGGGGATTTTAATATTTTTTAAGAACTTTAACACGTTGTTGGTGCGTTAGATGCACCAACAAAACTGTGAAATACAAACTGACAAATGTCAACCAAAAAGAAATGGCGGTTAAAAAATATCGACCAAGACTACAACTGTTTGCCTATTTGTAAAAATTCAGAAATCCAGATTATGAATTTATTTTACATATGTACACACCCGGCCAGAAGCAAAGTTCAGTTTGAAACAAATGACGACAAAAAGTGACTATGCCATCTTTTTGTGTGCGATCTGCCCTTCCAGAAACCGTATCCCATGAAATCCTAGCTGATCCTTTTTCAGAAATATCAATATTTTAATTAAAAAAAAAAATATTATTTGATTTGCTTTTAAAAAAAATATATATAACAAATAAGACTTAAACTAATTTGTTTCTGTGAAATTCCGTTGATAGAAAATTCTTCAAGTTTTCTTATGCTATATAATATTGTATGGGTAACTTCCCGAAAAAATTAATAATTTTTGTTCAAAAAAAAAAAAAAAATATTTAAATCCAAGTTTAATTAACAGAGTTGATATCAGTAACACACCATCGTTAGGATATACACCTCGGCGCTTTGTTTTTAAGTGGTATCTCAAATAGACCTAATCCACTAATAAACAATGTTTTTTATAAATGCTGAGAAGAAAAAGTAACTACCGCTTTTTTTAATCGTGCCGAAAAAGTTGGATCATCGATAATATTTATCTAGAATCTATCCCAAAATTTGAGAAATTCTCTATGAATAGATTCGCCAGCTTGCTCGGACCATAACCCCAAACCATCATAATTCAAATGTATAAGACCCTGCTCTAAATGATCAAGAATCACATGAATTTTAAGAGTTTGGGAAACATTCGTACTTCGAAAAGATTTACGGAGTGCAGTCAAGTGCTTATTTATGTTTGTAATATTGACTATGTTCGTTGTGAAGTAAATGTCAACAATAGTATTCATAGCTTTAAATGATGCAATGAAAGGCTGAATTTTAAATATTCCAACTTCATCATAGATTTCTGGATCCTCTAATTTATCCGCTTCTCTTAGAAGTTTTCTGCAAGCGTTCCCTTCAAAAATATCGCCGTGGTAGTTTTTCGGAATTTCCTTCAACTTCTTGGGCCAAAATAGAGCTTTTTCCCGTCCTACAAGCGGAACAAGCCCATTCCAAAAGAGATGATTGACAAATCCTTGTAAAAGTTGGAGTTCAGGTAAAATACATTTCTCAATTACATGGATGTTATCGTCTTCGTCGTCATCTTCTTTCACAAATAGGGGGTGATTAACTACACTATGGCATTGTGGAGCATTCTTTTTATCCTTACCAGAAGACTTAAATTTTGTATAATCCTGCTTCAAGTGTTTAAAGGTCTTTAGCTCAATACTTTGGACATCATGGTTCTGTAATTCATTTAACTTTACAAAGCAATAAGGACATGGGTATGTTGCAGTTGCAGTCTGTTGGCCAATAGCAATTAATAAAAGTTTGAAATCCGAAAGAAATTTAAATGGTATGTCATTGAGTTGTGTTAACTCCACTATTTTTTTTACATTTTCGTAAGTTTCTTTTATATTTGGTACTATACATAATAATCTATAAACACTATTCAATTTCCTCTTTTTTGCAAAACTTCCTCCATCAGAGTACGGAATTTTTTTATTCTCACTACTATCTATTTGAATTGGATCATCTTCTAAAATAGAAATAGAAAATTTGGAGAATTTTTGACCACCGTCAGCCATAATATTGATCTTACTTTTTTCGATATGTTCCGTAGAGCGTTGATCAAAAATATATTTGAGAATTTCTGTGGCGTTTGCAAAAATAACTGGTCTATTTTCTATTTTATTTGATTCAATTTCAAACTCATAAATGCCCTCTTTGTAAATATGGCTCATTTTGTTCGATCTGGAGCGCATATGTTCGACGTAATTTGCTGGTACTGATTGCGTTCCAGCAGAAGTACGAATGAAATAAGTTATTTTTCTCATATAGGTATTTGAAGCGCCAGTAGTTGTCTGAAAATTATTTAAAATTTCAGCTGTAAAATTTTAATTATGATTTTGATGATAATGATGATGTTTGTTATTCTTATTTGTTATATATATATATTTTTTTAAAGCAAATCAAATAATATTTTTTTTTTAAATTAAAATGTTGATATTTCTGAAAAAGGATCAGCTAGGATTTCATGGGATACGGTTTCTGGAAGGGCAGATCGCACACAAAAAGATGGCATAGTCACTTTTGTCGTCATTTTTTTCAAACTGAACTTGGCTTCTGGCCGGGTGTGTGTATGTATTTAAAAAGATTTACGAATTTTTTTATTTGCTCGTTAAACAGGGTACTTAATTGGATTTTAATTCGTTATATACAGTACCTAATAATAAATTTTTGACTTTTCTTTAAATCGCGAATTCGTTAAAACGAGAGTTCGTTAAATCGGGAATCCACTGTATACACCAAAAACCAACAAAATATGCACTATAATAAATTAACTATAATAAATTATAATCGATAATACACTAAAAATCACACAGAGAAAACAGTTGGCAAGAAATTCTGTTGTCACATTGAATCTGTTTCTCTGTGCACAAAAAAGATATGTGCTTAAAATTGTCCATTTTTAAAAAATTACTTTTATTACTCGAGAGCCTTACTCTAAAACTTACAGCATTGGTGGAAAGATTAATACCTAACCGGATGCTTTCAATTTTAGTAAGTGATGTATCAAAGTCTACAAATTCTTTCTTTCATTTAATTTTACTTTAAATATAATTCAAACCTAAAAAAATACCAAATTAAAATCAAAAGCATTAAATTAAAATAAATAAAAACAAACTATTAAAATATGGAAACATATGTAACAATAAGTCGATGCCATTTTGTTAAAAATGTTCTGATTTGTAATAGCATTTGTTCAGTTGATTTAGAAAAGTATTTAGAAATTACTACAAACATGTGTTTGTGTGATAGCCGCTGCCATTCTTCTTCCTATGCATGTATTGTAAATAAAATATTCGTTTTTAAATCCTAATTCATACGTAAATTATAAAATCACAACCATTGAAAATCCCCACAATTCATGCAAACTTTGTTTAATCTTCTTTTTTAAGCATTTAGCGGTTTCTAAAATGCTGTACTTTTTTCAAGACTCTTCTCACATATACACTCGTTTAAGCACTAGCAAAAAATACATACATATTTTTTATCAAGTTTTTTATCTCACCATACTAATGGTTCACATAAATCTTTGCTATTTTTGTGAAAGCTTGTTCACGTTGTTTTTTGTTTGTATACATACGATATTTGTTCTATTTAATCTACTATTATAGAATGGCCTTGTAATGGAAATTGCTTACAAATAGGTGTAAAATTAAATTTTAAGTAAGAATATTATTTTAAAATCTACTGGAAATAGTAATTTTTACTTTAACTATAGGGAATAACACAAGTTTGTTGTAGTAAAATTTAAAGATTTTTTGAATGTATTCCAAGAGAATTTTAAATAAGAATAAATTGTTAAAAATTATAAAACAATTTACGGTCGACAAAATTATTATAAGTTCACTAATGAAATTGCATATTATTTCAGAATTTGTTGAAATATATTGTATGAATTTATTTCCCCCAAAGGAGAGTAGAGGTCAGAACTGTAAAATGTATACCCTATTATTTGGGAATCAATGGATCATTTACTAGAGAATATTTCCCTTATCAAAAATGCATCTTTCTAATTATATCTTTCTAATTAAAAAAAAATGGCGGCAAAATTTTAAAATTTTCAAGAAACACACCGCTATATTGTAGAATCACTGGATTGACATTTATATATTTTGCTCTATACACTCACCAAAAAAAGTCTGTAATGGCAACTGAAAATGTTGCTGCTATTACGGGAAATTCTGCTAATTTGAGCCCAGCGGTATATTTTGCTAATCTTAGCAACACATGTCTGCTGACGTGTAGTACAATGAAATTAGTAGAAAAATTAGTAGCCGCTACTAAATTTTAGTAGACTTTTTGTAAAGTGAAATTTAAAATCTGTTTGCTAAAATCAGCAAAAAAAAATTACTAATTATTGTGAATATTAGTAAAAGTTTTAGATTTATTTTTTTTATGGAGCATCAAAAATTTTGATTATATTTTTTAAAAGATGTTTTATACAAAATGAAAAAAAAATCAAAGGCTTAAAAATCTTAAAAATTGTTAAAACATAAACGAATTTATCATTTTGTTTTAATTTGGTAATTTCTGTTTTGAAAAATATTTAAGTAAATTTTTTTTTTTTTTACTTTTAAGGTTAAATTTAATTGTTTTTAGGGCTGATTTTTAGAACTAAAAAACCCTTTTTAGTGCTATTTTAAGTGGATGTCCTCTTTTAAGACATGAGTCGGTATCTTCACTTCCTATGTAACATTTTAGGGCAATTTAAGTTTGTATGTATAAGTTTAAATTATTAGAAATAACATTTCCTTCAATATCGACTTTTTTAAAATTAGTAATTTTTTTTGCTAATTTTAGCAAATCGATTTTCAAAAATTTGTAAAATGATTTCTGAAATTAGCAACGAAAATTTGTAGATATTCTGTAAAAATTCTGTAATTTGTAAAATGTAAATAGCAAAAAGATTTGCTAAATAATAATTTTTTTACTAAAAATCGGTACAAAAATAGTAAAGTGGGATTGAAAACCGTTTACAAATTTTTCTACTAACTTTTTTTTCTGAGTGTATGAAGAAAAAAATTACAAAAATTTAAAAATCTTCTACAAGCGAAAATAATAGCGAATTATTAAAACGGTTCTAAATAAAAATTACCTTAACTACCTTATGGAGGAAATAAATTTTATACGTCCCAAATTTAAATAAATAACTGTATAAAGCATGTCTGGAAACACACCTAGCCAGATATTGATGATGGTACAAAAAACTAAGTACTATCCTTAAATTGCTTTGATAGCACCTTTTAATCGAATTTAATCGCTGTTTATTGAAATAAAAATTCTATCTGGGGACTTTTCACAAAAGCGCGTAGTCAATAAAACTTTTAAATATGCATATTTATGTTTAGTCCAAACTTTTATACTTCTTATATCTAAATAGATACCAGACGTACTTTATATCAACTAATTTCAAAAATTTGTTAAACACTTACTTCATTTGTTACTTATCGCAGTTTTACTGCAATAATTTTTCCAAAAAAAATGGAATATTTTTATACCCAGCAAAAATAAATGGAAGTGATTTTAAGAAATCAATTTTTCATTGATTCCAATTTACCATTTAGTTCTGATTTTGCTATTCTAAAGCAGTTATTTTTCACAGCTTCAAAAAATGTAATTTTGAATGAAATTATCTTTTTTCCAATCTAAGACGGGTAACTTATTTTAAAAAACAACCAAGGTAAGACATTAACAACAGATATTTCCATATAGACTTTGGGTATTTTGAAAAGAGTTATTAGGTTAAAATAATTTGTACTATTAGAATCAGTCATTCAAAAAACAAACTATAAAAATTTACAGACATTCAGTAGGAGTTGATATTTTCTGTTAAATGTAAAATTTTATGTTTTCTGTTTTTAAAAATTCAAATTGATATAATTCTTTTTTGTTTTTTTACCAAAATAGTTTGTATATATACAAAATTATATCAAAAAAAAATTACAAGAAATTATTGAAATGTAGATACACACAAGAAAATAAAAAAATATATACATCTGTATGTGTTGTGTTTTGTAAAATTTTATACAAATAAAAAAAATTTTCAATTTAAAAAACAAACCCAAAAATCGTTTTTTCTACTTTTTGTAAGTTAAAAATTTATGGGTATTTTTAACAACTTTCTATTCTTTTTACTACTCTTGGCGATTATTAAACAATGATTGAAAATAAACAACCAAATGGGCTGAATATAATGAAAAATCAGTAGTCCTCTTTTTAATTGTATTTTCGATTAATTTAATATGTATTTTAATTATTTTTAACGAAATAATATTGTGAGTGTATCAATTTCTAACTTATAATTTAGCAGATTTTAAATTCTTAAAATCGTGGTTATCAACACAATAAGTAAAAAATATATTGTAGTACAAATTGCAAGCATTTGAAATAAAGTAATATAATTATATACAACGAATGTGTCAGTTAAATTCCCAGGTAGAAGCTAAATGGATATTGTGAAAATGAGGCTTAAACCCGATTACTGATGTTCTGTTAAAATATAAATTAAAAATTCAAAATTTATTTCGGAGCATTAAGGATAATATTTTTCACTAAACCCTAAGAACTGCTTTAGATTCTATAAAAAAAGAATCATATAAGAAAACTTCCACCATATGACGCCCCTATGTAAACCAATGAGGTTCCGATCCAAATTTTTACAACAGCGAAATCAAAATCACTGCTTCTTTTTCTTTTCTTTTGCTACTTTCGTTTTGCTGGGATGTTATATAACAATTATTTATGTAAAAGAGATATAGCAGTTGGTTTATTACAAAATATTGTAAGAATGCTTTTAATTTCCACCATATGTATGTATACCTATTTTAATGTTGTTTTCATCTTAATTATACCCTTCACCACAGGTGGAATACCCTTCATTCCGTTTGTAATTTCTACAATATTGACCTTAGACCCTATAAATATATATATTCTGGGTTCTTATGAAGAGCGAATTTGATTTAACGATGTCCGTCTGTGTGTTGAAATAGGTTTTGCGAAGACACCAGACATGATGAGGACTTGATTGTTATTTATTTCTGTTACATGTGATCCATTTCTGTTTGCTATTAAAAATCAGCCAGATCGGTTGATAAATGGCTGTGATATTAGCAAAAAACCAAGACTACCTCTAATTTTTCCCGTAAAATCCCTTTGCATTTATATGTATGTTGAATATTACGCATAATAAACACATCCATTTGTTGAAATTTTTTTCTTTCACCTCTTCACCTTTTGTACACAAACAACAAACACATACAAAGATTTCTTATTTAAATAAAAACCAAACAAATCCCTATTGAACGAAAACTGTTTATTTAATTCTATAAACAATGATTCCACATGACCTTAATAGCTTAGTTGTCTAAACGCTATGTCACAAATGCTTTTTTTTATTTTCTTAAGACTTTTTTTTTGGTTATTTTTTGTTTTTTTTTTAACATTAAATAATTCATTTAAATAAAATTTAAAATTAATAATTAAATAATCTATAAATAGGCTAAAAACATCAAAATTTTTATATTTCTATTTTTTGCTCCGATTTAAAAGAAACAGGTTTTTAAACCATTTTATTTCTCATATATTATTTTATTTCTCATATATTATTTTATTTCTCATATATTATTTTAGAGCTGTAATATGACCTATGGATAGGTCTTATATAGCAAAAGATCGAAAATCTTTTGTATAGCATATTTGCTAAAAAAAACTCGGAAATATCGGTTCAGATACAAAACAGTTATGCCCAAAACATATTTTTTTTAAATACCTATTATCTGGAACCATAAATCTTCCCGAGTCCAAGTTTTATCACCAAACTAATCACCAAATAATGTGTGATTTTTTAAGAGCTTTAGGATTTGATTACAAAAAACACATAAAATTTAGAGAAATGTATGAAATCTTTATTTGAGTCGATAGAACGGTCTATATAATTCAATGATTAAAGATGATTTCATGTGAATGGACCGCGGATGAGCCTTAAATGGTTTATGCGCTGGGTCCAATATTGACATACTCTCTCCAACATATCGGCCGGAATCTCACGAATAAATTCTTCAGTATTGACTTCCAGTGTGTAAACCATTTCCGGTTTGCCCATATTATAGCCCCACAAAAAATAATCTAAAGGTGGCCAATTGACCGGCCCCAAACGTGAAATGAACTGTTCACCGAACTCGCCTCTCAATTTGGTCACATCAGCCAAGTCCAGCTCTTTTATTTTGGGCAAAAAAAAATGTGTAATCATTACACGGTAGTGCTGGCCATTCACAGTTACGTTCCTGCCTTCGTCGTCTTTTGAATAAGTACGGTCCAATGATGCCACATAATCAGCCACACCAAACAGTGCATTTTTCGCGGATGCATTGACAGTTCTTGCAATGCTTCTGGCTGTTCTTAACACCAAATACGGCAATTTTGTTTGTTCACATATCCATTCAACCAGAAATGGGCTTCGACGCTGAACACAATTTTCCGATAAAAAAGTGGATCTTCATCTAACTTTGCGGGCGCCCATTCACCAAAATTTAGCCGTTGTGGTAGATCGTGTGGCTTCAATTCTCGCACCAGCTGTGTTTTAAAAGTTTTTACACCCAAAGCCTTCCGTAAAATTTTGTTTGTAGTTGAGTAACAGAGGCCGAATTCCTGCAAACGGGCCGAATCGATAATTCACGGTCATCAACAACACTGGCGGATATAGGTGCGATATTTTCCTCTGTCCGCTTTCTACGTATGCGTGTTGGTGGTTTAATGTCCATTTCCAAGATTCCGAATAGCCGCCTGAGAAGGTCGCCCAAACTGACCATAAAATAGAAGAAGTGCACGATGCACCTTCTTAACCGAGCATTAATTTTTATAATAAAATTCAAACGTAGGCTATTTTCAAAATCATAGATTATGAATATTCACTGAGCTGGGACTATACAAATAAAGCTTTAAAACTACTTTATTTTTGGTTTTTGCAACATTTTGAAAATACTATAAAAACCCAACCTTTGACCGTAAATCTGGGTTATTAATTGAGGGTGCTGAAAACACCATAAACACCAACAACATGTTGCTTTGGTAACGTTAGGACTACCATACATAATAGTTAGAACTACCATACATATATCAGGTATTGAATAATGGTATATATTGTTCCATATAAATAGGTATAATATGATATACATTTTATTACTTAAATTGATATATGATTAAATATAAATTGTTATATTGTCTGTGTAGTGCGAAAACTCATTAACTAAAAAAATGAATTATTGATATATTAAGCTTTTTATTACCCTTTTATAATTAAAAATAATTGACATAATTCTTTTAGAAAAAGGTCTTCTAAGATAATCAAATAACTAACTAAATTGAAATGTTTGTATTTCTTTATTAGTAGATTAATTTAATTCTAAGTCCAAGGTTTTAGGATGTAGATTATCTTTAAATTCAGTTTATCGCAGTTTGTAACTTGAATACTGATTTTGAAAATTGTTTTAATATATTGAATTTGAATGAAGACCAACATTGTATGTAACGATAAATTGTTCCGACAAATTTATATTAATAAACATGGAAATGGCAGACAAAATTCGTTTTCGGTTTAACTAAACAAAGTTTAACTCACATCCCAAAAACTCGGCCTTAAAAGATAATAAAATAACTTTATATCTCAATACATCATTTTTCTATTCGATATGATCAATAGGATCATTTTCATATATCATTGTCTACAAAAAAGATAATTTTTGTTTTGGAAAGTTATTGAAAGTCAGATTTCAGCTTTGCTGATTTTTAGTCACAGAATTTGAATCTGATTTTGTTTTTAAAAGCATACATATATGAAAAATATTTAAAATATTGATATTTGAACATATAGGTATATGATTTAAAATATATGTCCATATAGCCCCAATTTTCAAATCCTAAAATGTATTCGGATTTTTATAAATAAATATCCTACGTAGAAATCGAAATATATGTGAACATACATGATCATACATGGGCTTGTATACGTTCATACATGGGCATACATACTCACAAACGTCCATACATGGTTCAATATTTGACCATACATGACCCCATATATGACCATATATCGTCGGATCCATATATCTTCGGATCCGAAATTCTCATACATGCTGATATATGACCATATATGACCATATATGACCATATACGTCCAAATACCCTCAAAGTTCAGATCCGACGATGTATGGTCATATATCAGATCAGGTATGTCATATATTGAACCATGTATGGACGTATATGACCATGTAAGATCATATGCAAGCTCATGTATAATCATCTATGCTCATATATATTTTAATTTTTCATGGGATATTTAAAAAAATCAAATATAATTATAAGACGAGCCTCAAACCAACATTAATTTAATTGTTTCAAGCATCATCAGCCAGTAGTATAGGATATAAGAAACTGAGTTTTAAACATAAAATAGTAATGAACTAAAGAGCTTCAAATAGGGCTTTAGAAACAAATTCAAATCAAGCAGTGCATATTCAATGAATGATTAATTATATTTTAGATTTAATCTATCTATTACTCATAATAAAATAAACATTGATTACACAGTAAGTACGTTAAAATAACACAAGAAAACCCTGGGATATGTAAACTTAATTTTTGGTCGTAGAATTTATTGGCGAACCCTGAGTCAGATTTTAAGGTTGTATTGACTCAAACAATTTTTTAATTATATTTTAACGAAATGACTTTGAAAATTGTTTTCCAATGAATTTATTTATTGTTTCTTCACTTATTTACTATTTATTACTATTGTTTTTAAATTAATCTAGAAGGTAAGGAATTATAATTATTTCTAGTTCAAAAAATAATGATACCCCAATATTAATTCCACAATGGGGTGTGTTTAATTCGAGTTAAAGTACACCAATACGTATATATATGTTTCCGTCGTTCCTATAAGGAGCATAGGGCCTCACACCTATGTATACGTAATATTATTTGGGCAATTCACAACGGGTACTGTATCGTTGTATTTGTTATATCGTGTATTACTTTACAATAGTGTAAAATTGTTGTTGGTAATTTACAATTAAAAATCTGATACAACTTTTCAATTTCATTTGCTGTGTTTATTAAGTGTTGTATTGTTTATAATAACATATCAGTCTCAAGTAAATGGCAGTTTGTAATAAAATGAACAAAAAAAAGGAAAATTCATTTGTTGATAAAAAATAAAAATTAGAAAATGGCAAATAATACAAATACATCGGTTAGTTTATTTCTTTGAAAATATACGTTTATATATATCTTATATGTATTTTATCTTTTTAGTCTTAACCAAAACGCATTCGCCTAAACGCAACAAGAAAGTGGTCAGTGGCAGAAGAAAAGTCTTTAATTAACTTTTTAATGGAATATCGGGAATTCGAGGTATGTATTAGTGTTTGTTTGTGTCAATGAATATGTATTCTAATATTGAGTTTTATTTCAGAAGCCAACAGCTCAAAGTTATTACAAGTTATTATTGTAGCGAAAAAAATGTTCCAATTGATTGGACGCAGGTTAGAGTAAAAACCAGAATTATGCGAGTTAGCTACAACAAAGCTAAAGCAAAGGAGGAGCCGGCAGTAAGGATGGAGGAACTGTTAAAAGTAAGTTTTGTTTACATAAATACTAGTAGTTTTATCATTCAATAAACTTTTGTTTCGTTTTAAGTACTTTTTTAAAAATGTGGAACTACTTCGATGAGCTTAACGGTTTGTTGGAAAGCCGAATTATAGAGTGCGCTATAATTAAAGACATCTTGGAATCTGGAAGCGATGTTATGTTTTTCACATAAAGCAATTATTAGTTTGTCTTTTTTACTTTCACCTTTATTGTTAGTTTTATTTTTATTTGTTTCTTCTTGTTTAAAATTTATAAATATTTTTATTCTTTTTCTTTACTATTTGATATGAAAATACAACTGACTGTTCACAACAAAGTATTTGTATATTGTATTTCAATACAACATACAAAATATAATACCAGCTGTGAATTGCCCAATTGTAACAGATATTAATGACATTAATATTACGTGTACGTAACATTATTTTAACTGATATTAATGACACTAATGCCGTTTAATTTTCTGAACAAAATTTAATTTTTTTTGTTTTTTGATTGCAACGAAAAATATTAATAAATAGCAAATAAGTAAAACAAATTAAAAAATCAAGTCATTGCAAAAGAGTTTTTGAAGTCTTTTCAGTAAAATTTAATCAAAAAATTGTTTAAGTCAATACAAAACTAAAATCTAAATATCTTGTTAAAATGAACTTCTCTTCAAAACGGGGTTTGCCATAAAATTATACGACCCAAAATTATGTTTACGTGACTCGGGATTTTCGTGTGTCATTTCAAGAATTTTACTTACAGTGTTATTCTTAAAACAAACAATAAAATTTCCTGAATAATAAAATTTACCCTTTATTGTGTACACTAATAAATGTCCCATATAAGAATTGAAAAATATCTTTTACTTAATTAGTTTCTTAAAAATTTTATTTTTATGCATTTAGCAATTTATTTATGCTGTACTATCTTGCTTTATATTTCTTATTATTTTTTTTTAAGTTTTATACACAAAGAATTTGGCCATTTCATCAATTCTAAAAAATTTATCGTATACAGTTTTTTAAATAAAAATGTATACGTATATAAATTAAAAAATGTAGTTCTACTTCTATATTCATGGTATTATACGAGTAGTTTTATGTTGTTTTTTCTACGTAGTTAATAAAAAATAACATATATATCTAACATGACCGTAGTTTTACGTTGTGCGTCAAAAGAAACTGTACACGTTGGCTTATTATGTTTACAGTTTCATTTCAATCTTTTGGAATAAATAAATTATTATTTTATGTCAAAAAAAAAACTGTACTGTTAACTGTTAAATATTATCATTATTTTTTGGGTTTCTTTTCTTATCACATTCTAGATAATATAAACTCATTATAATAATTTTTATGATCAGTTTAAATCGGGAAATTCATACGTAATCAAATTTATTTGGAAAATGCCTAAGCAAACCGCTCGATATTTTTGGTTTTGTGTTAAAATATTATAAAGAATAAAAAACATTTCATAAAATTGGTTAGATGATTGAAAGAAAACACAACACTACCCAGCAAAAATATATGGAAGTGATTCTTAAGGAATTAATTTTTCATTGATTCTAAGGTATCTTTTAGTTCTGATTTTTCTCTTCTAAGGAAGTTCTTTTTCACAACTTATAAAAATGTGATTTTTAATGAAATTAAACACTTTTCAAATCTATGACGCTACAAAAAGTAAAAAAAAAAATTATTGTAGTAAAAGTTGCAAGCATTTCGAATAGAGATAAATAAGGCCCGATTGCTGAATTTCCCGCTAAAATTTAACGAGCAGTAAAACTCAAACTTTGTATAAGAAACAACAACAAATGTGTCAGTTAAATTCCCAGGTAGAAGCTAACGGGAGATTGTGAAACTGAGGCTAAGGCTCGATTACTGATGTCCTGTAGAAATCTAAATTACAAATTTAAAATTTATTTGGGTAGAACAAAAGATTTTATTTTTTCACTAAACCATAAGAAGGGCTTTAGATGCAATGAAAAAGGATCATAAAAGAAAACTTCCACCCTATGACACCCCTATGTAAAAATCATTGGTTCCGATCCAAATTTTCACAACACCGGAATCAAAATCACTGCTTCTTTTTCTCTTCTTTTGCTACTTTTCTTTTGCTGGGTATCGATATATTTATAAATCGTTCCAAATCTAGAAAGTCAGAACATTGGCCTGTGTTAAAATATCCAAGAACATTTTGGACTGTGTAGGTGTCAAGGTTAGCGACAACAAAATATGTGGAACAGATTCATTGTAATAACCGAATTTTTCGCCAACCGAATGGTTTGGTTGGAGCCATCGGTAAATTTGGTTGTCGCAATCGAAATTCGGTTAATACAAGAAAACATTTGATTGGGACAACTAAATAATTCGGTTACTGCAACCAAAATATTCAGTTGGCAAGAAATTCGGTTGTCACGATGAATCTATTTTCTTTGTGTATGGACGAGTTCCAGGAATCAAATCAGTTAACAGCGACAACAAAAATATTTTAAATTTATTTAAAATTTAGTAATGCAAAAATTGAGAATTTGCCCAGCCAAATGTAGTATCCAGTCATAATTCAGTGAGGATGTGATGATATAGTACAAGGCAGCCAGTGGTGTAGAATCTCACAAATCTCAATGCAAATAATTCAGCGGTATTTACATAAGAAAGGTTTATCGGGACAAGAGATTTATAGAGATATGGTGGATATGTTAGATGAAAGTGTCATAGGTAATGCCATAGGCATCTTAAATGAGTTAGTGCGTTTTATTTTGCATCAAGAATTAAAGAAGAAAAAGCTTTCTGGAAGATTTGTGCCGGATTTGTTAACAGTTGATCAAAAACTCATTCGAATTAGAATTTTTGTTTGTATCTATTTAATCGAAATAAAATGGATTTTAAGTGTCGTTTCATAACTGTTAATTAAAAATAGATCTATCACTTCACTTCAGACAACAATCAAAACAATGAATCAAAGCTGGTGGAAGTGCATCAAAGATGCAAAAACAATTCAATCGGCTGGTAAGATTATGGCAACGGTTTTCTGGTATTTGATTGATTCAATATCTTCAAAAAGGTAAAACAATTAATTCCGAATATTATTTTAACCTTTTGGATCAATCGAATGAGAAAATTCGAGAAAAACTACCTCTTTTGTAAAAAAAAAATCATCAAGACAAGGCACCAGCACGCAATAGTGTTTTAAAAATGGCAAAAGTAAACAAACTGAAGTACGAATTGCTTGATCACCCACCTAATTCACCTGATTTAACTCCATGTCTTAAAAAAATCGTTGCTAGCAAGAATTTTACCTCGAGTGAATTTGCAATTGCAGCTGTAAATAATTATTTTTCAGATCTTTAGGAAATTATTTTAATCAAGGATTTAGAATTTCTAGAAAACCGTTAGGCTAAGTGCATTGAAGTTGACTTGAGATAGGGTGTTTTTAGCGTGTTCTTTGAGCTTAAATTTAACTGTAATTCAAGGCTTAAAGCATATTTAGGCTGTTATGTTTGACAAGTATTTAAGAATATATTTTTATAGTCTAAAGTAATAAGTTATAGAGCAATTAAAGTTGGGTTAATTAACCCAGCAAAAATAAAGTTGCCAAAGAAGCAATAAAAGCATCACTACTATGGCAAAGGCATCAATTCTTTTCTAATGGTTTCATCGATGAATTTAACATTAGCGTGTCATAGAATGGAAGTATTCAAATGTAGCTACTAGCATTACTCATACTTTACTCTTAGGAATCAATGATAATACAATGATTAAATATTCTGATGCAGGAGTAGAAAATGTTCATATACTTTGTAATATTTAAGCTTTGATGAAAATTTAATTCATATGAATGCAGAAAAATTTGTTTAAAGAAGCGAAGTTTATACATTAATATACAAATACTCTTTATTAATAAATAAATAATTTTGCATAAGTAAAAAAGCATTTTTAAAACATTTTTAAAAAAATTTAATGAATTTTTAGACAAATTTTAAAACATATTTGGATAATTTTAAAACTGGTTGTACAATTTGGAAACATTTTTAGACAATTTTTAAATATTTTTAAACAATTTTAAAAAATTTTTGCACAATTTTAAAACATTTTTGGTCAATTCGAAATAATTTTTACACAATTTTAATAGTATTTTGATAAATTCAGAATTACAACTGGAAATGGTGTAGTGTTAAATAATACACATAATGCAAAAATGCACAGATTGCGTCATCATAAATATTTAAGGCTGAAAAAATGCAAACGACAGGCCAGCTAGTTTCAATTAAAGGTCAAAAAATCTGTTTTTCTTGATTTTTCAAAACTTTTATAAAAATTGCAAAACTGCGTAAATTCTAACCCTCATGAAATTTTAAACTAAAATATAAAAAATGATTTAAAAAAAAATGAAAAAAGTTCATCAGAACTATTTTCTCAATTTCAATAAATGCTTTAGGTTAAAAAAAAAAATATATGATAAATTATGCTTCAGAAGTTATGAAGAGTGATTTTTTAAGATATGCATCGGGTTTATATCCAGATCACTGCATTTAAAATATGAACACGTGAATTCTTTTGGAAGTGCCTTAGAATAACACCAAAAAATCATAAAAGAATGTCAACTGAAGTTTAGGAAGCAATGAAAGAAGTTATACAGGTTGGTTGAAAAGTTCCTGCGCTCACCAAGAGATGGCACTGCTAGCTCCAAACTATTTTTTTCTCAAGTTGGTATAACTGTCCTGAGAACACATGCAAAGTTGCAAGTCATTCTTTCTTTGTTTACAAGCCATTTGAAGTTGACCTGTCATTGATTTTTTTTAATATGGAAAATATTGAATATCGTGCAGTCATTAGATTCTTTGTTTTGAAGGATTTAAAAGCAAAGGAAATTTATGAACAAGTGTTGGAAGTGTATAAGGAGTCCTCACCTTCAAAACGCACCGTTGAATTTTGGGCTGGTGAATTTAAACGTGGTCGTACCAGCCTTGAGGACGATCCACGCGAAGGACGACCAAAAACTGCAACCACAGCAGAAATTGCTAATGCCATAGGCATCTCAGACGAACGAGTACTCAAACTGTTTGGAAAGTTAGTGCAGCACACATTCACAATTCAACAAAAACTGGATCGAAAACAAATTTCTCAGCGTAATTTGGAGCGTTTTAGGCCGAATGAAACCGACTTTTTGCGTCGTTTTATAACTATGGATGAGACTTGGATCTACCACCATGATGCTAAATTGAAACAAGAACGTTTACAGTGCACTGAAGCTGGTTGCTCAGCTCCAAAGCAGGTGAAGTCACAACGATCAGCAAAGAAGGTTATGGCATCAGTTTTTTGGGATGCAAAAGGAATTTTGTTGATTGATTATCTTCAGAAAGGTAAAACAATCAACTCTGAATATTATTGCAGCCTTTTGGATCAGCTGGATGAACAAATTCGTGAGAAAAGACCTGGTTTAAAGAAGAAAAAATCATTTTTCATCAAGACAATGCACCTGCTCACAAAAGTGTTTTGACGATGGATAAATTCAAAAAATTAAAGTACGAATTGCTTGAACATCCACCGTATTCACCAGATTTGGCTCCCAGTGACTACTATCTCTTCAAAAATCTCAAACAATTCCTTCGTGGAAAGCATTTTTCGTCGAATGAAGAGACCATATCAGCCGTAGACGGTTATTTTGCAGAGCTTCCGGAAAACCATTATAAGGATGGGATAAAATTATTGGAAGATCATTGGAACAAGTGTATTGAGCTTCTAGGGGATTATATTGAATAAAAAATATATTTCGTAACAAAAACAGTATTCCTTCATTTTCAACCAACCTGTAGTCACAGAATGACTACCTTTTTTTGTTTTACTTAAATTCCAGCATAATTGTTTATTATGAAAATATTAACGTGTACAGTTCCCTTGGACCCACACAGTATATTTTTAAATGGCGAAACCATTTTTGGAAATAGATAAAAAGTAAAATTTTACTATTAAACAATTTTTTTTCTATTTGTGGGCTACACATCATCACGCTTGTGATGATAAACCAACCGCATTTATGTATGCATGTATGCATGCATGTATGTATGCATGTATGTATGTGTATAAAGCAATGTCGATAAAAGTATCATCAACAGTATTTAGAAATACGTACTACGTACAACCGTATAAAAATGTTTAACAATGCAACATGTGTGCTGACATGCATATTTTTTTGGTCATAGTTGGTATTATAAATAACTTCAATATTTCAATACATTTTCTCATTGGTATATCTATGAAAATGTTTATTCAAGCAAATGGAATATTTTACAAGACGAGCAAAAATGGAATTAAAAAAAAATACTATTTTATATATTTGCTGAATAGATTTTGTATTGAGAATTTTAGAATATACCACAACACCATATTATGTGACAAAGTATTCCACATTAGATATATATGTTGCAAAAGGACAAAAAGAAAAGTGATAAATTTTATATAATTTCACATTAAATTCATAAAATCTATAAAAAGATTTTTTTTTAAAAACTTAAACGAAAAACTGCCATTAAAATTTTACCTAAAAGTCCCAATGAATTTATGTTTTACTATGACGAAAAATTAGGTTAAGCCATCTAAATGGTTTTGATAAAACGACATTTGTTGCCACTTAATTGCTGAACAAAACGCATGTTTTATGTCGATTTGCTGACTTACATTCTCAAACATACACACATACATCAAATGTATGTGTACACACATTGGACAATCATTTACTTCATTATACCATTTTACAATTTGTCACTCATTGTAAAAGTAAATGCAATTTTCAAAATGACTGTTATGGTTCCCAAATGAATACACATGTATGTATTTGTGTAACAATAAAAGACTTGTAGTACATGAACTCTGGTACAGTTATGAATAAAACTATAGCAAGGATATAAAAGAAATTATGAATTATACAAACAAAAAAAATACATTGATTAACTCATAATAGTTTTACAGCAACCAAACGCAGTTTTTTTAGAAGTAAATCACAAATGTTGTTTTTTAAAAATTTAAGCAAAATGTGTGCTGCTAAAGTCATTTATTTTTATAACATTTTCAAATTATTCTTCGAAAAACTAATTACATACATTTAGCCAAAATTTTATTTTAAAGAGTAGTATTCAGCATCCGTTGTTTTTAGCAATTTAATTTTTAATATATTATTGTAACAAATTTTGTCTGTTACTTTAATAATGTTTAACAATAACTGACAAAATGCAATTGTTTTCAATGAGAATATTTCAGTGTTAAATGGTGTTTTTAAAAATTCTTACAAGGAATGTACCCCAAATTTGTATATGTTAGAAAGGAGAAATCTACCCTGTGGGAAAAAAGGGGTCAGTTGGGAATCAGAAGCTGTAAAGAGATAGGTGAAAATAGGTCCGGTTCCCAAAATACATATCACGAGTTAGGTGAAAAAAGGACCTGTTCCTAAAGTACCTACCACTTGAATGGCTTAAAAGTCCATATCACGTGATGGGTTTGAAATGACCAGTCCTGTGATAGGTGAAAACAGGATAGGTTTCTAAAGTACCTACAACGTGATCGGAATAAAAGGTCTCTATCACGTATTGGATCTGAAAGTACTAGTCCCGTACTAGTCCCCTGCGGGAAAAGGACCTATGCCAGGGCACGTCACATGACCGGTTCATTGTGATAGGGACCGGTCACGGGACCGATCACTTTAACATGGGCTTGTCCTAGGAGCGGGTCAACTGCCCTCTGTGACATGTCACAGGACTGGTCTAAAAGGACAAGTCGTGACTTTTAAACCGGTCACGTAATAGGTACTTTAGGAACCGGTGCTCTTTTCATCTATCTCGTGATATGTTTTTTCAGAACCGGTTCAGTTTTCACCTATCCCGGG
The DNA here is from genome assembly GCA_949748255.1 of Eustalomyia histrio. Lineage (NCBI taxonomy): Eukaryota > Metazoa > Arthropoda > Insecta > Diptera > Anthomyiidae > Eustalomyia > Eustalomyia histrio. The sequence goes on along the minus strand of OX456526.1, from coordinate 43,958,603 downwards.
ACAGAACCCAATTGCCAACTTACCAGTCCTATGACATGTCACAGAGCGCAATATTACCGGTCCTTTTCTTATAAAAAAAATCGGTCCCGTGGCCGGTCCTTATCATAATAACGAGTCCCAGGATAGGTCCTTTTCCCGCAGGTCAAGAACACCCTGTATCACTTTTTCGGCTATTTTGAGGAAAATGTGAAATGTGAGGGAAGAAACTGGAAAAATGTTGGATACTTTAAGTATATAAAAACTTCGTGCGTTAAATTAACTTGTTAATGTGGGATCTTTTGTAATGAAATTATAATTTTTCTTAAATAATTTCCTTTTTTGGTTTTGCTTACCTAGGTGAAAATGTTTATATATGTTCATATATCGTCATATATGGTTTTATGTATGAGCATATATGGTTTCATGTATTAGCATATATGAACATATATGTCATGTATGTAAGCATATATGGGCAAGTGCAAGTAAAATATATGGCAATATATGATAATATATTGCATATATTGGTTCATATATGCCATATATGTTCAGATATCAATACATATATTATTCCATATATGGGAAATATGTTTTCTTTTTGGCAGATATGACCATGTTTTAAGGCAAAGATTTTTTTCAATTTAAACCCTTGTTTTAGCGAATTAAGATCCATTTCAAATTCTTAAGCGAACATTGAAGTGAACATAAGACTTTTAGTAATTTTTATCCTACGTAACCAAAAATAAAACTTTGAAATCCCAAAGTCAAGAGCGCCAATATGACCATAAAAAAGGGGATGTGTACAAAAAATTTGGAGAGTTTAAATAAAAAAAGTTTTTTTGTTAATAATAAATATAGTTAATAATAATGTATGGTTATGTATACTGATTTGAAAAAAGTTGTGTGACAGATTTTCAGTTGTGGTACAAAATTTAAAAAAAAGAAATATGTTTATAATAATTTTGGTCACCACCACCACGAAAACACTAGCATAACTAAAAGTCAATTGTTTTAATATCAATTCGAGTTAAATGTCAAAAAAACATAAAAATTAAATCAAAATGAAAATTCTAAAACAAAATATAAACAGAAATTCAAAAATATACAAAAGTAGTGTCGCGTTTATAGATACTTACAAATGAGTGCGATATGTAATGTAAAGGTAATTTAAGAAACAAGATAATCTGTTAATTCATTATTTTTACCAAATAATAATTTTCAATATAGATGAAAACTTTTAACACTGGTAACAAATTAATATGGATGCAATGCGTTTACTTCGCTTGACAAAATTGGAAAACAGCGATAAGTAATTTAAGCCGTAAAGAAAATATGCTAAAAAATGCATAGAAACTTTCTCAAGATTCTGGAGTTTTTCATATGGAAAAACCAAACAGAGTTTTTTCATCTGATTTTAGTTGTGATGTTTTTTTTAACAAAGATAAGTCGAGGGTTTGTTTTTTTTAACAAAAATAAGTTTCTCTACTAAAAGTTTTCAGATAATAGTTCCTTCTTCTTATGGACTGAAATCTTTAATATTTTTAATCTCTATTATTAACATACATATATTTTCTATCATCTTAAACTAACGTATTTTTTTTAATTTATCTTAACATTTTTTATTAATAAAAAATATTTTGAAACAGTGTTTTTATTACATAAATAAATTCGGTCGGGATTTTCAAAACAGTTCATTTAATTTTACAGAAAAGTACTCATATGTGCCCATATATTGAAATTCATATATGTCCATATATGAGCATATACGGCCATATACCCTTAAATTACGGATCCGAGCATATATCGAATAATATTTCATTGGGGTTTATTTGATTTTAAATTTGGGGTTTATTTCGATGAAAGGGCTATTTTATAGTGCCAAGTTGTTCCAAAAAGTAACAAAATTATGAACTATGAATTTTAAGTGTAAAAAAAAACTTCATTTGTCTTATAAGTTATTTGTATTTTTATTTAAAAAAAAAAGAATAAATGTTTTTACATCGATTCACAGGGTTTCACCGTGTTACTCGCCTTTGCTTTGGAGAACATTTTATTTAAATACGAGTATTATCAGGATTTTTATTATTTGTACCCATAAATGGTTTTATTTTAATTCAAATTTTACTCTGTAGATGAGGGCGATTTTGAAGAGCCGTTTTTTTTTATAAAATACAATTTTTTTTAATCCAAAAAATATCAAAAAAAGCTTTTTTCTAAATTTTAACATTTTTTTTCTTTTACGAATTTTTTTAAAGTCTTGATATAGATTTTTATAATACTTATGAATTCATCGAAATATATTTTTTTTTTGTTTAAAAAATCTATATGGGATTTAATTTTAATTAAAATTTAATTCTCTGTTCCCATTTCAACATACTTTATTTGTATTTCTTAATTTTCTTTTTCTAATGTGATCAATTTTTATTTTATGTAACGGAAAAATTTTGTTTTTATCTTTTGTGCACAATAAACCCAAAAATAAACTGTTTATTTATATCTATAATAAATTAAAATTCAAATAATTGCTTAGTAAGGACTACACTACGTATGATAAATACGACATTGCGTATACGTGCGATGTCCTAGAACATATGTTAGAATTTGCGTTAAATATGAGATGAAGACAACAAATATTTTTTTTAAAACGTAATACCTTAAAACTTTCTGAAACGGTAGAAAAATATCTTCTTTTTTAATAAACATGTAATAAATTTTTTTTAAAAAAGTTTTTTTAAATTTCTTTTGAGAGTCAAATTTCTAAAATATTTCAAATGCAATTAAATTATAATAAAAGAAAAGGGGTTAAGAAAAAGCAGGCACCAATTATGTGCAATTTGATGTTTTCTATCAATTCAAAAAGTTTTAGCATGTTACGTTTTGCAAAAAATATTCGTTGCTTATTATCTACCTTAAATATTTAACGCGAATTCTAACATTTTTTCTAGGTCATCGTAAGTTTAAATTGAATTTAGATAGACAATACATATTTAAAAATCGCCTCTAAGGCATGCTGAAATATGCTGAAACTTTCTGAGTCGATATAAATACATGTAAACACTTTTTTTATTAATAAAAAATATAAATAAATTTTTAGATAAAAATAAGTTTTTTATTACCCTAAAAATCAAAAATGTTTCTGAATTTTTTTTTTCTAATGAATATATTTATCAAGTATTTATAAATACAACCACAATATATTTTCCGCTACAGACTGTAGCTTACTTAAAAAGAAACACGTAGAGTTTATTTTTAAATAAAGAATAAATTAAAATTCGTAGAAATATATTTTTTTAACTATTTAAATCAGTCATTCAGAAAAACAAACTATATAAAAGGAGTTAATATATTCTGTTAAATATAAAATTTTATGTTTGCTGCTTCTAAAAATAAAAACTCAAATAATTCCTTTTTGTTTTTTTATCAAAATAGTTGGTTTAAATACAAAATTATTTCAATAAAAATTATAAGACATTATTCAAATACATATACATACACATATAGAAAATAAAAATATATACATCTGTGTGTGTTGTGTTTTGTAATTACATACAAATAAAAAAACTTTCAAAACTTTTTAACGTTTTGTCAGTTAAAACTTTATGATTATTTTAAATGAATTTCGATTGATTTTACTACTTTTGTCAATTATTAAACAATGATTGAAAATAAACAAAAAAAATGGGCTGAATATAATGAAAATTCAGTAGTCCTCTTTAAGATTGTATTTTCGATTAATTTAATATCCCAGCAATAAAATCATCACTACTATGGTAAAGACATCATTTCTGTTCTAATGGTTTCATCGATGAATTTAACATTAGCGTGTCATAGGATGGAAGTATTCAAATATAGCTACTATCATTGCTTATACTTTATTCTAAGGAAGTAATGATAATACAATGATTAGGTATTCTGATGCATGAGTGGAAAATGTTTATATACTTTGTAGTATTTAAGCTTTAATGAAAATTGTATTCATAAGAATGCAGAAAGATAAGTTTAAAAAAACGATATTTATGCATTGATACTCTTTATTAAAACAAATAAATAATTCTGCATTAGTGAAAAAGCGTTTTTGAAGCATTTTTCAAAAATTTTAATAAATTTTTAGACAAATTTTAAAATATTGTTGGGTAATTAAAAACTGGTTGTACAATTTTGAAACATTTTTAGACAATTTTAAAATATTTTTGAACAATTTTAAATAATTTTTGCACAATTTTAAAACATTTTTTGGTAATTTTAAATAATTTTTACACAATTTTAAAATTATTTTGGTAAATTCTGAATTAAAACTGGAAATGATGTAGTGTTAAATAAAATACATAATGCAAAAATGTATAGATTTCGCCGTCATAAATATTTAAGGCTGAAAAATGCAAATGACAGGCCAGCTAGTTTCAATCAAAGCTCAAAAAATATCTGTTTTTCTTGATTTTTCAAAACTTTTAAAAAATTGCAAAACTGCATAAATTCTAAACCTCATGAAATTTTAAACTAAAATATAATAAATGATTTAATAAAAAAATCGAAAAATTTTATCAGAACTATTTTTTCAATTTAATTAAATGCTTTAGATTCAAAAAATATACGATATGCTATAACATATGCTTTAGAAGTAATGAAGAGTAATTTTTTAAGATATGCATCGGGTTTATATCCATTTCACTGCATTTGAAATATGAACACATGAATTCTTTTGGAAGTGCCTTAGAATAACTCCAAAAAATCATAAAAGAATGTCAACTGAAGTTTAGGAAGCAATGAAAGAAGTTATAGTCACAGAATGACTACCATTTTTTTCTGCTGGGATGTATTAAATATTGTTTTTAACGATAATATTTTTATTGTACTAGGCTAAAAGCGAACAGGATGCCTAATTTAGTCAAAAAGAATAAAATAAGAACTAATTTAAAAATCGAAATATTTATGAACATGGTCTCGTATATAATCACACATGGGCATATATGACCATTAGACCGTACCACCTTACAGGCAAAAAAAAAAAGTTCACCGTACACCCTCAAATATAAAGTATTTTAACAAGAAAATTTCGAAAATGTTTTTTTTTTTTTGGCCGAACGTAGGGGTCGCCATTTTATATTTTTCTTTATATCTTCGCCATTTACCGTCGGATCTTAAAGTGTTGTATACCACTGTTTTTTGTCTCGCGGAAACCGATGTTTTCCTCGAAGGAGCCATTGACCTCAAGTAACCCGTTCTAGTATTAACCCACCAGATCTCAGTTCCTACCACCTTAATGAACTACCCTAATATTTTAAAATGAAAGCTCGCAAAAAAGCAATAAACTTTTGCTAGGAAAGTATTCCAATAATTCCAGCGGAACTATTATTTTATTTTTTTTTTAATTTTTTTTGTTGCCGATTGTAGGGCATTTTTAATTTTTTTGTCATATCTTCTGTATTTACAGTCGGATCTTAAAGGGTTATATATCAATGTTTTTGTCGCAATGATACCAATTTGTTACATCGAAAATCATTGACCTCAAGCACCCTTTTATACTACTTAAGGGGTAAAACCTACGTAAAAAGCCTATATATAAAAACTTCCTTTTTTTATTTTCTTTATTTACGGAGATGTGTTAACAAAGATTGGTTTTCACAAGATTTATGAAGGAGTACAAAAAAATATTTGTTTTACACAAAGTTTTACAAAATGATAGTATATTTACAAAAGAGGTCCACGGCACGCAGCATTACTTAATCAATTTTTGATGGATTTCTCTGAAATTTATAATGCATATGGAAAACTAAATTATCTATGGATGCGCGTAGGAGTTTTTGATAGGTCAAATACTTTTTGACTTAGAGCTGTTTCTTTACGAGTATAAAAAATAGATATTTTGACTTTAACACTTCGCTGTTTTGTCAAAAATTAATATACCCAAAAACTCATATGCTTTTCTTTAGATAATTTAGTTTTCTATATAAAGTGTATGTTTCAGAGCGATCCACCTAAAATTGGTTAAATTATGCTGAGTGCCGTGGATCACTTATAAAATATTTTGGCGTGATTGAAATTGGCTGTATTATTTGAGTCAAGAGAACTTCAATATGGACTTCTTGATAGCTATTAGTTGCGATGGAACTCCTACCAACACTGGCTACAAAAATGGAGTCATTGTAAGAATGGAACGCCATTTACAGAGGATCGTATGCCTATAATTTAACCAAATTATCTAAAGAAAAGCGTATGAGTTTTTGGGTATATTAATTTTTGACAAAACAGCGAAGTGTTAAAGTCAAAATATCTATTTTTTATACTCGTAAAGAAACAGCTCTAAGTCAAAAAGTATTTGACCTATCAAAAACTCCTACGCGCATCTAAAGATAATTTAGTTTTCCATATGCATTATAAATTTCAGAGAAATCCACCAAAAATTTATTAAGTAATGACCTCTATACTAAATATACTATCATTTTGTAAAACTTTGTGTAAAACAAATTATTTTTTGTACTCCTTCATAAATCTTGTGAAAACCAATCTTTGTTTTTACATCTCCGTAAATGAAGAAAATAAAAAAAGGAATTTTTTATATATAGGCTTTTTACGTAGGTTTTACCCCTTAAGTGGTGGTATAAAAGGGTGCTTGAGGTCAATGATTTTTGATGTAAAAAATTGGTATCATTGCGACAAAAACATTGATATATAACCCTTTAAGATCCGACTGTAAATACAGAAGATATGACAAAAAAATTAAAAATGCCCTACATTCGGCAACAAAAAAAATTAAAAAAAAATAAAATAATAGTTCCGCTGGAATTATTAGAATACTTTCCTAGCAAAAGTTTATTGCTTTTTTGCGAGCTTTCATTTTAAAATATTAGGGTAGTTCATTAAGGTGGTAGCAACTGAGATCTGGTGCGTTAATACTAGAACGGGTTACTTGAGGTCAATGGCTCCTTCGAGGAAAACATCGGTCTCCGCGAGACAAAAAACATTGATATACAACACTTTAAGATCCGACGGTAAATGGCAAAGATATAAAGAAAAATATAAAACGGCGACCCCTACGTTCGGCCAAAAAAAAAAAAAACATTTTCGAAATTTTCTTGTTAAAATACTTTATATTTGAGGGTGTACGGTGAACTTTTTTTTTGATGTACGGTCTAATGACCATACATGATGTCGTATTTTCCATGTATATTCGCATTCGAAATTTGAAGGTATATGGAGGTATATAAATCATATACGAATATATATTATCTTTATTATCATATTCTGGATCCTAAGGAATTTGGAAATATATGAGATCTCGTATCATCATATTCGCTCAGAAAAAAAGGTTAGTTGAAAATTTTGTGAATGTTTTACAATTCCACTTTACTATTTTTGTACTGATTTTTAGTAAACAAATTATTATTTAGTAAATTTTCTGCTACTTACATTTTACAAATTACAGAATATTCACAAATTTTTGTTACTAACTTTAGAGATTATTGTACAAATTTTTGAAAACCGATTTGCTAAAATTAGCAAAAAAAAAATGTACTAATTTTAAAAAAGTGGATATTGAAGTAAATGTTATTTCTAATAATTAAAACTTACACATACAAACTTAAATTGCCTTAAAATGATTCATAGCCTGAAAAAAGGGATCGGAAGTGAAGATACTTTTCACAACCTACACATGACCGAAAATAGGACATCCACTTTAAATAGAACTAAAAACTTTTTTAGTTCTAAAAATCAGCCCATAAAACAATTAAAACTTGACCTTAAAATCCAAAAAATTTACTAAAATTAGTTTTTAAAACAAAAATTAGAAAATTAAAACAAAATGATAAATTCTTTAATGTTTTTATTATTTTGTAAGCATTTGAATTTTTTTAATATTTTCTAAAATATTTAAGAACAAAAAATAAGAAAATGTTGCTCAATAAAAAAATATGAATTTGTATGTTAGAATTCGTAAGGCAAGTTCGGAAGCAGCGTTAAAGGATAACAAGTGCAAATAAAAATAATTAATTTAATTTGTGCATTTGAATATATTTTGTTTATATATTAAAATTTTGCTATATTTTACAATTCGTTGAGTTAACAATTTACTAAAATTTAGTAGTGCTTACTAATTTAGTATATTAATTTGATTGTATTAATATTAATAATATGTAGTATTTTTTTCTGATTTTACCAAACCGATTTTGAATTCCACTTTACAAAAAGTTTACTAAAATTTAGTTCCGGGTACTAATTTTTTCTACTAATTTCATTGTACTACACGTCAGCCGACACGTGTTGCTTAGATTAGCAAAAAATACCGCTTGGCTCAAATTATCAAAATTTTCCGTAATAACAGTAAAATTTTCAGTTGCCATTACAAACTTTTTTTGGTGAGTGTACAGAACTATACATGCTGATACACAAATGTATTTCGATGTTCTCAAATTTCAAAATTTTTGTGATGTTTATATATATAACATTTTTTTTCACATTTTTCAAAAACTTAATTTCAAATCTTATCTATTAAAATTGTGTTTATCAATTTTGGTATTAAAAACATTCACATTTATAAACACAACTGTCTCCCTATCTGAGTGTGAGTATTATTGCATAAATAAATTACCATAAATACTTCACACTACTACTACCCAGCTGGAAATTGTGTCTTGAAGACAATGCCAGCAACGCCGTTTTTGAAGGACAAGTCAACAGGTCCAAGCATATACATAAAGCAGTTCTTATGTTTTAGTAAAAAAAATTAGATTTTTTGATGTTTCCAAATAAATTTTGAATTTTTAATCTGAATTTTAATGGGAGATTCAGTAATCGCTCATTAACATTTGTTGCTGATTCCCATATGTACTTCGCATACCACAAAGCTTTCGTGATGTCCTATTTACCAATTTTCCAACTGGGTGGCAACATTATCATTAAAAACGAATTGCATGGAGTATATGTTTGCTCATATGCATGTGTGTGTGTGTGACTGAAATACCCCATACTAACTAACAGATTCCGCAGTTTGGTCAATTTATTACATTAATATGCCTGGGAGCTTTTAAGCGAAAATGGTGAGACATTAATTTTTTCGTAGTAGGAATATATTTATTGTTAACCAAATTAATGTTGTATTTGTAGCGAAATGGCACTTTGCAGCATGATTAAATATTTCCATGTTCCCCATATATGAGTTTATATATCACAGTACACTAAAAGAAATTTAAATAGGCGCATAAAAACTTTATGTGTTGCTTATTTAATGTAGCAGTAAAATTTTGATATTTTTATATACATAATTAATATTTTTTCTAGAAGGATAAGTTTAAACAAAACATGATACGGTGCTTTTCCTAATAAACCATTAAATTTAAAGCGTAACTTTAAATTTATTAATATTTCTTTACAATGATGCTTACACTAAGGAGCCTGAAAATTTATATGAACGTTTAATTATGGATGAGATAGAAGAATTACCACACTACAATGTCGATATTTGATTTCCACCTGGTAGTTCTTTATAAATGTAATCCGTCTTTGGAATTCAATCCCATAAAACATACAAATTATAAGTAACGCACAACGTTTCAAAAAAAATTATTAGTTTGTTTGCAACTTAAATATTTTAAAAACTATTGCTTAACTAGATATATCAAATTATTGATTGTTTCGATAATTAGTTTTTTTATAAAACTTTATTATTATTATTGTTATTATTATTTTCTCTTTCTTTTACTTGTTATTATATTTTTACCTAATTGTTGTGTCAAAATTAAAAACGTATAATTCTATAATGTAATAAGAGAAATAGGTATTGTGTATAGAATCCCAAATAAAATAAATAAATAAATAAACATTTGATTACTTTTTTCAAGGAGTTGTAGTAAAATTCAAGTCCTTGTTAGTTTTAAAGTATAACAACCTCTGAGGAATAAGAATAAAAAAGGTTTTCTTAATTCAACCATAAATACGGAATTTGAAAACATGTCAATTATATCCCTGGGATTAACCTCTGTGACATTTGAAAAACCTCTTGTCATTTAATCCCGGTGACATCCTTAATAATGGGTGCATGACAATATAAAGTACTCGCAGGCGCATGAAAGACAGCCGGATCAAATCGTCAAAAAAATTTTCGGACAAATGTCGCGGAAATCGTGAATGAAGACAATAATTACATAAGATGTAGTCGCTCACCTTGCCTTTAATAATGTTTAAAAGATGGCAACTTTCAGGTCTTTGTCACTAATTTTGTCGTTAACGAAGATTTCTTACACATCAACGTTTAAGCTAATTTCAGCGACAGGGGACAAATTTGTAAATGTCTTACTTAAATCGTGAAAGACAATGTCGTGTACGACCATTTGGTCAACTGGGTTGTTGGTAAGCTGTCAGGTGGTCTTGCCCAGCCAGTGACGGTAAACCGCGAGGGTTCACCAACGTAAGAATTGCTAAAAATAAAAAAAAATTCCACCAACTATAAAAAGGGTAAGTACAAAATACATTCTTGTTGATTTTCTCTTTTCCAATAATCTTACCTGTTTAAGTTTTTTCATTTCAGCTGGTTCTTATCCAAGCATGATTCGTTTTTGGTGTGCAGCAACGACCTTATGTGCTGCCGGACCTGCCTACCCTCTGCCATGGTAATATGAGGTCCAATTTCTAGAAAGCCCCTAAACTCATTCACTACGGCCGATTCTAACTCACTGGTTTTACTCCATGCTTATATGAAGCCCATTCCCAATTATAAAAATAAAGTTTCTTTTAAAAAAATTTAATATCTCTATGGTTGTTCTTTTATTTACTGTAAAATTCTCATTTTTTAATAATTGATTCTACTTCAAATTCTCCTCAAGATTCTGCTTCCAGGTACAAATGTGGCAGCTGCAAATTTCTTAAAATTCAGATTAGAATAATGCTAATAAAACAACACAATATGAATTTATATTTCAAGACTACCTCCTAGTTCTAATCTGCCCCCTTCTGGAATTTAGTGTCGGATGCCAATCCTGGAGGACTCCTTTCGGGTTAGTCCGTCCGTATGCTGTCCGGCTTAAGCATCCCCACGTAGGTTTACACCATAAAAACATTTAATAAAATATGTATATTAGACCGTACCACCCTTATAGGCAAAAAAAAAAGTTCACCGTACACCCTCAAATATAAAGTATTTTAACAAGAAAATTTCGAAAATGTTTTTTTTTTTTTTTTTGACCGAACATAGGAGTCGCCATTTTATATTTTTCGTTATATCTTCGCAATTTACCGTCGGATCTTATAGTGTTGTATATCAACGTCTCGCGGAGACCGATGTTTTCCTCCAAGGATTCATTGAACTCAAGTAACCCGTTCTAGTATTGACCCACCAGATCTCAGTTGCTACCACCTTAATGTACTACCCTAATATTTTAAAATGAAAGCCGGCAAAAAAGCAATAAACTTTTGCTAGGAAAGTATTCCAATAATTCCAGCGGAACTATTATTTTATTTTTTTTTTTTTAATTATTTTGTTGCCGAATGTAGGGCATTTTTAATTTTTTTGTCATATCTTCTGTATTTACAGTCGGATCTTAAAGGGATATATATCAATGTTTGTGTCGCAATGATACCAATTTGTTACATCAAAAATCATTGACCTCAAGCACCCTTTTATACTTCTTAACACCTATGTAAAAAGCCTATATATAAAAACTTCCTTTTTTTATTTTCTTTATTTACCAAAAATTGGTTTTCACAAGATTTATGAAGGAGTACAAAAAAATATTTGTTTTACACAAAGTTTTACAAAATGATAGTATATTTACAATAGAGGTCCACGGACATTACTTAATCATTTTTGGTGGATTTCTCTGAAATTTATAATGCATATGGAAAACTAAATTATCTATGGATGCGCGTAGGAGTCTATGATGGGTCAAATACTTTTTGACTTAGAGCTGTTTCTTTACGAGTATAAAAAATAGATATTTTGACTTTAACACTTTGCTGTTTTGTCAAAAATTAATATACCCAAAAACTCATACGCTTTTCTCTAGATAATTTAGTTTTCTATATAAAGTGTATGTTTCAGAGCGATCCACCTAAAATTGGTTAAATTATGCTGAGTGCCGTGGATCACTTATAAAATAACACAAATTTTAATCGATCATATTTTGACGTGATGCAAGTTGGCTGTATTTTCGGCGGCTGTCAAGTTTAGAAAAAATATGCCCCATTCGTTGCTCATCGGTGACCGCCATAGAAGATTCATGTACTACATGAACAAAACGCTCGATGTTTTGAGAATGGCACGGATAAGCTGTGAAAATAATTAAGTTAAGCAAGAAAACTATAAAGTTAAGTTATTTTTCTTGTGCCAACCTGGTAATTTAATTATTTCTTCTAAACACTGTAATGCTTCCAGGTGGTCTTGCGTATAGAACTGCAAGCATGGCGGCTCAGTCAATTCGAATTTTGACCAATTAATCATATCGAAGTAGGAGTCACTCTCGAAGTTTATAAAATCATTAACTTGTGGACCAAACATTTGACGAATGTATCCCGTTAATTCATTGCGGGCTGACAAAATCTTGGCATAGCCAAGACGTCCTAGTTGATCTTGGTCCGTTATCATCGATAACAAAACATTCTCGGGGTGTAAAGAGTACGCATTATTTTCGATGACCGGACGAAGCACCTGTTGAACATCTTCCGGCAACTGACGAATCCAAGATTTGTATTGAAAAATATAGCGACTTCCGTGAACTGCCAGCGGTTGGCTTTTTACTAGAAACCAGAATGGCACATAAATTTTTACAAAAAGATTTTTCAATATCATCGAGGGTTTCGTGCACTTCACATAATAGCGAAGGATTCGAGAGGCTGTTGTTAGCCAGCGCGCTGTGCTAATATCACCAGGCTTCTCGCTGGCTAATCTCTCATCGCATTCTCCGGTATGAACAGCTAGAACCATACGATACAAATAAAGCTGGTCTCCTCGAACATTCCAGCCTTCTATGTGCGCTGGCATTTCTCCCATTGGAATGCGTTCAAAATCTTTATTGACCTAACCAAACGGAATAATGTTTACAATTACTTTGACGTACTATAGTATACAGAACACAATAAGGTGTGGGTAAAATTAAAAATATATTAAACTTACATAATAGTGTACGCAATTCTGAATACCTTCTCCGATACTTCCTTGCCAAATTCCAGGTCCTTTCTGTTTGCCAAGTAATGATCTAAATAGCGCATTTAATGGTAACTCGTTGAAGTGGAATAGGCATACGAACCATTGCAAAGGTCTCTGTAAATGGCGTTCCATTCTTACAATGACTCCATTTTTGTAGCCAGTGCTGGTAGGAGTTCCATCGCAACCTATAGCTATTAAGAAGTCCATATTGAAGTTCCCTTGACTCAAATAATCAACGATGCTCATCTGGATTCCCAAAGCAGTGCTGTCAGTGGGTGTAGCATAGCCAATGAATTTTGAATCACTCACAACAACATTTCGGGTCACATTTGCTCCGTTACTCTTTTCAAAGTTCACTTATCATCGGCATCGCATCAACAACATCATCTAAAGTCATCAATGGTGCACCGCACTGATCAATGAAGAAAGCTTTCGCATCATCTGAGATTTTATCAGAGTCGGTGCAAATGCATGTATTATTTCTTTCGATATCGCACTTACAGCGTGAAATCAAGAACAATCTATTCCACTCATTTACATTGTACTTCAACTGATATTTAACCATGTTATAGTAATTATTTAGAAGCTTATCCAAACTTCTTCGAAGAGCTGTAACCGATATAATTGCAATGCCTGTACGCTTCCACAAATGGCTAATACTTCTCAACGCTTCTTGTTTAAATGCACCCAACTTTCGATTTCGGTCAGTGTTATGCCGCAGATACAAGAAAAAATTAATAGCATCGCACTTCTTCGGTAATTTGGTATTGTTTAATTTTGTATTGTAAATTCACTAATAGACATTTTTTAAGTTTTTATCGTTTGTTAATTAAAATTAACAAAACACGATTAATTATTATAGAAAATAATGACAGTTACTACACGGGTAAAACGAATAGCAAAACAAAGTGAGATAGTAGTTACGGTATTATTCATTGTGACACAAACATTCATATATAACCCTTTAAGATCCGACTGTAAATACAGAAGATATGACAAAAAAATTTAAAATGCCCTACATTCGGCAACAAAAAAAATTTACAAAAAAAAATAAAATAATAGTTCCGCTGGAATTTTTGGAATACTTTCTTAGCAAAAGTTTATTGCTTTTTTACGAGATTTCATTTTAAAATATTAGGGCAGTACATTAAGCAACTGAGATCTGGTGGGGTAATACTAGAACGGGTTACTTGAGGTCAATGGCTCCTTCGAGGAAAACATCGGTCTCCGCGAGACAAAAAACATTGATATACAACACTTTAAGATCCGAATGGCGAAGATATAATAAAAAATATAAAATGGCGACTCCTACGTTCGGCCAAAAAAAAAAAAAAACTTTTTCGAAATTTTCTTGTTAAAATACTTTATATTTGAGGATGTACGGTGAACTTTTTTTTTGAGGTACGGTCTAATGTATATGTTCCTCTTTTTTCTTTAAACTTTTTTCTTTTTCAGGTTAGGGTCAACATTACTACTTTTTTTCGGCCATTACACCCCAATATTACAATCCCTTAAGCCTGAGCTCAACCCTCTGGACGTGTCGCGCACCTTCCCCAAAACTACCGAAGGATCTGCTTAAACGGCTTAAAGGTCAAGAGGTTAGTAAATGTTTTTCTAATTAGCTATGTTTTCTTGAAATTTTCTTTACTAAAAAAATAAAATAAGATCTTTGTTCGGTTCTAAACTTTTCAAGGGATTCCTGGACACCGTTCGTTCCTGAAAGCGTCCGCTACTGTTGCTTCTGACAGATGGGGCCGTCAAACTCTTCTTGTGTGTGTGGTTTGTTTTCGTTGCCTTTTTTCTTTAGCTTTAATAAAAACTTAAATTTTGAAGTTCTTTTCTATTTATTGTTTTTTTTTATTTAATTTGGTGGGTACGTTATTGGTTTGTTTTATCTCTTTTGTTTAACTTGCTAGGATTCCTGTCGTTGTAATTTTATAATTAATAAATTTTATTTCAGTTGTTGTTCTTGCTATCCTTCTATTATCTTTTTCATATATTCGTACTTTACTTTTATTAAAAATTTTATTTTTTACACTTTTACACTTTTACAAAAAAAAAAAAACACATATTTTTTCCACAAAAAACTTCTATCACTTTTTTTCCCAACTTCACTTCTCGAAGCCCAAAACTTATCTTGTTTTGCAAAGACCAAAATGTCCTCTGTCCCCAAATAATGTGAAACAAAATCTTTTCCTCCATTTTCTCTTTACTACTTGCCTGACTGTGGCCATTTTCTCAAGGTTGCATTCCCATGAAATTTTTTTATACAAAATAAATATTTTCTATTCTTTAGTACACAAATATGTGCAAGACCGTTGGATCAAAATAATTTTCCTGAAAAAATAAATGGTCAAATAAAATTCTATCATCAAAAATAAATTATTTGTTAAGAAAATGTATTTTAAACTTTGTTTGCATTCTTGTTATTTCAAAGAATTTTCGCTATTAAACAGATTATCCATAAAGTAACTTTTCTAAAACGGTACACTTTTATCCTGAGTAGGAAATAAAAATAAAATAAATTTTCTCTGATTTGGACATTATGCCATAATAATTAAAATTTTATTTACTTAATTTTTCTTCAGGGAAACCCAACTTTTTTGCATACATATGTGTACTAAAGATGCAAAAATATTTATTTTGTATGGCATTCGTCAGTCAGTTGTAAATTTTTTTATTTTTAAATCTGAGTATATGTGTAATATAAAATTTAGTTTTCTGTTTCCGTATTCAAATTATGCATTTTTGATTGAATTTCGAAAGGAGATGTTTATTCGTACTCCCCAAAACTTACAACACTTTCGAAATGATAAACCCTTTAATTTTACTCTGACACCTTTAACAAAATAGTTCGAAGTTTAAAGGTGGGTCTATTGAAATTTCGCTCAAAATTTGCTGATTTATTATAAAAAGTACCGTTATTTTAGCTTTATTTAGATTTGTTAATTTAATATCATGTATTGTGTAAACTAACCCTTAAATAATTTATATTAAATATATAAGAAAATCCAAAAAAAGCATATATTACAATTTCGCTTACTGTATGTAGTTTATGTAGAGTTCATAATGTATTGTCGTGTAGGATATAAAAAAAGAATATAATTGCAAAATTCATCTAAGACGAACTCGGATAAGAAGAATTGTTGGTTAACACGAACTAATTTGAGAGTCCCGATGTTTTATATAAAAAACATCTGTTAATACGAATTCACTTAAGACAAATCCTGGATTATAACTGGGTTATAACTTTTTATGACAGTCCCATATATAAAAGTTTATATTATTTTCCAATTTTTATACAAACTTCACAAAACTTTACAATTTTTGTTAACAATTTTAAGCTAAATAATATGAAATATTTCCTTAAATATATTATAAAATTTCCAGCAAAGGATTTGCACAATATTTGAAATTGTTTTTAGAAATATTTGAAAAATTTTGTGAAAAGTTATAATTTACTAAACAAATTTTACACAATTTACTAAACAAATTTTACACCGCCGGAGTTCGCCTTAACCACGTTCTACTGTATATGTTATTGTTGTAGTATGAGTATATGTTATTGTTGTAGTATTTTCATTTTAACAAAATTGAATTCAATTCAAATTTATTTATCAAATAAGTTTTACAATGCCACATGTTGCATTGTATTTCTGGATAAAATAGTTCGGTGTAAATATATATAATGTACAAAGAGAAAAAGATTCAAGTTGACAACCTAAAATTTTACCAACTGATTTGCAGATACTTTGGTTCGTTGCAACAGTAAATGCAGCATAATTTCGGTGGAAATATTATAATATTATTTATCTTAGAATACATTTTTTAGCAACAACTCAATTGCAATTGGCCGGAAATTCTGTTGTCACATCGTATGTGATTTCTATGAATATTTTGGGCTGCGATTGGGCTAATTTTTTCGCAATTGTCCTAATAAACAAAAATTCTGATTCCGAATTTTCTTTTAAATTACGTTAAGGAATTAAAAACATTGAGGTCAAAAAGTGTTTTTTGAAAGTCAGAAAATAAATCTTTAATTATACAGACTATGCCTGCAGCAAAAAGAAAGGAGAAATGTTCACTCAATTTTCCAGGTCTACTTACTTTTCATTAAAATCAAATGGTTTTTGTTATTTATTTTAAAATGGTGTTTAAAAAACTGACTCATTAGTAAAAACAAATGATTAAACAAGATAAATGTTTAAATTTTTCCTACCAATTCTGTAAAATTCAATACTTATTTATTTAAAATTGTTTCGTTGTTTTGTATTATTGTTTGTTTTTTAATCTGAAAACTTAATGGCTTTATGTATGTATTTATGAAGTTCGAATTGAAATAATTGTGTGTATAAACAAACAATTTAAACAAGTTAAAAAGCTTAAATTCGGCTGTGCTGAAACTTTTAGAATCTTAAATTATTTCTACCAATTCTGTAAAAATAAATACTTATAAATTTATTTAAAATTGTTTCGGTGTTTTGTATTTTTGTTTGTTTTTTAATCTGCGAACTGTGTGTGTTTATAAAGTTTTTGTAATTCGAATTGAAATAATTGTGTATAAAAACAAACAATTTAAACAAATAAAAGGGCTTAAATTCGGCTGTGCCGAAACTTTTAGTACCTTCCACCAACATCCTAAAAGTATGTTTTATAATATTTTTGATACAAATAAAATAAAAAATTTTGGATGTGAAAAAAATTTTGAGGTGAAAAAAATTCTTTGTGGTGAAAAATTTTTAAGGCGAAAACAAAATATTATTCACTTCCAAGCGACTGGTGGAAGAATTTGAGAAAATTATTATGTACCAGTCGCCACTATGAAATTTTGCTAAAATACAACAATTTGTATGGATAATTAAGAGGTACCTTCATATTTGCACTCATATACATACATATGGTAAATATATATATTTTTTTTTTTTGAAACTGACAGCAAACAAAATTCTAATTTGTTATAACCCAAACGAAAACAACAAATTTCCATTTTGTGGGTATATGTTCAGTAAATTTAAATAATAAATAACAGTAAATCATTTTAAACGTATAAAATAGTTAAAATAAATATAAAAAAAAACTTTATTATTGTATTATGACTCTGAATATGTGATACTTATTGGAATATAAAAGAATCAACTTCTTATTGTCCTTATAACGAAATTAGACAAATAAGTAAAAAAAAATAAATATCATTGCAAAATAAATGTATGTTTCTTTATTTTAACTGATTTGAAAATTTTTTTGATTAAACTACAAACAGTAAACTACATTATATTCTGAGTGTACTAATACATACACAGAATAAAATTTGCAAAATTCTGTCTGTACACAGAATAAAATTACAAAATTCTGTTTGTACACACAGAACACATATAAAACTCTTTAACGAAAATTTGCTTACGACCACGTTTTTCTTCATAACTCAGGAACCAAATGAATCTCCACCTTATATTCCACAAATGTAGAGAGGCCTTAGTTTTTAACATATATTTTTTTCATAATTTTAAAGATATTGGATTTTAAAATATGGGTCTTCGAAGTTTAAACTTAAAAAAATGGCCTTTAACCTATTAATACAAAAAAAAATTGGGACGCCATTTGAATGTAATGTTTTCACCATTAAAATGGTATAAATAGAAAAATTTTAGGTTGTATAGTTTAGAAGTTATGGGCGACTTTGTATGGACACTACCATACAATACTCATTTACAATATTTGTGGCGAATTTCATTAAAATCGGAGATGACAAATCCGAAAATGACAGTTTTCTGTGCGGTTCGACATGAAATGGCCTCTGTGTAACAATTTTTAAAGTGTTTAACTGATTTTTTTTATCGTTGCCGGATTTCTACATTCGAGTTACTAGCTGTACCCCACAACTGAAGGCTGTGTGTCCAAACTGGTTTTAAAACACACTTGTAAAGAAGCACTTGGTTTTCTAAACAAAGCTGTGATTAATATCCTAGTAACCACCACATTTTCTTAGTTTCAATGTTCAGAT
The DNA here is from genome assembly GCA_949748255.1 of Eustalomyia histrio. Taxonomy (NCBI): domain Eukaryota; kingdom Metazoa; phylum Arthropoda; class Insecta; order Diptera; family Anthomyiidae; genus Eustalomyia; species Eustalomyia histrio. Next base: position 43,939,491 of record OX456526.1, on the reverse strand, counting down.
GATCTCGTTTTGCGATAATGTGATTTTTCCAAGTTAATCGCTGATCCAGATGCATACCTAAATATTTAACACAAATTTTTTTAGGAATTAAAGAACCATAGATATAAATTAATGAACATACCTCTCTTCTTAAAGTGAATGTTACATGATTAGATTTCTCTGCATTAATAAATATCTTCCACCTTGTTAACCAACTTTGTAATTTATTTATATAGTTTTGTATCAAAGCTGACGCTGTCACTGGCAATTCAGTTGATCCTAATATAGCAGTGTCATCTGCATAGGTAGCTATTGTGATGTCATCTAACGTAGGTAGGTCTGATGTGTAAATAGTGCACAACACTGGAACTACACTTAGAAAAAATGTTATTATTTAGTAAAGTTTTTTGTTATTTACATTTTACAAATTACAGAATTTTTACAGAATATTTACAAATTTTTGTTGCTTATTTTAGAAATCATTTTACAAAATTTTTGAAAACCGATTTGCTAAAATTAGCAAAAAAATTTACTAATTTTAAAAACTGGATATTGAAGGAAATGTTATTTCTAATTAAAACTTATACCTACGAACTTAAATTGCCTTCAAATTTTACATACAATAAAAAAATGGATCGGAAGTGAATATACCTTCTGATGTCTAAAAATAGGACATTCACTTAAAATAGCACTAAAAAGCTTTTTTATTTCTAAAAATCAGCCCAAAAAAATTTGACCTTAAAAGTAAAAAAAAAAAAAAATAGACTAAAATATTTTTCAAAACAGAAATTACCAAATTAAAACCGAAAGCTAAATTCATTTGTTTTTACAATTTTTAAGACTTTGATTTTTTAATTTTGTCTAAAATATTTTTTGAAAAAAATATATATAACAAAAACAAAATTTTAATATTAATATTAACAAATTGTTAGCGAAATATGGAAAATAAAATAAGAAATTTTATAAAAAAAAGATCTTTAGCTTAAAAACATTGAATATTAATATTAAAATAAGATCGAATAAAGTTGTATTATTTTGTACTAATATTTAGTAATTTTTTTGCTGATTTTAGCAAAAAGATTTTAAATTCCACTTTCCAAAAAATTTACTAAAATTTAGCAGCGACAGCTAATTTTTTCTACAAATTTCATTGTACATATACACGTCAGCAGACATGTGTTGATAAGATTAGCAAAAAATTTCCCATAATAACAACAAAATTTTCAGTTGTCATTACAGATTTTTTTTTGGGTGAGTGTAGGATTGGAGTCATATTTCTTAGGGTCATTTTACACAACGTTGTAAAATTCTTGTTTTGCAAATTGTGATGACTCATTACTGGTTACCAAACACAGGCAAATAATGCACTTAGTTGAGTTCTCACTGTGTTGATTTTGTTAAACCTATGTAATGCCTCTGGATTTCGGACTGGATTTCGGACATGAGGGAGAAAAATATTATAACTAAGTATATTAGAATATTTTTTATTTTTAAATTTTTTTAACAACGTTTTCGTACCGATAATTGAACCAAAAACTCCAAATTGCCACTCAGCAACTCTTTAATCTGAGCTATCAAGACATGACATAAATGACACGCTAAAACACCAGCATACAAAATAGCAAAATTATGTGGCCAAAACTGATATTGTTTGTCGAAAATGTCATTAGTTCTTTTGTGTCGCCTTCATTTAGTTTTCTTTTTTTGAAATTCAATAATTATTAAACAAATTTTTGACTGCGGAATTAAGGAAAAAAATAAGAAATAAACAATTTCTATCAAAAAAAAATGTTAAAAACAAAAAATTTAAATTAATTTATCAAAATATTATACTTATACGTATGAGTAATATAATATCCTAATGTAATTTTATTAATCATACGCAACATCCGGCGAAGCGATACTTTAAAATAAGATATAAAAAAACTTTGCTACTCTAATAATTTTTTATTATAACCTTGACCGTTAATCAGCGATTTAACATGCTCTTGTACCAATTTTTCATGTCTTAATTTATGAAAAATGGTAACATATCATAGAAATGTTTATATTTGCTGTTTGCAGCGCCATCCTAAATTCAATAGTAAAACTAAAAAAAACTTAACGAAAGCTTTTCAATACGATAAGTTAATACAACAACCAACTTGATATTTGAATTACCAACTAGGCATACACAATTTATTTTGTGAACAATTATGAAACGCTAACACATACATATGTGGCTTTCTATAACAACTACCTGCTTACAGAAAAAACTATACAAGACAGAATGTCCAACTTACAATAGCTATTGTCCTGTATGATATGAATAAAATATTTAAGAAATTTTTTAAATATTTTAAAAAAGTGGTCGAAGTATTCATAGTTAAATATTTACATATTTAGCTCTTAGTTTTAGTATATTATTTATTACAAGTTATCGGAATTTAGAAAATGTCATAGTATTGATTTACAAAGTTTCTGTTTCATTTTGGTAAAAATCTTCTTAACAAAATAATATTGTCTATCACAAAATTTCAACAAAAAATTCTAATTAATTAGCACCTCACTACGTATGATGAATACAATATTGCGTATACGTACGATGCCCTCGAATAAATGTTAAAATTTGTAATGAATATTTGAGATATACAATTTTCAACGAATACTTTCTCAAACATGTAGGCTAATTTTTACTCTAACAATTCTAAACTATTAATGATTTTTTTAATTTTTTCTTAAATTGCCCATTAGAATTTATATGGAATATAATGATAAGAAAAAAATATATTTGAAATTAGCGCTGAATTTGTAAATAATTCGTATTATATAGCGCGATTTTTTTTTAGGTGGGCAGTTGGTATACAAAGCCTCATATGTATATAAAGCCTCACCTTTTTTTGAAAATAAATAAACTTTCATTAATAAAAAAAAATTATTGAATTTATTTAAGAATTAAGAGTATGTTGACCCCTAAAGATGATTTTTTTTTGTTATTATTTTGATACAATATATTTAGTTTTTGCTAACTCATTTTAAAATATCAAAATTGATATAAATACATAAGAACGTACTTTAGAGACAATACAAATAATCACAGTATTTTTATAAATCTAAAATGTTACCTCATATATCGATTGTCAGGGAACATATCGCTCATTTGCGAAAAGACCGGCTTAACTCAAGCGGAAATGTGGGTCACACCGTAATCTGAAATATATCATAAAATAATATTTATTCTATTATTCTCAAAATCGCTTTTTTGAGTTATGCCGGTCTTCTCGCAAATGAACGATATTGAATCTATATAAATTATTTATTTTCTTACTATCTAGCAGACTTTAGGAATTGTTACAAATTGTCTATGCTTTTGTGCTTCTTCTACTACTTCTCAAGTTTTATATCTTGCAGTAGAGTGCTAAAAAAGCATAATTTGTTTAGTAAAATTTCTTGTTAAAAGCAGTGAATTTGTGCTGTTATTTCTAGATTTAAAATAAGCGCATTTTTAAAACGAGTTCTTTCACGCATGCTGTATTCAACAAATAAAGCATTTTATACATATATGTATGAAATGAAATATATAAATATTTATCACCAAGAAAACAAGCGCTAAACCTTTGTCCGAGGTATGCACTTCCATACAGTATTTTTTGCAAAAACTTTTAAATCATTTTACACTGCACTTGCAACACCTATTTTCAAGACGCGATAAATTTAGATAGAAGAGAGATATAGAGAGCTTTTAATAATTCAAAGTCTTTACTTTACAAGTTTATTAAAAATTCTAAGAGTTATTGTTTCAGCATTGCCAAAAAAAATTTTAAAAATCAATTTTTGATCTTTTTTATAAAAAATGTTTGAAAAATTATTTAAATAAAAAAAATTATTTAATAAGAAGAAAGAAGCGAAGTTTTATAAAAGTAATATGCAAATTTGATTAATAACATCTGGGAAGTTTTTTGATGTAGCAAAGTTTGTTGTATAGGATCTTCTTTTTATGTAAATTTTACAGATCAGAACAAGAAATTTCAGAATTAAAAAAAAAACTCTAATATGCTGAAAACACTGTAGGTACGTCAAAAGCACACGGGTACGTAAACTTAATTTTGGGTCGTACAATTCAGTAGCGAACTCAGTTTTGGAGATATTTAAATTTTAAGTTTTTATTGACTCAAATAATTTGTTGATTATATTTTAAGGAAAAGACTTTCCAAATTCTTTTCCAATGACTTAATTTATTGTTTTTTTTCACTTATTTACTATTTATTACTAATTTTAAATTAATCTAGAAGGTAAGGAGTTATAATTATTTGTAGTTCAAAAATTAATGCTACCCCAATTCTACACTGAAGATGTGTTCAATTCGAGTTAAAGTACACCAATACGTGTACGTACACTCACAATATATTTTCCGTTACCGACTGTAGTTTATTTAAAAAGTAATACGTAAAGTTTGTTTTTAAATGAAGAATCAATTGAAATTCATAGAAATATATTTTTTAACTATTTGAATCAGTCATTCAAAAAACAAACTGTAAACATCTACAGACATTCAGTAGGAGTTGATATTTTCAGTTAAATTTAAAATTTTATGTTTACTGCTTCAAAAAATAGCAATTCATATAATTCCTTTTTGTTTTTTTACCAAAATAGTTTGTTTATATACAAAATTATTTCAATAAAAATTCCAAGAAATTATTTAAATATACATACACACAAAGCCAATAAAAATATATACATCTGCTTGTGTTGTGTTCTGTTTTGTAATTACATACAAATAAAAAAACTTTCAATTTGAAAAACAAACCACAAAAGTAGTTTTTTCTAACTTTTTGTCGGTAAAAATTTGATGGTTATTTTAAACGACTTTCTATCGTTTTTACTTTTGTCGATTATTAAACAATGATTGAAAATAAACAACAAAATAGGTTAAATATTAAGGAAAATCAGTAGTCCTCTTTTTAATTGTATTTTCGATTAATTTAATATTTATTTTAAGTCGTTATTAACGAAATAATATTGTGAGTGTAGTATTATTGTAAGAGATTTTATTGACTCTTATGCCGTTTTATTTTCTAAACAAAATTTTGATTTTTTTTATTGCAAACGAAACAAAAACTATAAATAAATAGTAAATAAAAAAAATCAATAAATAAAGCCATTGCAAATTGCGCAGTCTTTTTAGTAAAATTTAATTAAAAAATTGTTTGAGTCAATACAAACTTAAAATCTAAATATCTTGTTAAAATAACCCAAAATTAAGTAAACGTGGCTCGGGGTTTTCGTGTGTCATTTTAAAAGTTGAAATTTTACTTACAGTAAAATTACCTCATCTTCTTTTTTAGTTTATATAATATTTTGACAAGCAAAAAAAAAATTAAAAATTGAACATCCAGTGTTGCTAATTTAAATTTTTAAAAAATTTTCTAAAAATAGCAGAATTTTTAAAAATTCTCAAAAATCTTTAATACCAGACAATTAAAATTGTTTGCTTTAATTTTATACCTTTGAAAGTAGTTGAGCATATTATTAAGGATCAAATGAATTTACACCTTGATGGAAACTCTTTAATTCACTCATCTTAGTCAGGTTTTAGGCATAGGTACAGTACTAGTGCCCTCCTTCTTGGTCTAATTGAATCAGTTAGAAAGTTTTTGGAAAAGATGTAGTTCTTCTTTCACTGGATTTATCTAAAGCCTTTGAACGAGTGATACACTCGAAGCTTGTGAATAAACTCTTTAATTTTTTGATTTTTCATTACATAAGATTACATGTTTGTAAACTTATATTCTATATTTCTCTATTACTTTGGCGAATATTTTTTTTTTCAAGGAAATCAATAACTATTTGTGTCCCTCAGGGTTCTGTGGTTGGACCTCTACTGTCTATGATTTACCTGAATGATCTTCTTATGGTTTGTAATAATCCATCCTGTAATTCCTAGGTTTATGCAGATGATGTTCAGTTTCTTTGCTATGAACAGTTTGTAGATGTTTTAGAAGAGGGTGTAAATTTAACCATACTTGGGGTTTTGTCTTGGACTTCTGGCAATGGTTTTGCTGTCAATCTTATGGGTTCGGTTTCGAAACTGATAGTGTAGTGTTTACTATCAATGGTATGAGAATTGAATTTGTAAACAAATTAAAGTAGCTTGGAGTTTTAATTGACAATCTTTTAAGTTTCTTGTCGCATATTAAAAGCATTTCTTCGAAGATTTCATTTCTCTTGATTTATTTCTGCTTCTCTCGATTAGGATGCGTGTTGCTAATGGATTGTTAACGCCTCATATATTGTATTGTGTTGAGGTATTTTCTGGTACCACAAATAGTGAAATGAACAGGTTTTCTAAGATTTTTAATATAATTATTAGATATGTTTTTAGCCTAGGGCTTCGGTCCCATGTCACACCGTATGTGGTCCAATTTTTTTGAATGCTCTACCTATATATCTAAGGAGTTTTACTTTTTCGCCCCAGGTTTTTATGCGTAAACTGAAATACCATTTTTTAATTTATGAATAATAGCGGTTTGTTGTTGCTACCATTTTTTATATACATATCTCTCAAATTTTTATTTGTTTATTGTTTTTTTTTTTATTTGCATTTTTCTTCTCTTTAATTCTTTGAAGAAAAATATCTATGTAGCTTTTCTTGTTTGTTGTATTTTCTTAACTATTGCTGCACTTAGGGAAGTTTGATGATTTGACTGATATTATATATCTACTTTTATTATTTATCTATATCCAAATTTTACTTTATATTTTTATTATTTGTTAATTTATTTTTATTTTTTTTATTTTCATTATATTTTTATTAAACATATATGGCCCTAGGGATTTTGTTATGTAATTTGAAGTTAATAAATTATATATTTATTATGCAAAAAAAGGTGGTTTTAGAGATGTTGAATCTTTATTTTAAATAAATCACATGCAAATTTACGAAATGATTTTACTTTAAATTTTTGTGTTATTTTGGGCACATGCCCACTGCAAACACTTCCTTTAAAGCGCATGGGATAGGTAAAATTTTCAATTTGTGGCAGTCAAAAATTTACCTGATGATTTTGCAGATAATGCTGAACATAAAAAAAAATACTTACATAAAGAATTACTTCCATTTGATAGTTTATTAGTATTGCACTGACCTACGTCAGTAGACAAAATTACACCATGTACAGAAAAAAACATACAAATTTTCACCGCTAAATTGGTCAATACACGAGAATGAATTTAAAATGATGAGCACATCAAATAAAAAATTTAATGTAGTTAAAGAAGTAAAATTGGAAAATTGCAAGAGCAAAAAGTAGATAAAATAAACTTTCTATTAAAAAAGGAGAGCCAAAATAGTAGCAAAAATAATTATTTTAAGCATCTACATATTATGTAGATCATCCCAAAACCTGGCTCATAATATGTAAGTCATTCCAAAATCTGACTAGAAATCTGATGAGCATTTTTAAATTTGACTAGTTTTTGGTGTTTGTGTTAAGTTTTGAGCTTTGGTGTGGACTGACATATGTAGTAAAATTTTATAGCCAACATTTTTGTAAGCCGTTTGATACACAAAAACTGGTTAAAAAAAGTTTTTTAGTTGTTTCCATAATTTATTTTCAATAAATTGATTAGCACAAGACTCTTCGTTCCGGAAATACATGTCAATTCGAACCGACTAACTCATCGCCGCCGAAGATTTTCGGCTTTAACCGCTATTTTCTTTTTTTTATTGGATTGCATCTCTAGTTTCTACACATCTACTAATAAAGGGTGTCCCAAGAAGAACGCAATTTTTAAATCTGGCAACATTCGAAGTGTCATTGTTTGACATTTGAACAATTGTTATTGTTTGCTAGTAGAAGGTACGAGGTTGGTAAAAATGGAGCGCTACACGAATGAACAACGCATTCTCATTGTGAAATTGTTTTACCAAAATGGTGAAAGTTTTGCGGCTACAGTTCGCAAATTGCGATCAATTTGGGGTCACAATAATGCTCCAAAAGAGTCAACTGTAAAGAGATTAATGGATAAATTTGCCGAAACTGGGTCTGTTAGTGATGTAAAGACAACAACGCGCCATCGACCAGGTCGATCGACCGAAAATGTCGCAGCTGTACGTGATGATGTCGCTCAAACTCCATCCACCTCAATTCGACACCGAGCTCAGCAAATTGGTGTCTCCAAATCCACTTTGCAGCGAATTTTGACGAAAGATTTGCATCTTCATGCATAAAAAATTCAATTGACTCAGGAACTGAAGCCAGCTGACCATGGACAGCGAAGGGAGTTCGTTAATTGGGTATTGGAGAGACAACATGAAAATGCTGATTTTGCCGATAAAATCATCTTCAGTGACGAGGTCCCTTTTCATCTTGATGGCTTCGTCAATAGGCAGAATTGTCGCATTTGGGGTGAGGAAAATCCTCGAGTGATTCACGAGAAGCAAATGCATCCTCAACGTGTCACTGTGTGGTGTGGTTTTTGGGCTGGAGGAATCATTGGACCTTTTTTTTATGAAAATGAGGCAGGTCAAGCGCAAACAGTCAATGGTGTTCGGTATCGTGAAATGATAACCAGTTTTTTCTTGCCTAGAATTGAAGAAATAAATGTGGAGGGCATGTGGTTCAAACAAGACGGCGCCACATGTCTTACAGTCAGAGAAACAATTCAATTGCTGCATCAGTCATTTCCCGGTCGTGTTATTTCGCGTTTTGGAGATCAGAATTGGCCGCCTAGATCGTGCGATTTAACACCATTAGATTTTTTTCTTTGGGGTTTTTTGAAGTCGATGGTTTACGCGAATAAGCCGACGACGACTCAAGCCTTAAAAGAGGGAATTGGACGCTGCATTAATGAAATACCTCAGCATTCATGCAAAACGGTCATTCGAAATTTCATTAAAAGATCGCGTGCATGCCAGCAAAGCCGCGGCGGCCATCTGCACGATATATTGTTCCATACATAACCTCATTCTGTCTAAATTACGATATAATAAAGTTTCACGATTTTTTTTTAAATATCTGTGTTTTATTTAAAATTTAAAAATTGCGTTCTTCTTGGGACACCCTTTACATATGACAAATTTCAATTATTTTAAGATTGTTAAACTAAAGGGACTCCTCCTAAAGAGTCTTCTTAGATATGCCTTAATTTACTGAAGATATACTTTATGGGTTTTTGATAAAAACGGCATAAATGGGGCTTAATGGACAAAAATTACAATTACCTGTGCAAAACCTTCATTAATGTTTTGAAACATGTGCTGGAATATTATGAAGAAAAGAAACATTTACACAAAATTAATTTGAATATTGACAGAATCACAAAAAAAAAGGAAAAAGGAACTATATCTTATAATTAGAAAAAGTTTACAAATTTTGAAAATTATTTCAAATATGATAGGTCAAAGACACTTAATGAGGCTGATATACTATATATCGTAAAAATCTAAAGAAAAATCCATCTGAAAATCAGTTAAAATATAAAAAAAAAATCACAAAGCTCAGGTGTCACTATTAGCACCATTTTAATTCGTCTGACACTGTACGCTTATAGACTGCGTATATGAACAAGTTCTGAGGAAAAAATGTATGCTTAAATTCTCACATTTTTCTATTTTTGACCCTATCCACAACAACGATTTTTTATTAAAATGGAAAATATTGATTTACGATTAATTTGCAGCAGATAGAACAACAGTTATGTCAAGTTTTCTGAGTTTTTTTTAGAGTGAGTTAATCAAATTAGTATTTAGTATTTTCTTATTTTCCTTTTATTTTTTCAGTGTACCCCTCTATGTAATTCCCGAATTGTAATAGCGCTAAGCTTTCTTAAAAATTTCTGGAGAATTTAAAAGAATTTTAAGATGGTTTTTTCTTCATATATCGGGCAATGGATAGTTTTTAAGCCTCATTTAGTATTAGATTTGGAACGAGTTTTCAAATTGGTGATTTTTTTTTCTATGTTTAATACAACTCTTTACTGTTTTGTGGATTCTGTTTATAATTAAATGAATTTCCTATAATTCCTTCCCTTATTTGTGATATTCTAAAACATGCCGGAGAATTTTTAGACCTATTTCGAAAATAAAAATGGGTACATAAGAATCGGGTGATGTATCGATCTCTAACAAAAAAGGTACCTTATCTGATTATGTATAATACAATACAAAAATAAATTTGCCAAAAGAAACGTAATTTTAACTGTACAAAACTTCATACTAATTGATAGACGATTTGCACACTTTCTTTTAACGCCCACAGAATATTTCTATATTTGAAACTACCGGCAATGAAGTATCAGGATATTAAGCTAGTTTTTTTTTTTTTTTAGTTTGTTAAACAGAAATTCTGGCAGGTTTAATTTTAAATCAATAAGTTAATAAAAGAGTATTTACTTTTTTGTAATTCTTAATTTCATCAAAATTAACAAATTTAACATGTCTGTACACAAAAAAAAAATAGATTTGTAGTTGCAACCGAATTATAATTACCGAATTTTATTTACAAATTAGGAATTTCGATTGTAGTAGTTGATTGCTTTTCTATTCATAGATTATAATATTCTATAAATAGACATTATATGTTTTAAATAGATATCCTACTAATAGAAACGCGTTCCACAAAATTTATTTTAAAAATAAACATTTTTAATTACGCGAACTGGACTAGAACTCAGGGCCATCTGTTTGTCAGGCCATTGCTTTTCCTCTAGATTAAAATTTTTTAATATCAAATTTTAATATTTTTCAGGTTTGAAATTTGAATATTTGTTTTTTTAAGTAACATAGCAGCCACAACAAAAAATAAATTTTGTCCTCTTATTTTAATCAATAAAAAAATATTTAAAAACAAATAAGATTCCTTAGGGTTTGAATTCAGAACCCGAAGACTATCAGGCTTTGTATCTACCCACTGCACTACAAACACTTACATTAGTACATTTAAAAAAATTGTTATAATACGAGTAATAATAATAATCTTAATATTTTATTATTGGTATCGAGTGAGACATTTTATTAAAATTGATTGGAAAAACTAATATTTAAAAAAAAGCAATTGTTTTTATTGAAACAGAATTAATTTTAGATATTTGCTGCAAATATTCTTTTCAAGTGACAAAATATTCGATAAATTGTTGGTTGTGGGTATTAAAAGGAAAATAATATATTTTTAATTAGCAAAACCGAAATTTTGAATGATGTGTCATTGTTTTGGTTAATTTGATATATTTTCTGTTTTTAATTAAACTTAACTATTATGATGAAGAACTTTAAGAAGAACATGGAATTAAAAATTTTAAACAACGATACAATTTTGGTAATTGTGATAGAATTCCAATTAATTTATTTTCTGTGTGTATAAATACAGGTTGGTTGAAAAGTTCCTGCGCTCGAAATGAAAGAATACTGTTTTTGTTACGAAATATATTTTTTATTCAATATAATCTCCTAGAAGCTCAATACACTTGTTCCAATGATCTTCCAATAATTTTATCCCATCCATATAATGGTTTTCCGGAAGCTCTGTAAAATAACCGTCTACGGCTGCTATGGCCTCTTCATTCGACGAAAAATGCTTTACACGAAGGAATTGTTTGAGATTTCTGAAGAGATAGTAGTCACTGGGAGCCAAATCTGGTGAATACGATGGATGTTCAAGCAATTCGTACTTTAATTCTTTGAATTTAGCCATCGCCAAAACACTTTTGTGAGCAGGTGCATTGTCTTGATGAAAAAAAATTTTTTTTTCTTCTTTAAACCAGGTCTTTTCTTACGAATTTTTTCATGCAGCTGATCCAAAAGGCTGCAATAATATTCAGAGTTGATTGTTTTACCTTTCTGAAGATAATCAATCAACAAAATTCCTTTTGCATCTCAAAAAACTGATGCCATAACCTTCTTTGCTGATCGTTGTGACTTCACCTGCTTTGGAGCTGAACAACCAGCTTCAGTCCACTGTAAACGTTCTTGTTTCAATTTAGGATCATTGTGGTAGATCCAAGTCTCATCCATAGTTATAAAACGACGCAAGAAGTCGGTTTTATTCGGCTTGAAACGCTCCAAATTACGCTGAGAAATTTGTTTTCGATCCAGTTTTTGTTGAATTGTTAATGTGTCCGGCACTAACTTTCCAAACAGTTTTTTCATACGTAAATCTTCATGTAAAATATGGAGTACTCGATCGTATGAGATGCCTATGGCATTATTAATTTCACGCTTAGTCAAACTTGGATCTTTACTAACCATATTATGTACCTGCTCAATGATTTCTGCTGTGGTTGCAGTTTTTGGTCGTCCTTCGCGTGGATCGTCTTTAAGGTTGGCACGACCACGTTTAAATTCACCAGCCCAAAATTCAACGGTGCGTTTTGAAGGTGAGGACTCCTTATACACCTCTAACAATTGTTCATAAATTCCATTTGCTTTTAAATCCTTCAAAACAAAGAATCTAACGACTGCACGATATTCAATTTTTTCCATATTAAAAAAAATCAATGATACGTCAACTTCAAATGGCTTGGAAACAAAGAAAGAATTGACAGAATGACTTGAAACTTTGCATGTCTTCTCAGGACAGTTATACCAACTTGAGAAAAAAAGTTTGGAGCTGGCCGTGCTATCTCTTGGTGAGCGCAGGAACTTTTCAACCAACCTGTAATTTATTACCATTGTTTCTTTTTTTGCTGAATAACAAATATTAACTAAAGAAAGGTAGATAACGTAGTAGTTCATAAAGTTAAATTAATATTGAAACAAATATATGATTAATTTAACAGCGATCAAGGGCGAATGAAAATTTATAGTTAGGTCAAGGTTTAACCCTTGCAACATTCTATGTTACAAAGCAGCATAAATTAAAACTGAAGTTTTAACGTTGTTTAAGGTTCAAATGTGATAGAATGTAAACAGTTAAACAATAATGATGATAATGATATAAGAAAGAAAATTTATATATGTTTACTATGAGTATACCAATACAATACGGAAGACTTTCTTAGCAAAATTTTTTCATTCATTACACTTTGTGTTTTTTTTTTAATAGTTTGTGCAGTAAAACAACAATTCTCTGGCACATACAGGCTCGCTGGCTGGCTGGCAGGCAAGCAGACATGCATTCATAATATTAAATGGCCCCTTTTGAGCTCCACATAGCAAAGGCGATATTATGATGAAGATGATAATGATGTTGTAAAATAAAAACGTAAGAACATTAGGAGAAAGAAGAAAAAAAAAGTCGTCAACGCATATGAAACGATACGTATCTTTTAACTTGGCCCCAACAAGTTTTTTTAGTTGCAATTGAGAACGTGACGTGAAAAGAACTTCTTTAGCGGATAATCAAACTTTTACTAAATTAACAACGATCTTAATAAGTTTTCTTACAGTTTAAAGAGAGAAAAAAAAGAAAAGTTTAAAAAAATACTGCAGTAAAGTGAAAATTTATTTTAAAAAAAAAATATTTTGTATATACATATATTTTTACATATTTACAAAAAAAAATTTCATATACTTCGTCATATGTATTGTGCAAAATATTTTAAAATACGTATTCTCTTTCTCGTTTTCTTTAAAAGAACAAAATAACATTTTGAGTCTCGGGTCATATATAGAAATAATTCATCGAAAATCGAAATGTATGCATGCCGCCATAACTGCAAACTTTGACTTAATATATAAATAAAGTAAAGAAATCGCAAATATACAATACGTAGATAAAGATTGTACATTAAAAAGGTATAACTGTATAAAATTCTAACAGCAATGCAATAAAACAACTTTACAGTTTAAAATAAACATTGTTAAATTTATTGGATTTAAGTGCAACATTCATAAGTAAGTAAGAATTCCTTAAAGTACTTTAGATTTTATAACTTTGTATTTTTTTTTTTTTTTTTGTTAAATTGTGGTTTACTAAGTTTAACTGAAGATAACACCAGTGAACAAAACACAATTTTTAGCTGCACTCAATTCCAATTTATACCGAGTAGGGGCTGGTTTGCCAGATCAATTGAATGATATCTTTAAATGGTGTATTAATCGGTTGAAAGTGATTATTTTATATATTTTTTTTTCCTAGAATTTTAGTATCCCTGTATAAGTATGCAGGCATTGAATTGTGTTTAAATATAGAATTAAAAATTAATCGTATAAAATAAAGAACACTGCACTATGTGGAATTTAATACGAATTGTTGGCCAAAATGTTTGATGTGTTTCAAAATAATTTTCTGTGATGCCGTTATGAAGTTAACTATGTAAAAGTAAGCTGGCTAATACGTAATCGTAAATTAAATGTTTGTTTTATTTTAGGGGATAATATTAACAACATAATTAACGTACTTAAAATACTATTGTAAAATCTATAAAAATTTATTTAAATTATTACCCAGCAAAATAAAATGGATGTTATTCTTTGCGAATATCTTTTTCAGAACATCCAAAGAAGTTAAAAGTGCAACTTTTTCGATTTCTAAGAAGCTATATTTAACAACTTCCAAAATGGTGCTATTAACCCCTACTTATAAAGAATAAAATTTTTTGTAACAATTCCATTGAAAAGCAAACAAATTTTTTAATATTAATACTAATTTATAACTAATTATAATTATAGTAAAAAAAACAATTATGTAGTAGGTTTATAAATGGTTAATTCCTGCAGTCATTTAATGCCTTATTAAAAACATATTTTGCATACCAGTGATATCCACTTTGTCCTGGTCGGAATAATAATTCTAGGCGTGTTCAAAATCACATTTTTTAACTTCAAAACAAAGCCCCTCCCTACATTTATTTTGTAGTCCCTATATTTAACCATCTGATCACCGATTTTTCATAGCACCAAATCAAACTACTTTCTTCCAATGACACGCCAATGTTAAAATCATTAATGATTCACCGGAATTTTCACAACTTCGGGTTCAGCAGATGTTATGTTAAACTACTTCTTCCTCGGCTCTTATTTTGCTAGGTAATAGGACAAATAAATATATTATACACAATTTAAAATTCTTAAATGCAGATTTATATATTTTTTAATTTTTTAATTGAATTTTTCTTTTTGAAAAATATTTGAAAATATTTTTAAATTTCAATAAAATTTAGAAACCGGAATTTAGTTTAGATTTTTTTGGACACTTAGCACCCACCCTTAATTTTTTAATCTAAATAATTTTGGATATATTTGAAAATAATTGCATACTCTCATACCTTTTCACGCAGCTTCATACAGAAATGATATTTAAAGTTTAGAAAAGGATTAATTTCTATATTTTTAATATTGTATTTTTATTTATAACAATAATTGTGGAATAATGATAAATTATAAGTTTTTTTGTTTTTCAATAAATTAAGCTTACTTAAGCCTTTTTGATAATTTTCAATATATTTCGAAGAAATTTTGCGAAAACCTACGTTTCATGAAAGAGATAAAGTATGATCTAACGTTTTTCCAAATTTCCGGTAGATGAGTCAACTTCTTCGTGAGTTATCGTGCATTTTAATAGAAGATGGTAACTTAGAGAAATTAGAGAGTATTTCCCAATCATAAGCGTTAACATTTCTCGGAGTCTCTGGTGACTAATCTAGATAAACCAAAAACTATTCTCGTACAGCCTGAAAATAGATTCGTGTTGAAAACCGAATTTGCAGTCAATGGAATGGTTCAGTTACAGGAACCGAAATTTTCGGTTGTGACTACCGAATTGTTATTCAGGCAATCGAAATACCGTTTTTACAATAAAATTACTCATGTCTCTATTGGTTTTCTGTTACCACAACCGAAACATTAGATTTGCTATAAATTCGGTTGTCAGCACGAATCTGTTTTCTCTGTGTATACACACATATTCTCAATATGGGCCGAATACACCCAAAAAACAGATTCGTGCGGGCAACCGAATTTGTTGCCAATCGAATGGTTTAGTTTCAGCAATCGAGTTTTTTGATTGTGAATACTGAATTTTTATTGAGGCAACCGAACTACTGTTGTCACGGTTTAATTACTAATGTGTCAGTTGGTTTTCTGTTATCACAACCGAACCATTGGATTGGCTATAAATCCGGTTGTCAGCACGAACCTGTTTTTACTGTGTAGATACTCAATTTCGTAAATAACTCGACTGCAATACCATACAGCGGATCCATTTGTTGTAAAGACATTTTTTCTTCATAACTAATACATATTCTGGATATGATCCAAATCGGACCATAAATACCAATTTTGGGAATCCTCGACCCCAGCGCCACCTATGGGACATAAAAATAATTATTCAAATCATGGGTGGTCTAATTAATTGGTGATTTTATTACCATCGCATTCAAATAAATTGTAAAGTATCATCTTAAATTAATTATAATTGATTAAATTTTAAATATCATTGACTGAATTTAATTAAATTTAATTATGCAATAATTATGAAAAATACCATTGATAGATAAGATTTTCGAACGGACAACAGTAGAAAAATTGCTAAAATATGTTCAAATCAATTTTACTCGTTCCCCATTCAAAGCCAGAAATTTAAAATATGTGTTCCCTGAATTTTCTGCTACTCCACTAAAAAATAGTCTTTTGGTATTTTCGTCAAAAGCCTTTTGAAATTTTCACCAGGTAAAAAGGGGCTGAAAAACCCCTTAACGGTTTGCCGAAAACTCTTGGGCTAGATACCTGAAATTTAAAAATCGAGTGGAATCGGAACACTAAAATTTGGATACCAAATTGTATGGATTTTAGTGATATTTGTCGATTTGAAAATATTTTTTTTTAATCGATTAGGCTAGAGACCTAAAATTTTAAATATATCTCCCATGAAGTATGGGTTAATTCACTTAATTACACAATACGATTGGGAAGAAAAATTTAATTGCGATAAAAAAACGTGTCCCGAATGCAATACTTCACTGCAATAGGAAAACAATTCTTCTAGAATATAAATTTGTCGATATTGCTAGCTTATCATCTATATAGAAGAAATAAAAAGTATCACCAAATATTGTCGATTTATCATCTGGAACTCAAAAGGAAGATATGGTGTTTTTGGCAAAAGCACCACTTAATCCTGGATGTCACCAAATTTCCTAGTCCACTGCAGACATCTGCCAAGACAGAATTTCAAGAAATTTTTACGGGTAAGAGCAAACACGAAAGAAGGGCCAATGGGTAAACAGAATAAAATGACAAAATTCTGTTTGTATTATTAAACATCTTTCATAGAATATTTTTGTAAATACACATAAAAAATGTTTTAAAAAGGTACAAACAATGGAATTTGTAAATACAAACAACTTTTTGTTATTTTTGTGTAACTTCAATTTTTTATTTCAACAAATTTTTAAATCAAAAATAACAATTTACAAACATTTCAAACAAAAAATTGTTAGAAATCGAATGTAAATTTTAACAAATATTTTTATTATTTAAAATTTTGTGATATTTTGGAAAATTTTTTGGAATTTCCATTTAAACTTCGAAAAATTGTGTTAAACTTGGGAAAAATTGAGCCCTTTTCCAAATTTGAAAAATAGTATTCAAGTAAATTTGGCTGTCCGATCTCTTTCTGATAGAACTCATAAATTTAAAATTAGATGCAAAATTTAGATTCAAATAATAATTAAACTTAGTTTCGTGTACACCCTTTATATGTATGCATTTATCAAAGAAGTAGTACTTTTTTGTGTACGTTATGTTATAATAAGGTATCCCTTAAATTACGAATTAGCGAATTTGCTTACACCCCCAGTTTAGTTACATGTGGTCTGAAGTATACAAATTTAAAGAACAAAAAACAACTTGTTTTGGAAAACGTAAAAAATTGCTTTAAAAGTTTAAGGGTTTTCGAAAATATTTAAAACTTTAAATAATTCTCATATACAAGGCAACATATCGTTTTTAATGATTCTTGATGATCACAGAAATATTAAAGTTTTTAAAATCAATCCGAAAGTATTCGAGTTGCCTTAAGTCGCTCTTTTTTTTCTACATTCGGAAAAAATTTTTTTACAACATGCAAAATAATATTTTTTTTAATTTTTTAGTCGTTTGGAAACAAAGCTTTTGTAGGGGTAAAATCCATTAATTATTCAGGAATACCTTGAAAATGTTCCAGTTAGTATAATCAAAAACCTGAAATTTAAGAAAAATATAAGTGCTTTAATTAGTACAATCAAAATTATACTTAATGAAAACTTGGATTAAGTCGATAAAAAAAGTTTTAAATTAGATTTAACATAATAAGTAAAAATAAACAAAAAATTTAAAATAAAACATAATAAGCAGGAACAACTCGAAAACGTTCCGATTTACAAAATTGTAATATATATTGTAACTGATAAACACACCAAAATAAATTAGGACCGATATATTAAATGACATAGTATATTTTATAAATATTTAAGACATTTTTACAAAACTCGGGATTATTCGACAAGTTTTGGCATGAGTTTGTTTCCCCAAAAAAAAACTGTTCTTAGAAATAATGGATTTGTGTGCATCTGGAAAAACACTGTTGGAAAATTTGACAATTCGTAATTTAAGGGCCACCTTAATATAGATGTACATCTTCTTAAATATCTTTTTGAACACATTACACTTGAATACATTGTGCATTGGCAATGCATAACATTTACCTTAAACATTAGAGAGTAGAATTAAACGGAAATCTTGGCCTTAACACAAACACACACATGGTATGTTACACTTATAAAAAAAAACTTCATTATATTTTTAAAATAATTTCATAAATAAAAATGATCGGTATGTTTATTTGGCATGTATTATGTCTATTTGTAAGATTTAATTTTATTTATTCTTGGTTGGGTTGGAGATCATAATTAAATGTGACTATATAATAGTAAAATTTTTATTGAAATATTTACAATAAATTCCAGAGAAGGTGGAATAAATTATGAGGGATCAGAGCTAGAAAGAAGTGCCACACTTCCAACCTGAGCGAACAGGTTATCGTCAGTCTCATTCCGAATCAGCACCCACAACATGGGTGTATATATAAAGGGCTAACTATATTATACTTTTGCTAACTTAAGCTACTGTCAAAAATTAACGAAAAGTCTGTCAAATGCTTAATCAACTTATTGAAGACTTTTGGGTGGCTACAATGTACTTTTTAAACTTAAATACTTACTGCACTTAGTTGCAAATATATGTACTTTTGCAAAAACTGTTTTCTTGTTATATTTCCAAAATATATGTATCTTTTCGAAAAATATTATTTAATGTGTTCAATTTACAAATATTTTACAATTAGCAGGTAAATCTATATTAATTTTAAATAATTAAAAGAAACAAATGAAAACATAAATAAAAAGTACTAAAAAATGCAACAGTGCTTGCATCTCAATCGAAAAACAAATATAAAACCCACCCCTTTTGTTATACATGCACGTTTGTTTTTTAACATTTTCAATTAAATTTTCTATAAAAATATTTTTCGCGTACATTGCAATTTGTTTTTTTTTTTTTTTTTCATAAACAGTTTTTCTAAAAACACGTGATTCCTTAAGTAAAGTGCGGTCAGTTTCGCTGTTTGCTTAAGCAAATGACACTTGACGAAACTTAACGAAAAGTTTGTTAAGTACAATATAGTCATACACATTTGATAACATTTATTCGCAAATTTGCTTAAGCTAGCAAAAGTATAATATATAATTAGCTCTTAAGCCTGTTCATGGTTTGAACAGGCTTATATATCAAGCACTCAGAAGATATGTGATATGCGAAATTACTTTTTCACAGTTAATGAATTTATTACCCGTACAAATCAGAATTTTTCATCTATTTTAAGATATCTTCCTGCTAACAATCTTTTATTTTCAAAAGCATTAATTGGAACTCCCTGAAATGCTGATCCTCACACATTTTTTTCCATCTTCTCTCACATTTATTTATTTTATAGTAACATTTAATTATGATCTCGAACCCGATTAATTATAAATAAAATTATAAAGAAAAACTTCAAAGATTTTCAACTAATGTAACACTTCATATATATAATGAAGCATTTCATAGAAATTATAAAATTACGACATATTTTTAATATTTGTGAAACCTTTCTAAATATTATAAAATACTCTTTTTATTTATAAAAAAAATTTCTTTGTAAAGAAATTTGTATGTATTGTTGATCTGTTATTTTGGTAAATTAATACTATTTAGTAGGGTTTTAGATCATATAGTCATATTCTTTTTATTTGTTATAAATTGTTTTAAATGAAAAAAATTTAAAAATTTCCATCAGAGCCAGCATAATAGAATATTAGTATTTTCGAATATTGCTACATAACCATCTTAAGTATCAATGCCCCATTTGGGTTATTAAGAATAAATTTCTTTGTATTTATGAAGAATTTTCATCAATATGAAGAAGTGGTTTTTAGTTTTAAATTGTTCTTTTTTGTTGAAATATTTATGTAAATAAAATGCAAACTTAATTAGAACTACAAACACTAGAAGTTTGCAATTGAAATAAATAATTTATAAAAATTCTTCATTAAATTTTTTAATGATTTTTTTTAAGAAATGTTGCAGATATTTTAAACAACTGTCGTTAATTTATATGAAACCCTTAATTATACATATTTATAAAACTTCATAAATATAATGAAGAATTGATGATAAACGAATTATGGAATTAATAATCTGATGAAACTATTTTCTCTCAGTGTAGAACCAACCGTACAATATTCAATTTTAGTTTTTATTTTTTTTTTTTAATTTCTTCTTATTTCGTCGGTTTTACACAAGAAATGCTCACTGATGTGCATCAAAACGGTTGGATGCAGTAAGTATTAAACAACAAAAAGATATATTTTTTTTCTTTTTTTTATTGTTATTATTATATAAACATTTTAGTTAAGTCTTACGTGTATGAATATTAGGGGGGCAGTTTTAGGTATACAGTGATTAATTATAAATTCTATGCACATTTTAAAATTAAGTATTTAAAATTTCTTCTTTTATATGATAAATAAAAAATATTTTTAAACATCTTCAATGAAATCAATATTTTTAGATTAAAATATTTTTAAAATGAAAAATAATTACCCCACTAATGACCACATCTGTATAAGAAAAATGTTTATGCGAATATGTCTTAACAAAAAAAACAAACTAAAAAAATTGTCTATGAAGTTGTTAGAACCGTAATTGTGGTGTGGTTCTGTTTGGTTTTGGTAGGTGCATTTGTTATGGTATTGTTTTTCATATTATTTCCTGACTTGTGAATTCTTCTTATTTGGAAATTTCTCATCATTTTTACATTTTACCTGGCACGCATGCGTCTTATGTTTTTTTTTATTCTGGTGAAAAGATAAGAAGTATTATTTTGGTTTTCTTTTGTTGATTGTGGTTAAAAAGTGTTAAATATTTGAATGCTTCATATGGGTGTGATATAAGATGCGATGCAATGACTTCTTGTTCACAAGAAATCTAATAAAATAATGATGTTCTGTGAAAAAAAATTAATGATTTTATCATTAAAAAATTATTCTTGAAAATATTATAATGTAATAATAAATATTAAGGCTTAAAATTTAACATCTGATTTGAAATAAACAAAAATAAATTTAGTAAAATAAAAAGTATCTCAGCAATATTTTTTGGGGTTCCGAAGCACTTTTCTCTTGGCCAATGCTTACAAAAAAAAGGCTCCACACTCAGAAATAAATTGTTCTACCTCAGTTTCGTGTTTAAGAGGTCAAAAAAGTAAATGATCATACATAGGTGTACATGATCATATATGTAGGTCCATGCATAGTTCAATATATGACCATTAATTATATGTATTTTCATAAATTTTCGGATTTAAATTTTAGGGTAAAAAATTTAGGGTATAATATATATATGAGCATATGTGATCATATATGAAAATCAAATTTCGGATCCAAAGATATATGGTGACATATGAGACCATGTATAGTCATATATTTAACTATGCATAGGCGTATATGATTATGCATACTCATATATTATTATTTTACAAGTCCATATATCATCAGAGAAGACAAAAAAAATCAAAAATCAACGTATTTAAAGCAAAAAATATAAGTAAAAAGTAAAAACAAGCAAAAGTAAAAGTTGGGAATAACACTTTAAAAAAAAAATAACAAAACTAGTAGAAAAAATATTTTTTTCTATTAGAAAAAATCACTGAGGCAAAAAGAATGTGAAAAATCAATTTTTACATTGCTTTAAAGCTAAAAACTGGAGAATCCAAAAAAGCAAATATGAGTAAAAGAAGTATAAAAGCAAAACAGCAAAACAAGCAAATTTGTCTTCTTTGATCATCATGTATGATCATACAAATTTTGATTTTCATCTAACAAAATTTTGCTTTAAAAATACCAAATCTGATTCTGTTGAACCAACAGACATATTACTTTGAGACATATTACTCTAAAACATAACCGCATTCCTTAGGGATCCACTAGGATAGTTTCTTTGTAAGCTCCTGAATACCTTTTGTATATCCCGCTACTAAAAACAAGCAACTTGAGTGTAAGTGTATTTGTTTAACTTAAAATCATGTTTGTTCTTTAGTTGTTCTCTTAGAAAACAAGTGGAAATTAGTTATGTCAATAGATCATGATGGTTCAAAACTTACCAGTGAACTAAACAAACAAATTGCAAAGAGTCAAGGTAATTTAAAGATATATAAATAACAACAAAACTTGTTTATTTACAAAGAACACGGGGGCATGGTACACACAAAGTTAACAGCATTAATTATTTAACACCATCAACCTGGAATAAATTTTGTAGATACCAAAATATAAGGGCTTTTTTAAGTGAAAGTTTATAAAAACATTTTGAACTGGGACCACAAAATTTATAAATTTATTAAATTTTAAATTTATAGGTAACCATTTAAAAATACTAAAAATTTACATATGAGTTTTTATTTAGTTCTAGTATACCATTATAAAAGTATTTTTTTGTTGGAAAAAAAAAGTAAAACAAAAGGCTTAAGTTAGGTTGTGCCGAATCTTTGAATACCCTCCACCAATATTTAAAAAAATGGTTGTTGATACAAATGATGTAAAAAACTGTTGAAGTAAAAATATGGTGGTGAAAAAAATGTTTTGAGGTGAAAAACTTTTTTGGATGTGAAAAAAAATTTTGTAGTGGAAAAAAATTTTGAGGTGAAAAAAATTTTTATATCCAAAAAAAAAAATGGTTTTTGATAAAAAAAAATGTAAAAAAAAATTTGTAGTAAAAATATGATGGTGAAAAAAATTTTTTTTGAGGTCAAAAAACTTTTTTGGGTGAGAAAACAAATTTTAGTGGTGAAAAAAATTTTTGAGGTGAAAAAAAATATTTGAGGTGAAAAAATTTTTATATCCAAAAAAATGGTTTTTGATACCAAAAAAATTTTGTAGTAACAATATGGTGGGGAAAAATTTTTTTTTGAGGTGAAAAACCTTTTTTGGGTGTTAAAACAAATTTTAATGGTGAAAAAATGTTTAAGGTGAAAAAGATTTGAGGTGAGTACATAATATTATTCACTTCTAAGCGACTGGTAAAAAAATATGATAAAATATATTGAAAAACCCCCGGCCTACCATACTAAATAATTTTTTTTGACAAAATTCGTTTTTTTATTCAAAATAGTTTCCTTCAAGGGTGATACGCTGATTATAGTGACCCTCCAACTTTCTAATACCATTTTTGTAGTACGATTTGTCCTTTGCTTCAGTTTCGGCAATAACCTCTTCATTCGACGAAAATTTCTTCCCAGCGAGCATTCTTTTGAGTTCTGAGAACAGGAAATAGTCGCTCGGGGCCAGATCTAGAGAATACTGTGGATGCGGAAGCAATTCGAAGCCTAATTCATGGATTTTAGCCTTCGTTTTCACTGACATGTTTTTGGTCAAAAGTGAGCTCCCGCGGCACCCACTTTGCACAGAGCTTTCTCATACCCAAATATTCGTGAATGGTATGATGTACACGTTCAGATGATATCTTTAGAGTACCTGCTATTTCATTCAATTTCTATTTACGGTCATTTGAAATCATTTTGTGGATTTTTTTGATGTCTTCGTCCGTAACAACCGCTTTTGGGCGTCCACTGCGTTCACCGTCTTCGGTGCTCATTTCACCACGTCTTAACTTAGCATACCAATCCTTTATGGTTGATTTTCCCGGGACAGTGTCCGGAAACTCGTCGTCAAGCCAAGCCAAGCTTCAACTGTATTTTTTCTCTTCAAAAAGCAATATTTTATCAACACGCGAAATTCCTTTTTATCCATTTTTTTCACAATAACAAAATATGCTTCACTTAAAATGCTATAATTCACAAAATAATGATCCGACCGCTGTCATTTTGAAGGATAGGGCTAACTAAAAATCTTATCGATTCAAGTCTAGAAGCGCCATCTATGTGTCAGGCCGGGGACTTCTCAATTGACCTGTTATGTACCAGTCGCTACTAATTGTGCTAAAATACACCAATTTGTATGGAAAATTAAAAGGTACCTTCGCATTTTCACAGACAGACGGACATCGCTAAATCAAATTAAAATTGCATAAAGATGATGAATATATATACTATATAAGGTCTTACACCTATATTTCGACATGTTACAAACGAAATGACAAACTGATGTACGTATACCCTCACCATATATGGTGGAGGGTATAAAAAATACTATCATTAGAATACATCTATTTAGATGATAGCTTGTTGCCTATTGTTTAGATTATTGTGTATTAAAGCAGTAAAAGAAAAAAAATATTATTATCATTTTACCACAGTAATTTTTTACCTTTCTTTCCCATTAACATAATTTACATTAAGTATTCAAATTTGTTACTTTCAAGAGAAAAAAAATAACAGCTACAACAATATTTTAATATACCTAATTTAAAACTTTTTAAGTTTAAAGGTTTAAGAAAAAAATAACTTCTAAATCTTGTAAAAGCTAATAAATAAGAATTTGTAGCTGTAATATTGAGTCAAAAAAAAGTGCCTTAAGGCTTTGGCACAAAAATTAGAATTTAGAAAAGTAAAACAACTTGAAAAGAATTGCAACGAAAAGGTTTTGCATGAAATGGTTTTTCTTTAATATTATTTTATTAAAACTGAGTTGAATATGATGCCTTTTCACATAATTAATGAAAATTTAAAAAAGTTTTCTTCAAATCGTTGTAGTATTGCAAATAATTCCATTAGTTTATAAAAACTGTTTTGTGTCCTTACTTTACTACAGTTTCTATTAAAAGAAAAGCCACAAAATAAAACAAACATGCCTCCCATCTAGTGATCCGTTATAATGTCGACAACTTAAAGTATTTTTGTTGTTGCCATTTTTTTCTACCTAACAACATGATATTTTTAGAAATCGACAAAAAAAAAAAAGAAAAACAAAAGAACATTATATAGTACGACAATGCTATCAGTTTGTTTTTTACAGTTCAATACCATTTGAAAAAGAAAGGAAATACAATCTACAAATCCCAAGTTAGACGCAACATTTACCCGAGAAATAGAATAAATAAAAACAGACATCGACAACATTAAAATAAATGTGTTAAAGCATTTTATATGGTAAAAGTACTGTTTGTTTGTTAACTAGTAGACTTTTTTTTATTGTAGTTATAGCAAAGTTTTGTTTTGGTTTTGCAGCACAACGTAGATAATGTAATATTTACTTATGTCATAAATATTGTAAAGGGTGTCCCAAGAAGAACGCAATTTTTAAATCTGGCAACATTCGAAGTGTCATTGTTTGACATTTAAACAATTGTTATTGTTTGCTAGTAGAAGGTACGAGGTTAGTAAAAATGGAGCGCTACACGAATGAACAACGCATTCTCATTGTGAAATTGTTTTACCAAAATGGTGAAAGTTTTGCGGCTACAGTTCGCAAATTGCGATCAATTTGGGGTCACAATAATGCTCCAAAAGAGTCAACTGTAAAGAGATTAATGGATAAATTTGCCGAAACTGGGTCTGTTAGTGATGTAAAGACAACAACGCGCTATCGACCAGGTCGATCGACCGAAAATGTCGCAGCTGTACGTGATGATGTCGCTCAAACTCCATCCACCTCAATTCGACACCGAGCTCAGCAAATTGGTGTCTCCAAATCCACTTTGCAGCGAATTTTGACGAAAGATTTGCATCTTCATGCATACAAAGTTCAATTGACTCAGGAACTGAAGCCAGCTGACCATGGACAGCGAAGGGAGTTCGTTAATTGGGTATTGGAGAGACAACATGAAAATGCTGATTTTGCCGATAAAATCATCTTCAGTGACGAGGCCCATTTTCATCTTGATGGCCTCGTCAATAGGCAGAATTGTCGCATTTGGGGTGAGGAAAATCCTCGAGTGATTCACGAGAAGCAAATGCATCCTCAACGTGTCACTGTGTGGTGTGGTTTTTGGGCTGGAGGAATCATTGGACCTTTTTTTTATGAAAATGAGGCAGGTCAAGCGCAAACAGTCAATGGTGTTCGGTATCGTGAAATGATAACCAGTTTTTCCTTGCCTAGAATTGAAGAAATGAATGTGGAGGGCATGTGGTTCCAACAAGACGGCGCCACATGTCATACAGCCAGAGAAACAATTCAATTGCTGCATCAGTCATTTCCCGGTCGTGTTATTTCGCGTTTTGGAGATCAGAATTGGCCGCCTAGATCGTGCGATTTAACACCATTAGATTTTTTTCTTTGGGGTTTTTTGAAGTCGATGGTTTACGCGAATAAGCCGACGACGACTCAAGCCTTAAAAGAGGAAATTGGACGCTGCATTAATGAAATACCGCAGCATTCATGCAAAACGGTCATTGAAAATTTCATTAAAAGATCGCGTGCATGCCAGCAAAGCCGCGGCGGCCATCTGCACGATATATTGTTCCATACATAACCTCATTCTGTCTACGATATAATAAAGTTTCACGGTTTTTTTTTAAAATCTGTGTTATTTAAAATTTAAAAATTGCGTTCTTCTTGGGACACCCTTTACATATTGATTGATATATTTAGTTAGTTGTGTTTGGTTATTCTTTTTCTTTTCGATACGTGATTTTTAAGATTTTGCAAACAACGTTTGTCTCTTAAGTCTATTATTTTTACTTATAGACAAAGTTCAATAGACAAGTTTGTGTCTTAAGTCTTTTGTGTTCTTTAGAAATAAATGTATTAAAATTCTGTCAAGTGTCTTAAGCAACCAACTTTTCTTTTAATCAGATGACTTTTTGTTAATAGGAATAATCATTACCAAAGGGTAATGGGTTTTATAATTTAGTAACGTTATTTTTTATACGTTTAAGATTTTTTAATTATCTTAAACCACAGTTAATGAAATCGTTTATATCGTCAATTAAAATTGTAATAAGAAAAAGGCTTTCTCATTGTTAATATAATTTTTCTAAACAAATTTTTATTGCTTCTAAGATATCTTAAATATCTTATATTAAGTTGATACTTTTTCAGGTTTTAAAAAATAATCTTTCTTGTTTTTTTTTAAGAGAAGCAATACTCAGGAAATTCTTGCTACTACTAACTTGTTGCTTTCTCTGAAAAGGGGTTAGAGAAGGACTGAAAGGTGGTGAAAGATGAAGGGCTTAAAATAAGGCAACACTCATACAATTACAAATATTGTATGATCCCTGTAGGAAATGTCGATAGTGAAACTGTACTGATTCACTATTGACTTTGTCACCAGTACTACTGACTAATTATGCCCCAGCCAACGCTTTCTGCTGTAGACATTTAACGTGTGCGTGTCATTGCGAATCTACACAACTACTGACTAGGTGTTGACATTGGAACCAGAAATTCACTAGTACATTTTAGTAATTCTAGTCTACACTTTTGAAACTTTTTACTTGATTTCCACACTAGGAAGGAAATAAGATTAAACAGGTGCATTTATTTTGTTAAATTAGATATTTTATTAATAATTTTTTTTTATAAATTTCTTTAAAGTAAAAAAAAATTTCGTGCAAATTTAATTTCGTAGACAAATCTTCAAAAGACTGCATAAAATCATCCACAGACTCCGTCAAATCTTCATCAGCCTCCACAAAATCTCTAGAGTTGCAATTTTCACTAAAAAATGTTGCCTCTTTCTTGTTATTTTTATACAAAATTTATTGTTTTTTTTCACAAGTTTTTTTTTTTAATTTCTTTTGCTCATTATATATTTTGTTCAAATTTGTATATTTACCTATTAAATTAATTTTTCTTTATATTATTATTATTATTAAAAACTTTAATTTTGCATGCAGCTATGTATTTTCAACAAAATTAAACAATAAAAAAATCAAGAACAAGCACGGCTTTGCAGCTGCAAAAAATGAATGTAAAAAGTATAGACGCTTTGTGGACAAGTCACCAAAAAGTCACCCAAAATAGTCGACAAAAGTGGTTACTTGTAGACACTTGACCCCAGGCTTCCTACAGGGTTACTGCACCCAGTTTAGTTGCGATTTGACGAAAACCATTAAAATTTATTTAAAAGATCGTTATTTTATTTAGAATTACCTATAATCGATTAATAAAGTCAAAAAATATTTTATTTGGAATTAAAAGGTGGAAAAAGAAACTGAAAAGCAATTATATTGCTCAATTACTGGTACTTTCTATCAACTTTAAAAAAATTTCATTTAGTCATTTTCTACATTAGAATCAGAAATTTACTAAAAAATGTTCAATATTCAAAATTCTTAACTAAATTAGGTTTTCAGTAAAGCCGACCAAATTCTGGATTGTATTGGACTAATGTTTTATATTATTTAACGAATTTTAGCCGATATTAGCTCTCCCAACAAAATATTTAAATACAAAATTAGTTCTCAAAATTTAGTAGTGTTTGTGATGTAGTGGGTAGATAGGAAGTCTAGCACTTTGAATATCCAAGTTTAAGTCCTGGAAAAGTCAAATATTTAATTTTTAATTAAAATACAATAATCAATAAATGAAGCAAAAAAATTTAAAAGTACAATAGTTGTGGTGCCGTAAATCTGAATTCCCTGGCTTGATAGCGGAAAAATCAAAAATAAAATTTTGTGGAACATAATAGTTTTTATTTTTTAAAATAGACAAATGAATATTGGCTTTCATGACTAAAAATGTGATCTCTATATATATAAGTAATAACGATTCTAACTGGCTGACCCACAAATCGGTGGAGCTAGGAAACGTAGGTTCTTCCTCCTGTGTATACATCCACTGAGACGGAATTCTTTAAAATTACCACAGGAAACTTTCCCTTGACGGTCTGCTCAAACTCCTGTGGGTAGAAACCTGAAATTTAAAATATATACACAGATATAAGATTATCTTCTACATTACTTTTACTACCAAAATCCAACAATTTATTGCAGATTAAAGCATTTGAGCAAAAATCGTATATTAGTTCCGTTTTAACTAAAACTATAACTTTATACAAAATAAAAGTTTTCCTAATCATTTGTGCATAATTTCAAATTGTTTGTCAACATTAGTACAATTAACCATTGATTTACACAATTTTATGATAATAATAAAATATTTTAGCAACTGAAACTGTTATTATTACAACAAAATTTTGAAATGTAATTTATTTTTTGCTTTGTATTCAACAACAAATTAACGTAGGTGCCTGTGGTGCAGTGGGTAGAGACACAGTCAGCTAGTGTTAGGATTATGTGTTCAAATATATACAGCATTTTTTAATTTTTTTAAATGGTTTTTTTTTTATTTATTGGAATTTAAGGACACAATTTATTTCTGTTGTGGCTGCAATGTTATTTTAATTAGTTTTAATTATTAGCAATAACATTTCCTTCAATATCCACTTTTTCAAAATTGGTGTACAAAAATTTGTAAAATGATTTCTTAAGTTAACAACAAAAATTTTTAAATATTCTGTAATAGTACTGTAATTTGTAAAATGCAAATAGCAAAAAATTTACTAAATAATATTTTTTTTTACTAAAAGTCGGTACAAAATTAGTAAAGTGGGATTGAAAACCGTTTACAAGAGTTTTAGTGTAATTGAAACCTAAGAGCTTTATATAGGAGTTTTTAAAATAGGAGTTTTTAAAATTTCGCTAAAGTTTAAATAAGATAAGTTTTAAAAATTTTTAAAAGTTTTTTAAAATAAACATAAATATTTTAAATTATAATTTGCGGCAATCTCGGCAATAATTTAATATCAATATATTCTGTATATTAAAAAATCCTGTATGTGTCTTAAGTCTTTCGTTTTTCATAAAAAAAACAACATTGTCACATTACTCCAAAGAACCTGATTATAAATATTATTGTGCCGTTAAAAAATATACTAACAGTTTATATTAATGTGCATGCAATTTCATTTAAATGATGTCAAGATTTTCTTTTGAATACATGCAAACTTCTAATTCTATTAAACTTAATTGCAATCATTCACCGCCAAAATTTTACAACATATGTACTACTTTCGAATTCAGACACTTGTCGTTTTCACAATGCAATATTAAACAAGACTTAAGATTCTCATGCAACAAGTTATGGATAACTTTTTTTTATAAGTTGATGATGATGTTGATGATAATGACAATAATAATAATTGATTTTATTCTAAACACGTTCTAAATGAAAGTGGTATTGGCAAGAATCA
Source organism: Eustalomyia histrio (assembly GCA_949748255.1). NCBI lineage: Eukaryota > Metazoa > Arthropoda > Insecta > Diptera > Anthomyiidae > Eustalomyia > Eustalomyia histrio. Next base: position 43,908,932 of record OX456526.1, on the reverse strand, counting down.
GTAGCTAGTAAAGTCGGTGAATGAGTGGTTTGTTTATGATTAAGTAAAAAGTCTATAAATATACATAAACATTAATTCATGTGAAAATTACCAATGACATATAGTAAAAATTCTAGTTATACAGTATCTCTATAGATTTTAAAGATGTTTATTTGTTGTTGCAAACAACTTAATACATATTAACTTGCATTTACATTTGTGCTGGTTTATATTTTCACTCTGTATGTTGTTAATCATGTTTTGATTAGTTTATATATTTTTTTCACAAACTTTTTCTTTACTTTTAATACATTTGATTGATATTATTTATACAATATTTTATTCTTCTCAACAATATAATTTTGTTATTAAAATTTTAATTTGTTTGTATGTGTGTTTCCATTGTACTCCTTTTTAAGTTTATTATGTTGTTAATTTGTTGTTACATTTTTATTGCAGTCTATAGAATAAGAGGTTAAAGATATTATTATTTAGCCTTTTCTTTCAAGATACACAGATTCAATTAATTTGTTTTACATGCTACATTAAGGAATTATCTATGGTGTTATTTTAAACAAAGAGAAAGTGTTGCAACATCAATTTTATAATATTTTTATAATTTTAAAAAAAAGTTTAATTCTTTATCGTGCAAAATATAGTCTATAGTTTAATATCCTTATGAGGGTATGATTTACGACTTACGATGTAGTTGGTCTCCAGCAACGCGACCAAGTAGATATATTGTGCACCCTCCAGTATTTTCCTCAGTTGTTCTCCAGTGCAGCCTTGAATAGCAGTACAATGAGGATATCTCTTATTTAAAATAAATCGATTTTTTTGCGGCCACACCAAATGGAAATCTTCATTTTGTCTTTTAAAAGTTTCGTCCAATATAACATTATTTCACTCTGAATATTATGTAGTTTAATAAAAAAGTTTTCAGTTCAATTAAAAATAAAAGAACATACATATATTTTTCAAAAAAATATTTATTTTAACTTTTTAATACATTTGTTCAAAATAATTTACTGACATTTACCGATTTTTTTCAGTTTCATTTGTTTGAAATAAAATAAAAAAAGTTTTCAGTTAAATTAAAAATAAAAGAGCAAACACTTATTTTTTAAAGAAATATTTACTTTAACTTTTTAATACATTTGTTCAAAATGATTTACTGTCATTTAGCGATTTTTTCAGTTTCAATTTTTTCATTTGTTTGAAATTTAATAAAAATTTACCCACAAAACAAAAATTTTTTATTTATTTGTTTCCATTACAGATATTAAAAATTTAAATTTGGTTTGCTCTTTGATTCAAAAAAAAAGTATTCAAAATATTATAAATATTAATTGAAATTACAAGAAATTCAAAGAATTCAAATTCAAAGAAATATTTATTTTAACTTTTTAATACATTTATTCAAAATGATTTACTGTCAATTAGGGGTTTTTTTTATTTGTTTGAAATTTAATAAAAATTTTACCACAAAACGAAAACTTGTTGTTTATTTGTTTCCATTACAGATATTATAAACTTAAATTTGGTTTGATGTTTGCTTAAAAAAAAATATTCAAAAACTTATCTTATTTTTTTTACATTGTTTGTTTATATACAAAACTATTACAATTCAAATTACAAGAACTTCATAAAAACACACACATATGGTCATTCACACAAAATCTATGTGTGAGTATACATTTTGTGGATTAAAAAACAAACAAAAACACAAAAAAACCATAACAATTTCAATTAAGTGAATAATCAGTTATTTTTAAGGAATTTATTTTTAACTGAATAATCATTTGTTTTTACTGATGTGTCAGTTGTTTAAACAAAATTTAAAATTAAATAAATAGAAAAAAAAACTTGATTTAAATGAAAAGTAAGTAGGCCGGTTTTTAAATGAAATACCCAGCAAAAATAAATGGAATTGATTTTTAAGAAATCAATTTTTCATTGACTCCAAAATTTCATTGAGTTCTGATTTTGCTCTTCTAAAGCAGTTATTTTTCACAACTTCAAAAAATGTAATTTTGAATGAAGTTAACCCTTTTCAAATCTAAGACGGGTAACTTATTTTAAAAACAACCAAGGTTAAACATTAACTACAGATATTTCCACATAAACTTTGGTTATTTTGAAACAAGTTATCAGGTTTAAGTGATTTGTACCATTTTTTAACTTATAATTAAGCAGATTTTAAATTTCTAAAATTGTATTTATAAACACAAAAAGTAAAAAATTTATTATAGTAAGAATTTAAAATAAAGTTAAAGTTAAAAATTTAATAAAGTAATTCAATAAAGTAATTTAATTATATACAACAAATGGGTCAGTAAAATTCCAGTTAGAAGCTAATGGGACATTGTGAAAATGAGACTAAGGCCCGATTACTGATGTCCTGTAAAAATTTAAATTAAAAATTAAACATTTATTTCGGAACATTAATGATCATATTTTTCACTAAACCATAAGAATTGCTTTAGAACAATGAAAAGAATTATAAAAGAAAACTTTCACCCTATTACACCCCTATGTAAAAATTATTGGTTCCAAACTAAATTTTCATAACACTGGAATCAAAATAACTGCTTCTTTTTCCCGTCTTTTGCTTTTTTTCGCTGGGTATCGTATCATTTCTTTTATGTTGTAATTTCTGTTATTTTTAACTTACAAACTATTGTTCAAATCTTTGATCGTACAATATTATGAAACATTAGGTCACAGCCAAAAAATTTGTCGGTAAAATCAACGAAACATAATAAATATTAACTCAAAAATTAAGTTATTGTAACTCCTAAAAAAGCAAATAACAAATGGAGTGAAAACAATTTACAAATTTAATAAAACTTAATATACAAAATTGGTTAATTTTTCTAACAAAATTTAAGTGACAAGTGTAGTGAAAAATAATTGACAACTATAATAAAATTTACTGAAATTAAATTTTCTGATTTTGCTATTTTCATTTTCTTTGTTACTTTTGTGTTTTTTTATAATTAGAAGGAACTCTGCAAACTATTTCGCAAACCAAAGAAAACGAGTATACGATAATTAAAAAAAAATTAATATTACAAAAACGCAGTGGTATTCTTTAATTTATTTAGTAATTACAAAAACAAACATATGATATTTAATAGTAAAACAACATTTAAAGACAACCATAATCATTTACTACATCATTAATTTTCACTCACAATTTTTTATCGTTAAAAACAATATAAAATACTTATTGAATTAATCGAAAATACAATCAAAAAGAGCACTACTGATTTTTCATTATATTCAGCCCATATAGTTGTTTATTTTCAATCATTGTTTAATATTCGACAAAAGTTGTAAAACAATCGAATGTCGTTTCAAATGACCATCAATTTTTAACTGACAAAACGTTAGAAAAAAACTACTTTTGTGTTTTTTTTTTTTAATTGAAAGTTTTTATTTGTGTGTAATTACACACAACACACACAGATCCATATATTTTTATTGGCTTTGTGTGTATGTATATTTGAATAAATTTTTGTAATTTTTATTAAAATAATTTTGTTTTTAAACAAACTATTTTAGTAAAAAAACAAAAAGGAATTATTTAACTTTTTCTTTTTAGAAACAGACAACATAAAATTTTACATTTAACTGAAAATATCAACTCCTACTTGAAGATCCATATTTTTTATAGTTTGTTTTTTAATGACTGATTTAAATATTGAAAAAATATATTTTTTTAACTATTTATAGACATTCAGTAGGAATTGATATTTTCTGTTATATGTCAAATTTATAAAAATTGATTAATTTTTATAGACCCACGTTTAATGGATAAAATGTGGGATGAAAAATTATCCCTTTTGTATTTTTCTTTTTTTCATATTCCTTTCAAAGAAACTATATATAAATTTTGTATCAATAAAATTTTGTAAAAAATTGTAATCCATTTTAACGCCTAAGTATGTAATAGGTCCATTATTTTTCTTATCAAATTTTTTATTACTTTTAAACTCTCCTTTCTTATAAAAAAAATCCATGGAAATCTAAAGGAAACCGCCTACAAAGTTCCCTTGTAAATCCATTTCATTAGCTTCAGTTTCTTTTGCAAAATATTTATAAATTTTCTTAAAAGAAAAATACTGGTCTACATTTTTGACAACCTCCATGTAACAATTTTTATTGCAACGAAGCAGTTGGTGTGAAATTCTTTAATAAACCAAAGCAATGTCTAAATAAAGCTACAGTATTTTCTTAATAATAATTTATTGTTGCAAAGATCTTTGCTTGTGAATTAAACAATACAGTTATAAAAACTAATGCGGCATAACAAAAGCAATAAAATTTAAATCATACATAATTTAATTAAAATAAAAGAACAAACAGAATACAGCAAACATATGTTAACATTTGTATCCCATTGCACTATATAAACTTTTGTTTGTGAATTTCAGTTCATTCACTGTAAGTACAGATAACAAATAGCATTTCTTTTTGAATTGCGATTTTTTCACAATTTTTTAAATTTTTTTTTTCTTTACTGCACGAACTTGTTGTCATTTTTTTTACAGTAAGACTATTTTTTCGTCCAAAAATTATTTTAATTTTATTTCCTCTATATTGCTTTATACCCTATGGTCAAAAAGTAAGATAAATGTCAAAATTTCTATTCTATAAACTGGTACAATCAGAAATCTACTGATGATTCATAAAATTCTGTAAATTCGTTCATGAAATATAATTTTTAAATTGACAATACACTCACCAAAAAAAGTCTGTAAAGGCAACTGAAAACTTTGCTGCTAATTTGAGCCCAGCGGTATTTTTTACTAATCTTAGCAACACATGTCTGCTGAAGTGTATTACAATGAAATTGGTAGAAAAATTAGTAGCCGCTACTAAATTTTAGTATACTTTTTGTAGAGTGAAATTTAAAATCTGTTTGCTAAAATCAGCAAAAATAAATTAATAAATATTATTAATATTAGTACAAAATTTTAAATTTATTTTTTTTTGTCGAGCATAAAATTTTTATTTTTATTTATTTTTTTCAAAAAATATTTTATACAAAATTAAAAAAAAATCAAAGGCTTAAAAATCTTAAAATTGTAAGAACATAAACGAATTAATCATTTTGTTTTTATTTGGTAATTTCTGTTTTGAAAAATTTTTTAATTAATTTTTTTTTACTTTTAAGTCAAATTTCAACTGTTTTTAGGGCTGATTTTTAGAACTAAAAAACTTTTTAGTGCCATTTTAAGTGGATATCCTATTTTCAGACATGAGTCGGTATATTCACTTCCGATCCCTTTTTAAGGCAATTTAAGTGTGTAGGTGTAAGTTTTAATTAGGAATATCATTTCCTTCAATATCCACTTTTTTAAAATTAGTAATCTTGTTGCTAATTTTAGCACATCGGTTTTTAAAAATTCGTAAAATGATTTCTGAAATTAGCAACAAAAATTTGTAAATATTCTGTAAAAACTCTGTAATTTGTAAAATGTAAACAGCAAAATGATTTGCTAAATAATAATTTTTTTACTAAAAATCAGTACAAAAATAGTAAATTGGGATTGAAAACCGTTTACAAATTGTTCCACTAACTTTTTTTTCTGAGTGTAATTTTAAAGTTTATTCTTTTCGAGCAGTGTTTAAATGAATGTAAAAACTTTTTAGCGGTACTTTTTTTGTTATTGTTTTTATTTTGTGACAGCAATTTAAATGCACTTTTTCTTACGTGACATTGTAACAGGTTTTTTTTTGTTGTTTTCTATTAAGAAAAAGAGAAAGAACAAACGGGCAAATCCACAAAGTGTTGCTAATGTAATAACTTGTAGAACAGCAAAATAATATCAACCATAGTTAAGTTGGCGCAACAACTGCATTTGCTAAAGTTAGTATATGTGTTATGGTAGTAACACTACCAGCAGCATATTATAATACTTTTAACAGTGGTTTGGATGATTGGATGTTTTTGAAATAAAAATCTCTAAATGATCTACAGAGATTTTATGAAATTTTCAGAATTCAGAGGGTACGAGTTGATACCTAAATTGAATCATGTAACATGTTTTTATAACTAATAATAATGATGAATACTATTTTAAGAGAGTCGATATTAATTATTGTTATTTGCATTAAAATTTGCAGTCAGCGTGATTTTCGGCTTTTTTATTATTATTTTTATAATTTTTTTGTTAGAATACTTTTTTTATATTTTGACAACTTTTTGAATCTTGTTATTTTATACCCTAGAAAAGCGCAATAACTCAAAAATGTATTAAGCATGAGGAGATATTTTGGAAATTGAAAAATTTGTCTAAAACCTTAACCATTGTTGATGCCAAACAAATTTGACATTTATAGCCGTTATTTAGCATTAAGCTGTTGGTATTGTCAGCAGAACTAAACATTTTAATTTTTAGTACTTGAAATATAAAAAACACTCCATTCAAAATAAGTGCCAACCTAATACATATGTTTGTATTTGCTATACATACATATTTATAAATGCATTTTAAAGTTATTATTGCACACAATTCAGTGTATTTTTGTGGGTTTCAAGTTGAATTTTTAATTTTTTTTTTCATTTGCAAAGCAGGACAAATTTGAAATTTAAAAAATCGAATAAAACAATAAATTATATTATTAAAGAATGACAAATTTCATTTAAAAAAAACAAATTTATTTAGTAAAGTATTATTTAAATAAACAAATAACACATAAAAAAAAGAAAAACATAAAAAACTAATATTTAGTTAAGTTAATTAATTCATTTTGAGATAAAGTCGTTTAGAAAATAATTTTAAAACGGGAATGACAACGAAAAACATAAAATTAATTTGGAAAACATAAAAATAATTCATTTTTAGATAAATATATAAATAAATAAAAAAAAAATAAAATAAATACATATATTATAGCTTGATATCAAACTTAAAGTTATTGTAAACTGTTTCGGTAGCATAAATTGGTTCCGCTTGCATACTCTGCATTACAGCACTGTTGAGAATATTGCAAATTATGGCAAAGATGAAAAAGGCAGCATATGCTCCTAAAACAATCCATCAGAGGAGTTGTTCATGGAGTTTTTGTTCGAAATTTTTCAATACCAACAAACCAATTGTCAAACCAGATAGAGCACCAGTCAAGTGAGCAATAAACGATACGGAGGGATAATCATCAGTAAACCGAGCATAAACGGCAAAACCCATATCACAGGAAGCAAAAAATAGTATGGCTGCCAAACGTAAAATGCCATAATGCATTTGATGATAGTTTATCATAACGTTAGCCAAATGGGCGGCTAGTAAAGCGTAAACACCACCACTGGCGCCAACTAAATACACATCTGGATCGATTACGCTGGTACCTAATGAGCCGGCCAATACACCAGCAAAGTAAATACACGCAATACGATTGGAACCATGTACAATTTCTAATGGTATTAGTGAATTAAAACTCAAATGAAACCACCCTGCATGCAGGAACATGTAAGTCAAAAAACGCCATAATTCATGACGCTTATCGGAACGGTATATTAACACAGAATCAATGAGCACTGGACCTACTAAGTCAGCTTCTCCTACATTAAAGGTGGTATACGTAAATAATATTAACTCAATAATGGTTATGAATACCATAACCCAAGGCGGCGGAAAACAAGAATAACAATCCGCATAATATTTGCGATCACGCTCTTCGGGTAATATTTCCATTGCAATGACATGAACCACCTTTTTAAAGAATGGTGGCTCTTCTAATACTAAATGAAAATCATTCTCAGACAGACTTCACGATCACGATGATGAACGGCACACTTAAAACTACGAGAGCGTTTACCACTCATACATTAATTATGAATATCGAAATTTTCTTTTATTTTTATCAAATGTTAGTAAATAAATACTCAATTAATTTACTAAAATAATGTAAATAAAAAGGATTTTAAATAAAACTTGCGAACTTAAATTATGAATATGACGCGGACAATAGGTTAAGGAAACACACACACAAAAAGCGCACATTCTATGCAGCCGAACGCGTGCGAGTAAAATCCTATTAAATATGTCTCAAAAGGGGAAAAGCTTCCTTCCCTTAACCCATTAATAGCCAAATAAAATCTGGCGGAGAACATTAAAAAAAAATGTATTTATGTTGTAGGCAAAGGCGTCAAAAAGGATAAAGTAAAATCGAAAAAAAATTAAGATATCCTTGTAAATTGTCAAGGAGCAGAAAGTGTAAACTGGCTCTCCCACACACATCGTTTTGAAATTTGGCTTTGTAAAATTTAATTCAACAGGTTCAATTAGTGTCTAATTAAATAATGAACACTTACTGTACATATATTCAAATTTTTTTAACAAATTTCAAAAATTAAAATTTTACCTTAATGAAAAATGTTGATAAAATTTAATACTTTCAGTTGCCATCAAACGATATGAATTTAAACAATAATAACAGTATTAGATTAGAAAAATCTTTTGCTTTCAATTTCTAAATTTAGTTTTGGCTTACCGATAAGAAATTTTATTAATTTTCGCAAGGTACATGATAAAAGTGTAGATTAAAAAGGTTTAAAGATTCTACTTTAACGGCCTGACCAAATTAGGATTAGAAAATCGAAATTTAAACCACAGAAGAAGACCGAAGCGCCTTCACGTATTAGATTTGCCCTTGGGAGGCTAATTAGTTTAAATAAAAATAATAATATATTTTACTACAAAGATTATTTATTACAGTTAATTAGCTCAATGGTGCAAAATAACTCCTGTTATTTGGTATCTTAGAAATCAAACTTGCTTATTATCTTAAAATAGATTGCAAATAAAGAATGAATTTAAAAACAAAAAAATCTAAACTTGATGGTCGGCATGTAAATTCCTCCTCCGAGACAGAATTAATGGAAATTTAACAAAAAAAATCACTTAAATAGTCCTTATAGTACTCTTAAGTTTGAACCAATGTGCCCACCCTTAAACCTCATATATTTAATTAAAACTTAATTTTTAATGATAATTTGATACTTTTGTAAAAGAAGTGAAATGGTAAATAGAAATTTAGCAAATATAATAAGATTTGTTCATTAACATTTAATGAGATATAAATAGATTTCTTTTATCATTTGATGAAAATGATAATTAGGAAAAAATCGTTGATACTTTATAATAAACTAATTAACCTTAATTGAGATATTTACCCCAAACAATAAAAATAATTTGGGAGTTTAACTAGTTTTGTTTTTTTTTTTTTTTTTTTGTAGAGGCTTAAACTTGGACAAAAGGTAGCAATTTACTTAAACAATTAAAATTTAGTTGGTTAAGGAATATAGTAATTTCGCAATTTAAGAAATAAACAAATAACAGAATAACTAATACAATATTAAACTTTATTCACAGTTTAATATTGTAGTTAGTCAATTTTTAAATCTGATTCAATTTTCAACGAGTCAATTCGTTATATTAAATCCGGGAATGAAAATAAATGTTACAAATTAGTATTAGGATATTTAAATCTTCTTAAATAATTTTAAATCCAATCAGAATATTTCTTTTTAAGATAAAACTGCGCTCAACGAGGTGAAAGACAATTTTTAAAATGAAATAAAAAATATTATTCACCTCTAGGCGTCTGGTGAAAATATATAACAAAATGTTTTGTAACCAGACGTTAATGTGAAATTTTTAAGGGCACTCGAATCATGTTATAACTTGGCAACATCTAGGAGACTGAATATCAACCCGGATAACACCGAAGTTTGTATGTTTAATAGGAAAATTAAATTTTTCTGGATCCGAAATTCTACTGGGGAGACCATATCGAATGTAGAATTACTAATGCCAATATGTAGAAGAGCAGTTGGCTCTAAATGGGGCTTAAACTTAAGTATGACCCATTGGCTCAACGCAAGTCTTGTCAGCCCAATAATAACATATTCCGCTATTGGTAGCCTTTGATCGAATATTTAATATGGGGGTACTCCAAGGGTTTCAGCGGTTATGTAGTCTGGACAACATGACATCTACAGGTGGTTTAGGATTCTTTTGTGAGGATTTGAATATATGAATGTACTTCCTGCTCCCTGAGAACAACACCGTTTTCAGTGGGAGGTTGTCACTATAACGTAATGCCTTCGGTTATAAACTGCTACTGATTATTTTAAGGATGCAGTCATCTTCACTGATAGTCTGTGAAATGGAAGTCGATTTTGAACTGCAAGAGAGGCATGGGCGCTTATTCTGACAGGGGACGTCTGATGAAAAGGGAATGAAAGGACAGATGAGCTGGTTAGGGATAAATCCAATCTTGTTTTGATTAACATTTAAAAGCAGAAACCTTTCGGATTTTGAAGTTAACATGCATAGGCAGATAAGAATCGGAGATGGTGTTGGTGCGATTACAAAGGTTCAATGGGGTTCCCCGGATTTGGGACAGACAAAGAGGCTCTTAATGCAGGGAAAGGAGGTACTGGACAACCACACAGGCCACTCTTAACTACAAGCATATCTTTTGAAACTGAGAAAGAGTGATTCTGTGACTTGTAGGACTTGTGAGAAGGACGATGAAACTCTGAAGCACTTCCTTTGTTTCTTTCCAGATTTCACAGGAAACAGGGTAAAATATTGGCATGGGGACGTTATGCTTTCGTTGGAGTGCATAGGGGGTGGTGTTGACTTGGGGAAACTGATAGAATAACTGAAGGATTTTAAATTCTTTAAGTAGACCAGAATGTATACTAATGACATTGTTTTATAAGAGCGCAGAACGTGCAGATTCTTTGCCAAAAGTGTAAGGGGGTAAATAGCCTTTCCACTTTTCGAAATGCTAGGAGAGATAACAACCAATCTGAATAAAAATGATCAACTATTAAGCCAACTATTGAGCCTCTTCGGCAACGCTTCCAAAAATTTTACCCAAATTATATTTAATTAGTCGGCTTGCCGGACTTTTACTGTTTAGCAGATTTTATTTCAAAGTCTCTGAACTTTTGTAGAGTTTTTGGCTAACACTAAAATTTCCACTATCTGAAATGCAGAAAGTGGAGCGTATACTTAAACTAAAATGTTTTCATATTTAGAAGAGGCTACGGACCGAAAGACCGGTTAGACCGGTAGAACAAAAATATTCTTATTATGGCTCTTAAATTAAAAAAATTCTGTGCCTGTAATACATTAATATGAATATGCTTATGTCTTTTTGAAAAAATAACCTGCTTAATTCTGAAAAAAATTTATATATTTAAAAAAAAAAGTATCAAAATTTAAATAAAAGTATGAAAAACGTACATTTGGAAAAAGTACTACAACCCGGGTAACCACGTAAGCCAGTTTAACTGGTCTGTCGACCGGTCTAGACCGTAAAAACCGGGTGGACCGTAAAGACCGGTCGACCGTAATAAAAAAAAATAAGAAAATATTTTCGAAAATTTTTTTTATAGTGAAATGAAAGAAAATGATATTAAAGGATGAAAATAGAAACAACTGAATTAAAAACTTTACAATCTTCACATCAAAGAAAAAATATAGTAGAGCTAGCATGTAAAAACTGCATTTGCAATAAATCTGCATCGGGGTTCCGGCCTATCATTTCTAAGAGGCTTTTGTATATAGTAAAATTATTTTATACAATTTTTGGTAAAAAAATACAAAATTTAAAAAAAAATATATATTTTGCAACAGTCAAACGATAGGAAATCTACCCTTTATCATTTATTTAAAGAGATTAGTCATTTCTAGTAAAAAATAGTAATTTAATTTATTTTCAAGTGGAAAAAAACAAAATGATATTAAAAAGTATTAAATTGGAAAAAACTCAACAAAAAAAAATAATAAAATTTCAAACCAAAAGGGAATTTAAGAGTAAATTGTTATAAAATAGCGCGTTAACAAAAATGCATATCATTATCAAGCTCTGCTTACAGGTAATGTAACTGTTTTGAGATCGTAGTTTTTCTCGCAATAGTATCCTAAACGGAATTGAAAAGTCGTTGCGAATATAAATTTTGTTAAATAATTTCGTTTATTTTTCTTTGTTTCAACACGAAATTTCTTTTTCCCCTCACTCACAATATAATTGTCATTTTAGGAAATTTGTTTCGTGTTTGTTTTACTAATTTTAGTGAAATTAAATTTATATTTTAGACATTTGGCCAGCGGAAGCTGATTCTTCATATTATATTTTGTCTTAAAGCATGCTATAAAAAACATTAGAAAATTAAAACAACAAAATAAAGTATCATTAAATAGTACAATAAGAAAGGCTAACTAGTCAACCATCTAAACAGTTAGTTAAGCCATCATCTTAACATCTAACAATTGAATGATTTTGGACAAACATTAAAAATATAAGTTTTACTTGTGGGTTGGCGTGTTTTTGTTTTTGTCTTTCTGGTACATTTATATTTGCACTGGTTGGATTTCATTCTAACAATAGTTTTTTTGTGTATTTTTTTATGATTAAAATGTTTGTTTTGTTTTGTTTTGAATTTTGTTGGTTTTATTAAGAAAAATAGTTATTACTGTATTATATTTATATGGAAGAGTTTAAAACAAATATTATTGTTAACAAGATAAGACTTTCACCCACAAATTGCGTTTTAATAACAATTTAAGAATATTATTTTCCATTATAACTTTCTTTAACTTCTTTGTAATTTATTGATTGTTCTTAATTTGTCTTTGATATTTTATTAAAATTCTTAAATCTTGTGTTAATACAAAATATTATCAACTTAATTGAGTTGTTTAAGATTCTCAAGAAACTAGTCAATAATCATAAATATTATTTAAAATTATTTTTTATATACAACATTTATGCTGTTAATGTGCTCAACATATCAACTACAAAACCTAGAAGATTTTTCTTAACATGTCATAAAACTATACAAATAAACATAAAAAATGTACATAACCCTGAAAAAATCGTAGTTATATAAATTATTTTATTGTATTTAAGATAAAATCTTATTCCTTTCGAACATATTTAAATTAAGTATGAAACTTATTTAAGTAAATATGATTATTGTTGAAATCCTCGTAAGTTTGTAAATTCAAATAATAGAAAATACCATTAAAAAAAATAAATCTTTTATTTATTTTTATTTACTTATTTTATATTAATCATATAATTACAAATTATATCCTAATACCCTAACCGAGCACTAGCAACAAAGGCTATCGGGTCATTGTAGCGAAAACAGACCAGAGCCTCTGGTGGGAATCAAACCCACGACCCCCACACTGATAAGCTAGCACGCTACCAACTATCCTACCAGGGCGCTCTATATATTTATTTTAAAAACCGGTATACTTACTTTTCATTTAAATCAAATGGTTTTTGTTTTTTTTTTATTTTTTAATGTTATGTAACTCACACATAAGTAAAAACAAATGTTTAATCAGTTAAAAATAAATATTAAAATTATAACTACCATTCCATAAGAAATAACTGCTTATTCATTTGTTTCAAATGTTTCCGTTTTTTGCATTTTTGTTTGTTTATTAATCTGCAAAATGTATATTCACACAGTTTATCAAAACATTTTGTGTAAATAACCTTATGTGTGTGTGTGTTTATGAAGTTCTTGTAATTTATTTTAAAATAATTTTGTATATAAACAAACAATTTAAATAAAATTGGAATTTTTTGATTTTTTTTTTTTTACACAGACAGCAAACAAAATCCAAATTTTTAATAACTGTAATAGAAAGAAACAATTCACAAATTTCCGTTTTGTGGATAAATATTTACTAAATTTTAAATAAACAAAAAAAAATAAATGAAACTAAAAAACATCGGTAAATGGCAGTAAATCATTTTGAGAAAATGTATAAAAAAGTTAAAATAAATATTTCTTTGAAAAATAAATATATGTTTCTTTAGGTTCAATTGATCATGGAACTTTTTTTTTTTTAAATTATAAATAATAAACTACATAATATTCTGAGTGTAGGTAAATTTAAATTAATATTTTAACTATTAAGATTTTCTTTTCCATGCTTGATTTATATTTTTTTCTTTAATTGTGATGTGAAGAAAATATTATCAACTTAAGTGTTTTCCCAATAAACAAAAATGATAACATCATTAGACAAAGGAACCAGCTATTCAAACAGTGTCTGAAAATTTACAATAAAAATAGATTTTTCCAAAAATAAAATTTAAAAGAGTTCATTCGAACTTTTTTTAATTACGGTGGGATTTGAACCCAGCTGTTATATTGTCAGCCGAGAGTTCACTAAGCTAACGATACAATAACAAAACTTCATAATTTTTATAACTTCAATGCTCTGCCAGTGTTACCAGAAATTGGTTAGCAAAAATGGCTAAACAATTAAAAAAAAAATTCCGAACTTGTTTAAAAAATAAAAACAATTTCGAAGCAAACATTTGTCTATATCGCTTGTTATTAACCTTCAATTTTGGTTGAAAGATTGAAGAATATTCATCAAATTTTGATTAAAATAATGTACAAATCATATTAATCAATATCTAAAAGTGGTTGATTTAATGGCTAAATCAAAATTTTTCGGCTAAGCGTGTTAAAAATAGCTAAATCCAGCAATAAAAAATTAAATTGGCAACACTGGCTGCTACTGATAATTTCCGCCTGGATATTACTGAAAATAAAAAACTTTTTGAAAACGACGGCTTTCTAGCCAATATTTTTTTTATAAACCACTGAAATTCTTGTTAAATAAATAATGGCTTAACGCTTTAGGCAAACGCTGCTGAAGCATCCCAAATAAGTGTTCTGCCAGTAACTCCTCTTTAAATTTCTGGATACCCTGTAGCTTTTCAGTAGTAATTGTGTGGTTTCTATATTATTTTACTTGTTTTATATCGCGAAAAAAATCGTAATTAAAAGTGGGAAAAATTGCTTCTAACCGTTTTGAAGAATCAATATTTTTCGGCATATTTTAAGACATGAAATAGGTCTGGTGAACTCAGAACTGCTTTCACATTTCCTATATCTGCTATGAAAAGTTGACAAAACATTAAATTCCCTTCTTTATGAATTTAAATTATGCAATATTTTTTAGTAGAAACAATTCGGAAAACTTAAATGCATTTTTAAATTTACCGATTCTCAAATATTCAAATATCATATCTACACTGAAAAAAGTTTTCGTTTTTATCTTTTTGGTATAATATGTATATGAAAATGTCATATACTTTATGAAATTCAGTTTAGTCAATAATCGACTAATTTTACCTAACAAATTAAAACTTTTCGTATTTTTATTTTGCTGTTTTATACGGTTATTTTCATTTTTTAACGAAATTTACAGAATTTTTAGACTTTTTGCACCAACAAAGCTTTAAAAGACTGAAAAATATTTTTTTTAATATAAAATGGTCTCTGAAACTATAAACAAAAACTTTTCGTTTTTAATGTAAAAGGAAACATCACCTTAAACAAGTACTTTTGTAAAGTATTTTTCCATAAAATGTATTTTTCTTAAAAAGTAAGTACCTCATTCACTTAGAATATTATGTAGTTTACTATTTGTAGTTTAATGAAAAACATTTTCAGTTAAAAATAAAAGAACATGCTATTATTTTTGTAAGAAATTTTCATTTTAACTTTTTTATACATTTGTTCAAAATGATTTACTGTCATTTACTGATTTTTTCACTAATTTTTTCATTTGCCTGAAATTTAATAAAAAATAACCCACAAAACGAAAATTTGTGGTTTATTTTTTTCAGTTACAGTTATAACCAATTTAATTTTGGTTTGCTGTCTGTTTCAAACAATTTCAATTTAGTTTTTTATTCAAATCAAATTACAAGAACTTCATAAATATACACACACACACATAAGGCCATTACCACAACATGTTTTTATAGAGTGTTTGTGTTTAGCATTTTATCAGATTAAAAAACAAACAAAAATACAAAAAACCTAAAAACCCAAAAATTCTTAACATTTAATTTAACTGAATTATTATTTGTTTTCACTGTTTTAACAATATTTAAAAATAAATAACAAAAAACATTCGATTCAAATGAAAAGTAAGTCGACCGGAGTTTAAATGAAATATAATTTTTTCCAATTGATATTCTCTGTTATTTTGGCTTACAAATTATTTTAAGTGGTAGATTTTAAATAGTAAATTTAAAATTAAAAAATTGTACATTTCATGTATCTTACAAAAGGTTTACTTGGTGTGAAACAATGAAATATTTCGTACAATGTACGAAAGGTTTCGTATGTACAGGGTGGAACAAAAACTATCATCTGATTTTCTTTCACTATACTTTTACTTACAGTGAAGGCTTATTAGATTTTTTAACTGGTTATGTTTGATCGCGTTGATGCAAATTTAGGCTCTTTTGGTTACATTTTACATAACTGTGAGCAGCATTTGTGATATCACGTTGTCGAATGTGGTTCTTAAACTGCTCCTCCTCAGGGCTTGTTTTCATACCCCAACGACTTCAAATCTTTTTAGAGGAAGAAGTCCGGAACAATCAAATTGGGAGGCCTGCTGACCAAGCCAAATCACCGAAACGTGAGATTACAGGGGCTGGGAGGCATCCTTAAAAACTACGCATTGTGTCACGTGCAGTATGACAAGTGGCTCCGTCTTGTTGAAACCACATGTCCACCAACTCCAGATCCTCAACGTCTGGTAAAAAAATTCAGTCGGCACGGCTCTTTAGCGGTCGTTGTTCTAATCACCTTTTTTGACGGTACTGCACACTACGGGGTGATTTCGAGAGGGTGTAATGGTGCTTCATGAATTATATATGGATTTTCCGTCCCCCAAAATCCAGAATTTTGTTGTTCTCGTGGCTGCTGTGATAAAAAATGAGCTTCGTTGCTTATGATCATCTTTGAAGAAAAATTATTTATTTCGACATTGACTTACAAGTTCTTACCGCTTAGGCGTATAGCGATTCATTGCTATCCACTACAAATTTTGTACATATCTTCTTTACGAATATCAAAACTTCACTTAGATACGATACCATTTACACAAATTGTATCACTTTCCAATAGAGTGACACATATTGCCCCACCTTATATAGGGTGGGCCATTTAAAATTTAAAATTTGAATCGGCTGTAAAAAAAAAAGAACTGATTATTTTTTCAAATTTCTGGTTTTATTGGAAAGGTTGAACTTTGTGTTTTAAAAATGGAATACAATATCATTCATATGACTACCACGATTGGGCCATTTTTCTTCGAAAGTGAGCAAGGAGTCGCCGTTACCGTAAACGGTAAGCGTTACCATGCCATGCTCAACGAATTTGTGTTTCCAAAAATTCAAGAGAATGACATGGACGACATTTGGTTTTAACAAGATAGGGCCACATGTCACACAGCCAACGCAAACTTCGATATTTTACGCACTGTTTTTTAAAATCGAATAATCAGCCGTAATTGTGATGTCAATTGGCTACCTCGGAGCTGTGATTTGAGCCCTGAAAAATGTACTGAAAAATTGGGTTGATCGGCTGAGATACTGCCGAGTCAGTCGGGGTAGTTATATGAATGATATTGTGCTGCATTCTTAAATGACAAAATTCAACCTTTTCAATAAAACCAGAAATTTGAAAAAATAATCAGTACTTTTTTTATAGCCGATACAAATTTAAAAGTTTAAATGGCCCACCCTATATATATAGGGTCCGCCATCTAGCGTTTTTTTTTTTCAACTAGTGCTTATTTCGTGAATGGTATAACTTAGCTCATGTCTGATTTGACAGATAATTAGTTTTATCCTTCCGCTGAACGTATATGGTTGTGTATACGCATCTTTTCAGATGAAGCTCATTTTGATCTTGGCGGGTATGTAAACAAGCAAAATTGTCGCATTTGGGGCACAGAAAACCCGCACGCATACATTGAAAAGCCGATGCACCCAAAACGAGTCACTATTTGGTGCGGATTTTGGTCCAGAGGCATAATTGGGCCATTTTTCTTCGAAAATGAGCAAGGAGTGGCCGTTATAATGGCGATCGTTATCGGGCCATGTTGAACGAATTTTCGTTCACAAAAATTGAAGAGGAGGATATTGGCAACATTTGGTTTCAACAGGACGGCGCTACGTGCCACACAGCCGAAGCTACACTCGATGTTTTGCGCCCTGTTTTTGAAGATCGCTTATCAGCCGCAGAGCTGATGTCGTTTGGCCACCTCGGAGCTGCGATTTGACACCGTTGGACTATTATTTGTGGAGTGCCGTCAAAGATAAGTGTTATGCCGACAAGCCAGAGACAATTGACGCTTTAAAGGACAATATTCGTGAAGCCATTGGTGAAATACAGCTGCACACAATCGATAATGTGCTTAAAAATTGGACCGATCGTGCAGGCTACTGCATGGCCAGCCAAGGCAGCCATTTGAATGAAATTATTTTCCATTATTAACCGGAAGGATTGTACTTTCAAATAAAAAAAGAAATTTGAGAAAATATTCAGTAGTTTTTTTTATAGCATTTTCAAAAAAAAAAAGTTATTTGGCGGACCCTATACAAATTTTAAGGGTATATTTTGCGTGATAACTCAAAAAATAGATCTGAGGCGAAAAAATTTAAAAACATTTTTATTCCGCGTGATTAGTCTGAGTTCGTTAAAAAAAGACTCCAGATATAGAAAAAGTAAAATATATTTAGAGTACACTGTACCATACATTGTGTAAAATCTCTTATTCTACCAGAAAATATACATTTTTAAAGTTATGGACCCTAAAATAGCTAAAAAAAATATACCAATTTTTCGAAGATTCTTTGTGTGATTACGCAAAAACTTAATCTGACCCAGAAAAACAAAAGTCCTTATGTCAGGTACTTTTTTACTAGGTGTTTTTGATAAAAAATTAAATTTTCTTATTTTTTGGTTTGCTTTTCAAAAACCTGATGTCATTGCAGAATTACACTTAAATCCAATCATCACAGAGGAAATTTTCTTGGATGATCTCTAATGAAATTTTTCAGTAAACTGTTGAAATTTTCTGTACAAAGTGAATGAAAAACTTTACTTTGTGAAATAATAAACATCAATAAAAATAATTATTATACAAAAATCGATATTAAAATACTTCGAACATAAGTCAAAATAAATTAATTTAATGTGTCATATGTTTAGTTTTGGCCGCCCATAGTTTTGTTTCACTTATTGTAAATTAATAACTTCCATATTCTCGATATTATTTTTTACTCCTTTTTCAAATGAAAAAAAAAATATTTCTTTAGCAAACAGTCATTTCTTAAAAATTTGGCAAAATTTTTGGGAGTGTTTTATCATATCAGCAATTCAATTTTCAATATAATGACATTCGGAAGTACTTTAAAGAAATTGAGCAAAACTAAAAACCACAAAAAATAAAGAAAGAGTCATAATACATATCTTGTGAAAAGATCTCTCTTACTTTGCTGGTAAAAAAAAACTTTATATAGAAAAAAAAACTCTTAAAAAATGTGAAAAAAAATCAACAAGAACTTTAAAATACAGACAAATACAATACAGGCAAAAAAAAAAACTTTCTTTAACAAAACTCCACAACTCTTCTTTTAAAACATTTGCAGCATGCCAGATACAAAGTCAGTTATAAACAAGAATAAGACGGGTTAAGATCGTTTGTTGTATGGAAAAGTAAAGAACGGATGAACGGCAACATTTTATAGAAGAGTTAATAAAAAAAATAAACATTTAGAAAAGAATATTAAAGATTTATTTCAAAGTTATAATAAATAAAAACACAGGTGTTTGTTTTTTTACTACCAAAAAGATAAAAATAAAGAAAATAAAAACATAAAAAAGTATATAAAAACGAATTTTATGAAATTTGTGTGTGTGTGTGTGATGATTAAAAATTATAACATTAATTACCATTTATTACATCAATAACAAGGTGATTATTTAACTTAAAACATTATAAACGTTGTTCGTATTGTAGTAAAAACTTGTAAAAAAAATTGTGTTGCATGCTTCATTTGAGTCTTTCAGTCTGTGTATATTTTATTTAATGTGTCTAGAATAGTTAAACATTATACGTGTAGCATTTAATTTTTTTTATAGATGCGCTTACACTGATATTAATTACAAGCTTCTGCAATATCATCTCACACCGTCATCATCATCATCATCGTCGCCTTCTTCGTGAATCATCATCTTGATCATCATCTCTAAACTGCAACGACAATCAATGACTGCTTTAACATTGCACCACAACGTGTTGTCTGCTTTTTAAAAACCTGTGAGGTCTTTTGTAATTTTAAAGCCTGCTTACAGAAATTACAGTGGTGGTGTTTTATAAACTGACCATTATTGTTGCATGATTCATTATACATATAAACAACTTGAAAACAAAAATACAAACTGAGCGTGTGTGAATTGTGTTAAAATTATATCTAGTACATGTGAATGTACACATATCCTGTGGTAAGCACTCTACTATGGGCCAGTATTTCCACAAAAATTTCAAAAAAGAATTATATGTATTAAATGAATTATGACGTATGCCCGTAATTTCAAGCAATTGATATCTGCCACAGCATACAAAGACAAAACTCAAATCGAGTTTAAATTAAAATATTTGTAAATACAATTAAAAATTTAATTGAATTTGGATCAGCAAATGAATTTGTTATATAAACAAATTTTTTTGGTTAAAATTAATTGAAATTTGAAATTGAAAATCGCTGTATATGAAAAATGAATAAAGCGAATTTTTAAATCGCATTTAAACTGAGCAAACGAAATACAAACAATTTCAATTCTTTGCATATATTCAGAAAATACACAGCATATTTTTAAATTTTATTTCCATCGAAAATCCTTTTTTCTACTCTTTAAAAAATTAATTTAAAATAAATCGTAAGAAGAGTTGCGTTAACATTTGTTAAATGTGTTCAAAGGTACGACAACGACAACACAATTTATTTGGCATTAGAATCGCCTAAACTTTTTAGATTGCAATAATTAGTTAAAGGTTCCCACTGATAGCCGATTTTACTTCTATAAAGCAAGACTAATAGTGGAGTGGCAACGCTGGTACTATATGTCTTTTAAATCAGAATATAAACTCATTTATGGCCAGAAAACCCTTAAGCATAGTAAATTGTTCAGGTGTGAATAAGCTGTTATTTATCCATATGATTTTTCACGATAATGAATTTTTACGTGAAAATTTTGTACAATTTCTTTTCACACAATTTGAACAGACAAAATTATTATTTTTCTATTGAAAAAGTGGCAATTTGGCAATTTTTTTTCGACAGGACATTGATATAAACATAATAATGTTTAAGATCCTTCTTTTAATTGACCGACAATAGCTGGTGACCCTCGTGTCCCGTTGAGTTTAAAATTGTTGGATATTTTGGGGTTTTCATAAAAATGCATCCAAATATTTGGTTAATTTTTACGGTTTTTAACTACATAAAGCTTAAAATATTTTTTTTAATATAAAAAATTAATTGTAATTTTTTATTTATCCCAACATTTCGTCACCACATTGGGTGACTTCTTAAGAATATTTATAATTTTCATTATTAATTACAAAAAATTTTCGCTGAAGAAGTCACCCAATGTGGTGACGAAATATTGGGATAAATAAATAATTATAATTAATTTTTTATAAAAAAAGAATTTAAGCATATTTTTAACTAATATGTAAATCAAGAAGATAGAAGAAAACTTACAAAAATTTTGTTAATAAAATTTTGTAAATAAAAAAGTGCTTGGGCACATCTAGATTTCTGTAATCTCTAGAGCAACTAGAGTATACGAGAGTATACGAAAATTTGCTGACAAATTATATTTTGGAAATAAAAAAATATATAAAAAATATATAAATAAATAATAAATATAAAAGTATAACAGAAAATAGTAAAAAAAAATACTAAAAATGAAGAAAACTGAATGAATAAAAGGTAATGATATGAACACCTAAAAAATGTTAATATTTGTATAACATTAAGACTTCTGAGGTAGGATAGAATTTGGTAATCATTTTTGTATTTTTGATCATTTAAATACATTTTTTTTTTTATATTTACAATATTATATATATAGTCTAATGTTTCATTAATAAAAAAATAAAGTTTAATAAATTTCAAAACATTTTGGTTGGTGGACTGTTTTTTGGGACTTGCCCATATCTCTTTCGGTATGAACAGTTCTGGTATTAGATTTTATTATATATGGCCAAAGTGTGTATCACATATGACATATATTATTATACATGATCTTATCTTGTACCAGATCTAATTAGATTTAATTATACAGGGTGTCCGCCGGAAAGGTATACTACTTTGTTTTGCCGCCATTTCGGTAAACATTAGTCTTGACAGTTCATATTTGGCAGTCGTAAAGTAGACACGTGGCAAATTTATTATGGAAAAATATTCGATTACTGTGACGATGAGAAAGTTACGTGAAATTTTTGGGAGAAACAACGTGCCAACAAAACGCACTATTTATCGTGAAGTGAATGATTTCGAAGAAAGAGGGTCTGTGGGTTATAGGTCCAAGCATGGACCACAACATACTGCTAGATCGGCTGCAAACATAACTGCTGCTCAAGAAAGTGTTTAAAACAATCCATCAACCTCAATTCGACGCCGTGCTTAGGAGCTAGGTCTTCAAAGAACAACTTTGGCCACAATTTTGCATAAGGATTTGCATTTGTTTCCATTTAAGGCTCAGTTGACACAAGTGCTTCTTCTACAAGACCATTAACGCCGCCGTATGTCAATAGGATGTTACAGCTCGCCCATGACAACCCCGATTTTGATGAAAAAAAAAATCATTATGAGTGACGAGGCACATTTTCATTTGAATGGATATGTGAATAAACAGAATAGTCGGTTCTGAGCAATGGAAAATTCTCAAATTATTCATCAGTAACCTTTGCATTCATTAGTGTCTGGTGTGCAATTTGGACAGGAGGAATCATTGGACCTTATTTCTTTGAAAATAAAAACGGCGTAACGGTAACTGTGAATGGGGAGCGATATCGTGATACAATTGAAAACTTTTTAACGCCACAACTGCATGTTTTGAGCTGGATTAACATCGCATACAGCCAGGATTACAATGGAATTACTGTGAGACTTCTTTCCACAACAAGTTATTTCAAGAAATGGTGATGTTGATTGGCCTACACGGTCGCCTGACTGCTCCGGACTTCTTTTTGTGGGGATATCTGAAAAGCAAGGTATATGCAAACAAACCAGAAACGTTTGAGCAACTCAAACAAAATATTCGTGATGAAATTAATGAAATACCGCGTGAAATGTGTGAGATTGTAAAGATAAATGTGCTCAGAAGGGCTTGCATTTATGAGGCTAACAGAGGCGGACATTTATCTAATGTTGCATTCCATACATAATTGCCGACATTAAATTAAATATTTATCAATATAAGATCCATTCTCTTTCATTTAATCAAAAATTATAAACAATACCTTCCCGGCGGACACCCTGTAGATTTTAAAATAAACAATTCTGATCAGATTTAATCTTTTTTACACCTGAAGTCTAAATATGAAAAGATTTTAACCAATTTAAGTCGGGTTTATTTGTAATTGGACACATATAAAAGTTTACAAAATATTCTTATAATCACATAATTGCATAAAAAAGAAGTTTCTGGACTATAGTGTGTTTTTAAAGGTTTTTTTTTTCAGTCCAATATATCGGGTTGTCTAAGATGCATTTGCATGTCAAAGTAAATATTATCTGACATTCTTTATATATAAGTTCTTGTTGAAGGTAGTTTTAATTGTGTCTGCATGTAGACTTAAAGAAACTTTGTTACAAAGTATTTACTATTTAACTCAGAATAAATTCAATATTCCTATTCCTTTGTATTTTTTTCTTAACCTGCCGATTTAGTTCTTCTTACATTTAATATACCTGTTTTTATAATTCTCATTCCTTTTTTTTAAATTTATATTGTACTAGGTTACGGTCAGCTACAGTTATTAACTTTATGGCCTAACGTAGTATTATTGGTTTATGTGATTTTCAAAATCAAGTTTATGTCTTAAGTCTTTCGTTTGTCTTTTTTACTTGTGATACAATCAGGAATATTGTTACAATTTTCTTTTACCTTGCACAGCAAGTGAAATATGATACATTTTATGGTTTTGTTTAAAGGCTGCAAACAAAAAACTAGTACTGTTTTATTTTCGCTGCTCTTACTGCTGGTTTTACAGATGATCAGTTTAATTTAATTAGTTGTGCTCCAATTTAAAAAAAAAAAATCTGGTTGAAATTAAGTTGGAGGAGACGTGAGAACAAAAAATGGAACAGTTATATTAGATCTGGTCAATTAGCGATTTGAGGCGAATGAAAACACTGAAAAATTCTGTAAATTAAAAAATATTTTAAAGTTTGTTAAGTCATAAACCTAAATTGTACCATAAAATATATTCCTTGCGTTATGTATGAAAATATATTTTTTTTTATTTAGTATTTCCATAAACAACGAACTAAAATTCCTACAAAAAAAATCTTTTATTTTTTTTTCTTTTACTTAACGGTGTAATATTATTTTAACACAAACCATTTTAAAAGTAATTTAATAGGCATCCTAACATTGTGTGTATCATAATCATACTATTTATCCGTTATAAATATCATGTTTAAATTAAAATTCTTCTTTGTATTATTACGAAAATATTTCTTATAAACTGACGTTGAAACTTAAAATGATTATGTGCAAAAATTCTAATTAACTAACGGTAATAAAAATAAAAAATATGCGGTTTTTATGTAAGTACCTAATACTAACCAAATTACTAACTACAATAATGTGTAGTTAGTTAAAACAAGAGAACAACAATAAAGAAAATCATCTTTAACGCGTATCTGTCTTAAGTCTTTTGTTTTAATTTATGTGTTTAGACAGAGAGAGTTCTTGCAAATAATGATTATACATGAAATAGGAATGAATGTAGGTATGAATGTATGAACAAATTTATAACATTATCATATTAATAAATACTCATAAGTTGAATTTAATATAATTAAAACATTTTCATTTATAAAAAGATCTTTAAGAATCTACAATAGTCACGTTATGTTTATGATGATGATAATGAGTATAATGATAATGATGATAAAAATGTAATGTTGTAGAAACGGAAGTCATAATAACTGAAAACCCAAATTTCATTGTAAATATTTTTAACATTTAAAGCATTTGCAAATTTAGTTGGTTTTATTTATATGACTTCATCATATTAAATAAATGGTACTCGCTTGTAAAGATCTAAAATTTAATGGGCAAATAAAGAAATAAGCTTAAGAAATGATAAAAAATATAAAGGGTAGTTAAATTTAATGGGCCGATGTTGAATGTGAACCACACCTAAACGTCAAGTTTTTTTCTGCACTTCATTTGACATTTCTCAATTTCAGACTAATTGAATTTAAACCATGGAAAGATACACAATCGAGCACAGCGTTAAAGTTAAAGTCAGGCTTATTAAGAAAATGGGCGTTCAAATCAAAATGCATTTCGTGCACTTCGTAATTTTTTTTGGTCAGCATAATCGACCAAATGTGTCCACAATCGGGGGAATCGTGGGCACATTTCAGAAAATCGGGTGCGTAAAAACTCCTGTGCGTTCTCGCCCAGTTCGTTCTGCGGAAAACATTGCTGTTGTTCGCGATAGTGTGTCATAAGGTCGGCCAATCATTTAGCGGGAATGGTGTTCGCTATCGCGAGATGGTAACGAACTTATTGTGGCCAGGAATTGAGGATATGACCCTTAACGATATGTGGTTTCAACAGGACGGTGCCACTTGCCACACAGCTAATGAAACAATGATTGTTTTGCGCGACAAATTCAATAGCCGTGTTATCTTACGTGGTGGCGATGTCAATTGGCCGCCAAGATCATGTGATTTGACACCGTTGGATTTCTTTCTTTAAGGTTATTTGAAAGAAAAGGTGTACGTCGATAAGCCAGCAACAATTCAAGAGCTAAAAGATGAGATAATTCGGCACATTAACGGCATAGAACCTCAATTATGCCTCAGTGTCATCGAAAATTTGGACCATCGGATGGAGGTGTGCCGTCAAAGACGCGGCGGCCATTTGGCCGATATTTTGTTCCATACATAATAACAATAATTTCCTAAATAATTTCTGTTTTATTCAAAATCAACATCGGCCCTTAAAATTTAAGCATCCTGTATTATTATCTTTTTATGAAGACCAGAATTTAATTTTTTTTTATACTTGTATAATTTCTCTAATATCAGTATGCAGTGTTGCCAGAACTTAATTAACAAAAATGTCTAAATTTAGGTGAAAAAATTTCTTAAATAATGATTAAAATATGGCTGAATTATTGTATATATATATATATGAAAAATCTTGCGATTAAGTACAGCAGGGTGATTTTTTTAATGACAAATATAGTTTGAATTAACGAAAAATTAATTTTGTATTTTTAAGTTAGATTTATTATTTGTTGGAAAATTTTACCGACAAATTTCGGTCAAAATATAAAAATGCCAAAGTCATGTTAATATGAGAGATTTCCGGCTTGTTTAAGCCACTAAATTGGTTATGGGTACGAAAGAATTTCCTTAAAAAAATAATAAAACAAATTGTAAGTTTCAGTAAGATCTATGAGACTTTCTGTACGGGTAAGGAGAATTTATTTACGATTTCAAATTTTATGAACGCAGTGGAATCATCAGGAACATAGAGGAATACACTGGCGAATTAGTTGAATTTTAACGCTAATAAACGGGAACAATATTGAATTGAAACTCTCAACATATAAAAGGAAATGCAATGATTTTACCGATTTTTTTCTATTTTGTCCATTTTAACGTTTTACGAAAAGCTTATCTGTCAGTCAGTTCCTACCATTAAAATAAGTTATATTGATCTATAAAATTAGATTCATAAAATTTTAAATAAAAAAACATGTAATGCAAATAATTTCATTACCATTGATATCAATGTAATGCTTGTGCAAACAGCAACTAATTAATACACTCAAATACGACTGAAAACGGTAGTTGCAGAAGCAATTGAAAGTGTAATTCATGCAATTTGGCCATGGTAGCCAACGATTTGTGACACATTTCGAAAACAGCTTCCTCATGGAAAAATGCTCATGCGATTTTAGTACATTTCGGAAAAATAGTCGATCTTTGTGCTAGTGGTTCCCATCGTCGTAGGACCTTGAAATTGGAAACGAATACTTGTAATGGCGACCTCTTTCATAATTTTAATTAAGACATAGCAAATTAAACAAAAAGTTCAAAATGGGCCACCCTAATATACATACTTATGAAAGATACATAGAAACAACAAACTTCCACGGTTTTATTTTTAATGTATTGGGAGAGTTGTATTTTTAGTATTATATTCTGTCGGAACTACATTTTTCTAAAGCTGCGACATCTATCTATTGTTTATCTGACTGTTGTCCGCACTATAAATCTACTGATCAGCACAATTTTGTCAGCAAACAAAACAAAAAAAAAATAGTAAAAAAATTAGTTAGAAATTAGTTTATCGCTGAAAAAAAAAATAACTTTTACTAATTTTTGTACTAGCTTATATTTTTGAGTGTAAGTAACTAAGATGACAACTATTATTAAAACTGTTGTCTTAACCGTCCAATGCCCTTATATACTCAGCAGTAACTTGGTAATGATTTCTCATTGCTGTATAGTGCTAGCTCATTACTTACAGTATTATTTTAATATATAAAATAATGTCTTACCTATCAAAGAAAACTGACGGTAAAGGTAAGATATATTGGGTACCCCTTAATAAATTTCGACTCCGTATTCGTAATTATCATTTAAAGGTCTGCTTTATTAGTTTACCTTTGATTTTCACCAATCCGCTATAAATGTTATTAGCAACTTTTCTGCAAGATAATGCGTCTGTATTTGAACAGAAATATTCCTAGTTTTCAGCTTAGAATCATACTGATAAAAACAACCACATTTAAACTCATTTTCGCAATGCCTCGTTAGCTTCTAAGAGGGACTTTAACTGACACATTTGTTCTTGTTTCCCCATATATGATTTTAATTTTAGTTTAAAAGCATGTTAATGCTTGATGCAGAATAAAAAATATTTATCGTTTAGTTAGTATGCGAACCAATAGATTCAAATTAATTTCTTCAACACTTTTTATAGAACGAAAGTTGATTTATTGAACTAATTAACACATCGTCTGTAAAGGCACATAGGTGGCGCATAGGTGGCGCTACTAGGAAAAATCCGCTACTTTTGGGATTTGGAAAACAATGGATTCAAAGCAATTTCGTGTGTTAATTTATCATTGCATTTTAATGGAAAAAACACGCTTGGGTTGATAAGTGTTATTCGTAGAAAAGTGGTTTATTTATTTACTTATTTATTTATTTATTTATTTATTTATTTATTTATTTATTTATTTATTTATTTATTTATTTATTTATTTATTTCTTTATTTATTTATTTATTTATTTATTTATTTATTTATTTATTTATTTATTTATTTATTTATTTCAGTCTATGGACACAAAACTCCCTACAGACTATGATTAAAGTAAATGTTAAGTAAATGTTAATTAAAGTAAAATTAGTATAAAAAATATTCATAAGGAAAATAAATTTTATTGTAATACGGCAAAAAGAAATAGTTTAAAATAATCTTTTGTTGTGCAAAATTCAATAAATGATTTAAATTTTTTCTGAAGACTCAAATTTATATGATTAAAAGCAATAAATGTGCGGGTTAACGTACCATTGATAGCATAATTAGTCCGATGTATTGAACATTAAAGGCATCAATAAACCTAAGACTTCTTAATGGAACATAAAATGGAATCAAAGATAGCAAGTCAGGACAATCAATATTATGATTGATTATATCAAATAAAAGTAAAGCCGATTGAAAAGTTCGGCGGAATTCTAAAGTTCGCAAACCAATAAAAAGGCATTTAGATTCATATTTAACAGATTTCAGGTAAAAAAGTGATCTTAACGCAAATTTTATAAATAAACGTTGAACTCTCTCAATACGGGAGATATAAGTAGAGACATGAAAATTCATAACAATTTCTCTTTAAAAAAGCAAGCATTTTATAAGCTTTAGGAACAATGTACTCAATATGAGGTACAAACGACATAGCGGTATCAAATACCACACCTAAGTCGAGTTTAGATTTAATTCTTTTTAAATCATAGTTAGAAACAAAAGAAATAGGATGCAAAGACCTATAAAACGAAATATGATGACACTTGCCAATATTTAAATGTAGGTTATTTGATTTACACCAGTCTCCAAGATTATCCAGATCGTTTTGTAAATCAAAAACATCCCTCAGTGAGTCCACCTGTAAAAATATTTTTAAATCATCTGCATATAAAATAAATCTTGATTTCTTAAAGCAAAGAGAAATATCATTAATAAATAAATTAAAAAACAACGGGCCCAAAACGCTACCCTGAGGTACACCCGTAGTTTGCATATAGGGTCTGGATTCAAAGCCTTTAATTACAACTGTACATACTCTATTAGATAAATATGACTTGATCCAGCATAAAAAGTTTGAATGAAAGCCAAATTGCAGTAATTTTGAAAAAGAATGGAATGTGACAATTTGTCAAATGTCAAAGTGGTTTGCTGTCTTAAAACGTGGTCGTACAAACACCGATAACGCCGATCGCTCTGGTCGCCCAAAAGAGGTGGCGATACCAGAAAACATTCAAGAAGTTCTCAAAACCATTTTGGCAGACCGTAAAGTGAGATTGCATGAGATAGCTGATACTTTAAAGATATCGAAGGAATGCGATAGTGGTTTCCATCTTCGTAGCACCTTGCAACTTGAAATGTATACTTGCAATGGCGACTTCTTTCATAATTTTAATTAACACCTAGCAAATTCCACAAAAAGTTAAAAATGGGCCATCCTAAAGTATATGCATAAAACAAAAGAACGCCAAAAATTTTTATAACATACATATCTAGGGGGGTCATTCAATTAATCGACTTTTTATTTTGATTGATTTTTAGTACAAATAAATATTTGAGTTTTTTCTTAGCCGGTTTTAAAATAATTCCATTAATCCAAAAAAAAAACAATAAATGTTTGAAGAAAAAATAAAATTTTTTTGTTGTTTTAATAATTTCAATTAAAAAAGGAAACAAAACTAAGATCAATAACACTTTAAAAATGCATATGTATACAAAATAGATTAATTGAGATCGTGTTTTGTAAGCATTCTTATTTTTAATTGTCCCCTGTATCAGATATTAAAACTTTATCCAAATTGAAATGAATCATACCGCTTAAATATTAATATCCTACAAATTTTTTGAGTTTTTTCAGTCTACTAATATTCAGCCAAAATATTATTGGTTTTAGCAGGGATTTTTTTTTTATTTACAATCGACTAAGTGTTAACATAACTTTTGCTGATTTTCTATTTTTTTTTTTTTTTTTATTTTTTGCTAAAAATTAGCTTGCTGATTTTCACCAGCACAATTTAGCTGACATTGAAAATTTTTCTGCAAATACTCTGCTGACTAAAAATTTGCTGACTCAGCAACACTTTTTGATGATTTCACTATCTTTTTTTTTTGAGTGTACAATTGCTCAGTTCACAGCTCTTTAATTATAATTAGCTGATGTGTGTACTTTATACACCAATAACAATATTCCATGCATTCAAATAAAAAAAAAACTCAAAATAACAAAAATTTTCGTATTGGTATATTTTACGATATTTTTTGTTGTTTTGACATTAATTTCGTATTTTAATGCCTTGATTATCTTGAGTGTAATGAAGTGTAAATAATACAATACTCACTTTTTTTAAGCGTGATTCTAACAGGTTTAGATAGACCACATGTTGAGATTTAACTGTATTTGTCGTTCCTTTTTTTCTGAATTAAAGTTTTTATAATACAACATAATGATAAATCATAATGATGTTGGTGTTTAACACCTGTAATGCAACAATAATACTTAAAGGCGCTACATCTGTTACTATGTTTGTAATGAACATACATAAACAAATTTCGAAATCCAGTATTTTTTTTCTCTATCTAACGGCAAAATGTGTTAATGTTCATTAGCATTTTTAGTGTCATTATAATAAAATGAATTTTTATTAATACTTATCGGAAAATATTTAATAATTTCTCTACTTAAATGAACATGCAATTAATACTTTTGAATATAGTAATACTAATAATCTTCAATATCTATCATATTCTTTTTACTTGTAGATAAAAGATGCAATTTAACAGAAAATGAAATAAATGGTAAAAAAAAGAAATTAATCGTTTCAACACATATTGATGATCATTCGAGAATTATACGGCTAATAACAACTTACATACGTTTACATTTAAATGGCTGCATCAAATGTATGCCTTTTGGCGCAAGTGTAACCCTATGACACACTTTTCAAATTCAAAGAAATATTGAAATATTATGAATTTATCCATAAAAATTTATTTGGTCTCATTCACATTCGTCTAACATTAATCATAATATTGTTAACATCATCAGTCACACGCACATTTCTCCAAAACAACACATCTGCACTATACCGCTCGTCTCATCTGGAACAGCATGGCTCTAATAAGTTTCGTTAATATTCTAACAATTGTTGTTGTTTTGGTGGTAATTCTACCATCCCAGTTGGATGCTTATTATACACAAAATACAGGTAAGTTTTCACTTTTAATTTGTTAAAATGGAAATAGAATAACTATAAATATTTTTCGACCTTTATTTTGTGAACTTCTTTTATAATTTAACTTGTTTTTACATTTAAACTCAGTGGCTCGCCTCTGTTATGTTTGTATGTTAACGTTTTTGTTGTTGTTAATAATAAAGTTTATGTTAAATATTAAAATATTTTCACTACTTGGTAGTTTGCGTGTTAAAAATTTCTAGTTCTTGATTAATGAGCCTGTTAATGAATTCTTTAAATGATTATGTTTGGAATGTATAAAATTATAAATGTTTAACAATTTAACTGCTTATTTATTCGAGGTGATATAACAAACACAGCCTTATTTAAACTTCAATCTAGTGCACACGCAGGGAAAAAAACATAGTTGGGGCAATCATATTCGAAGAGCATCATATATTTTTGGGATTATGTTAATAAAAAAACCATAATTTAACTATAATATTGTCTCTAAAATTATATTATGATTCGAAGCTATGAAAAAGTTCTTTATTAATTTATTTCTTGTAAAATAACTACTTTCTTGTGGAAAAATTCCTCAGAATCTAAGAAATTTTTATTTAGAATATAAGTTTTTTAAGAATATATGAATTTTTATTCTGACAAAAAAAAGTCATTATTTCACAAGAAATTTATTTATTTATTTATTTTATTAATTTTTATATATATTTTATTAATTAATCATATAATTACAAATTATATGTTAATACCCTAACCGAGCACTAGCAACAAAGGCCTTCGGCTCGTTGTAGCGAAAACAGACCAGAGCCTCTGGTGGGAATTGAACCCTAGCACGCTACCAACTAGCCTACCGGGGCGCTCTACAAAAAATTAATTATGGAAAATATTTGAAAAAAAGAAAATATTATTGTTTTTATTGATAAGAATTAAAAAATATAAAATTTTTATATAGAATCTTCTTGACAATGAATTTTTGCGACAATGAATATTTTTGTTTTTACATGGATGAAGGAATTGATAAAATTTTGTATGAAAACAAAACGCTATTATGACTGTAAATTTCAAAATCATGTTTTATGTGATTTATAATGATTCATTGATTGTTGTCAGCATTTTATAGTTCCATAATTAACATATTTTTTCATAGTCAGAATTTTTGTTACACTCACCAAAAAAGTCTGTAATGGCAACTGAAAATGTTGCTGTTATTACGGGAAATTTTGCTAATTTGAGCCCAGCAGTATTTTTTGCTAATCTTAGCAACACATGTCTGCTGACGTGTAGTACAATGAAATTAGTAGAAAAATTAGTAGCCGCTACTAAATTTTAGTAAACTTTTTGTAAAG
The DNA here is from genome assembly GCA_949748255.1 of Eustalomyia histrio. Taxonomy (NCBI): domain Eukaryota; kingdom Metazoa; phylum Arthropoda; class Insecta; order Diptera; family Anthomyiidae; genus Eustalomyia; species Eustalomyia histrio. The sequence goes on along the minus strand of OX456526.1, from coordinate 43,875,965 downwards.
CGGAATTTAAAACCGGTTTGCTAAAATCAGCAAAAAAAAAATTACTAAATATTGTGAATATAAGTACAAAATTTTAAATTTATTTTTTTATCGAGCATCAATTTTTTTATTTTATTTATTTCTTCAAAAAATATTTTACACAAAATTAAAAACAAAAACAAAAGGCTTAAAAATCTTAAAAATTGTTAAAACATAAACGAATTAATCATTTTGTTTTTATTTGGTAATTTCTGTTTTGAAAAATATTTTAGTCAATATTTTTTTACTTTTAAGGTCAAATTTTAATTGTTTCAAGGGATGATTTTCAGAACTAAAAAAACTTTTTAGTGCTATTTTAAGTGGATGTCCTATTTTCAGACATGAGTCGGTTAGCAATTGGTTCTCAAAAATTTGTAAAATGATTTCTGAAATCAGCAACAAAAATTTTAAAATATTCTGTAAAAACTCTATAATTTTTAAAATGTAAATAGCAAAAAAATTTTCAAAATAGTAATTTTTTTACTTAAAACCAGCACAAAAATAGTAAAGTGGGATTGAAGACCGTTTACAATTTTTTTTTCCAACTTTTTTTTTTGAGTGTACCACTGTATAGTTACAGCCAATCATATTATAAAATAGACAGTGACAATCATGTAATAATACAACATTTACTATAATTGTGATTGTAGCGACCATATTGATGGTTTCAAACTATTTACAAACCAATAACTTGATTGTGATAACCATACCTGAATGCAGTAAACATAAAATAGTAGCAGGAATCATGTTACAAACATGTTTTTATACCCTCCACCATATATGGTGAGGGTATATATCAGTTTGTCATTCCGTTTGTAACATGTCGAAATATAGGTTTAAGACCCCATAAAGTATATATATTCATGATCCTTATGCAATTTTAATTCGATTTAGCGATGTCCGTCTGTCTGTCTGTCTGTTGAAATGGCAATCACGACGCGAAGACGTAAGCGGGGGTGCCTGTTTTTACCCAGATTATTGAACATCCTCCCGAGCAGTTTGGTATTTAAAATGAGCAAAATCAGTTCAGCGGTTCAAAAGTTATGAGTGAATATGTGAAGGTACCTCTGAATTTTCCATACAAATTTTTACAATTTTTCTGTATCTATTTTTTTTTTCTGTTAAGTAAGTAAAAATGTTATTAAGTCTTCTTATTGTTCGATTACATTTATTGTCTTACATATTATGAGAATAATAACATTCTTAGAGCTAAAAGTGTGTTACTCTAATAACTAAGTTAACGTAAAAATGTTAAAGTCGCTAACAGAGCAGACCTCTGTAAATAACATTGCTAAAACTAAATAAATAACTTTACTAAAACTAAATAACAAAAGTTCGTTAGATAAATTGACAAAACATATTCATATTACAGTTCATGCAAAATTTAGTATATACGTATATCATCTTCAGACCCTATGGTGGAGGATATTCAAAGATTCGGCACAGCCGAATTTAGCCCTTTTTTACTTGTTTTATCTACATGCAGTCTAATTACAATATCATTATAGATAAATTTTTTAAAAATTCATCATTTACTACTATTTTATACGTTTAACCCTTTGACAACCAATAGTTGATATTTGTCTTATTTTAAGTTTTTGCTTATTCAGGATAGCTTGCAGGACGATTTTAGCACAACTTATTGCGATCAACTCTAGAGTTTATACTAAAATGGTTTATAGCTGTCCAAACTCCTTAAGAAAGAAATCTGAAACTTGAATTAATACAATAAGTTTAAAAAATGTATTTAAATAGAAAAATCTTTAGAAAAAAAGAGTTCAACTAGCGCTTGTCATCTGAAAATCTAAAATTTTCGAACAAAGTAAAAAAATAAATTCAAAAATCGTAAATTTCTTAAAGAAATATATTTTTTTCTCTCTTGTTAAAGAGAAAAAGGAATTTCAATGGGACAAAATTGACAGTCTTTAAAGTAAATTTTTTGAAAAAAGTTCATTTTTATAATTTAAGTCTTAAATTCGCAATATTTCTGTTTTGTTCTTATTAAAAACATTTTTAGTCGTACAAAATATTGTGGAAGTCAAAGATAAATTTCGATTTGGCTAAAACGCCCAGAAAAGAGATTCGTGCTGGCAACCGAATTTGTTGACAATCGAATAGTTAGTTGCAGCAACCGAATTTTTTGGTTGTGACTACCAAATTGTTTTTGACGCAATTGAAATATGGTTGTCACAGTCAAATTACTCATGTCTCAATTGGTTTTTAGTTGTCACAATCGAAAAATTCGCTTACCACAACCCTGCCATTCGATTTGCTACAAATTCAGTTGTCAGCACGAATCTGTTTTATCTGTGAACTTTTCAAAAACATTTTTAACATCTATTCCAAACTTGTATATCCCTAGGTGAAGATTCAAAAGAGGTCAAAATAATCGTATTTTTACTGATTTTTTTAAATATGTCAAATGAAATATTTTATTTAAACAGTTTAGCATATCAAACATGCATATTTAACAAATACTTTGTGTGAAATTTTTATTTTAAAACTTTGAAAATTCATCCGTTGGCGTAATCAGGATAACTTATGACTGATTTATCAGAACTCAAAAAACTAATTTTTTTCGGTTAGTAGATGTAACATAAAAAGCTCGTACTTGAACGACCCCAGCAAAAATGAAACTGCCAAAGAAGCAATAAAAGCATCACTACTATGGCAAAGGCATCACTTCTGGTTTCATCGATAAATTTTACATTAGCGTGTCATAGAATGAAAGTATTCAAATGTAGCTACTAGCATTACTTAAACTTTACTCTAAGGAAGCAATGATAATACAATGATTAAATATTCTGATGCAGGAGTAGAAAATGTTCATATACTTTGTAATATTTAAGCTTTGATGAAAATTTAATTCATAAGAATGCAGAAAAATAAGTTTAAAGAAGCGAAATACTCTTTATTAAAACAAATAAATAAATCTGCATTAGTGAAAAAGCATTTTTGAAACATTTTTCAAAAATTTTAATGAATTTTTAGACAAATTTTAAAATATTTTTGGATAATTCGGAAACATTTTTAGACAATTTTAAAATATTTTTGAACAATTTTAAATAATTTTTGCACAATTTTAAAACATTTTTGGGCAATTTGCAATAATTTTTACACAATTTTAAAATTATTTTGGTATATTCAAAATTAAAACTGGAAATGATGTAGTGTTAAATAAGAAACATAATGCAAAATGCAGAGATTGCGTCGTCATAAATATTTAAGGCTGAAAAACGCAAATGATAGGCCAGCTAGTTTCAATTAAATGTCAAACAAAATCTGTTTTTATTGATTTTTCAAAATTTTTATAAAAATTGCAAACCTGCATAAATTCAAACCCTCATGAAATTTTTAACTAAAATATAAAAAATGATTCAATAAAAAAATAAAAAGTTCATCAGAACTATTTTCTCAATTTGAATAAATGCTTAAGATTCTAAATAAATATACGATATACTATAACTTATGCTTTAGAAGTAATGAAGAGTGATTTTTTAAGATACGCATCGGGTTTATATCCAGATCACTGCATTTGAAATATGAACACATAAATGCTTTTTTAAGTGCCTTAGAATAACACCAAAAAATCATAAAAGAATGTCAACTGAAGTTTAGGAAGCAATGAAAGAAAGTTATACTCACAGAATGACTACCATTTATTTTTGCTGGGGAAGAAATATATAAAAATTGGAATTTAGAGTTTTTTTAGTTGTGAACAAAAGTCCAATTTTTTAGTCAAACTTTACACCATGTACATACAAAGGTTACGATGTAATTAATAATCAAATAAAAGAGACAATATTTTGTGTTGAAAAAATATTAGTATAAGTGAAAGGTTCCAATTCGTTCCCAGAAATGGAAACATTAACAGTTGGAATGGCACCCTTTGAGAATTAAAGATTATGCCGAAAGGTAATTCTATTAATAGATGGAAAAAGCTCATTTGTACGTTAAACCTTCACTAACTTCCTTAAAGTGTTAGATTAATAAGCCTGTTCAAACTATGAGTTGTTGCGGGTTTGGTGGTTCCTAAGGAGGCCTGATTGTTCAGGTCAAAAGTGTGCACTTCCTTTAGCCCTGATCCTCGCATTTTTTTCATCTTCGTTTACATTTTAAGTTAGTATTTTATATTCCTTATTCTAAAAAGTATAGTTAAAAAAAAATAATAAACTTACATATCATTGATTTCGATACCATTTAGTCAAGAACCTTTTGCAGCAGCAATATCCCACATAAACCTTTAAAATTCTATTTCCATTAACGTTAATCAAATAAATAAAAAAAATTTGAGATATAAAAGGGTTTATATTTTATTGTTTTCTAAAATTTTAAATAGAAAACTTTGTGAATTTTTTTCAACAGTAATAATTAGGGGATATTGAATTTATTTATACTCAATCAAAATTACATATTTAAAGGGGAAATTATTCGTTTTTATAGTATTGAATTGATAAATATTTTCAAAATAAAAAGATTTTAAAATGTTGTGCACTTAAATAGGTTATGTACCATACCATTTTGTAAGTTTTATTGTAAATATTATAAAATAAATTATAGAGTCCCACTAAAATTTAAACAATATTAAACTTAATTTTTTTGAAAATAAACTTTTACCACTTTTATTCTAAACCCTTCTAATTTTCATTTGATATTTTTTTTTTAAACATTTCTATATGCAACTTAGTGAAAGTTTGTTGTTACCAAAAAAAAAACAGACTTAAGAATATCCACCTATTAAGACTCTACAAACAAAATGTTAACTAGTTAACTAAAAATCGTTCAAAAGACATTAACTTAAATAATCATTAATTTCAAACACAATGAAATAAATAGTATCATGGAAAACAAAAAAAAGCCTTTCACAATAACATTTTCTAACAACAAAAGTTTTGTATTGTTTTCAATATAAAAAGGGTATATTAGCAAATGGTCGAAATCAAATTCGTATGAGACTATTATTGGTTTATACCACTTTTTTTGTTGTAGTTTGTTTGTCAATTTATAGTGAATTGTAGTCTTTTTTTACGGCTTCGTTAAGAACTTGTGCCAAATTGCAAAATAAATTAAGCTAAGCCATTTTCAAAAAAAAAAAAAAATCATGATAATAAAAATTGAAGATAATAAGCAGTTCGTTTGTAATGGACATATCTTTTCTTTACACCGATTCATAAAATTGTTGGTATTGAATTTTAAGTATATCATTGTTGGTTTTGTTGGTTTTTGTTAATTTTTTAAAAATATTTTTTTATGATGATGATTTTTTTATAGAAATTAATTATCTATGTGAAATTCCGGTGGAATCACTAATTAATGATATATGTGATGCAGAGCAAATTCTAAGTCATAAGATCTTAATGAAATTTCTTGGCAAAATTAAGTTTGATCGAAATCTAATAACTATCTAGCGAAAACTGTCATTACCAAGCATTGAAGCCTGTAAGGCAAGTCCATTAGTAAAACAATGTTTGAAATAATATTTAAACAATATATTCGACTTGTAAAATAAAAACGAAGGTGGTTTTAAAATTTTATTGTTTTTTTCTCAAATTGAGGCGATAATTGCCGAAGAAGTTATAAATCTAGAAAACTAATGTTCAAAGAAACTTCGATTCGCGCTCAAATTTTACAAATAATTATTTTACAAATAATTATTTTACAAATAATTATTTGTAAAACTTGAGAGCAAATCGAAGTTTCTTTGAACATTAGTTTTCTAGATTTTAAACTTCTTCGGCAATTATCGCCTCAACTTGAGAAAAAAGATTATAATCTATGAATCACAAATCCTTTGGATCTAGAAAGTTAAAACTTAGTACGTAAGATTATCCTCGGGGACGGAATTTTAAGAAAATTCTACGACCTGACCAAACTCCATAAGCTAGAAGCCTGAAACTTTAAATATGCGTTCCCGGAGTATGGGCTTATTAACTGATAAAGTACTCTTTGGAATTTTCGCCAGAAGCATGGGGAATGTCTCCCCCATAACGACCTGTCCAATTAGTCAAAATAAGAGTTCAAAAGGGAAAATATAAAAATGAGGGTTCAAAAGGAAGTTAGCAATTTGTATAGTGAACTTTTTACCGGGAATAGGCAAAAATAAAAAAACTTTCCCCCTAAAAAACTGAAATTTAAGATATGTGTTCCTTTGGAACTATTTGGGCACAAAGAGGGGAAAATCTTTCCTTATCGTCTTGCCCTAATCCTTATACCAAAAATATAAGATACAATACAAATATATGTTTCTTGAGTTATGGGCTAACCTGATAAAGAGATACTTTTTTTATACCCTTCACCAGAGGTGGAAGGGTCTGTCCATCTGTGTGTTGAAATGGGTTTTCCGAAGACCCCAGACATGATGAGGACTTGATTGTTATTTACTTCTGTTACATGTGATCCATTTCTGTTTGCTATTAAAAATCAGACAGATCGGTTAATAAATGGCTGAGATATTAGCAAAAAACCAGGACTACCTCTTTTTTCCGTGAAATCCCTTTGTTAATATGTCATTTAAATAAAAACCAAACAAATCCCTATTCAACGAAAACTGTTTACTTAATTCTATTAACGATGATGCCACATGACCTTAATAGCTCAGCTGTCTAAACGCTATGTCACAAATGCTTTTTTTTCTCTGAGGCGCGGGATTGAATCCTACTCAATTAAATTTTTTTTTATTTTCTTAAGACTTTTTTTTTTGTTTATTTTTTGTTTTTTTTTTAACATTAAATAATTAATATAAATAAAATTTTAAATTAATATTTAAATAATTCATAAATAGGCTAAAAACATCAAAATTTTTATAAAAACCCTCTGATACAAACAAAATACAAACGGTTTTATTTATATTTTTTGCTCCGATTTAAAAGAATTTATAAACAGATTTTTAAACCATTTTATTTATCATATATTAAGAAAATTTTATACATAATTTCCCTTTGAGTGCAACTATTTTTGTAGAAATAAAACACATGCAGTTCTAGTGATTACTTTTAACGATTTGTTGAAATTCTTTTCTTTCACCTCTTTACCTTTTTTACACAAACAACAAACACATAAAGATTTGTCATTGAAATAAAAACCAAACAAATCTCTAATGAACGTAAACTGTTTATTTAATTATATTAACGATGATTCCACATGACCTCAATACCTCAGTTGTCTAAACGCTGTCGATTCTACGTCTATTCAACTTTTTTTTGTAAAATTTTTTTATATTTTCTTAAGACTTTTTTTTTTGTTTTTTTACACATTAAATAAATAATTTAAATAAAATTTTAAATTAATAATTAAATAATCCATAAATAGGCTAAAAACATCAAAATTTTTATTAAAACCCTCTGATACAAACGGTTTTATTTCTATTTTTTGCTCCGATTTAAAAGAATTTATAAAAAGATTTTTAAACCATTTTATTTCTCATATATTATTTTATTTCTCATGTATTATTTTAGAGCTGTAATATGACCTATGGATACGTCTTATATAGCAAAAGATCGAAAATCTTTAGTATAACATATTTGCTAAAATATTTGGAAATATCGGTTCAGATACAAAAAAGTTTTGCCCAAAACATAATTTTTTTTAAATACCTGTTTTCTGCAACCATAAATCTTTCCGAGTCCAAGTTCTATCACCAAAATAAATGGTTAATTTCCTCTTAAAGGCGTCCGTATATAAATCTGTCCATTCCATATATGTCCATATATAAACTTCAGTTTTTTTCCAACCATGGTGAAGGGTATATAAGATTCGGCATAGCCGAATTTAGCCGCTCTTACTTGTCAAAATTGCAAATAACCCCATAAAAAGGGAAATCCGATAAATGGTCCTCTAAATGACCCAGCCCAAGCCTCTTGAACCAGGATTTTAAAACTTAACATTTCTATTAGGAAGAGCAAAAACGGTAAAAGTATCCCCCATTACGGCCTGACAAAACCAAATGGGTGGTCAAAAGAAAACATACTGGCCTAACCTTTTAGCTAGAAATCTAAAATTTAAAATATATGTTCCCGGGGTTATGGGTTATTTCACTGAATGATGTAAAAATGTGTTAAAAAAGGAAAAATTCAAAGGGATTACTAACCCAATCCAAGCCGCTGAAAAAAGATACTTTAAATTTGGCTTGTATGTAGTTTCTTCCTCAGGGGTATTATTGTGGATTTTCTAGCAAAAGGCATCAAAAAGGGAACAAATCTCCTCTTTAACCTCCTGCCTAAGTTCCTTCTCTGTCCCATACCCCATATATATATATGTTGTAAATGAGATTTAAAAGCATACCTTTAGTGGCCTGTGCAAACCCATTTTTATCATAAATATAGAAACATCTTTATTACAATAATTCATTTTAACCTTTTTCCACTTGTTTCCCTGCCCCAATAAATAAGAAAAACTGTGACATTGCTGCTAAATATTTTATAACAAAAACTCTTCGAAACTTTTATCTGAAAATTTGTATACTCCAACAACTGCTGATAAAACAAAGCCTTTATTTCTGCTCAGAATCTTTTTAGCAAATAAAATAACAGAAAATACCATTTAAAAGAAATGATATTTCATTTAAAATCGGTCTACTTACTTTTGATTTAAATTTTTGTTATTTATTTTTAAATGTTGTTTAATTCATATCGTCCCAGTGTTTGATTATTCGAACACTCGTTTTATAATTTTTTTCTTTTTATAATTAAGATTCTGAACTATTTTTTTATGTAATTAGATAGTATAAGGGATTAGCTTTAAAAGTAAATATAAAAGTTCTTAGCCAGTTTACTCCCCCTTTTACAACAAAGAAGAAGATAACAATAATGTGTTTTAGCATAATTGCATAATTTAGCATAATTTTAAAAACTGAAAACTATTTTTATATAAAAAATAAAAAAAGTAAAAATGTAGTTCCATTAACAAACGATTAAACTTTCAGCAATAGAAAACAAATGTGTTTGTTTTTTTTCATTTGTATTGTTGTAATATGCCTTTAAAATACAGTGTTCGAGAAATCGAACATTTTTCTCAAAAACAAAAAATCTGAAAAAAAATTTATTTCAGATTCGTGTCTATTTATCCCAAATTAGCTAATCTCCCAAGTTTTATATAGCTATAAAAAAAGTTTTTGAGTTAAAGGTCAAAAACAAATGATTAATTAGTTAAAAAGAAATGTTAAAATTTTACTTACCAATTCCGTAAAAAATAAATGATTACTCATTCATTTCAAATTGTTTCCGTTTTTTGTATTTTTGTTTGTTTTTTAACTACAAAATGTATACTCACAATATTTGTAGATACACATACATATGTGTTTATGTGCGTGTGTTTATGAACTTCTTGTAATTTGAATTGAAATATTTTTGCATATAAACAAACAATTTAAACAAAAATCATATTGGAATTTTTTTTTAATATTTTTTTGAAACACACAGAAAACAAAATTTAAATTTTTAATAACTGAACACAAATAAACCACAAATTTTCGTTTTGTATATTTTTGTTAAATTTCATGAAATGAAATAAAAAAAATCGGTAACTGAAAGAAAATTATTTTGAAATGTACGGAAAAAATAATTCATAAGATTCCGTTTTTTTGGGCAAATTTATATTAAATTTTAAACAAATGAAAAAAACAACTGAAAAAACTGACAATAAAAGATTTTAAATAAATGTATAAAAAAATTAATATATATTCCTTTGAAAAATAAATGTATGGAACAATATATCGTACACATGGCCGCCGCGGCTTTGCTGGCATGCACGCGATCTTTTAATGAAATTTTCAATGACCGTTTTGCATGAATGCTGCGGTATTTCATTAATGCAGCGTCCAATTTCCTCTTTTAAGGCTTGAGTCGTCGTCGGCTTATTCGCGTAAACCATCGACTTCAAAAAACCCCAAAGAAAAAAATCTAATGGTGTTAAATCGCACGATCTAGGCGGCCAATTCTGATCTCCAAAGCGCGAAATAACACGACCGGGAAATGACTGATGCAGCAATTGAATTGTTTCTCTGGCTGTATGACATGTGGCGCCGTCTTGTTGGAACCACATGCCCTCCACATTCATTTCTTCAATTCTAGGCAAGAAAAAACTGGTTATCATTTCACGATACCGAACACCATTGACTGTTTGCGCTTGACCTGCCTCATTTTCATAAAAAAAAGGTCCAATGATTCCTCCAGCCCAAAAACCACACCACACAGTGACACGTTGAGGATGCATTTGCTTCTCGTGAATCACTCGAGGATTTTCCTCACCCCAAATGCGACAATTCTGCCTATTGACGAAGCCATCAAGATGAAAATGATTTTATCGGCAAAATCAGCATTTTCATGTTGTCTCTCCAATACCCAATTACCGAACTCCCTTCGCTGTCCATGGTCAGCTGGCTTCAGTTCCTGAGTCAATTGAACTTTGTATGCATGAAGATGCAAATCTTTCGTCAAAATTCGCTTCAAAGTGGATTTGGAGACACCAATTTGCTGAGCTCGGTGTCGAATTGAGGTGGATGGAGTTTGAGCGACATGATCACGTACAGCTGCGACATTTTCGGTCGATCGACCTGGTCGATGGCGCGTTGTTGTCTTTACATCACTAACAGACCCAGTTTCGGCAAATTTATCCATTAATCTCTTTACAGTTGGCTCTTTTGGAGCATTATTGTGACCCCAAATTGATCGCAATTTGCGAACTGTAGCCGCAAAACTTTCACCATTTTGGTAAAACAATTTCACAATGAGAATGCGTTGTTCATTCGTGTAGCGCTCCATTTTTACTAACCTCGTACCTTCTACTAGCAAACAATAACAATTGTTCAAATGTCAAACAATGACACTTCGAATGTTGCCAGATTTAAAAATTGCGTTCTTCTTGGGACACCCTTTATATAAGAATTTTTGGCTTTTTTAACATAAATTTATTAAAAAAAAAAAACAAAAAAAAACAATCCTATAAATCCAAGTAAAGTGTAGAAAATCAAAAAAAATAAAATTGACAGATATGTTAAATTGTTTAAAGAAAGGTAACCATGTTTGCTGGGCAAATTTTGCCCGAATAAAATATCCGTATTTTTTACTAATGTACAATAGCGAGGCTCCAATTCGAAATTATTAGGTACTTTGGTTAAGGTGGGTGAAGACAAGTTCTTGATAGATACAAAAATAATTTTGGAAAGTTTCAGCCAAATCCAAATTGATTTTGAACTTGGGCATTTCAGTTGAAAATCAAAAAATTTTGTCAAAGTAATTTTTTTTCAGAATCGAAAATTTATATTAAAAATGTTTTATAATTTTTTTTACTACAGAGAAATTTTCAAAATTTCCATGAGATTTCCAAAACGAATTGTTAAAAAAGATGTTAATTTTAAGCACTTTTAATAAATTTGATTAATAAATTCGATACTTAAAATTTTATCCGCTTAAAATTTTAGCATTTTCCTCGTTATCAGAAAATATTTTGAATGAAAAAAAAAATTGCGAAATTTTTGACTTTCAAATGAAAATCGGAAGTCGAAGATCAGCTCTGATTTAATTGAAACTTTCAATAAATTTTTTTTATATCTATCTACAACACCGACCTAAGCGAAATTCGTGCAGAGTTGTAACTCTGCAAATTCACAATTAAAATTTTTCAATTTCAGTCCTCTCTAGTGGCTAATAGTTATATGTTTACAGCTAATGTAGCTATTTAATACAAAATTTAAACTTTTTTCCCAAAAAAAAAATCTCTAATTAAAAACCATTTTAAATTCGGTGTTTTGTTGCTTCAAATTCAAGTAAAAGTGAAATTTCACTGATACGCACACAAAAAAAATTTAATTTTTGTATTCTTACAATTTTCACATTTAATCTGTTCACATGTAATCTAAAAATAAAGACACAAAAAATAACAATTTTATAGATTAATCGTTGAAAGATAAACAATATAGACCAGACCATATTATTTTATTACTTCATCAAAAGAAGCTTAAAGAGCAGCTTAAGTACCATAAATAAACCAAACCATATGTAGAGTTGTTAAAATTAAGTGTGCACGCGAGTTTGTGTGTGTGTTGCCATGGTGTTACCATTACAAACATTTATTTAAACAACCTGTCATCCAACAGCAAGCCAAGTCAAACATGAAGTGGTAGCTAACCAGTTCCATTTATGCAATTTAAAGTACATATTTGATAAATAACTTTCGGAAATTAATTGTAGTAAAAGTGATAAATCTTAAGCATTCTTTTTACCATTTTTCGTTGTATAAAAAGTCATGATTTTATTGCCAAAGACAACTACCAACTACTTACTTGCAACAACTACTTTAATTTGTACATACTGCAAGTGTTGTTCTTTTTTTATTCTTCTTCTTCTTCTTTATATTTAAGTAGTAAAGACATGTCGCTGCATGACTATACTAAACAAAAATTATCTTAATATCTTTATCACCAACAACAACAACGGGCAGCTTCTATAAATTTTCATTTTATAATTCCATACTAATTTTATATATGTTTCATTCCCATCCCAGCGTTTGTAATCATCATCACAATATTAACCCTGTAACGGATCAAAATTATTTCAAAATTATTTTCTTTAAAAGCCATAACAAAAGATTACAAAAATTATAATCATACCCATTTTTAATAATTCCCCAATCTTGTACTAGATTATAATTCTAAAATTTTAGTAACACCTTGACCCTTAAAGGGTTAACTTATTTAAGCAGCATCATTATTATGTTCATCTTCTTTTTCTTATTTTTCTACTTGTTCATTTTATCTTGTTTTTTTTTTACTTTTTTATAGGTTGCCATCACAATGGTACTTGGTATGCAGACAAATCACTTGTTCCCACCACCGAGAAATGTCTCAACTGTCAGTGTAGTAAAAAAACTTTAGTCTGTCGTTTAAAAGTTTGTCCTGAAATGCCGATGCCACCACCTCGTGGCTGTGTTGTTGTCCAAAAGAAAAACACATGTTGTCCATATTTATCTTGTGCACGTTTAGATGCCTTTTATAAGATACCAGCCACGCGTCGTATTATCGCATATTTAGATCATTACGAGCGTGAATCAATTGATCGTGTAGTCAATGAGAATATGTTGCAGCGCAGATCTGATGATACTGATGTCGATTTATATGGTAAGTTTATGGATATTCGAGCCAAAGTTGGTTGGTAAGGTTAGTTGTGAACAATTTTAAATTGTTGATGATAATTTTAATTACATAGAATTTTCATTTAATTTTAAATCCCTTTTGGTTTTCTTTCTTTATTAATTTTGTTAAAAGACTATCGCAGAAATAAAACGTGTTAATACACGACTTTTCAATTAATCAATGAGGCAATCAGTATTCCCCACAAGGAGCTGTGCAAATTGTGGTACGAATGTTTTAGAATTCATTTTCAAAAAATTCAATAATATAACACTGTATACAACACAGTGGTATATTCCGTTTTAAAAGATCAGGTCAAAATCAAGTGATAGTGCATTTTTGAGTTTGTATTGTCTCTCAAGCTATTTTTATACTATGTATGGAAAAAGAGTCAGAAAACTCTTTTTAAATAACATTATTTATTGTTTATTTGTCGATACTTAACTCTAACAATGATAACCGTCTATTTTCAGGTCGATGCAATTCAATTATTTTCATTTTTGTCTAAACTAAATCAAAAAACTTAAATAGAATCCACAGCGTATACGTAATTTTTTAATTTAATATTATGTATACGCAATATTTTACATACTTAATATAATTAGAAAAATGGGTAAAATTCTTGATTATAATAATAAAAAATAGTAAAAAGTATAAGTAAAAACAAACACATAAGTAATTGCAAAAGAGTTTTCGAAGTCTTTTCATTAACATATAATCAAAAAATCGCCTCAGTCCATACAAACTTAAAATCTAAATATTTTTTTTAAAACGACCTAACTTTTCAAAACGTGGTATACCACTGGATTCCAGGATCAAAAATTAAGTTTACGTGTCTCGGTATTTTTGTGTGTCATTTCAAAAGTTAAAATTTTACTTACAGTGTAATCTTTTAAGGGGAGAACTCAATTTAGTTTCGATTTTATGTAGCCAGTTCCCACAGAGCCCAATTCTTAAAATTTCTATATAATAGTTGTAAATAAAATTTAATTTGAGTATTATATTGACTAAAATTGATTGATGATATTCTGTATGTGATGGATTATATAACAATAAAAATGTATTTTTTTTCCTAAGAATTTTTCTCCCAAGGTAGGTGTTTCTCACTATTCTGGTTATTAACTAAGTTCTAGTAAAGTGGGAACATCAGTCAATTAAAGTCGTTGCTAATGCAGACTATATGGTAATACACTTATCGGATATGATTCTGGGTGTAATAAATGAAAACATATCCTACACTCTGGATACTCCCAGCAATTGGGCCTCTGACTGAGAGTGAATCCCAGTAAAACAGAACTGGTGCTTTTCACCACTGCCGCTTTTTACTGGTACTTTTCAGACTGCAGTGCCTTTGGAACTGCTAACTCACCCTTTCCGAACATGCAACATATCTTAACACCGATTGCGACACGTACGTATACGTACACCCAATGCTCATTTACGGGTCTATGGTATGGTGGGCGGTATTTGCTTTCAGGTGATTATGAAGCAAACATTTGGCTAGGAAGAAAGTGTACAGGATACAGAGCTCGACTTGTATTGGAGTTACTGGTGCGATAATGACTTGCCCCTCCGAAGCTTTCATTGATATGCTTCATATTATTTCCATTAATTTGTATGTACTTCTTCCGCTAGCCGTGCCCCTTAGAAGGTCAGAACCTACGAACATGCTTGAGTTCTTAATCACCTGTCTTCGTAGCCCAGAAGGATTGATTTCGATAGACCTTTTCGGTCAGCTTTCCTTTCAGACAGGAACTGGCCAGTAGGAATCCAACAGCTGGATTTGACATCAGCGTTCTGTTCCAATGTGAGCTTCAGGATAGGCTCTACACACAGAAAAAAAACATTTAAAACATAAGATGTTAATTCAAATACGATATCATAATTGATTTAATTATGGCTTTTTCTCTGTGTGGGGTCTACTCCGGTTATTGTGACATACAAGGCTTCTTCAGGTGACCTGATCATGCTAGTGTCGGGCAGAGATTCTAGCTATCGGGAAATATGGCAGACTCTTGTGTGCCGTTGAAGTTCAGAACAGCATTTGTATTTTCGTGGATAGCCAGGCGGCGCATATGTCTCTGATCTCGTTTATAAAACATTCTATCCTCATCTAAGGAAGAATTAATAGAAATAGTTCCTTGTTTCGTCGGTATTTGTCCCAAGTCACAGGGTTTGAGTTGGGGTGAGTTGAACAAGAACTTAGGCAAGTTCATGGCGCTCACACTAAAAATTAAATTTTTCCATTGTACCATACCAGCCTAAAATGTTCTACTAATAAAGCTAAGAAAATCAGATAGGGGTAGTTTATTAACAAAGACCATAAACAAGACGTCACAATCGAAAATTCTCCGTCTACTAGCCTAGAATTTCCCAGTCTTCCTTATAAACCTAAGAAAATCTGGAAGGGGTAGTTTATGAACATAGTCCATAAACAAGACGTCACTATCAAAAATGATCCGTCTGGTTCTGGAAAAATCTGTACAGTAACAGCCAAATTTTCTATCGTGTCAACAATGCCCATCCTCGTCATATGACAAGCACAGCTAGCAAGGTCGGGATCTGCCTTAAATGTCTCCACAGCCACTTCAATCACTACCGGAACCATTAGGCGTAGGATTTTCGAGCACTACCCCCGAAAGTTGTGGTCAGATGTCGTGAATTGGATCCCTCTTGCACCACTAGGCTCAAGTGGCCAGATTACGATCTGGAGCGTGCTAAATCTCTCCTCAGTAGGTATAGCAGAGAGGTTTCGAGACTGACTGTCATTCTGACTGCTAACTGGCTGATAGGCAGACACAGAAACAGACTCGAGTGGATGTGCGATGTACTATAACGCAGCTGTGGCATATCGGGAGAGACAGAAGGTCATCTCCTCTGTTATTGCCAGCACTTCAGCTTATCCTAAATAGAATTTTGGGCGATCATATGGTAAACAACCTGTCGGTGATATCGGACGTAGGATTGGGTAATCGTATCCGTTATCTCAATCTTTCAGGTTGAATCTAGTTCTCCTGATATCAGCTTTCTACAGCTGCTACGAGGTCATAAGCTGCCACTTAACCAATCAACCATCCCATACACCAAGGAACACATATCCATTTTAAGCAGGATATTAAAAAAGAGACTTTCCTGCTTGTTACCCTTTAAAAAAATCCCGTCTGAAGGAGAAAATGTACTTTTTAATTTTCAAGCTATGAATGCCGGATGATTTTTATTGCTTCGGGTGTAGAGTCAGGTACCTAAATTACGAGTGTCCCTCACTTGTCCTAAAACGGAAATTTAGGGTGGCTTTAAAACTTGGATTATTTAAATTTTTATGAATTTAACGTATTACTTATGTTAACAGCTACAAAATCAATGTTTTTATTTGTTGGATAGTTAGCTTGGGTAGAAATCTTCCATTTTCGGATATTGTTGCAATAATACACTGAGAAAAAAAATGGCAACAACAAAACTTAGAAGTAAGAAAATACTACTGCTAACATTTAACGCGGCACAAATTGGGATGAATATTATGTCTTGCCATTTAACACAGTTGTCAATGACTTCAAAATCTGAAATTCTGCGGTGGTTAACAAGAAAATTTTTTGGTTAACAAGAAAATTTGGAAAATGTTCGAAAAAAGGGAAAAAAATGTAAAAAATGCGTTCTTTTCACCTAAATTTACATACAACATTTGAAGTAGTGATGTAATCTTCAAGTACCACCGCAGAATAAATAGGGTAATATACCCTATTTATTACCCGATCAGAGCGGGAGTGGGGGCAAATGAAACGATTATTCCGTCTGTAGGACACAAGGACGTACATATTTGAATATTCATTTGAAACTATTTCATTATCCTAAAGCTCTTTTCTTTCCCATGGTTATTTTTCAACCAATTTTCAAAATTTTTTTTTTTTTTTTGTTTGAAAGGTATTCAAATTACCTTTCTAATTGCTGTATATAGTTAGTACAAATTATTGCCGCTGGATGGCGAAAAATTCATTTTTATTGAAAAATGCATTTCCAAATATTATGAGTTCATATGTTCAGAAAAAATACTTCCCAAAATATTTTGTACAAAGTTGCCAAACATCATTTGGTCGAATTCTAGAAATTCAAAGATCAAAATTCATATTTTCTTCAATAACCTAAAAATAACGGTAATTTTTTAAATAACGGAATTATGAAAATAAATAAATTAATTTAATCCTATATTATAAAAATGTTCTTCTTTACAGTTATTAATATTTTTAAAAAAAAATATATTTTTTTTCGAAAATAATAATTGCTAACTTTCCGGCAATTTTCATTATTATCAACAAAAAACTATTAAATTTGAATACCTAACATTAAGAATGCTAAAATAAATCAAAAATAAATACACATATTCTAGATTTTTAATCGATGATTTTCTATATTTAATATTTAGATGGCTTAATATAAAAAGGCCCTAACTCGATTTTTTGTTACTTGACAGTAGAAGGAAAAAACTTAATAAAATCCGTAAAATTTTATATACAAAAAAAGTTTTAATGCAATTTCCAAATATGTGTTGCCTCTTTTTATTAAAAATTGCATTTAAACTTTTTTGTATCTAAAATTTTACGTATTTTATTAAGTTTATCATTTTCCTGTCAAGTAACAAAAAATCGAGTTAGGGCCTTTTTATATTAAGCCATCGATAAATTTTATGTACGTAAAGAACGATTTTAAGAGCATGAACTTCCTTGCCCTATTGATCATAAGAACTACATAAACAAATTTATGAAAAAACTATTAATTTATTTTTTGCAGTATGTGTAAAAAATGGTACAGTTTACAAATCTGGATCGGCTATGTCCTCCTCCAATCTTTGCAGTTATTGCTACTGCATAGGTAAGTCCCCAGATGATTAGTACATAACCTAATTACTTTGATATAATTAAATTCTTATTTCCTCGTTCTTTTTATTCCAGGTGGTACTGAAAAATGTGTTAAACCCAAATGTATGTTACCCGTTGAAGGATGTAAACCCATATTTGTGGACTCCACCTGTTGTCCCGTACGTTATGATTGTAGCCCAAAACAAACAGGAAAATCATCACAGGAGGTACGTTATCGAAAAACATCTAATAAACATTATTTGCGAATGTCACAACGTTTACAACGAAATCGTGGCTGCATAGTAGGGGAACAATTCTATGCAGAGGGACAGAAAATGAAAACCGATAAAGATAAACCATGTGATATATGTTTTTGTATAAGAGGACAAAGAAAATGTGCTCCGAAAAAATGTGCACCGGCGCTAAGAAATTGTATACCTGTAGTACCAAAAGGTCACTGCTGTCCTTCCAGTTATGATTGTGGTAGTCAAAGGGATTACAGAAGATCACAAAATTCCAGACAATTTAATTTGTTTTCTCTACTATTTGGTAAAGATGATGATCAAGAAGAAAGTGCTGCCACCAAGATTGAAGTACAATATCCCCACGATAGAGATCCGGCACCAGAGGGTTATAAAAATCCCTCAGACGGTGTCTCAACTGAAAAAAGTTTATTTGATTCTATACGAGAGGGATTGGAATTTATTGATAACAATAATAATCAAATGTTAAAGGATAATGTAGATTTAGTAAATTTAGCTAATGTTAAACATAATCAAGATAATGGAAATCATCATCAACATCACCATCGTCCTTCACCTACCCCTATACCCTTGGCAATGATAAATATTCCCAGTACTACTGAAGTAAGTTTTTTAGATTTATTATTGGGTCCCTCGGAGAGTAATGATAATAAGAACGAAGATTCTTCTGAAGAACCAGATGTAATTGAAGAAAAAACAACACCCACAAGTACAAGTATATCATGGGTTGAATTATTGTTGGGTTCAGATGAGGAAGATTTAAATAATACATCCAGTAATAACTCAGATAAACTAAATAAAACTGAAACAGACAATATAAAAGATGATACAGATTTTGATATTACTACATCAATTGATCGTTTAGATCATGATAGTTATATGGGAAGTGAGGAATCTATAGGAGAATTAATGGCTGAAGAACAAGATAAACTTTGGACTTCGGCAACTGATTTTATAACTACAGAAGAGTCTATGATGACTGAAGATACTACACAGACAATACCCACTACTTTGAGTGAAACTACAGAGGAAATAAAATCAACCGAACCCTTAACTACAGAAGTAGTGATAATCACTAAAAAGCCAACCGAAAAACTTACCACTACTACCACCACAAAGTCAGAGGAGAAATTGTCAACCACTACTCAAAAACCTGTTAAAACTATAGAATATTTAGCTCAAAAACCCGAAAATCTACATAAAACGGAAAGTTTACCTTTAAAAGAAACTCAGAATCCTATCAAAAATGTAACTCTATCAAAACCTGATAAAAACTCTGATTTCTTTGCCGAACTTCTGGATGGTTTAAGTGATATCTTAAGAGGTGAAAATAAAACTCATAATACCACTAAACTGGTACCCAACAAAATGAATCTTAATAAAACTACAACAATTAAATTACCCACTCCAAAGCCATTGCCTATATTCAAACCCCTGCCAGTAGATAAAACTTATACTCGTATTAATTCTAAAATAGCTAATCTAACGGCAAAGATACCTATCCTGACTATCAAAGATTCAGTGAATACTACTTTCAAGCCACTACCCTTAAATACAAGTAAAAATACTTTGATACCTTTAACGGAATCTTTGCAATCGTCAGATTTAAGCACAAATACAACTGAGTCTACCACTTCAACTACATCTACCACGACCACCACTACTACTTCTACTACGGAAAAACCATCCACATCAACCAGTTTAAAACCTGTACTCATCAAGACTAATCCCACCATCTTGGACGCTGAACCTATGGATCAAAATGCTGATCCTACTTTGCCACCTAGTTTACCAAATTTAAAAATTATACCCTTTTTACCTACCGATGCTGTTAAGGCTGATCACAATCAACCTTCTTCATATGAGTTCTATCATCATTCTTCGGCTCCCATTTCTAGAATAGATTACGATCTATATGATGATGCCAACGTATATCCTTCTATAACTGAAAAATATCCTTTATATCCTGATCTTGAAGATGGCAGTAAGGCAGAGTATATTTATAAATTTAATGTTGAAGGACCAGATTCTTCAATTTCCTCTACCGCCGGTAAATTTGATGGTACATTAGGTTCGCCCGCATTTTTGAAATATGATTTTGCTGGTTCTGCTGTATCACCGTCGACAAAAGGATTTTCACCACCTACTAAAACCGAAGGTGGCTTTGTACCAAAAGAACCTTTGATTTTAGATGACGATGATCATGATAATGTTAGTGTTAATGTTGGTGATAGTTATCAAGTGACACAACACATAATTGATATAACAACTTCTGGGGATGTGCTGAATACTACTAAAGTTATAGGTAAGTAAATTTATATTAAAATGTAACGAAACTGGTTAGATTTTATTAAAGGGGTAATTTTTACTACTTATTAATTGGAACATACTTTAAATGTCAGATTTTTAGCAAATTTGTTTTGGGCAATAGATACTAGGTTAGGTTGGAAAAGAGAAATCTTTACAACCGACTGTTGTGTAAAAAGAAAACATACACTTAAGCTTGATAGTCGGCTTGTTGTGCTCTCTCATATAGGTTCAACTTTTACTGAGGATCGGACCACTGTCATTCTTTTCCGGGCTTGTGACCGGCTGAATGCAGTCAAAACTAAATATCTTGAGTAAACCTTTGGCTTACTTAAGTATCAATCTAGTCTCAAAGAGTTTTGGGATTTAGATGATTAGGATTTATATGATTTTTCCTGTTTTGTCCCTACCAGTAAAATTTTCCAAAAATCCCGTCTCAGTAAATATATACGCTGAAGGAGGAAGCTACATGCAAAATTTCAAGTTCCTACACTCGGAAGAGAGAGAGATGTCAACAGAATTAAAAAGTGTATTTGGGCGCTTTCTATTTATTTTGGTTGCTGCAATCAATATTTCGTTATATTAACCGAATTTTGTTGTGAAAACTGATACTAAGTTGCACCAATCGATTTTAGTCGAAGTAACCCAGAATCAGATGGAAGCTAAGAACTTTTTCTCTGTGTGTAGTTACTACTGTTGGACTGGGAGATTAAAAGGCGCCTTTTCCTTTTTATCACCATAATTACCCCGTTCTTATGGAATATTCTCTGGGAAAACACATTTTAAGTTTCAGGTTTCTAGCAAAAGGGGTTTCGGAACTCTCGTTTTTGTGGCTGCCTCCAATAGAATAAAAGCCCATAAGTTTTGAAATCCAAAGAGAATCTTTCTGGAGACGTAGCGCATACTCCATTAAACACATATTTTAAATTTCAAACTTCTAGCCGAAGTATTATGTCCTCCCCATTTTACTACTGCCGGTTTTTCCACCCCCCGTAAACATATCATAAACTTCCATATTGATGGATACCTACTCCAATGTATAAACCATAATGTCAAATATTAAGTTCTTAGCATCAGCAATTTGGGCTAGGGGAATAAGGGGGCATTTTTACAATCTTTAACCTCATTTGTTCTTTAAAACTTTTAATAATTTGATTTGATTGATTAATGACAATCTATGTAAATTTCGTTATCATAAATAATGAATCAACATTTTTAAAAAACATAAAAATGGAGAAAAATTGCTAAAAATTACTAAAACTATAAAAAAAAAATGTTGTTCATTAAAATAAAGGCTTGCTCCATTCTATTGCGTTCCTCGTGTTCAGTGTTTCAATTTTAATCGGTGCCCATTTAATTCGATTTAAATCCCCTTGTGTAGTGTTTCAATACTACTCGTTTCACGTTTCATTCCATTTCGTTCCTCATGTCTATTGTTTTAGTTTGCCACGTTCCCCGTTTAATTTAATTTAGTTCACCTTGTCTAATGTTCAATTCCGCTCGTTCGCCGTTCCATTTCATATTGTTCCCCTTGTCCAGTGTTTCAATTCTGCTCGTTTGTCATTCTATTTCATTCCGACTTCAATACCCAATTTTATTGTTTCAATTCTATCCACTCTTTAAATTTCAGTAGTCTATTTAAAGCGTTTTGAGCGTTTCGTTAAGGGCGGCTGTTTTCCCTATTAAAGACATATTTTAGCACGGGAAATGAACCAGTCACTGACTTGGTCACGTAACCGGAACTTTATGGCAGAAACTGGTCATGGAGTTGGTCCTCTTATATGAAAGTAACCGATAACTTTAACATGGGCTTGTCATAGGAGGTGGCAATTTCTACCTTTTAAGCTACTTGCGATTTATCGCTGACCTTGCTTAGGGTACCATATGACTTCATTGGTGTAAGTGAATGCGCAACAAAACAGGTTAGAATTATCTTACACATAACTAGTCTCATATAAGACACTACATGATGTGCATCAGAGCTAGTGCAAAATAAAACGTTACGTGACCTGCCCAAATGTACATACCACAAGCCTGAAGACAAGTAATTAACGAAAAACTGGTTACATATCGATCGCAATTCTCCTTAGGGTGCTCCGTGAGGTGCTCCGTAGAGTGCTCCGTGGTTTGCTCCGTAGGGGCTCGTGGGTGCTCCGTAGAGTGCTCCGTGGGGTGCTCCGTAGGATGTTCCTTAGGGTGTTTGGCAGGTGCCAGGGTGCTTCCCGTAGGGTGCTTTCGGTAGAAGAGAGAGATTAGATTAGCTGGTTACATGAAATATGTAAAAAGAACCACTCAATGTTCTGGCACCACTTCAATAGTTGGGACAATTGTAATTTCACAACACTTTCCACTTTTTCAAAGACTGAATTAGAATTTACACCAACTCTGTGACATGTACCTCATTCATCTATCGTAGATTTATCACCTTGGATCAATCGACCCTTTATTTCCCGTAGAGTATATATTATCTGTGTATTTTAAATATCAGGTTTTTAGCCAAAGCGCTTGAACTGGTCATTAAGGGGAGGTTTCCCCATTTTGAACTCCCATTTTTGCCGCGTTCATGACGAAACTTCAAAAAAGTACCATATCTGTGAACAAGTGCATAATCTAAGGAACATATATTTTAAATGTATTGGACTGTTGCACATAAGGTTGTGGGTTCGATCCCTGGCAGCGGCAACATCAATTTAGAAAAATAATGTGTTTTAGTTTTCCAAAACTCTTACATATTGCAGCGTGCACCTTTGATGTTCCCATACCTCTTAAACTCACCGTAGTAAAATAACATTACAGGTCTATGAACTAGTCCTAGCCCTAGCCCTTCACCAGCACTCTACATCAAATAGCGAGCAACAACTTCAGTAAGATTAAATATCTCGCGCAATTAAAGGGCTGCCATATTTGAAGCCCTTTATCTTTTCCTCTATCCGCTTTTCAAAGAAAGTAACACATTAATTATTATGAAGAATTTCCTACGTGGTAGGTTCAATAGTAATTCTTTCAAAAAATCCTCATCCTTTAAAAAAACAGATACGTGTATTCTCCATACTCTGATACCTGTGAGATATCATACAAAATTAATGGAATACATAATTCTATGTGATATTTTATTTTCTTCTGAATTCAACAGGTCTTACAGTAATCCCTCAGTCAAAGAAATTACAAAAAAATATTTGAAACTTATTCATATTACCTACAATAGCCAATATGCGAAATAGTCTTTGCACTTAATCAATTACTTTTGGTATCTCTTTTAGAAATTACAACACCAGATCCCTTTAAAGATGTTATACGAACAGAACCACCACCAGATTTGACATCATTAATTGAAGACAAATTAAAAAATTTGATAACACAATCTAGCACAACAACGACAACTGTAGCAGGCAGTCAACCGAATGAGAATAAACCACAGATTCCTACAGAAATTGAATTAAATACAAAGCAAGCAGAAAAAACAAATTCATTCGATATGAAAATGAAAACCCAAATCAAAATGACAGTTTCCACAGTGAATATGGCAAACAAAGAAGCAAAAGAACATGAAGATATTAAACAGTCAATAGCTAATGCAGATGATATGAATGATGATGATGATGATGATGATGACGCGATTGCTAATGCCAATGATGTGAGTACTACAATGCCACCATTTAAATCACTGCCTCAAGCAGTTGTTAAGCAATTGGAAAATGAAAATACTACCACGGCTATGACAATGTTAGAACACACAGAGGAAAAATTAACAAAAAAACAAACAACATTGATGTCCACAACAACAACGACGAAAAGACCAACAATTGTTAAAGCTAATCGTAACAGAACAATAGCAAACAATTCAACATCTCAACGAGTTAAACAACAACATCAACAGCAAAAACCTATAAAAATAAAAAATTCTTCAGTATTGGCATCAGCAACTTCGTCATCCACCTCTACATCATCTTCTGCAGGCTCTGTGTCAACATTGAGAACTAAATCCAATGCAACACGACGTGTAACAAGTCCAAAACCAACAAAACATATTAAAACAAACAACAGACCAACGACCACCACAAAGACACCTACAACAACAACAACAATAATGACAAGCACTCCTAAACCAAATGCAATAAATATTGATATAACCTCTGCGGCCACAAGACGAACTACAAAACCAACATCAACAAATGTTGACTCAGCAACAGCAACAAAACTTAAAATATCAACAACAAAGAAAACAACGACAACTACTGCTAAACCAAGAATAATATCGACTAAGATGAGAGCAACAACAACAGCATCCTCTTCACCACCACCATCGTCGTCGTTGTCTTTAAAAACAACAACAAATCCATTTTTTATGTCACCTTTTGACAAATTACCTTTCATGGATGCCAGTTTTGAAGTGAAACGTAATTCAGCAACGCCTCCTTCCTTTTTATCCTCTAAGCAAAATTTTGCTGTTGCAGCTAATATTCCCGCCGCAATGGTCGATGGTGAGACTAACGAAAACGACGACGACCATGATAATACTGAATCTTCTATGCACAAATTAATGGGTTTGGTGCACTACAAACATACACTTAATCAACTAGAAGGTTTAGAACCTTCAACACAACGCCCTCAGCATTCTTCTTTATCCTCCTCCTATTCATCAAACTCCGAAGAGTCATCAGCCGCCTATTCATCGTCATCACAGCACCACCATCATGCTTCATCGTCACTAAATAATTTAATTGATCCCACAGGTATTTTAAAATTGGCTGGTTGTAATATTTATGGTCGCATGTATCGTGTTGGCCGCATTATACTTGAACTTTCTTCACCCTGTTTAGAGTGTAAATGCACTGAAATTGGTGTTAAATGTGGACCATTAGACTGTTAAGACTGTTATTTGAAACAAACTGATGTAGAAGTTAAAACAATTTAGAACGTGTTTTTTAATTTAGTTTTTTTTTTTCAACTAAATCTGTTTTTTTATAAGTTTTACCATATAATTTATCATATCGCCTACCGTATCACACTTATTTATATCATTAATTAAACGCAACGCTTTAAGGGTTAATATAATATTTATATTACAAAATACAATAAAATTTTACAGTAATTTATAGTTTAGTTTTTAAATATTTTATAATTTTTACAATAAGAAAACTTCAAACAAAAACATAGATTTTAGATTTGTAAATTTTAAATATAATATTTAACGGATTTATAATGTAGTTATTAACTTTTATATTAAGTCTACAAATGCAATTGCAATTTGTCAAGAATATATGAATGATTTGTAAAGGGTGTTTTTTTCACAGGTATAGAAATTAAAAATGTTTTATTTGCCATGAAACTGGATTTATTTAAAAAAATATTTTTGAAATTTTTACAGGGTGGGACATTAAAAATTTTAAATTTGGAACGGCTATAAAAAAAAAATACTGATTATTTCTTTCAAATTTATGGTTTTATTGGAAAGGTTGAACTTTTTTATTTAAGAATGAAACAAAATATCATTCATATGACTACCACGACTGGCTCGGCAGTACCTCATCCGTTCAACCCAATTTTTCAGTACATTTTCGATTGTTTGTGCTTGAATCTCTTCAATGGTAACCTTGATTTCATGTTCAATTTTCTCTAGGTAGTTTGCGTAACATTTATCTTTAATGGCTCCCCACAGAAAATAATCCAAAGGGCTCAAATCTCAGCGGCCAATTGACATCACAATTTCGGCTGATTATTCGACTTTCAAAAACAGTGCGTAAAATATCGATGGGTGGGTTGGCTGTGTGACATGTGGCCCCGTCTTTTTGAAACTAAATGTCGTCCATGTCATTCTCTTGAATTTTTGAAAACACAAATTCGTTAAGCATGGCACGATAACGCTCACCGTTGACGGTAAAGGCAGCTTCTTGCTCATTTTCGAAGAAAAATGGCACAGTCGTGGTAGTCGTATGAATGACATTGTGTTCCATTCTTAAATGACAAAGTTCAACCTTTCCAATAAAATCAAAAATTTGAAAAAATAATCAGTACTTTTTTTTATAGCCGATTCAAATTTAAAATTTTAAACGGCCCACCCTATATTTGAATCCAATTTCTGGAATATGGCCGGTTTGGATGCAGTCCTTTGGGGGCCAAATATAGGTAATAATGTGGCGAATATTGTCTTTCAAAACTACAATCATCTTCGGCTTTTTGGCGTAGAACAGCGATTTTAGAGTTAAATCGGAAGACCTTGGATTCCAACTCACAGGTCTTAAGCCTGAATATATACGCTCAACAAACATTTTCTTAAATAAATAAATTTTGGCACTTGATGCGTGACATTGCTCCGTGTTGTGAAATCACAACTGTCCTGCATCAAGGCGCTTCAATTCAAGAAGGAAGTAGTCATATACCATGCGCTATAATTGTCGCTATTCACAGTCCGACATGATTTCACTAGCTTTATCACTTAATAAAATTTCTTGTGAAAATTAGAATAAATAGCCTGGTTTTTCTAAATAAATCTGCTCAAAATTTTAACCGTTACTCTGACGTCTGTGTATTGATGATGAAATGACAAACAAACCCACAAAGTAAATAACATATAAAGAGTATAAAAACTGATATATTGCACGCTTCAGATTCACCACACCAAAAAAAGCACATAATTGTTTTTATTGAAGTAACGGAAAATATTTTTTGGAATGATATTTTACTCTATATGTTGAATAATTCTTGACCAAACTAAACATTAATAACGTGGCAACTATCAAAGTGGCCAGTGCTGCCAACCTAAAGTTTAACACCTTTAAAGAAACACTTTATTTGCATCACTTCATATTTTACGAAATTCATATATGACCAGATAAATTTACATATATAAAATTGTCATAAATTCCGACCTTATGCATTTTTTTTATAAGTACCCCAAATAAGTTTTTTAAAATCTTAAATATATATTAAGTTAATAATAAAATTTTAAATAAACAAAATATATAATTGTGTTTTATTTTAAACAACTACAGAATGATAACGGGTTTGATTTAAAAAGTATCTACACTCAGAATATTATGTAGTTTACTGTTTGTAGATAAATAAAAAAAAGTTTTCCGTTCCATTTAAAAATAAAGGAACATACATTTATTTTTCAAAGAAATGTCGATATTAACTTTTTTATACATTAATTCGAAATAATTCACTATCATTTACCGATTTTTTCAGTTTCATTTATTTTTTTCATTTGTTTGAAATTTAATAAAAATTTACCCACAAAACAGAAATTTGTAGTTTATTTGTGTCCACAACAGTTGTTTCAAATTTAAATTTTTTAAAATTCCAATTTGTTTTTTTTTATATAAATTGGTTGCCTATATAAAAAAATTATTTTAATTCAAATTACAAGAACTTCATAAACACACATACATAAAGAAACACATTAACACAAAAAGTGTGTATAAACATGAATACATACATTTTGTAGATTAAAAAAAAATATAATAACAGAAACAAAAACCAAAACAGAAACAATTTCAAATAAATAATAAAATCGTTTTTTTTTTAAGGAATTGGTAGGTAAAATTTTAACATTTATTTTTACTGACTAATTACTTGTTTTTTACGAATGTGCCATATGTTTAAACAATATTT
The DNA here is from genome assembly GCA_949748255.1 of Eustalomyia histrio. NCBI lineage: Eukaryota > Metazoa > Arthropoda > Insecta > Diptera > Anthomyiidae > Eustalomyia > Eustalomyia histrio. The sequence continues at coordinate 43,847,790 of OX456526.1, read as the reverse complement.
AATGATAAATAACAAAAGCCATTTGGTTTAAATAAAAATTAAGTAGACCGGTTTTTAAATGAAGTATCATATCTTGTTAATAGCATTTTCTGTTATTTTAACTTACAAACTATTTTAAGTGTAGTGTTACTTGTTTAAAAGCCCGCTACTTCGCTAACGGTAGCTTAAAGATTTCTCTATTTGAATTAATTTATTTAATCATTTTCTAGTGGCTGTTTCAATTTCGTTTCCACAGGTCAACCAAGAAGGAGACTCCCCCTTTTCCACCAAATAAAAATTTCCAAAAATCTCACTTTATCCGACTTTGTGCCGGAGGAGAAACCTACATGCCAAATTTTGACTTCCTATCCAAAAATATCTTTTTTATCGGATATATAAATAAAAATACCGATTATTTGGACAATTTACGGTGTTTATTGGGAAACTGGTACAAAATTGACCATCGTTAGATATGACCTTTTCCATTTTTCTGGCAAAATATGGATTCCGTTAACTGCTCATTTTTAAGGCAAATAACAAATCAAGCGATCGTTGTCTTCCGTATCAAAATTACCACATCTCTCGCACGTTGAAATCAATAGATAAGCTTCGGTGAGCTATCGATTTGCTTCAGCTGTATTTTTTTTTTTAATTGAAGAAGTAAAGCAGAACTTCCCGCAAATGATGCTTTGTTGGCACAAAATTCGACTTTTTCGAAGCAAAAAAAAATGTTGTTGTTTACACTATTTAATTCAATGACTAAGTGAGAATAAATAACAGATGTTTGTCCTATAAAATGTCATATAAGTTATTTAAGACAAAACCCCTGTGTAAAAGATACGCCATCTGTTGTGAATACCACAATTTTAAGTTATAGACCCAAAAGTGAATTTTATAATTCAGATTTCAAGCTGAAGTGCAAACAATTAAGGGGGATTCTCTTTCACACTTTGCATCTCGTGAATATTTCCAAAAATCTTATTTGCTCTGGAGAAGAAACTACATGCCAAATTTTAAATTTCTAGCTTCAGCTTTTTGGGCTCGATGACTAGGGAGCACTTTTCCCCTTTAAGCCTCATAATCACGTTTTTATTGGAAATTCCTAAAGTAGGAGTATAAATTAACCCAATACTCCCTAGGAATATATATTTAATTTTAAACGTGCCTGACAAAAATTCTAAAAATTATCCTTATCAGTCAATTGTCCCTTACTACAGTAAATATATATTTTTAATTTTTAGGACGTTAGACAGATACCTCTCCTTATTTTTTTTTTGTCGTCAATTCTAAAAATATTGAATGAGTCCATACATCAAAAAAATATGCTCTAAATTTTTGGTACATTTCCCCTTTTTAACCCCTTACTCTAGAAAACATATACATAAATTAAATTTATAATTTTAAGTCGTTTTAAACACCCATTTTTCCACATTCCTGGTGAACATTTCAAAAATTACCTTGTTATTAATTTAACTGGATGCGTAGTCCAGAGTAATGGGTTGTGATTACAAAAAACCTATTCAAGGATGTATTTTATTAGAAACCGTTTCTATAACTTTTTCCTAGGTTGTTTTGAATTTTTAGTGTTACAGTTAACTCAAGTTTTACCAGAAATCGGTCTATTTTTTACTTTTAAAAAAAGTTAAAACGGTTTTTCTATCGACCCAGAAATTTTGAGCGTGTTTCCCGGCTTCGTTTCGGAGAAAATATTCAATAAATGTATTTTATAATAAGTTCGTACCCCTACGTATTACTTTTTAAATAAACTGCAGTCGATAAAGGAAAATATATTGTCAGTGTACAGTCAGTTACTGTAAATATATTTTAAGTGTACGAATTTAAGTACTTCTACCTTTTAAAGATACGAGGGCAGATCAATAAGTCCTTGACTTTTCGAACTTCCCTCGTAGTCATATGAAATACAACACTGCTCCCATCAATTACCACCTTTTAATAGACTACTGTCAAATATTGAGCAAATTCCGTCATCTACTTTGCGTTTAACATTTGTTTGATTAATTATTTCATCACCTTCCACCGAGCCATTTCTTTAGGTTTGGAAATAGGAAATGGTCACTGGGGGCTTAATCCGGAGAATAAGGCCAATGAGGAGGCAATTCGTTATCTAGTTAATGGATTTTTGCCATGGAAACTAAGGTGTCACAAGATTCCGTTGGTGGTCGATTGTGAGCAAACGCGGCAGCCATCTTGCGAAAAGCTTTCTCATAACCCAGTGATCGTTCAAAATTGAGCCACGAGGTTATATGTTTTGAACAGCTATTAAACGCAAAGTAAATGACGGAACTTGCTCAAAATTTGACAGTAGTCTATTAACAGGTGGTACTTGATGGGAGCAATATTGCATTTCATATAACTAAAAGGGAAATTCGAAAAGTCACGGACTTATTGATCTGCCCTCGTAAGACTGACACCGTGACATTGAATAAGAATTTAGCTTGAAAAAATATATTATATTAATCTTGCCTGTTGATCATGCGTTTTCATTTTTTGACAATGTATCCCAGCAAAAAAAAAAAGTAGCAAAAGAAGAGAAAAAGAAGCTGTGATTTTGATTCCGGTGTTGTAAATAATTGGATCAGAACCAATGGTTTTTACATAGGGGTGTCATAGGGTAGAAGTTTTCTTTTGTGATCCTTTTTCATTGCTTCTAAAGCCCTTCTTATGGTTTAGTGAATAATGAGATCTTTTGATCTTCCCAAACAGATTTTGAAATTTAGATTTAGATTTTAACAGGACATCAATAATCGGACCTTAGCATCATTTTCACAACCTTCCGTTAGCTTCGACCTAAAATTTAACTGGCACATATATTGTTGTTTCCAATATAAAATTTGAATTTGACTATTGGCTAAATTATAACGGGACATTTAGTAATCGAGCCTTTTTTATTTAATTACTTTATTCGAAATTCTTGCAATTTTTACTACAATATATTGTTTCCTTTTTTAGCAATTTTAGCTACGATTTTAAGAATTTAAAACCTTGTAAATTGTACGTTAAAGATTGAAACGAATCGCTTTAACTTAAACCATAGTTATAAGTGTAAATTTTTTTATAGAAATATCTATGATTAATGTTTAACATTTGAAAAGTGTTAAATTTCATTAAAAATTACATTTTTTAAAGTTGTGAAAAAGAACTGCCTTAGAAGAGGAAAATCAGAAGTAAACCATACTTTGAAATCAATGAAAAATTAATTCCTTATTCCAACATATCTGAAAAGTGTTTTTGTTAGCATGGCCAAAACGTTTATAATTGTTGCTTGTCAGTGAATGTTTTTCCTAAACCGTAGTAAATTTTTAAATATTGGAAAATTGCTGCAAATTATGCCTCTATCATAACTCTTATACAGTACAGAAGTAAAGTACTGCTTTGTGTTTGCACCATCGGCAATTTCTGAATAGTTTTGTGAGTATATTGATTATCTTTTATAAGTTAACGGGTATGCGTTATAGCAAAACTCAGCATATATTAACTTTGAGAGTCACTGAAAGGCAATAGTGAAATGAACGAAAATAGCTTTATTTTAAAATAGTTCATTTTTTTATCTTCTAATATCTAATAACTAACCAGATATATTTCAATACAAATTTTACATTCATAACTATTGTTGGGTATTTAGAGTAGGTTATTCTGAGACAAGTTAGCAGGTCTTAGTTGTTTATTTTTAAATCTATAGCAGCATAAGCAAAAATAACTTATATTTATAGTAAAAATGATTATAATTTGGAATCACTAATATTTTTATATAAAAATATGTTGTTTTATTATTTTGTATAATTTAAAATCATTTATTTATTGAATCTATTTTTTTTATTAAATCAATAAACTTTTTTACAATTAGTACACTCAAAAAAAATTTGTTTCGGATTAAAGAAATTTTCCTTAAATGAAGTAAAATAAGGGAATGTTTAAGCTCCAAGAAAATATTTACGAACAAAATGTATAACTTTTTCCTTATATTAAGGAAGTAAAATTTTCTGTAAACAAGCAAAAATATACTTTGGCATAGTAAAAGTGTTCATAAATCCAAATGTTTTTTTCGTTCAATTAAGTAAAATTGTCTTTAAAATTTTTTAGAATTTTGTGAAAACTTTCCATTGTTTAAGGAATTTTTCCTTAAATTAAAAAAAAAATTAACGTGAAATAAGCAAAAGTTTACTTATATTTAATCCAAAAAACGAATTTTTTCCCAAAAATATATATGTTTTTCCTTAAATTAAGTAAAAAACTTCTTCTAAATAAGTAAATGTTTATTTGTTTTAAGTAAATAGTACACTCATAATGGGTATATCTTAACTACGGAAGAGTAAATAACTTTCATAAAATATGTAAATATTTCCAAGTTTTAAGAAAATCATATACTCAAAATTTCCATATTTTTAATTAATAAAAGTAAAAAACTTCCTATTAATATGTAAATGTTTCCCAGGATTAAAAAAATAATATACTTAAATTAAGAAAATAACTTTCTTAAAATATGCAAATATTTCCTTGTTTTAAGAAAATAATATACTTAAATCAAGAAAATAATTTCCTTAAAATATGAAAATATTTCCTTGTTTTAAGGAAATAATATTCTCCAATTTTTCAAATTTTTACTTAATAATTGTAAAAAACTTACTTTCAATATGAAAACGCTTCGTAGATTTAAGGAAATAATATACTCAAACTTTGCATATTTTTACTATGTTGCTTGTTGTTGAGTAAGTATATTTTTACCTAAATTTAGTAAAAAATAGCATGAGCTTTAAGATATAATACTCAACTCGAGTACATTGCTTTACTTATTATGAGTTAATTATGTCATTATTATCAACAATTATTAACTTTATATTATTATTTTCCACATTTCCACATATTTATCACATTCTCCTATAAATTCAAAACAATTTTATAGTATTTTTATAGAGCAAAAATTACCTAGTTTTTGAATTTTTTACATAGCAAGAGCGAATACCTTGGTTTTTGCTCAGTCTAAACATATTATAAAATTATCTGGAATTTATAGGAGAGTGAGATTAATATGAGGAAATCATTATATAAAGTAAATAATTTAGTGTTTTAATATACTTAAATTGAAAATGAAATGTATAAGTTTATTATTATTCTTAACTTGAGTTGAGCATTACATTTATATTTTTATAGAAAATCCCTATAATTAAAGAAAATGGTGATTTTTTTTTAAATTTAGTTTTATTATATAATAAATAATAATTTCTTAAATTATGAAAATGTGTATACTAAAATGTATTATTTTATTCAGTTTTAAATAACATTTGTTTTGTTTTTAAAAATATTTAGAAAACAAGAATTATAAATTAAATTATACAAACAAAAACATGAAATGGTATATTAATATACTACACATATACATAAATAATTTTTAATTAAATTTTTGTTATTTATATTTTCTAATTTTATTGTTTCTTACAGAGTTATAACTATTTTATTTTGAAATCATATTTTTTAAGCATTCAAAAACTTCCTAACTATTTAAATTAAAAAATACAAATTTGAGTGAAAAATTTAGATTTGAAATAACTTGTTTAGATGTAAATGATTTTAATTTTTAGTGAAATGGTGTAATTTTTTGGTTTTTTAATTTCAAATATTTATATTTTGTATTTTCAAATTATATTATATTATGTATACCTAATTATTTTGTTGTTTTAAATGTTAATTTAATTGACTGTGATAAAAAATCAACAAAACTTTTAAGAATTTGGCAATTTTTTAATATTTTTTCCAATCAACAATTAAAAAATATATTATTAGTTTTTGAACCATAATTATAAATTATTTAAAAATTATTCTGGAGATGTTTTTCGTAATGATATTCAAAAATCTCCTCATATTATTTCACATTTATTTTGAGAAGTATATATTTTCTAAATTAATTAAAATTAAATGAAATAAAAAAATTCGAATTACGGTTTTAAAATAGCATTTGTTTTTCCAATAAAAAAAGATTGTAATTTTGATTAGAGTAAATATTTTGTTAAAGTTTTTATATTGGAAAATAGCAATTTAAATCGAAAAAATAAGATTATAATAAATACCATTTAAATTTCACAAAACATCACTTGAAATAAAAAAAAAACAATCTAATTTTAAAAATATTAACCAATTATAGAAATATTAATTGAAAATAAAAAACAATTTTAATATAAAAAATACCAATTAATATATGAACGAAAAATACCAATTTAATTTCTAAAATTATCAATTGAAAATAGATGTAAAAATTAAAAAAATGTCAAAATGGAATTTGAATTACTTCATTACTCAATTTTTTGAATTTCACTCTTTATTAATTTGAATTGATATTTTTTTAATATCAAACGGTATTGTCCGAAATTTAATTTGTACTTATTTTGAATATTAGATAAAATTACTTAAAACCAAAACATCAAATTATTGTTAAATTGTAAAAGATTCTTAAATTTTTTTTATTTGTACAGATTTTCTTTACATCAAAACATAAAAGTTATTTTAAAAAAGATATGATTACAGTTCGGCTTTTAAAAACTAAGTTTTAGAAAGTTAAACTAAGTTTTTTCTGCAAAGGTCAGAACTAGAATAAAATATCTCAAAACATTATAACACTTTTAATTTTAAAACTTATGAAAGTATCAAAAGGTTTTCGAATTTAAAAATTTTACAGGAACTTATTTTTAGAATAGAATTCCAATCTGCTTTCCTGCTAATGTAGTATTTAATATACCATCAATGGAAATCTGTATTTTTTCGAATAAAGATATCAGCATTTTGTTATATGTTAGAGTAATCTGAAAATATTAATTACAGAGAGCATTTTTATTAATTTTAACAAACCTCATCAACATGCTCTTCTTCAAAAAATCTGGATCACTTGACGATATAACTGATTCTCGAGCAGGCACCTCCAACGAACTATAAACATCAATATTCACTATTTTTTTCACTATAGTGAAAAAAATCATTTTGTTTATTTAAATACATTTAAATACATTTAATGAAATTTTTTCATTGCATACAATTTTAAAAAAATAACGCATCTTATTATTAATGCTACAAAATTGTTCTTTCATATTGTAAATAAAAAATTGTTTAACTTAAACACAATTTTACTGGTGAAAATTGTATCCCTTAACTCTCGTAAGACTTTACATAGCTTTTAAATGAAAATTTTAAAATGTAATAACATCTAAATGAAAATTAGAAAGGAATTGAATCTACGATCTGATTTACTTTATCACAACGTAAATACATGTGCGAAGCAAACAGTTAACTGGTTAAAAAAAATAAACACATACTCAAACCTCAATTTAATCAAAATATTTAAATTTCAATATGTAGATACTAAAAATAACCACAAATGAAAGTAAAAAAAAAACATATGTACATAATTGTAAATAAGATTTACGTGATTAAATAAGTTTATGATGGCCAATTAAACAATGAAAGTGTCAAAATTATACAAACAAACATTCAAATTTGTTAAGCTAAAACTATGAACTACAAATAAGGTTGAATAAAATTATAAAAAAATATAAATATTCATGTAAATATTTCTTATTAGTTTTACAATAAATTATTAATTTCCTGTAGTTATATATAAAATTGGCAAATAATAAAATTAACTGTAAAATAATATGAAAATAATCGATAATAATTGAGTGATTGACTTGTGTGAAAACGTATGTAAACAATAAATTTTGTTGTTTAAACATTCTGACCACACCTTCTGCTGCTCTTCGATGCCGTCTTTAGTGCTGATGATGACGATGTACTACCGTATAGTATAAGACCAAATATCAATCCACTGATGGCACCAGCTACATGAGCTTCTAGACAAATACGTGGATTCGTATTGTTGTTGATGAGAACATGGAATGTAGTAAAACATACATCACTTATAAATAAAATAACTAAAGCAAATATACGTAAGTATCGATGGGGTAAATGATGAAAATTCTATAAGAAAATTTTAGGGAAAATATTTTCTGTTAATAAATATTTATTTTTATGGTGTTTATTTGGAAAAAAAATAAATATATTGATCAAGTTTTTTTTGATACAGAAAACAACAGACACACTGTATAAAAATAAACAATTAAATTTAGATATGTGCACATTAGGGTGGCATATATTTTTGGGGCTGTCAAATTTAACATTAGCTGAAACCAACTTATAAGGGAACACGCAGAGAAGAAACATGGTTGCAATATGATCAGTACTACTGTATTATGCTTGCTGCAATCGGGTTTAGTTGTCACAACCAAGTTATTGGTTGTCTAACCATCAACATGGTCGCTACCATAATTGTTTAGTAAATATTTTACTATTTTATGATTGGCACCCTATATTTTATAACATGATTGGCTGTAACCATACTGTGGTAACAAAAATTCTGACTATAAAAAAAATATGATAATTATGCAACGATAAAATGCTGGCAACAATCAATAAATAATTATGCATCAAATAAATGACTTTAACATTTACAGTCATATTATTGTCTTGTTTTCATAAAAACCAAAATTTTATCAGTTCAGTCAGTTTGTTTTTATTACAAAATGTCTTAAAAAAAACAATTAAGATCCAGTTATTTTTTTTAAGCTTTAGAAAAAATATTTTTAAAAATATGAATAAAATATTTTTTATAAGAAAAAACCTTTAGAACCCATTTTTTTTATACGAAAATGTTTCTTACACAAAATAATAGATATTTATAAATTTATCTGATAAAAAGATTTTTAGATTCTATGGACTTTTCCTTAAACTAAAATTCTCATATTCTCCAAACTGTTTATTAGATAAAAGTTCATATATCCCAAAACACTTAGATTCTAAGGCCTTTCTTTGAAAGGAAAATTCATAGATTCTGAAGACTTTTTATCTTGAAAAATACTTAGATTCTAAGGACTTTTTCTAGTAGAAATATTCTTAAATTTAAAGAACTTTTTCTTTAAGAAATTTTCTTAGATTAGGAATCATATAAAAAATGTCTTTCTTTAATTTAAAATACCTTTCATTTTGGAGATACATTGATGCCCCGCATATCAAAATAAATTATTTGTATTGTAGCAGAATAATCGATAAAATTCTAATTCGTAATTTCCTAACAAATTTTTCAAAGTTTCAAAAATTAAGGAATATTACTCATATTTTTTTGGATAATAATAAATATAAGTAAACAGAGAAAAGGCCTTATCTTCATCCAAAAATAAATTTTTAACTTCTTTAAAGGGACTCAAGTTGACCATAAAACATTTTATGCTTTTTAATGTATTAAACTGCGTTCTAATCGGATTTTGATCATATAACTCAAAATAGTATGTAGTTTAAATTAATTGATAAAATAATTTAAAATAAATAAAAAAATTACTTAAATAGCATTCTAATAAGTTTTTATTTAAATCAATAAACTTTTCATTAATTTTTAAATGTTAATAAATAAAATTACAACATTAAAAAACTAACCACAATTCCGTTTAAAACAAATGATATTTACTTTATTTATTTCTTTTAACTGACACCGAATTAACTACAAAATTCCTAAAAAGTAATGATTTTTCCTTTATTTAATTTTATTAATTGTCAACTTTTTAACTACAATATCCTTAAAATTATTTATTACTTTTAGATGTCAACTAATTAACTACAAAATCCGTAAAAAGTAACGATTTATCCTTTATTTATTTATTTATTTATTTTACCTGTCAGCTAGTAAACTACAAAATCCTTAAAATTAAATGATTTTTCATTTATTTTGTTTATTTTAACTATCAGACAAATACTATAAAAAAATTACAAATCATTTTAAATGAAAATATTAACTGCAACAGAAAATCCGTATTTGCATGAAATTAATAAAAAAAAGTTTAAAAATATATTTCTTTGAATTTTAATCATTTAAAAACAAATGCACGGCTAACTTTTTAAATAAACTACAGCCAGTTATTGTAAAAATATTTAGAGTGATAGTATTTTATATTATTATACATGAACTACATTTCTAAATCTAGTTTAAATTAGAAAGAGTTGAAATTTCGTGATTCCAAATAAAGATTAAAATGACAATACTTAAATTTAAAATGATAACCATGCCATATTTTAATAGGACGAAAATTGTTTCAGGGCACATGCGTTGTAGTTTTTTGAGAAAATTCGATATTTGTCCGTTAATTACAAACTTAACAACAACAAATGTAAAAACTAGTTTCTACTCATACTAAAAACCGAGAAGGTTTCTAAGGAATTTTTTTCACTTTAAAATTTTTTAAAATATTTTCTTTATTACTTCACAATTCTTCGACCTTAAGGTTTGCTTTTTTTTCAATGTTTCGCTATTCCATGTCATTTCCTCAAGATTAGCGAAATATTGAAAAAATAAACAAAATTTTTTTATAAAAACAAGTAAAAAGGCTTAAACTCGGCTGTGCCGAATATTTCAATATCCTAAAAAAATGTTCTCTGCTGTTTTTGATACAAATAATGTAAAACAGTTTTTAAGTAAAATTATCGTAAAAAAATTTTTTGATGTGAAAAACTTTTTTGGATAAGAAAACAAATTTTGAGGTAAAAAAAAAAGTTTTAAGGTGAAAATAATTTTTTGTAATAAAAAAAATTTAGTGGTAAAAAAAATTTGTTTGAGGTGAGTACAAAATAATATTCACTTCTAGGCGACTGGTGAAATATTATGAGGAAATATATGTATTATGTACCAGTCGCTACAATGAATTGTACACCAATTTCACTCATAACTTTTTAACCACTAGATCGATTTTGCTCATTTTCAATATCGAGGAGGAAGTCTATTAATCTAGGTAAAAATGAGCACCCCCGCTTGCATCTTCACGTCGTGATCGTCATTTCAACAGACAGGCGGACATCGCTAAATCGACTTAAAATTGATTAAAGATCACGAAAATGTATACTTTATGGGGTCCTAGACCTATAATTCACCATGTTATAAACGGAACGAAAAACTGATATATATATACTTATCATATGTGGTGGGGGGTATAAAAACTAAAGCTTAACATGGACGTAAGGTAAAATGATATAATATTTTTTTATAAAATGTTCGAAAGTCATTAAAAAATCGAACGTTTCAAGGTACAAGTGAGTTGGATATCACTTGAATAAAATCGAATTTGACTCAGAAGTACGGTATCTATAGGAACCCGTTCCTGGGGCTCAAACGCCAGACCACAGACAGCATAAATTGGAATAATTTTAATAGACGTATACGTAATATTTATTTCTTACATAGTGATATATTTCAAATAAAGTTGCATTTATTTTCTTTCGGTCAATTAAAAAAATAACGAACCTTTTCTAATCATTTAATGAAAATATATTTTTCAGAAAAAAGTTATATTTTTTATATGAAAAATTTGCAACATCAACTCGGCGAATTCAACCCATTGGTGGGGTATTAAGGCCGTTTTGGGTTACTTTTAAAATCATAAAAAGGGAATTGATATTTTAAAAATAAAAATTCAAACTGAGATATAGGTTTCCAGATAAATCGTGTTTTTTGTAAAAATGTTCATATATGTTTAAATAAAATCATCTATGTTTAAATGTCCTCGGGTTGGTTCTCTTATATGAAAGTAATCGATCACTTTAACATGGTCTTGTCATAAAAGTTGGTAGTGTCTATCTTTTTAGCTACACTCAGAAAAAAAAGTAAGTAGAAAAATTTGTAAACGGTTTTCAGTTAAACAATTATTGTTCAGTAAATTTTTTGCAATTTACATTTTACAAATTACAGAATTTTTACAGAATATTTACAAATTTTTGTTGTTAACTTCAGAAATAATTTTAAAATTTTTTGAAAACCGATTAGCTAAACTTATCAAGAGGTCTGCTCTGTTAGCGACTTTAACATTGTTGATTTTTACGTTAACTTAGTTATCAGAGTAACACACATATAGCTCTAAGAATGTTATTATTCTCTATGTAAGACAATAAATGAAATCGAACAATAAGAAGACTTAATAACATTTTTACTTACTTAACAGAAAAAAAATAGATACAGAAAAATTGTAAAAATTTGTATGGAAAATTTAGAGGTACCTTCACATTTTCACTCATAACTTTTGAACCGCTTGACCGATTTTGCTCATTTTATATACCAAACTGCTCGGGATGTTAAATAATCTGGGCATCCCCGCTTGCGTCTTCGCGTCGTGATCGTGATTTCAACAGACAGGCAGACAGACAGACAGACAGACAGACAGACGGACATCGCTAAATCGACTTAAAATTGCATAAGGATCACGAATATATATACTTTATGGCGTCTTAAACCTATATTTCGACATGTTACAAACGGAATGACAAACTGATATATACCCTCACCATATATGGTGGAGGGTATAAAAATGTATTAACTTTAAAAAAGTGAATATTGAAGGAAATATTATTTCTAATAATTAAAACTTATACATACAAACTTATTGCCTTGCCTTAAAATGTTACATAGGCTTAAAAAAGTTGTCGGAAGTGAAGATACTTTTAACAACCGACTCATGTCCAAAAATAGGACATCCACTTTAAAGTGTTTTTTTTTTAAATTTTATATTTTTTTATATTTAGATTTATACACGGGGTTTACGAGTCGGGAAAAAAAATATATGATGTTATGAAAAATATATATGACCATCAAGAAGAAATATTTTCCTTTTTGTACTTTTTGGGATTTTCCTGGTTTGAGCTCAGAGTGCTTTTGAGTAAAGGGGGGAAAAGTACTAGGGGGAAAAAGTACTAGCAGCTAAGGCCTTCGACTCTAAGGGAAAAAAAAATAAATAAATTTTCTACATTATCACTTCTTTTTTTTTTTTTGCTTTTTTCAAAAAATAAAATTTTTTTGCTTGAAAAACATTGAATTAATCTTAGCACTCTGATGATCATACACTCACAAAAAAAAGTCTGTAATGACAACTGAAAATTTTGCTGTTATTACGGGAAATTTTGGTAATTTGAGCCCAGCGGTATTTTTTGCTAATCTTGATGAAATTTGTAGAAAAAATTAGCTGCCGCTACAAAATTTTAGTCAATTTTTTGTAAAGTGGAATTTAAATTTATTAATACAAAATTTTAAATTTATTTTTTTATCGAACATTAATATTTTTTATTTATTTTTTTTTAAATATTTTAGACAAAATTAAAAAACAATCATAGGCTTAAAAATTGTAAAAACAAACGAATTTACCATTTTGTTGTAATTTGGTAATTTCTGTTTTGAAAAATATTTTATTTAATTTTTTTTTACTTTTAAGGTCAAATTTTAATTGTTTTTAGGGCTGATTTTTAAAACTACAAAAACTTGTTATTGCTATTTTAAGTGGATGTCCTATGTTTAGACATGAGTCGGTATATTCACTTCCGATCCTTTTTTTTTTTTAAATCTATGTAACATTTTAAGGCAACTCAAGTTTGAAGGTGTAAGTTTTAATTTCGTTCAATATCCACTTTTAAAATTAGTAAATTTTTTTTGCTAATTTAAGCAAATCGGTTTTCAAAAATTTTTAAAATGGTTTCTGAAATTAGCAATATAAATCTTTAAATATTCTGTAATTTGTAAAATGTAAATAGCAAAAAGGTTTGCTCAATAATAATTTTTTTACTAAAAATCAGTACAAAAATAGTAAGTGGGATTGAAAACAGCTTACAAATTTTTATACTAACTTTTTTTTCTGAGTGCATATGAATATTTTTCACCCGGCCGCCTTCTGAATAGAAAATTTTACATTTACTTTTGGATTTTATTTTTTACCCACAAATTACTGGCACCCAAATATGACACCCTTTTTATATACATCACAATCATAATATTTGTGTATATATATATGTGTGTATGTGTGTGTGTGTGTATGTATACGGCACGCTTCACTAACCTTTAATAAATGTGGTATATGGCTCATCAACATGGCATAGACACCGGCTGAAGCACCCAATAGTGACAGTTGTGGTTGCAAATAAAGAGTAGCCAATGAACCAGAAATTCCGCCAATTATATACACACATGCTACCTTTAAATGGCCTTGTTCACTTTCTAAACAAAATCCTATTACAAACTGATATAAAAAGATATATAAAAAAAACGACAAGTAGTATGTAAAAACATTTTATAACAAATTTAAAATTTAATAAAATAAATTTCTCACCTGTAAACATATATTCATGAATAGATGTAATATATCTGAATGCAATAACATATAGGTTACATATCGCCAATATTCATTTGTTTTCACCGGCATAAATATTAAATGTTGAAGTACGCATCTGTTAGCTATCACAAATAATGAGATCTACAAAAACATGTAAAGAATTTCAAATAAGATTTTTATATTACAACAATAAAAGGCAGCTATCAAATACCATACATATTTGGTTTGTGTAATACTAATCAATAATTAGTCAATTAAATAAAGTCATTACATGATTGTTATTATCAATATATGGTCAAGAGAACAAAATCATGTTCAAACAAATAATGGCACCATGACATAAATTTAATACAAATTCACACATTATTATTCGTGGTTCCGACCACATCAAATACGGTAATTGTGACAAATGATACAAACTCTATCTGTTCAACTAACCAGTCATGCATTCATCCATTCACCAACCTACTATAAAAATGCCCAATGTAAAATTTTTTCAGGTACGAAAGTTTGATTTTTTAATTTAAAAAGTAGTGACAAACCGCTTTAAAGCTAAATTTTTTTTAACACTTTTGTGGTATTTTCGGGTAAAAAAAACTCACGTCGAAGGTATTCCAATGGGTTAACTTTAATTTTAGTATGAAATTTGGATATCCTATGGACGATAAACTATAAGAAATTAATATTTTTAAAGAATTGTAGCCAAAAATTACCCATTTTTCGTTAATTTACAGGTTGGTTGAAAAGTTCCTGCGCTCGAAATAAGAGAATACTGTTTTTGTTACGAAATATATTTTTTTATTCAATATAATCTCCTAGAAGCTTAATACACTTGTTCTAATGATCTTCCAATAATTTTATCCCATCCATATAATGGTTTTCCGGAAGCTCTGCAAAAAAACCGTCTACGGCTGCTATGGCCTCTTCACTCGACGAAAAATGCTTTCCACGAAGGAATTGTTTGAGATTTCTGAAGAGATAGTAGTCACTGGGAGCCAAATCTGGTGAATACGGTGGATGTTCAAGCAATTCGTACTTTAATTTTTTGAATTTAGCCATCGTTAAAACACTTTTGTGAGCAGGTGCCTTGTCTTGATGAAAATTAATTTTTTTCGTCTTTAAACCAGGTCTTTTCTCACGAATTTATTCATCCAGCTGATCCAAAAGGCTGCAATAATATTTAGAGTTGATTGTTTTACCTTTCTGAACATAATCAATCAACAAAATTTCTTTTGCATCCCAAAAAACTGATGCCAATACCTTCTTTGCTGATCGTTGTGACTTCACCTGCTTTGGAGCTGAACAACCAGCTTCAGTCCACTGTAAACGTTCTTGTTTCAATTAAGGTGGTAGATCCAAGTCTCATCCATATTTATAAAACGAGGCAAGAAGTCGGTTTTATTTGGCTAAAAACGCTCCAAATTACGCTGAGAAATTTGTTTTCGATGCAGTTTTTGTTAAATTGTTAAATTCGTCTTTAACTATCCAAACAGTTTTTTCATACATAATTCTTCATGTAAAATATGGAGTACTCGTTCGTCTGAGATGCCTGTGGCATTATTAATTTCACGCTTAGTCAAACTTGGATCTTCACTAACCATATTATGTACCTGCTCAATGATTTCTGCTGTGGTTGCAGTTTTTGGTCGTCCTTCGCGTGGATCGTCTTTAAGGCTGGTACGACCACGTTTAAATTCACCAGCCCAAAATTCAACGGTGCGTTTTGAAGGTGAGGACTCCTTATACACTTCTAACAATTGTTCATAAATTTCTTTTGCTGCACGATATTAAATTTTTTCCATATTAAAAAAAATTAATGACACGTCAACTTCAAATGGCTTGTTAACATAGAAAGAATTGACAGAAAGACTTGCAACTTTGCATGTGTTCTCAGGACAGTTATTCCAACTTGAGAAAAAAAAGTTTGGAGCCAGCAGTGCCATCTCTTGGTGAGCGCAGGAACTTTTCAACCAACCTGTTTGAAATTGTAAAGATCCGCGATTTTATTCACGTTTTTTTTTTTTTAAATCTGAATGTACTGAACTTTCTAAAATATATTGACTACACAGGTGAAAATGTTGATATATGGCCACAAGAGTAGTCCAAAAAAACATAAAAGTTTTAATTCGCAATCTCCACAATATTGCCCCTATTCCTTAATGTCTTAAAACTCTATGTGCTAAATTTCTGTAAAATTCGTTTGTAGAACCTTTCAAGAATTAGTAATTTATCGTTGGAGTAATTTATACAAAAAGTGTGGTTGACTTTAAATTCACGCAAAGAAAAAACATGGTTAGGGCAATCATATTCGAAGAGCATCATATATTTTTGGGTTTATAGTCGTACCATACTATGGTTATCATATTATGATAATAAAATAACCATATTTTACCATAATATGGTCCCTACAGTTATATTATGATTCAAAAATTACCATATAATGGTCCTAAAAAAAATTAAATATTGAATTTATCATAATATGATCGCACGTAATAATAATATGCTAAAAATATTATCATATTATTGTTCCTCATAACTATATTGTGATTCCTTGATTATCATTATATAATTCCTAATCTAAAAAAATTTCTTAAAGGAAAAGAATATTTAGAATATTTCTACTAGAAAAAGTCCTTAGAATCTAAGTATTTTTCATGATAAAAAGTCTTCAGAATCTATGAATTTTTCTTTCAAAGAAAGGCCTTAGAATCTAAGTTTTTTTTGGCATATATGAACTTTTATCTAATAAACAGTTTGGAGAATCTGAGAATTTTAGTTTAAGGAAAAGTCCATAGAATCTAAAAATCTTTTTATCAGACAAATTTATAAATAAATATTATTTAAAAAAAATCATGGATTTTACAGGCTTTTTCTTATAAAAAATTTTTTATTAATATTTTTAATTTTTTTAATTGTTTTTATTGAAAAGAATGAAAAAATATAAAATATTTCAATAGAATCTTTTTGGCAATGAATTGAAAAGTGTAAATAGTATTATATGTATAAGGAATTTTCGAAAAAAAACCCTTTAAAAAGTCTTCTAAAGCTTAAAAAAAAAAACTGGATCTTAATGGGTCAATTGATGAAATGTTTTAATGACATGTGAAAGGTATTTTCTACCCACCTGATATTTGTCCAGTTTTCGTAAACAATTGATTGTTTTTTTAAGACATTTTGTAATAAATGCAAACTGACTGAACTGTTAAAATTTTGATTTTTATGAAAATAAGACAATATTATGACTGTAAATGTTTAAGTCATTTATTTGATGCATAATTATTTATTGATTGTTGCCAGCATTTTATCGTTGCATAATTATCATATTTTTTTCATAGTTAGAATTTTTGTTACAACAGTATGGTTACAGCCAATCATGTTATAAAATAGAAGGTGCCAATCATAAAATTGTAAAATATTTACTAAAGAATTATGGTATCGACCATGTTGATGGTTAGAAAACCAATAACTTGGTTGTGACAACCATACCCGATCGCAGCAAGCACAATATAGTAGCAGTGATCATATTGCAACCATATTTTTTCTCTGCGTGTTTAATTACTTTTTAAACTATAATTTAACAAAATTAATTCATTATCCAATATAGCCTTAAATTATACAATGTATTCTTAACTATTGTACATAAGAGGAATATGAAAACAAAATTAAAAAAAAAAATATCTGTAACTTTGAAGAAGTTCATATTTTTTTTAATTTACCAGAGTAAAAAATTTATATATGGCCTTATCTAATACTGAATTATCATATATAAATACATATGTCATTATGCATTAGCATATATATTTATATATAACATTAATTTTTTAAAATAACCCTATATTTTTTTTTCATATATAACCATATCTGGTTGCATATTGATCTTTATAAAATTATGTATGATTTATATGATATAATATGTTATATATTACATCCCAGCAAAAAAAAAGTAGCAAAAGAAGAGAAAAAGATTTTGATTCCAGTGTTGTGAAAATTTGGATCGGAACCAATGATTTTTACATACGGGTGTCATAGGGTGGAAGTTTTCTTTTATGATCCTTTTTCATTGCATCTTAAGCCCTCCTTATGGTTTAGTTTAAAATAAATCTTTTGTTCTTCCCAAATAAATTTTGAATTTTTAATTTAGATTTCTACAGGACATCAGTAATCGGGCCTTAGCCTCATTTTCACAATCTCCCGTTAGCCTCTACCTGGGAATTTAACTGACACATTTGTTGTTGTTTCCTATACAAAGTTTGAGTTTTACTGTTCGTTAAATTTTAGCGGGAAATTCAGCAATCGGGCCTTATTTATCTCTATTCGAAATCCTTGCAATTTTTACTACAATAAATTTTTTACTTTTTGTAGCGTCATAGATTTCATTAAAAATCTAGATTTCATTAAAAATCACATTTTTATAAGTTGTGAAAAAGAACTTCCTTAGAAGAGAAAAATCAGAACTAAAAGATACCTTAGAATCAATGAAAAATTAATTCCTTAAGAATCACTTCCATTTATTTTTGCTGGGATCATATAAAATTTTATATAACACTTTATATAATTATATATGGGATACACGGGTCTGTATATATTTATATATGACTTATACAGAAGCATATATACTTATACTTATAAAATTATATATGTGATCTTCTCCGAGAAAAGGGACCTAGTGTGTAAAAATGAAGTTTTGATAAAAACGCATTTAAAGTTTCATAACGCATTATCACTGTGAACGCACCTTCAGTTGGGATATGCGATTTGGTATGGTTAGTTATGATTGGGTCCGACTTTTTTGGCTTTAAGTGTGACAATACCTTTGCTATTGTTGCTCCTCTGTTCGTTCTCAGCTATTTGTTCGCTCTCAGCAAAGGGTTGATGTGCGTATACTAATACGAAGAACATTGTTAAAATAACTATAAGAAAGGAAAAGAATAAAGTGACGCTTCAGTCTTGTGCCAACTGTATAACAAGTGTTATCAATATCTCAAAAGTTGTTTCGCAATTTTGGTTCTTTTGTAATTTTGTTACCAAGCTGATGTTAATTTGAAGTAATTTTTACAAAAATGGATATTTCTGACAGTTTTGATGATGATTTAAAAATACTAGACTCGGTTTATGGCGATGATGAGATCGATATGACGTTATCTGAAAGTGTCGGTGCTAATACTTCGGGACTAACTGAAAATCATAATGTTTCCCAATCTAATATTATATCCAATTTGAAAGAATCTTTTAAAGATATACAAGAGTCGATGATTTGTACGTTTTTATGGGGAAAATAAATTTTTATCAGAAATCTAACTCATTTCATCTTTTTCTACACCCTTTTAGGAATCAGAATCCACTCTTAAATCCAAACCCGTTTTATGACACACTAGGTCCCTCTTTTTGGAGAAGTTCACATATGTTATATAATATTTGAGATATAATAATATATGGGCCATTATCAAAAATATTTTTTAATATGGTATGGGATATAATATTATATATTTTTTAATATATTCTCCAATACAAGAAATATTTTTTGATATGTGCAAACAAATTTGAGATATTTTTATATATAGTTTCATATCTAGATATAATTTGATATAATTATATGTGGGCTTTTAATTTATTTTTATTTCCTTATTTATATTTTTTTACAAAACTTTTAAATTGTAAACCATTTCGGGACAACAAGAACTAGAAATTTTTGATAGGATATAAGTGGTATTTCCTTTTTTTTTTTTGGTTTTAAATATAATTATTTCTTCGCATTTTTTCTTAGTCAATAATATGGGAGTATATGTTATTATATAATTATGATATTTTTCCAAAATTTCAGAATATACAACTACATACATATAACACAATAATACGAAAAATAAAGTCTTAGAGAAGTCAGACATTATGTAAAGCAATGTATAACTGAGCGCTTACATCAAGACAACTTCGGCAGACTGAGTTTAAATCCTGACGACTGCATTGTTTTTTAGAACTTTATTTTTTTTTTTTTTTTATTTAATTTTGTATTCTTTTTTAAATAAGATATTAAGGAATATAAAATTGTATTTGATTAAATATTGTGCTTGATTATGTTTTTTTTTACTCGGGTAAGCATTAAAATTCTACAATTTATAATTTAGGGGACACCTTAATATACATACTTATTTGGAAAAAATAACTCTGATAGTTTCGGGTAGTTATTTTGGAGTATTGAGTACTAGAAGAAAAAGTCACACGATTTTAAAACTTAATGGTCTACATCTCGTAAGGAAGAACTGATAGAATTTATGATTTTTTTTTATTACGATAGACCAAAACACAGGGGATGCCCCTTCTTATGCAGTGCATTGTCTTAGAATTGGGAAAATAGGTTATGGAAAGATGGAGTTTATTCCACATGCGACTGGTACGACCACTAAATGAATGTTCCCTCTAATGATTTGTGCGATTTGTTCAGGATAGTCAACCAGAAACGTCGTGCTCTAATAGATAAGCGAATATTCCGAATATCAACCCAGACTCTAGGGATTACCATCATAATATCGATAGAACAATGACACGCACCCCACTTTTCGACGATTCTCCAATGAGTCACTGGAACTGGATACCGCTACTGTCATTAATAAGTGCCTACACCCTCCTTTGTACACTGTCCAAAAGCTACACCCAGAAAAGAGTATCAGTTGTGGCCACCGAATTTGTTGCCAATCGAATTTTGGTGGTTACGACAACTGTTTTCATATTAAATTATATTTTTAGTTGTGAAAGCCAATATTCACTTGAACAATTTAATATTTATTTTCCACAGATATATTATTACGTTCCACAAAATTTTATTTAAAAAAAAAAAATTATTTTTAGATTTTTAACCTTTTAACCACTGGAGTCGAAATACGAGGTATTTTGTTATGAAATTTTGGTTCTAGTATCATTTTGGACTAAAAAGCACGAATGTGAAGTCCATTTGTCAAAAAAAATTAACCTGAAAGCGCCAGGTGGAAAAAATGAAAGACAACCTGAAGACAAAAAGCTCGACTCAAACAAAAATATTTGTTTCACAAATCAAACACGCAACAAATTATCAAAATACAGCTTGAAGCTACTTTCCAAAAAAATTTCGAGTCAATTGAGCTGTTGGAAAGTATGTTTTTTTTAGTTTTAATTTTGCACCAAAATCATAAATAATTTTCGTGTCTGTTTTGACAAACATCTTGACTGAAATGGGTGTATCTAACACGCACTGTTCGAAAGGTAAATTCAAACAGACAAAAATGTCGTTGGCGATTAATGCACCAAAATTATTGCTTTGGATATAATTGGACTTTAGTGATGACCTTCTGTAGACGGTCTTAGTGGTTAAATGGTTAATGCACAACTTATTTTAATTTTCTTTGATATATTTCCCTTTTAAATATTTTATTTTAATTAAAAAATAATTTTTTTTACTGGTTGCCTTTTCCGGGATTTGAACTTGGAAATTCGGAGTACTGAGCTACCTCTCTACCCACCACACCACAAACACTTATAAATTTTAATGGATAATTTTGAATTTAAGCAATTTGTAAGGTAAACAAATATTAGTATAAAATTTGTTTATCAATACCAATTATTAGTGACGTCTATTATCAATACAATCCACAATTCGGTTGCTTCTACTGAAATCCTAATTAGATGACATATTTGATCAGAATAGCCGTTCTTGTAGTTACCACTTTTGAACATCGACAATTTTTTTTAATAAATTTGATAGATTGTACCAAATTTCTAATAAATTCACTAAATAAATGGTTGCTTTCACCGCACACAAATACTAAACGAATTTTATTTTCAAAAATGATTGGAAATACCAATAGTTGAATAATAGGATTGATTTTTAGTTTCTTTTCCATTTTTTTTTTTAATTTCCAATACAACATTTTTGTGCAGTACATCAAGATTATCCGTATGTTCGATATTGACACCAACCATACTTACTGATGACATTAACGATCCTACAGCCCTATAAGTCAACATGTATTGAAATCAACTCTTTAAGCAAAAATCAACGGATTGCATTATAATCCTCCGTTTGCCCCCATACTCCAAGAGGCTTGACCTAAAACCAAAGGAAAATAAGTAAAAAATATTGCTGACATCAGCGAAAGAGTATATAAGGATGGAGATTTGATCGAGAAGATCATTAATAAAGAATGGCATTTCATAAAATCCGAACAGAGCAAATTACACTGCAATAAAATTAAATATTTATAAATTTCCAATTGGGTACATTAATCACAATACAGAATTCACATAACATACCAAACACATGTTCATCTAAAATTTGAAATCTTGCGATAGATATGTGTCATTTGAGCAAAAAAAAATGCAATCATGCTTGCAAAATAATAAAAACGGCCAAAAAACCACAAGTTGTTATTGCCACACCAAATTTTGTATGGCTTGAAAAAGCATTAACAATTGAAAAATTGTGATAAATGATCATAAAGAAATACATTCTACTACGTAGTTGTGTGGTAGTTTCATTCACAGCGAGTACTATTTTGTGTTTGGCATTGATGTGGTGTTGTGTGTGGTGCATATGCTCAATGCACATGATGTACAAATGTCGAAAAGATTATTTGCAATTATGTTTATAATTTAAATATATTGATATTAATGATGTCAAAATAATACTTAAACTTATGCGGGAGATTTAAACCATATTTGGAATATTAATGTGTGTCAAAAACAAATTTCGGAATTATGATGTGTTGTGTATTTATCTACAGTTGGATTTAAATTGTAAATAAAAAAAAACTGATTAGAATTTTATTGAATTCTTTTATTCATTTTAAAATAAATACAATAGTTTCCAATTACCATAACACATATTTCCCACAAAGACCTGTTTTAATTAAGTGATGATTTTTAATGTTTTATTAGTGTTTTTTTTTTTTGTTTTGTATTAAACCACAAACAATTGTGGTCAAATAAATTAAAAAGTTTAAAATAAATACAACGTCATATAGTTAAAATGTGTATTGTTGTAATAACTAGATTCTAATTAAGCACGACAATATTAATTGTTATAATTATTGAAAATGGAATTTACATTATTTTCTGGTTAAAATTAACATAAATTTGTCATTGAAATAGGTCAATATTTTGTTTTATTAATATCCGTTAGGTAATTTTTAATTTTCCTAAAACAGCTTTAATTGTCGATTCTGTGTATTAGTTTATCTTGGTCAACGCTAAACAGAAACTTGTAATTGTTGGTGCATTTTGAATTTGAAGTTTGTTATATTAACAAAAACACTAATTGTATTTAAAAACTGTGAAAAATCCAATAAATTTTTTTGTTGTGGGCTATTTTTGGCTATTTGGTTTTTCAACGTAAATTTTTTTCAGTGTAAAAAAAGTATTAGTGACATGTGCCAATGGTAAAAATGCTAAATTCTTATTAAGATTTGCCATTTAACCATAAATAAACTTACAAGTGAATAAACTTGCAAATCATTGAATTTTATTATCAAAATTCGTACTATGTGAGAAATGTTGATAATTGGAAAAAATTGTCTTCAGCGACGAGACTCATTTTTGGCTCTAAGGGTACGTCAACAAACAGAATTGCCGAATTACCAAAATAAGTCATGTTTTCCTGCATCAGTCATCTAATTCAATTAAATTGGCACGGTTTTCTTAGTTCATATCTTAAAACTTTATTAAAAATGTTCCGTTGTTTCCTCAGATATATAAATTAAAAAAAAAAAATAATGAAAAAACTGTTTATAAAATATATCACAATTTATGAATCGCACGTTCGACGCATTTGTCGTGTTGTACCACACCATGACGATGTCTCTCACGTCGTAAAAAACGTTCTCTTTCTTTTGTATGTGCAGATTTCAAAGGTTCAGCATCTTTTCAAATTGGTTTTTTTTGCGATTCCAATTGAATTTCTTTGCAAA
Source organism: Eustalomyia histrio (assembly GCA_949748255.1). NCBI lineage: Eukaryota > Metazoa > Arthropoda > Insecta > Diptera > Anthomyiidae > Eustalomyia > Eustalomyia histrio. Next base: position 43,823,690 of record OX456526.1, on the reverse strand, counting down.
TCCAATTAGTTTTAGCAGATTTCCCAATTGGATTTGAAAAAAAGGTTTAAAAACGGAAATTTACTCAAATTTTTGCAGAAATCAAGGAAATTTGCTCAATTTTCCCCTGTTTTCTCAAAGTTTCTGAACCTTTGTATTCTGTATAAAATTTTATTTGGCCGCTGACGGCGTTGCATCCTCTATACTATTCTTCCTCTATGGTTGTACTATGATTACCGAGTGAGGGAGGTCATCAGTACGTATAATCAAAATAATATTTTAATATTTATCATACGCCCAGTTGTCCGTAACACACATAACTAATTTATACCCTATATTTGCGATGTTCAATATTCAACGAATATTTTCTGCCACTTTTTTCACTTTTTGGTAAAACTAAAAAAGTTCTTTAAATTATTATTCGTATTATGTACTCAGCAAAAATGAAGCCGCCAAAGAAGCAATAAAAGCATCACTACTATGGCAAAGGCATCACTTCTTTTCTGATGGTTTCATCGATGAATTTAACATTAGCGTATCATTGGATGGAAGTATTCAAATGTAGCTACTAGCATTACTCATACTTTACTCTGAGGAAGCAATGATAATACAATGATTAGGTATTCTGATGCATGAGTGGAAAATGTTCATATACTTTGTAGTATTTAAGCTTTGATGAAAATTTAATTCATAAGAATGCAGAAAAATAAATTTAAAGAAGCGAACTTTATGCACTGATATAAAAATACTCTTTATTAAAACAAATAAATAATTCTGCATTTTGAACATTTTGCAAGAATTTTAATTTTTGAACAAATTTAAAATATTTATGGATAATTTAAAAACTGGTTGTACAATTTTGAAACATTTTTTAACAAATTTAAAATATTTTTGAACAATTTTTTAGTAATTTTTAAAACATTTTTGGGCAATTTGAAATAATTATAACACAATTGTTTTTTATTTTGGTAAATTCTGAATTAAAACTGGAAATGATATAGTGTTAAATAAAATACATAATGCAAAAATGCACAGATTACGTCGTCATAAATATTTAAGGCTGAAAAAATGCAAATGACAGGCCAGCTGGTTTCAATTAAAGGTAAAAAAATTGTTTTTCTTGATTTTTCAAAACTTTTATAAAAATTGCAAGACTGCATAAATTCTAATAATTAATAAAAATATTTAAAAAAGTTCATCAGAGCTATTTTCTCAATTTAAATAAATGCTTTATTATAAAAAAAAATATATACGATATGCTATAACTTATGCTTTAGAAGTAATGAAGAGTGATATTTTAATATATGCATCGGGTTTATATCCAGATCACTACATTTGAAATATGAACACATGAATGCTTTTGGAAGTGCCTTAGAATAACACCAAAAAATCATAAAAAAATGTCAACTGAAGTTTAGGAAGCAATGAAAGAAGTAATAGTCACAGAATGACTACCCTTTATTTTTGCTGGGTAGTATAATAAATACTGTACGTTTGACATCATATACTGTTACCTGTAGTATAGAAGTTTTTAGATATTTTTGATAAAATTTTGTTTTCAGAGAAAAATTTTAGTAATATTTTTTCCAGCAATAAACTAACTTTAAACTTATTTTTAACTCATTTATTTTGCCAACAAAACTGTGCTGATCAACACATTTATATTGAGGACAACAATCAGATACACTAGAGGTCGATGTCTTAGCTAATAATCGTAGTAAAAATAAAGTAAAATGGTTAAAATGCAACTCTTCAAAGACATACAAATATAACTCTGGAAGATTTTTGTATCTATTTTTCATCCATACATAAACCAAAAGAATACCAAAAATGTATGTATTTAAAAAATGTGAATACAGAAAAATTTGTTTAAGTGGTAGTTTATGATTTAAATTATAGTCAAAATAAGATATTAAAATATAATAAAGATAAAGTCCAAATCTGTGTTTATAAATAGTGATCCTTTATGGTATTTAGCGAAAATAAAACATATATGCTGCATGTAATTAATTGAACTAATTGTGTTTCTATTTAATTTATAATTATTTTTATATAAATACATTAAGATTATCAATAAAGTCATGTCGACAATGCTAAAGTCTGGATATTTTTATATTTTAGAAATCTTTGTAAATTATTTTCAGAATTGTGCAAAAAACCATTTTATTGATTTAAATTTTTAGCAAATAAATCAACTAAAATATAATTTTTCTACAAGTTTTTTGAGTTTTTTACAGTCTACTAAAATTCAGCAAAAAAAAATTATATTGGTTTTAGCGAGAATTTTTTTTATTTACAATGGCATAAGTGTTAACACAACTTTTGCTGAATTTAATAATTTTTTGCTAAAATCAACTCACAAAATTTTTACCAACACGATTTTACTGACATTAGCAATTTACAAATCATATTCTAATACCCTAACCGACCACTAGCAACAAAGGCCATCGGCTTGTTGTACCAGAGCCTTTGGTGGGAATCGAACCCACGACCCCCGCACTGATAAGCTAGCACGCTACCAACAAGCCTACCGGGGCGCTCGACCCTTTTTTATTATACCAGTAAATGCTCCAAAAATCCCTATCCATGTCACATTTGCATATGGTTCTTAAGATTACAAATCTTAAAAAGCTATTATACAAATATGGTAACATATATATTATTTAAAGTATTGTCCATCGCCTGCCACAACTTTTTCCCATCTTTCTGGCAATTTTTGGATATCAGCTTGGAAGAACGACTCGTCTTTTGAGGCAATTCAATCATCGATTGAGCCTTTGCACTGTGCATATAAACTTCTGCTGGGACAAGTCATGTGTCATCAACCGGAAAAAGTGTGTGCTGTGTGGACTTCATATTTCAGAGTATCCAAGAAGGTTTTGACTGGACTGGCAACATCTAGCCTAGCGTAGTCATGCGTAGTCGTATTCCGGACTTTTTTGCTTCAGTGAGCAGCTCAAGCGCACGAGTTGAGTCCAATAGCGTTCCCCGTGATCGTTACATTTGGTTTTAGCAGCTCGTAGTCGATCACACCGCGCTGGTCCCAGCTTCATCTAACGAATATTCGGCTTTGCGAAGGATGGTGATAGCTGTCCGGGCAAAGCCCATGACTTTTTTAGGTTGTAATGGGTCCACTTTTAATCGCCAGGCACAACAATGCGATGAAAGAAACTCTTTTTTTAAGCTGTTCACAAGCGAAGCATCGCCTTTCAATTTCGCGTGGCTTCAACTCGTATATCACCCACTTTCTTTAATTTTTAATCAATTCCGTTGCTTTTAAGCGTTTGCTGACTGTTGACTCATCCACTCCCAATGATTCTTAGAATTTCTAAAGCCTTTGGCAATCGTCCACATAGAGCAATGATTCCAGTTCTTCTGCTTCAAACTTTTTGTGCCGTTGCTTTTCTTCGAGCTCAAAATAACGCTTGTTCAGATAGAGCATGGTGGTCATAGGATTCGATCACCTTCGACTGCATTTTTCTTCATATTCCAGTAATGAAGAAGAACTCCCCACAAAAACACTTTATCTGGTATGAAATTCGAAATGTTCGAGGCAATATTTTGTACTGTTGTTTACGTTTCAACCAGATGACAAAATCTGTCAAACACGATCATTATTGAGAGTTTACAGCGATTTGACATTGGAAACTGTTTTATTGGTTCATATACTAGTGGCGGTCTCTCGTGTGCAACGCACATTATTTATTTAAGGTCCAATAAAAACAAAAAATATTATTTTCAAACACTTTTTTGACGCTTTAAAATTCCGAGGTGATCAAATAGCCCAGAGAGATCGATCATAGAATTTTGTTTTCTATCACCAATCTAAATTGTATCAAAATCTGAATGTTTAGGTCATGTTACCATTTTAGCCAAGGACGAACATTGGTATTGTACCTTAAATCGGGTAAAAAATTAACGAATAATTTACGCCTCGCACTTATATTGGAGTATTTTACTATTTTCTTTATGGTCGCTCCCAAACAAAAAAGAGTTTTGCCAGTAATCCCCTAGAATTAATGAACAGTTTAAGACGATTTCAGGAAATAAAATTATTTTTGGTCACGCCCCTTGATACCGCCCTTGCTGTTGTTTGTTTCCTGCGTATTTAAGGTCCGATCGTAACAAATCCCATATCATTGTTATTATATTGACAACAGCTATCATTTTTGACTACACAGAAAAAAATATTGCCAACAAAATTTCAATTAAATTTTTTATTTCGATTTTTGTTCATTTTTAATTAAATTTTTAAAAATATTCTAGTTTACAATAAATACTATAACAAAAGTTTATAAATAATAATTTATTTATATCTTAACTTTTATTAGAGTTATATAAAATGCAAAATTGCATCTTAAATCCCTAAATAAAAACAAAAAAGAAATGTTTACGCACATTAATAAAAGTGTCATAACTTAATTTTTTTTTTTTGAAAAATTGTATATGTAGTGTTTGTATGCATCAGAGCGTATACACTTCAGCGTTGCCAGATAAAGGGATTTGGCTTCAGATTTGAAAATTTATTGATAAAAAAAATTTTATTTTTATTAATTTCTCAGATCGGTAATGGAAAGCTATTTTTGGTAAATTAATGACGTATTGGTTTTAATGCAGAGCTTGATAATTCATTTTATTTCATATTATCAATTTTATAAAGTTATGAATAATCAATCAATGATTCGATTTTGACTCGATTAAATAATTTGTCTTGTGATTTTGTCCAGCAACGATTCTTGGTTATTTGATTTATTAAAATTTAAACAATTTGACTGATTCTATGAAAAGAATCAGGAAAAATCAAATTGATTCTCTGAATTTGATATTAATTGAATAAAATAAAAAATTATTAAAACAATGAACAGAATTTTGCAAATCGATTCGTTAAAAATTGAATCAGATTTAAAAACTAAATCAAGAAATCATGTTTTTAAATGACAATTTTAAATTATAAAAAAATTTTTAAATATTTAATTTGTTAAAATTTGAATTCTTTTATTATGCTACCCTTTTTGCTAGAATATTAAATTTTAATTTTTAGCAAACAAAATCTGCGAAAATTAAAAAAAAGGAAAATTTGATTGTTTAACAATTTGTTAAGGATTTTGGGGCATTTTTACTTTGAAAATGGGAACATAAGAACAAACTTTTTTTGGCAACACTGCGGATACGCATACACCAGTTATGATAAAGTTGGTACCATATGGTACTCCTATGAACTATTTGGTACAAATAATTTAGCAATATTCATGCGTTGAATTACACACAAACATACACTCACAATATATTTTTTGTTACCGAACGTAGTTTATTTAAAAATTAATAGGTAGTTTGTTTTTTAATGAACAATCAATTGAAATTCATAGAAATATATTTTTTAACTATTTGAATCACTCATTCAAAAAACACGCTATAACAACTTATAGACATTCAGTAGGAGTTAATATTTTCTGTTAAATGTAAAATTTTATGTTTCTGTTTCAAAAAAATAGAAATTCATAAAATTCCTTTTTGTTTTTTTCCCAAAATAATAAACAAAATTATTGCAATAAAAATTACAAGAAATTATTTAAATATGATACACATATAGAAAACAAAAGTATAAACATCTGTGTGTGTTATGTTTTGTAAAATTACATAACAATAACAAAAATTTCAATTTAAAAAGCAAACCACAACAATCGTTTTTTTCTATGTTTTGTCAGTTAAAAATTAATGGTTATTTTACACGAATTTCGATTGCTTTTACCACTTTTGTCGATTATTAAACAATGATTGAAAATAAACAAATAAATAGGGTGAATATAATGAAAACTCAGTAGTCCTCTTTTTGATTGTATTTTCGATTAATTTAATATGTATTTTTGATTATATTTAACGAAATAATAATGTGAGTGTATGTATATTTAAAAAAAAATATTGATCATTGGATTAAAATTTTAATTAATTTGAATCTGGAATTTCAATCAAAAATTTTATTAAAATTTTAATTGATTTGATGCTGGAATTTCAATTAAAAATTTGATGAAAATTTTAATTGATTTTTAGTTAAAACCTTAATTAAAGTTTTAATTGATATAATTAAAACTTTAATTAAAAATGTTGAAGATTTTTGATTAAAAAATTAGTTGATATGATTAAAAAAATAATTGAAAAATTTCAATTAATTTTAACAAAAAAAAAAATAAATTGATATAACAATTTCTTTTGCTGGTCCAAATTCAACTAAGATTTAGTGTTGCGCTAGCATATGAACCCATAATTCACTTTATAGTACCGATATTATTTTGCTCTTTGCAAAGAAATTTAGTAAAAAAAAAGTTTTAAAATATTTTATAAATTTTTTTTATCGCATTATTTAACCTTTCAAAACTTGCTGATTTTTCAATTTACCCGGCTTGTTTAATTCCAAGGCATTAGATATTAAATTTTATAAAATTTAAAAATTTCTCCATTAAACGCAAATCGAATAAAATTTCTGAGATTTTTGAGGCCCGACAAAAAAAATGGTTGTAAGGAATTGTAATATGTATAATCAGTTTTATATAAGAAAAAAGTTGAATTATAATTTTAAAAATTTATTTACCAACACTTTCATATGTAAAGTTAAAAAGTTAGTTTAATTTTTTTTTTTTATCTTTATTTACTCTGCAACTAGTCAAAATTTAAAATTGTATAAAAAAAGTAAGGTAATGAATATTTTTGTTTGTATTTAAAAAAAAATAATTTTTCTTAAAGTAACTAACGGGAATTTTTTTTAGAGGTGTAGAACCTCTAATTAAAATAAAATATATAAAGACTCACGAAATGATATTTCTTTTTAATTTTTATTTTATAGCTTATTATTTGTCATTTAGTATTAAAGAATATTTTTGGAAACGCATTCAGATGATCCAATTTTCAATTTTTTTTTGTAGCCAATTGTGACAATCAAAAATTAATTTTTTCTATAACGATACAAATATATTTTCCTAATGATTTTTTAGATAAAACTAAACATAAAAAAATACTTTCATTTGACATAAAAATGTTCACCACTTTTGCTCGTAAATGGCTACATGCAAGAGACTGAGTTGTAATGATAAGGTATGCATTCAATTGGGAAAAAATGCCTTTTTTGATTTCCTAAGCCTGTTTTTTATTTTAGCTAATAGTTTTACACCTCTAAAAATACACTCTATACCTGTACACAGCACATTATTAATATAAACCAGGGCACCTTCCATACGCGTTTATTATATTTTAAATTATTAATAAATTCATTATTTTCTATTTCCTTCTGATCAGCTAATAAATTTAAATGTGTTTCCGTTTCCTTTTCACATTTTACACACACAATATTTATTTCACGAGGACATTTTTCATAAACAATATAACTTTTACAATCATCTTGAATACAATTATTATTGTTATTAATCATTTTTTAGAAGAAAAAAATATTTAAAACACTTCCGATTATTGCAATTATTTGTAAATAAATAAATTTAATAAGGTTTTTTGTAAACAATTTATACACAAATTATCACAATTAATACACTGTGTTTTCACAACACTTGTTATCATATCACAAAGAACCATGATAACATTGACCCAAGTCGCGCATTGGCTTCCTTAAAATTATGTGAAGTAATTTTAATTTTTTGTTTTCATTTTGGTGTTTGTCTTTTTTTTTTGTCTTGTTTAAATATTTAGCCAGTTGTCTTAAACACAATCGACGATCATCGACGACTGATATAATAATTTATTGATTTGCAAAATTTTATTTTGTTGGATGTGCTTTATTGATTAAAAGATTTTTCCAATAACAACAATCGGCTACAACAAAAATAAATTATTTAAATAAAGAGGGGTTTTTTTGTGCATGAATGTGTATCTTTCATTTTGCTATGAATCATGATCTTGATTTTAACCGATTTTTTGTTTCAAACAAAGAAAATCTTAGTTTATTTAAAAAAGTACAGCATAACTTTAGGTGTAATGAACACATTAAAATGGCTGCAAATTTAACCCTTAACTGCACATTACGTTGTATGAAGAAAAAATGTAATAAGTGTTACCCAAAAATATTAATTTGAGTATTAAACTACGTCTCCCAAAAATTAGGATAATCAGTTATTAAAAAATGTCTCTCATCGGTCCTGAAGTTTGTAAATTGTAACATTAGCAGTTGGCATGTCAACCCAGTCAATTTGTGCTTTGAAAATCAAAGATGGTTGCCAGGGTAAATTCTAAAAATAGATGAAAAAATTTCATTTGTACGGATAATCAATTTATTAACTGTGGAAAGTATTTTCGCATTTCGCTTTTCCTCTCAGCCAGTTCAAACCATGAGTTGTTGTTTGGTGGTGGCTCAGAATGAGTCTGACGATGACCTGCCTCTAGTGCTGATCGTTTTTTCCTCTAGTATTGATGCTTTTTCCATCTTCTCTTAATTATGATTTCGAACCTGAATAATTTTAAAAAAATAAAATTAAAAACTTACAGATCAAATCAACATATTATTAATATTATTACAAAGAAATTCGCATAAAAAAGCGCTACTAAATTTTAGTATTGATATCTTGAATGGTTAATGAGCATTTTATACAAGTGGCCGCTACTGGCAGTATATCAACCAATATTACAGTTTTTAATGCCTTGCCGGTAAGACCTATTTTAAATGCGCGTCTTTGGCAGCTTGTGTCATTTGGTTGAAATGTAAAAAAAAAAATTTGTACCAGAAAACATGCGGCCGAGGATCATCGAATCTCAATCCCCTATGACACTACATTTTTTACGCCTATTTTGATTTTTTCGACAATAGCGAGAGCAAATGCTAATGACAAATTTGAATCGGTAAAAAGCACAAGCATATTTGTAAAATATTAGAAACTTGAAATTTTTAAATTTACTTATTTATACCTAGTACTTTTATAATTACTGACACACTGTTAGTCGCCCCCACTGTAAGAAATCCACTGAACATACTCTCGTTACGTTGACAGTTTTTTGACAACTAGCATTTAAACTTCATTTTTGTGTAAAAAGTTTTTGTCGTGCGTTACTTAAAATTATGGAATGGGGAGATATTGAAAACCGTATTGTCGTAATTGGCCTAAAAAAATGTGGAATGGAAACTGGAGACATTTATCGAACATTGCAGCCGCTCGGGTTAGTCGTAGTTTTGTTTATCGTGCTGTGAAACTGTTTGGGGATACTGGTGGAGTAGCAGACCGTCCGAGATCTGGCCGTCCGCGCTCTGTGCGAACTCCCAGAGCCGTTAAAGCTGTACAGAATCGAATTTATCGAAATCCACTCCGAAAGCAGCAAATAATGTCGCGGGAGATGAATATATCGAAGGTATCCATTTCTCGCATCATTAAATATGACTTGGGACTTCGGGCTTACAAAAGACACATGGGGCATCTACTTGCGGCGGCGTTAAAGCAGAAACGGAAGCAAAAATCAAAAGCATTGATTCGCCAGTACGTCAAAAACCGCCACAGAAAAATTATGTTTACTGACGAGAAAATTTTTACTGTGGAGGAGTCGTTCAATAAACAAAATGATAGAGTCTATGCTAAGTCATCTCTGCAAGCAAATGAATTGGTTCCTAGAGTTCAGAGAGGTCACCATCCTGCTTCTGTGATGGTATGGTGGGGAATCGCCTATGATGGGGTCACCAAGCTTCATTTCTGCGATAAAGGTGTTAAAACTTCGGCAAAGGTGTACCAAACTGACGTTTTGGAAAAGGTTGTGAAGCCATTAAATAGCACATTGTTCAAAAACGAGCCGTGGACCTTTTAACAGGACTCTGCTTCAGCCCATAAGGCAAAAACCACACAAGACTGGTTAAAAAACAATTTACCAAACTTTATTTCTACAGATGATTGGCCATCGGGCAGTCCAGACCTGAATCTTTTACACTATAAATTGTGGTCCGTTTTAGAAGGCATGGTCTGCACTACTCACCACAAAAATTTGGAATCGCTTAAGCGTGCACTTATCCGCGCAGTGGACAATTTCCCCATGGAGGTCATGCGTACTGCAATAGACGATTGGTCGGTCAGACTTCGGGCGTGTTGGAAGGCAAATGGCGGCCATTTTTAATAACTTTTTTTTTTTTTGTTATATTCTTCAATATTTAAAAAACCAAAATAAAAAGAAAAAATTCAAAAATCTCTTGTTGTTTGTTTTTTATCAAGAAAAATCCGTGTGTCAGAATAATTGAAAGTACAGGTAAAAAAAAAGGAAAATTTCAAATTACGTCACGTGACCAGTTCAATGTGATTTGGACCGGTAACGGGAACGGTTTTTCATATGAAAAGACCCGGTCACTTTAACATGGGCTTGTCCTAGGAGGGGGTAAATTGCCATATGTAACATGTCACAGGACTGGTATAAAAGAACATGTTGTACAACAAACTCCAAACAGCTTATCACAGGGCTCGTAATTTTAAACTCATCACATGATAGAGGCTTTTAAACCTAGCATGTGGTAAGTTTTTTAGAAACCGGCACTATCTTTACTTAACATGGGACTAGTACTTTCCGACCCAATACGTGGTAGAGACTTTTTTTACTAATCACGTGATAGGTACTTTAGAAACTGATCCTGTTTTCGCCTACCACGGGAATGATACTTTCAGACCCATCACGTGATATAGAATTTTAAGCCGTTCACATGGTAGGTACTTTAGGAACCGTGATATGTATTTTCGGAATCGGACCTGTTTTCACCAATCTCGGGACGGGTCCCAATTCCCAACTGACACCTTTTTTTCCCGCAGGGTAATCATCATTAATAAGTTTTCATTTAAAGTTATTGTTCTGTTTCTGTCTACACTCTAATAAATTTCTGTTGAAATTTACCCAACTTATGGTAGGAAACTGTACTCCTACAATAAGTTGGGTGAATTTACTCTGTGAGCGTAAATGAAAAAAAAATACACACATTCTGCGTAAGTTGATGAACACAAAATAGGTAAAATTACATTAAAAGTGCGTAAAATTTCAATGAAATTTAAAAATTAAAGAGTAAATTCACCAAATTTGTGCGTTAAGAAACATGATTTTCCTGTAAATGTACACATAAAATGCAGAAAAATTATACAAAAATGCTCACATTTTCTACCATGATATTGAAAATTATAAAGCAAAAAAATTTTTGTTTTGTAATAAAAAGCAATAAATTTATTTTTTAGTAATTCACTATAAAAAACATAATTTTGCTGTTTGTTAACTCACAGCAAGAATAAAAACAATAAATTTATTGTTTAGAAATTCCAAATAATTGATAAATTTAAAAAACTAATAAATCTATTTTTTAGGTTTAAAAAATTTTATCGATTTTTTTTCAATTTCAAAATTTTATCTTTTTTTACTACTATAAGTCAGTATATTTACAATCTTTGTGCGTAAAATTTTTATTTAACAAAATAATACTAATTGTGTGGGTATTATTGTATATGAAAGTGTGCACAAAATATTTAATGCATTTGGTGTTTATATTTACCGAATTTTCGTAATATTAAATAAAATTTTTTGTAGTAATTTTACAAACATTTTTTTAGAGTGTAACGTTTTTCTACAGAAAAATCTAGCAAAAACACTAGAAACAATCTAGTGTCATACAGCCTTTAGTGGAAGTTTACGGCCAACAATCGTGTCGGAGGTGGTTTGGTCGACCGCTCGGTGGTCGCTTTAAAAATTATGATTTTGAGCTCGAAGGCAAGGAATGGCCGGGTCAACCCAAAAAGTATGGGGACGAATGTCAAACACTTCAGAAGTTGACAAAATCATTGGTAGTGGATGAGTCGACAGTCAGCAAACCCCTAAAAGCCATGGAATTGATTCTAAAGCAAGAAAACTGGGTACCGAACGATTCTTTCTATGTTAACAAGCCATTTGAAGTTGACGTGTCATTAATTTTTTTTTAATATGGACAAAATTGAATATCGTGCAGTCATTAGATACTTTGTTTTGAAGGGTTTAAAAGCAAAGGAAATTTATGAACAATTGTTAGAAGTGTATAAGGGAGTCCTCACCTTCAAAACGCACCATTGAATTTTGGGCTGGTGAATTTAAACGTGGTCGTACCAGCCTTAAAGACGATCCACGCGAAGGACGACCAAACACTGCAACCACAGCAGAAATCATTGAGCAGGTACATATTATGGTTAGTGAAGATTTAAGTTTGACTAAGCGTGAAATTGCTAATGCCATAGGCATCTCAGACGAACGAGTACTTCATATTTTACATGTAGAATTACGTATGAAAAAACTGTTTGGAAAGTTAGTGCCGCACACATTAACAATTCAACAAAAACTGGATCGAAAACAAATTTCTCAGCGTAATTTGGAGCGTTTTAAGCCGAATAAAACCGACTTCTTGCATCGTTTTATAACTATGGATGAGACTTGGATCTACCACCATGATCCTAAATTGAAACAAGAACGTTTACAGTGGACTGAAGCTGGTTGTTCAGCTCCAAAGCAGGTGAAGTCACAACGATCAGCAAAGAAGGTTATGGCATCAGTTTTTTGGGATGCAAAAGAAATTTTGTTGATTGATTATCTTCAGAAAGGTAAAACAATCAACTCTGAATATTATTGCAGCCTTTTGGATCAGCTGGATGAAAAAATTCGTGAGAAAAGACCTGGCTTAAAGAAGAAAAGAATCATTTTTCATCAAGACAATGCACCTTCTCACAAAAGTGTTTTGACGATGGCTAAATTCAAAGAATTAAAGTACGAATTGCTTGAACATCCACCGTATTCACCAGATTTGGCTCCCAGTGACTACTATCTCTTCAGAAATCTCAAACAATTTCTTCGTGGAAAGCATTTTTCGTCGAATGAAGAGGCCATAGCAGCCGTAGACGGTTATTTTGCAGAGCTTCCGGAAAACCATTATAAGGATGGGATAAAATTATTGGAAGATCATTGGAACAAGTATATTAAGCTTCTAAGAGATTATATTGAATAAAAAAATACATTTCGTAACAAAAACAGTATTCTTTCATTTCGAGCGCAGGAACTTTTCAACCAACCTGTATAATGTTCTTTAATAAAGTTCCCAATTTCTCATAGTTTTATTATTTTTACTGCAGCAATAAAATGTAATTTCCCTTGAGTTAAACAGTTTTATTATTAAACCTAACCTTAAATCTTTTTAATTATTAAGAACATTATGTTGACAATAAAATGTTAATTATTATTAATCCTTTTTTTCGTGAAAAATTTTTGTTTATTAAACCTTAATATAAGGTGTTAGTAAATCTATATAAATAATAGTGGAATAAGCATCATATGTTTAAAAAAAAACTTTAAGATGAATTCACGCTTTTCACACATACAACACACATTGTAAATATCCTACAGATGAAAATAATAAATTATTTATAACGTTCAAAAAGATGTCTTTAAAGCTTTCTTATGAAAGTGACATAATTATAACCGTACTTAAAGTTGGCACTTAAGTACATGTAAAATGTTAGTAGTTGTTGTATTATAACTAGTGTTGTAGAGAACTAAATTGTATGTTTGTAGTTATGTTGAAGATACTCGTATCTTAGTTATTTTTAAAAAAGCTGTAAACAATCCTTAACTGGAGATGTGATAAGTAATCTTAACAAAACTTTAACTACTCCTCATTATTCTTGTTATCCAATCCAATCTACTCACTCCTCTGAGATTTTAATACAGTGTATATATTCGAATTTTTATAAGGATTGTGGTTGTTTCAAGATTAAGTTTATGAAATGTATGTGTGTGTGTGTGTGTGTGTGTACTTGTCTTTTGTTTATGCATTCATAAAATTAATACTTGAATATATACTTACCAGTTGTACAGTCAAAAAACTGCTAGTCAATCATTTTGTTATTATTAAATCGAAAAAAATATTTACATATTATTCGACAATGTATCTACCCTGCACCGAAGATAACATACATACATACATAGAGAAAACAGATTCATTTTGACAACTGAATTTCTTGCCCAACAAATATTTTAGTTGGATTCACTGATTTATTTGTTTGTGGAAATTTTCTATCTAATTATTTTAGTTTTCTTCGATCTTCTCTATTTATATTATATTCCTTATTGAGCCAAAGATCCTTTATTTATAAAAAATTTAATTATAAATCTTTATTTATCCCAATATTTCGTCACCACATTGGGTGACTTCTTCAGGGGAAATTGTCTTTTTTTATAATTAATAAATTAATTTTCTATCTATAAAAAACTATTAGATTGCAAAATGTCTTAAATATTATCCCTCCTATTTTAACCAATTTTGGTAAGAAATTATCTATGAACTTGAGAAAATCAATATTTTCTATAGAAAATTGCGGCAGCCAAATAAATGATTTTTGAAAAATTTCCATTTACATTTGTAGCAAAGTTTAAAGTTTCTCTTATAATACATATCGAAATCACCCAATTTATTTTAAGAAACTTTTTCTTTGACAAGGAAATCTGCCCAAAGCCGATTTGGATGAAACTCGGAACAATGATAGAGAGTAATATTATAAGGTTTTATGGTCTACGTGCCAAATTTCAAGTTCTTGGCTGCTACGATTTGTGCTAGCTGTTTGGATAGGACGTTATTAAAAGTATACCATATAAGGGACTATTAAATTGAGTGGACTAATTCGTTGATGAGTTCAATACCATTGCATTCATATAAATTTTAATGTAACTATTTGTATTACCATTTTAAAATTTAATAATTTTATTTCATTGATCAATGGCAATTATTTTAAATTTAATTACCACACATAGAATACTATGTAGTTTTTAGTTTAATAAAAAACTCTTCACTTCAGTTAAAATTAAAGGAAAAATTACAAAATGCAAATAAAAAATTTTTTAAAAAGGCACCAATGAAAAAATTTTTAACAAGGCACCAACAATGGAATTTTTAAACACAAAAAAAAATAGTTACTTTTTTGTAACTTAAATTTTAATTTTCAAAGAATTTTTATATGAAAGATAAGAATAAACAAACATTTAAAACAAAAAATTCTTAGAAATCTACTGAAAATTGTGTGACATTTTTCTCTGTGTACATTTATTTTTCAAAGAAATATTTATTTTAACTTTTTTATCCATTTGTTCAAAATAATTTACTCTCATTTTTATACCCTTCACCACAGGTGGAAGGGTATATATATTATATATATATAAGTTTGTCATTCCGTTTGTAATTTCTACAATATTGATCTTAGACCCTATAAAGTATATATATTCTGGGTCCTTATGGAGAGCGAAGTTGATTTAAGGATGTCCGTCTGTCCGTTTGTGTGTTGAAATGGGTTTTCCGAAGAACCCAGACATGATGAGGACTTGATTGTTTTTTATTTCTGTTACATGTGATCCATTTCTGTTTGCTATTAAAAATCAGACAGATCGGTTAATAAATGGCTGAGATATTAGCAAAAAACCAGGCCTACCTCTAATTTTTTCGGTAAAATCTTTTTGTTTAATTTGTATGTAGAATATTAAGCATAACAAACACATCCATGTGTTAAAATTCTTTTCTTTCATCTCCACCTTTTATACACAAACAACACACATACAAAGATTTGTCATTTAAATAAAAACTTAACAAATCTCTAATGAACGAAGACTTTTATATATGTGCCTCTATTGACGATGATTTTGTGTGAGCTTCAAAAGCTCAGTTGTCTAGACGCTATGTCACAAATCCTTTTTTTCTCTAAGGCCGCGGGTTCGAATCCCGGTCAATTCACTTTTTTTTGTACATTTTTTTTTATTATTTTCTTAAGACTTTTTTTTTGTTTATTATTGGTTTTTTTTTAACATTTAATAATTAATTTATATAAAATTTTATATTAATAATTAAATAATCCATAAATAGGCTAAAAACATAAAAATTTTTAAGGGTCGTGGGTTCGAATCCCGGTCAATTCACTTTTTTTTGTACATTTTTTTTTTATTTTCTTAAGATTTTTTTGTTTACTTTTTGTTTTTTTTAACATTTCATAATTAATTTGAATAAAATTTATATTAATAATTAAATAATCCATAAATAGGCTAAAAACATCAACATTTTTATAAAAACCCTCTGATACAAACAAAATACAAACGGTTTTATTTCTATTTTTTGCTCCGATTTAAAAGAATTTATAAAAAGATTTTTAAACCATTTTCTCATATATTAAGAAAATTTTATACATAATTTCCCTTTGAGTGCAACTTTTTTAGGTCATAACTTATAATAATTTATAAAAAAAAAAATTATAAACTATTTTCCCTCATATTTTTAAAATTAAGCTAAATAAATTAAAAATAAAAAAGCGAAATAAAATCCCAAATACAAGTTTGCCAGCTAAATCAAACTTTTTTGTAGAAATAAAACACATGCAGTTCTAGTGATTTCTTTTAATGATTTGTAAAAAAAATTTTTTTTTGGTCGAAAAAAGCTTTTTTTAGAACTAAAAAGATTTTTGAAAAAAATATATGACAGCACTATGATCGTGATTGTTGTTGTTTTTATTTTATTTGTTGAACTTTTTGTCTTTCACCTCCTCACCTTTTACCCACAAACAACAAATCCATACAAAGGTTTGTCATTTAAGTAAAACCCAAACAAATCTGTTTTAAACGAAAACTCTTTATTTACTTCTATTAACGACGTTTTCTTATGTCATTCAATGGCTCAGTGGTCTAAGCGCTTTGTCACAAATACTTTTTTTCTTTTAGTCGCGCGATCGAGTCCCGTCTACTCAACTTTTTTTATTTTTATATTTTTTTATTTTCTTAAGACTTTTTGTTATTTTTTTATTTTTTTTTAACAAAACAAATGCGTCCAGCACAGTTGTCTTAACGATGTTGGTCAGCTTTTCTGTATAATTGGAGAACGGAAAGAGGAAAAGTTTCCAAATAAGGTACGAGCATCTTGGTTAGCAATACACAACATCTGACCAAATGTGGGCGGGATCCTTGAATTGGGCGTGGCACAAAATAGATTAATTTATATCTTAAAAACGGTAAGACCGTAATTAAATACTCCATAAATGGGCTAAAAACATCAAAATTTTTATAAAAACTAAAATGTAATATGACCTATGGATACGTCTTATATATCCAAAGATCGAAAATCTTTAGTAGAACATATTTGCTGAAAGTAGTTATGACCTAAACATAAATTTTTTTAAATACCTACTTTCGGGAACCATAAATCTTTCAGAGTCCAAGTTTTATCACTAAACTAAATGGTAAATTTCCACCTAAAGATGTCCGTATATAAATCTGTCCGTATATAAATATGTCCATATATAAACTTCACTATTTTCCCAACCATGGTGAAGGGTATATAAGATTCGGCATAGCCGAATTTAGCCGCTCTTACTTGTTTTCACTTGTTTCAAATGTAATAAAAATGTTTACCCACAAAACGGAAATTTGTGGTTTATTTGTTATTAAAAATTCAAATTTTGTTTACAGCTTAAAAAAAAATATTCAAAAACTCCAATTTTGTTTGTTTTTTGAATTGTTTCTATATATACAAAATTATTCCAATTCAAATTACAAAGACTTAATAAACCCACACACACATAAGGCTATTCACACAAAATGTGTTTATAGACTGTGTGAGTATATATTTTGTAGATTAATAAACAAACAAAAAAAAATAAAAAACCGAAGCAATTTCAAAAATATGAATAATCATTTATTTTTACGGAATTGGTAGGCAATATTTTAATTTTTTTTTAACTGAATAGCTATTTATTTTTACTGATGTGTCTGTTGTTTTTTTTAAAGATAAATAATAAAAACAATTTGATTTAAAGGAAAAGAAGGTAGACCGGGTTTTAAATGAAATATAATTTCTTTTAAATGAAATATAATTTCTTTAATTAATTCTGAAAATGAAGCAAAAGCGGTCAAATAGAAAACAAGTAAAAAAAAGATTCGGCTGTGCCTAATACTTGAATACCCTTTACCAATACCCAAAAAAAAATTTCTTCTGTTTTTGATACAAATAATGTAAAAAACTTTCGAAGTAAAATTATGGAGGTGAAAAAATGTTTTCAGGTGAAAAAATGTTTTCAGGTGAAAAACTTTTTTGGATGTGAAAACAAATTTTGTGGTAAAAAAATTTTTGGTTTAAAAAAAATTTTTGGATGTGAACAAATTATTTTATTATTATTATTTTTAAAGAATTAATTTTTCATTGATTCCAAAGTATCGTTTTCTTCTGATTTTTCTCTTCTAAGGCAGTTCTTTTCACAACTTCCAAAAGTGTAATTTTTTAATGAAATTTAACAATTTTCGAATCTATGACGGTTAACTTATTTTAAAAACAACTAAAGTTACAGTTAAATTCTTAAAATCGTAGTTATTATTATTACAAAAAGTAAAAAATTTATTGCAGTAAAAATTGCATGAATTTCGAATAAAGTAATTTAATAAAAAAAAGCCCGATTTCTGAATGTCCCGTTATTATTTAACCAACAGAAAAACTCAAAACGAAGTGTAATGGGAAACATTCCACTTCGTTTTTTGTGTTTCATTTTATTCTATTTCGTTTCCCTTGTTCAATGTTTCAATTACATCCGTTCCCTGTTGCATGCCAATGCATTGCTTTTATTTAATGTTTCAATTCCATTTGTCCCTCGTTCTATTCCTCTTGTCTAATGTTTCAATTCCAATCGTGTCCCGTTGAATTTCATTTGGTTTTCAAATTTTTGTGTATCAATTTCGTTCATTTTTTCCCTTTTTGTGATTCCCAATTTTTACCATATCCCTCGAGAAAATTCTAAAAATTACCCTATAAGTATATCAGGCGATTCTTTATATAATACTTTTCTATATTCTGGTTCTTCAGGCAAATCAGTTTAGGGTGACCATTAAGGAAAATACTTTTCTCCCTGTGAACCACGATTTTTTCCTTGTTCCGAATTTTTCAAAATGTACCTTACTCCAAGAAACACACATTTAAAATTTCAAGTTTATAGTCAAATTGGTTTGGGCAGGCTGACAAAAAAGATAATTTTCCCTTTTTAAACCCTCCTTGATGGAATTTTTAAAAATCTCTTCCTATATACTAAATTTCAAATTCCTAGGCCCTTAAGGGAAAAATTTTCTCCTTTTAACTTCAAAATGTAGCGTATTAGCAAGTTAGCCCATATTCCATGAAACATATATTTTAAATTTATATCTTAAGAGTTTGGGTAGACTGTCAAAGGGGCGAGTTTTACCCTTTTTTGTTCATCTCTGTAAAATTTTTCAATTTGCTTCTACGCTGGAGGAGGAGATGAAGTTTCAAGCTCAAGCGGTTTGGGTTGGATGATGATGATTATTAGAAAAGCCCTAACTCGATTTTTTCCAAAGAAGGGAAGCAATAAACTAACTTTAATCCTAAAAACTTTAAATAAAAAATTTCCTTAAATGCAAGATTTAAAGTTTATTGTTGCTTGTAAATATTGCATTCAAAGAAATCTTATACACAAAAATTTCTTTTCATAGAGTTTTCTACCTTAACTCTAAAAAAAAATAACAAGTCAAAGGGACTTTCTATATTAAACCATAGATATGCAGATTAGTAACGTGTTACTTTAGGTATCAAAATATTTCTAAGGGTTGTCATGGCTGAGTAATGACTGAGTCCCATCCAATACCAGGTCTTTGCTGGTTACTTTTTAAAAGCTCTTTAAATGGCTACTGTAAAATTATTATAAGTATGGTGTTTTCAATACAAAAAAGTTCAGCGTTAATAAAGTTTAAAAAACATATTTTTTTTTCATGAAAACTCATTAAGTTGGATATAAGTTCATATCTCGTTACTGGAAATATCTTACAGCTTTACAAAAGTATTTCAAATGAGTCAAGTTGCAAAGAAAATTCTAATAGCAATTGTCATCTTATGATTATCTTTATGATTATCTGCCAGTTTTAATAAATTACAAACAATATGATAAACTTAAAATATATCCGATTGTATAGTGAAAGGCGTAAAAATGAAACCACACTAACCATCCTTCGTAATTGTGTGGTCATAAAATGTTCTATCTTAATCTTTATGGAGATAAAAAGGAAAATAAAAAAAACATTAAGAAAAACAAGAAAAAAAAAATTATGTCAAACAATTTATGAAATTTGCTTGGTTAAGACTAATTTAGTAGCGGCACAAAAGCTTTAATAAGTTATGTGGTGTTAAATATGAATAAATTATGTCTTTAAATAAAATAAATTTTTTAACTTAAGATCATTATTATTTCAGAAATTCTCCAGAAATCAATTTCCTTTCCAAACTTTCATTATTAGTTTCCACCTTATAATTATTCATAATGTACATAAATTTCATAATCAACAAATGGTAATCAAATAAAACTCAAAACTGCAAGTCGCATTAAGTTACTTCCGCTGAAGGCTGCTATAAAAACGGAAAACTAAATTGCAACTTAATTTGCAATTGAAAATAACTTAAAGCAGAATGACATTTTAAAAAGGTGCTTCAGCAGCCAAAGAAACGAAAACTAAATTTACAGGCTATGTTGTGTTTTGTTTTTTTTTTTTTTTTTTAACAAAACGTTACCACTTTACCAAAGAACAGGATATTAGAATGAATGAAAAAATGACGAATAAAAATTAAAAAAAAAACAGCAGCATAAAACTAATGGAGAACGGATGAATGGACGTCATTTGCATAATAGGGATATTACCGTAGAGGTAATAAAAACTTAAAGAACCTTCTATATGTAAAAAGTTTTAACACTTTGCTGAAATTTATCAAACTTTTCATAAATATGACAACATTAAAAAAACAAAACCCTAAAGAAAACGCTTTCATTAATACTAAAGTTCTATAGCATTTCTAATGACGTGAAATATGATCTATATTAGGCCATCCAAAAAAAAAATTAAGGGTTCCAAAACAAGTAAAATAAACAAAATTATGCCTGACCTAAAAGTACCCTAAACCACAGTACAATTTGAGTCATATTCCGGGAAGGGAAGCAAATCCGTCAATGGACCAGATGTGGGCGGAAAAAGTTAGTGGTTCAATAAATATTTATAATAAAAAATCTAGATATAATTGCCAAAAAGTCTTAAAATTTGGAGAATTATGGTTCATAAAAAAATTAACAACTAGATACCTACGATTTTGTGCGTCTAAATACAATTTAATCGCAATTCAGATAGGACATTTCTGTGGGATGTATGCCTGCGCAAAGAAAACATATTCATTCACTCAGAATATTATGTAGTTAACTGTTTGTAGTTTAATAAAAAAGTTTTCCGTTCCATTTTAAAATAAAGGAAAATACATTTATTTTTCAAGGAAATATCTATATTAACTTTTTTATACATTTATTCGAAATAATTTACCATCATTTACCATTTTTTTTCAGTTTCATTTATTTTTTTCATTTGTTTGAAATTTAATAAAAATTTACCCACAAAACGGAAACTTGTGGTTTATTTGTGTCCGTAACAGTTATTACATTGTTTGCTGTCTGTTTCGAAAAAAAATATTCAAAAAATTTCAATTTGTTTTTTTGTTTAAATTGGTTGTATATATACAAAATTTTTTAATACAAATTACAAGAACTTCATAAACACACATACATACACAAATACATTCACACAAAAAGTGTTTATAGCTTCATATGCAAACATATTAAAAAAATAAAAAATACAAAAACGGAAATAATTTCAAATAAATGAAAAAAACATTTATTTTTTAAGGATTGGTAGGTAAAATTTTGACATTTATTTCAACTGATTATATCATTTGTTTCTTACGGATGTGTCAGTTGATTTATCAACATTTAAAAATAAATAACAAAAGGCATTTAATTAAAATGAAAATTAAGTAGACCGGTTTTTAAATGAAATATCATTTCTTTTAAATGATATTTTCAGTTATTTTAACTTACAAAATTTTTTAAGTGTTGTAACGTCTGAATTTCTAGCCAACTAAACAGTTTGATGCAATCAAATGTATTCCTGATACGATTAAAATATATAATTTCAACCTAAATTCCGTTGTATTAACCGAATGTTAGTCGCCACAAACAAAAATGTCGATGGTTTCATCCAAACTATTCGGTTATCATGAAATTCGGTTGTTACAATGAATCTGTGTTTTCGTTGTGAATATGAACCAATATTAACCAGCTTCAGTAGTGATAGTCATGTGTGTTGAGGTGACAACCAAATGATGAGATGACAACCTGTGGGGCTCGCAAGTAAAAGGCACTGTTGGTATTTTTGTTTCATAAGTTTATTTTTCTTAGTTTTTTTTCAATTTGTTTGTTTTGGTATTTGTTTTTTTTTCTCTTTAATTCCAGTTTTGTGTTACAATGTTTTTTTCTTTTACAATGCTTTTCTTTTCTGTTTCACTTTACAAACGTCTTTTTTTTATGTTGTTGTTTTTTTTAAGTTGTGTTTTTTTTTATTTCTTTATTAAATTTTTAGTTTTCACAAAAAAACCTTTGCTTATGCGTGCAACTTTTAACTTTTTCTAACTTCAAAGAACCCGACCACCAAAAACTTTTAGTGCTGTGAAAGTATGAGGTTTTTGGGTTACCAAGTAGGTACCCATACCTTCACAGCACCAATTCCGTGTATGGGGTCGATGGCATGCTTACACTAGTCTCTGCTATTGCAGGACATATCATGCAATAGTAGAGTGGTGCAAACAATGTGTATTCTACAAAACGCTTACTCGCTGAGATACCTAGAATAATTAGATATGCTGTAAAGCTACACCAGGGTCTTAACCAAACCAGTCAGATTCCCTAATTAACAAACTTATCCTACAGATAATCATATCGGACAGGACCGTCAGATCATCCAAAAAAGGATGACAAAAATAAGCAGCACTCCGGATGGAAAACTCAGGATACTATTGGCATATTAACACGCCACGCCCAGCTAGTTCATCAGCAACAATGTTTCCACAACTGTCCCAGTGTCCCGGCAACTCTTTAAGTGTCAATCTCGAATTTCTCGCCATCTTGAGAAGAAATAGCATTCATGGACAATACCTGGTGTGGAAACACATTTGTCAGCGTAATGGCCGCTTGGCTATTGGTAACAACAACGACATCCTCTGAAGATATCCCTTTGCAACCCTTCCAAGATATTTCCCGTTGTAAGGTCACTATTTCGGCCTCTAAAGTACTACACTGATCCGGCAGTCTGAAGGAAAGTCGACAATCATAACGATCTTAATATACGCTACCCATATGTTTCCTTCCCTTTTGAGGCCATCCGTGTAAACCACGAGTGTCGCAGCAGATATGTCGACCTGATCTGACCACTACGCTCTGTCCGGTATCCAAGTTCTAAATTCGAAATCGAAGCAGGTTTTGGGGGTTTGATAATCAATACATACAAACTGCTGCCTCAGTATCACGGCATGTCCAAACGATCTGTAGGTACACACAGAATATTCAAAAGACTTCATTGGGGCGGACGAAGACCGGCTTTAATGAGTAACGCCATTATCCCATAAAAATCACAATAAATTTCTTGAGAAGAGTGCACCCAAAATATATACCCCATGGGTCTGCGAATGCGACTGATAAGTACTTTAAAATCCCTCTTACCGCAGTGGGGCATAAGTTTTCAGTTTCCACACAAGCCTTTTATCCGTGATAACACTTAAGTACTCGGAAAGTTCGAGCTCAATCCTATTATGAAATTTTTCAAAAACGATTAAGAATAACCATAAAACTATCTCATTGCAACAAATAAAAATATTTTAAACAAAATTCCAAAAAAAATCACAGGCTTTAAAAAAGTAAAAACATAAACGAATTTATCATTTTGTTTTAGTTTGCTAATTTTTGTTTTGAAAAATATTTTTAGTATATTTTTTTGATTTTAAGGTCCAATTTTAATTGTTTTAAGGGCTGATTTTTACAACTAAAAAAGTTTTTAGTGCTGTTTTTTTAGTGATGTTTTATTTTTGGACATGAGTGTGTTGCAGAGAATAAATATGTGTTTTGGTTCAAACGCTGAATATACTCCAACACACATATTTGTTGATGATTTTGAATCAATCAAACGACGTGCAAATTGTTTTGTCACTGATTTATAATCATCGGTCGTTGTTAAACTATTGATTTTATTCTGTTCATTCGAGCCAACAATAATTTTTTTGATGTAGAATAAATCAGAAAAAACAACAAACAACGTGTATGAGTGTAATCATAATTAAAACAAAATAGTTTATTATCTATAAAAAGGGGGTGGTTTTGTAGAAACACATTTCATAAATGTTATATGTATATTAGGGTGGGTCTAAAATACTTTTTTTTAGAATTTTTATTAGGAATACCAAAAATATTGTTCCTTGTGAAATTTTTTTTTTTTAATTTAGGTCGACATCTCAGGCTCGCCCGATCCGGTCAAAGTTAAATATTGCCTAATTTTTCAATTAAAATAGATGAAAAAAAATTTAGACAATATTTAAATTTTTCCGGTTCAAGCAAGCCTGAGATATCGACCTAAATTTTTTTCCAAAAAAATATTTATATTTCACAAAGAAGAATATTTTTATTACTAATAAAAATTCTAAAAAAGCGGATTTAAGTCCCACCCTAATGTAAACAATATCATTTATGAAATGTGTTTCTATTTTGTTTTAATTATGAATACACTCATACGCGTTGTTTGTTGTTTTTTTCTGATTTATACAACGCTGACTTTTTGTTGAGTGATTAAATTTGCAGTAAACATAATCGACATATGATTCAAGCTGGTCCGAATTACGCGTTCAGTAATTAGTGAATTTTGTTGAATTATGAAATATGAACAAGAATTTTTGTGTATGATTATATCAAGCCAAAAGTTGATTTTGCAGTTCTCTGGTGTGGTGTGAAAAGTATTTTCACTTCCGGTCCCTTTTTTTAAACCTATGTAACATTTTAAGGCTATTGAAGTTTGTTATTAATTATAACAATAACATTTTATTCAATATCCACTTTTTTCAAATTAGTAAATTTTTTGCTAATTTTAGCATATCGATTTTCACAAATTTGTAATATGATATCTGAAGTTAGCAACAAAAATTTGTAAATATTCTGTTAAAATTCTGTAACTTGTAAATAGCAAAAAAGTTTATTAGAATTATAATTTTTTTATAAAAAATCGGTACAAAAATAGTAAAGTGGGATTGGAAACCGTTTACAAATTTTTCTACTTACTTTTTTTTCTAAGTTTATCTTTTGCCTGAAATTACGGTCATTATTGGTCTGTAATCTATCGGTTTCGAATAGAATGTCATCCCCTCTTGGAGATAAATGCAACGTTACTCATGGTCCATCTTTTCTGACTATAGCACCATTTATTTATCGCTAAATCGGCTCAGAGTAGGTATTTGATTTTTAGTAGATTAAAAAAAAAAATCAAAAACCAATAAGATTTTTTGCTGAATATAAGTAGACTGTAAATTTGTAAAAAATAAGTTCAAATTTTTTGCTAAAACACTATTTCAGCAAAAAAATAATTGCTGAAAACTAGTTTACTTGATATACAATGCCTTTTACTAATTTTTCTACTAATTTATTTTTTTTTTGAGCGTGGTAACAAACATCGGCCCTTTCCATTTTGTGGTATAGGATTCAAAAATTACTGATAAATAAATGACTGATACTAAATAAAGAAATTTTGCCACGGAAATCTACTATTATTATTTTAATTAGTTCTTACAATTTCAGGCTTCCAAGAATATTTCAGACAAATTTCATCAAAATCCCGTTTTTATGAGAATCCTAAAATGTTCAAAAATTTTACATTTAACCTTGGCGGAAAACAAGGAATGTTTTCTGAATACAAAATATTATACCAGTTGGAACTTTTAAAATATATTACAAAATCGCTGAACAACCTTAATATACTTTTAAAATTGTCCATCAGTTAACAGAAAAAACTTTAATAATTTTAAAAAGCAAAGTGCAGTATTTAATTTTAAAAATATCAAAAGCTTTAATAGTGAAGAAAATTAGAAGAAAAAAATTGCACAAAATACTCAAATAATTTTTCACACACTTAAATATTTCAACTTTAAATTAAATTACAGCAAACCCTCTTGTTTCAATATGGAACTCATATCAAACTGCAACAAGACAATCAAATAAGAAGTAGCCGCACTTACAGTCTGTAATGAAAAATATAAAATGATACATTTTAAAATTTCAATCATATTCAAATTCAGTTATAACGTGTGTATGTCTCCCTCCCAAAACTTACCGAAAATATAAACGTATAATCCAATGTAAATAAACCAATACCATTAAATTGAAAATATCCCTCCCAGTGTAAAAATTGCAATGTAAACGATTTCATTTTATTATAATAGACATCATTGCCCAACATAAATGCTGGCTTCTTTTGCATTATCTCATGTACAATCATGGCCGATTGCTTTGAATATCCGTTGGCATTACAGCACAGTCGTAAAACTAAATAGGCCACCAGCATTGTTGTTAAACTCCAAAGTAAATACAAGAACACCACATAATCCAGCAGACGATTTTTACCACCAACAACAAAAAATACTTTAGTTTGTAAAAATATACCAAATATGGTAATAACAAAACATACGGCCATATATGGGACACATTGTGGACCATATACCGAATTGGTGAGAACACTTAAGGAAAGAATTTTATCATGTAGTTTAAATAATTCGGGTAAATTACTTTCTGTTGTGGGTCTGTATAGAGAAAAAGAATTTGAGAGGGAAACATTTTAAAATGTTAAGTAAATATAGGAAAAAAAGAAATATAATAATAAAAAATTTTATGAAAAAAATTTACAAGATTACAGTATTATTAGGCTTCTTATACAACTACATGCACTTTAAAATTTACCTAATGTTGTTTGTAGGTCTGGTTAAAAAATTCACATTACAATTATTCGACATTTTAATAAAACAAAAAAATCTGAAGCAATATTTTAAAATATCCGACTTTTGAGAATTGACGAACAAAACAACCACGTGTGTGACTGCAAAGATGACAAGAATGGAGTTACATATTTGTTTAAATAGGTTTTTTTAAGTCTGCCTTTTTCTTAAAAATGCGGGATTCACAACAGATGGCGAATCGTTTACTCATGGTTTGTGTCTTTGATAATATATATGGCCTTTTGGAAAGTAAATAAATGACTTATTATCACTTAATCATTGAACGAAATAGTTTTCTTTTGCATTGAACATGTCGAATTTTATGCCAACAAAGCATCATTTGCGAAAGACTTTCAAAATCATTAGGAGTTACTCAAGCAGCAATTTCAAAACGTCTTCAAGCAGCAGCATTCATCAAATTTGGTACGACACGAGTTGATGCCGAGAGTTGTTGAAAAACGATTTTGCATGTCCGAAATTCTGCTTAAACGCCCTAAAAAAATAATTTTTGCATCGAATCATTATTTCGTACGACCCATCTATTATGAGCTGCTGAAATCGGTCATATAATCACAGGGGACTTGTACCGAACACAATCGCTTGAAGTGAGCATTGGCCAAAAAGCTTGCGGAATATGCGATCAGACATGAAGCCGTAATACTCCAGCATAACAAAGCTCGGCTACATATTGCAAGACCGCTTAAAAACTATAGTAGTTGGGAAGTTTTGCCTCATTCGCCTTATATTCCAGACCTTTCCTCATCCTACTTTCTAGGATACTCTGCACTTCAAAACTGGGTATCCAAAATTGGCTTGCTTCGTTCTTGTTCTCAAAAAATGAGCAGTTCTTTTGGCGCGGACGATGGAACGAAGGTATAAAGAAACTATGACAACTACAAAAAACTCAAAGAATTGCGTCACTAAATTTATTTCTTGAAAATCTGGATTCAGCATCAAGAAATTACCATTAATTATAGCGTTCAACACAAGCTTATCATAAGCAAGCATACTTTGTGATAGTTGGACAGAGATAAGGTAAGACAAATTTCAAAGAGTAAAATTATTCGTTGAACAATTAAGAAATAAATTTACCTCCAAATATATCAAATACTATACAAGAGTTGCCTTTTACTATTCCCCAATACATAGCAGAAACTCCACTCCATGTTTTGTATCTACATTGAAGCAAAGCTCAGTTAATACCTCAACTAATGCAGTGCATTACGTTGCGTTGGCGAAAGGAGGTAGGGGTAGAGGAATGTAGGAACAGTGTCTGTCAGTATTTAACTAAGTTGAAACTTATAGGAAACACCTCTGTGGAGAGTTTATATCACATTAGGATAGTTCGACTAGCGTATGAATTTTCATTGCATTGTGTTGTGCAATTTACTGGCTAATCGACAACAAAACGGATGTTATCTATTACATAAGCCAGGATTTCGAACAAAACCCAGGGTCCGGCGATAAATTCAAATGTAGGAACAGTGTCTGTCAGTATTTAACTAAGTTGAAACTTATAGGAAACACCTCTGTGGAGAGTTTATATCACATTAGGATAGTTCGACTAACGTATGAATTTTCATTGCATTGTGTTGTGCAATTTACTGGCTAATCGACAACAAAACGGATGTTATCTATTACATAAGCCAGGATTTCGAACAAAACCCAGGGTCCGGCGATAAATTCACTTATCTTGGCATAGTAATATAGATAGAACAGTGTAGCGCAATCTACATTCTGAAGATGTTTTAACGGTCCAAAAAGGTCTAAGCCAAGCTTTGAATACCCTGCACATATATGGAGGATCATTTGAAGTGAAATTGTTCTTGCACTTTAATATTTAAATGCTTCTTTCGCCATCTTAATAATGCGATTTTTCCAGCGAATATCACATTGGATTTTCATGTCCAGAATACCTTTTTCCAGATCTGGAAATCTTAATAAAATTTTGCAATTATTCCCTTTTATAATTTGAGCATATTAATAACACCCAATTCACATCACGACTTTTCACGATGTTTGTAAATCATGATTGTTTGAGTTTGTTGGCGAACGGTGTAGAGAAGCAATCGGGGTAGAGAAA
Organism: Eustalomyia histrio; assembly: GCA_949748255.1. Taxonomy (NCBI): domain Eukaryota; kingdom Metazoa; phylum Arthropoda; class Insecta; order Diptera; family Anthomyiidae; genus Eustalomyia; species Eustalomyia histrio. Next base: position 43,794,753 of record OX456526.1, on the reverse strand, counting down.
AAAATCACGTTTTCTGTTCTCGGTGTTTGATTTGATTTTCCCTTTTAATGTATCAACAGCTCTACAATAGGGATTGGATATTTTTCGGTATCAACAAAAAATCTAAAGTACTTTTTTTGACGCTCAGAGTACTGAATTTTTTTTTTAACAAAAAAATTACATAAATTTAATATACATAAAAATAAAAATGAACACAAAACGTATATAAATTTCGTTTTTACATAAAATTAACATACGTTAAAAATATATATTTTTTATATTAAACAAAATTTTTTACTAAATTGAGCTGCTTATTTCTTATGAAATTGCCTTAGAAATTCGATTATACAAATTTATATTTTTTTATCGTCCAACATTTTTTATTTTATTTATTTTGTATCAACTTTTCCATCCCTGCTCCACAATACAAAAGCACTGTGTTATTACGTACACACATTAGGTTGTAAAAAAAGAAAGTAAAGAATAATAAGCGATTAAATCAACCCTAAAATCATAGGAAAAAAATCATTGTATGAAAGTGTTAAATTTTTGCAAGTTACTTTTAAGGAGGATTAAAAATAAGTCGTTATTTTAAAATCGTCGAGTGAATTGGGTGTGATTCTATCTGACTTAACATCAACTTTTTAATACCAGATATTTGGGAATAAAAAGTATTTCTCTTAACTTAATTACAGAGCAATTACTCTTTCACATGTAATTGAAGTTATTGCATTCAATCGCATGATATTTATGAACACATTCTCCAAGGAAACGTTAAGTTTCACATATGTGACCTTCTCCGAGAAAAGGGACCTAGTGTGTGAAAATAAAGTTTTAAAAAAAACGCATTTAAAGTTTCATAACGCATTATCACTGTGAACACACCTTCAGTTGGGAGAGGCGGTTTGGTATGGTTAGTTATTATTGAGTGCCGACTTTGGTGACGTCATGCCTTTGTCGTGACGTATTTTTTTCGCTTTTAGTGTGACAATAACTTTGCTATTGTTGCTGCTCTGTTCGTTCTCAGCTATCTGTTCGCTCTCAGCAAAGGGTTGAAGTGTTTTCTACGTTTTTATGTGGAAAATAAATTTTTATTAGAAATCTAACTCATATCATCTTATTCTCTTATTCTACACCCTTTTAGGTACCAGAATCCACTCTTAAGCCCAAACCCGTTTTTTGACACACTAGGTCCCTTTTCTCGGAGAAGGTCACATATATGATCGCTCCGGGGGTTGCTTTAAAAATAGTGATTTTGAGCTTGAAGAGAAGGAATGACCGGGTCAACGCAAAAACTTTGAAGACGATAAATTGGAATTATTGAAGACGAAAAATTGGAATTATTGTCAGAATCAGTGGTAGTGGCTGAGTCGACAGTCAGCAAACGCCCAAAAGCCATGGGATTGATTCAAAAGTAAGGCAACTGTGTGCCATACGAGTTAAAGCCTATTTTTCGCTTGTTAACAACCCCTCGATTGTCAAAAAATTAAGGGTTTTTTTGCATTGCAGTATGCCAGGCGGTGGAAAATAGAACCATTACGACAATCCCAAGCGCAAAACAACATGGGGTTTGCCCTGAAAGCCATCAACATCCTTCGCAAAGCCGAATATTCATTGCATGAAGCTTATACTCAAGCAACTCATGTAAAATCGGCCGAAATAAGAAGAAAGGCTCAACAAAATGATTTTGCAGCATGATAACGCTCAACCACATATTGCAAGACCACCTGCCGTGTTTTACAGTCATTGCTCCTTCCCACTACTACTTGTTTGGGTCGATGGCATATAGCTTGTAACGGCAGAAGACCACTTTATATTATTGCCTCGAAAGACTGCACTCACAAAAAAAAGTTAGTAGAAAAATTTGTAAACCGTTTTCAATCCCACTTTACCATATAGTAAAAAGTTACTATATCCCAGAATATCAGTTGGGGTTCAGAAAAAAATTATGACACCATTGATCAAGTCCATAAGCTGTAAACTATTGTTAGAAAGGCCTTTGAGGAAAAAAATATTCCTCTTCAATTTTTAAATGCCAATTTTCAGACTTTTATAAATTTCCCTGAATTTGGGGAAATTGAACATTATAATTAAGAATTTTTTGGATAGTTTTGATGTTTACATAAACTAACATTTCATTTGAGTATTATTATGTCTGTATTTGTTTAAAAATATTTTAATAATTTTTTAAAGAAATTAGTTAGAGCACAATATTTTAAAAATTGGCCGTGGTCTGAAACATTTTTTCTTCAAAATGGCACAATAAAACGATTTTTATTATGGTGTCATGTAATTGTTTCACCTTAAAGAGAGTTATATCCCTAATATACATACCCATCTGCTTCTATAGTTTCGGCATCATTATAATCATTGACATCATCATTAAAATCATCACTATCATCGGGCAGAGAAATATTTTCCACATTATGACGATGCCTCAGCTCTTGATTAAAAGATAAATCCTTTTTAACCTCTGTCTCAATATCGAATATCATTAAGGGAGCATGTCTTCGTTCGCTCTCACGATTGATACGCTCAAACAATTCGTTAAGTTTTTGAAAGCGTACCGATATTTCCGATACAAAATAAATAAATTGACCCAAAACAACACTACCAGCAGAATAGGGGAAATTTGAAACCATAAATAATATGAAAAAGAATTCATGATAATAACTGCAAGAAAGAATATAAAGAAATTACTTAATTTAAAGTAAATATAAAAAGAAAATTCACATCAATTATACTTACTACACTAATTCCTTTATATCATAAATCATGGCAATACTAAATGCAATTATTACCACTAACCATGTCAGATAAAACATATATTTATTAGATTTCTTTGTTTCTTTTTCAACCCCCACCAAATCGCATTTGTTAAGACATTCATCAATATTATCTAAAGATTTTTGAAATTTAATAAAAAAATATTTACGCCTCCACAAAGTCAAGGCATGAGTTGTTACATAGAGACAGCAGCCCAAGTGCATAAAAAGTGAATTGGCTAAACGACAAATACTATCACAAGTCAGCTGCTGATAGACACCAAATGAGCCCAATGTCACCAGACCATAACAAGTTAAATAAAATATGGGTACAATGTACATTTGAATGTAACTAATGAGAATGTTGGCTCTGGTATCAAGACGTTGCCAAGGAATAACACCATACAACTAAAAATTATAGAAATTTTTAAATCTTTTATTTGTTGTTCTTAAATTTAAAAATATTTATAGTTACCATTGACAGTGACAATATAAATGAATTCATTTTTATTAAAATTCCTATTTTTTTAACAAATAATTGCAAATGCTGTTATTGGTTGAACGCGTTGTTACAGTTTTATGGTTTGTTTTAGTCTATTTATTTATTAAAAGGGTTGTTTGGTTAAACGCTTGGCCATTTATATACAGTAGTTTTTGCTTTTAGTCGTTACTATCATATTTTCTATATCACTTGATAACATCATTTGGACATATATGCTTACACAATGGACAAAGGACAATTAGTTTATTAAAAATAAATATAAACAAAGATTAGTTGAGGCGAATATTGATGAGTGCCCTACACTTTTTTAATTCGTATAACTTGAGCAAGCAATAAGACAGTTCAACACGAACAAAAATTTCGGGGTTTTGACAATGGATTCTGGTAGAGGAGCCAAAAAAGTTTCGCCGTTTTATGGTATGTTTTTAGGGTATGTTTTTAGGGTATGTTCAGCAAACTTGTAGAAAATATTAGCGCAAATACTTTTAGTGGATTAATCCCTAACTCACCCATATAACCCTAACTTTCGGCTCTTTTTGAACAATTCGTAAAAACACCCCTAAAAAGGGGGAGGGCGGGAATGATATGTTCTTAAAAAAAAATTGTTCATAAAATTTTACTACATATGTCAGAACCAGAGAAGACAAATTTGCATGTTTTGCTGTTTTTGCTTTTTTACTCATATTTGCTTTTTTAGGTTTTCCAATTTTAGCTTTAAAGAAGCGTTTTCTTAAGAATGTTGAGCTTTATTTAAATTGCTTTTTTCACAATACTTTTGGACGCAAAAGGCCTTTTTCTAATTAACATTTTTTTCAGCTAGATTTGTTCTTTTTTCCCTAAATTTTTGGATTTACTTCTTTAAAAAATTATGTTTTCTGCTAGATTTGTTTTTTTCTAAAAAAAAACAAAAAAAAAATACAACAAAAAGGTTTTTTCCCCAAATTTTTACTTTTGCTTGTTTTTTGCTATTTTGCCAAAATTTTTTGCTTTAAATAAATTGAATTTTGCTTTTTTGTCTTCTCTACAGATTATTATTATTATTATTATGACCTACATTAATTAATCGATTAATCGTTTAATGTAAAGTAAACTATTCCATTCATAACTAAGAACACAAATTGCATTATTGTGAGTTGTTAAGTCTTCTGTATTAGTTCACTTAAAATAGTTTGTAAATTAAAATAACAGAAAATACCATTTAAAAGAAATAATATTTCATTTTAAAACTGGTCTAGTTACTTTTCATTTAAATTAAATTTTGTTATTTATTTTTAGTTGTTGTTTAAACATTAGAAATAAATTTTTAATCACTTAAGTTAAATGTTAAAATTTTACCTACCAATTCCTTAAAAAATAAATGATTTAATCATTTATTTGAAATTGTTTCCGTTTTTTTGAATTGTTGTTTGTGTTTTAATCTATAAAATGTATGTTTGTTTATAGATACTTTTTGTGTGAATGTGTGTTGTGTATGTATGTGTATATATGGAGAAATTTGAATTGAAATAATTTTGTATATAAACATACAATTTAAATAAAAACGAAATTGGAATTTTTTGAATATATATATTTTTTTTTTTGTTTTTTTTTTTGAAACAGACAGCAAACAAACTTTAAATTTGTAATAGCTGCTACGGACACAAATAAACCACAAATATCCGTTTTGTGAGAAAATTTTTATTAAATTTCAAACAAATGAAAAAAAATAAATGAAACTGAAAAAAATCGGTAAATGATAGTAAATCATTTCGAACAAATGTATAAAAAAGTTAATAAAGATATAACTTTGAAAAATAAATGTGTGTTTCTTTATTTGTAAATAGAACCGAAAACTTTTTTATTAAGCTACAAAGAGTAAATTACATAATATTGTTAGTGTTTATAAAATGTTGGTTCAAAGAAATTCAAAGCAACCTGAGACTTTTTAAACAATTATGAATTATAATCGACTTAAGAAAATATTTCAAGATTTCTGTAGTCAATACAACTTTTGAACTATCTTCAATTTAACTGATTTTTAGTATATTCTGACATATGTATAAAGTTTATAGCCAACAATTTTGTAGAATATTTCATAACCGCCCTATAAATTTTCTAGCAAATTTGAAAAAATTAATTTTTGTTTATCACCTCGGCGATTAATCCAGTTTACCGGCTTACAATACTTCATATTATCTTTGCCTCCAATCAACCATGCCATAAGATTGTTATAACATTGGCGACACACTGTATTAGGTGTGTAGTTTTCACCGGTAAAGTCTACTTCGTCGAAAAACAACTTATATGCTCTAATGAATTCACTAGTTAAAAAATGCTTTTCCTTTTGAAATCTTGTAGAACGTTTTTTTTTCTGATTTTATGACCGCAAACGTAGCAAAATAAATCAATTTTTTCACATTCCATATTGAAATTGTCAGTTGCCAATGTTGTGTGTGAATTATGTTGTAACACTTTCTCTATAACTTTCACCGCTGAGCTCTCGTTGACGTCGCGCTGTGTTATGCCTGGATGTAAGCGTGATTGATTGTTTCCTTGAATTTTGAACAGGGGAAAAAGGTAAAACAAAATTAGTTTTGAATATGAAGTTATTTGATTTCATATGTTTTTTATGTCAAGAGCTACAACTTTTCCTTAGGAGTAAATCAAAATTCAGAACGGCTTGCAAAATATGAGCCTGAGAAAATGACACCGAGGCCCCAAATCTTTGGGGGCCCATAAATAAAGTGCATGGCTTGGGGCAAAACTTGGACACACGGGTAATTTTTTTTTTATTTTTTATCACGTAGTGGTGGGTTTATATGGTTATGTTTTTTCGTGTTGCACTGTGTTTATCAATAGCGTTCAAACACGGTATTTTTTCAAAAATAAGCAAATTATTTACACTGTGCCCGAATTTGACAATTTATTTTTAAAAAGCGGAGCACCCAGCTAATTTTAATACGCAAAATTCAATGGTCCTAGTCGTTTTTCGAAGTAAGCGGTCGTATTCGCGATAATCGCGATTTAAAATTTCAATACTAAAATACCATAAAATGATATTTTATACTTTTGGGATCATTTTTGAATTTAAATCAATCCAAAGCTGTTAAATCAAATTCTTTGCTATTTTTTTCGCAGAAAAATTTTTTTGTGATATTTTTTTTTTGATGAAGGACAAGTTATTTAGAGATGCACTAATTATTGAAGAGCTTGAGGCATGGAACACTATTAAAGGGGTAATTGACAATGCTTCAGGAATTAATCGAGCTGAAGATTGGCGCATTTATATGGAAAGTATGATTACCGCTTTTTACCGTATTTATGTAAAAATGTCTCTTAAAATTAATTTTTTGCATTCTCTCAAAAAGTTTGCTAAAACAATCACTAGCTAAGTAACGGATAGCCTTTAACACTGGTACAGTTGTAAAAAGTTGGATTCCCTGTGACATTTGCTGGAATAACTGCTTAAAAAAACATTAAAAAATATAAAAATTAATAAAGAAAATGATACTAATGATACTAAAATTTATCTAAATAAAAAATAACAATAAAAAAATATTTTGCAAAATCATTTTTCTCTGCTAACGATGTGTATATCCAGTAGGGTTTAGACAAATATTCAATAGAGTTAAGAAAAAAAATGTATTTGAAGAAAATATCGCGAAAAAAACTTTGATCGTGGAAAAAAGAAAATGCGAAAAATTTTATTTGACAGAGTTGGATAAACTTCAATTCAAAAATCATCTCAAAAGTATAAAAATATCATCTTATCGTATGTTAATATTAAAAATTTGAATCGCGAATACTAGCGATAACTTTGAGAAACGGCTACCACCATTGAATTCAGTGTACTCGAATTAGCTTTAAAATTTGCGACTAGCACAGTGTTATATTTAGCTAGGTTGATTCTACATGTATTTTGATTTGGCACAAGATCACATCAAAAGCTGAAAAGGCAAAACATCCAGTATAGTGAGAGCTTAACCAACAAAAATTTTTAAAACGTGTAATATACTTTGCTCCTTAGCAATCAAACATTTCGTTAGGTATTTTCCAATATATAATGTTATTTGTGTTAAAAATAACTGCTGTTATTGTTCATTTAAATTTAGCTTGAGATCTTGTTTGTATAAAAATAATAATGATTATTTATTTTCCAACATCTCAAGCTCAATTTAAAAAAAATAATATAACATTCAAGATCAAATTATTCTAAGACTTAATTTTCTTAAAAGAAGTCTGGCCAAAAATTATATAAAACAAGTAAAAAAGGGCTAAATTCGGCTGTGCCGAATCTTTGAATACCCTCCACCATAGGGGCTGAAGATGATATACGTATATACTAAATTAAGCATGAACTGTAATTATGAATATGTTTTGTCAATTTATGTAACGAACTTTTGTTATTTAGTTTTAGTAATGTTATTTATTTAGTTTTAGCAATGTTATTTACAGAGGTCTGCTCTGTTAGCGACTTTAACATTGTTGATTTTTACGTTAACTTAGTTATCAGAGTAACACACATATAGCTCTAAGAATGTTATTATTCTCATATTATGTAAGACAATAAATGTAATCAAACAATAAGAAGACTTAATAACATTTTTACATACTTAACAGAAAAAAAAATAGATACAGAAAAATTGTACAAATTTGTATGGAAAATTTAGAGGTACCTTCACATTTTCACTCATAACTTTTGAACCGCTTAACCGATTTTGCTCATTTTAAATACCAAACTGCTCGGGAGGATGTTCAATAATCTGGGTAAAAATAGGCACCCCCGCTTGCGTCTTCGCGTCGTGATCGCCATTTCAACAGACAGACAGACAGACAGACAGACAGACGGACATCCCTAAATAGACTTAAAATTAAATAAGGATCACGAATATATATACTTTATGGGGTCTTAAACCTATATTTCGACATGTTACAAACGGAATGACAAACTGATATATACCCTCACCATATATGGTGGAGGGTATAAAAATACACTCAACAAAAAAGTCTATAAAGCCAAATGAAAATTTTGCTGTTATTACGGTAAATTTTGCTAATTTGAGACCAGCGATATTTTTACTAATCTTAGCAACACATGTATGCTGACGTGTAGTGCAATGAAATATGTAGAAAAAATTAGCTGCCGCTACTAAATTTTAGTAAACTTTTTGTAAAGTGGAATTTAAAATCTGTTTGCTAAATCAGCAAAAAGATGTACTAAATATTATTAATTAATTATAATTTATTAATTATTAATTTAATTAATTAGGAAAAAAAATCAAATTAGTATTTTTTTATCGAGCATCAAAATTTTTTTATTTTATTTGTTTCTTTTTAAAAATTTTTTTTTGACAAAATTAAAAAAAAAATCAATATATAATTTTGTTTTAGTTTCATAATTTCTGTTTTTAAAAATATTTTTAGACAATTTTTTTTTACTTTTAAGATCAAACTTTAATAGATTTTTAGCTATTTTAAGTGGATGTCCTATTTTTAGACAAGAGTCGGTATTTTAACTTCCGATGCCTTTTTATAATTTTTGTAGCATTTTAAGGCAATTTAAGTTTGTAGGTGTAAGTTTTAATTAGAAATAACATTTCTTTCAATATGCACTTTTTTAAAATTATTAAAATTGTTTGCTAATTTTAGCAAATCGGTTTTCAAAAATTTGTTAAATGGTTTCTGAAATAAGCAACAAAAATTTTGTAAATATTCTGTAAAAATTCTGTAATTTGTAAAATATAAATAGCAAAAAGATTTGCTAAAAATCAGTTAAAAAAAGAATAGTAAAGTGGGATTGAAAAGCATTTACAAGTTTTTCTACTAGATTTTTTTCTGAGTGTAATAAATACAAAAAAAAAAATAAAATATTTTGCAACTTATAAAAAGTTAAAGAACATGAGTAAAAAGAAGTGGTTTCGTGAAAAATATTTAAGAATTCCCATACTTGAATCATTAATTGCACAAACACAGAAAAAATCCTTAAAATTTAATCAGAGGTTCCTCCTCAGGAATATGAAATTGACTACAAAATCTTTAAGTATTTTCTCAAGTCGAGTTTTTGAAGGCAGCTCTTTTTTTGAAAGAAAAATGCCAAAAACCCCCAAGATTATAAGGAATGATTCTTTAAAGGTCTCAGGATGCTTTAAATTACCTTGTACAAACACTGTGTAAACCAATGCAGTAGATTTAACTTGATATTTCATAAAACAAGTCCTTTCTGTTCTTATTAATGAATGCAATAGATGTATTTTGCATTTAAGTATCAATCTACCCTAATAACCGATTAAACAATTTTCTTCATATTTCGAATAATTCCCTAACCGGTCAACGGGCAGGGTCGAATAATTAAAAATACAATAAAATAATAAGTTATTATCTTTAAACAAGGGAAAAGTTTCAAAAAATGAGCAACCGGTATTGTCATATAAAAGTTTCGGAAAATTCTCTAAAAATAGCAAGATTTAAAAAAGAAAAAACATCTCAAAAATTGTGAAAGGGGACAAATAGTATTTTGCATAAGCAATAAACAAAATTTAAAAATTTTAAAAAATCTTTAAACCGTTAAATGAACGCAAAGCTTAAACATTTTAACTTTAATTATATGTACATACCTATACAGGAAAGTAAAAAAAATGATTATTGAAAAATATACACATATCTTTCTATCAAATTTTACCTAAAAAGAAATTCCCACAAATTAGCTGAGGAGTACAAAATAGTTGAAAGACTTCATATAAATAAAATTAACATCGCAGAGAAGTTATCCTTGATTCCTTTATATTTTCATATTATCAGGGCAACTCTTGTATAATGAAAACAAAAATAGCTTTTTAACTAACTACAGGTGTTTGGCAAAAAAAGCTTTTAATAGAAAACTCAACATTGAGAGCGCAGTGGTGAAATTCCTATAGAAAGGAAAACTGTTACATAAACAAACAAAAGTATACAAGTGAAAACAACTTGTACGAGTCGAAATATTTACATACGAAAAAAACACATGATTCCTACCAGACACAAATAAAAACAAAAAACTTAAGAGAGTTTAGCAAGTCACCAGAGATGCCAATTTTGATATTTTCAGACAAGGTTTAGCGATTTTTATATTATTAAACAACTAACATATGGTACATAAATAGCAAAAAAAATGGTTTTAAGATTTTAAAATTTATTGTGTCATTTCTTTAAGGTGCACACTGGGCTAAAAGACCGCACATTCTGGTCAAAAATTAAATTTTAAAAGTTAAGAATTTTAAAGAATTAAACCATTTTGTAAAAAATAAAGAAATACTTATTGCATTTTTGAGAAATTTTCATAAAAAATAGCTTGGAAGCGATTATTTTAAATCAAAGTTAATATTTTTTTTGTTATTTTAATCAATAAACATTTCAATAATTTTCAGTGAATTATAGAACCAAATTTAAAAAGTATTTAAAATATATTGTAATAAACTATTTATTTTGAAAACCGTATTTATTAAAATAAAAGCTCTGCGTAAAATTTAAACGACAAAATATTTCTTTATATGTAAACTTTATAATAGTGAACACAATTTTAGATCCTTTTCATTAACGTCGTAATACGAATAAAAAAAACGAAAAAAATTCAGGCAAAAATCCATTAAAATCATAATTTTTTAAATTAAATTTATAAAATTCATCATTTGAAAAACTTAAATAGTTTGTAAGTTTAAATAACTATTTGAATGAAATTATATTTCAATTAAAAACGGCCTACTTAATTATCATTTAAATCAAATAGTTTTTCTTCTTTATTTGTAAATGTTGCTTAAACAATTGACACATCAGTAAAAAAAACTAATGATTAATCAGTTAAAAATAAATAGAAAAATTTTACCTCCAAATTTTGTAAAAAAATAACTGATTATTCATTCATTTTTATTTAAAATTGTTTCTGCATTTTGTATGTTTGTTTGTTTATTAATCTACAAATTGTATACTCAGACAGTCTATAGACACATTTTGTGTAAATGGCCATATACATTTACGTGTTTATGTAGTTCTTGTAACTTGAGTTGAAAAAATGTTGTATTTAAACAAACAATTTCAATAGAAAGCAAATTGGAAGTTTTTTTTTTTTTTTGAAACAGATAACAAATAAACCACAAATTTTCGTTTTGTGGTTAAGTTTTATTTAAATAACAAAAAATTACAAAATGAAAATGAATAAAAATCGGTAAATGATTGTAAATCATATTAAATAAATGTATAAAAAAGTTAAAATAAATATTTTTTTGAAAAATAAATGCATGTTCCTTTTTTTTTAAATGAACTGAAAACTTTTTTATTAAACTACAGTAAACTACCTAATATTCTGAGTGTAGATTTAAAACTTCTTTATTTGAAAAATTGTACATACTTTGGTTAAAAAGAAACTTGTTTGTATATTTTGAACACATTTTGTCCCAATAAATTAATTTGGGAAATTTTTTTATTATAGCAATGACATTTCATTAAACAGTTTATTAAAATAATCCTAAAAAATGTGATTGGGTTTATGTAAATATATTTACTACAATATAAATTTCTAAAAAAAACTATATAAATATCTAAAAAAAACTAAAAAAACTTATTTAAAAACTATTTGGGCCTGATTTTTCCCATCTTGTGAACTTAAAATAGGTCAGTTCGATCATGTCTCATTCTAATAAATAAATAGAAAACAATGTACAAAGAGGACCGATTCAATACGCAAGCCGGATTTAAAATAAATTCACACGCAAAGAAAAAACATGGTTGCCACATGATCACTGCTACTATATTATGCTTGCTTCTTTCGGATATGGTTGTCACAATCAAGTTAACCATCAATATGGTCGCTACCATCATTTTTATAGTAAATATTTTATTATTTTATTATTTCATGATTGCCACTTTGTATTTAATAACATAATTTGCTGTAACTATAAAATGCTGACAACAATCAATGATTAATTATAAATCAAATAAAACATGATTTAATTCTTAAAAAACTTAGGTTTTAAGGACTTTCTTTGAATAAAAAATTCTTAGACTTTGAGTACTTTTCATCATGAACAATACTTAAATTCTAAGTACTTTTTCTAGTAGAAATATTTTGAGATTCAAGGACTTTTTCTAAATGAGAAATTCTGAGATTCTAAAGCTTATCTAAAAAAAATATTAAAAATGTCCTTAAAATCTAAGAACTTTTCTATTTGAAAATGTCCATAGAATCTAAGATTTTTTTATTTAAAAAAAATCCTTAGAATTAAAAATTTTTTTTAAGTATTTTCTTTAAAAAAGTCTATGGAATCAAAGAAGTTTTATTGAAAAGGTCCTTAACATCAATTATTTTTCTTTACGAAAAACATTTCTTAATGAAAACATTCTTAAATTTAAAGAACTTTTTCATACCTTCGAATCATAATATAACTGTTCGGACTATATTATGGCAAAATTATGGTCATTTTATTATCATAGTATTATAACTATATTATAGTTCGACTATGGGTGGCACAATCATAATTCCAAAAATATTTGATCCTCTTCGAATATGATTGCTCTAACCATGTTTTTATCTGCGAGCATGTACCAGATTTCAATTAAATATCTATTTATTTTCGTCCTGTAGAGACTTTTGGCCATTTAGCCATTCCTATTAAAACAACGATCACGGTGCGAAGGCACAAGTGGTGGTGTTAATCGACATTTTCGGTATTGAAAATAAACAAAACATCGGTCCAGCAGTTAAAAAGTTGTGGGAGAAAATATGAAATATTTTCTAATATTTTTAGGCCAGTCGTTTAGGGGTGAATAGGTTTTACCATTCACCACAAAAATTTTTTTCGCCAAAAAATTTGTGTAAAATATTTTCTCATATTTTTTTCCTGTCGAAATCCCGGCAAGAATAATATTTTTTATTTATCTCAAATATTTTTCACCAAAAACAATTTTTTTTCACCACTAATATTATTTCTCACCAGAATTTTTTTTTACCTCAGAAATTTGTTCTTTTACCTCAACATTGTTTTTTTTCACCGCAATATTGTATGTTTGTGTCAAATTTTTTTTCTTTTTACTTTAAACATTTTTCACCACAAAATTTGTTTTTACTTTTAAGAAAGTTTTATACCACAATCTATTTTAATCACCTCCATAATTTTACTTCTAAATTTCTTTACATTATTTGTAATAAAAACACTCTTCAGGACAGGGATGATAAAGTTTGTACTCTAGTACATTTTTTGGTACTATTAGAGCTTTCAAAGTACTGTGGTACACCTTCGGTACTATTTGGCACTTTTAAAAAGTACTGCCCTTTCAACAACATTTTGCGATATAATTTCTTTTAAATGCTGTTTTGATAAATATAAACAAATTTTTCGGGTATAATATAGTTGATACTTTAATAAATTTTGTGCCACAATTAAGAAGCTATAACATCCCAGCAAACAATTTCTGAAAAGGTAATGGGGTTTGTAATCAAGCATTTTGTGCAGAACGCATTCCCTACTCGATTCTTTTAACAAGGCGTGAGACTAAAATCATTGATTCTTCATAATTGATTATTTTTTTAAATCGAAGAACTATTTACTTATTATTTTTTAGGAATAACTCACACTTACGCACGCTCACGAGGGAATAATCGTAATCACACCAACTTTGGACGATTTTTCACAAACTGACGTGAGTAAATTCAACTTTTACTCACGCGTAATTTCCCTAAGTCAAGCAAAAATAACGAACAAAACTTATTCAAAAAAAATAAAATTAAGTTAAAAAAGAAAGATAAATAGTGAAAGTAAAACATTGAGTTGCTATGATAACATGGGTTTATCATAATTTTGGGGTTATAACGAATATATAAATTTTTCCCAAAAAGAACAACTAAAAGCCGAAATTTAAAACCAAAAATATGACTGACACATACAACACTCACGCTATTGTCAATTATTTCAACTGTATTATACCTAAACCCAGTTTAACAAAATTTTAGCAACATGCAAACTCTGGTTTAAGTATTAATTTCTTGAAAATATTTGTTTTTTGAAAATATATCAGATAAATTGAATAAAATTGTATAACTTCTTTTTCCAAATGAGGAACTACTTCCAATAATGTCCTATAATTTCGAAAAAGTATATGATTACTTCTTTAGTACAAAAAGTTATACATATAAGTGAATAAGATTGTTATTCCTTTTAAGTATTTATTTATTTATTTATTTTATAAAACATATAATTACAAATTATATTTTAATACCCTAAACGAGCACTAGCAACAAAGGCTTTCAGCTCGTTGTAGCGAAAACAGACCAGAGCCTCTGGTGGGAATCGAACCCACGCACAGTGCTTTGTCCCCATATAGTGAATCGGCAAAATTAGAGGAGTTGTCGCAGAAACTTGAAATTTGGTATGCTGGCTCAGAATATCTAAATTAAGAAAAATTTGAAGTTTCGAAAAAATCGGCCCAAGGACACGCCTACTTCTGATACATCCTTAAATTTAAAAGTTTAATTCCAGCTACTATTATGAGCAGAATGAAGCAAAAATTGGTAAATCTCTGTTAAATTATGTCATTTAGCTTAGTGCTTAATTTTGTTTCATTCGGAGCAAGGACATAACAACCTCCCATATATCCTATTTCTTAAAATCTACATTTTGGCTACATTAATGATAAGAATACAGTAAGAATTCGGAATAGTTTATGAAATTATACTTTTTTGCTCTGTGACAATTTTCGTTTCATTCGGTGCAAGGACATTACTACCTCCCATATATCCTTTTCCTCAAAAACTGAATTTCAGCTACATTAATGATCAGAATGCACTAAAAACGGATAATAAGTTTTAAAAAGATACTTTTTAGATCTCTGGAGATTTTTTTTTTATTCGGTACAAGTACTTGACTTTCTCCCACATGTCCTTTTTCTCAAAAACTAAGTTTTTCCCAATTTTGCCATTTATTAATACAGATATATACTTCTGGGATTTTATTTTTTTACACAGATATCCAAAAAGCAACTATACACAATTTTAAATACAATTTACCATTATCGAAAAATATAACTTTACAATTATAAAATAAATTTTACAAAATGGCTTCATTATGTATATACATATGTATAGAGAAAATATGTCAAAAATTGATAATTTTAAAAAGGGCTACACTTATTCCTTCAAATTTTGTAAAATAACTTCAAAATAATGTTAAATTTGTTTAAGAACGATAGCAATCGTTTTCAATGCTATTTTATAATAAAATAAGTTGTATAATTTTATATAATTTTTTTTTATACTCAATCAAAGATAATAAATTTTTTCAAACAAATGCGGTAAAAATCACAAATTTAGCCATTTTTACAAAAGCCAATATTTTGACTTACAAAAACCGAAATAAAAAATTATTTAATTTTATATAATTTTTTATTATACTCAATCAAAGATAATACATTTTTCAAACAAATGCGGTAAAAATTACAAATTTAGCCATTTTTACAAAAGCCAATATTTTGATTTTTTGTGAAAAACCGGCACTTTTTTTTTAATAATATGTTAGATAATATTATAGACTTACAAAAACCGAAATAAAAAATTATTTAATTTTATATAATTTTTTTTTATACTCCATCAAACTTAAGAAATTTTTCCATATTCCTAGTATGTTCTTCTAATTCATTGGGAGCTAAAAGAATAGTTTGTAAGTAGACTATTCAAAATTTTCATCCGATTCGAATGAAATTTGGTACATGATGATTGTGACTAATTCTTTTTACTGATATTTGTACATATATCCAATTTGCTGAAAATTGGTCAATATTCAATCATATAAGTCAAAAAAATGCTGTAAAAATCACAAATTAAGCCATTTTTACAAAAGCCAATATTTTGATTTTTTGTGAAAAACCGGCACTTTTTTTTTTAATAATATGTTAGATAATATTATAGACTTACAAAAACCGAAATAAAAAATTATTTATTTTTATATAATTTTTTTTTATTCTCCATTAAACTTAAGAAATTTTCGAATTTTCACCAAAAAAAAACCTATTTTTTGGAGTTGTAAAAAATATTTGTTTTCAAATATATATTAAATAGTGTATTAAAGGTTTACTACAAATATATCTAAGTATTCAAAAAATAAAACTTTAAATCAGTTTTTAAAAAAATATATTTTTGAGAATTATTTTCGTGAAACAACTGAAAACAATATTTTTTGTTCAGTAATTTTTGCTTAATATTTTCAAACTTTGGCGCCCTCTACTGACGGCGAAAGCAATCAGACTAAATTTTTTTTTGCATATTTATTTCAGTTAACTTCTTGTCTTTCAAAAAATGTACTTTTAAGAACAATTTGAGCCCATGCTTAATTTTTGATTTTTGCCTATGGGACAAAGCACTGTGCCACGACCCCCGCACTGATAAGCTAGCACGCTAACAACTAGCCTATCGAGGCGCTCCCCTTTTAAGTAAAAAAATACTTTGTTATTGAGTTCAGCATTTCTAGTTTTAATTAAGAGATTTGCTTACAATATGATTTATTTTTTACTCTATCGTTGGAATGTGTTTGGTATTGCAGTTACGAAATTTGGCAATGAGGTATGAAAGCGAGTATGTGTAATATTTTTCTGGGATCTTAAATATAACATTTTAAATATTTAAGCAATTGTAGGTGCTCAAGTAATTTCATAAACTATGGGGAAAATTATGGGTATTGTCAAAATTCTGCTTTATATAGAAAAATCCTTGTTTATCAGTGTTAGCAATGCGCCTCAGCTTTACCTTTTATTATTACCTTTGATATTTTATTTAAAGAATTGATAAATTTTTTAAATGAAAAATTTCGGAAAATGTATAAATTAAACTTTGAAAAGGAAAAAATAATATTTTTAATAATGTTTGTTACGCAATTAGAATTTTTACTTATCATGCAAGGTATAAAAAACAGTTTAAGCGAATTTCATGCTTGTTAGTGCTTCTTGTTTATAAATTTGATCACATGATGCCCTAGCAATACATAAAGGGCCAGTCAACATTTGATAAGAATTTTACTAAAAGTTTATTTAACCCTGCTTAGATAACGTACGTCTGCGAGACGTACTAATGTTATGAAAGCTAAAATAACGTTATCTAAGCAGGGTTAAGTAGAAAATTTAGAAAAAAATTAAAAAATCCTATTAAGTGCTGAATATAATATTAAGCCTTAGTAGAATTTTTAACTTAAGTTTGATTTAATTAAGAAATTTCCTAAGAAAATTTCTTACTTAAGTAAAAATTAATTTTAACAATTTTTATTAATAAAAATTTGTTAATACATGGAGTAGAGTATTCAAAAACCGAAACCGAAAACCGGTCAACCGGTTTCTTTATTTTTAAAAACCGATCGGTTTCGAATATTTTGTAAATTCGAAGAAAACCGAAAACCGGTCTTTTTTGTTCGGTTAACCGGTTTTTTTAATTACATCACCAACTGGGTTACTTGGTATCTTTTATAATGATTTGGTTATGAAGATTTAGATGTAAGTCTGATAGATTCCGATGAAGACTTAACTTTGGATATTCCAAATCCAAATAGTTTAATTTCTGATCTAAATAACACAATAAGCAGTATTCAAAATCCTTAAAAAGAGACTGTACAAAATCATTCATCAGTATATGTGACCTTCTCCGATTAAAGGGACCTAGTGTGTGAAAATGAAGTTTTGAGAAAAACGCATTTAAAGTTTCATAACGCATGTTCACTGTGAACACACCTTTTGTTGGGAGATGCGATTTGGTATGGTTAGTTATGATTTGGTGACGACTTTTCTCGGAGAAGGTCACATATGATGATTTCATATATCTTGATAAATGCGACGAAAGAACTGAAAATTAAGACAATTTATATAATTGTCTTTTGACTATTTGTCCAACATCTACTATTAGTGAAAGAGTATTTTCCACTTCTGGCTTTATCAAAAGCAAACAAAAAAATCGTCTTAAAAGGAAACATTTAAATTGCATATTATTTCTAAAATATTATTTTAGAAGTGAAAAATAGATTTTCTTTTACATATTTAAAATGTAATATTAACAAAACTTATTTAATGCCAAACGTTCAAATTACTAACGTACCTAGTTTTACCCAATTTACAAACTTAATCTCTATTTATTTGATATGAATATAGTTTTATAATATTAATTTTTGAAATATTATATTAAAAAACATTAAAACCAATACATAAAATGTTGAAATGAAATACAATAAAAAAAATATTATAAAATATTTTTTTTTTGTCAAAGAATGTATTTTTTTATTTTTATTACTTTATATATAAATTTCTTTTTTTTTTTTGTTTGTAATTAAAACAATTAACGAATTATATAAGCTTTTTATTCAAATTAAAAAAAAAACCGAAAAAACCGGTTGACTGGTCTTTTCTGCAAAAAACAAAACCGGTTTTTTTTAAATTCGATTTTTCGAAGAAAACCGAAACCGGTTTTTCCAAAAGGCCGGGTTTTTGAATACTCTAACATGGAGATAACAGATTCATTGTGACAACCAAATTTTTTGCCAACCAAATGGTTCGGTTGGTTCCACCGATGTACCTATTTGTGGCAACAGAAATTCGGTTATCACAACAAAATTTCAGTTCAAGCAAAATATTTTAATTGTGTCAAAATATATTCAATTATCACAACCAAATAATTTAGTTGCTGCAACCAAATTATTCAGTTGACAATGAATTCGGTTGTCACAATGAATCTGTTATCTCTTGTAATCTGCGATTACCTAAACATAAAAAATGTTTCCCTACAATTCTAAAAAAATTATAGAAAATATTCTCTGGTACATATAACAAAATTGACAACACTGATAACATAAAGGATATTAAAGAGACACAGAGAGAGTAAAACTAAATTAAAACTTTACAAGCTGTTTTTCCTTCTTTTTTTTCGAATAGAAAATTGTATAAGTTACCTATAACAATGTATAACTTGTGATATAATTTTATCAGTAAGTGATGGAGTTTTCTATGTTACGGTTTAACTTAGCGGTGGATAAAAATACAACAACAAAGTGAAAATATTTTTTAAGAAAAAATTAGTGCGTTGGTGTTGGTAATAATATATTTTGATAAAGTTTTTTTGTGCAAATCTTTAATTTGTTAAAAAAATTAATATTTAAAAAAAAAAGATACCAAGAAAAATAAAATAAATATAAAAAATATTTATTTATAATTATCTACGCTATTAGCAATAATTCCATAAAAATTAATAATTCAAAAAGTGTGCAAATTTATTATAATTTATTAATAAAAACGGAAAGTGAGGGTGTACAACTAGTAGTACATGTGTATCTGTGTATTTGTGTATAATGGGCTGAACCTGAAATACATACTTACATGCGAAACAAACAATACAATATATTCATATACACACATACTCATAACTGTGTTTGTTGTATATAATCGAACATGAATTTCAGTTTTTCCAGACTTTAAAAAAGACCTTGAAAGTTTAAATAACAAGTAAAGTTATTCATTCAAGAAAAGTTAATTCAAATTAATACACTAATGTGCTAAATTCTTATATAAACATAAATAATAAAGGGAAAATTTCATGAATATTTTAAGCAGAAAATTGGAAATTACATAAAAAGGTAAAAATTTGTTAACATTTTGTTTTTATTTCGTTTAAAATTCCGACATTACTTTTAAATTCTTTTTAAAGGTAAAATAGAGAGAAAAGTAAAAACCTTTAAATATCTTTAACATTTCATTAATAATAAACGTAGAGTCAACAATTTATGCAGACGATTTATAAACATATTTTTTATATACAAAAATTGCAACGACATTAATAAAATGTCTAGAATATACTCGTATGTAGACATACATACATCACCATTCATCAATAGCTTAAGTAACAATATACAAAAGTTGATAGCAAGTGACTTTTTGTTATCCTACAATATTTTATTAATTTTTTTTTAATTGAATGCGTAATATTAATCCTACAATATTTTTTTTTAAATGAATGCGTAATATTAATCATACGATATGGTGTGCAAATTTTTACCGCTCATCAACCCCATGTGAGTTTTTTTGACAAGATTCAGTATTAAAAACTTTTTTAAGTTTTATGTTGCCCTTGAGTGGTGTAATAGGAAATTCGGATTGAAAATTTGGTGATTTGTATGTACTGTAAGGGCTAAGATTTTGTTTAAGAATTATTTTGGTATGAATAGAAATTTTAGTAATACAATTTTTTAATTTTCGTTTTATAACTGTCTTAAGTCATTTTAGCCAATTATAGTTGGACCTTAATACAGGCATCTTGTAAAATGAAATGTTTAAAAAATTTGTATGAAAAAAATTTTAAATTACCTGTAGTCTTTAAACAAATTTTAAAAAGTTTCGTTTTCAAAATTAACACATTTTCATTTTTTAAATTATTGCTTAAGATAATTTCTATTAGAGTTTTCCGATAGGCTGATTGGCAGTGTAATACCATTGCAGGGGTCGTGGGTTCAATTCCCACCAGAGATAATGGTCTGTTTACGCTACAAGGAAGTTACAGCCCTCGTTGCTGGTGCTCAGTTAGGGTATAAGGATATTATTTGTAATTATATAATTAATATAAATAAAAAAAAAAATATTTTAATAAAATGTACAAAAGATATTTACACTCACAATATTATTTCCTTAAATATAATCTAAAATAGATATAATACATTGACAAGGGTAATTCGAAATATATGGAAAAAAGCTAAGTTTGTACGGGTAATTATACACTGACTATAGAAAAAGGAATTTCTTAAGGGTGTGTGATATATAAGTCTGTTCAAAACCATGAGTTGCTTGTGGGTTGGGTGGTTCTTAAAGAGGCTGAAGATGACCTGGTCGGTCAGGTCGAAAGTGTGCACTTCCTCTAGCGCTGATCCTCACAATTTTTTCCATTTAAAAAAAATAGTGTTTACTATTTGTTAGTAACATTAAATAATGATCTCGAGCCTGATAAAAATTAAAAATATAATTAACTAACCGAAAATACAATCAAAAAGAGGACTACTGAATTTTCATTACATTCAGCCAATTTTGTTGCTTATTTTCAATCATTTTTTAATAATCGACAAAAGTAGTAAAAGCTATATAAGATCGTTTAAAATAACCATCAATTTTTAACTAACAAATAGTAGAAAAAAAAACGATTTTTGTGGTTTGTTTTTCAAATTGATTTTTTTTTTATTTTTATGTAATTTCACAAAACACAACACACACAGATGAATATATTTTAATTTTCTATGTGTGTATCTTTATTTCAATAATTTATTGTAATTATTATTGAAATAATTTTGTATATAAACAAACTGTTTTGGTAAAAAAAAGGAAATAAATGAATTTCTATTTTTAGAAACAGAAAACATAAAATTTAACATTTAACCAAAAATATCAACTCCTACTAAATGTCTCAATTTTTATAGTTTTTTTTTTTTTGAATTACTGATTCAAATAGTTAAATTTCTATGAATTCCAATTGATTCTTCATTTGAAAACAAACTCTACACTCTAATAAATTTTTGTTGATGTTTACCCAATTAATAGTAGGAAACTGTACTCCTACTATAAATCTGGTAAATTTACTCTATGTGCGTAAACGGAAAAAGTTCACATATTATGCGTAAGTTGGTACACACATAATGGGTAATTTTACATTGAAAGTGCGAAAAAATTAAATGAATTTTTAAAATTAATTTGAAAATTTACAAAAATTGTGCGTAAAAACCTATTTGAAGAGTAAATATACGCATTAAATGCCTAAAAATGCATTTTTATATGCGTAATTATATAAAAAAAATGCGTATATTTACCAACGCATAGTTTAAATTAAACTGCAGAAAGAATAAATTTATTTAAATTTATTTATTTTGAAAGAATTAATTTATTTTATGTATGTATGTTTTAATAATAATGAATTATAAATATAATACATAAAATATTCTGAATGGGTATGTGCTGTCATGATGGTCATCTTGAATTTAAATTCACAATATTCACAAATATATTTATGAATTTTTGAATAATTAATTTTCGTTTTTAGCTTTTTTGGTTTTTTAATACTTTCCAATTTAGTATATTTACAAACTGTGCGTAAAATTTTAATTTAACAAAATAATACTAATTTTAGGCACAAAGTGTTTAATTTTAACCATATTATGCCTAAAAATACTTCTTGTGTGTATTATTGTATATGAAAGTGAGTACAAAACATTTTTAGGCATTTTTTGTTTATATTTACCAAATCTTTGTAATATTACATAAACTTTTACCCATTTTATTGTAGCACATTTACAAACATTTTTTAGAGGGTACGTATTAATTTTTAAATAAACTGCATTCGGTAATGGAAAATATATAAAGAGTGTAGGCAAATTAATTGAATAGACTAATTCATTGATAATTGCATTAGCATTTTATTGATATCAATTGTAATGAAATTATTTTCATTGCCATTATTTTATAATGCTAATGATTTTAATGGTTGATTTCATTGATTAATGGTAATGTTTTTTTGAATTCCATTGTCATTAATAATTAATCAATTAAAAACAAATTATTTAAAAAAAAGTAAAGCATGTAAACGAAAAATAACAAAATTCAAATTAATATTACAAATTAAGTACAATACTTCAAAGTTTTTAAAACTAGTATAAAGTTTACGATTCGCGGCGAGATAATGCGTAGGTGCGTATTTTACCTTTTAACCCACTCATAAGTCTTTGGACACCTATCCTACCAATTTTATTAACTGCTTCATTCCATCTGAAGTGCAAATTTCTCTCAGTTTTAGCTACTTTAGTTTTTCGCAGTATTACTTTTAGATGAGTCCAAAATTTTTCCACTGGACGAAGTTCAGGGCAGTTTGGTGGATTGCACTCTTTTTTGACAAATTGTATATTATTGTTTCTAAGCCATTCTACAGCTTCTCTGGAATAATGAATTGTTGCTAAATCAGGCCAGAATATTGGTGGAGTAGAATGGAGTTTATACAAAGGCAATAAACGTTTTTTTAAACACTGTGTTATGTACGTTTGCCTGTTCAATGTTTCAGTGTGACAAAAGGCTTAGTGAATTGCCCACAGCTGCAAATTGCTTGCCATACTAAGAACTTTTTAGCAAATTTGTCAACATTTTTGTATTTAAATATTTAATTTACACCTCCCTTCATATATGCAGTATAGTATTGGGATCCAGGAATTTGCTTGAAATCCCCTTTGACATATGTTTCGTCATCCATCAATATACAGCCTTTAAAATTGTTCAGAACTGTCTTAAATAGTTATCTGGCCCGTTTTTTGCTCTTACATCAACTTCATCTGTTCTGTTTAGCACTTTTATTACTTTGTATGATCTAAGCTTATATTTTTTTTAACTTTTTGAACATACATATGAGACACTTTAAACTTTTTCCCTAAATCTCGAACCGACATGTTTGGTTTAGACACCAGTGCATTCCTCACTTTTAACGCCAACTTTTTATTAAGAAATCCAGGAACTCGCCCAGATCCAGGTTTTCTTTCAGTGGAGTGGGTCCCCCTAAACCGGTTTATGATGTTCCTTGCAGTTGCTCGGGATGTACCAGTTAGCCTTGCTATAACTGCAAATGAGGCATTAGGGTTAATTAAAAAAGTGTCCACAATTTTTTTTCTCTGTTTTTCTAATTTTGATGTTGACGCCATAATCGTTTATTTAAAACTGAAAACTTTGTATGCATTTTGCTGTTTACACATCACAGAATTTAAAACCTAACGGCAATTTTTTGGATTGTTTGTTTTCATCTCGAAATTCGCATTAGAATTTGTAAAAAAAATTTCGTTTACATGCTTTATATTTAAGTTTATTTTTCTTATTAAACTTTAATATAATAACTATGCATTAACAATATTTTTAGTAAGGGTTTTGAGGTTAGGAAAAAGAATAAATGTATTTCTCTAAAAATTGTAAACACTATTAATTTTCAATCAGACTAGCTAGTTTCTTCCATCATCATCAGTGATTTTTCATTAAATTGAATTAATTATTTTTATGTTATAATTGTCAAACCGTTGGCTGTAGAAATCGAACCCGTTGTCCTTACAAACGTAACTTTACTGAGGTAAGACATCTGCTTAACCACCTCACCTAAGTAAGGCCTAGATTTTAATACTATTCAGCTTCTTTTTGTAATTGTTTTTTATTCAGAAGTTACCAACACAGACACACAAACATTTTATTCTTAGATTTTTTGTTTATCTTCTAATCTCTTCGTGTTCCCTTTTTTTCGCATATGTTGCCAGTCAGACGTATTTTTTGTACGTTCAAGGAAAGGCAGCTTGCTTATATAATTGAGATGTTTGCCACTGGGCAAATTTTAAATTATATTTTAAAGTTTATTGTATCTGTTTATACGTTAATGTCATATCTATGCATTAATTTTATATTGCCACTCTACTTTTTCCGTTTTCCCAGTTTCACTTGGTATTCGAGATTCCAGCCATTTTAGCTGAAAACGAGAAATATTTTTGCTCTCCTACAGTGTTAATATACTGAGATAATAAAAAAATCGACCAGGTCTGGAAATGATCCCAAGGAATCCATTAAAGAAAACAGCCTTTGTCAAGCAGTTTAAACATCCCCCTGCTTTTTTGTAAACAAATGCTTTTTTGATCAATTTAAAATAGTTTTTGGGGCAATTTCACTATCATTACACTCACGAAAAAAAGTCTGCAATGGCAACTGAAAATTGTGCTGTTCTTATGGGAAATTTTGCTAATTTGAGCCCAGCAGTATTTTTTGCTAATCTTAGCAACACATGTCTGCTGACGTGTAGTACAATGAAATTAGTAGACCAAATTAGTAGCCGCTACTAAATTTTAGTAAACTTTATGTAAAGAGGAATTTCAAATCGGTTTGCTAAAATGAGAAAAATAATTTACTAAATATTATAAATATTAGTACAATGAAATTAGTATAAAAAATTAGTAAGCGCTTATAAATTTTAGTTAATTGCTGTAATCTCAATGAATTGTAAAATATAAAAAAAAATTATATAAAAAATTAATAAAATGTACACTTTAAAGCTGTTAATTTTTTTAGAAATTGCCTTACGAATTCGAATATACAAATTTATATGTTTTTATCAAAACTGAAAAAAAAATCTAATGCTTAAAAAATATTAAAAACATAAACGCATTTATTATTTTATTTTTATTTGCAAATTTTTGTTTTGAAAAATATTTTTAGTAAATTTTTTGGATTTCATTGTTTAAAGGGCTGATTTTTAGAGCTAAAAAAGTTTTTAGTGCTATTTTAAGTGGATGTTCTAGTTTTGGACATGAGTCGGTTTTTAAAAGTGTCTTAATTTCCGATCCAATTTTTCAACCTAAGTAACATTTTAAGGCAATTTAAGGCAGTTTATAAATAAGTTTTAATTATTAGAAATAACATTTCCTTCAATATCCAATTTTATTAAATTAGTAAAAAATTTTGTTAATTTTAGCAAATCGATTTTCAAAAATTTTGTAAAATGATTTCTTAAGTTAGCAACAAAAATTTGTAAATATTCTGTAAAAATTCTGTAATTTGTTAAATGTAAACAGCAAAAAAATTTACTAAATAATAATTTTTTTACTAAAATTCAGTAAAAAAAACAAATTGAAAAGTGAGATTGAAAACCGTTTAAAAATTGTTCTACTAACTTTTTTTCTGAGTGTAAAAGGACTAATGATAATGCTAATGAAATTTCAATGCCAATCAAAAAAATCATAAGTATGGTACAAAATTTGATCTATGTGGTTTTCAAGATTTTGTGGTGTTAAAAAAAAAAAAGATTTCACTATTTTTGTGCAATTTTTGAAAATTGTAATATGGCAACACTGGCTGCACAACTTTTAAACTTTTTCATCTGTTGCAGGACAATAGCTCATGAGGTACCCCCTGCAACATAAACGTCAGTTAAGGGGGAATTTCGAAAATTCCTATGGAGAGGGACAACAAAGAGAAAAGTTTCCTCTTGATGGCCTGTCCAAACACTCTAGGTAGAAGCCACTAAAAAATGTGTTCCAGGAGTATTTGTTAATTAATATGTTACCTTTTGGAACATTATAAAAAAATGGAAATTTATTTTCCTTGACGGCCTACCCAAAAGCCTTTGGCTGGAAAACTGAAATTTTCAATATAAAAATAAGAAAGTCTTTTTAAAATTAAAAAAAAATTAAAATTTTTTAATTATGGTCTAATTCACTGACAACTTGCATTTTTGAATTGTCGTTAGGATCGTGGAAAAAACTGTGGTTGAAAGCGGAATTATAAAATTGAAAATTTTTGTTCACTGGAACAGAAGCGTAGTAAAAATGGTGGTTGAAAAGAGGAAAAGTCTACGCACTTACGGCATGACCAAATCATTTAGGCCAGACTTCTGAAATTCCAAATATGTATGTGTTACTTGTATTATGGACTAATTTACTGATATGATACTTTATATATATGTTTCTCAAGGAATATAGTAAAAGGGGAAATATTTTCCCAATGATGGCGTGCCAAACAACTTTGGCTAAAATTCCAATACTTAAAATATGTGTCCCTAGAAATATGGCATAATTTAATGGTAAAATATTCTTAGAAATATTGAACAGAAAAGAGAAAAATCCTTCACAAATGGCATGTAGAAATTTAAAAAATTTTGTATTACTTCCCAGCAAAAATGAAGCTGCCAAAGAAGCAATAAAAGCATCACTACTATGGCAAAGGCATCACTTCTTTTCTAATGGTTTCATCGATGAATTTAACATTAGCGTGTCATAGGATGGAAGTATTCAAATGTAGTTCCTAGCATTACTCATACTTTACTCTATGGAAGCAATGATAATGATTAGGTATTCTGATGCATGAGTGGAAAATGTTCATATACTTTGTAGTATTTAAGCTTTGATGAAAATTTAATTCATAAGAATGCAGAAAAATAAGTTAAAAGCAGCGAAATTTATGCATTAATATACAAATACTCTTTATTAAAACAAATAAATAATTCTGCATTAGTGAAAAAACATTTTTGAAATATTTTTTAAAAATTTTAATGAATTCTTAGACAAATTCTAAAATATTTTTGGATAATTTAAAAACTGGTTGTATAATTTAGAAACATTTTTAGACAATTTTAAAATATTTTTGAACAATTTTAAATAATTTATCCAGATCACTGCATTTGAAATATGAACCCATCAATTCTTTGGAAGTGCCTTAGAATAACACCAAAAAATTATAAAAGAGTGTCAACTGAAGTTTAGGAAGCAATGAAAGAAGTTATAGTCACAGAATGACTACAATTTTTTTTTGCTGGGTTTATATGAACAAGAATATGGCTGGGGCTGACAAACTCATATATTGAATTCCTTATGTAATTGAAGCAGACGTGTATTTTTTTTTTTTTTTTTTTTGTTTTTAGTATTCCAAAAGATTTTAATTAATTTATCGTGAAGCCCTTTTTTACTATTTTTTGGAACAACATGGCAACCCTATTCTGAAACAAGGGCATTACTTATATTAAACTTTTTCATTTGACGAATATATTATTTTAATTTTATTTTAATCTTTTAGGCTACCGAACAAAAACAAATACCAAAAAATATCTGAATTTATTTCCCCCATTTCAACACTGAAAAAGTGATACAGGTTGTTTTCAGATTTTTTTTTCTATCATATATCTTAATTTCATTAAAATCAAAGTGTTTTGGTTGGGGGTAATTTCCTTGTTAGTAGTGTACGTATTATATTTTTAAATTGAGGTTCACACTACGTATGAGTAATAAATTAACACTCATACGTACGATCTCGGTGAATTTGTAAATATGCATAAAATTGTCCAAAATCAATTAATTAAAGTTCGAATTGCATCATCGCGCACTCTATTCGCCAAAATTAGCTCCCTTGGATTTTTTTCTATTTCCAAACTTGAAAAAATGGCTTGATGGTAAAAGATTTGCTCGTGATGGATATTTTAAAGAGGCGGACAGTTCTTACTAAAAACAGGATATCGAAGTATAGTTTATGTTAAGAAATAAAGTAAATTTTTCCCAAATTTGATGTGTTTTGATTAGGTCGGCTAATTTTGGGACTGCCCTGATATGTTTCAATTTTTTTGCAAATAAATATCTTTGCTAGAAAGCGTGGTAGGATCACAAATCTAAAGAATTCATATTTAGGCTCAAGTATTTGACCGTACCAATTTTAGTTTAATAATTCGCACGATTTCTAAATTCAGTAAAATATGATTTGATGACACACAAGAGCATTATTTAATAATGCTTGTATATTATATTTTATTTACTTGTATTCAAAATGAAAATATCTAGTTGCCTTTTTAGCCTCTATAAAGCCAGAATAGGCGCTGAGGCAAATAAGAATCTTGTAAATAAACATTTGAAATATGGAATATAAAAAAAAATGCAAACTGCTTTTGCAAATGACACAGCTCCCGATGGCTCTATGTCATCAGCCGTCTAAGCTTTGCTACGACCGTTTGGAATTTCATAGTCATCCAACCAGCATTCTTAACGGAATTATTTCTTAAGTATTTTTATCCTGCTCGTGTATATTACGCATGTATACTTATAGTGTAGATGCAGCTGGATAGAAACTACAAGAATTTTTTAATAAAGTACAAAAATATGTTAATGAAGTACCTCAATATACAATCTTTTATAAATGCTTGTACAAAAAAAAATCAAAACAAATAGCAAACTGGTGGGATATAACAGTTTTTAATTTGAAAAAAATAAACATAAAACAGATTTTTCATAAGAATTTAAAACAAATTAAAATGCCTCATAACACAGTGTAGGGCATTAAAACGGAAACTGGTAACAGAAAGTACAAAATAAAAAAACAAACATTAAAAGATAATATAAAAAAAATCCGCTTTTACTTTTCAGTTTAATAGACTTCGCGTGTTACCACGAAATTTTATGTGTCTGTGTAAAAATATATTTATTATTTTTTTTTATCTTTTCTATATGTGGGTGTTACATCTATTTCCTAAGAAATTTGATTATTTTTTTTTAGACAGTTTGTCTTTTACATAAATTTTTCTAGTTATGAATTTTTGTTTTTCGTTTTTCTTTTGACTATAGAAATTGACTTTATTAACTATTATCATATATCAGCAATAACTTTGTGTTTCAACTTATTGCTAAAGTTATTTTTTAATTTTACTACCATCTTTGAAAGCAATAAATTATTTCATCTGAATGTCGTAAAGTTCTCAGCTTTGCTGGGTTACAATCAGACCTTCAAAAAGATAAATCTTTAATAAATTAATTCGCGAAAAAAATAATTCTTTTGTAAATAAGCGGGTTGCTTCAATAATTTACAGATTTAAAATCATAGTTGATTAATCAATTTCATTTGAATTATTTTTGATTCAAATGAATCAAATCATATCAAACATAATTTTTTTCTTAATTCCAGAATTAAAAAAAAGATTGATTTGATTTGCGAATTAAAACAAAATAAAAAATATTAAAAGTTGCTTTGCAATCGCTTAGTTTTCTAGATATTCGGTATTTTGTAAAATGGTCATTTTTTAAAATAATCGGTATCTCGAAAACTAAGCGAGATAGGGCAAAACGGACAAAATGTTTGTTCTAATGGAATATTAATATACTGTGATAATAAAAATAGACCAATGACATCCCAATGTATATATTTTTATAAAACAGCCATAGGGTGACCCATTTTAATACGAACGAAATGGAACGGAAAACGAATTTTGTTTTATTGAAGTTTGTCACCCTGGGTCTTTTTTATAAAAAATCCATGAAACTCTTCGGTGACCTGCCGAATCTATCGAAGGGTGACCTTTGTCCAGCTTTGCAAAAATTTTATTCGAAATTTTGTAAAATTGTCGGTGTCTCGAAAACTAAGCGAGATAGGGAAAGCGGACAAAATCTTTGCTCTAGTAAATCATAAATATACTGCGATTACAAAAAATTGCCCACGTCCAGAAGACATCACGCGGAGGCTGTTTTAAAAAAATTCCATGAAACCCTTCGGGTTAAAAATTAAATTAATCGTTATTAAAAAAAATATATATTTAAATTCGCGAATCAAATCATATTTGAAAATCAAAATAATATTTTTTTTGATTCTCGAATCAAATCAAAATTGATTTGATTCCTTGATTTAAAATTGAATTATTCAAATTGAATTATTACGTTAGATTAATAAAAAGAATTATATAAATCAACTTGATTTTTCTAATAAGCTACGCTTACCAAAAAAAGTCTGTAATGGCAATTTTACTGTTATTACGGAAAATTTTGCTAATTTGAGACCAGCGGTATATTTTGCTAATCTAAGCAACACATATCTGCTGACGTGTAGTACAATGAAATTTGTAGAAAAGTTATTAGCCGCTACTAAAATTTAGTAAACTTTTTGTAAAGTGAAATTTAAAATCGGTTTGCTAAAATCAGCAAAAAATTTACTAAATATTATTAATATTAGTACAACCAAATTAGTATTAAAAAATTAGTAAGCGCTACTAAATTTTATTAAATTACTGTAAACTCAATGAATTGTAAAATATAGCAAAATTTTAATTTATAAAAAATATTATTAAAATGTACAAATTAACATAATTATTTTTAGATACTTTAAAGCTGCTAATTTCTTTTGAATTTACCTTACGAATGCCAATATAGAAAATTATAATTTTTTTTATCGAGCAACTTTTTTTATTGTTTTTATTTTTATAAAATTTTGTTTTCCTGAAGATGCTAACAAATTATAATATTGGAAATAAAATAAGAATTTTTATAAAAGAAAAAAGATCTTTAGCTTAATAAATTAGATATTAATATTTATTTTTTTTCCAAAAAATATTTTAGACAAAATTAAAAAAATAAAATCAAAGGCTTAAAAAAAAGTTAAAACCAACGAATTTATCATTTTGTTTTAATTTGCTAATTTTTGTTTTGGAAAAAAAAAATTAAGTAAATTTTTTAGATTAAAAGGTCAATTTTAAATTGTTTTAAAGGTCTGATTTTAAGAACTTAAAATTTTTTTTTTTGTAAAATTTGAAGTGGATGTCCTATTTTTGGACATGAGTAGGTTGTGAAAAGAATCTTTACTTCCGATACCTTTTTTCAACCTATGTAACATTTTAAGGCAATTTAAGTTTGTAGGTATAAGTTTAAATTAATAAAGGGTGGTTAAATTTTAATGGCCAATGTTGATTTTGAATAAAACAAATTATTTAGGAAATTATTGTCATTTCTTTTTATTATGATAATATCGTATGATTCGATTATATATGGAACGAAATATCGGCCAAATGGCTGTCGCACCTCGCTACCTCCATCCGATGGTCCAAATTTTCGATGACGCTGAGGCATAATTGAGGTTCTATGCCGTTAATGTGCCGAATTATCTCATCCTTTAGCTCTTGAATTGTTTCTAGCTTATCGACATACACCATTTATTTCAAATAACCCCAAAGAAAGAAGTCCAACGATGTCAAATCACATGATCTTGGCGGCCAATTGACATCGCCACCTCGTGAGATAACACGGCCACCACGTGAGATAACACAGCCATAGTTTCGTTAGCTCTGCGGCAAGTGGCACCGTCCTGTTGAAACCAAATATCGTCCAGGGTCATATCCTCAATTCCTGGCCACAATAAGTTCGTAATTATCTCGCAATAACGAACACCATTCACGGTAAATGCTTGACCGACCTCATGACACACTATCGCGAACAACAGCAATGTTTTCCGCAGAACGAACTGGGCGAGCATGCACAGGTGTTTTCACAGACCCGGTTTCCTGAAATTTGCCCACAATTCTCCCGATTGTGCACATATTTGGCCGATTATGCTGACCAAAAAAAAAAAAATTACGAAGTGCACGAAATGCATTTTGATTTGAATAAAAGGCCGGAATAACTTTAACGCGTTGCTCGATTGTATATCTGAAATTGAGAAATGTCAAATGAGATGCAAAAAAAAACTTGACGTTTAGGTGTGGTTCACATTCAACATCGGCCCTTAAAATTTAACTACCCACATTTCCTTCAATAAACACTTTTTTATAATTAGTAAATTTTGTTTGCTAAATTTAGCAAATCAGTTTTCAAAAATTTGTAAAATGATTTCTTAAGTTAGCAACAAACCTTTGTAAATTTTCTGTTAAAATTCTGTAACTTGTAAAAATGTAAATAGCAAACAAGTTTACTAAATAATATTTTTTTTTTTACGAATACTCAGTACACAAATAGTAAAGTGGGATTGAAAACCGTTCACAGATTTTTTCTACTAACTTTTTTTTCTGAGTGTAAATTTTATATTATTAAAATAAATAATTCAATCAGAAAAATTAATTCGCGAATTAATTCGTCAAAAATTAAATCAGATTTGAAAATTGATTTAAGGAATTGTGTTATTAAAGGTCTGGTTACAATGTGTCTATATTTGACTTTTGTATTCAAGTCTCTTTTTCACTAATTGAGTTTAATAAATAAGAGTTTAAAATGTTTATGGTTGTGAAAAATTAAGATACCATAACTATTTATTAACCTTTTTTGAATTTAAAGCTGTTTCTCAAAATATTACTCATACGCTCTGATGTTGTTATATGTGTTAGTTACATATTAATCATACGCCACCACTTAAATTTAAAGTCAAAAATGTTAAAATTTTCTACAGAGAAAGCATCCACAGTGCAGTGCTGCCACTTGTTTAAAATTTTTTGTAATATGGCCGTAGAAATGTCTTTGGTAAATTGCTTCAACAAACCATTATAGAATAAAACAAGCGGCAAGTAAGTTCTTCGATTTTCAAAAACTTCCAAACAGAAAGGATTTTCAGCATTCAAATGTTCAGAGGGTAATAAATTCAAATTAAGTTTATACCACTGATTTTTTATTAAGTTAAGAAAATGTTATATTATTTATACAAAACTTTTTAGCAAAAAATAAGTTTTAAATTATTTCTGTGTCTAAGAGACTTTAATATACACTGTTAACACATCCCTTAAATTCAAATGAAAAATCAAGATGTGAAATGTGTTCAACGAAAATTCACTACAAAAAAATGGGTTTTTTTTTCTTCTTATTAAATCCTAAATCTCTTTTATTTTATGACTATCCTTAGGCAAAATAAAAACGTGTTTTTATAACGAATTATACAAAAAGAAAGCAAAGGCATTTTTTAAGATTTTTTTTTTTCTTTTTTTTTCTTGATATCAATATTATTTAATCATAACAGACTTTCAACACTTTAGCTTTATTTCTTTTCACACTTTAAAGTTGCTGTCATATTTTTTAAGTTTTATTGAGGGAGAAAAAAAACTTTTTTAATATAAATGTAACTACTTATTTACTAAAGGAAAGGAGAGGCAAGTTAATTAAAGTCTTGTGGTTAGTTTGTTATTACTTTCTTCATGCCAGTGAAAATGATGGCAAAGTATGTGGAATGTTTTCTATGTTTGCCGAATAAAACCAAATGTAATTTCTATTTACACCTAAGGCTATAATAAAGAACTGTTGTAGATGCATGTAGATGATTATATACATCAACGGAAATCATACATACACACTTTTATAAGTAAGTGAACAAAAAAAATTCAGAAAAATAAAAAGTCTTTTATAAAAAGGTCATAAAGAGAATCTATGTAAAACAACATAATTATTATTTTATGCTGGAGACCAGCGTATGTTTTTATAAAACAAACCACTAGAACATTGCTTAGATGGCCCTCAATGGAGTACATATGTTAAATAAACAAGGAATATACCTAAGTAAACAAATTTAACAAAACAAATCAAAAAAAAAGAAAGTAAAAACGTCGTCTAGCTTTAGACAAATGAACGCAATTAACCGTAAATTAGTAACAGGCATCAGTTTTACACATGAAATGTTAAATACTCTGTTGTATACAAAGCAAACCACTAAGCCAAGCAAAATTTGCTATAACCTGGTAATGGCAAATGGAATAGGAAAACCAAAAATGTTAGTACAGTGAGCGAAATTTGTTTCGCCGCATATTAAAATTTTTAAAAACTAACTGTTTTTTCAAATATACTTAAAATTTTAGTTTTTTAACATTATGCTTTTTAATTATTAAACCACGTGGTATGTTTAACAACAAATATTTGATCATAACGGTACTTGGATATAAAAAGAAGGAATGTAAAAGAAAATGGTGTAGTTTTTTATTCGAAATTTGTTTAGCCGCAGTTGGGTTTAATGAGTCATACTGATAAGTTGTGTTAAAAGTTTTAATTTTTTTGATATTATTTATCAAGGTTACATTATTTTAAATGCTCAGCGATTTTTTGTTGTTTTTTAATGAAGATCTGTTAAAATGTGAAAAAAGGTCAAATAAAGGTTTTAAAGAAAAATGGCCTTTCAAATAGAGCAATTTCAAGACAAATACAAAGATCAGAGAAGGTTGTAAGAAATTATTTAAAATAAGACGATAAATACGGCGCTGGAACTTCAAAATGCAAACAGAACACAAAATTAAACATACGTCAAATAAATGAAATAAAACAAGAGGCCACTTAAAATCGACTATATTCGTCACAAATTGTGGCTAAATTGCAGCTACCAGTTGGAAAACGTCGGGTACAACAGATATTAAGCGTAGATAAAACAATAAAATGGAAGAAACCTACAAAAAAAACCTCAGTTGACGGCTAACCATAAAGTGGCACGATTGACATTTGCAAAGGCGCACATATCGTGGACTGAAACTTGGCAAATTATTTTTTCAGACGAAAAAAATTTAATCTGGATGTACCAGATGGTTTCAGTTACTATTGGCAAGATCTGCGCGCAAATAACCCTTCCCGAATGAGCCGCAACTTTGGAGGGTGGTCAGTCATGATATGGGGTGCATTCTCATACCACGGAAAGCTGAAATTATGCTTCGTTCCACCAAAATGGACTCCGAAATGTACATGGCAGTGTTGGACGATATTTTAATTGAATACTTGGAAAGTAATAATGAAATAGAATTTATATTTCAACAAGACAATGCAAGTATTCTCGTATCAAGTAAGTCGAAGGAGTTCTTTTCATCTCGTTCTATTCCCCTGCTTGAATGGCCAGCGAGAAGTCCAGATTTAAACCCAATCGAAAATATTTGGGGTATCATTGCAAGGTCTGTGTATGACAATGTAAAACAGTATTCAACGATCCAAGAGCTTAAAATATAAAGCCTGGCTTGATTTAGGCTTCCTACCCGGATTTTTCAAACAATCAATAAAAATGGAGGCTCTACAAACTACTAAACATATACATTTTTTAAGTTTATTAAGTTTAATTTATGATTTTCCATAAATTATAACTGTGCGGCTAAGCAAATTTCGCACATTAAAATGGATTTTTTGTGATAATTTGATATAATTTTTTACTTGAAGCTAAAAAATTAAGTTGTTTTTGTAGTTTTACAATAAATAAAAAAATACGAAAAAAACTTCAACAAATATTTTATTTTTTATGACTTGTTTGGCCAAATTTAAAACAATATTATGTGCGGCCAAACAAATTTCGCTCACTGTATATAAAATTTCGTCAAATAATACATTATTTTAATATTGGGGGTGTCATTGAAGGTGAATGTTTACCCAAAGCTAACAAGTATAGGCAAAAGTAAGACCTTACCAAGAAATTTTAGAAATAAGTAGTTCATTGTAATAATAACTGACTAATAGAATATATTATCCTTAGTATAATATAAATCATATTTAGACCCAAGGTTTTGGTTTTTAAAATGTTTAAAAAAAATAAAAAAAATATTATAAGTACATGCTTGTTATGAGTAAAATAAAGCAAGATGTTGCCAGTAATGACTTTAAATTCATGGCAAATAACAACTTTTGTAATTAGTTACTTGTAGAGATAAAAATAAGTAGTTACTTATAGGGACTGAAATTAATACTTATTTTAGTCACTACTAGGAATTAAAAAAAAACTACTTATTACTAAATTGGCATGATACTAGTCGAAATTAGCAAAATATTTTATTTAACAAGAAAATACTTTAAAAATATGCTTTTGTAAGTAACATTTATTTTACGGTAAAAACGAAAAAAAAAAATATATTTCACTTGCAATATACATATACAATTTATATTAAGGTGTCCATTGAATTACGAATTGTCGAATTTCATTATTAATAAATAAAATTTTGTTGTAAATTTAAAAGAAACTAATTTTTTTTCTTAATCACAAGAGGAGAAACAAAAAATAGTTTTAATTAAAAATTGGGTAACAACAAAAACAAAATTTTATCTTTCTTTATTCCCCATTATTCCCCATTATTCCTAGGTTAAGCTTTAATGAGGGACTAGGCGTCACTATAAGGGAGAATGGATGGTTGGCAAGTCTTCGCCCTGACTATAAAACTTTAATTTCTTCACAGATGGTTTTAAGATGGGCGAGGGAGTTATCACTGCGGTTTTCTGTCGAGAGCTGTGTATTGAGGAGTCGTATTAACATCCCGATTACTGCAGCATTTTTCAGGCGGAAGTTCTCGTGCTGATCTTGCTTTTGTACAATTAACTCTTACGTTAATTTATATATTGATAGCCATGCACCTATTAGGGCGATCTTCACCGATTTGACGTATTCATCGATTCTCCAAGGGTGTAAGGAGTCTTTAGGTACACTCAGAAAAAAAAGTTTGTAGAAAAATTTGTAAACGGTTTTCAATCCCAATTTACTATTTTTGTACTGATTTTTAGTAAAAAATTATTATTTAGCAACTCTTTTTGCTATTTACATTTTACAAATTACAGAGTTTTTACAAAATATCTACAAATTTTCATTGCTAATTTCAGAAATCATTTTACAAATTTTTGAAAACCGATTTGCTAAAATTAGCAAAAAAAAAAATTACTTATTTTCAAAAAGTCGATATTGATGGAAATGTTATTTCTAATAATTTAAACTTATACATACAAACTTTAATTGCCCTAAAATGTTACATAGGATTAAAAAAGTGAAGGTACCGACTCATGTTTAAAAATAGACATCCACTAATAGTTTTTTTATTTCTAAAAATCAGCCCTAACAACAATTTAAATTTCACCTTAAAAGTAAAAAAAAATTGACTAAAATATTTTTCAACACAGAAATTACCAAACTAAAACAAAATGATAAATTCGTTTATGTTTTAAGAATTTTTAAGATTTTTAAGCCTTTGATTTTTTTTTCATTTTGTATAAAACATCTTTAAAAAAATATAATTAAAATTTTTGATGCTCGATAAAAAAAATAAATCTAAAACTTTGTACTAATATTAATAGTATTTAGTAATTTTTTTTGCTGATTTTAGCAAACAGATTTTAAATTCCACTTTACAAAAAGTCCACTAAAATTTAGTAGCGGCTACTAGTTTTTCTACTAATTTCATTGTACTATACGTCAGCAGACATGTGTTGTTAAGATTAGCAAAAAATACCGCTGGGCTCAAATTAGCAGAATTTCCCGTAATAACAGCAAAATTTTCAGTTGCCATTACAGACTTTTTTTGGTGAGTGTAGACTTTTTGCTAACAGGAGTGTCCAAATCTATTAAGTTCGTTAATTGAGGGTAACGAGATTTTCGACGATCTGGCAAAGCGCGGGGTCCAATTGCCTTTCGACACTGTTAAACTTAAATGAATATACACTATGAATTTATATAAAATCATACTTTCTCATTGGTGTAATACCAATAACTCATAATTTGTATTATTCTTAATAAGTAATTACATCACACACACTGTAAGCAGTGGCTAGCCCTGGGGGCTTGTATTTTTTTGTTTCCAATTGATTTTCTTTGCAAACCCAATTGGTTTTTTGCTAGTCCCATTGGTTTAAGCAGATTTTGTTGAAATTTGTGAAGAAATGAGAAAAATTGCTTTTAAATAAGGGAAATTTTCTCCGAGTTACGTAACCTTGTAATATGTACAAAATTTTATTTGGCCGCTTCTTTCAATTAAATTTCTTTACCTAGCCTTCATCTATTATTAATTATTACCACACTCAGTGAGTACGATTTTCGACTAACATTTTTGTTTGGGTATAATAACTTGTTGAAAATTAATTTTATCTCATTTCTTTTTCCTTTGAAACAATGTCAAAAAAAAATAAATAAAAGAAAATCTATCAAAATTTTTTTTCAAACTTAGAAATTTGAAATTTGTAAATTATATTATTTTTTTAACAACTTGATTATTGTGGAGAAACAAATTTTTTTTTTCAAGAAAAGGAAAAATTTTATCGGATTTGTGGTAAAGAATATTTGTTATGTAATTCTGATAGGTAAGAAATATTAAGTGAGATATGTGTTTTAACAGATTTTGCGTGAATAATGCTGCAAAATCTCGCAGGATGTGATTATTTTCATTAATTTTCTAACCCTGGAAAACCGGACAAGATGTGCTAGAGAAAATATATTCTGAGAAGCTATAATCTAGAACCATATGCACTTTTCTTGATCTGGTTCCCAGTTTAATTTACCAAAGTTTGTAACCTCGGAATCTACAACATCTTTAACTTTTCTTCTGTTTAAAATTCAATCAACTGTGTTGTCTTTAGACTATGTTGTGCCTCAAAATCGTTTAGTTCAAGATTCAAAATTGCATCGTGTTAATTATATAATTATTTACTACATTGAAATTTAACTACTCCCAGTAGGGTGGCTCGGTTATCTTTATTAATTTATTGCAATTTTTTTTTTGGAGGATTTTGTTTTATATTTTAATTATTCATTAAAAATCTATAGTCATCTATAGTCATATTCACGGATAATACAGTCCGTGTATTAGAGTTTTATTTGCTTAAATCCTTTCGTATATAATTCATTAAATTCGTTTTTATTTTCTCTCAACTATTTTTTTATATACGATAATTTTTTGAACGTTGCAAAATCTTTGTAGCTGGTCACCTTATTAAACTTTATTAAAGTATTCACTCCTTTCTCTAAAAAATACTCAATCTCTTCGTATATTTTAAAATCCTAACCCAACTTCCTTTACCAATTCCACTCATTATAATCATGACACTCAACTGTTTAAAAATAAAATCTGATACCAAAAAAACACTCTATACTAACACAGATAATTAACCCAAACACTAATTCTCTAAGAATATCTACTAAATTTTAAGAATACAAATAATCGTATTACGCAGCTATTCAGCAGTCTACTGGCGCCCGTCGACAAGCTTAAATTTTTATGTAAGTTGCAATTGGTTTCTTAATTGTTAATTTTGATTACTAACACTGACACTTAATACCCATTTTATTTGAGTAGCCATCAGATACTCATTTTCATAAAAAAATCACTCTTTTAAAAAAAAGCACTCTCTTTTTATTTGAGTATCCATCAGATACTCATTTTCATAAAAAAAGCACTCTTTTAATAATGGCATAAAGGTGGCCATATTATTTTAAATTAACCATTTTATGACGTTTGGAATAGGGATATAAATAGTATGTATTTGGAACTGTCAATCGTTTTCTTATTAATTTAATACATGTTTTTTTTATTAATTTATTGTAAATAAATTTTGGATTTTGATTACGACATAATTACTTTTATGGACGAAAACTTAAGTACAATTGGGCCGACTAGAATATACCCTAGAGTCGGCAAGGTAGGGAGGGTAGAGACCTTAAGCTTCCCCTGTCAATCATCAACACCCTTCTCTATACCTTCTCACCATTTTTTTTGTTTTTATGTAGCTACCTTAAAAATATTTTGTTTTCGAACCCGAATTTACCTCCAAAGGGGCAAGGACACACCCCAGCCC
The DNA here is from genome assembly GCA_949748255.1 of Eustalomyia histrio. Lineage (NCBI taxonomy): Eukaryota > Metazoa > Arthropoda > Insecta > Diptera > Anthomyiidae > Eustalomyia > Eustalomyia histrio. The sequence continues at coordinate 43,754,725 of OX456526.1, read as the reverse complement.
TGAGCGCGGCCGGCTTTGTAGGTAGCACCGCCCCAGAGAAGGTAGACAGAGGATGGAAGGTTCGTTACAACTCGTAATATTATTTGGGTAAAACAACCAAAAATACACTTAAGTTTTTAAAAGCCGATCAATTGACTTTTTTATTTAATTTAACGTCTTTCATCTTCTTTCAGACGTTTTCTAAAAAGGAGTAATTAAAAATTGATTTACAAGTCTAAAACAACAAAATAAGAAAAACGTTAGAAAAAATTAAAGTAGTTTATTGTTTTTAAATGTTGTATTCAATGTGGGTGTGAGCTGGCTTAATAAAATCAAAACTACACACAGGTTTCCAAATTTCTATGAAATTTTAAAACTTTTTCAAATATTTTGTCAAAAAATTTTAAAATCTTTTGTCAATTTGTATTTAGTTTAGAATTTATTTAGCTGCCACGCACAGGTCCTAAGTGGAATTATTTAATTTGTATATTTTCTTTTAAAATAAAATAAATTGTTTTTCTAATTGTATTACTTTTTTTAATTAAAAATCTGAGATTTAAGCACCACATAAAGTCTTGACTGGAATCCCCATTTCAAATTTATGAGTTTAGTTTTATACCAAAACATATGTATTTAAAATATTTAATTAACAACATTTTTATAGACTTTCAAAAGTAAGATTTTATAAAAATGCTGCCAAGTCTTGGCAATTCTTGGCTTTTCTCTTTTAAATGTGAACAAGAATAATATGTAAATGTAGAGAAGGAAATACAATATGATTGCTATATTTCGTGATCCGTTGAAAGAAATGAAAATAAAGCTTTTTTCCCAAAAATGACATTTGAAATTAAAAAAAAAAAATCCAAAATAAACAAGTAAAAAAGGGCTAAATTCGGCTGTGCCGAATCTTTGAATACCCTCCACCATAGGGGCTGAAGATGATATACGTATATACTAAATTTTTCATGAACTGTAATATGAATATGTTTTGTCAATTTATGTAACGAACTTTTGTTATTTAGTTTTAGTAATGTTATTTATTTAGTTTTAGCAATGTTATTTACAGAGGTCTGCTCTGTTAGCGACTTTAACATTGTTGATTTTTACGTTAACTTAGTTATCATAGTAACACACATATAGCTCTTCTCATAGTATGTAAGACAATAAATGTAATCGAACAATAAAAAGACTTAATAACATTTTTACTTACTTAACAGAAAAAAAAATAGATACAGAAAAATTGTACAAATTTGTATGGAAAATTTAGGGGTACCTTCACATTTTCACTCATAACTTTTGAACCGCTTGACCGATTTTGGTCATTTTAAATACCAAACTGCTCGGGAGGATGTTAAATAATCTGGGTAAAAATAGGCACTCCCGCTTACGTCTTCGCGTCGTGATCGCCATTTCAACAGACAGACAGACGGACAGACAGACGGACATCGCTAAATCGTCTTAAAATTGCATAAGGATCACGAATATATATACTTTATAGGGTCTTAAACCTATATTTCGACATATTATAAACGGAATGACAAACTGATATATACCCTCACCATATATGGTGGAGGGTATAAAAACAACAATTTAAATTCAAAAAATTACAAATAAACTGTACTTCTACAATGAATTGGATAAATTTACTCTGTGTGCGTAAACGAAAAAAAAAATACACACATAATGTGTAATATTATGCACACATATTGTGTAAATTTTCATTGAAAGGGCACAAAAATTAAAGGGAATTTTAAAATTAGTGTGTAAATTTAATAAAATTGTGCGTAAAAAAGTTTGTTTTAAGAGTAGATATACGTATAAGAAGACTAAAACTGCATTTCGAGTGCTTAAAAAAATGCAAAACAAAATTCCAAAACCAAAATCTTTTTTATATAAAACAATAAATTTATTTTATTACATAAAACTCATTTAGAAATTTTTACATTTTTTTTCAGCTTTCAAGAGGGCATAGAAGAATTTGTATACTCTTCTTTGTTCTAGAAGAGCAAACTTTTTTTTAACAAATAATTTATATTTATAAACTTTTTTGTTTAATAATTGACAATTTTGAAAATAAAAATTATTGGCTTTTGGATTTATTTTTTAGTTCTTTTATTATTTTCCAATTTCAAAATGTCAAAATATTTATTATTATTCTAGGTTTGTTTATTTACAAAATTTGTGCGAAAAATTTTAATTTAACAAAAGAATACTAATTTAATGCACGAAGTGTTTAATTGGAAACACATAATGTCTAAATATAGGTTTTGTGTGTATTATTGTATATGAAAGTGTGTACAAAACAGTTTTACGTATTTGACCAAACTTTCGTAATATTACATAAAACTTTACCTATTTTATAGTAGCAATTTTACAAACATTTATTAGAGTGTAGAAAAATAGACAGATTCACAGAATTTTTCCAAAAAAAAGCTCATCATTTTTTTGGAAATCGTCAGATTCTAAAAAAACTTTCCTATCAGTTTTTGCTATAGAAAAGCTATAATTTTCGAGTTCTTATTTATATAGAAAAATATTTTTCCTATTATTAATCAAATTCTTGGGTTCTTAGTTTATTCACTTACGGATGCGCTGTTTGGTGGGCTGCGTTGAGAGTGGACAGCTATAGGATGATGCTCAACAAGGCTCAGAGCAGTGCATCTCTTGGCATCACAGGTGCAAGGATAAGCACGCCACAGGCAGCGTTGGATATCCTACTACATCTGTCCCCTATTGAACATTTTGTGAGGAGTGTGGGTGCTAGGAGCTTACTTAGACTCTATGAGTCTTCGTTGATTAAACCTAGGCGGGATGATCACACAAGAATTCTATACGAAGTGGGTCTGCTTGATCAGGGTATTATTTCGGCGGCGATTTCGGATCATAGGAGTATGACCTTGGACTTCGGTGTAACACCACTGGTGGAGTTCCCGGATTGGGAAGTTTGGCGTGGATCCAAGGGACTGTTTAAGGGGTGGGCAATATTTACTGACGGGTCCAAGATGGACACTGGCATTGGTGCGGGTGTTTATATTGCGCACACTGACGTGAAAAGGTCATTCAGACTCCCTGATGAGTGCAGTGTCTTCCAGGCTGAGATCCTAGCGATCTGTAGGGCGACGGAGGTGATACTGGATCACATCATAGGGGGTCTGCGGTGACAATTAACATCGACAGTCAGGCTGCGCTAAGGGCATTGACGAATTATACGGTGCGATCGTGCCTGGTCGCACGGTGTAGGAATGCTCTGAGGGAGCTCATGGTTGCATTCGCGGTAAGGCTGTTTCGGGTACCCGGACACTTCAAGGTGGCTGGCAATGAGGTGCGGACGAACTCGAGAGGGAGGGTTCGGGTCTGGATTTAGGGCTAAGGGACAGGGGGTAAAGCCCCCCTTGTGTCACTACTTTGGGGTGATACGGGAAAGGTTCCGTGATGCCGTTAACCGGTCCTGGGGGAATAGAGTGGATTGCAGGGTGTCGAGGGCGTTATGGCCCGGACTGGACGCAGGGGCAACCAGGATTCTACTAGGATTGGATAGGGGTGGTCTCAGGACCCTTATAGGGTTCTTAATGGGGCATTGTTCCTTTAGGGCTTTTACGAGTAAATGGGATAATGCCATACCGGACTTCTGCAGACTGTGTGGGGATGTTGAGGAGCTAGAGACGGTAGAGCATGTACTGTGCCACTGTCCTAGGATGCAGGGTCTCAGGCAGAAATGGCTAGGGGATAGGTTTCACGACGAACTGGGGTGTATCGCTGGATGTAATCCAGCCGATCTACTAGGGTTTGTCAGGGAAATAGGACGGCTGTTTCTGACGGTGGGACTGTAGAGGGGTTATGTCCTACGTAGTTTCTATATTTCTTCGGACCTCTCAACTTTTTCTTGTTTATGTCTCATGTTCTCTCTCTCTCTCTCTCTTCTTCCTCTATACTGAAGGGATTCACAATGGACCGCATTGGTCTCCGGGTGGAAATGCGTCCCTTGGGGGCATAGCCCTTCTTAACCTAACCTAACCTAAGTTTATTCACGAATTATGTATGCATCCTCTTAATTTTAGTGCTTTTTAATACGAAATAAAAAATATGTTTTTTTTCTATAAAGAAAACTCCACTTAATTTGATTTTAAAAGAAAAATTTTCAGATTTTTATACGTATTTTTACTCGTATTATTTGTTTTAATTGAGAAACTTAATAAGTTAAATAAGTTAATATTAAGTTAATTAAGTTAATATTGTTGTTGTAAATAATTTTAATGTTAATTGTTAATAAAGTATTAATTAATAAAGGATTAATTTGAGGTATACAAAAAACATTGTTTATGTATATATATTATGTAGAGCGTTTTCATGCATTGAATAGAGTTTCTTAGACACATCAAATTTAAATTCAAACAAAATTACACATATATAACTTTTTTGATACAATTAAAAACGTACGATTAGGCACACTGTGTCTATAATTTTTAAACACTATGTGTCTATAAATTTATTTTTAAACACTCTATCAGTTGCTGCAACTACACCATCCTGTGTGTTATAAACCAATTCGGTCAACAATTAAGAAAACTCCTCTTTCCATTTTATTTACTTCTTGAAACATTACAACTTAAATTAAGTGCAAAAAATTGTACTGGAAATTGTAAAAATTTAAATTAATTTCAATTTAAATTTTAACAAAATTGTTGATAACGTTAAATAACTATATTTTTTACAAATAATAATTCTAATAAGTAGAAATAATGTAATAACTATAAATAAAGAAAATTACTAACAATAATAATAATAATGAAGTCATAAAATTATGAATGAAAAAAAAAACGTGTCACATCAAATTAAATTATATTTAACAATCTTGTCCCTAATATAAAGAAAATCTAACACAAAAAAAAAAGTTATAATGAAACGTAATTATTTTATACTATACCTATGTACCTGTTGTCAAAACAGAATATTTTACTCGAACTGTCAACAACAGAAAAAGAAACAACAAAATCAACAACAGCATAATCATCAACATTATTATCAGCATCAGTATTATAATCAATGTCTACAACGTCAACAGTATCAACAAACTTAGGTACTCTCTAACTAACTAAAATCTTATTGTATGTACAGGGAAACCCCCTAACAGTGGACACAAATGATTGAAGAGATTGTGTTCTTTATAGAGAGATGTCTACTATTAGTCGTATTATGTTTTATAATATGCCTTATTGATACCTAAATAATTCTCAGTTCTATAGAGATAAAAATATCCGCTGTTGAAAGATTTTACTGTATATTGCTAACAATATTTAATACAATACAAGCATGCAGATACTACCATTATTGAAGGATAGACTTTAAACAAAAAATTCTGCACTTATTTATTTAACCAAGGAGGCGTTTCGTAACAAAGAAAGACTTTACACTCAAAGAAACAGCTTCGTCATATCTGTGAAATATTTTTATAAATTTTTATTCAATGTAACTTTTCATAGTATTGCCGAAACATTTCATAAAACATTTAAATTTATCAAATATTTTATTTAATTTTGAAATAAAGATTTAATAAGTGACGATTACATATTTCTCATAAAAAATGACTGCCATAGAGCCACATTTATGGTCATTTTTATTTGCATTACTTGTGATATGTTTCTTAAATACTTATAAAATTATAACATCGTACGAAAATTTAAATCGATTTTCTCTGGGTGTAAGTATCATTATGATTTAATTTAAAAGAAAATAAAAAAAAGAAAAAACAAAGGAAAAGAAAATATTTGAAATTTTGTAAAAAAATTGTTAAGGTTGGTAAGATGAAAACGGCTGATAGATTAAATTTGTTAACTAATATTAAAATTGTTGAGAGAACTAAAGATATATTTAGGATGCCATATTGTCCAAACTTATTTCAAGTTACCAGATTAATATACTATATGTCAGAATGCCATATACTATTTTCTGTAAAATTTTTGGTATTAAGGAAAACTTTTAATGGACTTGTGTCCGTAGATGTCTATAAATAACTAAAAACTTAAAAAAAAATATATATATAAGTCAAAAAATTGTATGATTCCTTATATTAGGTATATTTATGAGCAAATTGGAAATAATAATATGGAAGAATTATATTTTGGTGAAGTAATCATGAATACTAGTATGTCGGTGACATATAGAATCTATTCTATAACCGATTTATTTACCACGGGTTCTACAACTGATTCACGGGGTTCAAAATGTATGTTTTCACTGTCCAAGAGGCAGTTTTATAGCTGGTGTTAGAACTGGTTCTAACCCATTAGCAAAATGAGTCAAATTCCACACAAGCAGAACCGGCTGAAGAACATAAATTAAAGCCTATGCTAATGCGAAATAAGGTGTCCTGCAACATGTTTTAGGATTTTCACCCCATTCGGACGACACTATGTCTGAACATGGACCAATTTTAAAACCAGTAGAGGTTCTTATTCTGCTAATAAAAATCAGTGTTCCAAATTTCTTCAAAAAGGTATAAACATGAACCGATTCTAAATTAAATCAGGTTTTGACCCTTATCTGTTGGTGTACTAAATTCCATTAGGTAAGGTTTAGAAAGAGCAACAGTAAGTGTAGTCCGAAAGTCGGATTGTTGTGTCCTATCTATTCCAGAACGCCGTCCTATTGGCGAAGCCCATTCCACTAAAAAAAATGCACTCGTTAAAAATAATCTAAATTACATATTAAATTAATCGAAAATACAATAAAAAATTTTCATTATATTCTTCCCATTTTGTTATTTATTTTCAATCATTGTTTAATAATTGACAATAGTAGTAAAAGAAATCGAAAGTCGTTTAAAATAACCATAAATTTTCAACTGACAAAACGTAGAAAAAAACTTTTTTGTGGTTTGTTTTTCAAATAGATTTATTTTTATGTAATTTTACATAACACAACACACATAGATTTATGTATTTTTATTTTCTATGTGTGCATCTATATTTGATAATTTATTGTAATTTTTATTGAAATAATTTTGTATATAAACAATTTATTTTGTTAAAGTAAAAACAAAGAGGAATTATATGAATTTCTATTTTTAGAAACAAAAAACATAAAATTTTGCATTTAACAGAAAATATCAACCCCAACTGAATGCCTGTAAATTTTTATAGTTTGTTGTTTGAATGACTGATTCAAATAGTTAATAAATATATTTTTATGCATTTCAATTCAGTAACGGAAAATATATTGTGAGTGTGGTGATATTGTCGCCAGATAAGTGTTGAACTCTCATCCTTGCAAAGGCCAGTTAGCCACAAAGAAAGTGTTCTAAGTCACCGAGCACGCACTGACTATTCGGAATAGATGTGGCCTCAGCTTTGAATTCCCGTTAGAATACTTCTCCCTTTTACCGAGTTTCAATAGTCACTTTATTTCTCTCCTATCCGAAGCACCCCAATAGAATTCTAGGGATCTTGCCTACTGTGGCGGTATCCCATACTGTTCTAGGACCAATAGAAGTCTATTTACGAACTTCAGACCTAAAATCCTGAAATGGTTTCGAGTTATCCAAATTGAATGTGCTCAGAGAATAACATTTTTAGGACAATTCGTCAACCATGTCTTTTCATGCTGATAGTATAGAGTTCGTTTGGCTATCCAAAAATATTCTTATATTTCCGGTAATTTAATGCATTCCAAGATTTACCTTAGAGACGCTTGAAAAATGGTATTATCCGGAAAGCAGAATCATTTAGCAACAGAGAGCTTGCAGCTATATAAGGCACACCCAGTCATTCTATGCACTTTCGAAACATCCGTCTAGAAGTGAATGTCTGGATTGTCTCTCCAAGAGGTACCTTCTAACCAGGATTCTCTTACCGATAATCGGGTACTGAAACTTCCAATTTTTGACCTCTCAGAGATCCTATCAGAATTCAATTCTGTGATGTTATATTGATTTTCTGGTGGTTGGTCTTCCGATGACCACAAATTAATTCACCAGTTACATTTAGCCGAAGCATAGCCAAATCAACCTTATGTTTTAGACAAATCTCAAAAGGATCTATGGACAAAATTATTCCAAATGCCCAAGTGCATGTAGTTCTGATGGCATCATCGCTGATGCCTAAGCAACATTTGTTCTGTATTTTCTGGAGTATCTTAATATCATACTTTATTCGCATTAATGTCAACCGTACTACTACCGTATAAGTCAAGATAAGTCTGGCTATGCTTGTGTAGAGCCTGTATGTTATTCTCCTGTTTGAGTCCCATTTGGAGACAACAACTGTACTACAGGACGACCATGCTGAGTGAGCCTAAGATATCCTGGTCCCAATGTATTACAGTACAATTTCTTGTCAAGAATTACTCCCAGATACTTTCTCGTTAAGTAGACCCTAATGGTTTTGTCTAGGAAAAAAGGCTCATTATAACTAATAATAGTCGTTTTTTAGTGAAAAGGCATATATTTGTTCTTCTTCATATTGAGTCCCCGCGGTTAAGCCCGGCTGTACCACAATTTGAGTACTTCTGAAGCTCTTTTACTTAGATGCTCTTCTACTTTACATGATCAATGGCTAAAATTCTTAGGAGACTGTTCATGGTGATCACCCACAGGAGTGGTTAAACAATACCACCCTGTGGGCATACTGATGCCGTTGATTTCACAGTTAATCCATCGGCTTCCTAGCATACAGAACCGTCAATGTCAAACTTATCCAGTGACCTTATAACCGTTTCGGTTGAGATTGAGTATACATAAGTAGATCAAAAAATAATCTCTCATGAAGTGCAATTTACACAGAACTTCCCAACAGCATATTGAATGTCCCCTACGACATGCCCTTTTAAAAAGTTTGCGAACATCTTTACCAATATTGATCAGCTCCCCGTTAATCCAATACTCTTCTTGAGATGATTTTCGTTGTCGGAGTGGACATCACTCACTCTTTAAACGATTAAAAAAGGTTGAACGATAACTTGTCTACTTCCCCATCGATATCACTGCTCTCCTGAAAATAGCCTTTTTTAAGAGAATAAATCCTTCCTACCAATTAATGTGTTGTTTCTTTGGAAAGGGAGAGAGGAGAGATGAAAGATGGTGAACAATAAAGGGCTTAAATATGGCAACAGTGTATTAAACGCGCAATGTTCTGTGTAACATTTCAACGCGATAACCATCACACCTTAATGCTCACAATTCGGGAACCATACTGGCTCCGTTGGTAGATGATGTACCAGCTCAAACAAAATGTACCGATGATCAAAATGTACCGTAATTTCAAGACGGATAGTCTTGAACTTCGTCTATTATACTTGCCGAACAACTATTAAAATCCATGACTTCTTCCCTTAATATGTATACAAATGTAGGAGAGTTCCCAGTGTTAAGGGTAAAGAGGTTATTTACATTAAGAAATTAAAGCAGTGCAGTCTGAAATTCCCCAAATGATGTGCAGAGAGTTTTGAATCGCAACCAATAATTTTAAATATTTCCTACCTGTATTGTGTGAATAACTATAGGAGTAAATTTTTCGGCGACATTCATATGGGCAGAAGGTCTAAACATGGACCGATTAAAACCCAAATTACTAAATTTTAATATGAGTCAGTGTACCAAATTTTATTAAAATATAATCACAATTAAAATATAAATCACCATACACCAGCCCTAAAACGTAAGTAAATTTGACATCAATGGCAACTCTTCACTATCAAATAGCAAAAACCAGAACTTTCCATTATGTTAACATTTGACTGCAATATCATGGATAATTATAGTAAGCGCCATCTTAACGCAAGCTTTCACACTACTACGAGTATACTACACATGCAAAAATACTATTCCGGATATTTCTACCACTTGCTAGTAAATGAGACAGCACCTATATTTATATACAAGCACCTAGAGATATATTTTCAGTTTGAGATAAAACATTGATATGGCAACAACTCGGCAAAATAAATGTGGCAATTGTGTTAAAGTGTAATAGAATAAAGTTTCTATAAGTTTATGTGTAAACAAACAGTTACTAAAAAATTTAAACTTTGTTCATTATTTCCAATATAAAAAAAACTCGATTTATTTATTAAGTAAATAAATCAACGTATTTAAAAGATAAAATCGTAACAATATCTTAATTTTTCCAATTTGTAACATGCGAACAAAAATACATGGACAGACAGAAACATGGACGGGCATATGTACACAGATTAAAAGAATAAAAGCCCTGTCTAGGCCCAAAATTGTGCGCTGTTACAAACATCAGCACAAACTCATTTAACCCTGCCCTTGTAGTGTAGCAAGGTCTATTACAAATCTGGCATTTACTTTTATTTACACAATTTTTCCTTAAGTCTATAGAAAATTCAATAAGTATAACAAAATTGAATGAATATTCTTTACATTACTTGTGTATTTATATCACTAGTTGACAAAATTGTTTGCACAGATTTCAAATTTTTAATCTGAATACTAGTATTAAACTGCTATGAATTCATAATACTAACTCTGTGTACAACTCTGTGTTTTCTTATAACGACGGTTGGCAATACTAAAACAAAAACACACACAAAGTTAGATAAAAAAAATTAACATTAAGATGCTGCCGCAAACAAATTCCGGTTTTTGTTAACGCCAACATTTTGCATGTTTATTTTATGTCGGATCGCTATCGGCGTCATTTTTGTATTTAAAACTGACAAAGTTAATCTTTTAACTGTCACGTTAAACTTTTAATACTTATATAAATGATGATGCTTAACAGCGTGGTTTAACAAGGAATAAGGAAAACATTTCTTTAACTTTAATCCAATGGATTAATTTCGCACCCTAAACGAGCTATTAGGAGGCCAAAATACTTTAAATAAGGGTTTAGAAGAAGTATTTGCAAAAAAAAAGAAAAATTATTTTTGTTTACTAGTGTAATTGTTTAAGAACACATACACCCTTGGTTATTAGGGTGTCCCGAGCAATGTTTATTGAACAACAGATTATGAGAAAAAATGTAATTTCTGAAGCGTACCTTTACGACCCAATCAGCGTTCAAACTGCTATTAAACTTGAGGTTAACACGGGCTTGTCACAAACAAAAATGTATGTCATGCCAATTTTGAACTTTTTTTTGGCAAATGGGTTTTTTAAATTATGCGCTGACAGCATTAAATAGTATTTAACGGGTTCCCCTCATGGTTATGTATTTAAGTAAATATACATACATATATACGTACATATATATCTATAAAGTTATCTTCGTTTGTGTTTAAATTAAAATGTTTCATAGCAAGTCTATATGTATAAAATCGTTTTGTGTTAATAATATTCTGTTCAAGATAACATTATTTAAACTTAACTAAATTTACATTGTTTCAAAGTAATGAAATTAAATATTGTTTATATGAGTGAGTTAAAGTGTATGCGTGTTGGTGCGTGGATTTATTTTGTAATTACAAATAGACGAAATTTATTTATTGTAACAAAGAAAATGAATATAACTCAAGATTATTTCTTGTAAATTGTATTTCAAGGAATGCTAATATACACTTAAAATAGTTTGAAAGTTAAAATATCATAAAATGTCATTTACAAGAAATTATATTTCATTTAAAAACCTACTCAATTTTTATTTAAATTGAATGCCTTTTGTTATATATTTTTAAATGTTGATTAATCAACTGACTCATCCGTAAGAAACAAATGATATAATCAGTTAAAATAAATGCCAAAATTTTAACTACCAATTCCTTAAAAAATAAATGTTTTTATCATTTAGTTGAAATTGTTTCCCTTTTTGTATTTTTTTTTTTTTAATGTACTCGTACAATACAAAATGTATGTATGCATAGTAGGGCGTTTCACTAAAAAAATGTTGCAACTCTTGAAGCGGAATATTAAGTTTGGAATCTTAAAGAATTTTGAAAATTTTTTTGGATTTTTCGAAGATTGGTATGGGGTTGCGGATATAGATTTTATGAAAAAAATGAGATTATTAAGAAAAATTTTCTATAATTTTTTTTTTCTGGTGCGTTTTTTTTTCATACAACTAAACAAATCTCTTATGTGGAAAATTTTTATATTAAGGACCACTTTGATAGCCTTAAAAGTACAAAAAATTTTTTTTTCTAGATTTCAAACCTCAATAACTTTAAAAGTTTTCAACATTTTTCAAGATGTTAAATGCGTTAGAAAATTCTTTATATTACCTTTCATTTGGTATATAGATTTATTTTCACTTGCCGGAAAAATGTAAGAGAATTATTAAAGTTTGAGAAAATTTTTTTTATTTTTAAAATTTTATGAAAATTAAAAGAATTTCATTAAGTTTCCTTCTTGGTTAAGTAAAAAAAGCATTTAAAATACATTGTTTAAATAAAAATTTTAAAAATTTAATTCATTAATAAATTTGTACTCCCATACAAAATCAAAATATATTAAATAAAACAAAATCAACATATTTAATGAACAAATTAAAATTAAAAACTAAATATGTATCTAAAATTACAATACATAATATATTAAATGTGGTTTAAAACATGTATCCAGTAAAAATTCCATTTTTTTACATAGAAAATCGAGAAAAGTATGGTTATAGTTTTTTAAAGTAGGTTTTTCAAATTGGTTTCCTAACAGCTTTTTCAATGATATTTTTGTTTGCATTAGGTATATTTCTTTGATTGTTATCAACGCTAATCAATAAGTTTTCAAAATCATCCTCATTATTTGTAATGTTTTTGTTGTATAATAAAGCTGACGTCACGTCTTTTTCTGATAAATCATTCACACAATACATAGTTTTTCTAGTTTTTTCTTTGCAATAACAAAATCATCATCATTTTCCCATAAATGTGTATCTTTCGAAAAAAGGAAGTGGGCAATTTTAATTCATCAAAAACCCTTTTACTATTTGAGGTTACAAAATTATGAATTTCAATTTTTGAAATCTCTTTCAAATTGACGTTAGCTTAATAAGATGGATTATCACAAGCATTATATTTTTTTAAGGTCTCATGATCCAGAATTTTTTCAGTACTTTTACCAAACAGCCAAAACTGTTTGCGGTACTGTTTTTTTAACATCTGAAAATATTTATAGAAGAGAATTATTGCTTAAACTTATAAAACAGTTTTATATATATTTTACTTACCCATGCTTTGATTATTTTCTTTCTACAGTATAGCAATTGTAAATAAAATCTTAAATATTTTTGCAAATTACCTACTTTTGTTGAAGTCCGACTTCAAGTATCGTAAAATTCAAATAATGTGAAATTAAAAATCAAAAATATTTTTACTTTATTTTTGTGTATTTTCTACATTTTCGTCAATTACGTACTTTTATTTTGAAATTCAAATAGTGTGAAATTAATAATAATTTATTTTTTTATTTTTTTTCTATTTTTAATTTTTTAATTTTTTTGAATATTTTTGCACATGTAAGATATAAACTTATATACTTTAAGGGCATTTAAAAGGCATTTAAATTATCTTTCTACCGCATTTTACATCATGAAAAAATGTTGAAAAGTTTTAAAGTTATTGAGGTTTAAAATCTAGAAAAAAATAATTTTGTACTTTTAAGGCTATCAGAGTTGTCCTTAATGTTATAATTTTTCACACAAAAAAGTTTTTTTCGTAGGATCGCATCATTAAGAAGGGATTTGTTTAGTTGTATGAACAAAACACACCAGAAAAAAAATAATTATAAAAAATTTTTCTAAGTAATCTCATTTTTTTTGATAAAATCTATTTCCACGACCCCATACCCATCTTCAAAAAATCCAAAAAATTTTTCAAAATTCTTTTAGATCACAAACTTTAATATTCCGCTTGTAGAGTTGCGAAAACCTCAAAAAACGCTTTTCGTGAAACGCCCTAATGCATAGCTATAGACACTTTTTGTGTGAATGTGTTTGTGTATGTTTGTGTGTTTATGAAGTCCTTGTAATTTGAATTGAAAAATTTTGTATATATACAACCAATTTAAATAAAAAAAAAATGGAAAGGTTTTGAATATTTGTTTATTTTTTTTTTGAAACAGACAGCAAACAAAATTTAAGTTTGTAATATCTATTACCGACACAAATAAACCACAAGTTTCTATTTTGTGGGTAAATTTTTATTGAATTTTAAACAAATGAAAAAAATAAATGAAACTGAAAAAAATCGGTAAATGATAGTAAATCATTTTGAATAAATGTGTAAAAAAGTTAATATAGATATTTCTTTGAAAAATAAATGTATGTTCCTTTATTTTTAAATGAAACGAAATTTTTTTTTATTAAAATACAAACAGTAAACTACATAATATTTTGAGTGTATAAAAATTAAATTAATATATTCCGTCAAAGCTGAATTTACCACAAATTAATGAGAAGAAATTAGTTAACATTATTTACGATATTTATAAAAGAAAAAACAAATCGATATCTGACTTATTTTGATTTAATAGAAAACAAAATATATTAGTAATCTTTATACATTTATTTTAGACAAGTAAACAAAGTTCAAATGGAGCATGCCGACTATAGAACACACTACACCAGTCTCATTAAAAGCCGACTAATGTTTAGGTGCAAAATTTTAATCGATTAAAATTTAAAGTTAATTGCACTTGTGTCAATATTTGCATATAAATGTGTAAACAATTAAAAATTGGATAGAATTATTTATTTTACATAATGTTAAGTAAAATTCGAGAAAATGGTCAATAGGTACAAAGATGCACTCCAGAAAAAAATTACAATATTATGTTTGTAATATTAAACATCTTTTATATAATAATTTTGTAACTACAAATAAAAAATATTTCAAAAAAGGCACCAAAAATGGAATTTGTATAAACAAAAGACTTTTTGTTATTTTTTTGTAACTTAAATTTTTATTTTCATAGAATTTTTATATGAAAAATAACAATTTACAAACATTTAAAACAAAAAATTTTAATGAAGACTTATTCTGTACGAAATCACCAAATCGGCAAAGCTGGCATATCTTAGATTTTACTCAAAATGATATCCAGGCTCTCAAAACCTAAAATCCAAGAGGATTTAATTTTTGTTTTTCTTTAAGCGCCTGTAAATCCGAGAGAAGTGAAAATAACTAAACGGGTCTTGAAGTGTTATAAAGTTAAAAGTAGGGAGTAAGTACTCTGTAATTTTCAAGTTTGTATCTGCTAACAAACATGACTAAACTGTTGTCTGAAATATGCAAATTTTCAAAATTTCAAGATTTCAAGTAACGATTTTTTCATAACGAGTTGCCAGATTGAGCCAATTTTAAATTTGTATTTTTCTCCGATATGTCTAATTTGTATCTGAGAATTATTATGCTTTTATATTCATTAGCGCCCACACTGGAGTTCATTGAAGAACACAAAAAACCAATGAAATATGCTTATGTTCAATACCACGTTATTTTTCAGGTTTATGAATTGAGTCAAATTTTATATTTTTGATAGAAACTATACCTTGATCATGTAGATATCTCTAGCAGAAAAAATTTAACAGTTCATACCACTACGCGCAAAAACAAGACTTGTTAGTTTTTTTTTTTTGCCTGAACCGGTAGTGCCGTGTGCAAAAATTAAATCCTCTTGGATTTTGGTTCTGGGAACCCTTAGGAACATTTCCACAAAATATAAACAAAATCAAAAATGGTCCAGCAACAATTTTTCATTTTTTTCGGTGTTTTCATAAATGGAATGTTTTTTAATTACTTAAAATTTTGTGATACTTTTTTCTGTGTAATTATTTTTCGGATATAATTTTTTTTTTTAATATGAGACAGATACTTATGATTTTGTCCACTGAAGTCTGATTAAAAACCCATTTTGGATGACACTTGTCTGCAGACTAGAACTCAACATGTACCGATTTCAAACGTAATATCATTTGCAATCTACATATAGCGTGTATAGCAGTGAATCTAAACGTCGAGCGATTTAAACTAAAATCAATAGGTTTTGTCCTATAACCAATAAGAGTCAGTGTACTAATAAACTTTATAAACATTTTCAAATATTTGCTACCTGAAACGTGCGAACAAGAATACAAGGAAAGACAGAAATCGACTCAAAAATGTAAGCGAATTACAAAAGATATTATCTTTGGCCCCAAAATTTGATATAAAAAATCGCCCATAAGAAAGGAAAAAAATGGGGTGCATTTTCATGTTTGGGTGTCTTTTTGCGTTGCAGAAGGGCCCCAAAATAAAAATGTATAATTACCCCAAGAATTTGGGGTCAAAACTAATTTGTCTAAATGGTGTCGAAATTCATTATGAAATTTAGCCCCAAATTTCTGAAAAGAAATCAAGCTATAAAGTTATTGTGAAATATGCTTGCTGGCATAAGTCATCTAAAGCTATAATAAATCTGTTACCCAATAGAAAATGTGAATTGGTCGGGCATTTTGTGCGCGATTTTCGTAAAAATATTTTTATTTTAGTTTTTGTAAAGGGTGTCCCAAGAAGAACGCAATTTTTAAATCTGGCAACATTCGAAGTGTCATTGTTTGACATTTGAACAATTGTTATTGTTTGCTAGTAGAAGGTACGAGGTTAGTAAAAATGGAGCGCTACACGAATGAACAACGCATTCTCATTGTGAAATTGTTTTACCAAAATGGTGAAAGTTTTGCGGCTACAGTTCGCAAATTGCGATCAATTTGGGGTCACAATAATGCTCCAAAAGAGTCAACTGTAAAGAGATTAATGGATAAATTTGCCGAAACT
The DNA here is from genome assembly GCA_949748255.1 of Eustalomyia histrio. Classification (NCBI taxonomy): domain Eukaryota; kingdom Metazoa; phylum Arthropoda; class Insecta; order Diptera; family Anthomyiidae; genus Eustalomyia; species Eustalomyia histrio. Next base: position 43,738,045 of record OX456526.1, on the reverse strand, counting down.
GGGTCTGTTAGTGATGTAAAGACAACAACGCGCCATCGACCAGGTCGATCGACCGAAAATGTCGCAGCTGTACGTGATGATGTCGCTCAAACTCCATCCACCTCAATTCGACACCGAGCTCAGCAAATTGGTGTCTCCAAATCCACTTTGCAGCGAATTTTGACGAAAGATTTGCATCTTCATGCATACAAAGTTCAATTGACTCAGGAACTGAAGCCAGCTGACCATGGACAGCGAAGGGAGTTCGTTAATTGGGTATTGGAGAGACAACATGAAAATGCTGATTTTGCCGATAAAATCATCTTCAGTGACGAGGCCCATTTTCATCTTGATGGCTTCGTCAATAGGCAGAATTGTCGCATTTGGGGTGAGGAAAATCCTCGAGTGATTCACGAGAAGCAAATGCATCCTCAACGTGTCACTGTGTGGTGTGGTTTTTGGGCTGGAGGAATCATTGGACCTTTTTTTTATGAAAATGAGGCAGGTCAAGCGCAAACAGTCAATGGTGTTCGGTATCGTGAAATGATAACCAGTTTTTTCTTGCCTAGAATTGAAGAAATGAATGTGGAGGGCATGTGGTTCCAACAAGACGGCGCCACATGTCATACAGCCAGAGAAACAATTCAATTGCTGCATCAGTCATTTCCCGGTCGTGTTATTTCGCGTTTTGGAGATCAGAATTGGCCGCCTAGATCGTGCGATTTAACACCATTAGATTTTTTTCTTTGGGGTTTTTTGAAGTCAATGGTTTACGCGAATAAGCCGACGACGACTCAAGCCTTAAAAGAGGAAATTGGACGCTGCATTAATGAAATACCGCAGCATTCATGCAAAACGGTCATTGAAAATTTCATTAAAAGATCGCGTGCATGCCAGCAAAGCCGCGGCGGCCATCTGCACGATATATTGTTCCATACATAACCTCATTCTGTCTACTTTACGATATAATAAAGTTTGACGATTTTTTTTTAAATATCTGTGTTTTATTTAAAATTTAAAAATTGCGTTCTTCTTGGGACACCCTTTATATTAATATTTGTAGAAGTTGGCGCCGCAAGTGAACATTTTTTATCAAAAATCACAAGATTTTTGTTAAAAAATTTTAATATTGTTTTTCATACATTAAGAAGAAATATAATTCTTAACGGGTTTTAAATTAAATTTTATAAGATAGTCGGGTGCTGAAAAAAACCGCTCTTCCATTGTTACCAGCAAATTTAAAATAAAACAGACTGGGAGGAAATACGACTAAACACATTACTCATGGACAGAGAGCAGCAATTTACTTTACATTTTTGGACTATTTTCAAAAGGCATTGGTTGCGCATCAATAAAATATTTGATTTATATAAAATGATTTTGATTCTAATTCTATAAAATATTTCAATTTAGGTTGGCCCAAGTAACTTTAGTGTTTATAGGGAGTACATTCCGATGTTATTAATTCCATGCAATATAAATACGTATAATGCTGTGCATAAACAACATTTCTTTGCTTAGCATATTTTGGGAATATTTTTAATTTCATCATATTTGTGGTCATTTTTTATTTCATCATATTTGGGGTTATTTTGCATAATGAATAAATGCCAAAATCTAATAAATGAAAATATGACCCAAATTTAATTTTAGTACTAACTTTCAATTCATTGGGGTCATATTTCATATTTTTGTGATTAAATTTCATTAACATAATTACATTTTCAGATTGGGGTCATATTTCTTGGGGACATTTCTCACAACGCCGTTATTTACATATTTATAGTATCATACTCCATATTTTTATATATACAATCTTAAAATATGCCATGAAAATTAAAAAAATTTACAGAAAAGTACAACAAAAACAATTTTGTTATTTTATGTCATTATGACATATGTTATTGTATTTCAAACACGCCAGGTAGTGAAATTTTCTGCAGCACATTTTGATAGGTCTTAACATATATCGAAAAAAAAAATCGAAATTACCTTTGCAAAAATACTTTATATTTGAAGATGTACGGCGCATACTTTTTACCTGTAGGTTGATACGATCTATTACACATGTATGGACATTAGAGTGGTGGCAAGAAAAAAACATCAAAGTTTGAATTCGTAATATCCACAATGTTGCTCCTATTCCTAAATGTCTAAAAACTCTCTGTGAAAAGTTTTAGCAAAATTTGTTAAAATTTAGAGGAATTCGTACACAAAGTACACTCAAAAAAAGACATGAACTAAAATGTAATCAAAAATTTCCATCAAAATAGTTTATAAATTGTCCTCAATTTAAGTAAAATTTTTTTAAAACTTAGAAAAATTTTGTTAAAAAGAATAAAAATTCCTATATTTGAGGAAAACCGAAATAGTTTATATACTCAGAAATAGTTCATATTTTTCCTAAGTAATATTTCTTGATTTTAGGAAAAAAACAAGTCAATTAAATAAAAATTTATTAATTTTAAGAAAAAACATCTTAGTTTTAAGAAAATTGCATACTCAAATGTAATAAAATTAAGTTTAGTTCAAAGAAAAATTTAGTATATAATTTACTCCAATTTAGTTCAAAAAATGTGTCTAACTTAAACTTAATGTGTATTCATTTTTTGTTCGCGAGTAGTAAAATTAACTAAATTTTAGAAAGTCATTTCCAAATTCAGTTTTTAAGTAAACCACTTTCTAATTTTGAAGAATTGTTTTCTAAAAATTAGTTCAGACAATTCAAAACAAAAAGTAATAAATTTTTTCCTATGTAATAATACAAATTTACTTGATTTTAAAAACTGATAAACTATTTCTAAGGAAAATTTTCAGGCAACTTAGTTAAGATAAATTTTAAAAATTTTAATAAAATTTTCTTTTTTTCAAGTAAAAGTTTTCTAATTTTTATAAATTTTTTTTTTTGTTGGAAAACGTTTAAATTATTTTTAATATTCTATTCCAAAAAAACAATCAATTAAAAACAAACCAGTTAGTTTTCCTAATTTTCAAGAAAAAATATTATTAAAGTAACCATTTAAAAAACCCATCATGCATGATCTTTCGTGATCGTGCGTAAGTGTGAGTCAAAAATCTCTCACGTGCCCATCTCTAATCTTAACAGTCTTAAATATTGAATTTAAAATAGCTTAAAATATATTTTAAAATTTTGTTAGCAAAGGCTAAAAAATTTCAAATTTGCGCTTTTATGATATAAATTTGTTTGTTGACTACAATACAAAATATCGCAGGCACATTTTATATTTTACGGCATAATGGCTTTCCTCTAATTGACGTAGCGCTTATTAAACTTTATATTTATCGAACTATATTCTTCACTTAATTATAAAAAGGTAAAATTTGTTTATGTCAAATTAAGTTTAAGCTAAAAATCCCATAAAATAAACTTATGAAATTTTTTCATATTCCAATAATAACAAGAAATGTAACTGTGATATTTTGTATTTTTGCAACAATTTCCTTAAATTAGTTAATTTAAGAAGACAAAGGACCCCCAGTGTTCCTTAGCTATAAATGCCGTGTGTCACGTAGGGCGTACCTTTTTGTAGTTCTCTCAAGCAGAACCGTTAATTAACTACGAAAAGGATCTGATTGTCACAATTTATTATGTTTCAGGATATCCTGTAGTAAATTTTTTTAATTTGTTTACCTTTTTGCTAATGAAATTGAATTTATATTTTAAATACATGAATTTAGTATAATTCAATTTAGTTTTAAGACAAAATTGTATAGCAAAAAGCTTGTTAAAAGCAGTGTTCTCACAAAGCGGAAGTCCCCCCAAAGTGGTAAAATATCTACTGAATGAGTGTAAAGTACTTGAAAATATATGGTAAAATATACAAGGTGGCGCAAAAGTAATCCTCCCATCAGAAAATGCTATAAATTTTGCTATTGGCCCCTAATGTCAGTTCTGTTTTGACATTTGTGTAGTAAACACATGCGAAATACACGTTAATAAACAATGTTACGCTACACTGCTCCAGAACGCGGAATATTGGTGACTATTTATTTGAGCAATAATGAAGATGATTTTTCATCAAAAATAATCATGAGTGATGAGGCCCATTTCCATCTTAGTGGGTACGTAAATAAGCAAAATTTACGCTTCTGGGGCACTGAAAATCCGCGTGTAACCCACGAAGAACCATTACACCCGCTCAAAGTCACTGTATGGTGTGCTGTTTTCGCTGGAGGAGTCATCGGACCTTTTTTCTTCGAAGACGTCGCGGGCCAAACGGTTACTGTGAATGGTGAGCGCTACAGAGCAATGATCAACGAGTTCTTTTTGCCGCAACTTGATGAATTGGGATTGGAAAACATGTGGTTCCAACAGGGCGGTGCAACGCCACACACTGCACGTGCCACAACCGATATGCTGAAGGATGCATTTCCCGGGCGCCTAATCTCCCGTTTTGGCGATTTGCACTGGCCAGCAAGATCGTCTGATTTGACCGCTCCAGACTTCTTTTTGTGAAGCTTTTTGAAGTCACGGGTTTATGTTAACAAGCCTCAGACTCTTGCAGCTCTTAAAGACAATATCCCTCAAGAATGTGAGGACCTATCGCCGGAAGTTTTGGCCAAAGTGATGGAAAATGCCATAAAAAGGGCTCAAATGGCAATCAACTGTGGCGGCGGCCATTTACATGACATCATATTCTCGACTTGATGTAAAAAAAATTAAAAGACCAAATAAAAATAATCCACAAGAAGAATCAAAGTTTTTAATTTTTTTTTTAAATTACAGCCAAAAAACATCGGAAGGTTATTTTTGCGCCACCCTGTATTACCTTTACCATAGAAGCAGGATAAGGGTAACTTTCACTTAAAAGAAGTGATATTTAACTTGTTGTTAGAAAATATTTTCTTATTTTTAGAGAGTTAAGTCCTAGTTTTTTGTAAAAAAAAATTATCTAATGAACTTAAATAAAATAAAATTTTTCTTAAAACCAAGAAAACATTTCCTAACAAATAGTGAAATTTTTGATGATGTATGAACTAATTAGGAGGAAATTTTACTGTTTTCTAATAAAAATTTACTTCTCAGTAGTAAATCTCTTCTATAATTTAGAAGTTTTTACCAAATTTTAAAATTTGTTTCTTAATTTCAAGGAAAATTTTATTAAATATTGGTTTTCATTTCAAGTTTTCCTCTAAATAAGTTAATTTTTCTAAATTCTAGTTCATTTTTTTTTTTTTTTTGTGAGTGTTGGGTTGATTTTAAATTGAACTATTTTTTATACTATACGCTATAATTTAAAAAAAAAAATTGTTCATAAAAATAGATATTTTCGTCAAAACATCAAAAGAAAAGATGTAACTAAAAATTCAACTTGCTAACAGCTCGTATGAGTAAAATTCTCAAATCTGATCATAATTTTTATAGAAACTACGAATCTGCAGTCAAAATTAAAAACAAATTTGTGGTTTTTAAATTATTTGCGGTTTTTGAGAACTCAACAAAAATCGATTTTTTTGTGGTACTTTCCTAACTATCTAAAAACGTCATCGAAAAATCCAACTTCTTGTACTTTTGCAATCCACTTATCAAAGGCTTTCATTAGACATGACATTGTTTTTCAATTGTCTCACATAAGAAGACATTCCGTGGACATTTAATCAATTAAAAAAGAATTTTGCGCAGAGGCAAATATAAGCAAACTGCCTGATTATTTTTTTGTATGAAATTTTGCAAAATAAGCGACTCCGAATTTAATTTTGATTTCATATTCGTAATGTACACCCAAAAATATATTAGATATTCTAAGTCGCGCTCGTAGTAATTAAATATAATTATTCGCATGTATGGAGATTTATGTATCCATATATGGACATGCAAGCATGTTAGGAGTATACACGAACATACATTAAACCTGCGCGGATCCATTTATGTAGCTTTTTAAATGTACACTCAGAATATTATGTAACAGTTAACTGTTTGTAGTTTAATAAAAAAGTTTTCCGTTCCATATAAAAATAAAGGAACATACATTTATTATTCAAAGAAATATCTATATTAGCTTTTGTATACATTTATTCGAAATAATTTACTATCATTTACCGATTTTTTTCAGTTTCATTTATTTTTTTCATTAATTTGAAATTTAATAAAAATTTACCCACAAAACGGAAACTTGTGGTTTATAAGTGTCCGTAACAGTTATTACAAATTTAAATATTGTTTGCTGTCTGTTTCAAAATAAAAAATATTCAAAAAATTTCAATTTGTTTTTTTTATTTAAATTGGTTGTATATATACAAAATTTTTCAATACAAATTACAAGAAATTCATAAACACACATACATTCACAAACACATTCACACAAAAAGTGTCTATAGCTATGCATACATATATTTTGTATTGTACAAGTATATTAAAAAAAATACAAAAATGGAAAAAATTTAAAATAAATGAAAAAAAAACATTTATTTTTTAAGGATTGGTAGAAACAATTTTGACATTTATTTTAACTGATTATATCATATTCGTAATATAAAAAATATATTGGATATTCTAAGTCGCGAAAGTAATTGTATATAATTTTTCGCATGTATGGAAATTTATGTATCCATATATGGACATGTAAGCATATTTAGGAGCATACACGAACATACATTGAACCTGCCTGGATCCATTTATCTAGCTTTTTAAATGTAAAAATAAAGAAAAATCGCTGAAATAAAAAAAGTATATTTATTCAAATCGATAAATATGACCAGAATTTAGCATCGCTCCCTTCCATTTGGTTCCCGGTGTTAAATTTTTTAATTTCACTCTTTCCCAGTGCCATTCCAAATCGATTCTTGAGTGTTTCAATTCATTTCGTTTTCCTGGCGAATATTGCCAAATATACCTTATCAGTGAATTAGCTCCTACTCCAGGAAACAATAATTTAAATTTTATGTCACGGTAAAGTGTAACAAACGGGCGCCTTCTAAAGGCTTTGACTTTTGGCATCACCTCTTAAAGAAATACATCCTGGTGAGCAGCATAGCGATGAGAACATCCAGAGTTAAACTAACCCTGGAACAATTTATTTTTCAAATTAAAATACTTCATCTTTTTAATCCTGTGTTTATTTATATTTCACAAATTATTACCACATTTTTTCGTTAGGAGGTGATGCTACGAGTCAAAGTCTATAGAAGGCTACCAGTTTGATTTTCGGTCCCTGCATACACCTTGTAGAAAAAAGCTTTTTATATAGATATAAATTAACAATAAAAATACTTTGGTCATATAACACATACTGACGAGTCCTTGGATGGGACGAAACTGCGGCTGTCTGTAAACTACTTTATGTTTGTTTTCAATTTAAACGTTTTTTTTTTCTTTCTAAAAATAAACAATCTTTAGCTAATGGTTCCCAACATTTTACTCAAAAGTTTTAATGTTACAATATTTTCTTTAAACCGACTAATTCATACGAAAATACAAGTAACCCATTATACATACATTTCTATGTATTTAAAGATTCGTCGAAGCGTATAATTAATATTGAATTATTTTATATAAATATAAAGTATACGCTTGGATTATTTATATCTTTTAATACATGACACATACACAGAAAAAAAATTATTATTAAATTCTGCTTGTATTATTAAAACATGTTGCACAGAGCATTTTTGTAAATACAAAAAAAAAATATAAATTTTTAAAATTTGCACCAACAATGGAATTTCTAAAAACAAAAACTTTTTACTATATTTTTCGTAACTTCCTTTTAAAACGAATTTTTTTTATATGCAAAATAACAATTTACTAACAAAAAATTGCTTGAAATCGAATTTGAATTTTAACATATATTTTTAATTGCTAAGAATTTTGTGATACTTTTTCCTGTATTTATTATGTATATATAAATTAAATATAAAATTATAAATATAAATTTCAAATATGTATGTTTGTTTATTTAGCCTGTAAATATTATAAAAGTATTAGTCAGTTAAATAGAACAACTTTTCATATGCTTTAATATTAACTATTTTAGAAAATAGAGCAAATTGTCTATCATAATCTCTGATTTTCTTTACAATTTAAGATTACCTTAAGTTTTCTAAAAACAATTTTAAAAAATTGGTCACAAACATGACATATTTAAACGTATACTTAATATTTAATTCATATAATTAAAAATAAGAACAGTGCCTTAAACCAATATGCCTACAGCGTTTTAACACATAACGTTTATGATATGTTCTTCAAAGACTAACAGCCGTATAATATTTTTCAAATGCCTTAAGCTGACAAGTTGTTTTTTAAATAGAACAATAATTTATAAGCGTTTATTATTGTAACAGTAGTATATGTGGTGCTTTATGGACTGTGGGAAATCGTAGACAAAAATTAAATGAAAATTTTAATTCTATATACAGGTTGGTTGAAAAGTTCCTGTGCTCGAAATGAAAGAATACTGTTTTCGTTACGAAGCCCAATACACTTGTTCCAATGATCATCCAATAATTTTATCCCATCCTTATAATGGTTTTCCGGAAGCTCTGCAAAATAACCGTCTACGGCTGTTATGGCCTCTTCATTCGACGAAAAATGCTTTCCACGAAGGAATTGTTTGAGATTTATGAAGAGATAGTAGTCACTGGGAGCCAAACATGGTGAATACGGTGGATGTTCAAGCAATTCGTACTTTAATTCTTTGAATTTAGCCATCGTCAAAACACTTTTGTGAGCAGGTGCATTGTCTTGATAAAAATGATTTTTTTCTTCTTTAAACCAGGTCTTTTCTCACGAATTTTTTCATCCAGCTGATCCAAAAGGCTGCAATAATATTTAGAGTTGATTGTTTACCTTTCTGAAGATAATCAATCAACAAAATTCATTTTGCATCCCAAAAAACTGATGACATAACCTTCTTTGCTGATCGTTGTGACTTCACCTGCTTTGGAGCTGAACAAAAAGCTTCAGTCCACTGTAAACGTTCTCGTTTTAATTTAGGATCATGGTGGTAGATCCAAGTCTCATAATTATAAAACGACGCAAGAAGTCGGTTTTATTAGGCTTAAAACGCTCCAAATTACGTTGAGAAATTTGTTTTTGATCCAGTTTTTGTTGAATTGTTAATGTGTGCGACACTAACTTTCCAAACAGTTTTTTCATACGTAATTCTTCATGTAAAATATGGAGTAACCATTCGTCTGAGATGCCTATGGCATTAGCAATTTCACGCTTAGTCAAACTTGGATCTTCACTAACCATATTATGTACCTGCTCAATAATTTCTGCTGTCGTTGCAGTTTTTGGTCGTCCTTCGCGTGGATCGTCTTTAAGGCTGGTACGACCACGTTTAAATTCACCAGCCCAAATTCATCGGTGCGTTTTGAAGGTGAGGACTCCTTATACACTTCTAACAATTGTTCATAAATTTCCTTTGCTCTTAAACCCTTCAAAACAAAGAATCTAATGACTTCACGATATTCAATTTTTTCCATATTTAAAAAAAAATCAATGACACGTCAACTTCAAATGGCTTGTAAACAAAGAAAGAATTAACAGAATGGCTTGCAACTTTGCATGTGTTCTGAGGACAGTTACACAAACTTGAGAAAAAAAGTTTGGAGCTAGCAGTGCCATCTCTTGGTGAGCGCAGGAACTTTTCAACCAACCTGTATATTTAACCGATTTTTTCTTTAAATATTCATTTAAATCAATCGATATTGGAAACTGACAGAAATCTTCTGTGTGTATATCAAAATATTTTGATCAAATTTAAAAGCATATCATGTTCCTTGTATTTGTTGTTAATACCTAATATTTTCCATGTAAATGCGAAATTTATAGCATTTCATTAAGTGTATCCAGGCGAATGGTCGTTAGAGTAAAACATTTCTTATACATTGTACATTTAGCAATTATAATAATGTTATCCTGTACGTCTAATCATCATTTTTGTTTGTTAATGGCTAATAATTAATAAATGTCACATAAGACATATTAGAATAACAGAATTACGGTATTCAATTTCATTTAAATGGCATGATAAACAAGTTATTAAAATTGTTTATTTTTACGATACTAAAGGATGGTTAAATTTTAAGGGCCGATATTGATTTTGAATAAAACACAAATTATTTAGGAAATTATTGTCATTTCTTTTTATTATGATAATATGGTATGGTTCAATTATGTATGGAATAAAATATCGGCCAAATGGCCGCCGCGATCTCGGCGGCACACCTCCATCCGATAGTCCAAATTATCTCATGCTTTAGCTGTTGAATTGTTTCTGGCTTATCGACTTACACCTTTTCTTTCAAATAACCCCAAAGAAAGAAGTCCAACGTTGTCAAATCACATAATCTTGGCGGCCAACTGACATCGACACCAAGTGAGATAACACGGCCATTGAATTTGTCGCGCAAAAGAGTCATTGTTTCGTTAGCTGTGTGGCAAGTGGCACCGTCCGGCTGAAATCACATATCGCCCAGGGTCATATCCTCAATTACTGGCCACAATAGGTTCGTTATCATCTCCCGATAGCGAACACCATTCACGGTAAATGCTTGGCCGACCTCATGACACAACATCGCGAACAACAGCAATGTTTTCGCAGAAGTAACTGGGCGAGCATGCACAAATGTTTTCACAGACCCGGTTTGCTTAAATTTGCACACGATTACCCCGATTGTGGACACATTTGGTCGATTATGCTGAACAAAAAAATCACGAAGTGCACGAAATGCATTTTGATTTGAACGCCCATTTTCATAATAAGCCTGAATAACTTTAAGGCGTTTCTCGATTGTCTATCTTTACATGGTTCAAATTGAGTTAGTCTGAAATTGAGAAATGTCAAATGAAATGCAGAAAAAAACTTGACGTTTAAGCGTGGTTCACATTCAACATCGGCCCTTAAAATTTAACCACCCTTTATATGTAAAAGCAATGGAAGGGAACAGGAAAGAGTGGAATTGTACCAATGGGCAAGGGAAAAGAGTGGAATTGAAACACAAAGACAAGGGGAACGAAATATAATGAAGCGTGGAACGAATTGAATTGAGACTCTAGACAATGGGAACGAAATGGAATGAAACAGGAAACGAGTGGAATTGATACAATAGACAGGGGAATTAATTGGAACCATGGTATAAAAAGGAGAAGAGTTGAACAGAAACACTAGACAGGGGAACGAAATAGAATGGAACGGGTAATTAATGGAGTTGAAGCTCTGGACAATGGGAAAGAAATGAAATGGAATAGGGAATGACTAGAAATGGAACATTAGACAGAGATATAAAATGAAATGATGGAAAGGAAAGTGAAAGTGAAAGGAGAGCCATTGTAGCACTAGACGGGGGAACAAAATGGAATGAAATGAGGAACAAGTGGAATTGAAAACCTAGACAAGGAGAACGAATTGGAAGAAAACGAAAGAAATGAAAAATCGCAATGGAAGAGAAAGGTAAATACTGGTATTGCAACACCAGAAAATATTAAAGAAATAGTATGGAATGGAATGGAATGGGGAACAAATGTAATTTAAACACTTAACAAGGAGAACGAAATCGAACACGGAACGGGTAAAATTGAAATACTAGACAAAGAGAACGAAATGAAATGAGTAACGTGTGAAATTAAAAAAAGATAGATTTTAGTGATATGAGTAGATGTAAGCTAATTGAAATTTGGAGGACGAACCCTCCAACATAGAAATCTGTCAGAATAGGATTTCTCAAAATTATTTGGGGGCAAGGGCAAAAAGAGAAAAGCATTTCCCTAACATTCTGCCCCAACCACTTCAGCTTGAAATTTGAAATATGTGCACAGATAAAACAGATTCGTGATAACAACCGAATTCGTAGCCAATCGGATGGTTCGGTTGTGTTAACCGAATTTTTCGGTTGTGACAACTAAAAACCAATTGAGTCATGAGAAAGAAATTTTCCTGTGACAACAGCATTTTGGTTGCCACAATAACAATTCGGTAGACACAACCAATTAATTCAGTTGCTGCAACTAAACCATTCGATTGACAACGAATTCGGTTGTCAGCACGAATCTGTTTTCTGGGTGTGGGCTTAGAAAAGGGAAAGATGCCATTGAAAAGATCTATACAAACCCTTAAAGCCAGCCACACAGAGAAACCAGATTTTTTGTGACAACCGATTTTCTTGCCAACCGAATGCTTTGGTTAGAGCCACCAATATATTTGTTTGTTGCAACCGAAATTCGGTAAATGTAACAGAATTTCGATTGAAATAACATATTTCATTTGTATCAGAAATGCATTTGGTTGGGACATCTAAATAATTCAGTTGCTACAACCAAAATATTCAGTTGACAAGAAATTCGAATGTCACTATGAACATGTTTTCTCTGTGGAGAAATCTAAAACTTGAAATTTAAAAATCCATTATAAATGATTGCCCAAATTTATTTAAAGAGAAACAACTTTACACAGAGAAAACAGATTCTTTGTGACAACCGATTTTCTTGCCAACCGAATGCTTTGGTTAGAGCCACCAATATATTTGTTTGTTGCAACCGAAATTCGGTAAATGAAATAACATATTTCATTTGTATCAGAAATGCATTTCGTTGGGACATCTAAATAATTCAGTTGCTACAACCAAAATATTCAGTTGACAAGAAATTCGAATGTCACTATGAACATGTTTTCTCTGTGCAGAGATCTAAAACTTGAAATTTAAAAATCCATTATAAATGATTGCCCAAATTTATTTAAAGAGAAACAACTTTACACAGAGAAAACAGATTCTTTGTGACAACCGATTTTCTTGCCAACCGAATGGTTTGGTTGAAGCCACCAATATTTTTGTTTGTCGCAATCAAAATTTAGTTAAGGCAACAGAACTTCGGTTGAAACCAAATATGTCACAAATATATTTTGTCAGAAATACATTTGGCTGGGACAACTAAATAATTCGGTTGCTGGAACTAAATTATTCAGTCAAATATTCTCTGTGCAGAAATCTGAAACTGAAAATTTAAAAATCCACTATAAATGGTTATCCAAATTTATTTTAAGAGGAACAAGCTTAGAAAAAATAACTATTTTTTCTCCTTCACAATTTCAGCTATTTAAAAATACCCGCAACGAAGTATGGGGCTTGTAGACTTAATATATACTGCCAGATTTTGGTAACCATTTTACAAAGTTTCAAATTATCTCAGAAATATTTTTGATTTAAAAATTCTTAAATAATAATAATAATTTTTTTTATATGCAACTAAATACATGTACTTAATTCTTAGGAGAATTCAATAGAATTTTATTTATTCATGAAGAAAAATACTGCATTTATTATTGGCATCAACTAAATTGGTATTAAAAATCAATATATTTTGTTTCCAAATACCAAACCAACGAACAAATGTCTTTTTGTGATAATTTTTCTGCAACATAAAGCAAAACTACAATATTTCTTAACAAAATGACTTCGATTGATAAACGAAAATAATTGCAGACATCAGCACAACAATTGTTGTGTCTTTATAACTTAGTTGCTGTTGTTGTAACCATCATTATTATTATTATTATTACTTGCACTCGTTAACTTGTATTTTTATGACCATTACAAATGGGAAAAGATCATAATATGTATTAAATAAAAAGGATACATGTAACAGGGCTACCCAATCAGTAATTTTTACTTCGCTTCGCATTAGAAAAAAAAAATATTGTTTCATTTAAATAGATTGTGTAACAAGTTTTTTTGTAGATTGTTTTAATGTAGAGCAATTTTTTGTTAGAAAAAACAAAACTGGACTACTGTACGTATGATGAATATTAATTAGTAATATGAATATTGCGTATACGCTCTGGTGTCTTCTATAACACTACTGGAAGTGTTGGTTTTATTTCCTATAATAGGTTTACAGGGAAAAATGATCGGTTTTTATTTGCAAATATGCAATCTTATATAAAGAAGTGCAACAAAACATCTATGAAATAAATCTTGTAATTTTTATTCATAACAAAATAAACATGATAAGTATGAATATTGATATTTTCTGCACAAAGCTACTAGGATCCAAGGAAGTTTGTTCTATAGAAAAATCTTCCTAAATTGTTTTTTGTCACCTTCTTATGGTTGGCCATCGCTGTTTTAACTTTTTATTATTGTAAGAAAACCAACAACAAAAAAAGGCAAAAATACGAAAACCTACACACAGAGAACAGATTCGTTGTGTAGAAATACTACGTATTGTAACAATATAAAAAGGGAATCTTACGGTTATTTTAAAACTTTCACTCAAAAAAATGACATGAGCTAAAAATTTCCTTTTAAATGGTTTAAAAATTTTCCTCAATTTAAGTAAAATTTTATTAAAACTAAGAAAAATTTTTTTAAAATGAATAAAAATTCATATATTTGTGTAAAAACGAAATAGTTTCTATACTCAGAAATATTTCATACTTTTCTTAAGTAATATTTCTAGATTTTAGGAAAAAAACAAGTATAAAAATAAAAATTTATCAATTTTTAAGAAAAACGTCTCAGTTTTATGAAATTTACATACATAAATGTAATAAAACTAAGTTTGGTTCAAAAACAAAACAAAAAATTATAACATAATTTACTTCCATTTAGTTCAACAAATGTGTCTATCTTAAATCGAGAGAGTACTTGAACTTAATGTGTGTTCTTTTTTGTTTTTCTATGAAATAATACAAATTTATTTAGTTTTAGAAACTTATGAACTATTTCTAAGGAAAATATTCATGCAACTAAGTTCAAATAAATTTTAAAAATTTTAATAAAATATTTAATTTTTTCAATTAAAAGTTTTCTAATTTTTGAAAAATAATAAACTTAGGTATACGATTTTTTTTGTATGAAAACGTTTTAATTATTTTCAATATTCTTTAAAAAACGAAAAACAATCAATTAAAAACAAACTAGTTAGTTTTCCAAATTTTCAAGAAAAAATATTATTAAAGGAAACAAATTAAAGTAACCATTTGAAAAAATGATCGTGCATGACTGTAATGTTTGGTTCATGATCGTGCGTAAGTGTGAGTCAATAATAGCTCACGTGCCCATCTCTAATCTTAACAGTCTTAAATATTGAACCTAAAATAGCTTTAAAAATATTTTAAAATTTTGTAAGCAAAAGGTAAAAGATTTTGAATTTCCGCTTTTATGTAATAATTTTGTTTGCTGACTACAATACAAAATATCGCAAGCACATTTTTTACATTACGGCATAATGGTTTTCCTATAATTCCCGTTGCGCCTATTAAACTTTATATTTATCGAAGGCACTAAAACTATTTTTTTTTTCACTTGATAATAAAGAAAAGTTAAACTCTGTATTTGTCGATTAAACTTTAAGCTAAAAATGCCATTAAATAAACTTTTCACATTTTTCCATTTTCCAGTTATAACAAGAAATGTAACTGTGATATTTTGTATTTTTGCATTAAATAAGTTACTTTAAGATGACAAAGGACCCCCAGTGTTTCTTAGACATAGATGTTGTGTGTCACTAAGGGCGTCCCTTTTTATAGTTCTCTCAAGCAGAACCGTTAATTAACTACGGAAAGGATCCGACTTTGTAACAATTTATTAACCCAGCAAAAATGAAGCTGCCAAAGAAGCAAAAAAAGCAATAAAAGCATCACTACTATGGCAAAGGCGTCACTGCTTTTCTGATGGTTTTATCGATGAATTTAACATAAGCGTGTCATAGGATGGAAGTATTCAAATGTAGCTACTAGCATTACTCACACTTTACTCTAAGGAAGCAATTATAAATATTCTGATGCAGGAGTGGAAAATGTTCATATACTTTATTTAAGCTTTGATGAAAATTTAATTCATAAGAATGCAGAAAAATATGTTTAAAGAAACGAAATTTATGCATTGATATACAAATACTCTTTATTAAAACAAATAAATAATTCTGCATTAGTGAAAAAGCATTTTTAAAATACTTTTTCAAAAATTTTAATGAAATTTTGGAAAAATTAAAAATATTTTTGGATTATTTAAAAACTGGTTGTACAATTTTGAAACAATTTTAGACAATTTTAAAATATTTTTGAACAATTTCAAATAGTATTTGCATAATTTTAAAACATTTTTTAGCAATTTGAAATGATTTTTACACAATTTTAAAATTCTGAATTAAAACTGGAAATAATGTAGTGTTAAATAAAATACATAATGCAAAAATGCACAGATTGCGTCGTCATAAATATTTAAGGCTAAAAATGCAAATGACAGGGGTTTTTCTTGATTTTTCAAAACTTTTATAAAAATTGCAAAACTGCATAAAATCTACCTCTCATGAAATTTTAAACTGAAATGATTAAACTGAAATGATTTAATAAAAAAATTAACAAAGTTCACCAGAACTATTTTCTCAATTTGAATAAATGCTTAAGATTTAAAATAATATACGATATACTATAACTTATACTTTAGAAGTAATGTAGATTGATATTTTAAGATATGCATCGGGTCACTGCATTTGAAATATGAACATATGAATTCTTTTGGGAGTTCCTTAGAATAACAACAAAAAATCATAAAAGAATGCCAACTGAAGTTTGGGAAGCCATGAAAGAAGTTATAGTCACAGAATGACTACCATTTGTGAGCTGGGACGTTTTAGGATATCCTACAGTACATTTTTTTAATTTGTTTACCTTTCTGCTAATGAAATTTAATTTATATTTGAAATACATGAGTTTAGTGCAATTCAATTTAATTTAAAAACAAATATATATAGCAAAAGGCTTGTTGACAGCAGTGCCCTTATACAATTAATGTAAAGTACTTTAAAATATAGGGTCCGCCAAATAATTTTTTTTTTTGAAAATGCTATAAAAAAAACTACTGAATATTTTCTCAAATTTCTTTTTTTATTTGAAAGTACAATCCTTCCGGTTAATAATAGAAAATAATTTCATTCAAATGGCTGCCTAGGCTGGCCGTTACAGTCAATGGCGATCATTATTGGGCCATGTTGAACGAATTTTTGTTCACAAAAATTGAAGAGGAGGATATTGGCAACAATTTGGTTTCAACAGGACGGCGCTACGTGCCACACAGCCGAAGCTACACTCGATGTTTTGCGCCCTGTTTTTGAAGATCGCATTATCAGACGCAGAGCTAATGTCGTTTGGCCACCTCGGAGCTGCGATTTGACACCGTTGGACTATTATTTGTGGGGTGCCGTCAAAGATAAGTGTTACGCCGACAAGCCAGAGACAATTGACGCTTTAAAGGACAATATTCGTGAAGCCATTGGTGAAATACAGCTGCACACAATCGATAATGTGCTTAAAAATTGGACCGATCGTGTAGGCTACTGCATGGCCAGCCGAGGCAGCCATTTTAATTAAATTTTTCCATTATTAACCGGAAGGATTGTACTTTCAAATAAAAAAAGAAATTTGAGAAAATATTCAGAAGTTTTTTTTATAGCATTTTCTAAAAAAAAAGTTATTTGGCAGACCCTATATATGGTAAAATATATAACCTTTACCATAGAAACAGTTTTATATTTATTAGAATTTTTTTTATCAAATTTAAGTATAATTTTCACTTAAAAAAAGTCCTATTTAACTGGATGTTAGAAAATATTTTCTTATTTTTAGAAAGTTAAGTTATAATTTAAAAAAAAAAATAATCTAATGAACTTAAATAAAATAAATTTTTTCTTAAAACCAAGGAAACATTTCCTAACTAACAGTAAAATTTTAGATCATGTATGTACTAATTAGGAGGAAATTTTTACTGTTTTCTATATAAATTTAGTTCTTAGTAGTAAAATTTTTCTAAATTTTAGAAATTTCGACCAAATTTTAAGTAAAATTTGTTTTTTAATTTCAAGAAAAATTGTATTAAATATTGGTAAAAAGTGTCTGGCGCCATTTTTATTTCAATTTTTTCTCCAAATAAGTTAATTTTTCTAAATTCAAGTTCATTTTTTTTTTAGTGTTCCCATATCGAAAATTCTTTATACGATAAACAAAATTGTTGCAGTAGAAAAGCTATAAATATTGAGAATTTATCTTATAGAAATTCCATTTTATATCTTTTTCGATTTTTCTACACGAAAAAGTTTTCATAATATGAAGGGTTTTCCACAAGGTGTGCTCCAGAAAATATGAAGAACAAAAAGCTTTTCTATAATTAAACATTTTTGAAGTCTATGGGAAAAATACAAAATTTTGCTTTAAAAAAATCCAATGGATGATTTAAAGTGTTCTACTTTAAATCATCCTTAAAATTGAGATTAAATTTTCATATAAAAAACTTCTCAACTTCTAAAGAGTTTTGCTTATAGAAAAATCCCTAGGTCCTGAAGATAATATTCTAGTACGATAGTTTTCTTTAGAATTCATTCATACTTAAAGGACATTTCCATATAGAAAATCCTTTAGATTCTGAAATTAAAAACTCTCAATATCTAAGGAATTTTTATATTTTAAACCCCTTACATTCTAAGGACTAATTTCTATGGAAAATATCCAAATTATGAAAACTAATTCATATAGAAAAACCTTTCGATTTAGAGGACTTCTTGAATAGAAAATTCTTAATATTTTGAGAATTTTCTCCTAAAAAAATTATTAGATTCTGAATACATTTTCCTGTAGATAATCCTTAAGGTTCTCAAGACTCTTTCTCATATAAAATATCTTAGATTCTTCGATAGATATTTAAAAATTTTCCTGAATGATAAAGTTTTCAGTATCTAAAGGATTTTCTTTAAGAATAGTCTGAAAAAAAGCCATTACAATATTAAATAATTTCTATGAGAAAATAACTTTTTATTCTAAGAATTTCTTTGTATAAAAAAGTCCTCTAAATTTATGAGATTTTCCAGAGAAAAATTTTCGAAACCAGATGAAAATATGACATTTTTTCCCTTCAAGTAAAGTAAAGTATTAATTTTTTAAAAATAATGTTATATTTCAGTTTGTTGTTATTGATTATTGTATTTTTCTTCTTGTATATCTTTATCGTTGCCAGATTTAATAAAAATTCATCCTCGAAGATGATGAAAGATCTACAATAAAACGAACGGTTAAAAAATATGTAGTCTTCTTATTTGATTTTTAACATTAAGGCTAGGAAGACGTTATTTAGTGAAAAAAATATATTTTTCTCAACAATTTTCCAACCTATATTTTTTCTGTGTGTAATACATAAACCATTTATAGAAAACAAAGGAGAAATGCTAAGAAAATATACAAAACTAACCAAGCACATTAATGTCATAATATAAGTTATGATATATATGTATATTTGAGGAAACACCCTTTAACACGTATACCAAATAAAATAAACCCACTTGTTTATTTTAGTTTTTAAAAAGCTTACAAAAATTTTGGTATAAGGCTTCCCAAAAATAAGGTTTTATGTGTAAATTTCATCATTATATTAAAGAAGATTATTCTAATTGTTTTTTTTTACACAAAGAAAAGTGAGTCAGTGAGATGACCGAGTTTTATCTTTGCAAATTTCATTGTGTGGTTAAAAACGCCGATGTTGTTACGTGGCGGCGGAAATTCGATTCATACAACAGAATTTTGGTTGGAGCATTATATTTAAAATTTTTACGGTTGCTGCACAATGAATCTATTTTTTTTTTTTTTTTTTGTGTACAAATTGATATAAAAAGATAAACTATTTACTAGTTAAGGGTTTTCATATAAATAGTTTCTACAACAAGAGTTATATTTGTAAAACTTTATACTCAAGCTTTTAAATCGTTTTTTAAAGATCTAACAAAAGACAATCATAGGTTTCCAACAAAATACAAATATAAACAATTATAAGTTTCTAAGAAATAACAATACTGAACAAAACTTCTAACTTTTTAAAATTATGTTGGCCTACTAAGCATGATCACGAAGTCTAAAAGGTCGCTTTTCCGCTATATGTACTTTTATTTTAATTTGACCACTGACCCAGAAAGAAATATTTCTTGGCTAAATATCGGAGAGATATAGTGAAAAATGTTCTAGATTTTCTTACGGATTTGAATTACAGAGAAAATTAACATTATTACTGGTAGGTTTAAGGGCATTTTAAGCAGATTGCTAAATAAAAAAATTATATCACGTTAAACCCGTATTTAAGAACAAACGAAAATTAGTTTATTTTAAGACATTTTTTTTGTTGTTGTTTTGACATAAATTTCATATATCTGTGCATGGATTAGTGTTTTAGTGAACCGAACACTTCAGTTAAAAACATAGATGTTTCAAAAACCGGTCTACTTAATTTTCATTTAATTCAAATCGCTTTTGTTATTTATTTTTAAATGTTGCTTAAACAACTGACACATTCGTAAGAAACAAATGATTAATCAGTTAAAATAAATGTTAAAATATTACCTACCAATTCCTTAAAAAATAAATGATTTAATCATTTATTTGAAATTGTTTCCGT
Source organism: Eustalomyia histrio (assembly GCA_949748255.1). Classification (NCBI taxonomy): domain Eukaryota; kingdom Metazoa; phylum Arthropoda; class Insecta; order Diptera; family Anthomyiidae; genus Eustalomyia; species Eustalomyia histrio. Next base: position 43,717,669 of record OX456526.1, on the reverse strand, counting down.
TTTCGTATTTTTTGTTTAATCTACAAAATTGTATGTATGGCTTAAGACACTTTTTGTGTGAATGTGTTTGTATATGTATGTGTATTTATAAAGTTCTTCTAATATGTATTGAAATACCCTGCGGGAAAAAAAGGGGTCAGTTGGGAATTGGAACCTGTCCTGGGATAGGTGAAAACTGAACCGGTTCCGAAAAAACATATCACGGAATAGGTGAAAAGAGCACCGCACAGTGGTCAATTTCGCGAGATAACGGTCAAAACTCTATAACTTTTGACCGGATTGGTATTTTTTTACGCAATTTGTTTTGTTCAATAGGAGGGACTTTAAGCTTCAATTTGCGTGTTCAAACGTAAAAATTGATAGGAACGTAAGTAATGTGGAGTTAAAAATGCATTTTAATTTTTTGTTGAGTTTCCATGTAAAAGTTGAATATTTTGACATTTTAAATAGGTATTTTTTTATAATTTCTTATTTTCTTCAATCGTATTTTACAACCAATACTTATTTATTATTTCTAAACTTAATTTTGGTCAGAAAATACCAACATTTGGCCCCTGACATTTATTTAGTCTCAATATTCACAGGGGCCAAAGGTTGGTTTTTTTGGAAGAAAGCTAATTCTTGTGAGGATTAAACTGAAAAATAACACTGAAATTCCCAACAATATCAATACCATTTGGATATATTATATACAGAACACAACATCGATAAAATTTTAAGTAAACTTTTACTATTGATTTAAAGTGCACATATATTTTATTTAAATGTATTAATAAAAATTTATACTAAAATTAGAAAGAAATTATAATCTTTAAACTAGTATTAATTAAACAATATTAGTAAAAATTTCTTCCAAAGAGCTTTGATATTCATTTTGCAGTAGTTGTTTAGCTTCTTCATCTAACTCTAATGAGGTTGATTTCCATTTCTGTCGAATACTGGACATATATGGGTCTGATGTGCACAACAAAATATTAATAAAATCTTCATTAGTACAATATCTGGAAATTTTTCTTGTATTGTGCTCGCGAAAGAATCTGTAGTCTTTGTTCCTTTTTTCTTGCGCTTCTTCTGAGAGATCTCCAATTGGAAGCATATATATATAGCATAGATAGAACACTTTAACTGAATTTAGCCATTGTTTAAACAATAATGAAGAAAAAAAATGAATGCATGGATTAATATACTATTGCTCGAAGTTTCAACATGATATTTTTTACCTCTTTGAAACATAATATAACAGGTACTTGGTTTTACCAGTTATTTACTTTGGTTTTAAATTTATTTACAATTTTCAGGTATTTAAGTTGTGTATTATTAGATGGCAATAAAATCTTTTTTACCTTTTCCAAATGTACTGGTAATAATATAACAGGTACTTGGTTTTACCAGTTATTTACATTGGTTTTAAATTTATTTGCAATTTTCAGGTATTTAAAATATGTAATATTAGATGACAATAAAATCATTTTTTACCTTTTCCAAATGAATTGCCAGATACCACATAATTTGAGAGTTCTATTGTCATTTTTGTCAAAATTTTGATAATTTTGGGTCAATAAGAACTCTTGTACAAAATTTCATCAAAATATATGCATAATAGCCACTTTCACATACAAATAATTTCTCAAAAAATATGACGTGCATTTGTACCGAATATCTTACCTTGGGTCAGAAAAATTGCTGTAGCTCAAAAAGTGCAGTCCCGATGCATGGACATGTATATATAGGAATGTAGGGGAGAGTTAGGACTACAAAATAGTAAATTTGTGTTTTGACTCAGCTTGACTCACAGGAGTTGTGCTCTATGAAGTAGGAAATTTCCGAGAAATTTGACCTTTTTAAAAAAAAATATTTAAATTGTTCTGAAAACAGTAAAGCTTCAATTTTTTTATAATATATAATAGGAAATAAGTTAAGTTACAACACAAAATTTATTTCGTCCAAAAATATTGAAAATCAAAAAAGTTATGATCATTTAAACTTTAAAAATTAACTAAAAATATCATAAATTTACTAAATTCTGAAAAAGCCCATTTTGGACCACCCTGTTCTCAGTGAAATAGTTGAAATAGAGTTCTAATTTTTTGTCTCCCGAGGTTTACTACTGTCTACTTTCATATGAGAGAACAAAACCCAAAAGGAGTTTTGGCCGCTATCTCAAAATATTCACCACAGTGCACCGGTTCCTAAAGTACATATCACGTGAACGGTTAAAAAGTCACGATTTGTCCTTTTAGACTAGTCCTGTGACATGTCGCATAGGGCAATTGACCCCCTCCTAGGACAAGCCCATGTTAAAGTGATCGGTCCTGTGACGTGTCCTGGGATAGGTCCTTTTCCTGCAGGGTAATTTTGTACATAAACAAACAATTTTAATAAAAAATAAATTGGAAGATTTTGAATATTTTTTTTTAACAGACAGCAAACAAAATTTAAATTTGGAATAACTATTACGGACACAAATAAATCACAAATTTCCTTTTTGTGGGTAAATTTTTATTAAATTTCAAACAAGTGAAAAAAATAAATGAAATTGAAAAAATCGGTAAATGATAGTAAATCATTTCGGACATATGTATAAAAAAGTTATTTCTTTGAAAAATAAATGTATGTTCATTTATTTTTAAATGGAACGGAAAACTTTTTTGTTAAACAACAAACAATGAACTACATAATATTCTGAGTGTAGAAATATTTTTTAAAATTAATACAAAATTTTAAACTAAATTAGCAAATTTTTGTCACATACAACATTTTAACATATTTTAATCCATGCAACATTTTACTAAAAAAAAAAAAACATTCGTAGTTTTTTTTCGTAAAATATACGAAACTTTCGTAACATTCGTAACATATACGAAATTTTCGTAAATTTTACGAAATTTATGTAATTTATTCAAGTATATACCAATTTTATGAAAACTTTTGGTATATTTGTTTTGTTTTTTTTTTTTTTTATATATACATTTTGACGATATTAAATATACTTTTAGTATTTACCAAATTAAGCTTGGTCAATAATTGACTAATTTTAGGAAACTAATAAAAACTTTTCATTTTTTGGTAGTTTTTATACGCTTTATAGCTTGCCAAAAATTTTTATGATACGAACTAACGATATATTTTGTTCAATGTATGAAAAGCTTCGCATATAATACTCATGGATTTTTTTGAGTGTAGTTTTAGTTTCTATACCGTCCTCATATATGTTTGGCATTCTGTTTTTAATTTCTCGTAATAAAGGACTCATAAAGTAAATATACTTGATTCTAGATGTCTGTCCATCTGTTTGTCTGTTTGTCTTTTGAAATGACGATCACGGCGCCCGAAATAAATGGAAATCCTGCTAAAAAGGAGCAAAGTCGTAATAAAATATTTTCTCATATTTCGTCGCTTAGAAGGTAATAATATTTTATATTCACCTCAAAAAATTTTTTTCACCACAAAATTTTTTTTTCACTACAAATTTTTTTTTTCACCATTAAATTTTTTTTTTTCACCACAAAAATTTTAACAAAAACATTGTGGGGTACAGGGTAAATCATTGTTTTTTGGTACATTGGTGGAGGGTATTAAAAGATTCGACACAGCCGATTTTAAGCCATTTTTACTTGTTTTTTAATCAATATTCTTTCTACCAAAACTATTTAATTTTAGATTCGGTACTAGTTAAATAGTATTTTGATGTAGAGACCAGAGATTTTCTTATATTTTTCAAACCACAAAAATTAACTTAATAAACGAAACTGAATAGGGTTGGCCAAAATAAATTTAATGCAATAATCACCTTTTGGACACCCATATAACAAAAAAAAGTACAACGGCCATATACTGAACTTTTCTGTTTTTTCCAATTAAAAATATTATTAATTAGCCATTGAATTAAATGTAGATTGTGAACAAACGAATTAATTTTTGCCTGCCCTGAATCAAAACAAATAAAAATTCGGGGGCCAAAAGTTGGGCTTTTCTGATCTTTTAATATATATGTACAACATTATTTCATTAACCAATAAATTAACTGCTTATTGCACACAAAAAATAACTTTTAGGCCACTGAATCTTCATAACCCAGCAAAACTTTGTTAATGGGTGCATATTCTCATGCATTACCTTGTAATGATAGCTCGTTACCTTTTTCATTATTTGAAAGCATAAAGTAATAACTTACTTATAATTGATTACGAAATATATGATTTATAAATGTAGGGTAATAATTGAAATATTTTTGAAAATCTACTTTTAGATACATTACTTTGTGTGTTTTTGTAAGCAAAAGGGTAATGTATGTTTGTTTTGATAACACTAGCGAAAAAAACGAAGCACAACAATTCATTGAAGTTTAAAGCAAACAAATACTATATGCGTCGATAGCTCAGTGGGTAGAGTTCTTGGCTGGCAACCAGATTTTCCTGGTTCGATTACCATCTTGACCACATTATTTTTAACTACAAATATTTTAAATAAAATATCTGTAATAATTTTTTTTAATAAAAATTTCTCTTTTTTAAAAATCTATTTTAGACACATTACTTTTTCCATTCTCGTACATTATCAGCTCTAAAGTAATGGGTATATACATTACTTTGAGGCTCATCGCCTGCAAAATTCATCAATGAAGTAAGGTTTAAAGTAATCTATCGTCCCCTATGGCTATACATTACTTTACCCATTATTTAGTAATGTATGGTTTTGCTGGGAACCAAAAAATCGGTTCTAAAGGTTGGCCTTTTTTAATATTTTCCAATTTATAATATTATTTTAATAACTAATTGAACTAAAAATAATTTGTACACGTAACACAAGAATTAACCTCTGGTGCCCCTAGCCATAACAAAAAAAAATGGGGGGCCAAATTATGGGCTTTTCTAATACTTTTCAAACTAAAATATATTTTAAATATCCAAATCAAATTAAAACAAATTGTACACCAAAACTTTGTTCTTTATACTTTTTTGTTCTTAAATTTCAGAACAAAAAAGTACGGGTCCAAAGGTTGGAGTTTTGTAAAAACAAATTCAATTTATAATATTATTTAATTTTTCATATTACACAAAAAATACCACCTTTATTTTCATTTGATCTTAACAATTAAGAAATGGGGGCCATTGTTTTTAATTTTATACACCAAAATGACATTTAAAGTGTAATATTTGTTAGCTTGGGAGAAAATTTAAAAAACAGAAACTATTTTAAGTTATTGTATATTGCAAAAATATTAAAATTTGGTCCAAAATTTTTAATTAATTTTAATTTATTTTGTTTATTGAACTACAAAAGATATGAGCTAAAAAACTGCAACTTGGAATTGACACATGCACTACAAAAAAAAGCTTAAGCAACTTCATTAGAAGAGGAAAATCCTTTGGAAAAAATTCAATATTCTTCATAATATAACGGGTCAATTGAGAAGTCCCCGGCCTGGCACATAGATGGCGCTACTAGACTTAAATCGATGTGATTAGTTAGCCCTAACCTTCAAAAGACACGTGTATAAACTTGTCATTAGTTTGTGAATTATAGCATTTTGAGTGAAGCAACTTTTGTTATTGTGAAAAAAATGGATAAAAAGGAATTTCGCGTGTCGATAAAATATTGTTTTTTGAAGAGAAAAAATACAGTTAAAGCATAAACTTGGCTTGATGACGAGTTTCCGGACACTGCCCCAGGAAAATCAATTGGTATGCTAAGTTTAGACGTGGTGAAATGAGCACCGAAGACGGTGAAAGCAGTGTACGCCCAAAAGAGGTTGTTACGGACGAAAACATCAAAAAAATCCACAAAATGATTTCGAATGACCGTAAATTGAAATTGAATGAAATAGCAGGTACTCTTAAGATGTCAACTGAACGTGTACATCATATCATTCACGAATATTTTGGTATTAGAAAGCTCTGTGCAAAGTGGGTGCCGCACGAGCTCACTTTTGACCAAAACCAACGACGAGTTGATGATTCGGTGCAGTGTTTAGAGATGTTCAAGTGTAATAAACCCGGATGAAGCATGGCTTCATCATTTCACTCCGAAGTCTAATCGACAATCATCCCAGTGGACTGCACGTGATGAACCAACTCCAAAGCGTGGAAAGACGCAACAGTCGGCTGGCAAGGTTATGGCGTCTGTATTTTGGGATGCGCTTGGAATAATTTTCATTGACTACCTTGAAAAGGAAGGACCATCAACAGCGACTATTACATAGCGTTAAAGGACCGTTTGAAGGACGAAATCGCCGGAAAATGGTCGCATTTGAAAAGAAAGAAAAAGAAAGTGCTGTTTCACCAAGACAATACACCATGTCACAAGTCAGTGAAAACGATGGCGAAAATCCATGAATTGGGCTTCGAATTGCTTCCGCATCTACCGTATCCTCCAGATCTGGCCCCCAGCGACTATATCCTGTTCTCAGATCTCAAAAGAATGCTCGCAAAATAGGCCGAAGCTGAGGACTATTTTGAAGCAAAGGACAAATCGTACTACAAAAATGGAATCGGTAAAATTGGAGGGTCGCTAAAATCAGTGTATCACCCTTGAAGGGAACTATGTTGAATAAAAAAAAAACGAATTTTGCAAAAAAGAAATGTGTTTCACTATAGTAGGCCGGTGACTTTTCAATTGACTGTTACTCGTATATTTTAAACTACCGGTAACGAAGTATTAGGCTTATAAAATAGTTAAAGCATAAATTGAGCACCAGAAAAATGCTACAAAAACTTATAAATCACTTGATATACTTCAAGTGATTAACTTTTTTTATAATTTTATTTTATTTCTTTGAAAATATTGATAGAAAAGCTCTTAACAAGTATTTAGCATATATAAGTGCTTGATATAATAACAAACTTAAAATTTGCATGCAAAAAAAATGCTAAAGATTTTGTCACAGTAGCAGTAAGATTTATTATTAATCTCAGACTAAGATTTTAATTGCACCATTAAAAAAAAATTAACATTGAGTTGAGTTCATTTTATACTTCTCTTGTCATAGAATGCATTTATATTAATTACACTCATAAAAAAAACTTAATCTTAAATTTTAGGAAAATTTATAAAAAATAAAAAATCTTAATTTGACTTCCAAAGACTAAAAATTCTCCAAACCTCGCAGCTTTTCTAAAAATATTTTAACATTTTGAAAAATAGTTTTTTATGAATGTCTTTATGTACTTAGAAAACACTTGCATTTTTAAACACTTGCACTAGTGCTTTTACCGCAATAAATAATTTGCCGACATGGCGGGACATAAAAAAATATTTTATATGATACATAGATATCAATGAAAATATATTTTATGGTATTTAAAAAAGTTAAAGTAAACTTTAGTTGTAAATATACTTGTATAATTATCATCATTTCCATTAGAAAACACATGAGTATTTCATATACATCAATGTTTACTTTCGTTTACCAACAAGGAAGTAATACGACCTAAATTCAATTCTTCTCATGCATACGATATTAACATACGTACACATTTATCCTTTCTGTTGTTTTTGTGAAACTTTTCCTTTTTTATTTGTTTCAAAATAATTTAGTACGTGGGTTAATTTTTAAATATTTTTTATGCCAACGATTTTAAATACGAACATTTAATATAAAAATATACAATTGAGATGATTTATTCAATGTCATTCATTCATTTATTGAGAGATCTCCTAAAAATTTGCTATTTTAAAGTTTGCGTCTACAGATTGCGTGAATGTTGCCATTACACACCCTTGGCGGACTCCTGTACCAACAAATACCTTGCGAAAGAGCAAGCTATCGTGTAAGATGCGATAACTTGCCCATGCGTGTAGGCTTCTTCTTAATTGTATCAATTTTCGTGGTACGTCTTTACATTTATGTGGATTCCAGATGACACCATGATCTGGAATGTTGAATGCCTTCTCAAAGTCGACAAATGTGAGGAATAAGGGAAGTCAATACATGACATGTTTGGACGGAAACCGACCTGTAGTCTTTTTTAGCGTTGTCATTAAATTCTCTAATGTTCTTTTTATAACGTGAATTAATACCTTATTTATCACACTGAGTAGGGTGTGATTCCTTGCTTGTGGTTTTGGTTAGTTAAATTGCTTTTTTTCAGTATATGAATATAAAGGGTGGTTAAATTTTAAGAGCCGATTTTTATTTTGAATAAAACACAGTTCTGAAGAGATGTTGCCTCTTGAAACAACTTTTATTGTTCTTAAGCGGTTTAATAGCGTCTACGATCACATAAATTAACTGAGGGATGGTACTAATGTCTTTTTTCGATGTTGTAAACTGAGCAGTTACATATAGTCAAAGAGAGAAGAAACCAAAGTCGCTAAAGTGAGAAGTGTCAACTCACTAGATTTCATAAACTCAGAATAAGTTTACAGGAAAGGAACATACATTTATTTTTCTAATAAATATTTATTTTTAACTTTTTTATACATTTGCTCAAAATGATTTACTGTCATTTACCGATTTTTTTCAGTTTCATTTATTTTTTTAATTTAGTTGAAATCAAATAAAAATTTACCCACAAAGCGTAAATTTTTGGTTTGTTTGCTTTCGTTACAGTTATTACAAATTTAGTTTGCTGTTTGTTTCAAAAAAAAAATATTTAAAAAATTCCAATTTATTTTTTATTTCAATTAATACAAATTATTTCAATTCAATTTACAAGAACTTCATAAACACACATACATACAAATTCACACAAAATGTGTCTATAGACTGTGTGAGCATACATTTTGTAGACTAAAAACCAAATAAAAATATAAAAACGGAAACAATTTCAAATAAATGAATAAATCAGTTATCTTTTACGGAATTGGTAGGTAAAATTTTAACATTTTAACTGTTTCATCATTTGTTTCTTACCATGGATGGTAACCGAAACAATGCGGTTATCGCTAAGGGTAACGCTATTTTCTATTATCTTGGTAACGTTATTTTGAGAATAACGATTTTTTCAATTATTTCGGTAACGGAATTTTAGGGATTACGATTTTTGTCAATTATTTTGGTATCGGTATTTAAGCGATAACAGTATTTTCTATTATTTAACGGTATTTTAAGGATAACGATTTTTTCAGTTATTTCGGTAACGTTATTTTAGGGGTAACGATAGTCAGTTGAATAATAGATAATGGTATTTTAGCCAACCCTGTTTCTTACTGATGTGTCAGTTGTCATTATTTAAAAATAAATAACAAAAATCATTTAGTTTAAGTGAAAAGTAAGTAGGCCGGTTTTTAAATGAAATATCATTTCTATTTCTGTTATTTTAACTTACAATAGAATACATTGGAAAGAAGTAACGAGTAGAAACACATTTCTCCTTAAAGTCAAATTAGGTAATTTTGTGGTGGTGCTTAGAGCATACCGGAGTACATAGTGTCCAGGCCAAAGTTCAAGCTACCCATCTTTGTATGAGATAATTGTGCCGGAATTATCCTTGATAGGATACCGGAGGCTGATGGTATGCTATAACTTACTGATAAGTCTATATAAATCACAGCCACGCTTTGTTACAGCGGTAGCTTAGACTTCAAAATTAATATCATTGGTGCAAATTAATTAATATCATTGTCTCTGCGGTACTCACAGTCTAAAATGGTATGCGGCATTATTTAACTTCAGCTTCTCTCTTTCCTTTAGTACTTCCAACGTTTAATTAAACCGATATATTTCGAAGTAGCATTTATAATCGTAGTTTTCAAATTATCCCAGTCTAGATATTGACAAGTATAATTCGTTCCGTGAGTGGATATAATTTTAATTTGACCGAGAGAATTTTCAGTCTAGTAACATAATATTTGAATTGATTTCTCTTAGATGGATTTTTCTTTTAATAGCTGCTATTTTGAGCAGATGGTGATCGCTCGCTATATCGGTACCTCTTTAATTTGAAAGTCCAGCAATGAACCGGGCCATTTTCGGAAACTAGTGATGTGATCTGTTTAGGTTTCCGTAATATGATATTGTGATAACTTGTGCACCAGTTTATGTGAGAAAAGGGTTCCACCAATAACTGAGTTGTTAGTTGTACACATATTCAAAAATAGATCTAAACTCAAAAAATTATTTCGTTAAAAATAATCTAAAATACATATTAAATTAATCGAAAATACAATCAAAAAGAGGACTACTGATTTTTCACTATATTCAGCCCATTTTGTTGTTTATTTTCAATCATTATTTAATAATCGTCAAAAGTAGTAAAAGCAATCGAAAGTCGTTTAAAAACCTTCAATTTTTAACTGACAAAACGTAGAAAAAAAATGATTTTTGTAGTTTATTTTTCAAATTAATTTTTTTTTATTTGTATGTAATTTTACAAAACACCACACACACAGATGTATATATTTTTATTTTCTTTGTGTGAATCTAGTATATTTGAATAATTTCTTGTAATTTTTACTATTTTGGTAAAAAAACAAAAAGAATTTCTATTTTTAGAAAATACTCTACGTATTAATTAAAAAAAACTACAGTCGGTAACAGAAAATATATTGTGAGTGTATGTTTTCAGTTCCTATGCCTACCCATTGTGCTTTTCTGCCAGTGTTGCTTGATCCAGCTTGTGTATTGCAATACCGCCGATAAATATATCACCACGGTTGAAGGATGTAATTAGGCGATGGAGGAGACTATAGAATTCTTTTTTTACGGTATGTAGCAGAAATCAGAAATTTCAGAGGGAGCGTAATGTTGCATTCATGCGAGATTTCAAGCCGGTGTAAGAAATTCAATTTTTATAATCCTGTCGGAGAAGGGACTTTAGCTAACAAGAGCATTGTGTCAGGCACCCGGTGCTCTGTCCTCAATGACTGGTTTCCCAAAGTATAAAATATGTCAACCTTGACATGATCTGATATGTGACCTTGCACAACTGAGCTAAACGTAATTAATCATGCTAAAGGTCGTCATCAATGGATGATATCATTTTATTATATATTTTCTATTTGAAAATAGAGTATTTCAAAGGCTAAGTTTTTTTCGGCCTTCTACTTTTTGAATACACGTCATTAAGGGTACTCCGCTTCTCTAGCTATAAACAGGTGCTCTGAAACCATTGCAAAACCTACACCGGAGATATAGAGCTGCTTTGGCAGCAGAACAAAGAAATCAGTCCTACCACTCCCAAATGAATGGAGAGTCAAGAACTTTAGACCTTTTATTGGTTCTACCCATAAAATTAAAGTTCATTTACGCGAATACCGGGAAGGTGGTTTATATGCAGACTAGGTTCAAATAACGTCCGTTTTTTTCAATTTCGATGGCGTGGTTAACGGTCTCATACAATCTATCACATATCTATTGTTTTGAGTGTCAGAATTTAAGCCCAATTCAGAAGAGACCTTTATATGGAAGGTATGTCTGAAAATAAATCAATTCTAAACAAATTAAAGAGTGTTCGTCCTTGGGCCAATAGAAACTTACGTACAAAAATTTATCCAAATATCTTTACAGGTTGGTTGAAAAGTTCCTGCGCTCACCAAGAGATGGCAATGCTAGCTCCAAACTTTTTTTTCTCAAGTTGGTATAACTGTCCTGAGAACACATGCAAAGTTGCAAGTCATTCTGTCAATTCTTTCTTTCTTTACAAGCCATTTGAAGTTGACGTGTCATTAATTTTTTTAATATGGAAAAAATTGAATATCGTGCAGTCATTAGATTCTTTGTTTTGAAGGGTTCAAAAGCAAAGGAAATTTATGAACAATTGTTAGAAGTGCACAAGGAGTCCTCACCTTCAAAACGCACCGTTAAATTTTGGGCTGGTGAATTCAAACGTGGTCATACCAGCCTTGAAGACAATCCACGCGAAAGACGACCAAAAACTGCAACAACAGCAGAAATCATTGAGCAGGTACATAATAAGGTTAGTGAAGATCCAAGTTTGACTAAGCGTGAAATTGCTAATGCCATAGGCATCTCAGACGAACGAGTACTCCATATTTTACATGAAGAATTACGTATGAAAAAATGGTTTGGAAAGTTAGTGCCGCACACATTAACAATTCAACAAAAACTGGATCGAAAACAAATTTCTCAGCGTAATTTGGAGCGATTTAAGCCGAATAAAACCGACTTCTTGCGTCGTTTTATAACTATCGATGGGACTTGGATCTACCACCATGATCCTAAATTGAAACGAGAACGTTTACAGTGGACTTAAGCTGGTTGTTCAGCTCCAAAAGGAGGTGGTCACAACAATCAGCAAAGAAGGTTATGGCATCAGCTTTTTGGGATGCAAAAGGAATTTTGTTGATTGATTATCTTCAGAAAGGTAAAACAATCAACTCTGAATATTATTTCAGCCTTTTGGATCAGCTGGATGAACAAATTCGTGAGAAAAGACCTGGTTTAAAGAAGAAAAAAATTATTTTTCATAAAGACAATGCACCTGCTCACAAAAGTGTTTTGACGATGGCTAAATTTAAAGAATTAAAGTACGAATTGCTTGAACATCCACCGTATTCACCAGATTTGGCTCCCAGTGACTACTATCTCTTCAGAAATCTCAAACAATTCCTTCGTGGAAAGCATTTTTCGTCGAATGAAGAGGCCATGGCAGAGCTTCCGGAAAACCATTATAAGGATGGGATAAAATTATTGGAAGATCATTGGAACAAGTGTATTGAGCTTAGGAGATTATATTGAATAAAAAAAATATATTTCGTAACAAAAACAGTATTCTTTCATTTCGAGCGCAGGAACTTTTCAACCAACCTTTATATTTGCGACCTGTCCCAGCAAAAAAAATTTTGCAAAAGAAGAGAAAAAGAAGCAGTGATTTTGGTTCCGATGTTGCGAAAACTTGGATCATAACAAATGATTTTTGAATAGGGGTGTCTTAGGGTGGAAGTTTTCTTTTATGATTCCTTTTCATTACACCTAAAGCAGTATTTAGAGTTTAGTGAAAACTGATATCTTTAGATGTTGCCAAATAAATTTTGACGAAACGTCGGGAAAACTGTAATAAAAATATTTATTTTTTTATTTACATTAAATACTCAGGCCCTATTTGCTTAAATGGAATAGAATTAAATTTTGAACTTATTATTTAAATTTTAACAAAACGTCAGTAATCGGATCTTAGCCTCATTTCCACAATGTTCCACTAGCTTCTACCTGGGAATTTAACCGACACATTTGTTGTTGATTCCCATATAAAGTTTGAGTTTGACTGTCAATTAAATTATAACGGGACATTCAGTAATCGGGCTTTATTTATTTAATTATTATAATCCTGGTAAATTCTAATTTAAAAATTGATACAAATCACTTAAACCTGATAACTTGTTATAAATGAAAAAGTTATATGAAAATATCTGCGCCTAATGTTTAACCTTGGTTATTTTTAAAAACAATTACCCGTCAACAAATTTAAAAGAGTTAATGTCATTCAAAATCACCTTTTTCGAAGTTGTGAAAAAGAACTGCTTTGGAATAGGAAAATCAGAATTAAATAATACTTTAGAATCAATGAAAAATATATTCCTTAACAATCACTTCCATTTATTTTTGCTGGGGTAGTATGATTACAACATTACACATGGACGTACGGGTGAACATCGTTGAATCGAATCAGGAAGTGATTCCGGTATACCATAAGGTGTGAACAATATTTTTGGTAATTACAAACATCAGCATGAATTCATTATACCCTGAGCACGTTGTGGTGTATTGGTGTGGTTCAATAAGTATCACTCTATTAGAAAGTGCTGTCATTTTTGCAAATGACATCGTATGTACATTTAGTTTTGACATTCGTGAAAAATTGTGCGGATAATTTTTCCATCAAAATTAATCATGAGCAACGAGGCTCATTTTTATTTGAGCAGCCAATAAGCAAATTTCTCGGTTCTGGGTCAATCAATGCATAATTCATGAAGCACTATTACACCCTCTCAAAGTCATAGAGGGGTGAGCAGTTAAGTCGAAAATGCTGAATGGACCTTATTTTTTCGCAAGAGCCAAAGAGCCATGCTGACTGAATTTTTTTGCCCGGAAGTTGACGATATGGATTTGGAAGACGTATGATTCCAACAGGACGGGCCTCGCGTCGCAATACTTACTTTGAATGATACTTTCTTAGCGCTGAAATCTATAGTTTAAGTGATCTTTTGGGGATATTTGAATTCGTTGCTGTACGCAAGCAAGCCTCGGGCTCTGGAGGAGTTAAAGAACAACAGCTGAACCTGAATCTAACAACGTGGCACCACAAATGCTGCGCACAGTTATGCAAAATATAAGCAAAAGAGCCCAAATTTGAATAAAAGCTGCCATTTTTGGCCATAATTTTTGAAAACTAATGAAATAATGACTAAACATTATTAGTAAAAAACAAAATAAGTTTTTATTTTAAACAAAAGTTATAGCGAAAAAAAAATCAGATAATGTTTAATTAAAGGTGATCTTCAAGGTTTCACATTAAATAGTTTTATATTTTTATATTCTCCAGTTAAAATTTTAGGTTACTTATAAATCTACCCATAATCTGGCTATCTCTTTATAAAAGTGAACAAAAACTTAAACATAAAGAGGAGTAGCATTTATGTTTGTGAATGGAAAGTGTTTTTAGAGTAGCAGCAAAAACAAACAACCCATTTTAGTGGCATCCTTTTATCGACAAAAATGTCAACTAAAATATGTTAACCTCAGTAAAAAAAACAACAACAACAGTTTATTTTATGCCAAAGAGAATATTTTTCAATGTAGCACATAATATTATAAAAAGTTTTTTTTTAAAAACAAAATTCATTAAACTTTTTTCAAAAAACTTGCTGTAGCAGTAGCAGATGTTATTTAAAAAAAATACTTTTTAAAATTAAATTTAGTAATAACAATATAATAAATTTAATCTGTTGATTTGACTAACTGCATAAAATTAAATTTCATAATAAATTTAAATAAAAAATATCAAATTAATTATTTAACAATTATAACATAGAAGTGTTAATAAAAATAATATTAATACAATATTATTATTAAGTCTATAAAAAAACAAATATAATTTACTTATACATATAAAAGTTATTGTTTTGTTTATTATGGGTACACATAATAAATTATTGATTAATTATTATCATCATTAAAAAACAATTTGTTATAATAATTTCATATATTTAAAGTATACATTATGGATATCAAATTTCATAATAAGTTCATTATTATAATTAGAGGAATGAAATTAGAATATTAGATAAGGGTAATTCTTACAAAATTGATTGAAAGAAATCAAATTTACTTTTATTATTTTTTTATAAAAAAAGATCTTAAAGAAATACATAAATACATTATTTCCCTACGGGAAATAAAGGGTCGATTGATCCAAGGTGATAAATCTGTGATAGCTGAATGAGGGACATGTCACAATACTGGTGTAAAATATAATTCACTGTCTGAAAAAGTGGTAATAGCTGTAAAATTACCAGTGCCCTAACTATTAAAATGGTGGCAGAACCTTGACTAGTTATTTGTAAATATATCAATCATGTAACTAGGGAGAAATGAACATAACACAAATGTCGACTTAAGAAATGAGGACTATTATAGTTGAAATAATGACAGAACACGGAACTGGTTCAACAAAATTTGCTGTGTATAAAATAATGACAATCGGTGGGATTTGCGAATTTTTAATTTGTGGGACTAGGGCAGACTGGCCTCCAAGTCTGGGGCAGACTTGCTTCCACAGACCTGCTTTTAACCCCACCCATTATTGAAAATTTTTAATAAGTTTTTTGGCCAATAAAATAGCTAACAATCTTTCATTCTTCAATTCTGTTAAAATTTGAAAAATATTCACATTCTGTGATGTTTTTTTGTTTTTTTTTTTTTTTTTTTTTTTTTTTTGAGAAAATAGTTTAAAGTCGCAAAATATAAAAAATTGTAAAAACTTTTGTAATAAACATTGCAGGTAAATTCAGTGACTGGACCTTATGGAATCTTTCAGAAACATGTTCTTAATATGAGACACGCGGAAGATATATTGACAGGTTACATGCTAACTAATTTTCGTTTGTTCTGTGACATGTTCACTTGCAACAGTCAAGTGATATATCACGAAACTATTCATTCCCTACAAGTTCAGCAACATAACACATTGTGATTGATAGTAACCAGTTTTTTATTAATTACTTGCCCTCAGTCCTGTGGTATGTACATTTGAGTCAGTCACGTAACGTTTCATTTTGCACTAGTTCTGATACGTATGACGTAGTGTCTAACATGAGACTAGTTACGTGTAAAATAATTCTATCCTGTTCTGTTGCGCATTCACTTACACCAAACCGTGATATGGTACCCTAAACAAGGTCAGCGATATGTCGCAAGTAGCTTAAAATTGCCACCTCCTATGACAAGCCCATGTTAAAGTTACCGGTTACTTTCATATAAGAGAACCAACTCGAGGACCGGTTTCTGGGAGATCAGTTACTTGGAATGCTTTCCGACGTGTGCAAAAAGCTTTTTGTCAGTATTTGTTTTACAAAAATTTCAGAGGTTTCGAGTCCGATTACAGGCATCCATTTTTTTTTGGCTTTTTTTAATTTTGTAATAATTTTTTTTTTATAAAATTGATTTTTTTTTAAAGATTTTTAAAGACCAACTTTTTTTGTTATTTTGCCAACATTAACATATTATTTCCAGTGCCATTATATTTACGCATCTTAAGGTTAGCCTGAAGTAATCATTCATTTAGGCTTTTATCCTTCAAGTATTATATGTCCGTAGTTAAAATCCGAGCACATGTCTCGTGATCGGCGTAATAAAGATCGGTTTGAAAGGACCTATCCTGTGACCTTTCGCGAAAGTCGTGAAAGCTGGGTCGATCTAAAATTACCTTCTCCGTGACTGGTGAAATAGGACCGATGTGAAAGTGCCTACACTATGACCTGTCCCGTGAGAGCTAAAAAGACGACTGGAGTTGACTTACGGCATTCGTGATCGTAACAATTGGAAGTTACCCAGGAAAACTTTAGTAATGGGTGCGTTAAACTCATGCATTACCTAGTAATGTGTACTCCTTACCTATATCATTATTTTTCAATAAAAAATAATGAGTTACCGATAATTGGATACATAATGTATTACTTTGTAATGTATACTCCTTACCTATATCATTATAATTTAACAAAAATTAAATACCGATTTTTGGATACATAATTCATTACTTTGTAATGCATACTCCTTACTTTCAGCATTATTATGAAATATAAGGTAATGAATTACCAATAGTTGGTTAAATCGTGCATTACTTTGTAATGTATACTCCTTACCTTCAGCATTATTTCGCAACATAATGTATTAAGTTACCGATAGTTGGTTAAGTAATGCATTACAATATAACATAAAATAATAACTCTTAAAACAGATAAATTATTTGAAATCATACGTAGCATAAAAATCAATAGTTGATAAATAATTTGTATCCCATCCCATCTATATTAGAGAGAAAAAAATCTTAGCAATAAGTACAAAGCGTCGGCAGAATAACGGCACAAAATTGCTCATCGCCGAGCTTATATTAAATTTATTTGGTTTTTCTCATAATTTGTTAAAATTTATTTAATTTTTTTAAATTTCATCATGTTTTGTTTAGTTTTTTTTTTGTTTGTGTCGCCTTTTTTATAATTGTCAAACGAAAATGACAGATAAGTTTTACGTAATAGCGATAATTGATAAGGAGTATTGCCGGATAACTATTGCAACATAAATAGCCGGCAAGAAATATTTACGAAATCGAGTCATCCACACAGAAGATAAGATAATTTTGTCATTTGCCGCAATATATGTCTCCATTCTAGACTACAGGATGTGCATTTTATATATATTTTATATTGCACACCACTGTTAAATCTAAAAACTATTGCCATCTATTGATAACAAGCATTTTTAGTTTCAGAAATTCTAGCATTCGTCTTTTTATTAGTTTGTATTTCTGTAGAAAACCCAGCAAAACCACACATTACCAAATAATGGGTAAATTAATTTTTAGCCATAGGGGTCTATGGATTACTTTACACCTTACTTTATTGATGAATTTTACAGGCGATGAGCCTCAAAGTTATGTGTATATGGTTACGAAAATTTAACAAGTAATGTGTCTTAAAATAGATTTTTAAAAAAGTTGAATTTTTATTAAAAAAATTATTGCAAATATTTTATTTAAAATATTTGTAATTCAAAATAATGTAGTCAAGATGGGAATCGAACCAGGGAAATCTGGTTAATTTAAAATAATGTGGTCAAGATGGAAATCAAACCAGGGAAATCTGGTTGCCAGCCAAGAATTCTACCCACTGAGCTATCGACGCAAGTAGTATTTGATTGCTTTAAACTTAAATGAATTGTTGCGCTTCGTTTTTCGCTAGTGTTGTCAAAACAAACATACATTACTTTTTTGCTTACAAAGAAAACAAAAGTAATGTATCTAAAAATAGATTTTCAAAAATATTTCAATTATTACTTTACATATATAAATCACATATTTCGTAATCAATAATCAGTAACATATTATTCTATGCTTGCAAATAATGAAAATGGTAACGAGCTATCATTACAAGGTAATGCATGAGAATATCGCACCCATTACCAAAGTTTTGCTGGGAAGCCTAAATTGGTTTGAAAAATTAAAGATTTTAAGTAGAAAGTTAAGTTAAAAAAATGAAAAGTCAAAGTAACCAATTATTGTTAACCTCTTCGTAATCACTAAGTAAGGTAACCCATTACTTTTCATTTTTTAATAAGCATAATTGTAAGAATTAACCCATTAATTTGAAGCTCATTAGCTGTAAAATTCATCAATGAAGTAAGGTGTAAAGTAATCCATCGACCCCTATGGCTATACATTACTTTACCCATTATTTGGTAATGTGTGATTTTGCTGGGTATTTCATCAGAAATGTAGTTTGGTGCTAAACTTCAAATACAAGTTGAAGTTGGTGTTTTCATTATTATTTTTTCCCCCATAACGAAAACAGAAAAGATCCAGCGCATATCAGTGAAGTGGTACAAATGTGTTTAAAGAAACGTTAATTTTTCTAATCTGTTCGCAATTAATTTCATAATTACAAATTTTTATATTTCTTTTTAATTTATTGCTGTTCTTTAAAATTATACTTTAAGTTGGTTTTTGTTCAACTTTTTATTCAAAATCATATCTAAATTTAATTTTAATTTTTTTTTCTTTTATCTTTTTTGATTTTTGATTGTTAATGCGTTTGTACACAGAACAAATTATTGCGCAAAAAATTTCAATAAAATTTTTTTTTTTTTTGATTCTTTGTTCATTTTAAATTAAAAGTTTAATTATATCAATTAAATTTTTTATTGATAATGAACTTGGTGTACAAAATATTCTAGTTTATAATAAATATTATTGACATTATATTAAAGTCATATTATTTTTAATATATTTATATTTTTACTTTTATTACAGTTGTTTAAATTGCAAAATTGCATCTCAAGTTCCTAAACAAAAACAAAACAAAAACAAGTAAAAAAGGGCTAAATTCGGCTGTGCCGAATCTTTGAATACCGTCCACCAAAGGCGATGAAGATGATATACGTATATACTAAATTTTGCATGAACTGTAATATGAATATGTTTTGTCAATTTATGTAACGAACTTTTGTTATTTAGTTTTAGCATTGTTATTTACAGAGGTCTGCTCTGTTAGCAACTTTAACATTGTTCATTTTTACGTTAACTTAGTTATCATAGTATGTAAGACAATAAATGTAATCGAACAATAAGAAGACTTAATAACATTTTTACTTACTTAACAGAAAAAAAAAATAGATACAGAAAAATTGTACAAATTTGTATGGAAAATTTAGAGGTACCTTTACATTTTCACTCATAACTTTTGAACCGCTTGACCGATTTTGCTCATTTTAAATACCAAACTGCTCGGGAGGATGTTCAATAATCTGGGTAAAAATAGGCACCCCCGCTTGCGTCTTCGCGTCGTGATCGTGATTTCAACAGACAGACAGACGGACAGACAGACGGACATCGCTAAATCGACTTAAAATTGCATAAGGATCACGAATATATATACTTTATGGGGTCTTAAACCTATATATGGTGGAGGGTATAATAAATGTTTATTGAAAATATTTTCATTATTACTTGAGGGAATTTGACTTCGGATTTGAAAATTTATTGATCAAAAAAAATTAAATTTTGATATATTTTTCAGATCGATAATCAAAAGCTATTTCTGCTAAATTAATGACGTATTGGTTATAATGCAGAGCTTGATAATTTATTTTCTTTCATATTATTAATTTTAAAAATTTATGAATAAATAATAATCACTTCATATCAATAATTCAATTTGGACTCGATTGAATAATTTGTTTTGTGATTCTGTTCGGGAACGATTTTTGGTTATTTGATTTATTAAAATTTATTCAATTTGATTGATTCTATGTAAAGAATCAACAAAAAATCAAATAGATTCTCTGAATTGGATATTAATTTAATAAAGTAGAAAATTATTTAAACAATGAACAGAATTGTACAAATCGATTTGTTAAAAATTGAAAAAGATCAATTTTTAACTTACAATTTATCTGATTTTAAATCTTTGGCTACTATAGGAGATATAGTAAACCTGATTGCGCTTTTCTGTTAAGCTTTGTTGGTTTTTCGTTTTATTCCATAAAATGTTTTTATTTGTTTTTGTAACCAAAGATATTTATATCTAAAGAAATAGCAAAATACATAATTGCTTTAGTGCCGCTACTTTTGAATAGGTAGCACCTCATGGCGATATAGCCTTGGATTAGGCTTTCAATTAATTTATTTACCAAAAATATTAAATTAACTATAAACGTCAAATTCTAATGCATTAAGATGTTACTAGTAGACTTATTACATAATTTTAAAGTCAAATTTCCAAATGTTTGACGTAATAAAATAGTATTTTCTTATTCCATTTGTATTTTTGACAATTGAGAGATTGGCAAATGTATACTTATGTTAATGTTTTCTTTCATAAAAAAATACACATGAATAAAGTGTAATTTTGTGCTCTTAAACATCTTAATGAATATTGATTTAAAAAAATTAAGGTATAATATGCACATAAAACATAAATTTTTCATAGTTTTTGACAAATATTCATTTATGTTACGAAGAAAATAGAAAATCAATAATACTCTCCTGCATATTGTAGCACAATATGGCTAATGGAGACTAGCTCTGCAGCATAATATGCCTAATCGAGAGAATGCACCTTCTGATGGGCCATCTATTGACAAATAGTTACAACTCATGTTCTTTCTTTAACAAATTAATTTATTTGCTGTATTCTCTCCATTAAACAAACACACTTTAATTTTTTAAAGAAAGAATATTCGTTGCAATAATTTATCAACCCGTGACGTATCAGCAAGTACATTCTCTCCACCAGGCATATTAAGCTGCAGAGTTAGTCCCCATCAGCCGGAACAAAATTGAGTATTTGACAAAAACTATGCTTTAAAATGTTTTCTTTTCTGCAGTCTATGGTTAAAAAAACTAGTGAAAATGTAAAGGTGCCTCTAAGTTACCCATACAAATTCAGTACAATTTCATAGTAGCGACTGGTACATAACATATTTTCTCATATTTTTTTCACCAGTCGCTTAACAGTAAAACATTTTTTCACCACTAAAATTTTTTTTCACAACAAAAAATTTTTTCACCTCCAAAATTTTTTTCACATCTAAATTTCTTTTCTTCCAAAAAAGTTCTTTTCACATTTAAAAAGTTTTTCACCTCAAAAAATTTGTTCACCTACATAATTTTACTTTAAAAGTTTTCTTATATTATTTGTATCAAAAACAGTAGAGAACATCTTTTTAGGATATTGGTGGAGGGTATTTAAAGATTCGGCACAGCCGAATTTAGCCCTTTTTTACTTGTTTTTTTTTCTGGTTATCTATTAGTCCTTTACCCTCCATAACATATTCAAGTTACATACATTAAATTCTGTGGCTTGCATCATTTAGTAGCTTCCCTATCATCTTCTTTTTATTAACTTTTAACGAATTCTCATGCTTTATTTAAGAAACCATTTTTAGATGTTTTATATACTTTTAAATTCATTATAAAGGATGGTTAAATTTTAAGGGCCGATGTTGATTTTGAATAAAACACAAATTATTTAGGAAATTATTGTCAAAATTTTCGATGACGCTGAGGCATAATTGAGGTTCTATGCTGTTAATGTGCCGAATTATCTCATGCTTTAGCTCTTGAATTGTTGCTGGCTTATCGACTTACACCTTTTCTTTTAAATAACCCCAAAGAAAGAAGTCCAACGACGTCAAATCACATGATCTTGTCGGCCAATTGGCATGGCAACCACGTGAGATAACACGGCCATTGAATTTGTCGCGCAAAAGAGTCATTGTTTCGTTAGCTGTGTGGCGAGTGGCATCGTCCTGTTGAAACCACATATCGTCCAGAGTCATATCCTCAATTCCTGGCCACAATAAGTTCGTAATCATCTCGCGATAGCGAACACCATTCACGGTAAATGTTTGGCCGACCTCATGACACACTATCGCGAACAACTGCAATGTTTTCCGCAGATCAAACTGGGCTAGCATGCACAGGTGTTTTCACAGACCCGGTTTGCTAAAATTTGCCCACAATTCTCCCATTTGTGTACACATCAGAAAACTGCATTTGCTGATTGCAAAACGTTCATACGCAACCAAAACAAGAATGATTATGTGTTTGCGTTTAAACGCTGAATATAATCCAACACACATATTTGTTGATGATTTTAAATCAATCAAATGACGTGCAAATTGTTTTGTCACTGATTTATAATCATCGGTCGTTGTTAAACCATTGATTTCATTCTGTTCATTCGAGCCAACAATAATTATTTTGATGTAGAATAAATCAGAAAAAACAACAAACAACGTGTATGAGTGTAATCATAATTAAAACAAAATAGTTTCTTATCTATAAAAAGGGGGTGGTTTTGTAGAAACACATATCATAAATGTTATATGTATATAAGGGTGGGTCTAAAATACGTTTTTTTTTATTTTTATTAGGAATAGCAAAAATATTGTTCTTTGTAAATTTTTTTTTAATTTAGGTCGACATCTCAGGCTCGCCCAATCCGGTTAAAGTTAAATATTGCCTAATTTTCCAATCAAAATAGATGAAAAAAAATTTAGACAATATTTAAATTTTTCCGGATTAGGCAATCCTGAGACATCGACCTAAATTTTTTTTCCAAAAAAATATTTATATATCACAAAGAAGAATATTATTATTACTAATAGAAATTCTAAAAATGCGGATTTTAGACCCGCCCTAATATACATATAACATTTATGAAATGTGTTTCTACATAACCACCCCCTTATGAAATGTGTTTCTATTTTGTTTTAATTATGAATAAACTCATAGGCGTTGTTTGTTGTTTTTTCTGATTTATTCAACGCTGACTTTTTGTTGAGTGATTAAATTTGCAGTAAACATAATCGACATATGATTCAAACTGATCCGAATTACGCATTCAGTAACATGATGCTGATTTTATTCTACAGTGAATTTTGTTGAATTATTAAATGTGAACAAGAATTTTTGTGTATGATTAAATCAAGAAAAAAGTTGATTTTGCAGTTCTCTGATACACATTTGGTCGCTTATGCTGCCCAAAAAAAAGCACGAAGAGCACGAAATGCATTTTGATTTGAACGCCCATTTCCATAATAAACCTGAATAACTTTAACGCGTTGCTCGATTGTGTATCTTTCCATGGTTCAAATTGAGTTAGTCTGAAATTGAGAAATGTCAAATTAAATGCAGAAAAAAATTGACTTTTAGGTGTGGTTCACATTCAACATCGGCCCTTAAAATTTAACCACCCGTTATTAATATAAAGAAAAATAAATATTGAACACTCCAAAAAAAAAATTGAATGTTTTATAAGTAAAGCTATTATATGCTCAAAATAATAATCATCTAAAAATTACTGAGAAAATTCATTTTTTCAAACAAAGAGAAAAAAAAACATTCTTCAAGTCTAAAGCAAACAATACCATTTATCATACCATACATATTTGTATATTTCTAATATGAACTTAAGATTCAAAAACTTGTGCATACAAAGAAACAACTGCCTTTTATAAACACAAAAATGTGATGGATTTATCATTTGAGAGTGTGTGTATATGTGTGTGTGTGTGTATCTATTATATCCTTAAACACGTTATACACACACTTTTTTA
The DNA here is from genome assembly GCA_949748255.1 of Eustalomyia histrio. Classification (NCBI taxonomy): domain Eukaryota; kingdom Metazoa; phylum Arthropoda; class Insecta; order Diptera; family Anthomyiidae; genus Eustalomyia; species Eustalomyia histrio. Next base: position 43,693,434 of record OX456526.1, on the reverse strand, counting down.
TACTAAAAACCAGTCAACCCATGAATAAATGTAAATATCTTCAAGCACAATGAATAAACAATAAATAAAAACATTTTGCCTTAGATCCAAATTTTATAAGCATTATTTATACAAACTAACAAGGAAATTAAGTTAAAGGGGGGTTCTCTCAGATATTTCGATTAGTGTTATAGTTTGAAAAATTAAGAAACATGTGGAACTTTTAAGTGATCCACTCTCATATCTGGGACATAAATTGACAAACTATATATCGATGGCATTATGTAGAAAGGTTAGGACCAACATATTTTATTTCTTAAGAGGAGAAGAAAATAAAATATTTAAATCTGGAATGCTTTATTTTAAAATTTTGTTGTTTTACAATTTTTTACCAATACTCGAATGGAATAAAAAAATTTAATATCTATTTAAGCATTTAAAAATATTTAATATCCAAAATCTTTCAGATTCAATTAATCTTATTCGTTCTCCTCATGTCCTCTGACTGTCTTACTGACGAACTGGCTAACTAAATGATTGATTCAGTGACTGAAAGACTGATTGACTCACTGAGAAAGACTGAAGACTGATTGGCTCACTGCAAATCTCCCAGCCCACACATTTTGAGCTAAGAAGTTGAAAATTTGTAAAAAATAAAATTAGGAGAGGCACAAAGGGAAAATTGTAACCCCTGACCGCCTTGCCAAAACCCTTTGGTAAGAAATTTAAAATTTAAAGTATATGTTTCTTGGAGTATGGGCTAACTAATGTATAAAACAGGATCTTAGAAAATTCCTTAGCGGAGGAACAAAAAAAGGGAAAATCTTCTAATTGGCGGACAGAAAAAAACCCCTTACGCTAGAAACCTGAAATTTTGTATGATAAAGATGGGGCATGATAATGGAATAGGGAACGAAATGTTTTGTTATTCTTTTCAATACAAAAAATTATAAATTTCTTTAAAAAAAATATGTTTATTTGTTCATTTCTTGAAAAATAACGACTTTCTTGGGGGAAAATAACTCATAATATTAATAAAATAATTTTTTATAAGAAAAAGTATGTAGAACAAAAGAGTTGTTTTGTTTGATCAAAAATACCAGATTCTTAGAAATTTTTCTTATGGAAACATTTTTAGATTCAAACCTTTTTTTTAGATAAAAATTCATATATGTATTTAAAAAAAACTAAGATTATAATATAATAAGATTATAGATTCTACGGGCTTTTCATCATGAAAAAATACTTTCGCTGAAGGAAATGCCGATAGTGAAACTGTACTGATTCACTATTGACTTTGTCGCCAGTACTACTGACTAATTATGCCCCAGACAATGCTATCTGCTATAGACATTTAACATGTGCTTGTCATTGCGAATCTACACAACTACTGACTAGGTGTAGACATTGGAACCAGAGATTCACTAGTACATTTGAATAATTCTAGTCTAAACTTTTGGAACTTTTTACTAGATTTCCACTAGGAAGGAAAATAAGTTAAAACATGTTCATTTATTTTGGAAAATTAGACATTTTATTAATACAAATTTTTTTAAATTTCATTAAAGTAAATGATTTTTTGGCGCAAACTTAATTTTGGAGTAAACAAATCTTCAAAAGACTGTTCAAAATCTTCCATAGCTCCGAAAACTTTTCATCAAGCTCCACAAAATGTCTAGAGTTACAACTTCCACGTTATTTTTAATAAAATTTATTGTTTTTTCACAAATATTTTGTAAATGCTTTTGTTCAAATTATATGTATTCCTTTGAAATTTACTTTTCTTTATATTTTTATTAAAAACATTAATTTTGCAAGCAACTATGTCGTATTTTTAACAAAATGAAACAATAAAAAAATAATAAGAAGAAGCACAGCTTTGTAGCTGCAAAGAAAGGAATATAAAAAGTGTAGTAGACGCTTTGTTGACAATGTCACTAAAAAAAGGAATGTAAAAAGTGTAGACGCTTTGTTGACTATGTCACCAAAAAGTCACCCAAAATAGTCGGCAAAAGTGATGACATGAAGACACTTGATGCCAGGCTTCCTACAGGGTAGATTCTAAGACATTTTTCTAGTAAAAATATTCTTAGATTCTAAGGATTTTTTTTTAAGGAAAACTCTGAGACTTTAAGTACTATTTTAAAAAAATCTTTAAAATGTCCTTTGAATCTACTAGAAAAAGTCCATGGAATCTATAATTTTTTTATTAAAAAAGTCCTTATAATTTAAAAATTTGTTCAAGTAGTTTTGTTTAAAAAAGTCCCTAGAATCAAAGAAGGTTTCTTAAAAAATTCCTTAATATCAAATTGTTTCTTTAAAGTACGACTATGATTGGCATAATCATAATTCCAAACATATATATTGTGTTCTTCGAATATAATTGCCTCAACCATATTTTTTCTCTACGTGTAACCATTAAAATAAGGGAAACAGCGCTCTCGATAGTCTATCAAAATACGTAGGAGTTAGAAACTTGAAATTTGTCATTCATATTCTTCCTCCGGGGTCTTTCAAATTTTTACGGCTAAGGCCATTAGGAAAATAAGTTACCCCTTAACGTCCTGCGTCAGTTAGAAATAGGAAATTTAAAATGTGTGTTTTTTAAAAGAAGCAACACTCAGCAATTACTTCCTACTAATAAATGTTTTGCTTTCCTTGGAAAGGGGATACAGGAGATATGAAAGGTAGTGTATGATCAAGGGCTTTAAATCAGTGGTCGGCAGAAAAAGAGAATATGAATGTATTGGTGTTTTATTATTTTATCTTTACAGATAAATAAATAATTGCATTAATTAATAAATTAATTAATCGATAAGAGAATATCCGTATTCATTGAATTAAAATAGTTCATGTTTTTGTTTTCTCTATTATAAAAAATAAAAATAATTCATAATACTCATTTAATATTTCAATAAAATTAAAAAAAAATCTTCCCATTTAACGTTCCACATTTTTAATATAAAATGCAAACGAAAAACAAAATAAATACCTACAATAAAAAATACCTATTATAAAAAAAAAACAAATTTTTCTTCAACAAAGCGGCATATACTTGTTCTGTTGAAAGTTAGCGTACTACTGAATGAAATAATTGTATTTTTTGTGCTCTAAGCTGTGAGATTTGTTGACATTCGTGTAGTGTACGTGTAAATTGCCGATTGTGCTCGGCCCCTAAGTGCTATGAGTGCCGATCACTGCTTTAGATATGATATATCTTAGAATAGTTGTTACCCGCCATCTGATAGAGATTTCGCGAAGATGGTTAAAGCTTTTTTTAGGTTATAGTTGTCTTATTTTACTTCGTTAGGGCTTATTGCTGCAGGAACACCGGAAGACGTTGTCATATACTATATAGGAGTTATAGAAAACACATACATATTATTTTTCTAAATTGCTGTCACTAGGGATCGAAACCGCAACCCTCTGTATAACAGTCAAACGCGTTAACCATTACACCACAACCATTATTTATCTAATGAGGAACTTCCTCGCTAGGAATGTAATTAAAATGAGGGCTTCAATCGAGAAATCCTTTTCTTTAACGATCTGTCAAAACAGTTTTGGTTGGAAACCTGAAATTTAAAATATGTCCTTCTTGGAATATTGGCTAATCCATTGATAAATTTTTGTTATGCACGTGGTAAAAGTGATAGTTCCAAAGACAAAACAAGAAATCGGCTATTTTTATTTTTTTTTTTATTAAAATCTATTAATAGCTGTTATAAATTATTATAAAATATACTCTTTTTTATGTATTAGATATCTATAATACTGAGCTCCATTTTTAATATCTGCCTTAAAATTAATTATATGTGTTGTTGCCAAAAAAAAAAGAAGCAAAAGAAGAGAAAAAAGAAGCAGTGATTTTGATTCCGCTGTTGTGAAAAATTGGATCGAAACCAATGGGGGTGTCATAGGGTGAAAGTTTTCTTTTATGATACTTTTTCATTGCATCTAAAGCCCTTCTTATAATTTCGTGAAAAATGAGATCTTTTGATAATCCCAAATAATTTTTTAATTTGTAATTTATTTATTTATTTATTTCAGTCTATGGACACAAAACTCCCTACAGACTATGATTAAAGTAAAAATAATATACAGGGTGGCGCAAAAATAACCTTCCGATGTTTTTTGGCTGTAATTAAAAAAAAAAATTAAAAACTTTGATTCTTCTTGTGGATTATTTTTATTTGGTCTTTTAATTTTTTTTACATCAAGTCGAAAATATGATGTCATGTAAATAGCCGCCGCCACAGTTGATTGTCATTTGAGCCCTTTTTATGGCATTTTCCATCACTTTGGCCAAAACTTCCGGCGATAGGTCCTCACATTCTTGACGGATATTGTCTTTAAGCGCTGCAAGAGTCTGAGGCTTGTTGACATAAACCCGCGACTTCAAAAAGCCCCACGAAAAGAAGTCTGGAGCGGTCAAATCAGGCGATCTTGCTGGCCAGAGCAAATCGCCAAAGCGGGAGATTAGGCGCCCGGGAAATGCATCCTTCAGCATATCGGTTGTGGCACGTGCAGTGTGTGGCGTTGCACCGTCCTGTTGGAACTACATATTTTCCAATCCCAATTCATCAAGTTGCGGCAAAAAGAACACCATTCACAGTAACCGTTTGGCCCGCGACGTCTTCGAAGAAAAAAGGTCCGATGACTCCTCCAGCGAAAACAGCACACCATACAGTGACTTTGAGCGGGTGTAATTGCTCTTCGTGGGTTACACGCGGATTTTCAGTGCCCCAGAAGCGTAAATTTTGCTTATTTACGTACCCGCTAAGATGGAAATGGGCCTCATCACTCATGATTATTTTTGATGAAAAATCATCTTCATTATTGCTCAAATAAATAGTGACCAATATTCCGCGTTCTGGAGCAGTGTAGCGTAACATTGTTTATTAACGTGTATTTCGCATGTGTTTACTACACAAATGTCAAAACAGAACTGACATTAGGGGCCAATCGCAAGTATAAAAAATATTTATAAGAAAAATTAATTTTATTGTAATACAGCAAAAAGAAATAGTTTAAAATTATCTTTTGTTGTGCAAAATTCAATAAATTATTTAGATTTTTTCTGAAGACTCAAATTAATATGATTAAAAGTAATAAATCTGCGGGTTAACGTACCATTGATAGCATAATTAGTCCAATGAATTGAAACATTAAAGGCATCAATAAACCTAAGACTTCTTAATGGAACATAAAATGGAATCAAAGATAGCAAGTGAGGACAATCAATATTATGATTGATTATATCAAATAAAAGTAAATCTGATTGAAAAGTTCGGCGGAATCCTAAAGATCGCAAACCAATAAAAAGGCATTCAGATTCATATTGAACAGATTCCAGGTAATAAAGTGATCTTAAGGCAAATTTTAAACATAAACGTCAAACTCTCTCAATACCGGAGATATGGGTAGAGAAATGAGGACTCCAAGCGACAGAAGCATATTCTAACTTCGATCTCACGAAGGAAGTATAAATATATTTAAGTGTGTAAGGATCAAAAAATTCATAACTTAGATTTTACCAGAACATCAGTAATCGTTCCTTAGCCTCACATTCACAATCTCCCTCTATATTCTACCTGGGAATTTAACTGACACATTTGTTGTTGTTTCCCATATAAAGTTTGAGTTTGAATGTTGGTTAAATTATAACGAGACCTTCACGGTCCTAACGGGCCTTTTTTATTAAATTACTTTATTCGAAATTCTTGCAATTTTTACTTTTTGTAGCAATAATAATTACGATTTTAAAAATTTAAAACATGGTAAATTGTAAGTTAAAGACTGAAACAAATCGCTTTAATTTAAACCATAGTTATAAATGTAAAATTTTTATAGAAACATCTATGATTAATGTTTAATTTTCGAAGTTTTTAAAATAAGTTACCCGTCAAAAATTTGAAAAGTGTAAGCTTTCATTAAACTGAAAAAGAACTGCCTTAGAAGAGAAAAATCAGAACTAAACGATACTTTGGAATTAATGAAAAATTAATTCCTTAAGAATCACTTCCCTTTATTTTTGCTGGGTTATCTGAAACATTTCTAATTTATAAAGACGTTTATAAGTATGTTCTGTATTTAAGACCGACACATTTTCAAAGTCAGGATAGTGATTACATATCGAACAAAGAGATGATAATGCTGTATTTTGTGAATTAATATTTCTATACACAGAAAAAATTATTTCCAAAAAATCAATAAATTAAATTTTTAATTGATAATGAACTTGATGTAAAAAATATTCAGGTTTACAGTAAATACTTTTGACAACATATAAAACATACAGTTATTTAAGTTGCGAAATTGCACCTCAAATCCCTAAACAAAAAAAAAAAACAAAAAAAACGTTTATTAAAAATATTTTTAATATTACACATATAATTAAAAGCGTCATAACTTAATTTTTTTTTTGAGATCTATAATCGAAAGCTATTTCTGTTGTATTAATGACGTATTGACTTAAATGCTAATTTAATTTCTTATTATTAATTGTATGAATCTATGAATAAATTATATTCACTTGATATCAATGATTTTTGGTTATTTGATTTGTCAAGATATAATCAATTTAATTGGTTCTATGAAAAGACTCAACAATAATCAAGTTGATTCTCTGAATCTGATATTAATTGAATAAAGTACAACATTATTCATACAAAGGACAGAATTTTGTAAATCGATTTAATAAAAATTGAATCAGATTTTAAAATTAAATCAAGGAATTATGTTTTAAAGGCCTATTTAAAATTAAAAAAAAAAATTGTTAAAATTTGAATTCTTTTATGATTCTGGAATATTTATTTTTAAGTTTCAGCAAACAAAATCTTCGAAAAATCATTTTAAAAAAAAGGAAAATTTGATTATTTAACAATTTGTTAAGGATTTTTGGGTAACTGAACTTTGAAAATGGAACATGAGAACAAACTTTTTTGGCAACACTGCGGATACGCATACACCAGTTATAAAGTTGGTACCATAGTATTTTTTGTGGTGCTATTGGAACCCAAAAAGTACTATGGTACTCCTATGAACTATTTGGTACAGCGTATTAAAAACGTTCATGCGTTTATGAAAATTTGATAAAAATTGTAATTAATTTGAATCTGGAATTTCAATTAAAAATTGTATCAAAATTTTAATTGATTTGATGCTGGAATTTCAATTAAAAATTTAATTAAAATTTTAATTGATTTTTGGTGGGAACTTGAATTAAAAAAATAATTGAAAATTTCAATTTTTTTTAACAAAAAAAAAAGAATTAATTGTTACAAAAAATTCTATTGCTGGTCCAAATTCAATTAAATTTTTAATTGTATTTACTAATATTTTAATTAAAACTCGATTTTAGTTTTTTTCTGTGTATTTTTGATCTGATTTATGTCCAGCTATTTTAGTTCTTAATCTGTTGTTCATTTCATAATTTTCTCTGTCATTTCCACTACATGATATTTTATATACTATATTAGTTACACATGTCTAATTTCTTTATCTTATCCTTTGTTTTACTATACAATTTATTTATAGTATGTTATTGTATGATTTAAAAGCTATTCTATATCTATTAGTATCGATTATCTTTGATTTTTCCAAACGTTGTTATATTCAGTTAAGTTCTCTCTTCTATTTCGCCTTTTAAATTTATATTGATTAATTAATGTACAAATTAATTTCATAGGAAATACATTAACTTTTAATTAATTCTTGTTTCCTAATGAATTTTTTTGCCACTTATAGTTAATATAATTTTCTATTAAATTCTTCGCAGTGTTAATAATAATTATTTTACTATGTTTTCATTAAAAATGTATGATTCTTCCTGGAGCTATTGGTTTTTGGTAACAATCCATTATAATGTTATCATATCTTCTTATTACCAAAGTATTTAAATAAGTAAGTTTAGAATCATTTTATTTTTTAATTGTAAAATTAATATATGAACTAAATTCATTTAATGTTGTTAACATATTACAAATTTTATTCTCAGAAATGATACAAAATAAATCATCTACATATTTAGTTATTATTTTCGTTCTAACGTCAAGTGTCTCATAACATGTGTCCAATAACTTTTAAGGCAAGAAACTATAATTTTGGCATGAAAGTTCGTGCTTATGGTTGAGCATCCATAAGGACGGGATTTTAAGATTTTTTTATGAAAAGTCTCAACTTAAGCCTCCTACCCAAACGCGTTTGGTTACAAATCGGAGTATGGTGTAATCCACTAAAGATATATTTTTTTTTTTGGAATCATGGAAAAATGGGGTTGCAAAAAGAAAATGTGTGCCCTTTATTATACATCCCTAACCGATAAGGTTGGGATTTTGACATTTGCTTGCTTCCGGTGTTTCACTATAACGATGTACCTGAGCATTTTTATGGGAAAAATTTAATAGAAGAATAGTTTGCCCCTTAACGTCTTGCTTAAAAACATTCTACTAGAAATTTAAATTCAAATTATGCTCTCCCGGGATATAGTCTACTTCACTGATAAGATACTTTTTGGAATAATACACAAAAGCGTTGGAAATATGGGGTTGAAAAGGGAAAAGTTTCCCCTTAATGACCTTGGCCAAACGTTAGAGCTACACTCACAATATATATTCCGTTACCGACTGTAGTTTATTTAAAAAGTAATACGTAAAGTTTGTTTTTAAATGAATAATCAATTGAAATTCATAGAAATATATTTTTTAACTATTTGAATCAGTCATTCAAAAAACAAACTAAAAACTTTCAATTTGAAAAACAAACCACAAAAGTAGTTTTTTTTTGTTAGTAAAAATTTGATGGTTATTTTAAACGACTTTCTATTGTTTTTACTTTTGTCGATTATTAAACAATGATTAAAAATAAACAACAAAATGGGTTGAATATAATGAAAAATCAGTAGTCCTCTTTTTGATTGTATTTTCGATTAATTTAATATGTATTGTAAGTTATTTTTAACCAAATAGAGGACTACTCAATTTTCATTATATTCAGCCCATTTTGTTGCTTGAATGATTGAAAACATTGTTTAATAATCGGCAAAAGTAATAAAAACAATCGAAATTCGTTTAAAATAACTATCAATTTTTAACTGAAAAAACGTTAAAAAAAAGATTTTTATAGATATTTCTCAAATTGAAAGTTTTTTTTTTTTGTATTAAATTATAAAACACAATACACACACAGATGTATATATTTTTATATTCTATGTCTGTATGTATATTTGAATAATATCTTGTAATAAATTTTCCATATAACAGAAAATATCAACTAATACTGAAAGTCAGTAAATTTTTATAATATGTTTTTTGAATGCCTGATTTAAATACATAAAACAAATATTTCTATGAATTTCAATTGATTCTTCATTTAAAAACAAACTCTACATATAACTTTTTAAATAAACTACACTCGGAAACAGAAAATATATTGTGAGTGCACCATACGCAAATGTGTTCAGAAGTTGCGGCTAACATGGATACAAAAACTAATTGGCTGAGTATAAATGAAAATTAATCAGCCAACGTTATTGAATACGGTGAAGATTATGTTAAAAAAAAAATATTTTCTTCAGTTAGTCCGACCTTAATTTTAAATTTTCTCAAATGGGAATCAACTAAGATTTCCATCAGGGTATAGTGAGTTTGTACTAATGTTTGTTACTCGTAAAAAATTACTAATTCGATTTAACAATGGCAGTGCATTCGTCCGTTCCATGTAAATCTTCTTAGCAAATTGGTTAGAATCGATCGATATTTAAACCTATCTCCCACACAAGGTTCCTATCCGAATTAGGCTTTAAAAGTATTTAGACTCACAAAACCGTACATATCTAGATTAAATTTGGGTTGTAAATGTGACCCGTAAAAACTAGTCAGTGCGTACTTTTTAAAAATACAAGTTTTTTTTTAAATACTTATTAAATGCTTTTTCCAAAATTAAAGCACTTTTTTAAAAATACTACCGTTTTAAAACTTTATTTCCAAAAAGGTCTTTTTCAAGAGTTCTTTTTTCAACAAAAAAAAAATGTTCTTAAAAAAGTACATATTAAAATATGTCCTTTTTGCAAAAAAAAAAGTACTTCTTGTTAAAAAAAAATATATTTTTTAAAAAAGTAGTTTTTGTAAAAAATAATAATTTTTTGACTGGTTTCCTTAAAAAAAAATATTTTTCTATAAAAACGTACTTTTTAAAAAAAATACTATTTTTAAAAACAAGTACTTTAAAAAATGATTTTTTCAAAAAAAGTACTATTTTAAAAAAGTACTTTTTAAAAAATGTACTTTTCGCAAAACAAAGTACTTTTACAAAAAAGTACTTTTCGCAAAACAAAGTACTTTTTGAAAAAGTACTTTTTTAAAGAACCTTTTTAAAAATTGCTTTTATATGACTTGTGTTTTTTTTTCTAATATAACAAAAAACTAAAATAACATAAGTTGAATTTTCGTTTGAAAATGTCACGGTCTTTTTCAGTGGGTAGTAGTACGGCATAATAATACCGAAGCTCCAAATGGGTTAAAACTTTGCATACCAAGAATTTTACAAATTTTTGCTAATCGTCAAACGAAGGTCCAAATGGGTTAAAAGTTTGCAGAAATAGTCTAGACATAAATTGGATCAATAATTATACAAATTTCTACTAATGGTAAAACAAAAATGTTCCGAAAAATATAATAGAATTCAGAAAGTACTGCAGAAATAGTCTAGAGATAAATTTCACCAAGAATTATAAAATTTTTTAAATAATTCCATATATTTACATGAAAATGTCATGTTCTTTGTGGAAAAAATATTTTTTTACAAGAAGTACGGTTTTGTAAAAGTATTTGCAAGTACTTTCTTTAAAATAAAAGTTTTTTTTTGTGAAAAAATAACTCTTTTTGAAAAAAAAAATTTTTTAACAAAAGTACGCACTGACTAGTTTTTACGGGTAGACCAGTCTACCCGGTCTTTCGGTCTGACCGGTAAGACTGGTAATACCGGGTAGACCTGTTAGACCGTAAGACTGTAAAACTAGACCGTAAACTAGTAAAAACTAAGACTGGTATACCGGTTAACCGGTCTTGACCGTAGACCCCATAAACCAACTTCCCGAATTTTTGCTTAAATACACTTTTAATGTCTGCTTAAGAATTAACGAAATTTGTTTAAATTTAAAGATTTTATGTTTGTTTAATGAAATATATCCTACAATCTTATTTGTGTTCACTGCATAAACTTTTGGAATAAATGCGCAATAATATTTAATATTATTAAATTTGTTCAAAAAAAAATCTTTAAAAAAAATAAATTCACCCCTAATATATACCCTCTAGTGGGTATTACACATAAACTTTGTTTAATTCTGTCTAAAAGACTATTAAAATAAATTTGTTTCACAATTTTCATGAATACTTTACGAACTTTGTATGTGGGGGTGTATTAATCGAGTATTAACAACAAATCCTTTTAACTGAGACCTCATATTAATAATGTGTTCATATATGTTTTACAAACACACAACAAATTCTTATAAAAAATGTATTTGCCTTGTGTGTGTTGCCTGTATGTATGTGTGTGTGTGTGTGTGAGTGTGTATAAGGTAAAATTAGTACAAATAGCTAATACATACAATGATATATTGTTATGGATATTATGCAGTAAGTTTGATGGACATTATTTTTTTTTTTTTTAGATTTTTCCTTTTATTTTTACAGAGACTTTTTTTCAAACTTAATGTGCTTAAATTGGTTTATTTATTAATTTATATAAAAAGTCTAAAAAATAGACCTCTTATTATACATATAAAACCATTCATGAATATCAGCATATACACTAAGAGAATTATCTGACTGTAAATAAAAGATAAAATTTCATTTAATTTAATAAAATTTTCATAAAAACCAATGAAGACATTTTATTTAGTTGCATACAAATTATTAAGCTTTTTCATAACATTAAAGAAATCCTTAAACTACTTTGTAAAGAAATCTTCTTTAGTTTTTTGAAAATTTTTATTAAAACTCCTGCATGAAAATTCTCTCTGTGTAGCTGTGTATGTTGTTACATATGTATACAAACTTAGTTTTTATATAAATGCGTATGGGTTTATGTTAAAAGAACCATTAAGTTATTGTGAAACTTTATATAGAAATTTTACTTTCATATAGAAATATTTGTATTAGGTGTATAAATAAATTTTAAGCGATATTGGAAATATGGATGTATATCTATAGAGAATTCAAAACAAAAACACACAACCTGTTAACCGTTACTTTTTTTAATTTAAAAAAAAAACTGACCGGTTTTGGTTTTTGCTAAATTCGAATAAACCGAAACCCGGGGTTTTGCCGTTTAAACAACTGACACTTCCGTAAGAAACAAATGATTGATCAGTTAAAATAAATGTTTAAATTTTACCTACCAATTCCTTAAAAAATAAATGATCTAATCATTTATTTGAAATTGTTCCCGTTTTTGTATTTTTTGTTTATTTTTTAATCTACAAAACCTATGTATGTCAGTAGACACTTTTTGTGTGAATGTGTGTGCGTTTATAAAGTTCTTGTAATTTGAATTAAAATAATTTTATATATAAACAAACAATTTAAATAAAAAACAAATTGGAATTTTTTAAATTTTTTTTTTTAAACAGAGAGCAAACAAAATTTAAATTTTTAATTATTGTTACGGACACAAATAACATAAACGAAAAAATTTGTAAATCATTTCTAACAATTGTATAAAAAAGTTAAAATAAATATTTCTTTAAAAATGTATGTACCATTGTTTTTAAATTGAACAGAAAACTTTTTTATGGTTAGTAAGCTACGTAATATTCTGAATGTACTTTTACATCGAAATATTTGTATTAGAGGTAAAAATAAATTTTGAACGATATTGGAAAAATATTATTATTATTATTAAGTCAAGATCTGGCCCCACGGCCAGCACTGCGACCCATATGGATCTTTTGTACCAAGGTTCATAAAACTAAGCCAAATTCTATATAATATTCCCTATAAACTTTAATAGAGAAGATGATGATGAGTTTATAATGTCCTCCGGTTAACCGTTTTTTTTACCGGTTTCGGTTACTTAATTCAAATAAACCGAAACCCGGGTTTTTGGTGTCGGTTAACCGATTTTTTTATTTAAATACCTAGTTTTCTAATTTGTTCAAAAATTTTCAACATTTTTAATTACCCGTGTAAAAAAGATTAGATCTGCCTTAATCTAATTTGATATGATTAAATTTAATTACATCTGGTGATCAGATTACATCATATATGATTAGATATGGCATGTGTGATACACGCTATGGACAGATCTGTTCATATCTAAAGAGATCTGATAAGTTGATTGATTTTTGTGGTCAGATATGAGCAAATCTAGCCATTTGAACTGTTTTCAAAAATATATATGAAAATGGAAAGGTATTCTTTAATTTATTGTCTTATTGAAAGTGATGGACATAAATATAAAATATTCAGATCAAATTGGACCTAATAACATACCGTACATCAGATTTGTCTATATTTGATCAAATCTAAAATTTGTTGATCTTAAGTTTGTCCCCAATTTTGTAATCTAATTTAACCTTGTGCAATTAAATCTAGTGAGATCTGTTTAGATCTGATATTTTTACACAGGTAGCATTTCTAAACGGGACAACATATTGAAGTTAAAACAAGTAAAAAAAGGCTAAATTCGGCTGTGTCGAATCTTTGAATACACTCCACCAATATCCTAAAAAGATATCCTAAAAAAGGACTGTGTTATTAGTATCAAAAACAGTAGAGAACTGTTTTTGATACTTATTTACAACAATGGTGTCTTTGGTGACCCCCACTGAAATTTTCCGGCAAACATTTTCGTAGAATATTTTAATCCTTAAATGTCCTTTTTTAAAGGATATTTTTTGATTTTCTCGAAAAAAGGGTCAAATTGACCCATAAAGAGACCAGTTAGAGGGCTAAGATCTTCCACAAAAATAATCCTCATACAATTCCACAATACAACTCTGACCATAAGAATTCTCTCAGACATTAACTTACAGCATTTTTTTCATATAGTATAATGCTCCCTTCGACCAAAAATAGAAAACTTTGACCCACTGTAAAAAAAAACTCAGACGTGCTGGACCATAAGTTTGTTTTACAAAAATGATCTACTCAACATACCCTTTCAGAATTATAGGGTCGCTTTTCTGTTCCAAAAATGCTGTTGGACAGTGTAATGTAAAAAAAAAACTTTTGACGTAAAATTATGTTGGTGAAAAAATTGTTTGAAGTGAAAAACTTTTTTAGATGTGAAAAGAACTTTTTTGGTGTAAAAAAAATTTAGAGGTGAAAAAAATTTTTTGAGGAGAAAAAATTGAAATATGTAGAAAAATATTTTATAAAAAATATGGACTCCCAGTTGAATGTAAAATTTTATTTTTTTAGAAATTTAAATAATTCTCTTTTATTTTTTTATAAAAATAATTTGTGTAAATGCAAAATTACTTCAAAAAAATTTACAAAAAATTATTCAAATATACATACATATAGAAAATAAAAATATATACATCTGTGTGTGTTGTGTTTTGTTATGAAATTACTTTTAAAAACTTTTAATTTGAAAAAAAAGACCACAAAAATAGTTTTATTCTAAACGTTTTGTCAGTAAAAAAAATTGATGGTTGTTTAAACGACTTGCTATTGTTTTTACTACTTGTGTCGATTATTAAACAATGATTAAAAATAAATAACAAAATGGGCTGAATATAATGAAAAAACAGCCGTCTTCTTTTTGATTGTATTTTCGATTAATTTAATATGTATTTTAGATTATTTTTAACAAAATAATATTGTGAGTGTACACATCTTTTAAGATTTTATTGTTTTATTTTAATTTTTAAAACCGTTCAAACATTTTTTGATGCCATTTTAATCTATTGACTATCTTAATAATAAACCGAATAAAACATCAGTCCTAAAAACAATTATAATTTGACCTTAAATGTAAAAAAAAATTGACTAAAATATTTTTCAACACAGAAATTAGCAAATTAAAACAAAATGATAAATTCGCTTATGTTTTAACAATTTTTAATCCCTTGATTTTTTTTTTTTGTATAAAATATTTAAAAAAAAAAATAAAATAAAAAAATTTTGATGCTCGATAAAAAAAAATTAATTGTAAATTTTGTAATACGAGGGCGGATCAAAAATCCCTATTTTATGGACCTCGAAAATCCTATTTTTTTGGAAGGGATACAAAAATTGGAGAAACGTTAGACTAAGTGTATTGAGCTAAAAGGAGATTATATTGAAATATAATTTTTTTTCCAAAAAAAAAAAACTGTGTTTCATTCAAAAAGTCACGGACTTATTGATCCGCCCTCTAATATTTAGTAATTTTTTTTCCGATTTTAGCAATCAGATTTTAAATTCCACTTTACAAAATTCCCCGTAATAACAGCAAAATTTTCAGTTGCCATTACAGAGGTTAACAATGTTAACAAGTTTTAAGTGCAGGCAGAATTTTTAAACATTTATAACATTTTCATTAGATAAATAATTCAAATTTTCCTAATTAAGACCTTGAACTTTATTGCCTTTTCTATTTAAAATTTTTATAATTTTTAGACAAATGTGTATCAAGTTTATTTACAATATTAAAATCTCTACACTATGAATATTTTTATATTTAAAAAAAAAAAAAACTTACTGCAAAGTAATACTCCTATTTCAAATACACACATGGGATTTTTAAGAACTTTCTGTATTAAATTAATTTTATTAACCAATACTCAATGATCACGTACATAAAAGAAAACATAAATAATTACATTCAACATTTTAGGAAAATGATTTCTAATAATTTAATTTTAATAACATGATTATCTTTATTGAATTGTTTAATTAATTCTATTACAAATAATATTGTAATATTTAATAAAAATTTACATATGTATATGTATCTGGCAAATTTGTTCGAAAGATATTTTCATTTAATTTTAGAAGTTTCATTTTACATATTACAAATATACGGCATTGCCTGGTATAATAAATATGTATTTGTATTGATTTGTATTGATTTATTAAGTGAAATCAGTGTCGTACACAAGAATTTATTTAAGCCAATGTACATTTTCTATAAAGAAATATTGGCTTCTGATACATTTTTTCTATGGACAAATTTAAATTTTCTGCACTCAGAATATTATGTAGTTTTTTGTCTGTAGTTTAATTTAAAAATTTCCCATTCAATTTAAACATAATGGAACATACATTTATTTTTCAAAGAAATATTTGTTTTAACCTTTTTTACATTTGCTCAAAATTATTTACTGTCATTTACTGATTTTTTTTTTTCAGTTTTATTTATATTTTTCATTTGTTTGAAAATTTATAAAAATTTACCAACAAAATGTAAATTGTGGTTTTTTGTTTCCGTAACAGTTTTTACAAATTTAAATTTTGTTTGCTGTCTTTTTCAAAAAAAAATATTCAAAAAATTCCAATTTGTTTGAAATTGTTTATTTTTATTATTTCAATTCAAATTACAAGAAATTCATAAAAAAACAAACGAAAATTCAAAGAAAAAACGGAAAAAATTTAAAATAAATGAATAAATCAGTTATTTTTTACGGAATTGATAGGTAAAATTTTAACATTTATTTTTAACTTAATTAATCATTTGTGTTTACTGATGTGCCAGTTGTTTAAACAACATTTAAAAATAAATTCCAACAACGATTTAATTTAAACGAAAAGTAAGCAGACCGGTTTTTAAATGATATTAAATTTCTTTTAAATGGTTTTTTCTGTTATTTTAACTTAGAAACTATTTTAAGTGTATAATTTTGTTTTCTGTATTAAAAAGTTATCACTGTCACAGAACTGACGCAAATAGACTTAAAATAGTTTTTAACTAAAATAATTAAAATATAAGGAATTTGAAAAAATCGATTGGACGTTAGAAGGGCAATTAGTCCATGCATATTTTCTAATAATAATGTTACACTCACCAAAAAAAGTCAATAATGGTAAGTAAAAATTTTTTTGAGCCCAGCGGTATTTTTTGCTAATCTTTGCTACACATGTCTGCTGATGTGTAGTGCAATGAAATTAATTGAAAAATTTTTTGTAAAGTGTAATTTAAAATCGGTTTGCTAAAATCAGGAAATAAATTTACTACATATTATTAATATTAGTAAAATGAAATTTACATTAAAAATTAGTAAGCGTTACAAAATTTTAGTGAATTGCTGTAAATTCAATGAATTGTAAAATATAGCAAAATTTGAATTTATAATAAAAAAAATATTAAAATTCACACATTAACTCAATTATTTTTAAATACATTGTTGCACTTTAAGGTTGCTAATTTCTTTTAGAATTGCCTTATAAATTCAAATATACAAATTTAAATTTAAATTTAAATTTGGATATTTTGTTCGGTTTTTTTCAGCATCTTTCGTGATTTTTGTATTTGTTGGTATAAACAAATCTTGAGGGGATACTCGTAATCACACCAACTTCGGAAGATTTTTTCACAAACTAACGTGAGTAAATTCAACTTTTACTCACGCGTAATTTCCCTAAATCACGCAAAAATAACGAACAAAACTTAAAAAAAATAAAATTAAAAAAAAAAGATAAATAGTGAAAGTAAAATATCGAATAGCTATGTAAACATGGGTTTGTTATAATTTTGGTTTTATAAACCACGAAAATATAAATTTTTTCCAAAAAGAACAATAAAAAACCGAAATTTAAAACCAAAAATATGACTCACGCATATAACACTCACTCACACTATTGTCAATTATTTCAACTATGTTATACCTAACCCCAGTTTAACAAAATTTAATCAACATGCAAACTCTGGTTAAAGTATAATTTTTTTGAAAATAATAATTGTTTTTTGAAAATATATACGATAAATTGAATAAAATTCTATAACTTCTTTTTTCAAAATGAGGAACTACTTACAATAATGTCCTTTAATTTCGCAAAAGTATATGATTACTTCTTCAGTACAAAAAGTTATATGAATAACATTGTTATTTCTTTGAAGTAAAAAATTACTTTGTTATGAATTCAGCCTTTCCAGTTTTAATTAAGAGATTTGCTTACAATACGACTTGCTTTTTTACTGTATCGTTGGAATGTGTTTGGTATTGCAGTTATGAAATTTGGCAATGAGATATGTAAGCGAGTTTGGGTCTCACCTTCTTTTTTGAATGTGTAATTTTTTTTGGGGATCTACTTTATTGTCCCTATAATTGAAGTTATTTGCCGGAATTAAGTCCGTTTACGGAATTATGAGCCAAAGCATGTTGTAATGTAGGGTATTATATAGTCGGCATTTCCAAAATTTCATTAAATTATTATTATGAAAAAATTTAATAAATATTGTAAGTTTGAGTGGCGGCCCAGAATAACAACGTGATGTATTTTTCCATACAAATTGTGATTGTATTTTTCCATTGCAATTGTGAAATATAATCTACTCTATTTTTAAAACGTTGTTTCTTATTCTCTTGTTTTTTGTTTCTAATTGTCTTAAACAAAAACATGGCTCTTATATTCTCTATGTATACTCGCGAATGAACGACGTACTATAATAAATTTTTATTAAAATAATTATTGCTTTTTATTGTTTTTATAAAATTAAAATGTAAAAACCAAGAAAAAAATGAGTGTCGTTAATAAAGAAAGGAGACACGGGAGAGTAATGAATCTCTACGGTACTCTTTACACTAAAATAAATATGACAGTTTGTGCAGTCATACGTCGTTATTTTGGGAACGTTTTCTTTCATAGAAACAATCGTTGCACATTACGTTGTTATTTTGGGCCGACACTGACACTGCTACCAAACACATTTTTAAGGTGGACAGTTGGTTTGGAAAGCCTCATATGTAAAAAAAATATATTTTAAAAATTTACATTTCTCTTGACCTCATTAATTAAAAGCCATAATATATATTGTGTTTTGATGTTGAACAAGATTTAAATCTAATAAAAGCCTCAAACACGAGCACAGTCAAAAATTTAATATTCCGAATTTAAAGAATTTTTAGTAAAAATTACAAATTAATGGATTTTTTCATGTTAAAATTAAAATTCGATTACTACGCCCAAAGTCAGGTTAAAACAACAGAATTTTATTTGCGAAATATTCTTATATTTCATTTGTATATGGTTTACTAACCGAATTTATTGATCGTAGCAAAAAAAATATATATATTATACAATACGTTTACACTTAATTTTTCTATGTGTACATATTGGAAAGCTTTATTTGCTCATAACATCTACAACAACTCAAAATACAACAACTCAAATAATTTAATTTTTCTCCATCACATGTAACTTTTGGGTGTCTATAGTCAAATAAAGTCAATAAATGTAAAATAAACTCAAACTCTCTTTCTCTCTTTCTCTCTTTCCTAATTATGTAACCTAAAAAAAAATATCATTTTGTAATGCGAATTGTGAAAAAAAACTTCAATCACTATGGACAAAATTAAAATTTTTCTTAGATTCTCTGACATTTAAGCTTTAGGATAATTGAAATCCTGTAATCCTCAAGATGATATCCTTATTTTTGGCAGCAAAAATATAAAAAAAGAAGCACATTGGATTTTAACAGTATTTTGCTTGACACAGGTATATTTTCAGATTTGTAAAAGAAAAAGGTAATGTTGGAAAACAATGAAATGGGGGAAATTTTGCTCCTATAAAAAACTGAAAGTTAGATTTACATGTACAGTGGCTCACATCGTAAGTCGGGCAAGTTATTAGGAAAACTTTATCAACAATTTTTAATATTGCGACAAATTATTTTTTCAAATATTTTTCATGCATTGTATTAAGTATTTAATAAACAACAAAACAAACTATCAATGACGTCACACAATTTTAATGTAACGGACAATTTTAGGCATATTACAAAAATTCTTACAAATTATGCTCACAACGAAAGTCGGGCAAAGAAGAAGTAACAAGTATGTGATTTGAATTACCGTTATAATTTAGCATCGCTAATAATATTTGAATTTGAGTGTTATTAGTTGACCTCGAGCTGTCGGTACAAGACAATACATTGCATTATTTTTACAATACCACGTGCAACTAAGCAATCAACTTTGGATGAACGACAAATCGTTATTAACAACCATTTCGAGGGAAAAACGGAACGCGAAATTGCAAATATTGTCAAAAAAAGTAAGTCAACGGTCCATGACATAATAAAACGATACAAGGAAAGCAAAAGGATATCAAATAAACAACGTGTGGTATCGAAAAAGAAGCTTAGCCCCACAGACGAAAAATGTATAGTTCGTGAAGTACAAAAAGATCCTTTTGTTTCTGCTCCAAAACTTGCCGCAATGGTCAAGACAAATTTTGGAAAAGATGTTCATGCAGAAACGGTAAGACGGGTGCTGCGAAAAAATAATTTAAATGGCAGAGTGTCTCGAAAGAAGCCGTGCATTAGCGAAAAGAATCGAAAAGAACGCCTTGTTTTTGCACGCGAACACATGTCAAAGGATTTTTCTTTTTGGAGCACGGTAAACTTAATTTTTTATGTTGTGTAAATTATTTTTATTAGTATTTTAACATTTTAAAGGTCCTCTTCACGGACGAAAGCAAGTTTAATTTGTTTGGGTCCGATGGTCGGCGTTATGTATGGCGTAAGCCCAATGAGGAATTTTGCCATAAAAACACAAGAAAAACGGTGAAGCACGGGGCTTATCAGTGATGGTATGGGGATGTATGGCAGCTTCGGGTGTGGGAAATCTTCACTTTATTGAAGGTATAATGGATAAACACATTTATCTCGACATCCTGAAGACTCACGTAAAGGAAAGTGCAAGCAATTTGTGTATTGCTGATAATTTTAAATTTTATCAAGACAATGACCCTAAGCACACATCCCTTGTAGCCAAAAACTGGCTGTTGTACAATTGCCCTAAGGTCATAAAAACGCCTGCCCAAAGCCCTGATCTCAATGTAATTGAGCATTTGTGGGATGAGCTAGGGCGTAGAATGCAAACACGATTGAACAACTAAAAGCTGCATTACAGGAAGAATGGAGTAAAATAACTCCAGATGTTTGCAAAAAATTAGTTGACTCCATCCCAAAAAGGCTTCAAGCTGTAGAAAATCAAAAAGGCTACGCAACAAAGTATTGATTGTTATATGATTAATAGAGCTTTTGAGCTTTCCCGACTTTCGATGTGAGCATAGGTATAAGTGTTGTTATAATTTTTTGTTTTTGGTTCCTTTATATTAAAGTTGAAATATTTAATTTTTGTTTTTTAATGTTCCTTAATAAATGCCTCATTAAATGTATTAAAAATATTTTGGAAATAGCTAAGCAGTTTTCTTATTTAAGGTCTTAAAGTTTTTGTGATAACTTGCCCGACTTACGATGTGAGCCACTGTATGTTGTTTATCGCAACGTAAACTAACTGATTGTTGGCTAACATTTTCATTTCATATTAAATCAAGTCGCAGCTAAAAAAAAATTAAAGAAGAGTTTTTTAACGTGAAAAAAAATTTTGTTTTAAAAAAAATAATATCAACTCCTTGGATTCGAGTTGAGAAAAATTCTGTTAATTTGAATTACTCACAATTTTTACGTGTACTTTAAAAGTTATATACTTTACAATAATTTCTTCGAAATTGCTGTGTAGGAAATATTTATCTAGCATGGCAATTGCATATCATTACTTTATACATTACTTTGTAAAAAGTACTGCATACATTCAACATTATTTTCAAAACAAAAATAATGTATTTCCTTTAATATGTTACTTATTTCATTATTTTGAGTTAAGTAATAATAATTTACCTGTAATTACTTTTCTTTTCTATTATTTTAATATAAAGAATAATGAGTCATTGTTTATTAATATATGAATTGAAAAAGTTCAATAAAACAAATTACATGTTAGTCAACGAGAAAAAGTCTATAATTTAGTTTAGAGTAGTGTGGAATTAATTATATTAACTTCTTTGCATTGTGACACATCTTATATATTTAATTTTGGTATTCAGATCAAGAATATGAAAAATATTTTTTTAAATAACTTGAAGGAAAAATTGAGTTTTAACTGTAGTTCCGAAATATGCTTTATATAAAATTTTTCAAAATTGTAAAGAACATTTTCGAGACCAAATTTGGTAATCAGGGGGAAAAATCTATTAAAAAACAAATTAATTTAAAATTTTAAAACTTGGCAAGAACGTCTTTTTTTGACCTTTGACGGCCCATGGGATACATATGTCCTAAATTGTATTAGTATCCTGTAAAAAATGGAGTAAACTAATTCCAAATTTTCGATGTTTCTAAAAATTAAAGGAATGGTCCATGTTCTAACAAAATTTTGATACCCTGTGTTGTCCAATAGGATTCGAAAAAATGTGTTTAAAAATTATACAAAAATATTTATTTTTTTTGTGAATTTGTGATGATCCTATTGGCTCTGACATCATATTGATCCAAATGGATAGTATTGTGTGAAAGCCACAACTATCCTCTGTCGATACAAGCCACCATTAAAAAAATCGCCACCTTTAAGAAAATAGGCCAAATATGACAAAAAACCTAAAATTGGGACATTTATCAGACATTGTCCATCAAAGGATTTCCAAAAAAAAAGCGGGTAAAAAACTGGAATTCACAACACTTTATCGCATTACGTTGTCGCTTACTCAAAGTTAAATTGCAATTGGTAATCACCAGGAGTTTAAAAATAATGTGTTACTTAATTTCTTACGGAAAATTAAGTAATAATTAGTTATAAGCAACCAATTATTAACCCATTATTCTTTATTTTTTGTAGGCTTGCACGTAAGCGTAGCACATTACCCTTTGGGACATCCTATATAAATAAAGATCTAATTATAATATAAAGGGTAAGACGAAAATCTTGCAGTTAAGATAACTAGACTCATTATTTGGTGAGGTCGGTTTTTGCTGCACTCACCAAAAAAAGTCTGTAATGGCAACTGAAAATTTTTCTGTTTTTACTGGAAATTTTTCTAATGTGAGCTTAGCGGTATTTTTTGCTAATCACCCAGAAAACCGTATCAGTTGTGTCCACCGAATTTGTTGCCAATCAAATTTTGGCGGTTACGACAACTGTCTTCATATTAAATTATATTTTTAGTTGTGAAAGCCAATATTCAATTTAATATTTATATTCCACAGAAATATTATTACGTTCCACAAAATTTAATTTAAAAAAAAAAATTATTTTTATTTTTTTCCGGTATCGAACCTGGGCAATCAGATTGATAGTTCACACTCTTACTGCACCACAACTTACTTTAATTTTCTTTAATAACAGGCGCTACTAGACTTAACTCGATATAGTTTTTAGTTAGCCCTAATTTTCAAAAGACCGGTGTATAAACTTGACAGCTGTCGGATCATTAGTTTGTGAATTATAGCATTTTGAGTAAAGCAACTTTTGTTATTGTAAAAAAACGCATAAAAAGAATTTCACGTGTTGATAAAATATTGCTTTTTTAAGGGAAAAAATACAGTTGAAGCAAAAACTTGGCTTGATGACGAGTTTTCGGATACTGCCCCATGAAAATCAACCATCAAGGATTGGTATGCTAAGTGTAGACGTGGTGAAATGAGCACCGAAGACGTTGAATGCAGTGGACGCCCAAAAGAGGTTGTTACGGACAAAAACATCAAAAAAATCCACAAAATGTTTTCGAATGACCGTAAATTGAAATTGAATGATATAGCTACCTGCTATATATCAACTGAACGTGTACATCACATATCATTCACGAATATTTAGGTATGAAAAAGCTCTGTTCAAAGTGGGTGCGGCGCGAGCTCACTTTTGACCAAAAACAATGACGAGTTGATGATTCGGTGCAGTGTTTGCAGATGTTTAAGTGTAATAAACCCGAGTTTTTGCGTCGATATGTGACAATGGATGAAGCATGGCTTCATCATTTCACTCCGAAGTCCAATCGACAATCATCCCAGTGGACTGCACGTGATGAACCAACTCCAAAGCGTGGAAAGACGCAACAGTCGCCTGGCAAGGTTATGGCGTCTGTATTTTGGGATGTGCATGGAATAGTTTTCATTGACTACCTTGAAAAAGGAAGGACCATCAACAGCGACTAGTACATAGTATTATTGGACCGTCTGAAGGACGAAATCGCCTGAAAACGGCCGAACTTGAAGAAAAAGAAAGTGCTGTTTCACCAAGACAATGCACCGTGTCACAAGTCAGTGAAAACGAAGGCGAAAATCCATGAATTGGGCTTCGAATTGCTTCCACATCCACCGTATTATCAAGATCTGGCCCTCAGCGACTATTTCCTGTTCTAACAAACCAAACCAAATGAATTTTATTTTTAAAGATGATTGGAAATACCAATAATTGAATAATAGGTTTGATTTTTTGGTTTCTTTTCCCTTTTTTTAATTCCCAATACAACATTTTTAGGTTATTCCAAATAAAATTAAATTCTCACAAATAAATGTTAACGGTTTTGATCGAATTGCAACCAATCTTTTCTCTGGGTGATCTTAGCAACACATGTCTGCTGACGTTAGCACAATAAAATTTGTAGAAAAATTAGCTGCCGCAACTAAATTTTAGTAAACTTTTTGTAAAGTGGAATTAAAAATTTGTTTGCTAAAATTAGCAAAAAAAAAATTACTAAATATTATTAATATTAGTACAAAATTTCAAATTTATTTCCTTTATCAAGCATTAAAATTTTATTATTTTATCTATTTTTTTTTTTTCAAAAAATATTTTAAAGAAAATAAAAAAAAAAATAATCAAAGGCTTAAAAATTGTAATATCAAACGAAATTCTCAATTTGTTTTAATTTGGTGATTTCTGTTTTGAAAAATATTTTAGTCAATTTGTTTTTTACTTTTAAGGTCAAATTTCAATTGTTTTAGGACTGATATTTAGAACTAAAATACTTTTTAGTGTTATTTTAAATCCATGTCCTATTTTTAGACATGAGTCTGTATATTCACCTTCGATTCCCTTTCTGTAATCTATGTAACATTTTAAGATAATTTAAGTTTGTAGGTGTAAGTTTTAATAAGAAATAACATTTCTTTCAATATCCACTTTTTTAAAATTAGTAAATTTTTTTTGCTAATTTTAGCTCATGGGTTTTCAAAAAATTGTAAAATGATTTCTGAAATTAGAAATAAAAATTTGTAAATATTCTGTAAAACTTGTGTAATTTGTAAAATGTAAATAACAAAAAGATTTGATAAATTATAATTTTTTTACTAAAAATCATTACAAAAATAGGAAGTAATAGGATTGAAAACCGTTTACAAATTTTTCTACTAATTTTTTTTTTTTTCTGAGTGTTTTTAGTTTACTTATATAACGCGATATCGATATTTGCCAACTAAATCGCAGCTACGGATGATTCAAACAGTCAAACTTGGTAAAAAAAAATATAAAAAAAATTGCTAATTACTTTAAATTTTAAATTGTTTGGGAAACTTATACCCCAGTGAAAAAAATCAGATCTATGATGTGTGCAAATAAAAAAATAAATAATAAAATTCATCATATTTTTCTTATGAAATTCGTTAAGATTTTAAAATGTTGAACTTTTTTGGGAAACTTATACTCTGGTGAAAAAAATCAGATCTATGAGTGTGCAAATAAAAAAAATAAATAATAAAATTTATCATATTTTTCTCATGAAATTCGTTAAGATTTTAAAATGTTGAATTTTTTTCTGTCTTTTATTTAGTAAAAAGTTTTTTATCAAAATTTATTAAAAAAATAAAATATTAATTTAAATCCTTTAATTGTTTGTAAGTTAAAATAACAGAAAATTCCATTTACAAGAAATAAAATTTCATTTAAAAACCGGTCTACTTACTTTTAATTTAAATCAAATGACTTTTGTTATTTATTTTTAAATTTTTTTAAACAACTAACACATCGGATAGAAAACAATGATTCATGATTGAAAATAAATGTTAAAATTTTACCTACCAATTCCTTGAAATTGTTTCCATTTTTGTATTTTTAATCTACAAAATGTATGTATATCTATAGACACTTTTTGTGTGAATGTGTTTGTGTATGTATGTGTGTTTATCTTGTAATTTGACTTGAAATAATTTTGTATATAAACATACAATTTAAATAAAAAATAAATTAAATTTTTTTTATTAATTTTTTTTTTTTTTTTTTGAAACAGACAGCAAACAAAATTTACATTTTTAATAACTGTTACGGACACAAATAAGCCACAAATTTCCGTTTTGTGGGTAAATTTTTATTCAATTTCAAACATATGAAAAAAAAAATGAAACAGAAAAAACCGGTAAATGACAGTAAATCATTTTGAACAAATGTATAAAAAAGTTAATATAGATATTTCTTTGAAAAATAAATTTCTTTTCCAGACAATATGTATTCAAGCTCAAGGTCTATTTTATACAAAATAATTTATTTTTCATCCAATATTTCGCTATCTCAATGGATAGCTTCTTCAGGGATTTTTTGTTTTTTTATTACTAAACCACAAACAGCTAACTAGATAATATTCTGAGTCTATTTATATTTATATTTTTATATTTATATATTTTTTTAATTATATATATGTAGGGTCCGCCATCTAACGTTTTTTTTTTTTCAACTAGTGCTTATTTCGTGAGTGGTAACACGTAGCACATGTCTGATTTGACAGATAATAAGTTTTATCCTTCCGCTGAACGAATATGCTTGTGTATACGCTTGAACAACGCTGGGAAATATTGCGACATTACTTTGAAAATCATGGTAATGTTGCAGAATGTCATATTTTCAGATGAAGCTCATTTTGATCTTGGCTGGTATGAAACAAGCAAAATTGTCGCATTTGGGGCACAGAAAACCCGCACACATACATTGAAAAGCCGATGCACCCAAAACGAGTCACTGTTTGGTGCGGATTTTTTTCCAGAGGCATAATTGGGCCATTTTTCTTCGAAAATGAGCAAGGAGTAGCCGTTACATTCAATGGCGATCGTTATCGGGCCATGTTGAACGAATTTTTGTTCACAAAAATTGAAGAGGAGGATATTTGCAACATTTGGTTTCAACAGGACGGCGCTACGTGCCACACAGCCGAAGCTACACTTGATGTTTTGCGCCCTGTTTTTGAAGATCGCATTATCAGCCGCAGAGCTGATGTCGTTTGGCCGCCTCGGAGCTGCGATTTGACACCGTTGGACTATTATTTGTGGGGTGCCGTCAAAGAAAAATGTTACGCCGACAAGCCAGAGACAATTGACGCTTTAAAGGACAATATTCGTGAAGCCATTTGTGAAATACAGCTGCACACAATCGATAATGTGCTTAAAAATTGGACCTATCGTGTAGGCTACTGCATGGCCAGCCGAGGCAGCCATTTGAATGAAATTATTTTCCATTATTAACCGGAAGGATTGTACTTTAAAATAAAAAAAGAAATTTGAGAAAATATTCAGTAGTTTTTGTTTATAGCATTTTCAAAAAAAAAAAAAAGTTATTTGGCGAACCCTATGTTTATATTTATTTATAAAAAAACATAAAAACAATTTATATCCTCATACAGGATATTTATGTACAAATTTCAATTCTAGTTTATATAAGCTCTAGAGTGAGACAATATTTTAAAATGTTAAAATTTTGTATCTTTATAATGCAATAATGGAAAAATATTGTTACGATTTTACCCTTTATAAAATCGTTGATTTATTTACCTTTTAAATAAATCGAGTTTTTTCTATATTGCAAATAATAAACACTGTTTGAAATTGTTTATAGCTCTATTTATGTATAACCATCACTAAAAATTACAGAAATTCTTTAATAGCACACTTTATTGACACGGTATAAATAGACTAAACGTTAGCCACACTATAGTTCTTTACACTCTGCGTTTTACTTATAAACTGAACTACTGCGTCATTGAGTACCAGTATTTATATGAGTGGTCAGGTATTCTAGTTATTTCTAGTTTATTACCACACTAGATTTTTCCAACTGTTAAAATTAGTGTGTAGAAATTTCGTGTAACAATATATTGTTTGGGAGTGTACCAAAATCATTAAAATTTATTAGTTATGCCACTATTTTATTTGAAATTATCTAAATTTCGCTGGTAGTGAAATCTCTTGAAAGGACATTAATAAGTTGTCACATAAGATTTAAATAACACTAACTAAATTTCAGTCAGAAATTATCAATTTTTTATATGCAATTTTCAAAATTCATCTCTCTCTAATGTGCACTTAACAAATAGTACCACATGTATCTTTTAACATTTGAAACTTAATATTAGAAAATGTGAATTTTTTTTATGCCTAACTGCAGGCACTCTCATATAAAACATTTAAATATTTGTATGTATTGCAATTCCATGTATATATACATCATTGCAAAAAAAAAAAAAGACTCATCTGAAACAAAACAAAAAGACAATTTACTAAACACAGTGGTTTTATTATAAAGTTACAATGTAACATGCTAAAGCCGGTAATATGATATAAATTTGATAAATTTTTAAGATTAAAGCTTAAAATAATTTTCTGTCAATATTATAAAAGATAAAGTCGAATTTACTCTAAAATCAAAAACTGCTAGTAGTTTTTACAAAACTTTTAGATTTGATTTAAAGTTTGTATGGAATTTAACAAATAAAGTAGTTTTACAAATTACCAGTTGTTATTTAGCTCTAAATGATGTACATATAACGAAAAATTACTCAGTTAGCCCCAGTGCGTATGAGTGATATTGAAATTTCTATTTAACACGTATACGCCTTAGTGTCTCTGCCAAGATGTGTAAAATGTAAGAAAACAAGAAAGAAATTTGTAATTTTTAAATGCGCGTTGTGCAACAACTTTTACCACAATTAATTAATTAATTTTTCTAAATTTATTGACATGTAGACTTTCATATAGTTTAAACCATTTTAGCCTTTAGAGGTTAACCTTATTTTTTTGGCAGCAAAATATAAAAATACGCAAAAATTAAATTTTAATAATTTTTTGCTTAAACTAAGTAATTTTTTTGAAATAAGCAATGCTGGAAATTAAAAAAGGGTGTTACAAATCTGATTTGGGACACAGTGATATTGGATCCAACATTTTGAATTTTGAAAAATTTAGTATTAGATTTTCATTCTGCGATCCCAAAAATTATAAGATATTAATTTTTAAGCAAATTCCGAATTTTCAAAAAAGCATCGGCTATATTGGAGCTGCTGTTTTGAATTTTAAACATCTGATGCTAAATTCGAGTTTAGCAATCCCGAAAACGACGCGAAGTTAGAAAACTTTGGAAACTATGGGAATAAAAAGAGATACAGTCCGTCCATGATTGGGTCTGTTAATCGTCAATGCATGGGTCTAGGTCTTTGTAGCGCATATCCGGACGGCAGAACATTACACGATATGTAGGGAACTTAAATGAGATCTCAGGAATAATCAAAGTATATTTGAAAAAGGCAACCTACGAATAGCACATACTTCCAAGATGAAAACACGTTAAAGCAATTCTGCAGAATTTGGCAGGATACTCAAGGCATATTTCAGATGGTAGCCATTCGATCGACACACGATCACAGGATGTGGCTTACTTCAGAAGGCCACCATATGGATGGATTACACTTTCTCTAAAACCAAGATTAATAATATAATGTAATCCATATTAATTTAACAAAAGATATTCGCAGGACCTCAAAGGATATTCGCAGAATCTCAAAAGATATTCGCAGGATTTCCGCAAAGAATATTCGCAGGACTCGAAGGATATTTGCAGGATTTCAAGATATTCCCAGGACCACAAATAATATATACAGGACTTTCAAAAATATATCCCCAGGACTTCGAAGGATATTCACAGAATATTAAAGAAGATTCACAAAACCTCGAAGGATATTCACAAGTCATTAAACAACTTAAGCAGGTCCTCAAAGGATATTTTCATTACCTCAAAGGGGGGGGGGCCTCACAGGCCCTCAAAGGATATTTTGAGGACCTAAAAAGATATTCACAGGACATCGAAATATTTCCTCAGAACCTCAAAGGATATTTGCAGGAACTCAAAGGATATTCGCAGGACCTCAAAGGATATTTACAGGACCTCAAATGATATTCGCAGGACATCAAAGGATATTTACACGTTCTCGTAGGATATTCACAGGACCTTAAAATATATTTACAGGACCTCGAAGAATATGCGCAGGACCTCGAAGAATATTCGCAGGACCTCAAAGAATATATACAGAACCTCAAAATATATTCACAGGACTTCCATTAAAGACATTAAAGAATATTCACAGGACCTCAAAGGATATTTGCATGACCTCGACAATCGCAGGACCTTAAAAATATTCTCAGGAGATCAAAGGATATTTTGAGGACCTGAAAGGATATCCACAAGACCTCGAAATATTTTCACAGGACCTCGAAGAATATTCGTAGGAACCCAAAGGATATTCGCAGGACCTCAGAGGATATTTACAGGACCTCAAAGGATATTCGCAGGACTGCGAAGGATACTCACAGAACATTAAAGAACATTACCAGGACCTCGAAGGATATTCACAAGACATTAAAGAACATAAGCAGGTCCTCAAAGGATATTCACAGAACCTCAAAAGGAATCGCAGGGCCTTGAAGGATTTTCCAAGGACCTTTTAAGTATATTCGCAGGATCTCTAAAGGTACTCGCAGGACGTCTAAGGATATTTGCAGGACCTGAAAGTATATTACAGGACCTCAAAAGATATTCACAAGACCTTAAGAGATATTCACGAACCCTTACAGTTTGTACTGCAAATATCTTGAAATGATACTCCTAGGAACTAAAATTATAGTCACAGGATACTTGTGGTCTCTTTCATGGTTGCTAGAAATTGACCCAGATTTGTTCGATGATCTGCAGCTAATTGTAGTTGTCGCCACTGTAATAACAACATATGTAGTCAGAAACGAGCAGAGCCAATTACAATGGATGGGTTCCAAAACGTCAAAACACAATGCAGTAATGCGGACTTCAAAAAACAAGTGTGTTGTTTTGGTTAGGTTAAGAAGAGTTATGCGCCCAAGGTCGCATCTCCACCCGGAGATTACTTTATATTATTACTTTATAATAAAAAAAAAAACTTTGCAAGTTTTTTATTTTTAGAAACAGTTTTTTTCCACTCGAAAGTTAATTTTTGTTGTAACTGAAAAAATAAAATAAAGTTTGTATGAACAACAGTAAAAAAAATACGTTCTTACTTTTCATCCGCAATTGTTATATTTCCACTTTATTCCTTAAAAAATATCAACAAAGCATCAACAAAACTAGTGATGCATCGATAAATGTTATTATAATTTTGGAATGAATGACATTGTCAATGTTAACACAGTTGCATTAAGGAATAAATCACTTTGTTCAGTTGCATTACAAATGACATTTTGGAACTCATCCTATGTTTAAAACTTCCATATTGCGCCACTTGACCTTTAAGAGTAGTAATATTCTTCTAAGTCATGATACAACTCTGTCAATTTTTGACAGCAGCGAAATGTCACATATAAATTTATAACGGAAATTTTTCCATCGACTACATATTTTTGTTTTGCTAATAATCCATGCATAAAATACGAAAAAATATAAAAAAAATTTTTTTGTAAAATAAATAAAAAAAATTGTACATTATAAAAATATTCCTTGTTTTAATAATAATTTCATATCTTTATGCATGGATTATAATAAGTGTGCATAAACTTACGAAATACGAAATTCGATAAAAAAAAATACTAAGGAAATATTTTTAAAAACTTTGTTTTTATTTTGAAAGATTTTTAATTCCCAAAATTTTTAAAGAAAAAATAATTTCCAAAACAATTACCAATCGCATCACTGTGTGGAAATAATGCACAAGTATTATCAAGGTCTTTCCTGTTTGAAAGATAAAACTATGAACATGTTTAAAGCATTAAGTGTGGCACAGATACATACGTACAATGTGAGGAGTGTATAAATTTATCTATGTGAGATATATCACACAAGATTTAATACTGCATCTACAATTGTGATACGAGTACTACTACAAAATGACAGATTTGTAAAAGAGGATTTTAAAATGACTTTATGTTTAAATTTTAAATGGGGTGTGTTAACTACGTTTGAAATGTTTATGAGCAAACATTATTTTACACGAAATTTTCCATATTTATAACAAAGAAATAAATCATTAAGAAAAATGATAAATAGTAAAAATTATAAAAAAAAATTATAAAAATAAAAATATACAAATAATTTTATCTTCAATTTTATATAATAAATTAAATATCTTAAATAAATTTCTTATCTTTCTAGTGTAATTTACAACATTTATATTACTTAATATACATATGAATAACAACAACAACAATGAAATGCTTGCTTACAATATGGCTACCATAAGCCTAAAGAATAATGCGACAACTACAACAGCAACAATCATTTCTAACAATAAGAAAAGCCAACAAAATACCAACAATTTATCCCAACGGAAGTTTAAACAAACAAACGAACCCGGAAGTATAACAGTTTGTCAAAACAGTTCATGTCTTAATATTATTAATACAACAACTACTCACTGGAAAGCAACAAGTTCTTACCACATACTTAAATTGAATAATAAACAGAATTATATCAACTTTACTGCATCTTTATTGCCAACATCATCAACAATATTTTTGTTGCTATTACAATTGTTTGCATTAATAACAGTTAAACATGTTTTGGTGGCATTTAATTTTTTTAATCTTATTAGCCATTCAATTGCAAGTTGAATCAACAACAACAACAACAACAGCCCACTATGTTGCCAATTCATCCGTAACAGATGCTGCAACAACAACTGCTGCAGCAGCCGTGGCCACAATAACAACCATTACGGCAACGCCAACTTCATTAAATGATATTGTAAGAATAGGCGATGGCAATGTTATAACAAGGGTAAGTTTTATTTGCAGATAATTTTTTAGCGGTTTATCAAAATTGAGTTTTTGTAATTTTTCTTTTGAGTTTTCATTTGATACATTAATTTTTGACCAAACTTATAAAGTTAACGTTGCAATAAAAACTTACTTAATTGCTGTTTGTAGGACTATTTGGAGCCTTTATATATTTAGGAGTAAAATATAATTTGGATTAAGAAGACAGGGAGACAAAAAATTATTTTTTTTAATTGTTGTCATTTCATTTGTAACACATCAAAATATAAGCCTAAGACCATACATGTATTAATAATCTTATGTAACTCTAAGCCGATCTTGCCATGTCCGTCTGTCTATCCGTTGAAATGTGTTCACGGTGTGAAGACGATTTTTGTTCGATTTTATTCAAATTTTTTTTTATATCGCCAAGTTAATGAGCAAAATCGATCCAACGACAAAAAAAAGTTATTAATTAAGCTCCACCTTCAAAATAGTTTGTATCAGGGATGGAAAATATGTTTTCTGTTATTGTACCAACCAGACAAACAAATTGTACTTTTTCGAGCCTCACGGTACCAAAATTTTTTCCGCTTTTTTTTAACAATTTTATCGTATTGAGTCAGATTTGCTTAGACACTAAAAAGACTTAAAATAATTTAAATTGACCGGGTGAAACAAAATTTATCGTTAATTTTATGTAGTCGTATAATTCCCACAAAACTTTGTAAAATTTTACTCTAATTTTTATGTCACACCTCTTTTTTTCTGGTTGTCCGCCTCCCTTGGAAGGCAATTTAACCTTTTCAGGATTTGCTATTAAAAAAACTTAAAGGCATTTAATAGCTTTTTAACAATAATACACTTTTTTCTTATTTTTTTTTTGTTTTGAGAGGTCATTTAAAATCAGCTGTTCCGAATATTTTAGTACAATGTGTTTGGAAACATTTGGTACATTTGATGTGACACCAATTTAGAGCCGGTTCAACTTAAAACTGACTTTAATTTTAATATAGTAGCTGAATAAATAAAAACAGGTTTTTAATTTAAAGTTGCTTTTAAAAAAAGTTGACTTTATGTTATGTTGCATTATCAAGTTATAAATTAAAAATTTGAAAAAATTTCAAATTGTACTAAATGAGCTGCGGTAATACCATGGCACCAACCAAGCTAAAAATGTACCAAAAAAAAGTACAATTGTACCATGTTTTTCATCCCTCGCTTGTAGTTTAAATTTACTGAAAATGTAATTTACAAAAAATTAAATATCATTTAAAAACCGGTCTACCAACTTTTTATTTACATCAATTGTATAAATTAACCTACAATATCCGTAAATTATAGTGTAAATGATTATTCATTTATTTCAACTAAATAATAAACTTACCACAAATTCGGAAAAACTAATGACATATTTTTTTTTATTTTTATTAACTGTCAACTATTTAACTTCAAAATTCATGAAAAGTAATGATATTTCATTTATTTTGTTTTTTAACTATCAACAAATTAATCAAAAACACTGTAGGAAAAATGATATTTGGTTTTTTTAGATGTCATAACAATAAACTACAAAGTCTGTAAAATTAAATCTCTTTTCATTTATTTTGTTTATTTTAACTATCAGACAATTAAATATAAAAAAGAACATTGTTTTAACAAATCTCTTTAAATGAAAATATTAACTGTAACAGAAAATCCGTATTTTTATGCTTTAAAGGGTTAAAAAATATGTTTCTTTGTATTAAATCATTTTAAATCAATTGTACTGATAACTTTTTAAATAAATTACTTACAGTTACTGTAAAAATATTTTAAGTGTACCACCAAATTTTCTACACAAGATTTTGAATTTTAGTAATAATTCATATTAGCGTTTGATGAAGAATATGTTGCTATATTTTTTTCACCAAACGTCTACAGATGAATATTTTATATTTACCTCAAACGTTTTTCACTTCAAACATTTTTCATCACAAATTTTTTCTTTATTAGATGTTGGTACTATGGCCGAAGCATTTTCGGTCGTAATCTTCTGAGTGATATTAGAAAGTACATATGTTTAAATTTAGAACAATTATTAACAGTTCGGTTTCACTAATATAAGTATTTTTTTTTTTTTCATTATTTATTTATTGAATCCTCACCTAATTTTGTGAACTAATAATATGTATGCCAATCATAAAACTAAATCTTAATATTAAGTCTAGCCAGTGCCAGACGAATTTTCATTTGTTCATAAATTTATATTCACAGATTTGTATGGCATCTGAAAATTTTTCGTTCATATGTTTGATAGGTGTCCCTCCATTTAGTTCGCCTATACCCATCATTATTCAAAGGCTTCCGTGCTAGAACATTGGGATGAGTTTGCAGTTTCTTCATGTAGTTGTTGCTATATCTAGTGATTTCGTTACTAACTAAGAGTATATTGAGATCTTTATGAATGTTGTCATTCCTAATATACCAGGGGGCGTTTGTAATAATTTTCAAGAGCTTGTTTTGCCTTTTCTGAATTTTTATAATATTAGATGATGAGGAAGTACCCCAAAGCTGAATTCCATAGCACCATATGGGTTTTATAATCGAGTAGTATAGTAATAGTTTACAATCTAAGGCAAGTTTAGGGTTTCTACCGATTAACCAAGAGAGTTGAATAGCCTTTAACTTTATTTGGATAAGTTTCGCTTCTATATGACATTTCCATGTGAGACGACGGTCAAAATGGATACCAAGATACTTTACACATGTATTTTGGGGTATGTTCCGACCATAAATCTAAATGCTATTAGCGGATCATCAGCGAGTTTTGATGTGTGAGTGTTTTCATTCAAAGGCATGTCCGAAGTGTATAAAATATACAACAGCGGACCCAATATACTACCTTGTGGGACTACCGCTTGTTAATATTCTGGGGGGAGTTGATAAAACTTTTTTCCAAAAGGGTAAATTTTCTGTTTATAATATAGCTTTCTAACAGCTTATAGGTATTTGGGGGTAACATAAGTTTAATTTAATATATTAGTCCTTTATGCCAGACCTTATCAAATGCCTAAAATACGTCAAAAAAAAGAGCAGAGCAGTATTTTTTATCCTCGAAGGCTTTTCTAATAACGGTAACTAATCTATGAACTTGCTCCGCCTGAAACCAAATTGGTGAGCTGGGATTAAGTTACCTTGATCTATCAGTACTGTCAGCTTTTCAATTAGTAACTTTTCAAACAAGAGACTGATTGGTCTATACGATTCAACCCTTGTGTGATCTTTACCTGGCTTTTGTATCATTTTAACGAGTGAAACTTTCCATTCGGGGGGATAATATTCTAGGCGCATTATAGCATTAAAAATAAATAGCATTATTCTTAATGCTACACGTGGTAGCTCTATAAGCATCCTGTTACTGATATTATCAATACCAGGGGCTTTTTGAAGTTTAATTCAAAGATCGCCTTTTTGTCCTCCCGAATCTCAAACGATAATGGGGGGTAATTTGCTATGTGCTGGGGTACAAATGGTGGTAACTCTTCTGTAGAATATGGTATATTTGGCTTGAATACTTTTTTAAATGTTCTACAAACAGATCTTCTTTCTCGGTATCATTTTGTGTCCAACCTCCGTTTGATTTACGCAAAGGAGGCTTACATACGACAGGTCTTTTAAGACTTTTCGTAGCACGCCCTAACGAGTAATCGGTTGCTGATGTAGGATCCAAGTTCTCAAGAAATCTATTAAGTGAAGCAGTTTTCTTGAGTGTAAGTAACCGTTGTAAGTTTTTTGTACATTCTTTCAAGCGTTGCTTAAGTTGTGGAGATAAGTAATAAATAATATTTCTACCATGACCCCAATAAGTCCGATGGGCAAACGGTAAAAACCAAATTTAGCAAGCGGTCATATCCCCACTGCCATTGCTGCCATTATGACCAAAACTATTTTTTGCTGGGATTTTGTATTTGTTTATTATCTTTATTATTCAAAGTACAGCAATTTTTTGGATCATTTTAGGAATTATGTAAAAGTGAAAATGTCCCGATAAAATTTATAGGTATTTTTTCCTATTTGTTGTATAGATTCTAATGACTTTTATCGTAATCAAATTCTCAGATTTTAAATACTTTTTTCCTATAAAAAAACTCTTTGGGCGTTTTCCTATAGAAAAACTGTTAGACTCTGAAGACTTTTTTCTCTAGAGAAACCCTCAGAGTTTATACAGAAAAAAAGCCATTCAAATATGAGGACTTTTTGTTCTATAAAAATCCTCACATTCTGAGGTCGTTTTCTACCAGAAAACCCCTAATATTCTGAGGATATAGAAAATCTCTAGAAACCCCCTTTATTTTTAGGATTTTTCCTATAAAATACTGTAGATTCAGATAACTTTTGCTAACGAATAAACCCCATATACAACGGACGTATTTCTATAGAAAACCCCTTAGTGAAATTATCCTACAGAAAAACCCACGACTCTGAGGACTGTTTTTATAAAAATGTACATTTAGAACTTTCCCTTTAGAAAAACCTTTTCCCTCAGATTCTGAGAACATTTTCGTACAGAGGAAAAATATTCTGAAGACAGCCAGAAAAAACAGCCAGTTTCAATCAGATTTAGAAGACCTCTATTGTGAGGACTTTTTTCTATTGAAACCCCTTTATATTCGCGAATCTTCTCATACAGAAAAACCTTCTTAGAACATTCTCCTAAAGAAAATAAAAAATCATCAAATTCTCAGAGAGAGAGCCTCTTCCTATAGAAAAATCTTCATATTCTGAGTCGTCTTTTCTATAGAAAAACCGTAAGATTTTAAAGATTTCTTCTTATTAGAAGATCCTTAGATTTTCACGATTTTTCCTATATAAAAAACTTGGACTAAGGATAATTTCTCCTATATAAAACCCCTACTCTAAAGATCCCTACTATCGCTACTCTGAGGATTTTTATGAAAATGTATTCCTTTTAAAAAGTCCACTGATTCGAAAAAGTTATTCCTATTAATAATGATTAAGACCATAAGGACTTTTTATTTAAAATAAAATCCTCAAAATCTTAATGTTTTTTCTCACAAAAAAACACAGATTCCAGATTCTATTGAAAAACCTTCAGTTTCTGTTTAGTTTTCTAAAAGAAAAATCATCGAAAAAAGTCTTTGGAATTTGAGGGTTTTCCTTAGAAGAAAAACCCTTAGAATCGCATATTTTCCTGGGGGTTTTCTTTAAAAAATTATTCTGAATCTTCTTTTTTATCAGAAGCTGAGTGCTTTTCGATATGAAAACGTTCTCAACATATGGGGACTCTTCTACAGAAAATATTCTCTAAATCAGAGGTTTTTCTATACAAAAAAGTTGTGAAGATCATAAGATTTTTCTACACAAAAAATCTTCGAAGTCTAAAAGTTTTTCTGTAGTAAAAAATCCTTATAAACTGAGGCCTTTTTTTTAGGAAAAAGTTCTTAGCATCTGAGGCTTTTTTGGTGTTATTTTTCAGAAAAATTAACAACAAATTCTGTTGCCAGCATAAATCAGTATTTTGGAAGTAGATTTACGATTAAGACTATAAATAACCAAAATTTATTTTGACAATATTTGCATATTTGGTTGATACATAATTTGAACTAAAAATTCACCCACAAATATATCCCTAAAATTATACTGCTAAGGAATGTATATATAAAGGGTACACTCAAAACATTTTTACAGTAACTGACTACAGTTTATTTAAAGAGTTATCCGTACATTTGTTTAAAATGATTTAAAAGTTAAAATACAGAGAAATATATTTTTAAGAACCTTTTTACATTTATTTAATGAGTAAATAACATGAAAATATGTATTTTCTATTAAAATAATTTGTTAAAAAATAGTTTTTATTTTTTCATAGTTAATTGTCTGATAGTTACAATTAACAAAATAAATGAAAAATCATTTAATTTTTCAGACTTTGTAGTAAATTTTAATGGCATTTAAAAATATTAAATAAGCGAAATATCATTTATTTTTATAGTATTTGTAGTTATTTTTTTGATAGTTAAAAAAAAAAATAATGGAAAAGTCATTACTTTTTAACGGATTTTTCAGTTAATTAGTTGACAGTTAAAAGAAATAAATTAAGGATATATCATTTGTCTTTACGGATTCGTGGTTAGTTTGTTAGCAGCCAATATAAATGAAAAATCATTTATTATCTACGAATATATTTACTTACATTTTAAATTAAATAAAAAGTTCTATTGATTTTAATGTAAAGTTAATAGACCGGTTTCTAAATGATTTTTCATATATTTTAAATTATATTTTCAGTTAATTTGAACTAAAAACTAGTTTGAGTGTATCAGCATAACACACAATATCTTTCTAAGATTAATTGACAAATACTCACATTTCAATAAACTTAATTCTGTCATCAATTCTACCAGCCATATGCACGTCTTCACATTATTCATAGAATTAAATGAAACTAATTCTTATTAAAGGTCAAATAGTGTGATTAATACACTATGAATGTTTAGGAAAATAAATTCATAAAACACTTAAAGTGCTTAAGAATATCAGCATTTAGGCCTTTAATTGTCACATATCATAACACCAAAGTAAATACAAAATAGCAAAGAGGCGGAAAACTTCTTTTATTGTTTGTTTCATATAAAAAATTTATATAAATATAAAAATAACAAAGTGGTGATAATTTATCATAAACAGCAATTAAAGTAATTGTTTGCAATATATTAAAAGGGAATATATGAAATACAGTAAAACCTTCCAATAGCTAACACACCCAAATGGTTGGATTTCATAGGTCAATAGTGTAAAGCAAAGTTTATAACTTTAACTTGTCCCATAACTTTGAAAAATTTTCTGGAAAATCTTACAAAATCCTCTACCAAAGATAGCACTGTGTTTTAAAATTATGCGGAAGTCTTACACTCAGAAAAAAAAGTTTGTAGAAAAATTTGTAAACCGTTTTAATCCCACTTTACTATTTTCGTACTGATTTTTAGTAAAATTAATATTATTTAGCAAATCTTTTTGCTATTTACATTTTAAAAATTACAAAATTTTTACAGAATATTCACGAATTTTTGTTGCTAATTTTAGAAATCATTTAACAAATTTTTGAAAAAAAAATTTACTAATGTTAAAAAAGTGGATATTGAAGGATATGTTATTTATTATTAAAACTTATGCCTACACACTTAAATTACCTTAAAATGTTACATGGATTAAAAAAAAGGGATCGGAAGTGAATATACCGACTCATGTCTAAAAATAGGACATCCACTTAAAATTGCACTATAAAGTTTTTTTAGTTTAACAATCAGCCCAAAAAACATGACCTTTAAAGCAAAAAAATTGACTAAAATATTTTTCAAAACAGAAATTACCAAATTAAAATTTTTAAGCCTTTGATTTTTTTTTTAATTTTTTCTTAAGTATTTTTTAAAAAAAATAAATAAAATAAAAATTTTGATGCTTGATAAAAAAAAATAAATTTGAAATTTTGTACTGGTATTAATAATATTTAGTAAATTTTTTTTGCTGATTTTAGCAAACAGATTTTAAATTTCACTTTACAAAAAGTTTAATAAAATTTAGTAGCGGCAGCTAATTTTTTCTATTGTACTACACTTTGTTAATCTTAGCAACATATGGCTGGTTGCTGGGCTCAAATTAGCAAAATTTTCCGTAATAACAGCAAAATTTTCAGTTGCCATTACAGCCTTTTTTTGGTGAGTGTACTTTAAAATGCGCACCCATTTAAAAATTATGCGTATGTCTGAAGGGCATATTTAAAGCAGCTAAACTTGTTACTAAAAAGCAAATCGTAGTCTTTAATAATTCTAAAAATAAAAAATTATGTCAACAAAGTATGCGGTTATGATATTTTTAACGTTTTAATCTCTTACCTTTAAAATTTAAATCAAAAAATTTTGGATATACATATTTTAAAATTATGTGGATGCTAATCACATACGAGAAAACGTGAAATTTAATTTTTATCAAAAAATATTTATTCAATTATCAATTTCCGTCATTAACATCTTCTCCACCTTCTTCAAAATCATTGTACCACTTGTAAACATTTTTCTGGCTCAGAATACAATCACTATATGCTACTCTCAAATTGTTTAAGTACTTCATTGGATAAATCTTTAAAATACCTTTTTATTGATAACACTGTGCTAGAATCGGACACTTTTCTATAGTAACAAGCAGGGCAACCACTGGGTAATTCTAATTCTAGTACATTGAATCCAGTAGTGCCAACCGTTTTTCTAGGTTATCTCTAATCGATCATGTATCCAAAGGACTTGAACAAAATTTAACAATTTATTTGATTTTGGAATGATTTTTAGAGCTAACCAGAGCATCAAGAGCATCATATATTTTTGGTATTATGATTGTGCCAACCATAGTCATACTATAATATAGTTTTTACATTATAATAATAAAATTATCATAATGTTACCATAACATTGTTACTTCAGTTATATTATGATTCGAAACTATGTGAAAGTTTTTTAAACTTCGGAATATTTCTTTAAGAAATGTTTTTCTAAAGAAAATATTTGATATTAGGGACTTTTTCAAGAAAACTTCTTTGATTCTATGGACTTTTTTAAAGAAAAATACTTAAAAAAAAATTTTTATTCTAAGAATTTTTTAATAAAAAACATAGATTCTATGGACTTTTTCTAGGAAAAAATATTCTTTAATTGATTAGTGTAAATTATAATATTATATGTATGTGTAAGGTATTTCCGAAAATAAAACCCCCCAGGTGAAAACGATCATATATTATCATTTTTACATGGTTGAATGAACTGATATTTTTTTCTTATGAAAACAAGTCAGTATTATGACTGTAACAGTCAAAGTTGTGTTTTATTTAATTTGTGATTATTCATTGATTGTTGTAAACATTTTATAGTTCCATAACTATCATATTTTTTTCATAGTCAGGATTTTCGTTACCACAGTATGGTTACAACCAAACATGTTATAAAATAGAAAGTGGCAATCATGTAATAATAAAATATTTACACAATAATTAAGATTTTATGAAACATAAAAATATAAAACATGTAAAAAAGCTTAAATTCGGCTATGACGAATCTAAAAAAAATATTCTCTACTGTTTTTGATACAAATAATGTAAAGAACTTTTGAAGTTAAATTATGTAGGTGAAAAAAATTTGTTTAAGGTGAAAAACTTTTTTGGATGTGAAAACAAATTTTTTGGTGGAAAAAAAATTTGAGGTGAAAAAATTTTTTGAGGTGAAAAAAAATTTTTTGTGATCAAAAAAATTTTGGTGGTGAAAAATATTTTGAGGTGAAAAAAAATTGAGGTGAATACAAAATATTATTCACATCTACCAGTCGCTACTATGAAATTGTACTAAAATACACCAATTTGTATGAAAAATTTAGAGGTACCTTCAAATTTTCACCCACATCTTTTTAACTTCTGGATCGATTTTTTTGAGCACTCCCGCTTGCGTCGTGATCACCATATCAGACGGACAACGCTGAATCGACTTTAAATTGCATAAGGATCACGAATATATATAGTTTATGGGGTCTTAGACCTATATTTCGACACCTCTTAAACGTAACGACAAACTGATATATACCCTCACCATATATGGTGGAGGGTATAAAAATAAGACAAAAACTCGATGCACTGTAAATTTTGAATGTGAAACTGAGCTGCTATAAATTTACATATACTTATTTTTTCCCCAATTTAAATTAGATCATGGGGAGTCCATTGGAAAAGTTTTCTTTTAAGTTAAGTTCTTTATGAGAAAAATTATATTTTCTTCATATTCTACCCTCTCGTGATCGAGCACACATTCTCTGTAACCATTGCTGTCCATTATTGACAGTTTTTGCTGTATTGGCGTTTTGACAAAAATGTAAAAGAAAAACATGTGTTAAACTTTCAGGATATAATTTATTACACAAAAACAACATGTTTTTACACAAAAAAAACACACACGATTAAAATATCTTAATATTTTTAAAATTATTTTCTTTTACAGGATGCCGTAGAAAAGTCTTTAGTTACCGTACATGATATATCTACAGAAAACTTAGGTACATTATGTATATCAACACTGTATCGTCCCTTACAAGTACCCATTAATTCAGAGCGCTATGAAAGCTCTAGACAAAAGGTTGATTTGGTAGCATCGATTTTACAGGAAGTTGGTATCATAAGACATGGAGGTAAGATAAATTAATTTAAAAATATTGTATTAAAATTAAATTGAAACATTATTTAAACTAAATATTAATAACACTTGAGAGGACTTAGTGGACTTAAAATAAATACCGAAAGGTACAATATTTCGTGACAGTTGTCTATAACAGTTATTTTTAATATGTATTATAACAAACAACTAGCAAAAACAGTACTTTTATTAGCAGTTGTGAAAATTGTGTTGAAAATATTTGTTTAGTTTATATAAATGGTATGTCCAATGCATAAAATCGTAACTATTGTAATTAAACATTTTTCTGAAAATCAAAAGATAAAAAATTATTTTTATTAATATGCCAAAAAAAAAAAAGTAAATGTACAAAATAATTTTTCTTACTTGTTTAAAAAACTTTTTAGTAAAAAATATTTTTACGATATTACGAGTACTAGAGCTAATTTAGACGGTGACTTTGTTGCATGCAATTATTGCGTGCGTCGAAAATCTTTACTTTTTAAGGAAAATTTTCGTTTTGATCTGTTTTTAATTATTGGCTAGGGAAATTATACCCTTTAACTTGTTACCCCGTCCCACAGCACCCGGGAAAATCGTCTTTAAATTTTAAAAGAAATTGTAGCGTATCAAACTTACTGCATTTAAAACATGAATATCTTTTTTAATTTTCCAAAAATTGACA
Organism: Eustalomyia histrio; assembly: GCA_949748255.1. Classification (NCBI taxonomy): domain Eukaryota; kingdom Metazoa; phylum Arthropoda; class Insecta; order Diptera; family Anthomyiidae; genus Eustalomyia; species Eustalomyia histrio. Next base: position 43,649,604 of record OX456526.1, on the reverse strand, counting down.
ATGTAGGCGTGGTTAAATATTAACAAAATTTAGGATTTTATTTAAATACGTTGTTTTTAATGATTTAATAGAATTGGAAAATGCTGGACAATTAAATATAACAGAGTTTCTTAAAGAAAATTTTTAAAAAAGTTCAGAATTTGTTCTGAAGTGTAACAGATAATTCAATTTATATAAGAATTGAGCAAAATTAATTTTTCTTTTTAGTTTGTAATAAAATAAAAAAAGTATCAATAAAAAGTACTCTACAATGTCATCTTTACATTCAAAATATTATGTAGTTTTCTGTTTGTAGTTTAATAAAAATAATTTCAGGATCAGTTAAAAATAAAGGAACGTAATTTTTTTTTTTCAATGAAATATTTATTTTAACTTTTTTTTATACATTTGTTCAAAATGATTTACTGTCATATTCTGATATTTTCCACTTTATTTTTCTTTTCATAATATTAAGTAGTTTTCTTTTTTTAGTTTAATGAACAAGTTTTCAGTTAAATATAAAAGAACTTAAATTTATTTTTCAATGAAATATTTACTTTAACTTTTTTTATACATTTGTTCAAAATGATTTACTGTCATATACTGATATTTTTCAGTTTCGTTTTTTTTTTTTTAATTTTTTTTAAAGGTTAATAAAAAATTTACCCAATTTAGAAAAATTAAATTTGTTTGCTGCCTGTTTCAAAAAAAATATTCAAAAAATCTAATTTTTTTTTTATTTACAAAATTATTTCAATTAGAATTACAAGAACTTCATTTACACACTTCATTTACACATTATGTGTTAATAAACTATGTGAGTCTACACATCGCAGATTAAAAAACATCCAAAAATACAAAAAACCTAAACAATTTCAAATAAATGATTAATCATTTATTTTTACGAAATTTGCAAGTAAAATGTTAACATTTATTTCTAACTGATTAATAATTTGTGTTTACTGCTTAAAAACCATTTTAAAATAAATAACAAAAACTATTTGATTAAAATGAAAAGTAAGTAGACCAGATTTGAAATGATACATCATTTCCCAACAAACAATACGTTCCGTTTTCGTACCGTTTTCGGTTCGTCATAAGCGGAATCCAACTCCATTTACGTACCGTTTTCTGGATTTGTATACGGACCAGAAAACGGAACATCGAAACTGATTCGAATCCGTTTATATACCGTCAATGACGGACCGTTTACGGATCCGTATTCGTACCGTTATTTCAACAAAAAATGGATTTATGTAAAAAGCAAAATTTTTTTATTTCGAATAACAAACTATATTTTTTTTCTTTTAACTTATTTATAAAGATATGCAATAAAATAAAATAACAAAAAAAAAACTTTAAAAATTTAATTAAATGAAATATTCCACTCCAGCATAACTAGCATCTCTATCCATCACTGCGGTTATGGCCCTTTGAATAACATAAAAATATAAAACAAAGTTTTAATTTAGTTTTAATTGGTGGCGTTTACGAAATGTTGTTGCATACAACGCAAATTTGCACATTTGTTAACAAAATCTATTATAAATTGGTAGACAATATTTTTATTTGCGAAATTGCATATATTTTCGCACATCACCGTAAAACTTGTATTAAATTTCATAAAAATTTACATCAGAGGTATCACTTAAATTTATTTTCGGTGTGAGGTGTAAGAGAGCATCTGTTTTTCTAAATTTTAGTGCGCGACCCGTACACAGATAACAGACATGTTTTTATTATTCGTTTTTAACACCAAAACGAATTCAAAAGCAGCGAAAGAAAAACTAATGAAATCCGAGGTAGTCTGTATTTGACGATACAGAAACGGATGCACCAAAACGAAGTCAAAACGTATTGTTTTCGAAAATTCAATTATACGGTCCGTTAATGTTCCGTTTACGTACAAGATTTGACCGATACGTATTTACCGTAAACGTACACTTGATGCCGGATTCGTACGTGTCGGAGAGACCGTAAAAATGTGTATTGGGTTCTTTTAAATGGTATTCTTTGTTATTTTATCTTAAAAACCTTAAGTGAAATACATAAAAATAATAGAAAAAAATCGAAAAAGGCCGATTTCGACCCCCAAAGTAGTTCAAAAGTCGAGAGGGGTCAATCTTGGATTTTTATCCTCTATCACATAACGGAGTTGCTAATGTAAGAATATTTTCCTTATAACATAAATTTAAATTTATTCCATATCCGAAAAACTAACTTGTAATGTTTCAATGACAAATTTTAATATTTATCCAATTATCTTTTTATATTTATTGTAGCATATTTTTAATTTTATTGTTATATAATATTGTTGCTAGGTTTATCAGATGCATTGGCCCAAGGTTTACTAAGTGATGAATATATAATGGGTGCCAGAATTTTGGCACTCAATGTAACCAATGGCTCCATACAGTCATATGTATGGTGGATTAAGAAACCTCATGATAAAAATGGTGAAATGCAACGTTTTGAAGAGGAAGGTTTACAAATTGGAAAGAAGCCCTCACAAATGTATCCTTGGTAAGTTTCACATAAAAAATCAAAAAAAAAAAAAAAAATAAGAAGAAGGAAGAGATTTCTAAAGTAATTAAGTGTTTATATTGTTATTATTCAAGTTTAGTACATATGTACGATATAAACAAATTACACCCTCAATAAGTGGCACGTAATTGATGATGACTTTGGTTTTATTTTTTATTTTTTTATTTTTGGCACAAAACTATAAACATGGTTTATAACTCATAAACTTGTGTTTGTGACAAAGCACATGTTGTTTAACATTTAACGGAAATGGAAATTAGGAAAAAAAATAAAACAATAACAATAACTTAAAACAAAGAAAGTATTCAAATTGAAAAACTTTAAATGTAGTTGGGTGGTTTCTTTCTTAAGGGATGATTTGCAGTTTTTTCATTCTTTAGTTATTTGTTGTGTTACGGCACGTTTTAAGTTAAATCTTTAGTTTTATTATAATATTTTTTTGTAGTTCTTTTCTTGCGTTCTTACACAAGTGTACAGCTAGTGCTACACACTGAATAAAAATATTATTTTTTTAGCTACACTAAAAAAAATTAATTATTTTAGTTTCCTTCGATCTTCTCTATTCATGCAATATTCCTTATCGAGCTAAAGATCCTTTATTTATAAAAAATTTAATTATAAATATTTATTTATCCCAATATTTCGTCACCACATTGGGTGACTTCTTTAGGGAAAATTGTATTTTTTTATAATTAATAAATTAAAATTATAAACTGAAAACTTATATATAACAATTTTTTTTTATATATAACAATTTTTTTTTTTAATTTACCGCCTTTTTTAAAAAAATTGTTATATATAATTTTTCAGTTCATAATTTTAATTTATTAATTATAAAAAAAGACAATTTCCCCTGAAGAAGTCACCCAATGTGGTGACGAAATATTGGGACAAATAAATATTTATAATTAAATAAATATTTATAAATAAATATTTATAATTAAATTTTTTATGAATAAAGAATCTTTAGCTCGATAAGGAATATTACGTAAACAAATTAAAAAAAATGTACGGCAGGATATCTTAAAACATAATAAATGGTGCCAAAGTCAGATCCTTTTCGTGGTTAATTAACGGTTTTGCTTGAGAGAACTAAAAAAAGGGACGCCCTAAGTGACACACGTCATCTATGGCTAAGGAACACTGGGGGTCCTTTGTCTTCTCAAATTAACTAATTTAATGAAATTGTTGCAAGAATACAAAATATCATAGTTACATTTCTTGTTGTTATTGGAAAATGGAAAAATGTCATAAGTTTATTTTATGGGATTTTTAGCTTAAACTTTAGTTGGCTTATACAAATTTTAATTTTTTTTATTATTAAGTAAAAACAAGTAAGAGCGGCTAAATTCGGATATGCCGAATCTTATATACCCTCCACCATGGTTGGGAAAAAAGTGAAGTTTATATATGGACATATATGGAATGGACATATTTATATACGGACGCCTTTAAGAGGAAATTAACCATTTAGTTTGGTGATAAAACTTGGACTCGGGAAGATTTATGTTTCCAGAAAATAGGTATTTAAAAAAATTTATGTTTTGGGCATAACTTTTTTGAGAAAGAAAATGGTTTAAAAATCTATTTATAATTTCTTTTAAATCGGAGCAAAAAATAGAAATAAAACTGTTTGTAATTTGTTTGCATCAGAGGGTTTTTATAAAAATTTTTAGCCTAATTATGGATTATTTAATTATTAATTTAAAATGTTATTTAAATTAATTATTTAATGTTAAAAAAAAACAAAAAAAAAGTCTTAAGAAAATATAAAAAAATTGTACAAAAAAAAGGAATCGAACCCGCGCCTAAGAAAAAAAACTATTTGTGACATAGCGTCTAGACAACTGAGCCATTGAAGCTCATATAAAATCATCGATAATAGAGGTCTATAAAAAGTTTTCGTTCATTACAGATTTGTTTGGTTTTTATTTAAATGACAAATCTTTGTATGTGCTTGTTGTTTGTGTATAAAAGGTGGAGGTAAAAGAAAATAATTTCAACAAATGGATGTGTTTGTTAAGCGTAAAATTCTACATACATATTAAACAAAGGGATTGTCGGAAAAAATTAGAGGTAGTCCTGGTTTTTTGCTAATATCTCAGCCATTTATTAACCGATCTGTCTGATTTTCAATAGCAAACAGAAATGGATCACATATAACACAAATATAAAACAATCAAGTCCTCATCATGTCTGGGTTCCTCGGAAAACCCATTTCAACACACAGATGGACAGACGGACATCGTTAAATCAACTTCGCTCTTCATAAGGACCCAGAATATATATACTTTATAGGTTCTAAGATCAATATTGTAGAAATTACAAACGGAATGACAAACTTATATATACCCTTCCACCTATGGTGAAGGGTATAAAAATAGTTTAAGTGCCTTCGATAAATATAAAGTTTATAGGAAAGCCATTATGCCGTAATGTATAAAATGTGCTTTTGAAATTTTCTATTGCAGTCAGCAAATAAAATTATTACATAAAAGCGCAAATTCGAAATTTTTACTTTTAGCTAACAAAATTTTAAAATATATTTTAAGCTATTTTAAGTTCAATATTTAAGACTGTTAAGATTTGAGATGGGCAGGTGTGCCATTTTTGATTCCCGCTCACGCACGATCACGAACCAAAAATTACAATCATGCACGATAATTTTTTTAAATGGTTACTTCAATTTGTTTCCTTTAATAATATTTTTCCTTGAAAATTAGTAAAAATTGACTAGTTTGTTTTTAATTGATTGTTTTTTTTTTAAAGAATATTGAAAATAATTTGAACGTTTTCCAACAAAAAAAATCCTAAACCTAAGTTTATTATTTTTCAAAAATTACAAAACTTTTACTTGAAAAAAAAAAAAAACAAATATTTGATTAAAATTTTTAAAATTTATCTGAACTAAATTGTATAAAAACTTTCCTTAGAAATAGCTTATCAGTTTCTAAAACCAAATAAATTTTTATTATAACATAGGAAAAAAATTATTACTTTTTGTTTTTAATTGCATGAACTAATTTTTAGAAAATAATTTTTAAAAATTAGAAAGTGGTAGGCAATGGCTTTCTAAAATTTAAAAAATTAACACACATTAAGTTCAAGTACTTTCTCATTTTAAGTTAGACACAATTTTTGAACTAAATGGGAGTAAATTATGTTCTATTTTTTTTTTTTTTTTTTGAACTAAACTTAGTTTTATTGTATTTACTGTAATGTTTTTCTTAAAAACTGATAAATTTTATTTGTTATACTTGTTTCTTTCCTAAAATTAAGAAATATTACTTAAGAAAGGTATGAAATATTTCTGAGTATTTAAACTATTTCGGTTTTACTCAAACATAGGAATTTTTATTTATTTTAAGAATTTTTTTTAAGTTTTAATAAAATTTTACTTAAATGGAGGAAAATTTTTAAAATATTTTAGAGGAAATTTCGGATTAATTTTTAGTTCATGTCTTTTTTTTTTTTTTTTTTTAAGCGTATAAACATGAAAATCATATTCACAAAAAAGTTATTGGATTAATTTTTAAAAATTTTGTCAGAGGCAATTTCAATGTCGAATATATCTTGGCCCAAGAATATTGAATTTATTCACAGAACATATTTTAAAAAAAGTAAAAATTTTCTAAAACGATTTTTTTTTTTAATTTTGAAAAAATTATTAAAAAATTGAAAAGTGCAATAAAATAGTATTTTATAAAAATTTTAATGAATAACCCATATTATAGTAAATAAATCAAGGTACATATTAAGAAAAATTTACATGAATCAAAAAATTCATAGTTAAATCATTTCTAATTTAGCATCTAAATTGCTAAACATTTTTAAATAAAGTATAAGTTTCATACTTAATTTAAAAGTGATTCTAGTAAAAATAAACTTAAGTGTTATTAGATTAATATGTCAATATTTTATATTTTGTTTGCGAATTTACAAAACAAAATTAATTAGTCAAAAAACTTAATTTTATTTCAAAAGATATTATTTTGTAAACTAGTGTTATCATTACTTTTTTTTTTTTTTGGCAAACTTTTGCTTCTTGTTATTTCTTGTTTTCAGCCTTGTTTCAGCCTTGTCTCCAACTTGTTTTGTACATGTTAAACTTTATGTAAAAATAATGAATTATATTTCAAACTTTATGAGAAAAAAATTTATAGGAAAAATAAGTAAACATAAAGTTTTTAATTTAAAAATATGTTACATATTTATAAAAAAAAAATGTCTTTAAGAAATTTTATTTTCTAAGAAAATTTCTTTTGAATTCAAGTTAAAAATTAAATTAAATATCAGAATTTTGTTGTAGTCACAGGATATCAAAAGAATCCAATAAACTTGTTTTACAAACTGTTGGGATATATTTTTAATTCTATAATTAGGCTGAGCAAAAATTAACTAGTCTTTGGCTTTTGATAATTTATATTTGTTACAACGTAAGAGATATTTAGGTAATTTATGATCAGTCTAAATATTTTTGTAAAAATATGTTTTCAGACATTTGAAAATTTTCAAAATCTAAAGACTGTGTGTCGTATACAAATTGAGATATAAAACGCGTCGAACATTTTAGTAGTGAGATAGAATATATTTTATTTTCACAACGTTTTCTCATTCGCTCAACGATGTTGCCACATTTTAACAATTTTTTGGAAACATAAAACGTGATGAGTACAAATAACAAAGATATTCGTTGGCTCTTATGTGTTCTTAGTGTACTGATGAATGAATAACGTAATACAGGATGTCCGCCGGGAAGGTATACTACTTTGTTTTGCCGCCATTTTGGTAAACATTAGTCTTGACAGTTCATATTTGTCAGTCGCAAAGTAGACACGTGGCAAATTTATTATCGTTAAAACAGCTCGCCCATGACAACCCCGATTATTATGAAAAAAATGAGTGACGAGGCACATTTTCATTTGAATGGATTTGTGAGTAAATACAATAGTCGGTTCTGGGTAATAGAAAACTCTCAAATTATTCATCAGTCACCTTTGCATCCATTAAAAGTGACAGTCTTGTGTGCGATTTGGTTAGGAGGAAACATTGAACCTTACTTCTTTGAAAATGAAAACGGCGTAACGCCATAACTGCATGCTTTGGGCTTGATTAACATGTGGTATCAACAAGACGGTGCCACATCGCATATAGCCAGGATAACAATGGAATTACTGCGGGACCCCTTTTCACAACAAGTTATTTCAAGAAATGGTGATGTTGATTTGTTTCGACGGTCACCTGATTTGACTGCTCCGGACTTCTTTTTGTGGGGATATCTGAAAAGCAAGCAAACAAACCAGAAATGCTTGAGCAACTCAAACAAAATATTCGTGATAAAATTAATGAAATACCGCGCGAAATGTGTGAGAATGTAATAAGAATGTGCTCAAAAGGGCTCGCATTTGTATTCCATACATAATTGCCGACATTAAATAAAACATTTATCAATATAAGATCCATTCTCTTTCGTTTAATCAAAAATTATACAGGGTTTTCCGGCAGCAACTGAATTTTTCGGTTGTAACTACCGAATTGTTATTGAAACAAAGGAAATCTGTTTTCTCTGTGTATTTATTTTGCTTTCAATTTTAGCAATACAAAATATTGGTAATAAACCAACATTTGTCGCTAATCGAAAACAAGAGGTCATTGATCTCGTCTTATCTAACAGTAAGATTGGCTCATTGGTTTGATGAGATATATCTCCCTTGGACCACCGTTACATCGAGTTCGGGCTTGAACTTAATGAACCAATGATTCCAATTGGAAAGACAAGCGGACTGAAAGTATTATGAAAAAATATTGCATAATTTGTAACGCTTTCCTGGACTTAGCAGCATATATTAGAATCAATTGAAGTGGAGTCCAAGAAATTGTGCAAAACTTTGATTGATTGCGATTAGGCTGTATGTCCGTTGAGGATAAGAAGCCCGGGCTCTTCTGTTTCCCGGTGAAACGTGAAATTTAGAAAGCTTAGAAAAGTCGCTTCTAAATATAGCCCTAAAATCTCGAAATTAATTCTTATAGGATTTTTTGTACATGGCACCATTGATTTGATCTAACGTCCATTTTCTAAAAAATTTAATTGGGAATGGATTACATATAAAGTTAATATCCTCTTTTTAATGTCTAAACCAGTTTCTCGACATCCAGTAAAGTCTTTGATCTGTCTCCCAATTTTGCCTACTAAAATGCATAAATTTTCGGTTTTCACCATAATGACTTTTTGGGTCAAACCAACAATAAGCTGATGAGCTAGCATCTGAATTATCCTTCAGATAATGCGGCGAAGATTGTCTTTCTTAAGAAAGCAAAAGTTACATTTACGAACAACCAACAGCAAGTCATGAGGAAAGGAAAACTATACTTTGGCAAGAGTTTTGAGATGGTAAAAAAAAATACATTGGCTGAGGCGCATGTAGTGAACCTAGTTTATGCTACCTAAAAGACTGTTGACCGCTAAAAGTCAGTGGGGCACAATGGTCAGTGTTGAAGTCAGTAGTACAGTGGCTTCCACTAACATTCACTTCACGGACTCCTTGAGACATTTTTATTGGCAGACGGAACCCCAAATTTTAATATTTTTTTATATATTAATAAAAACATTTAAATCCGAAGATTTTCAGAAAAAATAGTAGTAGGGAAAAATACGACAGATGAAATTGTAGAATTTTCAGAATTTAAGAGATTTACCAGATACTCTTTAGCCATGTGCACAATTTTTGCTATTTTGAATGTTGGATAATCGATAGTGGATGAAGAGACAGCAACATCTGTATTTGTAGTGACAGGCTGCACTTGTACGCAGAGAAAAAACATGGTTGGGACAATCATATTCAAAGAGCATAATATATTTTTGCAATTATAATTGTACCAACCATATTCGTACTGTAATGCAGTTATCATATTATGATAATAAAATAACCATAATTTTACCATAGTATGGTCCCTTATTATCATATTATGATATGTTCTAAGGACTTTTTAAAAAAACACAAGTAACAAAAAGGCTTAAATGCGGCTGTGCTGAATCTTTGAATACGCTCCACCAATATCTTAAAAAAATGTTCTCTTCTGTTTTTGATACAAATAATGTAAAAAAACTTTTGAAGTAAAATTATGGTGAATAAAATTTTTTAAGGTGAAAAACTTTTTTGGATGCGAAAACAAATTTTTTGGTTGAAAAAAAATTTTGAGGAGAAAAAAATTTTTTGAAGTGAAAAAAATTTTTTGTGGTGAAAAAAAATTTAATTGTAAAAAAAAAATGTTTTGATCTAAAAAGTAATTGAGGTGAATACAAAATATTATTCTTTTCTAAGCGACAAACTGATATATACCCTCACCATATATGGTGAAGGATATTAAAAAGTCATAGAATCGATGGACTCTTTTTCATAGAAAAATTCTTAGATTCTAAGGACATTTTTAAGATTTTTTAAATAGTCCACAGAGTCTCTGAACTCACAACCTTACGACTACAAACCTTTTTAAAAAAACGTTATAATTTTTATAAATTCGTGCCAAATAAGTGTTTAATTAATACTTAATTAAATGGGTGCCAAGTGGTGTGCCAGTACTTAATTTTTTGTTACACTCACCAAAAAAGTCTGTAATGGCAACTGAAAATGTTGCTGTTATTACGGGAAATTTTGCTAATTTGAGCCCAGCGGTATTTTTTGCTAATCTTAGCAACACATGTCTGCTGACGTGTAGTACAATGAGACTAGTAGAAAAATTAGTAGCCGCTACTAAATTTTAGTAAACTTTTTGTAAAGCGGAATAATGTGAATATTAGTACAAAATTTTAAATTTATTTTTTTATCGAGCATCAATTTTTTTATTTTATTTATTTTTTCAAAAAATATTTTATACAGAATTAAAAACAAAATCAAAGGCTTAAAAATCTTAAAAATTGTTAAAACATAAAAGAACTAATCATTTTGTTTTTATTTGGTAATTTCTGTTTTAGAAAAATATTTTAATCAATATTTTTTTACTCTTAAGATCAAATTTTAATTATTTTTAGGGCTGATTTTTAGAACTAAAAAAACTTTTTAGTGCTTTTTTAAGTGGATGCCCTATTTGCAGACATGGGTCAGTATATTTACTTCCGATCCCTTTTTTAACCTATGTAACATTTTAAGGCAATTTAAGTTTGTAGGTGTAAGTTTTAATTAGAAATAACATTTCCTTCAATATTCTCTTTTTTAAAATTAGTATTTTTTTTTTGCTAAATTTAACAAATCGGTTCTCAAAAATTTGTAAAATGATTTTTGAAATTAGCAACAAAAATTTGTAAATATTGTGAAAAAACTCTGTAATTTGTAAAATGTAAATAGCAAAAAGATTTGCTAAATAATATTTTTTTTACTAAAAATCAGTACAAAAATAGTAAAGTGTGATTGAAAACTGTTCACAAATTTTTTTACTAATTTTTTTTTTAAATTCTGATTGAATTTAATATATTTTTTTTCTTATTACAGGTTCGCTGACGAAAACTCCTCACGGGCATTACGTTCTCCAAAATTTGCACCCAGCCCACCGAATATCTACTATAAAGGCTGGTGGACATTTCCCTATTTTTCATGTTCACTAAGCAAATGGATATTATCGTACAGTATTACAATACCACCGAGTGGTCGGCATGGCTTACGCGGCTTCATTAGCATCGATATAGATGTTACGGATTTACGTGTCAATCAATGCGAAGCACCGGTAGCCTATCGATTCAATTATCAACAAATACAAACGCGTCGCTTACATTTGGTCGATACACAAACAACAGAATTCATTAATGATATACAAGCGTTTCATAAATCGCATAAATGTCATCGTGATACAATGGTGGTAAGTTATATAAAATGGAGAATATAGCAGACGCACGAACGAACACACAGATGAACACAGTGTCAATTGGACAGACTGCTTTTGAAACTATTACCGCAATATTTACACCTGAATAGTAGTGTGGTTTGTACTTAATGATGTTGAAATTGTCAATACCATACTTGAATGAGTTTAATATTATTATAATCAAGAATTTTAGAACCATTACACCGAGAGAATTTTCGAATAATTTAGCCAATTAAATTTTCCATTTAATTTGTTTATTATTCTTTACACATTTATTTTTTAAATAGATTTTTTTTAAAAGCTAGATTCACAATGATGCAGAATGGAGTGTACTAAAGTACATGATAAATATAATTTGTAAGCGCAAAAGAGTAGGGAACAAAATCCACTCTACAGAGTGGAGTACTCCACAATTTTGAACGGGCATTAAATGTATAAAATATAAAAATATATAAAAGAAATTTCGTTAAAAGATTTATTGGCTGAATATTATAACACATCAATTCATCAATTTCATCAATCTATTATTATTAAAGACCTTTTTCTCCCAGTGTACCTACTGTATCATATATCTTATTTTGCATTTTAATTTTATTTTTTTATATACAACTAACTTTACAGTGTGATTATCGTTTACCCACGTCGGATACACCGACAATAACAACTAGTAAAATTTTATCTACACCCAACACTTGGTCACGTGGTGCTTATCAATGCCTATGTAGACGTGGCTTTTATTCCCTCAGACATCCAGATGGTTTTAATGGCAGTATTGTGGAAATTGCTTGGAAAGAACAACAGGATAATGTTAGCAATTACTATTCAGAATTTTTTACTTGTCAACAATGTGCGCCGGGATGTGACAACTGTACTGGGCCCGAACCTTGTTTGGCTGAATATAATTGGCCTTTTAGGTTAGTTTCGAAAAATTACAAAAAGTGCAATTCCTATTTGAATTTATATAAACATGACAATTATTTTATTAGAATATCTTTGCTAACAATTTCGATTGCTTGTGCTATTGGTTGCTGCATTTTGGCTGGCTATCTCTTTCATCATCGTCGTGTTAAAGTTTTCAAAGTTGCCAGTCCCATATTTTTGCTTATTACACTTATCGGATGTTCGATAATGTATTTGGAGGTGAGTAAAATATAAAATATTATGGTACAGTAAAATTTAATTTAATTAATTCCCCGCAACTTGATTGGATTTTTTGAAATAGTTAAATCCGCATTTAACCCTCTAGCCACACTAAGAGAACTTTATGCGAACTGCTACCAAACCAGTGAATTTATATGAAAAGGATCTGCCACTGTTACTTGTCATTTAAGGATAAACTGGTTCCGTATAACATGTCACAGGACTAACCTTCACTGAACATAGTTCTGTGATATGTCCTTGAATATTTCATTTTATTTTCATTTCATTTTAAACAGTCTATGGAACAAAAATTCCTTACAGACTATTATTATATAATAATCTCTATTTATAAAGGAATAACGTTACTTACTGACTCACGCAATCATTCAACATCGCTCAGCCCAAACCTCTACGGATTTTTATAAATTCCTACGTGAAGGGTCAAAAATGGGGAAACACCCATAGAAACCGGAAATTTAAAATATGAAAAAAAACATGCAACCTAAATAAGATAATAAGGCTTTGTATTCATGTATTTCTCTATCTAATAAGAAATTTTATAAAAATAAAAGTGTTTACAGCCTTAAAAGTTAAAAGCTCTAAAAAAAATTCCAGTAAAAATGCAATCAACTTTATCATCTATTTAGTGACCCTGTATAAAGTAGGGTGACCATGAATTTCTCGTTACGAAAACTTCTCGCATACTCCGTATGGGCTAAATCACTGATATGGTATATTTTGGAAATCTTGGGAGGGACGTGGTAAAAAGCGGACTTCCCAAACCACTGGACTTAGGATGTTGAAATTTGCTATAAAGGTTCCTCATCCAGTTAAGACATCAGATTTGAGGGGGGGTTTGGAAAAGTCTATGGCGAGGTGCAAAAAACGAGAAAAGTCTCCCACCTAGGAGGTTAAAATTTGGTATGTAGGATCCTCCTCCTACGTAGATATACCGTATTTTTGAAAGTTCTTACGGAGGGTGCAAAAAGGGGAAGGCTTACGCTTAATGGCCTACCAAAATTCCTTTATCTGGAAATGATCAAAATAACTTGTAAGATATATTTTAACATTTTTGGTAGGAACGTGGTAAAAATGCGAGTTCAAAGTGTCCCTCTTAACATGCTGCCCAAGCCGCTGGACCTAAAAAGTTGAAATTTAAAAAAAAAATTTCTGAAATACATTTAACTATTTCTGAAATACAATTGACAATTTCTGAAATACAATTAACTATTTCTGAAATACAATTGACTATTTCTGAAATGCAATCGACTATTTCTGAAATACAATTGACTATTTCTGAAATACAATTGACTATTTCTGAAATACAATTGACTATTTCTGAAATACAATTGACAATTTCTGAAATACAATTGGCTATTTCTGAAATACAATTGACAATTTCTGAAATACAATTGACTATTTCTGAAATGCAATTGACTATTTCTGAAATTCAATCGACTATTTCTGAAATACAATTGACTATTTCTGAAATACAATTGACTATTTCTGAAATACAATTAACTATTTCTGAAATACAATTGACTATTTCTGAAATGCAATCTACTATTTCTGAAATACAATTGACTATTTCTGAAATACAATTGACTATTTCTGAAATACAATTGCCAATATCTGAAATACATTTGACTATTTCTGAAATACAATTGACAATTTCTGAAATACAATTAACTATTTCTGAAATACAATTGACTATTTCTGAAATGCAATCGACTATTTCTGAAATACAATTGACTATTTCTGAAATACAATTGACAATTTCTGAAATACATTTAACTATTTCTGAAATACAATTGACAATTTCTGAAATACAATTGACTATTTCTGAAATACAATTGACTATTTCTGAAATGCAATTGACTATTTCTGAAATACAATTGACTATTTCTGAAATACAATTGACTATTTCTGAAATACAATTGACAATTTCTGAAATACATTTGACTATTTCTGAAATACAATTGACAATTTCTGAAATACAATTAACTATTTCTGAAATACAATTGACTATTTCTGAAATACAATTGACAATTTCTGAAATACATTTGACTATTTCTGAAATACAATTGACAATTTCTGAAATACAATTAACTATTTCTGAAATACAATTGACTATTTCTGAAATACAATTGACAATTTCTGAAATACATTTGACTATTTCTGAAATACAATTGACAATTTCTGAAATACAATTTATTATTTCTGAAATACAATTGACTATTTCTGAAATGCAATTGACTATTTCTGAAATACAATTGTCTATTTCTGAAATACAATTGACAATTTCTGAAATACATGTGACTATTTCTGAAATACAATTGACAACTTCTAAAATACAATTGATTATTTCTGAAATACAATTAACTATTTCTGAAATATAATTGACTATTTCTGAAATACAATTGCATTTGGCCGATATTTTGTTTCACAATTAATTGTCAAAGATTCTTCTATTATAATAAAAAATATTAAGATAATTCTCTGAAAACTTTTTTGTTTTATTTACAATTAACATCGTGCATTATGATTGCACAACCCTTTAATTGATAAAACTAATTTTTAGAAAACAATTTTAAAAAATTAGAAAGTTATAGACTTAAAAACTGAATTTGTAAATGGCTTTCTAAAATTTAGTTAATTTTACTACTCATGAACAAAAAATGAACACACATTAAGTTCAAGTACTTTCTCGATTTAAGTTGGATACATTTTTTGAACTAAATGGGAGTAAATTGTGTTCTAATTTTTACTTTTCGAACTAAACTTAATTTTATGAGTATGCAAATTTCTTAAAACTAAGATGTTTTTTCTTAAAATTAGTAAATTATTATTTAATTGACTCGTTTTTTCCCTAAAATCAAGAAATATTACTTAGGAAAAATATGAACTATTTCTGAGTATACTATTTCGTTTTTCCTCAAACTTAGGAATTTTTATTCTTTTTAACAAAATTTATCTAAGTTTTAATAAAATTTTACTTAAATTAAGGACAATTTATAAACTATTTTTAAGAACATTTTTGATTACATTTTAGTTCATGTCTTTTTTTGAGTGTATGAACTATTTCTGAGTATATAAACTATTTCGATTTTACTATTTTTTTAATAAAATTTTTCTAAGTTTTAATAAAATTTTACTTAAATTGAGGAAAATTTTCAAACAATTTTAAAGAAATTTTTGTATTAACTTTTAGTTCATTTCTTTTTATTTTGGAATGCTGTTACGTTTACGTATAAAAATTACAGAAGTGTTCCAGTCAAATGTTTTTTTTTTTTACATTACGTAATTTCAAATGTATTTGACACCTACAAACAGTAATTGAATTAGTTTTTCACTCTTGGTGTACTGTACTCAAAAAAGTACTAAAATTGTAAATCTTGTTTTTTTAATCTATTCCATCTGTGTACGAAATAGAACCATTTACAATCAGACAAATAATGGGTATTATATGGTCGAGAACAATTTTTTACTTGTTTTACAAGTTAGTATTAATTTGTTAAAACAAAATCATTAAAAAGCATTCATTTCAAAAAAAAAAATACCTTTTCCTTTGACAATACTCCTTCTTTTCTTTTGATAAAACTTAATCATATTAACCGGAAATAATTAATTAAAAATGTATTTAAATGTAATTTACCATGCTGGCCGCCTGCCATTCAAGCACTTTATTAAGCAGCCAATTGGAGGTTTTTTTACTTGTGTTTTAAATATCTATTCATTTTTTGTCAACAAGTAAAATCCATTACAAACATGTTTAATCTTTAAAAAATTAGACCTTTTTTTCATGGTTAAATTTAATCAAATATTTTACATACATACAACGCACAATGTCAAAGTATATTATTAGGCTGTGTGTGCATGGGTAGATAAATACACACATTTCATTTAGACAGTTTTTGATGTTTGCATTCATACAAATACATCCCATTATGTTCATTATGGGAATGTTTATATAGAAGTATGTATGTATGTTTGTGTATTCTACGTATCCTTTGAACTTTTATGGTGTATATAAAAATTTTAAAACAACCATTTACGACATGTGAATAACGAAAAAAAAACGAAAACATAACAGAAAACATTAATTGAAGGTGTCATGAATTTTTAAAATAAACATAAGTTTACATGTTTTAAAATTTATTCAGTAACATTCTAAAAAAAAACAACATAATTTTTACACCTTAAAGCTTTGATGTTTTTTGTGCTGTACACTCAAGGAATTATGTAAGTAAAATCGACTGTAAATTATAGTTAAAAAAACTGTATTTGCTGTTGAAGTAATATGTAGGTATTTTTAAAATCAACACTAAAATGTAGTTAAAATAACTACAAATACAGTTAAAATAACAGTCATAAAAATTATTGTAAAAGAAACTACAGTCACCAAAAAAAGTCTGTAATGGCAACTGAAAATTTTGCTATTATTACAGAAAATTCTGCTAATTTGAGCCCAGCGGTATTTTTTGCTAATCTTAGCAACACATGTCTGCTGACGTGTAGTACAATAAAATTAGTAGAAAAATTAGTAGCCGCTACTAAATTTTAGTAGACTTTTTGTAAAGTGGAATTTAAAAGCTATTTGCTAAAATCAGCAAAAAAAATTACTAAATATTATTAATATTAGTAAAAAGCTTTGAATTTATTTTTCTTATCGAGCATCAAAAATTTTGATTATATTTTTTAAAAAACGAATTAATCATTTTGTTTTAATTTGGTAATTTCTGTTTCGAAAAATATTTTGGTCAATTTTTTTTTTTTTTTACTTTTAAGGTTAAATTTTAATTGTTTTTAACGCGGATTTTTAGAACTAAAAAACCTTTTTAGTGCTATTTTAAGTGGATGTCCTCTTTTTAGACATGAGTCGGTATCTTCACTTCCGATCCCTTTTTTAATCCTATGTAACATTTTAGGGCAATTTAAGTTTGTATGTATAGGTTTAAATTAGAAATAATATTTCCTTCAATATCCACTTTTTTAAATTTAGTAATATTTTTTTGCTAATTTTAGCAAATCGGTTTTCAAAAATTTGTAAAATGATTTCTGAAATTAGCAACAAAAATTTGTAAATATTCTGTAAAAATTCTGTTATTTGTAAAATGTAAATAGCAAAAAGTTATGCTAAATAATAATTTTTAACTAAAAATCAGTAGTAGTAGTAGTAGTAGTAGAGTGCGATTGAAAACCGTTTGCAAATTTTTCCACAAACTTTTTTTTCTGAGTGTACACTTAAAATAGTTTGTAAGTTAAAATAACAGAAAATGTCATTTACAAGAAATGATGTATCATTTAAAAACCGGTCTACTGTATTTTCATATAAATTAAATGACTTTTGTTATTTATTTTTAAATGTTGATTTATCAACTGACACATCCGTAAGAAACAAATGATATAAACAGTTAAAATAAATGTCGAAAATTTTACCTACTAATCCTTAAAAAATAAATGTTTTTTTCATTTATTTGAAATTATTTACGTTTTTGAATTTTTTGTTTTTTTTTTTAATCTACAATACAAAATGTATGTATGCATAGCTAAAGACACTTTTTGTTTGAATGTGTTTGTGTATGTATGTGTGTTTATGAAGATCTTGTAATTTGAACTAAAATAATTTTGTATATATGCAGCCAATTTAAATAAAAAAACAAACAAAATTTATGTTTCTAATAACGGTTACGGACATAACTAAACCACAAATTTTCATTTTGAGGGTAAATTTTTATTAAATTTCAAACAAATGAAAAAAATAAATGAAACTAAAAAAAATTGGTAAATGATAGTAAATCATTTCGAAAAAATGTATAAATTAGATATTTATCTGAAAAATAAATTTATCTTCCTTTATTTGTGTGCAGCGGCATTCATAAAAAAATCTTAATTTTAGTTTCAAATACATATTAGTTAAAAAACATTTTTAGCCTAAAATAGATTTATTAAAAATTCTTATTCATAACAGGATTTTAAGTAATAAACGATTTAATGTTTTTTTAACTTGAGAATGGAAGCACTGTATTTTTTTGAGGATGGAAACACTGTATTTTTTTTTATTTGCCACATTAATCGTAATGATGCAAATCAATGATTACTAAACCATACGGTATTCGTTTCTGTGTATTTTTTTTATCGTTTTTCAGAAAAATATTGTTTTTATAAAAAAAAAATATTTATGAAAACTTGTTTATTAATTAAAAAAAGAAAAAGAGTCAAAACAAATTGCCCAGTAAAAGTGTTACATAGATAATGATTTTATTGTAGTAAAAAAAGTATTCAAATAACCGGTTTTATTTTCATTGTTTTGATTAAACAACACACCACGAGTTTATTTTCAATAAATATCAAAAAATATTATTATTATTTCTGCTTAAATTTTTTATCCACAATTGAAAACGGGTCGCTCCTTTGGAAAATTCTCGTTTGACAATTTTTTTTCTATTATGAACAAAATACAATTTAAAATATCACATTTTTCAAATAAAAATGGTTCTTACCAATTCTTTTGATCAAATATAGAATGTCCATTATTTATTAAACAAAAACAAATAACTTCTTTTGATTAAATGACAATTTTTTGTAAAAATGTCATTTTAAAATAGATTTAAAATAGCGTCGAACCAATTTTAAAATTCGTTTATTTAAACAAGGTTTAAAAAAGGTTTTTTAAACTAAAATTCGTTTATGAATAAAATTTTTGCAAATTTTGTTTAAAATTAATTTAAATGCTGTTTAAAATTGTTATGAATGCCGCTGTAAAAATTTTGTTTCTTAAAAATATTGAAAACTCAATATTAAGGAAATTTTTTTTTTATTTTTATTCTGTTCTTTTTAAGCTTTTTTAAAAAAAATTGACATTGACAATTTTAAATCGTTACAAACTGATTTAAAATTTTCAATGTGATAATTTTAACTTTTTTTATTATAGTTGTACCCAATCTTTTGTACCATTTTATGATTTTTACTGCGCTGCTATATCAATAAGGGTTAATAAAGAGCTGAAACAAAATACACATATACGAGTATAAATATATTTTGTATTATAAAACTAATTTTAATATTTTTATATTTAATACATTTTGTAAATTGTTTTTTTTTTTTAGTTGATTATTTAAAAAATCTAAATAACTATACAAACAAATAAGTGTTACTGAAAAGCAGGAGTTATTGTAGTTAAATACCAAAAACCTTGAACTTTTTTATTCGAATTAAAAGTTAAAAATAATTGCAAAACTTTTCTGAGTGTCAATGTTTTTTATAACATGTATGTAGTAAAAATTGTTGTAAAAAATGCCTACAAAACATATAAAAACACTTTATGGTAGAAATCATATAAACATCATAACATAATTTTTTATACAGATTTTTTTCCATTGGTAGGGATACTTAAATACATAAATAATTACCCCTCGTCTTTATAAAAGAACATAAGTCAATTAAGTTTATGACATTCATCTGTACAGGTACGTCATTTAAAAATGAATTTAAATCAAAATTAATTTATTTTTTTTATTTTTCGGACTTTCTATATTAACATATATTAAGTTATCATGTATTAAGTTGAAAAAAAATTCGTACAAATTTGTAAAAGTTTTTACTGGAAGGCAGTGCTGTCGGTTTAGGGAAATTTTTCTCCAAATTGGGGATTTTATTTCGTGATGGGAATAAACATATCCATTTGGGGATCCGGGGATTTGTTGGGATGACTACAAAATTTAAGGGGATTTTCAGGGATAAAATATTAACAATTCTTCTACTTTTTAATTTTTTTTTTCAACCCTGTTAATATTTTATAATGTATGGTAACAGCGTAGAGTTGTAAAATGTACGTCCTGGTTTACTCACATCAATTTTTCTTTCAGCAATTTTCTTAAATTTTCTTTTGAACTTACATTCGTCTTCACACTGCGAAAGTCTCTTTTTGCAATTTCGGTATTTTTTTACATATAAAAAAGTACGAACCATAAAACACAAGAGAATTGCGAGTGCAAGCAAGTCTCATATAAACCAGTGCTGTCAGTTTAGGGGATTTGTCCCCAAATTGGCGATTTTATTTATTTAATGGGGATAAAAATTTCCGTTTGGGGTTACGGGAACTTGTTGGGGATGGTAACAAAATTAAGAGGAGATTTTTGGAGATAAAATATTAAAAATATTTTCTTTTCTTTTAATTTTTATTATTTTTTCAACCCTGATAATATTTTATGATTAGTGGTAACAGAGTTGTAAATTGTACATACTTTTGAATATTCGATACTGCTCAATACTTTTTAAGTATTAATTAGATACTAGTCAATACTTTATACATTTAATCTTAAAAGAGGTTTGTATATTCATACCAAGAACAGAGTTACATTTTCATAATGTTTTTTAGGCCAAATTACGCTTATATACAGAAAAATACGACTCTGGAAGTTTTGCTTGATTTTTTTTTGAAGCATTGAGTACTTAATGCCCAAACTGTGAATAGTTTCAAGTTACACAAATTTGTGTTATACAAATCGAGGGTTTACTATCGCAACCTCGCATCTCAAAAACTTCTAGTTTTCAGGAGAAACAAAAAAATTTATTATAAACTCCTGTCACTTTTTATTTTATTTTTTAAATCTTAAACTTATCATTAATTTTAAATTATAAAACGTTTTTTTTTTTCTCTCCTGAAAAGTAGTAGTTTTTGAGATACGAGTTTGCGTTAGTAAACCCTCGATATTAAGCCATTTCCATTGCCGTAGTTCGAACGCGTGCTATAAAAATACGCGAATATGTTCAGATCCAATTGTAGGTCCATATTGCATTCAGGACTTCCCATCAACCTTCTCCATTAAACTTCAGCATCTGATAAAAAAAATGTCCCAACCGGTATTGGGTTAAAATAATAAGTACTTTTAATCTTAAATTTGTTACAAGTACAAATTAAATTAAACAGAAAAAACTCAAATCTAGTATCAATTGAAATATTTGTAAATACAATGAAAAATTTGAATGAATTTGGATCAGCAAAAGAATTTGTTAGATTAATTAATTTTTTTGTTAAAATTAATCAAAATTTTTCAATTATTTTTTAATCATTTTTAATCAAAAATCTTCAACATTTTCAATTAAAATTTAAATTATATCAATTAAAACTTTAATTAAAGTTCTAACCAAAAATCAATTAAAATTTTAATCAAATTTTCAATATTATTTTTACCCAATTAACATATGTTTGTGTGTAATTCGTCAACGCATGAAATTTTCTAAATACTTTTTACCAAATAGTTCATAGGAGTACTATAGTACCAATAACTATGATATCAACTTGATGATAACTGGTGCATGCGTATCCGCAGTGTTGCCACAAAAGTTTGTTCACATGTTTCCATTTTCAAAGTGGAAATACTAAAAAAATCCTTAACAAATTGTTAAATAATTAAATTTTCCTTTTTTCTAAAATGATCTTTCTCAGATTTTGTTTGCTAAAAATATATATTCTAGAAAAAATAGTGGCCTCATAAAAGAATTAAAATTTTAACAAATTAAAATTTTAACAACTTTTTTAAATTTTAAAACACACCTTTAAAAACATGATTCCTTGATTTAATTTTTAAATCTGATTCAATTTTCGACGAATCGATTTTTAAAATTCTGTTCATTAATATCATTAATATCAAATTCATGGAATCAAACAAATTGATTAAATTCTAACAAATCAAATAACCAAAAAACTTTCCCGAACAGAATCACAAAATAAATTATTCAATCGTGTTAAAATTGAATTATTGATATGAAGTGATTGAAATTTATTTATAAGTAGATTCAGAACATTAATAATATGAATGAATTATTAAGCTCTGCACTAAAACGAATACGTCATTAATTTAGCAGAAATATTTAAATTGTCCAAATTTAATTCTTTTATATCAATAAATTTTCAAATCTGAAGTCAAATCCCTTGATGTGTACACACTCTAATGCATACAAACACTACATAGACTATGTTGTTTTTGTAAATTTAAACAATAAGTGCGGTTCGTTTTCTAAAAAGGATTAAGCTATGACGCTTTTTTTTAATACGCGTTATATTAAAATTATTTTCAATAAAGTTAAGATATAAATCGAAATAATATGACTTTTATATGTTGTCAATAGTGTTTTGTTGTAAACTAGAATATTTTTTACACCAAGTTCATTATCAATTACGGGTTTAATTGATATGATTAAAATTTTAATTGAAATTAATCAAACTCAAAAAAAAATTTTAATTTGGACTTTCGCTACTGTGCAATTGCTGAGTGTTGTGTAAACGTAATTGGGAAACTGAAATTAAAGAAAATCTGGTTATAAAACTGAATTTCTTTGTATGCGGAATTTGGGTTTTAAAAATATGGATTAACTGCTTAATTTTGAGTGCAACAATTAGCAGTTAATCTACTTTTCACTGAAGATTAACTCTACAGTGTAAATTGGCTGGTACAAAAAAAAAAATTTGGAGAATTGATGTATTTGTGCCGCAAGGTGTAACCAGGAACATTCACTATAAACTGGCAGCACCCATGTAAAAAATATTGAGAATAATTTTAATAATTTCTCGCGTTAATCCATAACGTTAACTAATGTCAAATTTATATGGGATTTTCGAACATAAAGTACCGCACAAACACATCTAATATACAATTATATTCCCTTACAATATTTTCAGATGGTTGCCATATTTCCCTTTTTGGATACAACATGGTGTATTATAACAAAATGGACTCGTCATATGGGATTTTGTATAACCTATACATCCTTACTAATGAAAACTTGGAGGTAAATTTCAAACCAAAAAAAAATTGTAACTATAAAAAAATTATCTAATTAATTTTAAAATTTCAGAGTCTCCCTAACGTATCGTGTCAAATCAGCTCACAAAGTAAAATTAACCGATCAACAATTGTTACAATGGATGGTGCCCATACTGTTAGTGATGTTAATATATTTGGGTACTTGGACAATCTCAGATACACCATATGCAGTATTTGTAAGTTTCTCTTAAATTGTTTAACCACAATAACAGTATTTAATTGTTGTTAACCCATTTTTTTTCTATACTCTTTCAAGATAAACGATGAAACTGGTTTAAAATTTAAACAATGCTCATACAATTGGTGGGATCATAGTTTGGCAATAGGTGAAGTATTTTTTTTAGCCTGGGGCATACGTGTTTGTTACAATGTCCGCAATGCAGAATCATTATACAATGAGGCGCGTCTCATATCATATGCCATTTATAATATTGCACTGGTTAATATAGCAATGGTGGCATTACAGTAAGTATTTATGTTTATATTTATACAGCATTTTAAGTACTTACTAAGCTGGAGGATTAACTTTAGGTGAAAATAGGTTAAAATATTTTACAAACTTGCATATTGTGATTTTGTTTTAAATATGCTACTAAAGTAGGAAGATACTTAAAATTTGTATTGTGAATATAAATAATAGATGCAGTCATCTTAAAGTGACAATAGAGCAGCAAAACAATTGTAAATAAACATAGCAGTATATATTATTTACAATAATACATCTTGTGCTGGTTTTAGTTTGGTTAATAAAGCATTTTTGTGTTTTTTTTATATTCCAGTGATCTACTTTAATAAGCACTATTGCTGCAATATGACTTTTAATCAGTGATCTTTTCTCTCTCATATGTTTTGTAATGAATTTCAAATCACCTAAACCAAAATTATTTTTTTTTTTAATTTGAAACTATTGTCAGAATGGCTTTAATCCGCATTTTCACATGAAAAAAATGGATAAAAAGGAATTTTGCGTGTTGATAAAATATTGCTTTTTGAAGGGAAAAAATACAGTTGAAGCAAAAGCTTGGCTTGATGACCATCAATGATTGGTATGCTAAGGTTAGACGTGCTGAAATGAGCACCGAAGACGGTGAACGCAGTGGACGCCCAAAAGAGGTTGTTACGGACGAAAACATCAAAAAAATCCACAAAATGATTTCGAATGACTGTAAATTTAAATTTAATAAAATAGCAGGTACTCTTAAGATATCAACTGAACGTGTACATGATATCATTCACGAATATTTGGGTATGAGAAAGTTCTGTGCAAAGTAGGTGCTGCGCGAGCTTAATTTTGACCAAAAGCATCGACGAGTTGATAATTCGGTGCAGTGTTTGGAGATGTTCAAGTGTAACAAGCCCGAGTTTTTGCGTCGATATGTGACGATGGATCCGAGTGGACTGCACGTGATGAACCAATTCCAAAGCGTGGAAAGACGCAACCGTCGGCTGTCAAGGTTATGGCGTCTGTATTTTGGGATGCGCTTGGAATAATTTTCATTGACTACCTTGAAAAGGAAGGACCATCAACAGCGACTATTACATAGCGTTATCGGACCGTTTGAAGGACGAAATCGCCGCATTTAAAGAAAAAGAAAGTACTGTTTCACCAAGACAATGCACCGTGTCACAAGTCAGCAAAAATCCATGAATTGGGCTTCGAATTGCTTCCGCATCCACCGTGTTCTCCAGATCTGGCCCCCAGCGACTATTTCCTGTTCTCAGATCTCAAAAGAATGCTCGCTGGGAAGAAATTTTCGTCGAATGAAGAGGTGATCGCCGAAACTGATGCCTATTTTGAAGCAAAGGACAAATCGTTCTACAAGAATGATATCGAAAAGTTGAAGGGTCGCTATAATCAGTGTATCACCCTTGAAGGGAACTATGTTGAATAAAAAAAACGAATTTCGCCAAACAAATGTGTATTACTATGGTAGGCCGGGGACTTTTCAATTGACCTGTTATGCGGAAAGAGTTTGTTTTAAGTTTGGATTCAGCTTTTAAGAGAGCGCACCGCTTTTTCATTACCACAGCAATGATATTGGCACCTCTCTGTTATTTGACGCATCTTCACAAATTTATCAACCAATTTTCTTTATACTGCAGAATTAATTTAGTAAAAAGTGGATTAACTGTTAATTGTTGCACTGTATTAAAGCATTTAATGCACTTTTTACTAGATTAACTTTCGAGTCAGTTTTGTAGCTAAAGGCAGCCTTGTCGCTTGTTGGTTATACGGGGTTGTCGACAAACATTTACCCGATGTTGTTTTGCTATATCTTAAAAATGAATCTGTTAAATATTTTTCTATTAAATTTTGAAAGTTATATTTTTAAGTGGGCGCCACCATTTTTGTTAAACATTTTGCCGCGTTTTTAATTGTTCTGGAAATAACTTTGGGCGATAAGCGCTCGCCCCCTTGTCATATATTCTTGTAAAAAACCTCCAGAGCAAATTGTCCATTGTCGCGCAAGCTGTGCGTGTAGTTGAGCCGTCCTATTCAATACATCACTTAGCGGCAATAAAAATTCATTTATCATGGTTCTGTATCGCTCACTAGTCACAGTAATCGTGTTACCCATGGTCTGATGACATCTCCGGCGTAAATGACTAACCAAGCAGTGGCTTTGAGTGGATGCTATGGCCCTCGTGAATGATACGTGAATTTTTTTCTTTACTTATCCATTCAAATGAAAATGGGCCTTGTGGCTCATGATAAATTTAGACAGAAAATCGCCTAACATGAAGTGTATTCTGTATTTGTTTACTTTACAAATACTAAAACAAAATTGACAGTTGCCATCATTTGCAAAAGTTATAGTATTTACCGATAGGGTTATACATTTTGGGCCACCTTGTATCTCCTCCAACCTGATACTCTCAGCCAAAGCAGGTGCAGAAAATGGATAGGTGACATATTCTATGGGGAGCCACGACGAACTTTGGAGAGCTCCGGGGTTTTCGGCTTCAAAAACAGTAGTGTTATCTTAGACTCATCTTCATGTTCAAAACTTTGTCTTAAACAATTTTCGTATTTCTCCTATTTTTCGTCATCTACCGACATAGGACTCTTCTTTGGCATCCATAATATCTTCTTTTTCTGGATCAATAATTTTTACTTACCAAGTCGATAGCAGGCAAGAGAAACCCACGCGGCCTGTTGGAACAATAGGACGGTGGCCAGGACCACTAAGATTTTGTGGGGTAACCCAGACGGGAAGAGGACTAGAGGCCTCCTTAATGGAAGTAAGTCCGAGGTCAGTATGATGGTATGATCCTGACTGGGCATGCAGGATTACGGGGACAACTGTACCGGATTGGACGGGCAGATTCTGATGAGTGTAGAGCGTGTGGCGAGAGGAGCGAGATGCTGGAGGACTTTCTCTGTCACGGCATTTGCAGAATTAAGATCCAGGCACTTTGGGGGCGATGTTATATTGGACATAGAATCCCTGAGGAACGTCTACTGGAAAACCTTGAGGAGTTACGTCCGGAAACCAGGTTTCTAAATACCGGACGTTGACAATGGATCTCCATGTTCTTAAGGAGCGCACAACAGGCCCAGGAGAGGCCTAAGTGTATATCGTAGCGATATGAGGTTGCCTTTCGATGCTTCATCCTCCTTTCGACCTAACCTAACCTAAGTCGATAGCATGTTATAAGAAAATCCTTATCGATATGCCTCAAAAAATATGTAACCTTGAGACTTTTGCCGTCCAAAAATGTTAATGTACCTTATAACTTATCTTGAAAGAACCCCCAATGTAATACTTAACTACAGTTATGAATGTCAAATTCTTATGTGAAAAACTGAGGTTAGACTTTAACACTAATATTAAGAAAAATTTATGATCCTAATTAGCAAAATAAATATCCAAAACAAGGATTATCTAACAATGGAAAATCAAAAGTCAACCAGAAATCCAAGCACCAAGTTCGTATGCTTCAGTTCAATCGTGCTTAAAGTACATCATATTGTTAGGTAGTACTTGCCGAAACTCCATTTCCTCATATCTGATGTAATAGGTACTTTGTTCTAGATTTAGTTTGAATGAAGCAGTAAACTTTAATGGTTTCCTCCTCTACCATTACATATTCTCTCAAATTTGGATTTCTTTATAAGTGCCATCTTTTTCAATAACATTTGCAACCTACACATTTCCTAACTCACTTAATCTTAAAATCTTAAAGGCCCATAAGTTAAGGAAAGTTACATGGTATTAATGGATGACGCGCATAAGGGTTCGTTATATCTCTAAGGCCAAACATTAAACTGGCGCATAACTAAATATTATGAAGTTGGAAATTGTATCTTTATGACTAAGGTGTCACCTGTCACTTAATACGATGCCTCTTTCGATTTGGTATACACACCCTTTAAACCTATCCTCTGTCATTTAAGACGATGCATCTGGTCTCCATACCACTTAAAGGTGATCTTTGCTATTTAATAGTACAACACCTGTTGGAAGAGGTCTTATCTTAAAAGGCAGTCAGAAGAGATGACGCCGTCAACTTTTTTCTTAACCTTAGGCGCAGCCGACCCAGGCTTGCAGCAAATCCGCTTAATAAATACAAACAAACAATAAATCAAATTTTTTTTTAGAAATATTTCCTAAATTTTTGGTCGGCTTGCATCCATCACAATTGCCTAATCACCGTGATGAATATTTACATCACAGTTGACTAATCACAATTGATTAATTATTTATATTTCGTAAGTTTCAATAGATTTAACGGGAACATCCGGGCAATAAAAGAAGTTTCTCAGTCTGACATGTTCACCTTTCTTTTTTTCTAATGGAAAAAACATCACCCTTCCTGGTACACTTTCCGCTATCATTTAACCCGCTATGTGGTGCAATAGGATATCATTTCATTTTGAACAGATAGTCTACATCTATGAGTTTTTTGTATTCCTATCACAATCCGAAGATTGAATAAAAGGTTTAAGGTTTAGTTTTCTCCCGCTGGAATTTTTCCTTTTCCACCTAATACGTTCCAGTCTCTTAATTGCTTCAATTCAGTAGGTTATCGATATATTCTGTAATTAACTCGGAATTACATATTTTAACTATTAAATTTACCGGGTTTTTTAGAAGTGCGATAGGTTAAGCTCAAGCTTAACAACTTAATAGACCTGTATCTGGGATATCCCGTGTATTTCAATATCTACAGCTTTTTACTTTAGTACCAAAAATTTATTAATTTATTTCTCAATGTCAATTTTTAAAAGTAACCTATTCCTATGATTTGTTTGCTTTTCAGCATTTTAATCTACCCACAGGCTGGACCCGATATTAAGTATGCATTAGGTTTTTTACGAACCCAATTATCCACCTCTACTACTATTGCTTTAGTATTTGGACCCAAAATTTCACGCATCTTTAAAGGTCAAGGTGATAAATGGGATCAAAAGGCCAAAGTACGTAGTATAACAGCATCATTTTCTCTCAATGGAGTGGGTTTAGTACCCGACGAATCACCCGATTTATATCAAGAAAATGAAGAACTTAAAGTAAGTAAACCAGATTTAACCTCAATAAGCCGAAATTATTAAGCATTTCCTCTTTTTAGGAGCAAATACAAAAATTAGCTCATCAAATTGAATTTATGAAGACTGTACATATGCAAATCAATAATAGACATTTGAAACCCAAGCCGGGAGGTTATTTTACCATAACTTCAACCTCATTTCAGGCACCGTTTAGTAAAAATAATATGTCTTCAACACAAACACAAACTTCCAAAGCGGGACAAGATGATTCACATTCTGGTTCCACAAATAAAGGGTAAGTTAGAGGAATGTAATAGAATTTAAATTGAATTTTAATCGATTTCTTGATGTCAGATTCCCCACCAATTTAACACCGACTAAATCAAAAACAAAAACAACCGAAAAAGTTTGACGAGGTCAACGAAGTGAAGAAAATTGCTCAAATGATAATTTTATTTGGACTACAACGGATCCGCCGCCGCCACCAAAAGAACAACCCGGGGCAGAAGATAATTTTGAGAATGAAGAGGCTAAAAAACTATTTCAACAATTCCGAAATGTTTTCGGTACCGAAATTGGTACAAATCTCTATTATGCTCTCAATTCAGATGAGGACAGTGATGAAGTGGCTCATGTACGTATAGAGCAAATGATGGCTGAAATGAATGAATTAACTGACGCATCGGATAGTACTTCAAAGACAACAACTACCATTATATCACCCGATAGTACTGATATCGAACCACCGATATTCGAGGATATCATTATACAATCACCCACCTCCTCATCATCAATGTATGCTATACGTACACCCTCGCCGCCTTTAAGGACTTTTTTAAAATATCCCTCAGATCTTAGACATCGTTTTCAAGATCATCGAACTTTTACACAATCCGATTCTGAGGAAGAAGGTGTTACGTTAACAGAAATTGTTGAAATTCATCGAGTCCCTTCTGTGGCTTTGATAACACTTGAAAATAATAATCTAATTCTCGCACCACATACTTATCATCAGCATTATCATTCATCTAGTAATGATAATGAAGTGGATTTAGATATTGAAAGTCAAGTTAATAACAATAATACTTCATGTTCGTTATCATCCACTTTAACGGATAGTAAAACATTGGATGTACGTACTCCAATTGTGGTCTAAGGAAATAAAAAATAATCGCAAACAGCAACAATAACAGTGTTATAGTCAATAATAGAAATATCATTCAGTGTTGGTTTTTGATGTGTTTACAAACAAATATTTTTTTAAGATTTTTTTTTTATAAATTATGTTTTGTTTTGTAGTGAAATTTTTGGAGAATATTTTCTCGAGTTATTAATTGCTTAAATTATTTGAAATTAGTCAATTTAATTTGTTGATTTATGAAATATTAAGTTTGTTAAAACATGTATAACATGGTAAAAATAATTTCATATAGAATAGTACATATTATAAACTTGGTTAAGAATTGTGTATGTATAAATTTAGTCAATTAACTATTAGGTTTCTTAATATTAGTTTAAAAATATGTTATGTTCGGCCGATATTACATGGGAAATATTTTTAAAACTATCTAAGCGATAATTTATGGGATGAAGTTGGTCGCCATAAAATAATCTATAGAAGAAAATTGTGACGTAACTTTAAAAATAGAATTTTCGTCAGCTTGGTTCTGGTTTTGGTCAGTGTTGATTCTAGAAAAGGGTGCTTATTCCGAGCATATTTGTGTTCAGGAAAACAAAAATAATTTTAAAAGGCCTGGCACAGAATATGCATAGTAAAATAAGAAGAAATTTTTATAATATCCCGAGGGACCGATACTCTAATCGACTCGACGCAAGACTTAACAATGTGTGGTTTTTACCAAATTCTCTTTATATAATTTTTAAATCTGGCTTCTTAATGTCGCTTTTAGCTCTATTTTCTTTCAATTGACTAAAGTCCTACAAGGTTTTTTGAGGACTGTACTATTATTGTAAGTATAGACTTTTTGTTTGATTTTTAGATCTTTAGATTTGTAAGATTTATACGTGTCCCATTTTGGGCGCCAAAATTTATTGGACTGATATTGTAAAGCAGTATTGCTGTGTTTTAAGGTCACTAAAAAAGGGGTAAAATTTCCTGTAAGTCAATGAAAATCACGAAATGTCAATTCGACGCCGTTGTCAGCAATTGGGCTTGCATTATTCGAACACCTGGAAGATTTCTGCTACAAGAACTGAAGCCAGGAGACATACCACAACGGCGTTTGTTTGGTGAATGGGCCTTAGGAAAGTTGGATGAAAATTCATTTTTCTATCGGAAAATTGTCTACAGCGACGAAGCTCATTTTTGGCTCAATGGGTACGTTAACAAACAAAATTGCCGTGAATTGGTGTGAAGAGTAGCCAGAGGCAGTTCATAAGTTGCCAATGTACCCTGAGAGATACACTTTTCGGTGCTGTTTGTGGGCCGGCGGCATCATTGTGCCGTACTCCTTAAAGAACGATGAAAATCGCAACGTTGCAGTCGATGTAGTAAGATACCTTACGATGATTACAGACTTTTTCTTATCCAAAATGGAAGAATTAGACTTGGTTCACATGTGCTTTCAGACGGTGTCACATGTTATATGGCACGTGATACCATGAACCTATTGCGAGGCGATTTTGGTGAACAATTAGTATCACGTTTTGGTGCAGTCCATTTTTCCGCCAATATCATGCGATTTGATCCCACTTGACTATTTTTTGTGAGGATACGTGAAATCTGTCGTATACAGGGACATTCCAGCCCAGGAAAATGGCATTACAGCTGAGATACCGGCGAAATGCTGGAAAAAGTATGGAGCTTACGGGTGGACGACCTACGGCGTAGTAGCAGGCAACATTTACATGAAATATTCTTTAAAAATAAAATGGAAGGCATTCATTTATCGCCCCAAATAAATATATCATTCACTTTTGCAAATTTTCAAAACCCAAACGGCTAAAAAATCACCGTCAAAAAGAATATATATAAAATTGAAAATATCCAATTAATATTGAATTTTTTGACGTTTTTAATATTATCAATTCAATTTTAGTATTTTTTTAAGTGGTTTAAAATTTAAAAATTACCGTTAATCACACTCAGAAAATTAGTAATTATATATTTGACTTTGTGATAAATCAAAATAAATAAATTTTTTTTTTTTTTTTTTGTATTTTTAGTAAAATTCCAAAAAATATGTTTTGAAACATGATTTTTTAGCAAAATAAGCCTTATAATATTACAAAAATATTACAATATTACAAATTGATGTCATTTTCTTGCAAATTTGTTAATTCGCAAAGATATTTGGGCACCGTTGTTCTCCAGCTACACGGTAAAAAGTTTTAGTTTATTTTTAATGCCAAATAACAAATCCGAAAAAGACTTAAATGTATTCCAATATAGAATACTTATAAAGAGACGGGTGTTGTTTTTAAGCTAAGCAGAACTGAAATTAACACCCTTTAGGTATTATTTTCAATACCCAATGGAATGAATTTTATACTAAGCGGGTATTGATTTTAATGTAGGCAGGACTAAAATTGAAACCCTTTATTTATAAAATTTCACTGAAAATAAATGAAACAAATTTAATTTTGAGTTTTGTAATTTTTTAATTTATTTTTTATTTAATAATAAAGTATTTAATATTAGCCTTACTCTATAATATCCGGTATTAATAAACCAATCGAAATCAGTTACGGCACCGTCCCGATCTCTAAATTGCAGTTCTCTGTCTTCTACGACGATGTTCAGCTTGTTTACAACTAAAGTGAAAAAAAAACTGTATTATAAAAGTATTTAACTGTATTATAAAAGTATTCAATACTTTAAATTACGGTTCTATTTGAAATGAAATCCTTACTTTGTGATTCAACAATTTTTGCAATTGAAAATTTCCACCAATTTTTACTTTCACGAACATTTTTACACTTTTCTTTTTAATGACTTTTCAACTTTGAAACCGCGTTATTTTAAAATAGATAACTTTAACACTTTCATCGGTACACTACATGGAGTACACTACATGGAGTACACTACCATGGAGTACACTACCTTTAGTGTACTGTACGTACACTACCTTTGAGTACACTAACTTTAGTGTACTTTTAGTGTACTGTACGTACACTACCTTGGAGTACACTACCTTTAGTGTACTACCTTTAGTGTACTTTTATTGAACTGTACGTACACTACCTTTAGTGTACTTTTATTGTACTGTACGTACACTTACTTGGAGTACACTACCTTTAGTGTACTTTGAAAAACCCCAAAAAACAAAATTTAACTTTCGATGCTCTTTAAAATTTATAAATAATTTTCGATAGGAAATCAGCTTTCTAAGGACTTAATAGTGATCAAGTCTTCTTTTGTTTGGCTCAGAATTGATAAACAATACCAACGAGGTAGTCTGGCACAAACAAAATTTGAAAATTCCATGTATATGTATGGCAATCTGTTCCGATTTTCTATATTCCATACCTTTTTTACCCTTGGCTCCATACTTCGTACACTTATTTACATAAATATGATACAGATATAATGAACACTATTATTTTTTCATCAAAAAATATAAAATACTAATAATATTTCAAACATTTTCTTACTGTCCTTATTTTTATTCACTATAGGAAATTATAATACTTTTTAATGTTGTTGTTTTTTTTTTCAATTGCAACAACAAAGTTTGAATTGTTGCATAAAATGAAGAATTAATGTTGTACTATAATCTAAAAAAAAAAAATATTGTTAGTTTCTTCCCAAAATGTATGTTTCTTTTTATACTTTAAATTTGTTGAATACAAGTGCCCCTATTTTTTTGCACATGACTGTATATTTAGATTTTTACATGAGATGTTAGTTTCCAAAATTTTTCAGAAAAAATAATATTTTAAAATCAAATAGAAAAAACATTAAATTAAATAGAAACTGTTTTGAAATCTTTTTAAATCAAATATGATTATATATATTTTTAAAATGCAAAAATAAAATCTTATATGTGTACATTTTAAATTAAAAATAAAATTTACTTTTAACTAAAATCATATTTAGTTTAATAAGGTTCATACTTAATTTAAAAATTTTGCAAAGAAAATAGATCTTTATTCAATTATGGTTAAATATATGATTTAACTATGATTTTAGCTCTGTGTGTACTGACGGGGTTTTCTTATATTTATTAGAATTTAATAGTAATTTTTGGATTGGATTTTTGTAAAAATTTTAATGCTGGAAAATAGTAGATATGGATGGATATGGAAAGTCAATATATAACACTATATTTAACATAATTCTTACATAGAAAATAATAAAGGTGTAATTTATAAATATTAAACTTTTTCCCATGTAAAAATCGAAATAAATATTAACCTACATATTCGTTCATGCATGGTTCAATATATGACCATATGTTAAATATATCTCTGGATCTAAAATTTGATAGTTTATGGTCGTATAATGTCATACATGAGCATAAAAGTATAATATATGAGCATATATGATCATATAAACATATACGGTCATATATCCCATATGTGAGATTATGTATAGTCATTTACTTAACTATTCATGGATGTATATGACCATATATGCCCATGTATGATTATATATACAAGTCAATGTATGATAATGTATGTTCATATATATTTTGATTTGTATATGGGCTTTAACATTATTCTTACACTAAAAATAAAAAAGATGAGATAGATGAGTAAAGACACATGCTTTTAATTCTTTCTAGATGTTGTTTTTAACTTGAAGGAATAAAATTGTTTTAAAAGAGAAATTTAATTCCTTTTTGGCATTAAAATTAAACCAAAAGTAATAAAACAAAAATAAAAAAAATTCTGATGCCTGTTTCGGTTTTATTTGTAAACTAACAGGAATAGATTTTATTGTTTTTTTTGGTGTTTTTTCTACTCCATGTAGTCATTAAAAACCGAATAGTTTCAGATATAAAAAAAAGTTTACAATGAACAACGCTAAGTGTACTGTGTAGTGCCGATTTTTGGAAACTGCATACTTACTTTTGTGACATGAATTCGAACCATTTTTTTAATTCTATTATTATTACTAAGTAATGAATTAAAAACTTTTTTGTTTTTTATTATTTTTCTTAAGATAACATATAAAATGAATGAAAAAATATAAATTTTGTGTTTTTATTTTAAATCTTAAGCCAATTTTTTAAAAATTTCAGTTTGAAATATTGCTGCATACTTACTTTTGTGATACACTGTATATGAAGTATCGTTTGAAATTTTAAATTTTATGTAGGATGAAGCAATTGCAATATTTTTTTTTTATTAAATTACCGAAAATATTTACTGTAAAAACAGTCGTTTTTACCAATTTTTGTCAGTTGTTTTCGAATACATTTTTCAAATTTTGAAAACATTGTTAGTTAATTTTACTGCATTTGATAGTTTC
This sequence comes from Eustalomyia histrio, assembly GCA_949748255.1. NCBI lineage: Eukaryota > Metazoa > Arthropoda > Insecta > Diptera > Anthomyiidae > Eustalomyia > Eustalomyia histrio. The sequence goes on along the minus strand of OX456526.1, from coordinate 43,614,326 downwards.
TTTAAAAATTACTAAATTTTTAGTTGTTTTAAAGTCTAAAGAGACTTTTTTGAGTGTACAGTGTATAACAATCTGGCACTGATGGTCAAAAAATGCAGAACCTAAAAGCTACCAACTAACTGGATTTCGGGTATAATGTAAATGCTATATAAGGCAAAGTATAAAAGCAGAATAACGAGGTGTATTATTTTTCTATACAAATTGACAGATTAAACACGTCGAACCACAATTAAAGAAGCAACATTGTTCATGGTAGATCTTGACAACACTACTCCAATATTGTATGCAAAGATTTTCTTTGCTGAAAGTGGATGCTGCATTTTCTCTCACATCCACAATCGCTGTTCATAACGGTATTATTCTAGATCGGCACAAAATATCTCTTAAAAAAAAAATTTAGGGGAACACAAAGCAATATTCCAGAATATGATTTTTTTCTTTCTGTAAAATAGTTTTTAAAATCTCTTATTTAGAACCGTTTTCTAAAAAAAAAACGTGAAACTTTTTCTTTAACAACTATTTTTTAAATTCCATGTAATATCTGGTGTTTCATATGAAAATTGTTTTTTTTTTTTTGTATTTCATTCAGATCCATCACCATATATTTGACGCATAACTTTATGAAATAATTTGCTTAATATATAAATTATTTTTTTGAGCAATATTTTTCACTTCGTTCAGCTATATATGTATAAAAATAAACATTTCTTAATTTATATTTTTCTAATCTAAGAAAATCACAAATATCTCACAATTTTTTATATCATATCATTAATAAAGAAAATGCACAATTTTATATACTCAATTTTTGTTCAAACACTTTTCTGCAAAAACATTTTTTCAATATTATAAATATGTATTTTCATTCTTAAAATAATCTTTTTATATTCGTATATATTATTTTAAAATTCGTGGAAGGTATGTACAAACCCAAATAAAAAAAAAATACCATTTAGAAAAAGTAATAAAAATAATATGAATGTTAACATAATTTTTAGTCAATAATATAATTAAAATTTAAACAAAAATTACAATAAAAATTATAAAATGCATGTATGCTAAATTTAAAAACAAAATTAATAAAAATGTTAAACAAATTTATGTAAAATTGGAATTAAAAGAATAATAAAAAATTTAGAATTAAATGTGATAAAAAAAAAAAATTTTAAATGCATTTTTGTTGTAATAATGCAATCAGAAAAAAGGCGTTTATATCGATCATTTAAGTGCAAATGGTAGCCGTAATCTATTTTTATACATCAGTTTGTCATTCCGTTTGTAACATGTGAAAATATAGAACCCCATAAAGTATGTATGTATATATTCGTGATCATTATGCAATTTTAAGTCGATTCAGCGATATCGGTCTGTCTGTCTGTCAACAAGCGAGGCAGGGGCGCTCATTTTTACCTAGATTAATAAACATCCTCCCGAGAAGTTTGGTATTAAAATTGAGCAAAATTGGTTTAACGGTTAAAAATTTATGAGTAAAAATGTGAAGGTACCTCTTAAATTTCCATTCAAATTGGTGTATTTTAGTACAATTTCATAGAAGCAACTGAAGAAAGAGTAAAATATTTTCACTTGTTTTTTCATAATATTATAAATACCTCAAATATTTTTCACCTAAAACATTTTTTTGACCACAAAATTTTTTTCACCTCACCACAAAATTTGTTATCACTTCCAAAAAAGTTTTTCACCACAAAAAATTTGTTCACCTCCATAACTTTTACTTTAAAAGTTTTTACATTATTTATATCAAAAACAGTAGAGAACATTTTTTTAGGATATTGGTGTAGGGTATTCAAAGATTCGGCTCAGGCGATTTTAACCCCTTTTTACTTGATTAAGCAGTTACATTTGTTTAATTATTATCCAAGATGTGGCATTACTGAGTTCGTCTTAAATCACAGTAAGTTGTTTGGTTTTCATTTGAAAAAAAGTAAATTTTCAAAATAATGAATTTCACCTGAAAATTTGAATAATTTCTTTCCGCGAAAATTGAATATACAAGACTATTATTTTTCTAGTGAAAAGTGGCTTTATTTTTTTTTTTGTTTTTTTTAATAAAAAAATATTCATTTTTACAATTTAAAATAAGATTTCAGGCCAGTAAAGGTATATTCAACTGTAGCGTTAAATCTGTGCTGCTATATGGATGCACTACATGGAGCCTTACAAAACTGACCATGAAGAAAATACAATCGTTCGTAAATCGGTGTCTGAGACAGATATTACGTATCTATTGGCCTAATTGGTTATCCAATGAAGATCTTTGGAATAAGGCAGATTGTTGCTCAATCGAATATGACATTCGAAGACGTAAATGGACATGGATCGGCCATATTCTCAGGCGACCAACTAGTGATATTGCTAGGGCTGCACTAGAGTGGAACCCTCAAGGTCAACGAAGACCAGGCAGACCACGTAATACATGGATCCGATGCATAAGAAACGAACATGAAACAGCTCGAAGAACCTGGAACGAAATTAAACTGCTTGCCAAAAACAGAAGTAGATGGAGAGAATTCGTTGTCGCCCTATGTTCTCCGTGAACTTTTTATTTAAGTATATTATGTTATATTATTGTATTTAAATAAATAAAGGACATATATATATATAAGGTCGAGTGAAAATTTTTCACGTGAAAAATAATTTACTAAGCTAATAAATGTAAAATTATTAATGTGAATCAGGCCTTGAAAAATATAAATCTTTATTAAATTAATTCGCGAAAAAAATCATTCTTTTTGATTCAATATTTTATAAATAAGATTTAAATTATAGTTGATTAATGAATTTCATTTGAAACTTTTTTGATTCAATTGAATTAAATCATTTTAAATATAATTCTTTTTTTAATTCGCGAATTAAAACAAAATAAAAACACATTAAAATTGACTTTCAAATCTCGCTTAGTTTTCTAGATATTCTCCATTTTGTAAAATGGTAACAGACAAATTTTTGCTCTGGTAGAATATTAATATACTGCGATAATAAAAATAGGTCAGGTCCGGAAGAAATCCCGAGGTATCTATTTTTATAAAACAGCCACAGCGTTATCCATTTTTATACGAAAGAAATGGAACGGGAAACCAAATTTGTATTATCGGAGTGTGTTAAAATATATTGTCACATAAATTGATAAAAATATAGTCCTATGGCTGTTTTATAAAAATTCCAGGAAACCCTTCGGGGACCTACCGAATATATGCTATTGAAGGGTGACCTTGAGCTTTTCAAAAATTTTGTCCGTTTTGCGCTATTAATAAAGTCAAATGTCACTGTTCGCTAGATTTTCAAATACAATTGATTGCAGGAAATTTTATTAATTCCCTTATTTAAAGTTGCTTCCAAAGATACGTCTATTTATATGGTGACTTTTGTTGCACTAAAACCGAATACATATGTAAAAATAACGGTATTTTTGTTACCCCGCTTGCTTCTCTATCCAGTTCGCCAACAAACAAGATTTGCAGGCAATAATTGCATGCAAAAAAGTCATTGTGTAAATTGACTCATAGAGGAATAATAAGTATAGAGATTGCAACGCCGTCAGCAGCCAAATAAAATTTTATACAGAATACAAAGGTTCGGAAACTTTGAGAAAACAGGGGAAAATTGAGCAAATTTCCCTGATTTCTGCAAAAATTTGAGTAAATTTCCCTGTTTTTAAACCTTTTTTTCAAATCCAATTGGGAAATATGCTAAAAACTAATTGGATTTGCAAAGAAATTCAACTGGAATCGCAAAAAAACCAATTTGAAAAGATGCTGAACCTTTGTAATTTGCCCATATAAAACCAAGAGAACGTTTTTTACTACGTGAGCGGCATCGTCATGGTGTGATTGACTCTAATAAATTGTTGCGAAAAACTTCCGCCCGTCTAAAGCAAGTTCGTATTAATAGATGTTTTTGATATGAATTGCCAAAGCTTCGGGACTTTTAAATTAGTTCGTATTAATGCATAATGAGTTATTTCGAGTTCACGTGAAAAAAACTGCTAAGGGATACACACACGTTGACCATTTTTTTAACCTATATCTGCGCTGCCAAGTGGGTGCCTTAATGCTTCTATCACCTTTCCAAAGAAGCAAAAATGCTGCCAATCCAGGAGACAGACAAATGCGTTGCTGTTAACAAATAGAAACGCTTCTACTTAATTTCAGATTTAAACGAAAATTGCTGAAAAAAGTTTTGCCGCAACAAAAGTTGCTCCATGTGAAATGGGACTAAGTGCAAAGGAGAAGGCAGCACACAATTGTGAATAGATCTTTACTAATTTCGCTTGGTAGCACTTTTTTTACTTTTAACGTGACATTTAAATTCAAAAATAAAGAATCCAATAATTTACAAAAATTCTATAATTGTATGTTGTATTTTGTTCCTTTTGATCCAAATTACAATAAAATATAATAAAAATATATAAATATGTCTGACGAACAAGATGACTTATTAAATTCGGAAGTTAACAAACAAACAACAGCAGAACCAGAGACGGTACAAAATTTAATCGAACAAACACAAATTGAAGCTCAGTTATCAGTTGCTGTTCCAGCACAAGAAGAAATCGATGAACACATATTACTAGCTGAACAATTTGATAATTACTTACGTATTGCCAAATCTCTAATGAGTACCCTTAGGCGTCCCAAGGATATAGAAATTTGTAGTAATTTAATGCGCAAAGTGGAACTTCTTAGTGACAGCAGACATTTAGAAGTGAAACGTAATAATAATCGTTTCTTTCGTTATTGTTTAAAAGTTTTAAATTGGACTAGTATTCATCAACCCATGGAATTCTATCAATGTTGGGTAAGTTTTGTTAGCAATAAGATCAAAATTGAAAATTTAATATTGCGTTCTAAGTAGCATCGAAATCAAGATGATGCTGCTGTACCTATTACTGAATCCCGTAATTGGTCGGAGGTTGATAAATCGTATTTGGCTATAAAATCTTTAAAAGATGGTACAATTATTTTGTATGCTGCTATATCGGATAATCCTGAAGCTGGATGGCAAGATGGTGGTTTAAATACTTTAGCAAAGCAGGGTGCTTGTCAAAGAAATTAAACAGGAATTTTTATATATTTACAAATTTTTGGTATTTAGAGAAAATTGTTAAGTGATAATTAAATTTTGTTTTATTTTATACAATTTTTTAAATCTTAGTAATTTTTTGATAAACTAAAAGGGCTTAATAGGGGAGTATCTATAATTTTGATAAGAAATATATTTTTTAATTTTTATCTTCTATTTAACCTTTGCTTAAGATTGATTTTTATGTTTCCTGAAGAGCGAAATATTGATAATATTTTTACATAAAAAAGCCGACCTTAAGCTCGAAGAATTGTGAAGTTATAAAGGAATATATTTTTATATGAAAATAAAAAAAAATATTTGTTATTTTAATTCAGGGTCCATGCTTAAATTGGGAATCAACCGCTAAGTTTTTGTGAATTAAAACCCTTAAAAAGTTCGCTCTATTCAGGGAAATTAGAAAACAAAAAAGTTTTCAAATTGTATTTCAAACTACATTCATACTGAACACAATGTTAATTGAACCCCAAAATATTTAAGGTTTAGGTTTTCGGATTTCAAATTCCATACAACTTCAAATCGAAAATTGAAAAAAGCAAAATACATTTTTTGGAGTTCAGCATGACCTTAGTATAAATGTTCGCATATATTTATGTGCTTACATTAATAAACTATTATCTTTTGAAATAATAATCACAAATTTCTGTAAATAATTTTAAAATATTTATCTTAAATTTTATTTTGATATGTTTAAAGAGATTATTATTTTCTCGTTGTTAGCTTATAAAAAAAATATATTAATAATTAAAATATACTACTTTGTGTAAAATGGACGGAATGTGACTTTAACTAATAAGAGCAATTTGTCTCCTACTAATTTCGTAAAATTTTGGAAAAACCCAAAGCTCCAATAAGCATTAGAGTTGCCCATAAAGATTTCGATATGTTTAAAGATTCGGCGCTATTGCAACTATCGCCGGCACAATAACATTCTTCCCAGTAGACACCATTTTCATAGACACCCCAATTACAAACACCAGTGACACCAGTATCAGCCACTGAGGCACAACGTCTAATAACCTGACGCCAACGACCATCCCCTTAAAAACGAAATAAAGAAAATTTCATCAAAAAACCCTTTAACTAAAATCTATAACTTACATATAAAACCACGAGGGCCTTGTTGCACCACTTTCATACAAAATGAACCAGGCATATGAGATTCATCACTGTTGCATTCAATGGGAATATGTTCGGTTTTATTAAATTTTTTGTAGGCTCCACAACTATCGTAACCTTTGCGATCCTGATCTGAAGAACACTGATAGCAACGTATGGCCCAGGAACCTTTTTATTTGAAAGAAAAAGGATATAAAGTTAAAATTTGTTAAAAACTCTCAAAGTTAAACCACACCCTAAATTGCGGTTTCTTCCAAATTTCTTAAATAGTTTTTCTTTTCTCACCTGTTATTGTTGCAATAACTAATAAAAGTGTTGTATATGATGTTATGGCTTTCATTTTTTATTAATTAATAAAGATTTGAGCGTTTAAATTGTGTGTAAAAAAAATAAACAAACAGTAAATATGTAAATGAATGAAGGCACTTGTTCTAACAGTGTGTGTTTTTTTTTATTTAACAATGTTTTTAATTGTTAGAGCTGTCAAATCATAAGCTACAGTTTTTACAGAGGTCGTTTTTACACAGTTTAGTAAACTTTTTATACCATCTGGGTGTCGTATTAGGAACATCAAAGTTTAGTGGCAATTCTCCGAATTTTGTTCCTGAATTTTAAGTGAAAAGCATTTTTGTAGGAGATCTCTATTTCGCCTTCTACTTTGGGTATCTCTGCCATTCATTATCGGATTCGGATCTTGAAATACATCTAATGCATAAAAATATTACATATTTATTTACCCATTACGGGCTGATTTTTTGTTTATTAGTTTCTATGTGTATACTTACTAGGGATGCCGGTTTCATTAATTACAATTTCAGATTTAATTTTTTAAGGTACCAATTTCGATTTTTAGGTCTTACAGCAAACAAATTTTTGAGAATTTTCTGTTATTTATTTATTTATTTAATCAATGTCACTTTTTTGACTTTTTTTAATATGGAACAAATGCAATATAAGTATTTCATGGCCCATAGTAACCTCTCACTGAATTCGAAAAAACGCTGGCTTATGTCAAATTTATATGGGATTGATATAGCCTACTTTGATAGCTTACCGCATAAGTACAGTTAACATCTTCCGAAAGAGAGGTATTATCTCTTAAGTATATTATAATCTTGGCAGCCCTTGGTGTAACAACGTCTATTGCCGATAATAATGTGTACACTATTTTGACAATTGAAAAGTCGTACAACAAACAACATCACCAACATTCTTTATATTGGGCGGGTCGCTGTATTTATTAATAATTTGTTTTAATTAGTTGTTGTGCTTAAATTATATTTTCTTTGATATATTTTTGGTTTAGTTAATGAACTTAAATATTTTACAATATGAAAACCATTGAAAAAGTCTTTCTGGCAGCTTTAATAGCTCTATGTTTGGTACAAACAGGTGTGTATACAACATCATAATGATGGTGGCTTCTGTCATATTAATTTTATGTAAATTAAATTTTTGGTTTGTATTCTCCCAGTGATGAGCATAAAATGTTGGGATTGCCGATCTGATAATGATCCCAAATGTGGTAATCCCTTTGACAATAGTACATTAGTTATTACGGATTGTAGCCAGGAACCAGAGTTGGCTCATTTACCTGGTGTAAGGCCAACCATGTGTCGCAAGATCAGACAAAAAGCTCATGGTGAATGGCGTTATTTCCGTAGTTGTGCTTATATGGGTGAACCTGGTATTGAAGGTGATGAACGTTTTTGTTTGATGCGTACAGGCAGCTATAACATTTTCATGGAATATTGTACATGCAATAGTAAAGATGGTTGTAATGCGGCAGGTTTGTTAGCAGGAAATCAGGTAGCCATTGGTATTGCAACATTATTTGTGTCTTCTGTGGCATGGTTTTTGAGACATTAAAACAATAGATGGTAACAAAAAAGAGGAAACTGTGCTTCTTGCAAACAAAAAATTAACTACATACTAGAAAATAATTTAGTGCCTTTCTCGAATTGTCGTTTAGGATATTTGTAATTTTAGCATTATTATGTTAATAACATCATTATGTTATTAACAACAATTATTTACCGTCCATGTTATAAATCGTCACCAAAATGCAAAACAATGTAATAATCGAAAAACCAGACTTTTTTTTTGTTTTTAAATGATGCTAATCTCCAATCTTTTTTTTTTTTTTTTTTGAAAAATATATTTTTCGTTCTTTTTTAAGCCAAATAAGTAAAAAATCTTAATCTGACATATTATTTATGTTATACTTTAAAACGTTGTTTTCTATTTAATTTGACGATTTGTAACGTTCTATTTTACTATGTTTGTATTTTAACATACTTAGACAATGCCGTCCACATAATTTCTTTACATTCTTAAAAAATTAATATCTTTAATTCATATATTCTTATTTATAAAGTTATAGTAGTTTTATGAAACAAATTTTGTATGCAAAATTTGTTTTGTTTTAATCTCATTTAAGTTTATAAAGTGTTTATGAATTAACACTTAAGTATTTTACAATTTTTAGAATTTTGAATATTATATTTATCTTAAGCTACAAATTTTAATATACAATGTTTTTTTATATAAATATTTTATTACAGAATATTTACAAACAATACATAGATTTTTTATGTAAACCAAATAAATTTACTTTTATATATATAGTAATCTACTTGTTTATTTTAACCAAGATTAACAACAAAACTCAAGAAGTTAATTATGTAAAAATGGATTCTGAAAAATTGTATCTGAAGTAATGTAAGCGTAAGGTGCTAAAGTACATCAAGTGCAAGGAAATTGATGTATTACCTGTGGCCAGATTCTATAAAATGAATATCATTTATCGTCCACTTTCGAAGTTAAATTTCTACAATTTTGAATAAAAATTTTAAACTGTTACAAATTTGTAAAAAGACAGTAATTTTCAATCTTATAATTCAACAGTTTGGTAAGTAACATCTTTAATATAGTAGAATTTTAACTTTGAATGGGAACGATAATTGTCGATCGTCTTATAGAATTTGGGCACTGGTAATAAGTATAATAAATACCAACATCTTACCAAGGCTTTGCTGGGCATCAATTTAAGTGTGAGGGTTTTTTCTGTAGAAAACATCTCAACATTTTAAGAAAGTTTTTAGACCGTTGCATTTTCAGTCAGATTTTGATATCCTTTGATACTAAGGACTGATTCTTATAGAATTCATGCAGGCTCTCAGAATTTTTCCTTTAAAACCTTAATAAGCAAAATTTACATGAGTAATTTGGAAATTTTTGGGTAGTATCTACAACCTTTGTATGTAATTTTGAAAATATATCTTGTGACAACACTGAGCATAAGCATCTTAAAAATTTTAATAAATTAGAACTTTAAAATTTTTAGATTTCAGAATTATTTTTAGAAATTTTTTGCATATAGATAATATCACACACACTGTATCGATAACTATGACGAACGGTATAGTTGAGACAAATTGGGTTTTTGTAGCGTTTCCAATTCTGTTAATCGTTTAACCAATTCTTCGACTAATCGCCTTTATTTCGGTTAATGTCGAAAACTCATAATTATTCAACCCGAATAATCGATTAAAATATGTCGATGAACCGGTTAAATTTTTAAATTTCTTAACTTTGGCAATAAAATAGTAGAAAAAAAACATCAACTAAAATACAATCAAATTATTTTCAAATCGGCTGATATAATATAAAGGAAATAATATATCCAATTCTTATTTTTGTTTCAATTCCTTTAAAAAAATAAATTTTAAATAATATAAAATTATATATTTTCATTTCCATAAAATTTAAAAAGAGTTTTCAACCTCCCTATACATGTAATTCGAGCTGACAAATGATCTCATCAGAACGCGAAATTTCAGAGCATTTCATTTCTAAGCAGAGCTTTAACAAAAACCTGTTTCTCCTTAGCACTGAAACACGTGACTATGTGTATTTCTAACAAGCACTATGACGTTACTTATGTTATAAAATAATAATATAAAATTGATTTAAATTCGAAAACTTTATTTTTAAAAAACAGCTTTATGGAAAAAATATAAAAAACTAAAAAATAACATGGAATTTCGTTTCTAATTTGATTTATCAACAAATTTTGATGAAGAAGGAACTTCAGTAGAATTAAGTTGTTTAGTCAAAAATATTTAAGAACTCGTTTATTCTTATCGGTGAGGACTTGTCAGGTATATGCGTGATTTTTATTTATTTTTAATAGATAAGCTCTCTAACCCTCTTAACAGTGCCAGTTCTATCAAACTGTGCATTTCGCAAATATTATTCATACAATATTTTTAAGAATTTGTTATTGAATTTTTTTTGCAGGCAGCTCTTGTTTATTTAGGCATTTTTTTATTCTGGACAGTATCCTATAAAGAAACTAAAAACCAACTTTATCGACAAAATGTCCCACTTCGGTAAAACACTATCTACACTGCGTTTTGAAGCGTTTACTTCCTGAAGAACACGCGTGACATTTCGTTTTTAAAAAGTCGTCAGATTCTTCTGAAAAAATCAAAGATTATAAGACACGATTCTTTAACAAATCTCCGGATGCTTTAAATTGTCCTAAACAAACCAATGTAATAGACTAAACTTGACATTTCAGCAAAAAGCAACTATATGTGTTCTTATTGATGAAAGAAATACATTAATTTTACATTAAACGATTAATCGCACATTTTTTCCAATTAATCGACTCGAATAACCGATTAGTTAATTATCTTCATTTTTCGAATAAAGACCTAACCGATTAACCGGCAGGGTTGAATAATTGAAAACACTAGTTTTGTGGAAATCATATTGTTTAAACTTTAAAACAGTTTAATGTAATGTAAGTGTCCCTAAATTTAACTTTTCCTTTTTTTTAACGTTTTCATATTAAATCCGTTTTCCTTATAATTTTTTATTTTATATTTTTACTTATTTACAAACCGAAACATTTGAAATATTTCATCTATTAAATACTTAAAATTAAAAAACAAAGTGCATAGATACTAAAGCTAAAATAGCAGATAATCCGATGATCATAAGGCGACCAGCCCCAGAGGAATTACATAAATCACCACTGCAAATATAACACTTTTCTACTTCACGACTATGGGATACAGAGCAAACATCCGCTTTTGTGCCCACAACTTGGAAGTGACAGTCACGTGAAACAATAGTGCCAGCTTTGTCTGAAAATTAAATGATATTAAAACAAAATTATAAACATTTTTAAATATAATACAGAATTAAGGTGAATTTTAATGAAAACCAAGTAAAAAAAGGCTTAAATTTGGCTGTGCCGAATCTTTGAATACCCTCCACCAATATCCTAAAAAAATGTTCTCTACTGGATTTGATACAAATAATGTAAAAAAACATTTGAAGTAAAATTATGGAGGTGAAAAAAATTTTTTGAGGTTAAATACTCTTTTGGTAAAAAAAAAATTAAGGTGAAAAATTTTTTTGCGGTGAAAAATTTTTTGTGGTGAAAAAGAAATTTTGTGGTGAAAAAATTTTTTAAGGTAAACAAAATATTATTCACTTCCAAGCGACTGTTGAAAAAATATATTATGTACCAGTCACTACAATGAATTGTACTAAAATACACCAATCTTTACATTTTCACTCATAACCGCTTAATCGATTTTGCTCATTTTCAATAGCAAACTGCTCAGGAGGATGTCCAATAATCTAGGTAAAAATGAAGATCCCCGCGTGCTTCTTCGCGCCATGATCGCCATTTTAGCAGAGGTACATTGCTAATTCGACTTGAAATCGCATAAGGATCATGAATATATATACTTTTGTGGTCTTAGACCTATATTTCGACATGTTACAAACGGAATGACAAACTGATATATACACTCACCATACATGGTGGAGTGTATAAAAACCAAAGCTTTTCAACACTAGCTCAATAGTGTAATGGTGGTGGTGTAATAGATAAAGTAAACAATCTTGAAACTTGATTTCAGTAATGCGTAAATTAAGCAAGACCTTTTTGTGCCATAAGATAAATATTTGTACAATATTACTTATTATTTTACTTATTTAAATGAACGCCCAATTTGTTATTATTTTTCGTTTGTCTCTATCTATTAACATTTACCAATGCCAAATTCATAACAAGCCATAAATGAAATGACATCACTGTATTTTGGATGAATGTGTTCGGGTGGAGGTGCTTTGAGGTGTTGATTTGAATTTTAATTTGTGTTTGTTTTTGTTATGTTTTTTTAAAAAATTTTCCAAAAATAAATATTATCAATTACTTACCACTTGTTTGCACTTTATTACATTTGGTTACTGGCATAAATTGTTCCATTGAATTGGGTTTTGATACCATTTCGCAATCGACTATTCTAATATTGGACTTTTCATCAATTACTTCATTGATGCAATTGGGATCGGTAAGAGATTTACACTGATAACATTTGATGGCATTTGCTAAAGTATAATAAAGAAAACAAAATTGAAATTTCGAACAGTTATTAATTAAGCAATGTAGTAAAAACAGTTAATAAATAATAAAAAAAATTGAAATCTCATGTTGGGCGCCACATTAGGTTGCTTTCAATGTGAGACTCTAAAATAGATATGCGTCATTTTACACCTACAAAATTATGTCGAAAAAATTAACAGTAATTGCAGTTGTTTTTCTATGTAACAATGCAAAAAAAAAAAGAAAATAACTAACGAAAAGTACCAACAGTTGTTTAAAAAAGATATTTTGATATAAAAGATATTTGATATTTTTTTGTCATTAAACAGCTAAATTTTATTACTTATTTTAAAATAAAAATTTCGTAGAATTTTTGTGAATTCTTGTTTAGTTTATATTATTTATTTTTTATACATACATTATTAGCTTTTAAATAAAAAATCAGACAATTTTATACAATCTACAATGCATAAAAACTAGTGTTTCTAATTATTCGGCCCTGCCGGTTAATTGGTTAGGTCATTATTCGAAAAATGAAGAAAATTAATTAATCGGTTATTCGATTAATCGGAAAAATTGGCTATTAATCGTTTAATGCAAAATAAATGTTTTTCTTTCATCAACAAGAATACAAAGAGTTACTTTTTGCTGAAATATCAAGTTAAGTTTATTGCATTGGGTTCTAAAGGGTTTGTTTAAGACAATTTAAAGCATCCTGATATTTTTCAAAGAAACATTCATGCCTTATAATCTTGGGTTTTTTTCAGAGGAATCTGACGACTTTTCAAAGAGAAAATGTGAGAAGTATTTAGTGGAAGTAGACGCTTAAAAACGCAGTGTAGATAGTGTTTTACCGAAGTGGGACATTTTGTCGATAAAGTTGTCTTTTATTTTTTTTTATAAGACACTGTCCAGAATAAAAAAAAAAAAAAAAAAAACACCTAAGAGCTGCCTTCAAAAAATACGGAAGAGCTGCCTTCAAAAAAACAAGTTCTTAAAAATATGGTATGAATAAAATTTGCAAAATTCGCAAACAAAGTTTGAAAGAACTGTTTCCTGTAGTAAACCTGGTTTAAGCTTAAAAGTTAAGGAGATTATCTATTAGAAAAGATATAAAAATCACGCCTATTGCAATAAGAGTATTCTTAAATATTTTTGACTAAACAATTTTAATCTACTGATGTTCCTACTTCATCAACATTTGTTGATAAATCGATAAGAAACAAAATTCCGTATTATTTTTTAGTTTTTATAAATTTTTTCATAGAATTTTAAATGACATTTTTTTTAGAAAATACAGATATCGAATTCAAAGCAATTTTATATTATTATTTTATAACATAAGTAACGTCATAGTGCACCGATAAGAATAAGAGTATTCTTAAATATTTTTGACTAAACAATTTTAATCTACTGATGTTCCTACTTCATCAACATTTGTTGCTAAATCGATAAGAAACAAAATTCCATATTATTTTTTAGTTTTTATAAATTTTTTCATAGAATTTTAAATAACATTTTTTTTTAGAAAATACAGATTTCGAATTTAAAGCAATTTTATATTATTATGTTATAAGTAACGTCATAGTGCTTGTTAGGAATAAACCTAGTCATGTGTTTTATTGCTAAGGAGAAAAATATATAATTTAATAGGTTCTTCGTTAATGCTCCGCTTAGAGGCTTTAGCTTTTCTAAAATTTCGGGTTCTGATGATATCTTTTGTCAGCTCGAAATACATGTATACGAAGGTTGAAAGATCTATTTAAAATTTTTTGGACATTTAAATATAAAATTATATTATTTAAAACTTATTTTTTAAAGCCTATATAACATTTACTTTGATTCAGTCGATTTGAATATAATTTGATTGTATTTTGGTTAATGTTTTTTCTACGATTTTCTTGCCAAAGTTAGGAAAATTAGGAAGAAAAATTCATATTAAAAATTTAACCAGTTAATCGATATATTTCAATCGATTATTCGGATCGAAAAATTATTTGAGTTTTTAATTATTCGACATTAACCGAAACAGAGTGTTTCCAATTCGGTTAATCGATTAACCGAATTGGAAACACTAATAAAATCTTAATAACAGAATCATCATATAAATATTTTTTAAATCAAAATAAATTTTTTTTTACTAAAATAAATAATTATAATACCTGAAAACATTAACTTAAAAATAATAGTTTTACCAGTTTGTCAGTTGTTTCAAAATATTTGTAGCAAAAATTTGTCAATTATTTTTACGAATTTGCCAGTTATTTTTATAGTAAACAGTTAAAAATAACTACATTTTTAATTGTTTTAAAGGTAAATAAATACCTTCGCCACCTCTTTAACTGCATATTACTTCTGTTTTTACTTTTTTACTGCCATTTTAAGAAGATTCTACAGAAAAATCTTTTTTGAAATATAGGTCTGTTTGTTTACATTTCTAGTGAAAATTACTAAGCTTCGAGAGGTATAAAAAGTGGTAAAAATACATTGGCAAATTTCAGACCTAATACGAATTTCAGAAGAAAAAAAAACTAATGAAAATGGTAAAGAAAAGTATTTTGTAAAGCCCGTATGACAATTGCTAGATTTTTTTTATTGATTTTGTATTGACGAAAAATTTATGAATTTTCTTATGGTAGAATAATAAGTGTGAAGAGCTCAACTATAGAGAATAAATGAGTATTTGTCAAATGGATGTCAGTAAGGCAGCGCTTCCATTTGATATATGTACATTGCTGTCAATATCAACCCAATACAAAATAAATGCAGACGCAAAGGGGCTTAAACAAACAGATTTATGCCCGATTACTCAATGTGTTATTAAAATTTAGCTAGGTTGCAAAAATGAGGAATCGAAGCCCGAAAGTGAGCTCTCATGTAGATTTGAATTTTTTCTAGGGATCAAAACACTTCGTTTACCTCAAAGACTCGCCATTTTCCCGTGCTCGCGACCGGCTGACTCCAGTCAAGACAAGACTTCTTAAGAACACCTTGTGCTTTACTATCAGAGAACTGCATTTGCTGATTGTAAAACGTTCATACGCAATCAACACAAGAATAAATATGTGTTTGCGTTCAAACGCTGAATATACTCCAACACACATATTTGTTGATGATTTTAAATCAATCAAATGACGTGCAAATTGTTTTGCCACTGATTTATAATCATAGGTCGTTGTTAAACCATTGATTTTATTCTGCTCATTGGAGCCAACAATAATAATTTGTATGTAGAATAAATCATAAAAAACAACAAACAACGTGATGAGTGTAATCATAGTTAAAACAAAATAGTTTCTTATCTATAAAAAGGGGGTGGTTTTGTAGAAACACATTTAATAAATGGTATATGAACATTAGGGTGGGTCTAAAATACGTTTTTTTAGAATTTTTATAAGAAATACCAAAAATATTGTTCTTTGTGAATTTTTTTTTTCAATTTAGGTCGACATCTCATGCTCGCCTAATCCGGTTTAAGTTAAATAATGCCTAATTTTCCAATCAAAATAGATGAAAAAAAATTTAGACAATATTTAAATTTTTCCGGATTAGGCAAGCCTGAGATATCGACCTAAATTTTTTTCCAAAAAAATATTTATATTTCACCAAGAAGAATATTTTTATTACTAATAAAAATTCTAAAAATCGGATTTAAGTCCCTATTTCTATTTTGTTTTAATTATGAATACACTTTACGCGTTGTTTGTTGTTTTTTCTGATTTATTCAACGCTGATTAAATTTGCAGTAAACATAATCGACATATGATTCAAACTGATCCGAATTACGCGTTCAGTAACATGATGCTGATTTTATTCTACGGTGAATTTTGTTGAATTATTAAATGTGAACAAGAATTTTTGTGTATGATTAAATCAAGAAAAAAACTGGTTTTGCAGTTCTCTGTTTACTATCAAGATTAACCAGCAAACGAGAGGCAGGTTAAAAAATTTAACTAAGAGTTAAGTTCAAATTGTATAAGGTAAACAATAACATATATAAGTCAAAGTCCCAGTTAAAAGCTAACTTAACATTGCATTGATGGGGCTTTTGTTTAATCAAATGTCATTTTTAAAACGAAGGTGTCAAGTGTGATATACATATAACTTTTTCAATATTATATATTTATAAAACCTTGAAATAGTCATTCGAGACAAATTGATATACAATTGATAATCTTTATAAAACATATGTAAATTAATATGTACAAAGCTTTTTTTGCTGTAAGTAAGGTGAGAATTTGGAAAAAGTTGTGAAACTTCTACATTTGAATAAATAATTAACATTAATTATAACTGGTATTTAACGAATGTATTCCAATGACGCAAATAGTAACACAAATAATAATTAAAATTTTCGATTTTTTACACCTTTAAAAAAAATACAATTGTATCGATTGCATATTTTTTTGAATAGAAACTTACCACTGTGTACTAGACACAGAGCAAAAATACCGAATAAAGCCAAAATATTTGTATGCATATTTTTTTAATTATTTTTATGTATTTGAAATAATAAATATGTGAGTTTATTTATAACTGATTTGAATATTTATTTATTTTTTTGTTTTTCAACCGCTGCGATGTTTTCCGTTACAAAGTTAAAAAACAACTAAAAGTTGTTTATAAAAAAAATGTATAACTTCGTAATAGAAATTGAAAGCTGTTTGCGGCTGCTTAATAAAAGAAAACAAAAGCAGATTTTTAGCTTAACATTTTAGCACTTTTTGTTATTTAGATGTATAGTCTAAAATATTTAAAGCGAAAAATCAACAGAGCAATAGACAGACAGAAAGATACAAAAATATACGTTTTAAGAAACTTGAAATAAATTCTTATTATATGAGAGCGATACATATTTATATCCAGTTTAGACGACTTATGAGATCATTACTCTGCTTCGTGTAAACTAATACCACACCATGACGATGTCTCTCACGTCGTAAAAAACGTTCTCTTAGTTTTGTATGTGCAGATTTCAAAGGTTCAGCATCTTTTTAAATTGGATTTTTTGCGATTCCAATTGAATTTCTTTGCAAATCCAATCAGTTTTTAGCAGCTTTCCCAATTGGATTTGGAAAAAAGGTTTAAAAACAGGGGAATTTACTCAAATTTTTGCAGAAATCAGGGAAATTTGCTCAATTTTCCCCTGTTTTCTCAAAGTTTCCGAACCTTTGTATTCTGTATAAAATTTTATTTGGCTGCTGACGGCGTTGCATCCTCTATACTATTCTTCCTCTATGCTAATACCATCAGGCATATCACAGGATTTTTTTCGGAATTGATTTGATTTTGTAATTACAGTTTGTTTTCCTTCTGGATTTCTAGTTTAGGCTTTTAAGGACAATTTTGTGTTGTATGTTAAATCTTCTTCAGAAAACGTAAATAGTAAGAAAAAATCGTTTTCGTTCCAAAGTGCATTTCATATTTAGAGGAACTTAAAAAACTATAAACTAACATTTTAGAGTTTACGGGGAACAAAAAAATATCTGAAGAAGTGAAATCATAAAAATTTCATACTAAATGTGTGTAAAAACTTAAAATATGCTAATATTTTTTTCAGCGTAAAATTACTAAGAACAGTAGTCTTAACTAATGAATAGGTATAGTTTTTTTATATTTGGTTTAAATATGCAAAAATAAAATAGAAAGAATCTGGAGAAGAAAATTTCGTTTTCAATTTAACTTTTGAACCAAATTGAGGTCCAACATGCCTGTATGTTCTCGTAGTATTCCAGCGATTAAACAATTTTCAATATCAGTGGTTAAAAATACATCGTGGGTCATAAGTTGGTAGCTCGTAACTGGCAGTAAAATTCAAACTTGAGATAAGCATGTCCGCGTGACACTTTCTTGATTTTGTATTTTGCTATGGGAAAATAATGAGTGTGAAGAATTCAACTTCATGTATATAATTAATCAGTATCTGTCAAATGTAGTCGATAAGGCAGTGCTCCAATTTGATGTCAATATCAATCCAATACAAAATAAATCTAGTGTCATACTGGCTATATCACACATTTCTGACATTTAAATCCCTTTATGTATAGCAGTTGCAAAACAATTGTGTGTACATATGGGGTTAAGTTGACGACATATTTAAAATACAAAAAAAAAATGAATTAAGGTAATGGTTCCAGATCACGTTTTCTTCATTCATTCACTAATTTTACTCACGACGAACGTCTCTTTGAAACCCCATGTAAAACAATTCAAAGCTTTTAATACAAATACTTTGGCAAAAGATGTTGAATGTAATTTTAAAATTCACCACAAAATTTAAACGAGTTTCTTACAAACTGTTCTCTAGATACTTTATTAATACCTGTGAGTCTGTAGGCTAAAAAAATCACCTAAAAACAATCTAGTTGTTATTGTATTCATATCATAGAGGAAGAATAGTATAGAGGATGCAACGCCGTCAGCAGCCAAATAAAATTTTATACAGAATACAAAGGTTCGGAAACTTTGAGAAAACAGGGGAAAATTGAGCAAATTTCCCTGATTTCTGCAAAAATTTGAGTAAATTCCCCTGTTTTTAAACCTTTTTTCCAAATCCAATTGGGAAAGCTGCTAAAAACTGATTGGATTTGCAAAGAAATTCAATTGGAATCGCAAAAAATCCAATTTAAAAAGATGCTGAACCTTTGAAATCTGCACATACAAAACTAAGAGAACGTTTTTTACGACGTGAGAGACATCGTCATGGTGTGATTCATATGTAATTTTGAATAATATTTTGTTTTGCTCTCTACATTCGTCGTTACGTGAAGGCTTGTCAGACTTGGGGTTTTGTCGCTAAATTTGGGTTTTTTTGTTGTTCTTGGTGACAAAAATTTACAATTGAGGACACGGGATTTAAACAAATTTTGGGAATTTTTAGGTGATATTTAAAATTTTAAAAAAAGAAATTTTTACCCCGCTTTGCCACATGCAAGTGCAAGAGCCAATTTACACAGTGATTTTGTTGCATGCAATTATTGCGTGCAATTCTTGTTTCTGGCGAAAGGGGTAGAGAAGCAAGCGGGGCAACAAATAAGGCACGGTTTTCGTTTTTCGTGCATGTTTCTTTTATTTCTATTTCGCACTCATATATGTATTCTTCTTTAGCATTAAAAAAAATAAATAGAACCGTTTCTATTAGGTGACAGCAACGCATTTACCGCCTGTTGGCTTGACAGCATTTTGCTCATCATATAAAATGTATGGGAAAACAAGTTTTACTACCAGCGGCAACTTTATTCGATGCGTTTAATTACTACAATGGGGGTGAAGTCAACTAAATATGTCATACTAGTTGTGTTTATGTAGCAAGCTATCAAAGTAGATTTATGTCATTCCCATATAAATTAGGCATAAGCCAACGTTAACGTTATGTTAAATTTGTATGAGAATGACCAAAGCAAACGTGAATAGCTTCCCCCATAAACACAGCATTATACATCAAAAATTATACACACCAATGACAGATGCCAAAAAATTAATTTCGAACCGTATGGTTTTGTTTACATGGTGGTAATGCGAAGAAACAGATAGCAATAAAAGCATATCGTTTTTTTAACATTTTCAAACATTTGCTTTGTTTTTCTTTTGGCCATATTGCCACAATTAACTGTTTCAAAGGTTCAATTAGACTTGCCATAACCATAGAAAACAGCTGTTCAAACCAATCTTATGGTATACAATGTTATCGATTATTGGTGACTTGACATAACGCCGCATACGTGTACTAACAAATTTCCCTTAAAAGTAAATTGGTTTCTCTTGTTCATCTACTTTCTTGGTGGTTGGTAAAACAGCAGCTGTTATTAGTTTGTGGTGATTTTTTTTTTGTACGCAACACGGACTGCTAGTAATTTGTTTATAATTAAAAAATATTAATAAATTGCTACCAAAATAAAAGAAACATGTCTGATAATCAAGAAAATTATACAGAAAATGCATCAAACAGTTCAATAGAATTAAATGGAGAGACATCAACTGAAAAACGTATTGCTCTTATAACCGGTATCACCGGACAGGTAAACTAAAATCAATCTACTAAAATATTTAATTTATGATAATTCTTTGTTAGTGGCAAAAGACAGAAATGAAAAAAAAAACAATACTTGTGAAGTCAATATGAATAATTTTACGTGTTTCCAACAAGAATTTAAAAAGGTTTAGGCCCCATTCAAACCGTAGTCCTCATATGCAATAAAATGATATCAAGAAATTGTCAATCTGAATTCATCACAAGGAAGGGGGTGTAATTGCAATATTATTTTTTGAACAAATCGCGCGATAATCACAGGGTACCAGCTTTTGGCTTTTCTCGGGTTTCAAAACCCTCTACTTAGGACCATGTTTTTTTATCGGGAGAAAGTTATATTTTGGAAACCTGAGAAAATTGTCCTTAATTTCAGTACCTACACTTATATGTTGGATGAAGTGGTTTGAGTTTTATGTCGTCCTGCACTAATGTAATTAAATTTATTGTGCACCCTCTGCTTAATCTAAGTTGTATACAGTTCTTAGTAATTAGACGTACCAATTTTCAGAGTATCTGAAGTCACCGTTCGAAAAAATTATTTTCCCAATGTTTATTTTAGATACGAATCCTACAAATGTAGGTCTCACATTTATTTATTTGATTTACATCAACATTTTTTGTTTTTCTCAGGATGGATCGTATTTAGCTGAATTTCTTTTAGAAAAGGGCTATGAAGTTCATGGTATTATTAGACGAGCGAGCACTTTCAATACATCGCGCATTGAACATTTATATGCTGATCCCCAAGCACACAAGGGTGGCTCCATGAAACTACATTACGGTGACATGACTGATAGCAGCAGTTTGGTTAAAATTATTAATATTGTTAAACCAGAAGAAATCTATAATTTAGCTGCGCAATCACATGTCAAAGTATCATTTGATCTTAGTGAATACACCGCCGAGGTAGATGGTGTTGGGACTTTACGTATATTGGATGCTATACGTACATGTGGTATGGAAAAAAAAGTGAAATTTTATCAAGCATCGACATCGGAATTATATGGCAAAGTTTTAGATACACCACAAAATGAACAAACCCAATTTTATCCAAGATCCCCTTATGGTGAGTTATGTACATACATACAGCTGCTGTCAATAACTGTGATTTTCATTTGAAGAGAGTCATAATGTAGGAACAGCTCTTAAAATAATATAAACATTTTTTTTTTTTTTGTTTAGCTTGTGCCAAAATGTATGGTTTTTGGATTGTCATCAATTATCGTGAAGCCTATGATATGTTTGCATGTAATGGTATATTGTTTAATCATGAATCTCCTAGGCGTGGGGAAAATTTTGTAACACGAAAAATTACACGTTCGGTCGCAAAAATTTATCTTAATCAATTGGAATATTTCGAATTGGGTAATTTAGATTCGAAACGTGATTGGGGTCATGCCAAGGATTATGTAGAAGCCATGTGGATGATGTTACAACGCGAAACACCCGCCGATTATGTTATTGCCACCGGAGAGGCACATAGTGTACGTGAATTTGTTGAAGCCTCATTTCGTTACATAGGACGACAAATTGTATGGCAGGGCGAAGGTGTTAATGAAGTTGGAATAGAACAAGATACTGGTATTGTACGTGTACGTATTAATTCGAAATATTTCCGACCC
The DNA here is from genome assembly GCA_949748255.1 of Eustalomyia histrio. Classification (NCBI taxonomy): domain Eukaryota; kingdom Metazoa; phylum Arthropoda; class Insecta; order Diptera; family Anthomyiidae; genus Eustalomyia; species Eustalomyia histrio. Next base: position 43,592,044 of record OX456526.1, on the reverse strand, counting down.
ACCGAAGTTGATTTTTTGTTGGGCGATGCTTCAAAGGCAAAACGTGAATTGAACTGGACTCCTAAAGTAACTTTCAATGAATTGGTAAATGATATGATGGCTGCCGATATTGATTTAATGAAAAAGAATCCAATTGCGTAGAAATTTAACATCTTTTTTTTTTGATGGCGATGAATGGTGTATAACAGGAAATACATTTTACTTTTTTGCCTTTTGTATGTGATTTTCTTATGACTTGCTGCTTTTCTATAACAAGTATAATTTCAAGCACAAATATGTTTTAATTTTTCTGTTTTATAGACGTGTTTTAAAATTTTTTATTCAATTAAGGATTCATTTTTTACATTCCTTGATAAACTATATTTCAGCAATATTATTTTATAGTTTATAATTACTATCATGCGCTTTTTTAATTCTATTATATGTACCATTATTAATTATATTATTATTTACTATTGTATAAAATTTAAAAAAATTAAACATTAAAAAGTCATACTATATATGATTGATTTAATAAATAATAAAACAATACATTATTTATAAATAAACGTGTTTAGTGAAAACATAAATGGTATTAAAATGTTAAAACATATTTGTAAAATGAATTGCAATCAAACATTTTGATAAGCTCGAAAAATGATTCTGCAATTATTATACCATCCACCTTTTTGAAATGTCGAAATTTTAAATATGTTCATCCGATGTTGTTTTGCTATGTCTTTGAAATGAAACAACATAATTTGAATATTATTTAAAACCTTTAGTTTTGTTCCATTAATATTTAATTACCGCATTTTTCCTCGTTCTGGAGAGAACTTCGGACGATAAACATATGTGACTTGTTCATATAGACAAGTACTTACAAACAAATTGCTCTTTACAAGCGTTTACAAAGCCTTAAAAATCTTTGCTTTACCAATTTCTTTTTGGCCAACGGTTTAATGACATAAACACCTCTAATGTTGGCAAATCATTGCAAATCAATCACTCCTCGCAATTGATGTTTTATTGGTACCGCAGTAAAACAAGGCTTTGGTAACTCTTTAGTTTCGGCAATTTCTGAATGGGTATTTATACTAAAGGTCCCTGCTCTTTACTAATAAACACATATTTCATTTGTTAGCTTTTGTTGTTTTTAATATTTTATTAAATTAAAAATACAAAAATTTCAAAAATTTGTATGAAAAATATTTTTGTTTTACATTTAAAATAGAAAAGACAATAATTTTCAACACTTGGCAGCATTTTTATCTATTCCTTACACATTGACTACCAAGGCACATTCAGCATATAAGATGCGGGCCCCATAATTTTTCTGCGTAATCTCATCGAAAACGTCAATATTGGAATTTAGGGCGCTGCCAGTAATATTTACTGCTTTGAAACATTTTTTTTTACAAATAAGTATGCATGTGCCGCCTACCAATTTTTTTTAATGCAGGGCGATGTCGGACATATATGCACGACACAAAACATTCTCATAAAAATGCAACAAATTGGGTTTGCTATATATTTTTTTCTTATTACGTGCTCAGTAAGCAAGAAGAGTTGATCGCAATATATTATTCCATAATATTTGTCTTATTATACGAGATGGCGAAAAGGAAATTTTTATCGGATACTGAGTTGGAAAAAATACTCGAAAGTGATAAAGAATGGGAAGATAACAGTTCTGATGACTCTGTAAAAGATCATTTATATAATCCTTATTATTCTCACTTAAATAAAATACATTTAATAAAAAAATTCAATTAATTTTTAAGCTGCGCCGAAACAATTGTTAGAGAAATTTCATGGAGGCCATAATACATCATATTACTGCAATAAAATCGTATTTATTGTCAACCACTTTTGTGTGACGTGGCTAGAGAGAATAAAAGTCGCGTCGGATATATGTGTCCGACGTGGCAGTGAATGTGTTAAGTTTTAAGTAGCTGTATGTACAACTACTTTTATATTAGCAAGTCTATATCTATTTAAATTTGTATGAAATATTTATATAAAATTCGTAAAAACAAACCTCAACAATACATATATAATGAGATAAAAAAGAATATTGCATTTTTATCTTCAAAATTGTTCTAAGTAATATTCGTCCCTGTCTCAAAAATTCCTTTTTACTATCTGGTTTGCTCTAAACAGATGGTTTGAGCTGTTTAAATAGTTATCATAAAGATAATCTGGCAGCATTTATTTATAACTTTAAATAGATCCGTTATATGACTTTGTATACAAAAGCTTTATTTGTACTTAATCCTTCATTATTTATTCTTAGTTCATTCAACTACCTTTGCACTTTTCTTTTTTAGTTTCTTACGATTCCTTCAAAACAGCGGATGTGTTTTCGTGTGCTCCGTCAATAAATTGTTCAAAAATCTGTAAAAAGTATAAAAAATACGCATACAAATTAATAAAAATATTAAATAATATAAATAAATCTATATTTTGTAAAAATAAATGCATAAATATGTTAAAAAAGTTGTATTTTTCCCAGTACATGCAGTAGTAGCTCTGTCCACGGCAATCTTGTGTATATTTTAAGAAAAAAGTTTGTTGTTGTTTTATTAGTAATTGTTTTTTTAATTAGCAATAGTCTATCTGTCTTTGCAGTGTTATTGTTTTTTTGACAGTTCATTTTAGTTTTGCAATAAGTGCGCGTATTTTGCAAATTTTATTAATAATTGTTTTAAAAACCGGGGTAAAATTAAAAAAATATCGATAAATTATATAAAATAAACGCAAGTGCTCTAATTTGTTTAAAAACCGGGGTAAAATTAAAAAAATATCGATAAATTTATATAAAATTAACGCAAGTGCTCTAATTTGTTTAAAGTTTTAAAGAAAAGTATAAAAAATATCGCATTATGAAAATTAAAATAAATTGCATAAAATAAAAGTAAATTATTATGGCCTGTTGAAAATTATATAAAAGTGTTTTTAGTGTTTAATATATTTAAAATAATATGAAATTAGAATCGGCGATAATGAAAAGTTTTTCTAAATATATTGGTAAGTGATTTATTTTTTGGTAATAACAAAAAAATTAAATTTTCCATGTTTAGCACAGACTCTATAGATAGGATACCAATGCCAGATATATTGTCAGTTAATTATTGGGTAAAACCAATTCAAAAAAAAAATGAGTTAGGAATGGATTATATGAATATGAGCTTTGAAAAATTTTGAATTTCCTGGCGTAATAGCACTTAAATGATGCATATTTTTAAGCTGATTATGTGAAAAATAACAAACAATTTTTTTATTCAAAAACTGATTCTACAGGATCCGATTCCATGGAACAATTTCACTAAACTTAAACGAAAGGGATCGGTTGCTTTTAGAACAATTTCACGCAAAGCCAAAGTTATTGGTTGTTCTATAACCGTGTTTTGGAAAATAATAATTTGCTGCGTTCTAAATAAATGTCTATTAAGAGTTTTTAATATTGTATATACATATATATATTTCTTTGTCTGTACTTTTTTGGGAGGTTTTTAAACAAAATTGCAAAAACTGTAGGTTTTCTCCTTTATTTTTGCAACAGAATTTGAAAACTCCCGTTTAACATAGAGCAATTTTGTCGCGGGGATTCTTTCAATTCTCTTTTTAAGTTGTTTACACAGATAAATTTTTCACCAATTTTCGTCTACATTTGGTTTAAAATTAATGAAAAACAAAACGAAGAATGAAAAAACAAAACGAGAACAAGCAACTCCGTACCAATTACCACACTTCTTTCCCCTCTCTCCCACAAACTCAAGAATTTTTCTTTTTTGCCAACTCGGCTGTTCTTGATGAAGCGCACTCTGACTGTTCAATTGTGGGTCACTTTTTCGAGCATTGCTTGCTGTATGTCACGAAATAATCGAGAAGTTTCGGATCGCATAACCCCGATGGTTGCGGTCGCCGTATGGTACGTAGCGCCATCCTGTTGAAACCACATCTCGCCCGGATCAATGTGATCCATATTTTCCAGCAACATATCATTGAGCTCCGGCTTCATTTTTGAAGAAATAAGGTTCAATGATGCCATCAGTGTGTTATTTGAACCAAACGGGACATTTTTCTGGATGTAGGGTTTCACTGCACATGAGGTAATTTTGTTTGTTAACACAATTTCGTCGTCTATATTTTGCGCGAGTTGATGACTGATTTTCAAAGGGTTTAAAAAATACCCTTTATTAGCAAGTAGCAGTTTGGTTGCAAAATTATATAAATAGCCTTTTTATCAAAAGTGTAGATTCCCAAAATAAATATTTTGTATATAAACTCATCGACAAAAAATTGCTTACGACCACGTTTTTCTTCAGGAATCAAATGAGCCTCCACCTTAAAATTTTGCCACAAATGTAGAGAGGCCTTAGTTTTTAAGATATATTTTTTTCAGAATTTTACAAAAATGGATTTTGAGATATGGGTCTTTGAAATTTTAGATTGTATAATTTAGAAGTTATGGGCGAATTTGTATGGATATTTTGACGTTTTTGCCAATTTTCATGACGTCATATTTCGAAAACCGAAAAAGTTTGGTGTCGGAAGATTAATTATTTCATAAACAGTACCCATTTACAATATGTATGGCGAATATCATTAAAATCGGAGATGGCAAGTCCGAAAATGACAGTTTTCTGTGCGGTTTGACATGGAATGGCCCATATGTGCCTGATTTTGACTGATGCTATTTTAACAAATTCAATCCTATTTTTTTTTTCATTCACTATTTAATTTTTGATTTGTAACCAAAGCAATCAAAATCAATTTATTTATATTATATTTTGAATTAAAATCGAAACTTTTTATCGAATTAAAAAATATACAATTATTCTGATTTCAAAATAATTATTTTTGAATGAGATAAAAAAACTGGTGCAGGGGAACATTATAATACTACGTAGATAAATATTGTGAAATCTGTTCTACCTTGAACGTTTGAGATTCAAACGGCTGTAACTCCTTCAAAAAGACAGATATTAGTGTTTTGTAAAAGCTGAAATGATCAAGTTTTTTCATTTTGCAAAAAGCTTGTTTATCCCATAAAATAATATATAATGATGTCAAGACGTAATTAAAATTCAATTAGGCTTAATTATTGACAGTTTCATTATACAAATGGGTGGCGTTTTCAAAAAATTTGCCAAATACTTATAAATTTATTTCGATAATACTTTGACTTTTAGCGTCAAGGCACACCCCATTTTCTTTTAATCTATATAATTTATAAACCAAAAACTATGATAAACATGAGCCCACAATGCTAAATAAAATAATTCCTAAAAGAACATTTTGTGAAGATGTGCCAGAGATATGCGAAAAATCTAGCATTTCACGGTATAACACATTCCCCAACAAGCCTTATGAAAGATATTTTGTAAAAATATATTTCTACAGTTTTTAATCAATTTAAATGTAAATTACTTTAATTTAGTAAATTATTTTTTTTTATTAATTTCTTTTATTAATTTTAAAGTATCAAGTAAGTTTTTGTATAAGCAGACTTATTTAAAAAAAAAAATTAAATTTTTTATAAAATTGCCTTAAATTTCTGTTGGATTATGTGTTAAAACTTATACACTTGATCTCTTAAGTTATTGTAATAACTATTTTTCTTCGCAACGAAGATTATTTAAAACGTTTAAAGAAACAGAACTACAATGGGTGTTTGTTTAAGTCAACATTATTTAGGTTTCTTGTTTCTTTCCAAAGGGATTCATCTTGGATAACCAATTGGATGAAGTAGATGTTGAGGATGATGATTCCAATTTGGTTAAAGCTTCAATATCAGCATCATTATCTGCTACAGTTTTGCCACCAGATTTATTCGAAGATGACTCGACGCCACCAGCTTCACGTATACCGGCCTGTTTTAATTGTTCAATTAACTTCATACGAAATTCGACTTTATGTGGTATTATGGTATTTTCGGCACGTATTTGAGCCAGTAATTTTTTAATGGCTTCTTCGTAAGTATAACCATACCATTCAATTTCTTCAGTTGTATACTGAAAAACAAAAAAAAAAATCGAAATGTAATGTAATATATTTCTTGGGTATGAGAATCTTCACTTACCCCTTCCAAGTAACATTTATACTCATCAAGTATACGTTGACGTTCGGTGGGTTGGTCAGCATGAGCTGGACATCCCAATAAAATATCTTGTAAAATTTTACGCTTCAATGTCAAGGCTAAAGCAGAACGCAAATCACAAGCAGGGTTCTAGAACGATGCAAAAAAAAAATAAGTATTTTAATAACAATAAGGGCGGGTAACTTATCTAACAAATAACCAGAGTAAAAGGTTAACCACAGATATTTCCACATAAGCACCAATTTAGACGGTGACTTTGTTGCATATAATTATTGTGTGCAATTTTTTTTTTATAGGCGATTGTGGTGGAGAAGCAAGCGGGGTAACATAAAAGCACGGTTTTCGTTTTTCGTGCATGTTTTTTGTTATTTCTCTTTTGCACTCATAGGTATTCTTCTTTTGTTTCTTCATTCACATTCAGTTTTAATGCAACAAAAGTCACCATATAAGTCCCATTTCAGACAGAGCAACTATTGTCGCGCAACTTTTGAGTTTGTGGGAAAGAGGGGAAAGAAGAGTGATAATTGGTACAGAGTTGCTTGTTCTCGGCAATTCGTTTTGTTTTTTTTTATTTTTCCTTTTGTTTTTTAATTCTTCGTTTTTTTAATTCATTTTAAAACAAATGTTGAAGACAGTTTATGAAAAAAGTTTTTCTGTGTGAACATAAAAGCAACTTTAAAGGAGAATTGATAAGAATCGCCGCGAAAAAAGTTGCTGTGTGAAACGGGACTTAATAGACATAACTTTGGAAGCAACTTTGAAAAGGGGAATTAAGAAAATTGCATGCAATCAATTGCATTGTATAAATTGGCTTTAAATATCTGAGATGAGTTTGCAGCTCTTAGTATTGTAATAAAAAAAGTTTTCTATACCTAGAAAAGTACTAAAAATAAAAATACAAGTTGATGTTGAAATTCTATATTTCTTCAAAATTGTGCTAAAAGTACTTTCTCTGGAAATAGTATTCGATCTTCAGAAGTCGTCTAAAAGAACTATTCTATTCTTTTTTTCAAAATAGTACTCGTAGAATTCTATCTTTGGAAAATGTAATAATCTGACTTCGAAATCAGATGTGTTTTTGCGGCAAGCCATCAACGTTGGCTTGTATCATTAGCATACAAATTTGACATAGATAAAGTTAAGAGTTAACACTAAACGCTGGCTTAGGTCAAATTTATATGGCAATGGCATAATTCAACTTTAATAGCTTGTCGCATAAACACAACTATTGTAGTAACACTATTAAAAATAGTTTTTTTTAACCTCGAAATAGACCAATGTTTTTAAAAATGCACTAATCTGGCAGCATTAATTTATAACTTTAAAAAAAATCCGTTATATGACATTGTGTAAAAAAAGCTTGATTTGTACTACATTCTCCATCATTGTTAGTTTATCCAACTACCTTTGCACATTTCTATTTCTTATTAGTTTCTTACAGTTTCTTTAAATTAGCGGATGTGTTTTTGTGTGCTCCGTAAATTATTCAAAAATGTTTCAAAAATATTAAAAATACTCGTAAAATTTAATAAAAATATTAATAATATAAATAAATCAATCTTATGTAAATATAAATGCATAAATATGTTTAAATATAAATGCATAAATATGTTTAAAAAGTTGTATTTTTCTCAAAACACGCAGTAACAGCTCTGTCGACGTCACTCTTGCGTATGCATATTTTAAGAAAAAAGTTTGTTGTTTTATTAGTAATTTTTTTCTTCTATCAGTAGTAGTCTCTCTCTGTCTATGCATTGATATATTTTTTTTGACAGTTCCTTTTAGTTTTGCAAAAAGTGCGCGTATTTTGCAAATTTTATTAATAATTGTTTTAAAACCCGGTGTAAAATTAAGAAAATGTTGATAAATTTATATAAAATTAATGTAAGTGTTCTAGTTTGTTTCAAGTTTTCAGGAAAAGTATGAAAAATATCGCATTATGAAAATTAAAATCAATTACATAAAATAAAAATAAATTATTATGGCCTGTCGAAAATTATCTAAAGTGTTTTTAGTGTTTATAATGTTTAAAGTGCTAGTATATTTAAAATATCAAATTAGGATCGGCGATAATGCAAAGTTTTTCTAAATAAATCGGTAAGTGATTAATTTTAAGGGGGAAAAAAATATACCTAAGAATACATATAAGGTTGTCCTGAATTTCGAAGCGTATTGATGTGCTGATGATTATGAGAAAGTACCAAATACATTATTTTAAAGGTAACCCGCGTTTGTAGTTGGCCACGGTAGTATTTTTTTTTTTAATTTCTCTAAAATTTTCGGGCAACAATATTGATAGGATTCCCATAAAGTAATTTTGGTCCTGCAACTTACGTCTATCTTTTTGGCATAATCACTTAACTATTGATTGATTGGTATACTTATGTGCAGTATTAGGGCATACACTTAAGATGCCAAGTACGAGCCAAGTTAAAGTATTTTAAAACTTTGAGTTGTATGTGAGGCGCTTCGCTACTTCGTCTCATTCAATATGTTAGAATGTTTTCAATATCAATAGCAGTTCTATACTGTCCAGTCTTTAAAAAAAATTATACAGTTTTGTGTCAAATTTAGGTCGAATAAATTTAATTAGCATTTGAGTTAAGGTATTGTTAAATATTGGGTTGTATAAGAGGTATCACGCGCCTGGACACATTGCTGTAACATGTTATTATATAACTTGTATTGTACTGCCTCTCTATTGTACTGCATATCATGCGCTGTGCGTCGTAATTGAAAGTTTATTAAAACTTATTTATTTTTTTTAATTACTCTTATTTGATACAGTTCTTTGAGATATTTTAATTAAAGCTGGTCCCAAATTTCGTCAAAATACGTTCAACAAGAGCCTAGTTAAAGCATTTTTAAATTTTAGGTTGTATGGGGTATATGTCCCGTCTTTTCCTGCACATATTTGATATTTTGCTTAAAGATGCTATTATGAAACTTGACATAAAATTTTGTTTCGAAGCTGTAAAATAATTGGGGAATTAAATAATTTTTAAATTTTGGGTTGCATGGGGAGTGCCACATCCCTTCGATTCTTAGCCTATTTCGTATGTAACTCTGTAATATAGTTTCAGATAAAATGTCGAAACTTAATTAATTTCAAGAAACTATTATGCTGAACATACAACAGAGTAACAATTCGATTGAAAATAAGCTACTAAATCAATTTTGTATGAATATGTAACCAAATGTTTTGATTCAGGATTTGAAAATAAGCTGTCGAATGACATTTGCTCAGGCACCGAAATAAATTGGAAAAAAAAGAAGTCGACCAAATGTGACGTTCATTTGGTTAGTTATGGCCGAAAGTGGTTACAAAAATTATTATCTATGCAGATTGTGCGAATAAAAATGGAATTATGCATATTAATCATTCGAGTCGAGAGTTATGGTCTTGAACTGATACAAAGATCCTTTAGAAATAATCACTTTCAATTTTTTAATTTATTTTAATTTGAACCATATTAGGAGTAAATAAATTTTTTTTTTAGCAAAATCGGTGCAACCGTTCTGAAGTTATGCCAGTTAACAGTATTTCATTATACTCTACATTACTAAGTTGTCGGGGTATGAGTTTGTGGTGATGATTGTAACTACCAAAAATATTATACCCATCTTATAAATCGACTCCAAATCACTTTTTGAGTCTATTTAGTTATGTCAGTCCATTCGTGTACAAAAACTTCTAATGAAACTAAAGGTGGGAGAATCCATCCATCTCCGACTTTAATAAAATTCACTACAAATATTGTAAATTAACGCAGGTAATGGAATCTTTCAGTTTCTAAAATATTAAGTGTTGAAAATTGCTAAATATGTTAAAATTTTACAAAAATGTTCTTACAAAGACAGCTGTAATATTCAAGTGTACAACATTGAATTGTCGTTTCGGTCTTATTATAATATGGAAATATTGCCTTTTAAAAATGTTATACATATCGAGTTCAAGGCCTCATATCTAAAATATTTATATTTTTAAAATGAGACCAACACGAAAATTGTATGTTGTACAGTTTAAAAATTATCGGCGACTGCGTAAGGACACTTGTGAAACTTTGATGCTTTTGTCAATTTTCAAGGCGTCATATTTTCGATACCGGTTCATATTCTGAACTACCTTCCAACGAAAGGTAAAATCTATGTTGGCTTAATTTATATTTAGAACACAAAATCGTAGACATCTGCTCGAAATTTGGGATCATAAATCACCACTCCAAAGAAAATCGGATCATATTTGGATCTAGTTTCCATATAAACCCATCTTCCCGGTATTTGCCTAAATGAACTTTTAACGAGCTACAGGTCGCAAATATAAAAATATTTGAAATTACAATGTTGGATCAATAAGTCGGTTACTTTAGGTGTTTTGGATAAAAAATCATTTTATATTTCAACATCGTGTCATTTGGGCTCTTTACACTTTGTTCAATGTTTCTCCAATTTTTTTATACAGTCCAAAAAATATCATTTGACGAGGTTATAAAAAATAGTTATTTGTTTGTGAGATGATTTCAGCGTTGCAGTCAAATCTCTGCGCTGAGCCATTTCTTTAAGTTTGGAAATAAGAAATAGTCATTCGGTGCTTCGGAGAATAGGGCGAATAAGGAAGCAGTTCGTAGCATAATTCATGGATTTATGCCATTGAAACGAAGTTGTCATACGATTTTTGTGATTGATTGTGAGCAAACGCGGTATCCATTTTGCCGAAAGCTTTCTCATATCCAAGTGATCATTTAAAATTGAAACCACTGAGCCATGTGAGATGCAGATGGCTTCCACAATCTGTCGCACTTTCATTCTCCGATTGGCCAACACCATCTCGTTAATTTTTTCAATTGTTTCTGTTGTAGAGACCTCAAATGGCCGACCAAAACGCTCGGCATCTTTCGTGCTTGTACTGCCACAAAAAAAATTCAGTAAACCACTTTTTACCATTTACAAATTGATGGTGCAGAGTTTATGTGATGATATTTTTCCCCAAAAAATAATGCTTAATGAGAATAGGAGCAGTGCTGCCACTTCAGATAAGAAGCGGGAAATTCAAAGTCACTGACTATATAAGGGTGGGTTATTATTTGGTACATGAATTTATAGGAGGAATATTAAATTTAGTTAAAATCGTTTCATATTCAAAGCTTTTTCTCATAGAAAGGTCTTATACAAAGTGGGCTTATTTATACCCACAAAACTGTAGATATCTAATTGAAATTTTGGTTTTCAATATTATGCCTCCAAATTTAGAATTAATTTTAATTTTTTTTTTGGCAAAGGATCATGACCTTCACAGAATTTGGACCGCTTCCCGAAATTTTAACCATATTATTTTATGGTGTAGGGTATCATATAGTCAACATGTCCGCATTTAATATTTTTAGTAGTTTTTATTTATATAGATTATAGAAAATTTAAGGCATCATGATTGAAAAAAGTTCTTAACCTTTTTTTTCCTTCAAAATTGCACTAATGCTTATTTGCAGGGGAAAAAGATTTCATTCACTTTAAAAACCAAAATATGCAAGTAAATAGGCTGGTAAGTAGTTGAAACCCTGTTTTTGATGGGTATGCACTAAAAACAATTGCTTAAAAAACATTTACACGCATCTACTTTAAAACGTGAAAAAAATAAATTAGGTACTAGCATTTCCAACTGCAATATAATTTCATGCTTCTCTTCAAATCACTTTTATAATTTTTCTTGATAAATTACAACAACAAAAATTTTGCTTATTACAAAAAAAGTCCACAAGTTTTCATAAAAACTAACAAAATATACTCTAAAAAAAGAGACTAATATGTTTAAAAAACTATTTAAAATCATTTATAATTTTCATAGAAATTTTAAAAACTAAATGAAGTCTAGATTTTATTAAACCAGTTCGCAAATGCAATAATCTACCTTCGAAAACGCACTAAATGTATTTCAATACTATCTAAAATTTCGAAAGTATAAGATCATTTTTTTCCTATACATTTTTATCTTACCTTCAACAAATAATGATCAAATCCATGACATTCATTTATTTTTTCAATCGTACGATCAGTCACAATCACTGACATATACTCGTTTAAAACTTGACTGTGGACCACTGAACGTTTGAGTACGGGTACCCAGAAATGAGGAACACGACGCTTTAGTCTTTGACGCTTTTGAAATCCCTTTATTACGGCTTCACCACCCCAAATGCCCTTATGGCTCTCAGGCGGATCGATCAAAGGGATTGGAACATTTTGTATGGGCTTAATTTCTCCGGTCACCTCGTCACGATGCCATTCGCCATCTTTGGGTATATAGTGGACGGCTGCAGGCTTATTAACTTTCCATTCGCGCCAGAACTTTTTATAAGCTTCAGGCAGCTGGGCACCCAAACCCTTGTCGAATCGTGTTAAACGTTTGAAACCATTCAATAGTTCAGGTCCCTATTGCAAAGAGATACAAAATTTTATCAATATTAATATTATGTCCGCAAAAACACTTAACAACTGGCTTTAATTATTGCGTCACAGTGGGAAATGTTGTTTTGGCATGACATGCTTCATTTTTCAACTTACTTGTTTGGTGGCATGAGCCATAATTTCTTTTCTATGTTAGATTTATTGATTAATATATATTGCAAAAAAATTTACAATTATTTTCTTGACAATAAAAAAATATTTCAAATACAATAATTTGGACTGCTTGTGAAACAATTTTTTTTTTTGCCGAAAAACGAATGATCACGTTTGACGTTTTTCTTTTGCATGTTAAATTTAACAGCTGTTTTCAATGTTATCAATTATAAAAACATAATTAGGAAGAAGAAGAAAAAGCCACAGTACGATAGTAACGGCCCAGAATAACAACGCGACGTATAACAATTCGTTAGCTTTTTATTTGATAGACCCATTGACTATTTTTGAAGTAATTGTGTTAGGAATGAATTATGTATATGTTAAGATTGTTGTTCCTATTCCGAAACTCGTTGCTCGATATCCTGCATCATATCTAAAAATTTAGTTGTTTTTGCTATGATTAAAACAACTAAAAAATGCAGTCAAAATAACTAATTATGTCGTAAAAATATCTGAAATTTTCTGCTAAAAACATTTTTAAACAACTGACAAAGTTGATAAGTTAATATTTTTTAAAAAATATAAAAAATATATATGTTTCCTTTGATTACTTCGATTACTAAAAAATTAGTAATAGTATTAAGATAATTTAAAATATAATTTTAAAATAGTCAACCAAGTTTTTTTCAAAAACCAACCAAAAAGGGGCTTTTTAAGCAACTGCCCTAATAGTTGTTTTGTATTTTCCATAGAAAAAAATTGTACTTACTTAGTTAAAAAAAAACAACTACTTATTACTACACAAACAAATGTTCTTATGTATTTTGTAAACGTTAACAGTTAAACCCTTTGTTTTCACTAATGCATGTGCATCACGAAAGCCACCAGTAATCCTGTCAAATTTTGTCGTTTAATTTCGCGAAAACTTTTCAATATTTGCTGTGTTTTTGCGGCAAGTTGTTAACAGGAACATTCCCTAAAAACTGATAGCACCCAAGTAAAAGAGATTGAGAATAACGTCAATAATTCTACAAGTTAACTTTTAACGTGAACAAACGCGAAATGTATACGGAATTTTTGAATATAATTTACCGCAAAAAAATCTTAAACTACGCTTACATATGTAGGAAATTTTGATAACACTTAAACTCACCGAAGTAAAATAATAAAACACGGCTATGAACTAAAAAGCTTTAACAATTCCGCCAATCCTGCATCAGATGTTCAAGAATTCTCATTTCGCGCAATTACAGTGTTGTCATATTTAAGCCCTTCATCTTTCACTACCTTTCATTTCTTCTCTATCCCCTTTCCAAAGAAAGCAAAACATTAATTAGTAGGAAGTATTTCCTGAGCTATTATTTACTCGAACTAGTTTTCGAGATCTAGTTTATAGCGGATTTACATTATGCTCAAAATCAACTTAAAAATAGATTTCAAAATATTTCGACCGAAATCTAATAAAATTTTGGGATTTCAAACAGTTTTCCCACAGTTTTGTAACAAAATTTATTTTTTAATACCAAATGCATGATAGGCTAATAATGTTCTTTTTTTATTTAAAGTTTTCATATTATTGTTTTGTATATTCATAGTTTTTGTAGACTTAATCAGATGTTTTTGTATTGTCAAATCGAAATCCCGAAAAATAGAATGCAAACGATATATATTTCGAAATAGATTTCAAATTTAAATCTATTAAAAAAGTTCTAATGTAAATTCGCTATTAAACTACTTGACTTCAAACGTATGTAACGCTGTTTTCTTAAATTTTGTTTGAAGGCAACACTTGTTTTATTTTATAGACAGTGACAAATATAGAAAATTAGTAATCGATAAACTCTTGTACTGCGGTATAACGTTAAAATTCTTTTGGCTTAAAAATGTTACTTACCAAACTGTTCAACTATATGATTGAAAATAACGTTCTTTTACCAAATTTTGTAACAACAGTTTAAAATTTGTATGTAATATGGTAGACATTTATCTTCGAAAGTAGACGATATACAAAAATCGTCTTATAGAATCTATGCCTGGTTTTGGCTTTAAAATCGTCAAAATGAAGTTAATCTGGCAGCATTAATGTAAAACTTTAAATAAAACCGTTATATGATGTTGCATAAAAAAGGCTTTGTAAATCCTCTCCATCTTTGTTAGTTCATTCAATTACTTTTGCATATTTCATTTTAGTTTCAAAACTGCATGTGCGTTTTCGTGTGCTCCGTCAATAAATTGTTAAAAAAATGTGAAAAAGTGTTAAAAATACATGTAAAATTTAATAAAAAATAGTAAATAATATAAATAAATCAATATTTTGTAAAAATATTAGCATAAAAATGCTTAAAAAGATGTATTTTTCCCATTACACGCAGTAGTAGCTCTGCCGACGTCAC
The DNA here is from genome assembly GCA_949748255.1 of Eustalomyia histrio. Classification (NCBI taxonomy): domain Eukaryota; kingdom Metazoa; phylum Arthropoda; class Insecta; order Diptera; family Anthomyiidae; genus Eustalomyia; species Eustalomyia histrio. The sequence continues at coordinate 43,577,008 of OX456526.1, read as the reverse complement.
TCTTGTGTATATGGAGAAAAAAAGTTTGTTGTTGTATTATTAGTAATTTTTTTTTATTAGTAGTAGTCTCTCTTGCTTTGCAGTGTTATTGTTTTTGACAATTCATTTAGTTTCGCAAAAAGTGCGCGTATTTTGCAAAACTTTCTTTATAAATGGTCAGAAAATTGGCATAAAATTAAGAAAATGTTGATAAATTTATATAAAATTAATGTGTTATAATTTGTTTAAAGTTGTAGAGAAAAGTTTAAAAAATATCGCATAATGAAACTTAAAATCAATTACATTAAATAAAAGTTAATTATTATGGCCTGTCGAAAATTATATTAAAATGTTTTTAGTGTTTAAAGTGCTCATGTTTATTTTATTTAAAATAATATCAAATTAGAATCGGCGATAATAAAAAGTTTTTCTAAAAAAATTGGTAAGTGATTTATTTTTCGGTGATTTATGTTCGTCAAAGACCTCAAAAGATACCATTGGCATATCGTCAGCTTATTATTGGCTTGACCCATTGACCACTTCTGTAAAAAATGAGTTAGGAATAGAAAATATGTTATGTGAATCTCCTCTATTCTTTTCCGAAACCCGTTCGTATGAGATTTCACACAAAACTTAAAAAATGTAATTTTATACTGAAATTACACTACGCCCGAAATCTCGTTTAAACCAGATTTTACCGAAAATCTGGTTCATAATTGGATTTAAACGAGATCCAGTTTCATAACTAGATTTTCGGAAAATCTGGTTTAATTTTATGTTTGCCCAGCATTCATCAAAGCTATGTATGAAAATATTCTGAAAATCTGGGATCACTTTGTGTCAAAAAAAATATGTTAACAAATAATTAATTTTAATTATTTAATAAAATGTTACAATATGAGTTGTAGATTTAATACAATTGCATTGTGAATTGAAAGAAAAGTTTCCAGCAGCTTCTAAACAATATTGGAATAGTGCCAGGAAGACCTACCATGAAGAAAGTGAAAAATCTTGCTTCCAAATAGTCTTCCCTTATTAAAAATACTTTAAAAAGCTATATGAACATTGTTTTTTTCATTATGTTAATAAATTTTGCATCTCGCCATTCAATTAATTTTTTTTAGAAACATATTTTTTTATTTTGTTTACAAAATGTTGTTGTTAAATCGAAATCCAGTTTAACTGTAAAATTTTATAGTGTAAACGGGAGTAATGTCAAACTAGATTTAGCTAGATTTTAAACGAGATTTTGGTATAGTGTAAATTCAGTATACGATATTTTTGCAAAAATCGTTAAATTAATTTGAAAAATTGTAAAAAAAATAATCACCCTTATTCTAGTTGTCGTTATCAATGTCGTCGTCGTTTTTGAGTCAACATCACTTTGCTTCGACGTCGACAACACTTCGACACCAAATTGGTATTCTAAAACAGTGTTGTAACGACGTCGGCAGTTTATCGATTTAAACAAAAACACATCTCTAAAAATTGAGTCGGCAGATTTATTTTGTTTATTATTTTTGCGAAAAAATGTTTTTTATGTGCAATTTAAATTCTGATACCAGTGATGAAGAAAATAAAGAAAATCTAGTATTGAAAAGAAGACTTCTCATACAGAAATCCAATATCTTTAATCTGCCGGATAACAAGTGAGTAGCAAAATCAAAGTCTGTTACTTTAAAGAATGTTAATCTTCTAATTTTTTTAAAAGGTTTGAAAGTTACTTTCGGCTGAATAAAACAGCCGCCAAAGACGTGCTGGAAACAATAGCACCTAATTTGAAAACCGAAATCAAGTCCACATTTATTTCCAAAACAATAAAGTTGGCAACTACATTAAGATTTTTAGCCCAGGGGTCGTACCAGCTCAGTGTTGGAAACGACTTTAACTTAGGGTTCAGCTGTTTCTGAAACTGTAGAAGATTTGCCAAAGCTTCCTTCAGCGGGCTCAATATAAATTGCTTGAATCTTCCGCCACCTGTAGCATTACACTCGGCTTTGTTCGCTACCATTTTCTTTTTAACTTTAAATTTTAAGTCTCGCCAAACCTATAAATAAATTTTGTTATATTTTTATAATGCACTTTATCATGCTTTCTTTACATTCTGCCATCCATCTCACATTATTCTCGGTGGGCCAAGTGCATTTAATAAATTTGATATTTCTTCCCATTTTTTCCGTTTTTTTTCACTCATAACTCTTCCTCAAGTCGTTACTAAAGATTGTGTCGACAAAATCAGAGTCGTTTCAAGACAATATCGTCGTCACATTTTCTTACAGAATACCAAATACTTGTCGACAGTTATCAATTATTTTCGATAACGACAACAGGAATACCAATTTCAAAAAAAAAATCCCAAAACAACATTGTCTTGTGTCGACGACGACAACTAGAATAAGGGTGAATAATTAATAGTTCTGTTTTACCTATTAGCCATCTCTTACCATCAATATCTACTACTTCCCAGTATTAGTGAAACTTAAATTACATTTAGTCCACTTTTATCTGTTTTCATTAAGTTTGCAAAAACAAAGACTAATTTTTTAAATAACGACTTATTCTTTCAATTTATTTATAATCGAAGTCAATTTGTAAATTATAAAAAGTAATTAAATTAAATTAATAAATATGTCAATTAAATTTACAAGTAAGGCCCTGTGCGAGATGGCTAAATTTCTTTGAAAAATATTTGAAAATATTTTAAAATTTTAGAAAAATTTGGAAATCTGAATTTAGTTTAGATTCTATTTAGCCAGTTCGCACCCACCCTAAATAAATCATTATTATTTTTTTAAAAATACATAATCTTTATTATTTAAAAATTAATTATAGCTTTCCTTTGCTAAATCAGTTAACCTTTATGATCAACTAAAAGAACGCGGAATGTGTTTTAGGCATGTTAACTTTCAAAGTGGATAATTATCAACAAAGTGGAAAAATTCAACTCCCTCCTATTTCTTCCTATAAAGTTTTGCTGACACTCGTTCTATTTAAACGCAAATATCATAATAAACAAAAACTGAATTAATTCACAAAAAAAAAAAAATAAATCTTTTTGTAAATCAGCGAGTTGATTTAATATATTATAAATAAATTTAATTAATCAGATTTAAAATCACAGTTGATTAATCAATTTCATTTGAATCTTTTTTGATTCACTTGAATCAAATCATTTCAAAAATAATTTTTTTTTTTAATTCGCGAATTAAAAAAAGATTGAGTTGATTTGCGAATTAAAACAAAATAAAAAAAAAACATTGAAATTGACTTGCAAATCTCCCTTATAGTTTCTAGATATTCTCCATTTTGTAAAATGGTAATTTTTTAAAATGGTCAGTACCTAGAAAACTAAGCGAGATGGCGCAAAACGGACAAAATTTTTGCTCAGGAGGAGTATTAATAAACTTCCATAATAAAAATAGGCCAGGTCCAGAAGACGTCTCGTGGTATTTATTTTCATAAAACAACCACAGGGTGACCCATTTTTATAGGAACGAAATGGAACGGAAAACGAAGTTTGTATTATCGGAGTGTGTCAATATATTATTATATAAGTTGTCACCCTGTGGCTGTTTTATAAAAAATCCAGGAAACCCTTCGGTGACCTACCGAATCTATTCTATCGAACAGTAACCTTTGCTGTCTGTTTTGCGCTATCTCGCTTAGTATCCGAAAAACTCGCCATTTTATAAAATACCCATTTTTTAAATGGTCGGTATCTCGAAAACTAATCGAGATAAGCCAAAACAGACAAAATGTTTGCTCTAATAGATTATTAATACACTGCTACGTCCGGAAGACATACCGAGGAGGCTTTTTTATAAAAATTTCAAATTAAATTAATCTTGATTTAAAAAATATTTTAATTCGCGAATCAAATCATATTCGAGAATCAAAACAATCCTTTTTTTGATTGACGAATCAAATAAAAATTAATTTGATTCTTTGATTTAAAATTTAACTATTCAAATTGAATTATTTCGTTTAATTTATAAAAAGCATTATTTAAATCAACTTGATTCTTCTAATAAGATAAATATTGAGTTATGGTAGTAAATAATTCAATCAGAAAAATTAATTCGCCAATTAATTCGTCATAATTTAAATCAGTTTTGAAGTTTGATTTAAGGAATTATGTTTTTAAAGGTCTGGTTTGTGCGATAAATTATGATCGAAAATTCCATATAAATTTGTCATTAGTTCACGCTAAGAATTAATGCGTAGAATTATTGACTAATTATTGATCAACCTCTTTTAATGAGTGCTATCAGTTTATAGTGAATGTTCCTATTAGCATCAATTTAAAAATTAAAAAAAAAAAATTTTAAATTAATCAAAAATTTTTTACAAAGCGAAAGAAAAAATTCTTAAAATTAATAAAATGCATTATACTATTGATGAAACTTAGTTTTGTAATGAAAACTTGCATGAACATCATTGTTTTTATACAAAAATGCATTAATATTATGAAGATTTTATTCTTGTTAAACTTTTAATTTCTTCAAAAATTATAAAAACTGCGATTTTCCTACAAAAGCCTTAGAAAGTTTTTTAAAAACACAAGGTTTGCTTGTTTCCTTTTTCAATATAAAAAATCGTCATTTCGGGACTAAACATCGTCAAATCGTTTTTTTTTTGATAATTGTCAAAATGACGATAATTTTAGTTATTTTAAGAGTAACGGTTCGGTAACGGTTATTTTAACGTTCTCGTTTTTTAATTTTCGCCCCATATCGATCATTTTCCAAGAAAATAAAAACTAATATATATTTAATTAAAATAGTTAAATTTAAATATTTTTAATAAAATTTATTTAAAATATTTTTACAATATCAATATTTATTTTAAAAAGTTAAAATAAAACTTACAGGAAAATGTTAGATTTAAAAATAGTAATTTACAAAAATATATTTTTCTGTATAACATTTATATATTTTAAAATTAATAACTTTTTAATTATTATAATAAAATAGTTTTAATATGTTTTTCTTTTAAAAAAATACTTAATGGTAAAAATCATAAAATAATTAAGACTAAGAGGCACATTTTGTAAGAAAAACATTGGATGAAGAATACGTTTTTATACGCAATTAAAATATATTTTTTACAATAAATATATATTGGTATTAATTTTTTTTTTTAAAAGGAATAAGTAATTTTTATCAAATGTTTGAAAACGTTTTTCTTACAAAATGTGCTGATAAATTTTACAACATAAAATATGATATTATTTTTTTTTTTGTATAAAAATGTGAGGCGTTTATGGCGATTTTCAAAATATATATTTTATTAATTTTTTTAAGTTTGAACTTAAAGTTACAACTTTTTTCTAACCTATATGTGGGTATATTTTCAAGGCATTTAATAAATAACGATTAAAGATTTAAATGCAAAAGAACTAAAACTTTATGTTGCGTTTACATCTACATTGAAATCTCAAGATTTTGATATTCCCCACTATGAAAAAAAAATAATAATGAAGATGAGCTTATAGACGTTAAATTTTCAGAAAATATATTAATTCGTGATGTATAAGCTTTTATTTATTATACAAGATATTCAATATTGATTTCAAAGTGATAAAAAGAGACGACATTTTTTTTTGCTGTTTTTGCATTTTTTTAATTATAATTTAATTATAATCTGCTTTTTTTTTGGATATTCCAGTCTTGAGCTTAAGATTGCTTTTTCAATGTTTTTTTTGCCCCAGTACTTTTTTCTAATAAAAAAATTTTGTGTTTTTTTTAAAGTATTTTTTCGCAATATTTTTACTATTACTTTTTTCCAATATGTATATTTTTTTGCTTTTCTGCTAACAAATATCAAAATCACGCTATTTCGATGCTGATGTAAACACAATCTCAAAAAGAAAAACAAAGCTTTAATGAGTGACACTTAAATTAGTGAAAGTGCGAAATTGATATACTAAAATGAGCTTAAATTATAAACAAAATTTACCACTAAGTGGTGAATTTATTACTACACTTTAAGTGGTGTTTCCAGATCACGTTTTGCTTCAGTCAAACGAAAATACAATAACAAAATACATGCAATGCAAAAACAAAATACATGCAGTCACTCATTTCACTCATTCGTCTCACGACGAACGTCTTGTGGAAACCCCATGTAAATATATTACAACTCAAATGAGAGAAAGAGATATAAAATACATATGCATCTCTTATATTAAAAAGCTTTATTTGGATTCTCCTGCTCCAGCAGTTTTGATTAGCTGATAACTTGGATTTGAGAATGCATCTGGAGCTTTAGAACCATTGTTGTTGTTAAACTTAGTGGGAGATTTAATATTAACATAATTCTCAACTTCTCCTTGGAGTTTTGTCTCCGATACATGATGTCTGGGAGAGGGTGTTGGTAGATTTTTAGTTTGCTGCAACATTTGAGTATATTTTCTTGGTTGTTCTGGACTTTCTTCTCCTTGATTTGTTTTCTGCAACATAGGTATTTCCTCTGGCAAAGGAACTATACCTTCTTTTTTGTTTCTAGGCGGTTTATTGACAGGACTATCCAAATTATTCGCTAGCGTAGGGGAATGTTGTTGCGCCACTGCATCTGGGAATTGAAAAGAAGTTGCTGAAATATTTGGTGGTTGATCATCATCATTTTCTTCTATAATTTTGGGTGAGTCTTTGGGACGAGTTGGTGAAAATATCACGGCATCACCATTAGGACTCATTGTTAGATAATCATCTGAGGATAAGTCTATGCCTGTAGTAGTTTAAGTGTATGCAATTTGTGTAATGAAGTGCAGTTGGTGGTGTGTAGTGTGTATGTGTAGAGGGTGTACAGTTCGGAATGAAATGTAAATAGGCAAGAAACAAAAAGAATAGAGATATTCAAGTTATTAGAATGAGGTTAAAATGAAATTTAAATGCATGGAAAAAGTTAGTAGACCAACACCATTAGACTTACGTATTTCGGGTAATATATGACCATTAACATATCTGGGTGGTGGTGGTGCCATCTCATCGGGAGAGCCCATTAACGATAAGTAATCTGTTTGATTACGTCTCATGTACTCGGTGTTTACTCTTAAATATGGTTCATTAAGGTCCACATAGTGCTGAAAAGGATATAGTAAAAAAAAAAGTTTGAAAAATTGTCAAATGTTTATTAGAAATTAAAAGCTTTCATATTTGAGAAAAAAAAAATAAAAAATACATCACAGCTTTGCCATCTTCTGAAAAAGCTCTGGAATACCCTCCACCAATGTCGAATCTTTGAGTACCCTCCAACAATGTCCTAAAAAAATATTCTCTACTGCTTTTGTTACAAATAATTTAAAAAACTTTAGATGTAAAATTATGGAGGAGAAAAAATTTTTGGAGGTAAAACCTTTTTTGGATGTGAAAAGAAATTTTGGGGTGGAACAAAATTTTAAGATGAAAAAAATTTTTGAGGTGAAAAACTTTTTTGAGTCAAAAATATTTGAGGTGAATGTAAAATATTCAATTCTAAGCGACTGATGAAAAAATATATTATTTACCAGTCGCTACTATAAAATTTTACTAAAATACGCCATTTTGTATGGAAAATTTAAAGGTACCTTCACATTGTCACTCATAAATTTTAACCGCTAGACCAATTTTTCTCATTTCCGATAATAAACTGCTCGGGAAGATGTACATTAATCTAGGTTAAATTGAATACCCCGGACATCGCTAAATCGACTTAAAATCGCATAAGGATCACGAATATATATATATATATATATACTTTATGTGGTCCTAGACCTACAGTAGTGGTCAAAACATTTCGAACTGAGATCGCATTTTAATTTTTCATTGATTAATTTTCTCCAAATCAAATTTCGATACTTAAATTTATTTTTTTTTCATGTCATCATACATTGTTTTTGTTAAAAATATAAAATACAAATTCCGTTAAAGTAAAACAACAAAAAATTCATTTTAAAAGATGTATTCAAAATGCAGTTGTTTAAAACATTTGCAATTCTTATTACTCTTACTCTTAACTATACCATTAACACTAACAAATGCTAGGAAATAACGGTAATCGCATTACTTTTATAATTCGTAATTTAGATCTTTGCATTTTATTTAAAAACACATCATAATTATTTTGCTATAATAGTTTTAATTAGATATTAACATTAACATCGTAAGAACTACTTTTGTGAGAAATGGCAGAAAAAAATGCAATTCTGATTTCAAAGTCAAAGTTTTAAATGACTTTAAGAATGGAATTTCTCAAAAAGACATTTCCTTAAAATATTCCCTTCCAAAACCAACAATTTGTCGCATTGTTAATAGTGGTGACATCCATACAACTCACGAAGGAGGAAGACCCCGTACTACTACTGTAATAGTATAAATTCAACCTCAGGGGAAGAGCCTACATTCGACGACCACGAGGCGAAATGTTGAATTCCGGATACACAACCGCCATAGTGAAGCATAGACGTGGAAACAATATGGTGTGGGGGTGTTTTTCGGGAAATGCGATTGGCCCAATTCACCGGTTTACTAATACAATGACGGTCACAATATATACATAGATACCTATTAAGATCCGTTATGCTTCTATATGCTAAATGGAAATTGCCACTTTCATGGACGTTCCAGCACGATAACAACCCTAAACATACACAGGGGTTGTAAAAATATATAAAAATAATATTAGTGTTATGTCGTGGCCGCCACAATCTCCCGATCTCAACCCGATTGAGAACATGTGGATGATTGTAAAACGGAATATTGGTAATCAAGTATTCCGAAATGGTGATGAACTTTTCGCCGAGTGGTAACAGCAGTGAAATGAAATTCCCGAAGATTATATTAAAAAGGCTCATAGCCTTAATGCCTAACAGATGTTCTGAGGTAATAAAAAATAACGGCTATGCTACAAATGTATTCAATAACTAAATTCAATAAAAAAATAAAAAAAACGTATGCTGGAAGTCTTTGTCAAAAAAAAAAAAAATAAAGAATTAGGCAAAATGTGACTTCAGTTGCAAATGTTTTGAACATCACTGTATATTTCGACATGTATCAAACGGAATACGTAACTGTTATATAGCGTTACCATATATGGTGGAGGATATAAAAATGAGCTTAAACTTAAAGCTCATCTTTAGATTTGACAAAAGTTATAGAGTTCTCTGAGAAAAAGCCTTTTCTGCATATATAGTGTAGGAAACAGAATAAGTACGTGTCGTATTTTTCGACATAGTTGTGAGATATATCTATTTTATTTTCACTGCGTTCCTTTTTTTCATTTTTTGTGTGCCATAGTATAACGAGTAAAATTTTATATATATTCTATCTCTGGTTCTAATATTCTCTTAGTGCAGTGCATATTTACGACGTATTTTTAACCAACTTTATATGTTTGCTGGATAGTTTTTGCAGTCCCTCCCAGCGACAATTGCTATAAGTCACGTTATTGTTCTGGGCTGTGGCTTATTGTAAATGGCCCAACAGGTTTTTTTCTAAATTTAAAAAATTTTCCCACAGCTTTTTTATATTAAAGTATTTTTTATAGATTCCGCAAGTTTTGAAAGTTTTTTTATTAACCTTTGCTCATAGAGTTATGTTTTCATATTTTAAAAAATTTCAAGAAAGGTGGTTCTTCTATGATTACTGGTAAAGTGAAAAAATTGTTATATTTTTATTTTTTTTCTTTATAAGATGTTAAAATGTATTTAATTCTAAACTAAATACAAATTGACCAAAGGGTCTAAAATTTCTTTGAAAAATATTTGAAAATACAATTTTAAATTTCCTAGAAATTTGGAAACCTGAATTGAGTTTGGATTATATTTAGACACTAAACAGAACCTTACGGTGCGATGTGCGATTTTTTTTTAATATGAAGATTTGACATATAAAAACTCTGAAAAAAACGCAATAAAAAAAAACTTATTTGATTTTCATTGCGTTTTCTCTTATGCTCTCATTTTTTTAAATTTTTCTCTCAACAACGTTGCCATATGTTTATGTCTATTAATTACTGTGAATATATGAAGAAAAAGAAGAAGCAAATTTGAAGCAAAAAAAAATTGTAAAATTAATTCAATATAGAAAAAATTTATGTTTTCGAAAAAATTATAGAGGGGGTTAAAAATATGATTGTATTTACAGTTTACAATCTCCACTATACAAAAACTTCTAATACAAAGAAGATTTGTGGGCTAAAATAGCAAATCAAGCTGGCATATATACTGCAAAATGAAAATAAACACACACAAATTAAACAAAAATGTATATGTAAACAATTTTGCCGTCGAACGCATCATTTAAATTATATTCTCTCCCCGCAGCGTGAATCGTCGCCGTCACCGTAAGGTTCTGTTTAGCATCTTAGCCAGTTCGCACCTACCCTTAATGAAAATGACACCTAGTTTGACGTTATATCTTAGCAATAATTGCTAACGAATACTGTTGGGGACATATTTGCCGGCAATAAAAATGTACGAAGATGTGGGTCCACACTAGCAATTTATTAATTTTTACATTTGCTGCAATTTATGTCATCATATTTTAATCGCTAGTCTAGACTACAAGTAAGGAACTAAAGACGCTGTATATTGAAAATATTTTTTTTTATTATATTGCATAACTTACATTTGTGGCTTCTTCTCCCAGCATCACAGCAAATTTCTCCTTCAAGACATTAAACAATGGTCTTCTCTCTGGATTTGTACTCCAACATTCCAACATTATATCATATAAATCATCATTAGCATATGGTGGCTTTTCCATACGATAACCATCTTTCAATTTTAAATATAAACTTTGATTTGCATCAATTTCCGGATATGGTACTTTAGCCAATGAAAACAATTCCCACATTACAATACCAAACGACCAAACATCGGTGTAGGTGCTAAAGATATGATCACTTAATGACTCTAAAGCTAACCATTTTATGGGCAAAGGAGCATCTCCTTGTTTCTTATAATTATCACTCTTATACATGGAACGAGCCAAACCAAAATCGCATATTTTTACAATATTATCTTCACATAATAAAATATTTCTGGCCGCTAAATCGCCATGTAAAACTTTCTTCGATGACAGATATTCCATGCCACACGAAACTTGAAAAGCCCAACTTATAAGATCGGTAGTAGTGACAGCCATAGCTTCTGTTGAGTCAGGTTTATAATTGGAACGCCATGCAGGTTGGACGGAATTATTTGACATGATATTGTTGTCATCATCTGGTAAAATAGAAAAGAAAAATTAATAAAATTTTCGATTAAAGTAAAAAAATCCGAAATGATGTATTTGTTCAAAAATTGTACCTGTTTCATTAATAACTCCTTTGCAAGGATGCATTTTAAAATATAACAGAAAAAGTTGTTTTAAAAATTGCTACTATGAAACTAACGAAAAATTGTTAAAGAATATTTTTTAATAGAAAAATTCATTAATCTCTTGGAACCTCTGTCCACCTACCATGATTTTTTTTAATTTCTGTATCCGTATTTTTATAAATACGGGCATCTAATAAAGTTAAAAGAGGTTTATTCAACAAATTTTTTGATACAAATTTTGTTTAATAAACTAAACTCAAAGCTTTTAACTTTTTAATTTTGAAAGATTTTTTGTACGAAATCCTTTTTAGGTTCTAAAAGCTCTTTTTATTAACAATCAGAGATGTTTTTCTATATAATATTTTTTTCTGATTTGAAGAGCCATTTCTTGTTAATTTTTTTGTAATTAAATTATTTTTAGACCCAAAAACGGTTTCCCATGGAAGGATTTCTTATATTCATAAACTTCGATTTTAAGTCTTGTGAAATTTTAAAAGCTGCTATAGAAAAATTTTACAGCATCAGGCATTTTTATACAAAAAGAAAATTAAGTAAGATATTAAAAGCTCTTTAAATTAATATTGCTTTGGTTAAGAATACTTTGTTAGACTTTAAAAGCTTTTGTTACAGAAAATTTTAAAAATTTATTTTTTTTTCTGCAAATAGTGGTTTTTGGACATTTAACCCTTTTCTCAAGCGACATTTTGTAGATATATTGGGTATACAAGTTAACAATGTCGATTTCTTTGCTTGAAAATTTCATTTTTTTATAATAACAAAATGAATTGATACATTATTCAGGACGAGTTTTTGGGATGTGAGTTAAACTTGGTTTTGTTAAACCGAAAGAGAATTTTGTCTGCCATTTAAATATTTATTAACATAAATTTATCGGAACAACTTTTCATTACATAAAATTTTGGTCTTCATTAAAATAAAATAAATTAAAACAAATTTCAAAATTAGTATTCAAGTAACACACTGTGAAAACCTGAGTTTAAAGATAATCTACATCCTTAAAATTCGGCCTCAAAGTATTGTCCATCGTTAGACACTACTTTTTCCCATCTTTCTGGTAGCATATGGATTCCGCGCCAAAATAACTGCTCCGGTTTTGAGGTAAAGAAGTTCTGAAAGTTCTGAAGTGAAGCGTATTTCAGTAAGGGCGTTCTGCATCGATCGAAATAAATGGTAGTCAGAAGGTGCAAGGTCTGGGCCATAAGTCGGGTGGGTCAAAACTTCCCATTCACTGTTTCCCAAATTGTTTTTGACTGGTCTTGCAACATGTGCCCGAGCGTTGTCATGATGGAAGATTATGGTCTCGTGTTTGGTCGAATATTCTGGTATTTTTTCGTTGATTGCTCTCTTCAAACGAATCAATTGTGTCCGGTACAGGTCCCTATGATTATCTGACTCATAATACAAAACACCCTTCTGATCCCACCAAATACAGAGCATTACCTTGACGCCATGGATATTCGGCTTCGGCGTTGATTTGGCTGGTTGGCCGGGCTTTACATATGACCTTTGGCGCTTAGGGTTATCGTAATGTATCCATTATTCATCACCAGTAACAATGTGATGAAAAATTTACTTCTTTTTGTAGCGTAAAAGCAGCATTTCCGACATGCAAAATCGTCTTTCAACGTCTCTCGGCTTTAATTCATATGAAACCCAATTTCCTTGCTTTTGAATGAGTCCCAATGCTTTTAAACGTAGGGAAATGGCTTGTTGTGTGACTCCCAATGATAATGCAAGTTCTTCTTGCGTTTGACAACAATCTTTGTCGAGTAATGCTTCCAATTTCTCATCTTCAAACTTTTTCGGCTGATCAGGCCTCTCCTTGTCTGTGTCGAAATCAACTTTTTTAAATCGCGCAAACCATCGTTCACAAGTTTTTTGAGTTGGTGCATGTTGACCGTAAGCTTCTACCAACAACCAATAACTTTCAGCAGCCGTTTTCTTCAAATGAAAGAAGTTTATCAGACTTCCCCGCAAAACATATTTTTTAGGCACATAATTCGACATTTTTATATCGATTGAAAAAAATGTGTGTTTACACTTTGGCGTCCATCGAATACTAAATTATAATGACAGATGTTTATCCTCCAAAATACCATATTTGTTATTATTGACACAAACCATATGTGATAGTTATGCCATCTGTTGTCCAAATCGACATTATTAACTTGTTTACCCAATAATACTAGATGTTTGTTAAGGTTCTCAAATTACAGTTTTACATTTTTAACTATTTTTAAAATTTATCCAAGAAAACTATAAATATTTTATGATAGTCATTTAATAAAGAGTGACTTTTTTGGAAATTGAAAAAAAAAACATAAAACTTGCAAAAGTTAATGAAATATTTATTTGGAGCGATAAACCTGCCATTTTACTTTTAAAAGATTTTTTCATGTTAATGTTGCCCGCAGCTACGTCGTAGGATGTTTATCCGTGAGCTCCAATTTTGGAATACTTTTTCCAGCATTTCGGCCGTTATCTCACCAATGGCAGCTGTAGTGTTATCTTCTAGGGCTAGGATTTTGGCTGGTTTGTCCCAGTACACGAGAGACTACACGTATCCCTACAGAAAATAGTATAGTGGGCTGAAGTTGCATGATCTTGGCGGCCAATGGACTGTTCTAAAACGTGAGATTATTTGCTTACTAAACTCGCCTCTCAATAGGTTCATGGTATCGCGTGCCGTGTGGAATGTGGCACCATCTTGTTGAAACCACATGTCAATCAAGTCCAATTCTTCCATTTTAAGCAGAAAAAAAGTCGGTAATCATCGCATGGTACCTTGCTTCATTGACTGTACCGTTGCGATTTTCATCATTCTTGAAGAATTATGGTCCAATGTTGCCGACGTCGCACAAACCGTACCAAACAGTACATCTTTCACCGTGCATTAACAGCTCTTGAACTGCCTCTGGCTACTCTTCACACCAAATTCGGCAATTCTGTTTGTTGAGCGAAAAATGAGCTTCGTCGCTGAAGACAATTTTTCGATAGAATTTTGATAATAAAATTCAATGATTTGCAAGCGTTGTTCGTTTGTTAGTCTATTCATGGTGAAATAGCACTAATATTTCTTTACACTAAACAAATTTACACTAAAAATCCAAATAGCAAAAAAAAAAAAATCACCCTTTAGAATCTAAATTTAAGACAGACAGATCATCTATTTAGATTCTGAAATTAGATCCACATTTAATTTCGTTTATTTCCATTTTGAACTACTAGTACCCTAATGCTCTCACTGGTTCACTCATTCTCTCACTAAATTATTTCAATTGTTTATAAGATTATATTGGTCCATGGTTAATTCAGAAAAAAAAATTAACGGTTGAAATCAGAGAAGATCGTTTATAATTGAACTAATAGTTTGTGAACAAAATGAACTAGAACTCTATTACATATTCAATTCTGAAATTCTAAAATCTATTTTCTTCCCTTCTTTGATTACAAAACTATTTCCAAATTTGAAAAATTTCCCTTTATTCACTTATTTTTGTGTACTCACCTTCTGGTACAGTTGTCATCACTGTTTGTTCGGTTGCACATGTATTCACTTGCCCCTCATACAATTCCGATTGTGTTATATAACCCGTTGAATTTGGACGACCAGCACGTGTTCCCGATCTTGGATCATTATCAGAATTGCTATGATTGTTCATGGAATAATAGTTGTTCATATTGTTGATATTATTCATATGATTGATATATTGGTGTTTGGAGAATGATAAATTAACATATTTCAAACCGTCACTGTTATTACATGTAGTTTAGGGTTAGACAATATTTTTTGTTTAAACGTGCCCATATACCATATGGAGTTAAGGTAAGGAAGGATCAGGAATATAATATTTTTGAATTTGTTTTTTTTTTTTTTTTGTTATAACACCCACAACATCCAACATTACAACAAGACACCACCACAAGACCCAAAAGTGTTAGGGTTTAGTTATTGTGTAATTACAACATAACACAGGGGAAAATATATAAATTTAGTTTTGTAGGTTTAAAAATCAATTTGTATCCAATTTAAAATAAGTTAGTAAGAAGAGTATATAATTTAGGGTTATGTGGGGAAAATGTTTAATGTGAAAAAGAAAAAGAACAAAACAAAAATTGAAAAATCCAAAAATAGTAAACAATTAGTGCAAAATTTACAACAAGCTTTGTAAAATTTTAGTTAGTATTAAAAGCTAAAATGACTAAAGTTTTTTTTTCTTAAAAAATCTACAGTAAATGTGGCCTGTCTTAAAATAGAGCTTAAATTACAAAGATCTACAAGAACTATTTTAAAAAGTCCTACGGCGATTTGTTTTATAAATTTGTTTTATGGATTTTTTCGTTTCGAATAGGGGTTCAGTCATTTTAGCTTTTAGTGAATATAAATTTGGTATTAGTTCTTAATGCAACCAAAACCAATTAATATTACAATTAGTTCCAAAAAAATAATAAAATAGTAATAAATAAGATAACTTACCGATTTAATTCAAAATTATCGGAAAATCTTTGAGTCACAATAGAGGGATCAATTTTTCCAGTATTGGGATTAATTTGATTAATAAATCTTTTACGATTACGCATTAAGAAATTCTGGATATTGCCATAACGACAATATTCCACAATTACCATTAATTCACCTATAGAATATATAAATTCAAAAGGAATTAAAAATAAAATTTCCATATACTAGGGAGTGAGATTGTAAAAATCTTAATACAAATTTTAAATTGAAACTTTTTTTTACGATAGACCAACACTCAGAGGATGTCCCTACCAATGCAATGCATTGTGTTGGAATTAGAAAAATAGTTTATGGGAAGGAGGAAAGAGAGAGTAGTATTTGTATATATTTGACTTGAATTTTTCTACACAGAAAAAAATATCATAATTAAAAATTGATAACTAATTTATTTTTTTGAGCTTAAGGTTTGTGTTTTAAAAAAATATATTTTTTTTTCAATATTTCGCTACTCCATTATGTAGCATCTTCAGGAAATAATAATTATGAAAGTTTTGAAAAAATTTTGCACAATGAAGTAGCGAAATATTGATAAATAAATAATATATTTTTGTAAAAAACGAACCTTAAGCTCAAAAAAATAAATTAGTTATCAATAACATTAAAAAAGGTTAAATAAAAGAAAAAAAAAACAATTAAAAATATTTATTAAAATTCAAACTCGGTTTCGAATGTTTCTAAATTGTTATTTTTCATATAAAAATTCTTTAAAAAAAAGGAAAGTTACAAAAAAATAACAAAAAGTTTTTTGTATTTACAAATTCCATTGTTAATGCCTTTTCAACAAATTTTTTATTTGTATTAACAAAAATGTTCTATAAAATATGCTTTATAATACAAACAGAATTTTGTAAATTATTTACGTGTATGTACCAGGGAAGATCTTTGTGTGGAGTTTATTTCACATACGACTTGACCTTGAATTAATAATGAGCGTACACAAAAGGCCGCTAATATTCTAATTCTATTGAATGAACGTCTTTGACAGCTTGTGTCATTTGGTTGGAACGTAAACAACAATACTAAATATTTTCTCGAACATGTCCAGTTTTGTACCAGATAAAGAGTATTTTTTGGAAGTGCATTATTTTAATAAGAGGAAAAGTGCGGCCGAGGGTCATCGAATCTTAGTGGAAGTTCTCGGCGAGCATGAGTGGTGATTTTGAGCTCAAAGATAAGGGCAAAACCCAAACTATGTGGACAAATGCCAAACGATTCAGGGGTTGTCAGAATCATTGGAAGTGTATGAGTCGACAATCAGCAAATGACTAAAGCCATGGGATTGATTAAAAAGCAAATGAAACTGAGTGACATACGAGCTCAAACCGATTTTTCGCTTGTGAACAGCTTCTCCTTGAACGCCAAAAAAAGAAGGTTTTTTTGCTTCGCATTGCTACTGGCATTAAAAAGTGGATCCATTACAACAATCCCAAGTAAAAAAGTAATAGGTTTTACCCGCACTTACTTCACATCAACATACTTCGCAAAGCCGAATATTCATGGCATGAAGCTTGTGTTCTGTATTTCGTGGAACCAGTGTGGCATGATCAACTACGAGCTGCTCAAACCAAATGAAACGATCACGGGGGAATGCTATCGGATTCAACTAATTAATTTGAGCCGCGCAATGAGCAACAGCCGAAATACGAAAAAAGGTGATTTTGCAGCATGACAACGCTCGGCCACATGTTGCAAGACCGGTCAAGACCTACTTGAAAACGCTAAAATGGGAAGTCCTACCTCACCCGCTGTATTCCGACACATGGCAAGTCCCAGCAGAAGTTTACTTTATATGAATAATGCAACAAATGAGTCGATGTTTAGATTGGCTGGTATCCGGAAATTGCCAGAAAGATGGGAAAAGTTGTGGCCAGCGATGGACAATTCTTTAAATAATATATTTGTAATTCAAGGGGTTCCATTAACAAATTTTCCCTGTATTGCGTTGTGCGATCCACTAGACAGTTGAATACAAGTGGATGTGCTTTACTAGATAATATAAACACGGGACCCAAGGTTCAGTTTACTTGTCTAGGCAGAACAATTCCCATGGTATTACCGATAGAACAATGGCACACAACCTACATTCCGACGATGCTCCATTGCGTCAATAGAGCTGGGTACTACTTTGTCATTACTAAGTGCTGACACCCTTCTTTGTACATGACCCAAGAGCTCCAAAATAGACTTTGAACTTTCTGCCCATAGTTATATGGAAGTTTTATTCTATTTTCAGTATGAAAGTTTTTAGAAAAGCAAGACATGGACCCTTTAAAAACGTATTGCAACGGAAATCACACTAAATGAACAAGCCCAGGGTATCAAGAGTATGAGATTCCTTTATATTGACACCACCCCAACCCCACAGCTCATGGGTCAAGAGTATGAGATTCCTTTATATTGACACCACCCCAACCCCACAGCTCATGGGTCAAGAGTATGAGATTCCTTTATATTGACACCACCCCAACCCCGCAGCCTATGGGTCGGTAAACATAGAACATTTGTCTTACCCTATTAGCAAAAACCCACTCGGAAATTGCTGAGTGTTTACAATTGACTATGTCATTCATAATTTCCCTTTTTCCACCAACCATCAAAAGACTTGGCCTACAATTGAAGGAAAATGAGTGGCAAATGTTGCTGCCATCAGCGAAAGTATAGATATCGTTGAAATTTCGAACAAGAAAATTTTTAGTAAAGATGAGAAAAAGAGAGAGTGAAACAAGAACCAAGCCTCTGAAAAAAGAACCAGGCCCAGAATAGGAACGCGGCGTACAACGATTGTTGCTGTGAGAGAAACCACGCCCAAAATAATGACTTACGACAGTGACAGCACAAACTGTCATATTTATTTTAGTGTAAAGAGTATCGTAGGGATTCATTACTCTCACATGGCTCCTTTCTTTATTAACGACACTAATTTTTTTCTTGGTTTTAACATTTCAATTTTACAAAAACAATAAAAATAAATAATTATTTTAATTAAAATTTAGAAACAAACCTACTAAGTTGGTTAATAGTACGTTGTTCATTCGTTAGTAAACAAAGAGAAAATGAGAGCCATAGAATATCGTATGTTAATTTTACTCAAGTTTTTTGTTTACAAAAGTTATTAAAATGCGGGAACTCTAACAAGAGAATTAGAAACAAAAAACAAGAGAATAAAAAAAAAACGTTATGAAATTAAAATAGATTCTATAAGTCCACTAGTTTACTTTTCTCAGTCAAGTCCAGTAAGAATTCCTCAGTAACAAACTTACAGAGAGAGTAAGACAAATTTACTTTCATAATGAAAATTTTTTAAAATAGTACGCGAACGGAAAATTTTCAATGATTTACAAGTTTGTTAAACAGCTGATTGTAAAACCAAATGCAAAAATAAGTTATAACTGGTCGATATGAAAAAAGGGGATTCTTGTTGTAAAATCTTAAGCAAAAACATTTTAAAAGATTTTCTTATCTTTTCTTTAATTCATTTAACAATATTTGTTGCTTTGCATTTGCATAAAACAACGTAGTTGTAAAACATTTTTATTTGTATTTACAAAAATTTATCAAATGTTTTCCAATCATATGGTTTTCTGCTTGTAAGTTCTTGCTGGCAATAATTTGTCTAGTAAAAATTTGCAGAAAGAAGAAGAACTCTCAACATCAAACTGTCACTTTACTCTCTCTTTTGTCTTTATGTTTTCTTAGTATTTATGTAAACGAACGACATCTAGTAAACATTTGTACACATTTGTACAAATTATTAAGTAAACGAATGGAACTTATGCTACAATTGCAATGGTCGACGCGTTTTAATTGTCAATTTGTATAGAAAAATACGACAAGTTGTTGTTTTGGGCCGCTACTTAACAAAAAGTAGTGACAAAAAAGTTAAATTTTGTAGAGAAATAACACAGAAAAACATATCAAAAAATTTTGTGTAACTAAAAATATTTGTTAAAATTCAAATTCGATTGTTTCATATAAAAATTGTATTGTTGGTGCCTTTTTAAATTTTTTTTTTATTTGTATTTACAAAAATATTCTATGAAAGATGTTAAATATCAATAATACGTATATTGGAATTTTCTTTAAATTATGAATTACCGATACTAAACATTCAATTCAATTTTTAAACGAAATAATGACCAGATCAGTTTAATATTTTGCACACATAATTTGCTAACTTTCTTAATTTTGTAATATAATTTTTTCGATCTCACTCCTTATTATGATTTTATTTTCAACTTACGTTTCGCTATATTTTTTGTTACGGCACCCAACAGATTGACCACATTTAAATGTTGACCCAAATGTACCATTATCTTTAATTCCGAAACTAATGCTTTCATAACTTCATTATTTGCATTGCGTTTAACCATTTTAACGGCAACAATGCTTTCCTTTTCTTCTGGCTTAATGCTTTCGGCATGAGCTTTAAGAACAACACCAAAAGCTCCCGCACCCAATTGTTTGCCCAATTTTAGTTTATCTCTGGGGAATTCAAAACCGCGATCATATGGCAATAAGTCGGCTTGTTCATCTAAAGTTAAGGCTGGATTAATTTGTCCTACAGCACCTTCTTCGAAATTAGCTAAACCGGCAGCTTTAAGCTCACGTAATAGTTTACGTTCACGTTTAACGCGTATATAGAGATATATAACCAAACCAATTAATACGGCAAGAAGCAATACAATACCAGCAATCCAACCGGCAGTTAAACCGGGAATATCTAAAATTAATTGAGGTTAAATAGGAATAATGTGTAAATAAGATTTTTAATTGAAGCTTACTAGTTATTTTAACATTTATGATCGCTTCAATGGAACCCAATCTATTAGCGACTACACATTTGTATTGACCGTGATCTTCGGGTTTTAGGTAGGGAATAAATAATACAGCATCATTATCGGTATCATTGTTGGCTATTAGTTCATCATTTTTATACCATTGTACCTTGGCCTTAGGTATAGCTTCTGATTCACATTTCAGTTCTAACAGTTCACCTAATTTACGTTCAAGTTTATCTCCCAAATTCGTAAAGGTCATACGTGGAGATAAAGGTTCTAAAAAATAGTAAATATAGGAAATTAGTTACACTGAAAAAAAAATGTACAAGTAGTATATGTGAAACTTTTCGTACATTGAACGAAAACCTTTCGTCAAATATACGAAATTTACGATATTTTTTAAAATTTTAAATTTGCTGTATTAATTTCAATTATTGAAAATACTTTTTAATAAAAATAATTTTTAAGAAAAAAATACTTTTCAAAATTACTTCATACAGCTGTTTTTTTTTTATAAAGTGGAACATTTTAATAAAGATTATTTACTTTTTCTACATTAAAAATGAAAACTTTGGCATCTCAGTTTAAGAGATCATTTGAAATCATTAAAAAATTTACTGGTGTCAAAAAATCTAAAAATACTTTAAATTTCGTTTAGAAAATATAAATAACAACAAATTACACAAAGTTTTTCGTGAGTTTCGTGAATTTAGTCAATTTCTGACTAAATAGAATTTCGTAAATTATTTACGAAAGTTTGCTATATTCCAGCTAAAATTACAAATTTTTTGTTCGCAATTCGTCGCATGGACTTGTTTTTTTTTCAGTGTATGTATATCATTTCTACTGGAGTTGTAATATCCAAACTTACCATGCGTTATAATATTTATTAATCTCGATTCAGTATTATCATAATTAATAGCTCTTGCTCGACACTCGTATTGTCCTTGCTCCGAATCTTTTATTTTCTTAAATGTTAATGTTTTCTGATAAGAATATGGACTTGATGACTTAGTTATCACAATATCTGACAAATTAAAATGAATATAAAAGTAAAAAATAAAAAATTAAAAATATTTGTATACCAAAATATTCTTACTTTCAGTTTCCTCTAATAAACGTCCATTTGCATCGTACCAATTAATATCGCCCGAATAATAATAGGCCACAGCGGCACAGGTTAAATTAACTTCATCATCCAATGCAATAAGATCATGATCCTTAATACCAAATATTGTCATATTATCATTGATGTCACGTATTAGAACATGACTTTTGCCCACAGCATTACCAACTTCCTCAAAAATTCTGTTCATTGCTATACAACGAATTATACCCGGTGATTTAGGTACAAAATATAAATCATAGATATAATCTATAAGTGCAGCACCTTTTGATGAACTTGTTTCCTGAAATAAAATTATCTTTATTAAATTCGAATTTACAAAAATAACTGTACTGTTCGGTGATTTTTTTTTCTAAACTTAAAAATGCGGCATTCACAACAGATGGCGTATCTTTTACGATGATTCTCAGCAATTTCAAAAAATTTGAAAAACTATATGCATGTCCAAAATACTGCTTGAACGCCATCGAATCATAACTGGCGATGCAAAATGCATCACTCAGAATATTACGTAGTTTACTTTTTGTAGTGTAAAAAAAAGAGTTTTCATTTTAGTTAAAAATAAAGGAACGTTATTTTATTTTTCAAAGAAATATTTATTTTAACTTTGTATACATTTGTTCAAAATGATTTACTGTCATTTACATATTCTTTTCGGTTTCATTTATTTATTTCTTTTTTTTTTGAAATTTAACCCTCTGCGACTGACGTGGTAGTCTAACAGACACCAATAAACACTACTGTTTAACATGAATCGTCGTTTTGTATTAAGAAAACATTATAATTATACAACCTACACTCACCAAAAAAGTCTGTAATGGCAACTGAAAAATTTGCTGTTATTACGGGAAATATTGCTAATTTGAGCCCAGCGGTATTTTTTTTCTAATCTTAGCAACACATGTCTGCTGACGTGTAGTTTAATAAAATTAGTACAAAAATCAGAAGACGCTACTAAATTTTAGTAAACTTTTTGTTAAGTAGAATTTAAAATCTGTTTGCTAAAATCAGCAAAAAAAATTACTAAATATTATTAATATTAGTACAAAATTTTAAATATTTTTTTTTCATACTTCAAATTTTTTTATTTTATTTATTTTTCTTTTTCAAAAAATATTTTTGACAAAATATTGGTAATTTCTGTTTTGAAAAATATTTTAATTATATTTTTTTTTATTTTTAAGATCAAATTTTAATAGTTTTTAGGGCTGATTTTTAAAACTAAAAAACTTTTAAGTGCTAGTGTAAGTGGATTTTTAGACATGAGTCATACCGACTCACTTACAATCCCTTTTTTAATCTATGTAACATTTTTAGGCAATTTAAGTTTGTAGGTGTAAGTTTTAATTAGAAATAACATTTCCTTCAATATTCATTTTTTTTTTAAATAGTATTTTTTTGGTAATTTTAACAAATCGGTTTTTAAAAATTTGTAAAATTATTTCTGAAATTAGCAGCAACAATTTGTAAATATTCTGTAAAAATTCTGTAATTCGTAAAATGTAAATAGCAAAAAGATTTGCTAAATAATAATTTTTTTTCCAAAAATCAGTACAAAAATAGTAAAGTGAGATTGAAAACCGTTTACAAATTTTTCTACTAACTTTTTTTTCTGAGTGTAAAGGGTGTAAAAAAAATAATTTCAAAAAGTTTACAAACCGGAAATTGGAAAATATAAGCCGTTGAAATGGTTTCAGATGTTCTACCACGTCAGTGGCATTTTGAAAATATGTCACGTTAGTCGTAGAGGGTTAATAAAAATTTACCCATAAAACGGAAATTTGTTACAGTTATTACAAATTTAAATTTTGTTTCAAAAAAATATTTTCGAATAATTACAATTTGTTTTTTATTTAAATTGTTTGTTTATATACAAAATTATTTAAATTAAAATTACAAGGGCTTTATAAACATATACACACATAAGGCCATTTACACAAAATGTATCTATAGACTGTGTGAGTATGCATTTTGTATATTTAAAACAAACAAAAAACGAAAACATTTCAAATAAATGGATAATTAGTTATTTTTACGGAATTTCTAGGTAAAATTTTAAAATTTATTTCTAACTGATTATTCATTTGTTTTTTTTTTTACTAATCTGTTAGTTGTTTAAACAACATTTAAAAATAAACAAAACATTTGATTTTATGCAGACCGGTTTTTACATGAAATATCATTTCTTTTAAATAGTTTTTGTTATTTTAACTTACAAACTATTTTAAGTGATCAATTACGACAACCCAAAGCGCAAGAAATCATATGGGAACCCCGGTTAACCAGCCAAATCAAGGCCAAACACGAATATTAATGGCGCCAAGGTAATGCTCTGTATTTGGAGGGACTGGAAGGATCCCATTTATCATGAGCTGCTGAAATTGGGACATACGATCACAGGGGACCTGTGCCGAACACAATTGATTCAATTGAAGCGAGCATTGGCATACAGCGAGGAATTTAATGTATTGTTTTAAGTTAAATTATAACAGCCAAATATTTCAGTTTTAATATTAACATAAAGAGTGCGCTATTATTTTGACACATTTAATTATGACATACCATTTTAAATTTTTTTTCTTGTTATATAAATTTGCAATACAATTAAGTATTTAATTAAAATATAAAAAAAAGAATATTTCCTACGTAAAGCTTTTAGAAAATTCATGCTAAACCTTATATTTTAAAGTGCGCTATAATTTTAAGCAGTGCTTTGCATACATAAGGCCATTCACAAAAAATGTATCTATAGACTGTGTGAGTATGCATTTTGTAGATTAAAAAGAAACAAAAAAACGGAAATAATTTCAAATAAATGGATAATTCCTTATTTTTTACGGAATTGCTAGGTAAAATTTTAACATTAATTTTTGACTGATTATGCATTTGTTTTATTTACTAATGTGTCCGTTGTTTAAACAACATTTTAAAATAAACAAAAAAACACTTGATTTAAATGAAAATTAATTAAATGATTTTAAAATTATATAAATGATTTTTCATCGATTTTTTTTCTAGATTTATCGATTTTCAGCGAATTTTCCTAATTTTCAAATTATTTCATTAAAGCGATTTAACAAATTATAGCGCTTTTCTCTGATTTTAGTAATTTTGTTATTAGGGTTTATCGATTTGGTGATTTTTCCGCAATGGTTTTCAATTTTCGCGATTTTCCCCAATTGCCAGTTATAAAGTAAAACTTTGATTTGTCACTAAATAAAACGGCTTTTCAACGAATGTGCCTTTTGTTTTGAAAATTTTATTTTAAAAGCAGGCTCGTTTAAAAAAAAAACAGCCCAAGCTGATCAAGCCTGTTAAAGTCTGGCTTTTAAAGGAAAATAATTTGAAGTGGTTTTTTTTTAAAATAACAGGCATTAAAATAGTTGTATAAGAAGCTATTAAACTGTATGGAAAACTCTACTACGATAAAGGAATTTCAATTTAGGGCTTAAAAATTAGTCTAAACTTTATTATTTAGCTAAGCGAAAAATTTTAGTATATACTTTTGTTGAAAAAGCTGAATAATATATTAAAATTGGACTTAATATCAAATTGAGAAAGCTGAAAAATCTTCCCAAAGGCGATATTTTATTACTTACATTAAAATCTTGTATAATTTTCTTCGAACACGATGGCCACCTTGGTTCTATGCTACATGGTTGGTATGTCCATGTTACTATAGCTTTACGATGTGTTTGCACTTTACATTGTACGTGAGCTTTTTCATTAGCTTGTACATAAACATCGTCCATTATAACAATGGGTATATCCTCGACAGTAATATCAAAATCACGCCGTTCCAATTTATCGGTATTTGAAGCTTCAACAACATAAATGCCCATATCCCATAAACGAATAGTGATAATTTTTAAAGTTGATGAAGTATCATCAGTAGTAATTATAAATCTATCATTATTAAAAATTTCAGTACCATTTGGGTTGAACCATTTGATTTTTGGAAAGGGATAACCACTATAACGTACAGACATTTGGACGGTCAGATTAGCTCTGTAATTGAATTTATATAAATCAGTGGGTTCGTTCAGTTTAATATAACTATCATCTTTGCCCATAATTAACATATTATAGGCACTTCTAGCTTTATTTGACGAATGATCCGAAACGCTACATGTATATTTCCCAGAATCATCAGTTTTTGCATTTTTAATGGTTAAAATACTGCGACCAAATGTATGCGTTTCTGTAATATTTAAATTGGCATAATTTTTTTCTGACATGCGAGTCTGAAAAGATTTATTAGGCATTTAAATATAATTTTTATGCAATTGAAAAAATATTATTCCTCACCTCATCTCTTTGTACATTTTCGGGTAATATCCACTCAATTTTATATTTAACATCATGTGCTATCTTAACATCACATATCAATTCGAAAGTACCTCCTTCAGGAGCATGATGCTTGGATCCTGATGTTATATTGGGTTTATCCACATGTGTGGTATAAGCTATTTTGGAGGATATTTTATTATTGTTAGTATTTTTTTTAAATAATTTCTATAACAATTGTGTACACACAATAATACTATATAGCTATATGGGATTTTCTTTTTTTTATATCATGCATGATTTAAACAAATAGTGAAAACATTTAACAAATTATAAAAAAATATATGAAAAATAAGTAAGAATAAAAAAATATAATACGAACTAAATACATTATAAAATATATGTTAATATTAAAGTTTATTGAAAGCTTTAAATAAGAATACATTTAAAAATGCTTAAAGTGACAAAGCTTTTTTAAGTTCTTGATATAAAAAGAACAGTTCTTAAATGTCATGTTACTTAAAATTATAAAAAGTCTAGACAAAAACTGATTACAATTTGTTTTGTTTGTTTTAAAGAATTAAAGCTCGTTTTCAAAAGTTCGTTAAAAATGTTAAGCTTTAACATGTTAAAAATGTTGCAACTAAAAAGCTTTCAAAAGTTTGTTTTAATTTTATTGAATATTAAAATTTAAGCTTCAAAAAAATTAAAATAATTTTGAGCTTTTTAAAGGCACTAAAAGTGAAAGCTTAAACAAAAATTTTGAACACATTTCACTGAATTGAAAAATGTTTAAAAATAAAAGTTCACTTTCTAAAAATTTGTTCAAGGGAGGGTAACTTTTCAAAAAAATAAAAATAACCACAGCTTAAAACTAAACATTAACAATTATTAAGCTCAAAGCTGTGTTTAATTTTAGATAAGTTGGCAAGCATAAATCTTATAAAATATCAAATTAAAAGGGGAATTAAAAGATTAATGCTTTTATAAGTAAAATTAAAAAAAAATATTAAAAAATGGTGACAGCATACTTCCGAGATACAATTTCACAAAAGCTTAAAAGTAGATTCACACTATTTCTTAGAAGTGATGATATGAATTGTCAAATTTTGATTAGTTTTCTTTAGAAAATTACATTTTAATTCCACAATACTGGAAAATTGTTGATATGAGTGAACAGGGTCGGTTAGCGTGTGATTTGATATTGGTCGAACATAACAGAATGCTTATATTAATTCTGATCGTTTCCTTACTATAAGAAAATAAAACTTTTACATTGTAGCAAAAATAGTAAGAATTTCGATTATATTAAACAAAATAAATAAATTTCAAGAAAAATTTAAAATTAACTTTAATATAGAAGTTTTTCATGAACAAGGCGTTCGTTTAGACAGATGCTGCGTAACCCGAAGCAAAATAGAATGAATCTCTGGGACGACTATTACAGGAAGCTTCGAGATTAAAATCTGGAAACTTTTCTGTGAACAGGAGCACAGCTTTTCGGTGTTTCAAAGATTAGAAACTTCTTATCGAAGACGCTCACATTGCCAAAAATCCTTACTGAAGGAAACGGAAATATCGCGGACTCGATGAATGAATCTATAAGCATTCTTATGCAAACTCACTGTCTTGTCCAAGACGCTGGAACCAATGTGGGACAACAAATTGTATGCAATGCAAAACAAGACTTAATGTGGAACAATATGTTCGACTCAATTAGGAACAACATCATTTACCCAATAGTGTAGTGTGATGCAGTCTGGACCAAGTGAGGGACAACATCGACAAGAAAGTGTGTTTGGTCGGAATATTAATAAATCCAGCAACTGGTTTAAAGAGCTGTAAAATGCTTTTCCCCTTTTAAGGTTGCAGGGCCAGATGAGATCTTTCTTGCTCTTTGGCAAAATAGGATTAAGCTGATTAACGTACATCTTGCGAATATGTTCTCTGCTTGGCTAAGGCAAGCATATATCCCCAGGTTATAGCATGGAGCAAAAGTTGTTTTCATATCAAAAAACAGGGGAAGGTTAGGTATGCAAACCCAAAGACTCACCGACCAATAATGCTGACATCATGTTTGCCTGAAACCATGCAACACATAGTGGATGGCATGGTTAAGGATAAATCGCTAGCGAACTGT
Organism: Eustalomyia histrio; assembly: GCA_949748255.1. Classification (NCBI taxonomy): domain Eukaryota; kingdom Metazoa; phylum Arthropoda; class Insecta; order Diptera; family Anthomyiidae; genus Eustalomyia; species Eustalomyia histrio. Next base: position 43,548,853 of record OX456526.1, on the reverse strand, counting down.
TTAAATTCAAGTATTCACTTAAAGGGACGTTCAGTGGAAACTAACCTTCATGAGGTGGCTAAGCACGCTGAAAGATCATTTGATCTACATATGTATACAATGATTATATTTATTAATATAAAGGACAGTTTTAATTTAAAAATTCTTCTCCGGTACTTGTAGACTGGATCAGTAATATGAATGGGAACTGATGGATTAACTGCCCATCAACGGCAACAGTGGTAGAGATATGAACCCCCACAGTGTGGCATTCTTTTACCACTCTTGTATGTGATCACAATGAACAGTCAGGATTTTAGCCAACAGGATTTTAAGAGAAGAGGGCTTCAGAAGCACTCGAATTGTCATACAACTAGGCCGCGGGGACTTAATGTAAACCCGGAGGACGAGTTTCATTAGTTTTGATGAACCTTGTTTCCTAAGTAAAACAATTAGTGTCTCCGGAATGGTCAGAAATCTGAAAGTAATTCTTCACAAGAAATCAAACTATATTATCAATGCGAAGAGAGTACAATATTAAGCCACTTCAAAAAATACAGCTCACATCCACAAGGCATTTGAGACAATTTTGTCAATAGAACCTATTGAGATTCGGCTAAAATATGAGGCCGCTATGGCTAGCTTCGGCTGAATGCAACAGGTGAATGGGTTTGTGGTCATGTGAAGACCAACCACCAGAAGATCTTAGACGAGTTACCGTTATACAACATCTCAAAATCGAATTGTGATACAATCTCTGAGGGGTCAAAAACTGTGATTTGCGGTACACAAATTCCGATTGGAGAATCCTGGCTAGAAGGCACCCATTTGAGGTACAATCTAGGTATTCTTAATTCTTCCGCCTCAGGATTATAATTCCGTCTTTAAGGCGGAGAACAGGGATGCATAAAAACAGATAACAATCATCGGAAAATAAGGATTTTTACGGCTATCCTGGCAATCTCTTCAAACTCTGTAAGATTAGCCACTATCCTCGGGTGAACGAAGGAAATCAATAACTTCTCCATCAGAGCTAGTATTGAGATTATATAAAATCGGGGGCATTGTACCATCGCAGAGAACGATGTCAAATTCGCCAGGGAAGGTTCTTCTTTGAGTTACATAAACTGAAAATCCTAAAAGAAATTCTGCAGAAATTGCAACTGTGTATAATTTTGGATTGACAAAATTGTAAAAGGCTCTGGAACTTTGATACTGAATCTATATAAACGACTTCTTAGATACCAAGTCCTTAGAATATAAAATATCACAATAATTTGACAAAAGTGCATAAATATAGGGTCCGCCAAATACCTTTTTTTTGAAAATGCTATAAAAAAACTACTGAATATTTTCTTAAATTTCTTTTTTTATTTGAAAGTACAATCCTTCCGGTTAATAATGGAAAATAATTTCATTCAAATGGCTGCCTCGGCTGGCCAAGCAGTAGCCTACACGATCGGTCCAATTTTTAAGCACATTATCGATTGTGTGCAGCTGTATTTCACCAATGGCTTCACGAATATTGTCCTTTAAAGCGTAAATTGTCTCTGGCTTGTCGGCGTAACACTTATCTTTGACGGCACCCCACAAATAATAGTCCAACGGTATCAAGGCGCAGCTCCGAGGTGGCCAAACGACATCAGCTCTGCGGCTGATAATGCGATCTTCAAAAACAGGGCGCAAAACATCGAGTGTAGCTTCGGCTATATTGCACGTAGCGCCGTCCTCTTGAAACCAAATGGTGCCAATATCCTCCTCTTCAATTTTTGTGAACAAAAATTCGTCAACATGGCCCGATTACGATCGCCATTGACTGTAACGGCCACTCCATGCTGATTTTCGAAGAAAAATGGCCCAATTATGCCTCTGGACCAAAATCCGCACCAAACAGTGACTCGTTTTGGGTGCATCGGTTTTTCAATGTACGCGTGCGGGTTTTCTGTGCCCGAAATGCGACAATTTTGCTTGTTTACATACCCGCCAAGATCCAAATGAGCTTCATCTGAAAAGATGACATTGAAAAGATGACATTCTGCAACATTACCATGATTTTCAAAGTAATGTCGCAATATTTCCAAGCGTTGTTCAAGCGTATACACAACCATATTCGTTCAGCGGAAGGATAAAACTAATTATCTGTCAAATCAGACATGAGCTAAGTGGTACCATTCACGAAATAAGCACTAGTTGAAAAAAAAAACGTTAGATGGCGGACCCTATATTATATGCTTCCATTTTCTACATTTTTGGATTTTAAAAAAATTTCTTAGGAATTAAGGGTTTTTTCCTTAAGATTTTATTGTTATAAGGAAAGGTATTCAGAAGTCAAAACACCTATCTCTGGGCTAATTATTTTACATCGCTGCTTATAAGTTAACACTTTACAACTGAAAATTGTTCAGCTTGCGATAAGCACGACAAACGAGTACTCTAGCGTATGTATATCATGTGTCATCCTTATCTCAAGTTGTGAAAATTTCAGTTACAAGGTGTCAGCTTGTAGCCAACGATATGTCATTTATAGTCATTGCAATGAGCTTTTTAATAAACTTGTATCGCGAACCACGTATAAGAGCTTTCACAACGAATTAAACGAATTTATCAAATCACTGCTTTGCATTTATAAAGCTTTAAGCTTTCTGTATATATATTAAAAGCTTTCCTTAAATCAAAAATCATGCAGTCAACTTATAAACTAAAATAAATATATATTTTTTTTACAATTATTAACTACAATTAGTCACAGTATAATAATATTGAAACGAAGAAACCATTTTAAAGACAAAATTTATTTAAAATGCTTAAAAACCACATAAGAAAAGAATAATTTAACATGCTTTAAAGAACAAAACCCAAAGATTTAAACAGTAACCAAACAAAATTGATGGACAAAAAAACATTTAAAACACTGAGACAAAACACTTACGAGTGGTCGTACGATAATGATAAGATGGTTGTCTTGTGGTAACACTTTGACGAAGTTTTCTAACCAGATGAGATGTTTCAACACTAACGTCAACATCATTTGAGCGATAATGAGATGACAGAGGACGTCTGGAAGTCAATTGTTTTGTTTCAAATTTTTTGCGCCTAAATGGGCGTCTAGTAGTTATATCTAAATTACACGCTTTTCTACTTTTGGACAAACAATTTTCCATTACTCTATCAAAACTGTCTATCTCATCAATTTCGTTATAGTTTTCGTCATCACCATCATTATCATTGTCGATATTATTAGAATAATCAATATAATCATCTGATGCATTATAAACATCTAAAATTAAGCGATGGTATATACTTATACTAATAGCATTATAAATATTATCAGAATTATGTCTCAAATTGATTGCATTACCAACACCACTGACATTATTAAGTTTAAAGACATTTTTGACAATATTTTTAGTTAAATTAACAGTAATGCTGTTAGTTACATTCATAAAGTTAGTTACTGAACTTTTTTTTGTAGTTGTTTTAGTAGTAATGATAGTTGTTGTTCTAACGGATGGTTTAACAGTAGTTAGCTCCAACTCTTCCAATGTTGAGTTATCCAATGAGGCTAATTTTAAATACAATTTTTACAATATTTTTTTTATATTTTTTTATTTTTGAAACGAAGTGAACGTTTAAATACAAAATTAAAGAAGGAGAAAAAATCACACACCAAAAAAAAAAAATAAAAATAAAAGAAAGAAAGAGAAAATTATATTAAATCATTTGTAAAACCTTCACCATTTTGAATATTTCATTTGTTTAAATAACAATTACTTTTTAGTAAATTTAGTTAAATTCCCTAACCATGTATTTCTTTTAGACTTAACTACTTAACCACCTTTTGTTTGCTAACAGTGCATTCTCAATTAAATACTTAATACTTTTTTCCATAATTTTTTTTCTTTACACATTTACGTTAAGAGACCATTAGGAAAACTTAAAAAAAGAGACGGAAAACAAGCACAAAACAGGGGTGCAAAACTCACTATCAATGATTTTGTTACCCAAAATAAGTTCAATTTCCGTTGTTTCCTCCTCATTGTCCGGGGATGCAATCTTCGGTCGGCATTGATATGTGCCACTTTCTTCAAAACTTCGTATTTCGATGACAAAACCCAAACGTGGAAAATAGCGTATACCGCTATTACTGGCAAAAGTCTAAATTTTTTATAATTCAATTAAAAAAAGATTTTCAAATTTAAATTCAATATTACAATAACTAGAGTTAATGTATGGTTTTCTTTCAGTGCAAGCGGATAAAAGATTAAAAAAAGCTTTTTGAAATAAGAATGTATGAATATGTAGTGTGCGCATTTGTGTGTGTATGTGGAAAAGTTCATAAAAAGCCGCTATTAGTAAATAAAAAATTGAAAATTTAATACCAAAGACCTATTTACAGTTATGGAGTACTCCATTCTGCAGAAGGGATTTTGTTATCTTCTCCCTTGCATGTACAAATATTTTGTATCATGCCACATCTTTTTAAGTATACTGCAAGCTGGAGTACTCCATCATTGTAAATCTAGATTAAAAGTATGTATTGTCAGATTAAAATTGGTCTGACCCATACGCCAAAAAAATCATTAACGAGATAACTAAAGTTTACATTTTTAAACTTTTGTATGCAAAATTCATAGATTGCTTAAAGTTTATACTGGATATTTCGCATATGATACGAGATATCGATAAACGGGATCAGAAAGATGATATTGACATTATTTATAATCCATTCCTATCTCAATATTTTCCAAAATAGTCAGTGGGTCAAACCAATAATGTAGCTGGCAAAAATCGTAAAGGGGGCTATTGGAAGAGACTGCATACTGTATACATGTCCTATCACCTTATCTACTCTGTATCCTCTGTAACGTTAAGGGAATTTATACTTAAGAGGAGGACAACAATTTTGTTACATCATATCATTTGGTAGGGATAAAAATTGTTTAAATTCATTCTGTCCTTAAATTTGGGGATTCCAAATATTAGAAATAAACCATAATTTATAACTTAAAGAAGACAACAGAAATGTTAGTTAATTGGTCAAAGAATGGCGGGTTCTTGATTTGATATATCTGTTGCACCACCGCTACATTTAGTATGGAATTGAAATCGGCAAACGGGAAATGAATTCGGAGAGTTATTTTTTTGGAGTTTGGGTTACATTCTTGAACTTAACAACAACCTGTCCCTTGAGGAGGAGTCAAAAAAATTGAATAAAACTCTGATTGACTGCTATGAGGATTAATGCCGTTAAGGAAAGTCAGACTAGGCACCTATGATCCTTGATGGAACGTGGAGCTTAAAAAGCTTAGAAAAAGTTAAAAATGATGCTGGAACTGATGGAAACTGCAACAATAACAATCATATGCAATTGAGTTATAAGAAAAAGGAACTACAAGCCAAATTGTAAATTTATAGAATTTTTTTTTAGCGCTAGAGAAACTATATCTTTCACACTGAAGAACAGCTCTGCTCGCTCTTAATAATGTTTTGGTGCCTACTCATTTTCTTGGATATAAGGTGAGAACGGCAATATAAGAGGATTTTGATCGACCTGTACAGGGTGGCGCAAAAATAACCTTCCGATGTTTTTTGGCTGTAATTTAAAAAAATGAAAAACTTTGATTCTTCTTGTGGATTATTTTAATTTGGTCTTTTAATTTTTTTTACATCTAGTCGAGAATATGATGTCATGTAAATGGCCGCCGCCACAGTTGATTGTCATTTGAGCCCTTTTTATGGCATTTTCCATCACTTTGGCCAAAACTTCCGGCGATAGGTCCTCACATTCTTGACGGATATTATCTTTAAGAGCTGCAAGAGTCTGAGGCTTGTTGACATAAACCCGCGACTTCAAAAAGCCCCACAAAAAGAAGTCTGGAGGCGATCTTGCTGGCCAGTGCAAATCGCTAAAACGGGAGATTAGGCGCCCGGGAAATGTATCCTTCAGCATATCGGTTGTGGCACGTGCAGTGTGTGGCGTTACACCGTCCTGTTGGAACCACATGTTTTCCAATCCCAATTCAAGTTGCGGCAAAAAGAACTCGTTGATCATTGCTCTGTAGCCCTCACCATTCACAGTAACCGTTTGGCCCGCGACGTCTTCGAAGAAACAAGGTCCGATGACTCCTCCAGCGAAAACAGCACACCATACAGTGACTTTGAGCGGGTGTAATGGTTCTTCGTGGGTTACACGCGGATTTTCAGTGCCCCAGAAGCGTAAATTTTGCTTATTTACGTACCCGCTAAGATGGAAATGGGCCTCATCACTCATGATTATTTTTGATGAAAAATCATCTTCATTATTGGTTAAATAAATAGTCACCAATATTCCGCGTTCTGGAGCAGTGTAGCGTAACATTGTTTATTAACGTGTATTTCGCATGTGTTTACTACACAAATGTCAAAACAGAACTGACATTAGGGGCCAATCGCAAAATTTATAGCATTTTCTGATAGGAGGATTACTTTTGCGCCACCTTGTAGTTGTTACCAATCATGTTGACTGGTGTATAGTGCAATCGTTCAGATACACCTAATTTTCTGTTATTAACTTTAAATCCCTGGAGACTTATCCGATAATGCTAAAGAGTGGCAAAATATAATTTTAAAGGCTCCTAAACCAGTTTCTTTAACCTGTTTGAGCCATGTATATGTTCCATCATCCTGGAATAATATAAAGATGTGTTCCATTCCTAAACTTGGCTAAAATTGAAGAAATTCTTTCTGTCGGAAATATTTTATCGAAGGCCTTCAAATTGTCAACAACTTCCTGTAAGTCATTACTTTACGATATGATTTCCCAAATCACGAATGGTGTTGACAGAAGGAAATACACGCTGGGTATATTTATGGACGGTGGAGGGGCTTTTGGCAAATTTTACTGTTGACTGAATTATTTTTTAATTGAGGCGCATGTTGTGGACCCAGTTTTCCTGAAATATATTGATGGTTGTTGACCGCTGAAAGTCGGCGAGGCATAAGGGCCACAGTTGATGCTAGTAGAGGATGTCCTGCTGGGGGTGTTCTTTTTCCGCGGCTCTGTTGTTCGACTCACTTCTAGTAGAGGTGCAAGCTTTAGCTAGCTGGTACATCTGTTGGAACAGTTTGTAAAAATGAAGGCTGTTTTAAACCTGGTGGACGACTGCTGCAATACGTAGGGGATATTTGCTAATGCTAACAAAATTACACTTGTGTTGTTTACGGGTAGGACTGAACATCGGCGTCTTAGACTTTAAGTGTTGAAGGGTAATAGGTACTCTTCATCTATTTACAAAGGTTAAATACATAAGGGCAACTCTAGATAGTAAACTAATGTGGGCAAAACATGTTGAACTAATGGTATTTCAGTGCTGCGAATATACTCTGGATTTATCTTGTAATTATGAGACCTATCATAATATATGCATTTGCAGTATGCTGACATAGAATGATGGTAAAGAGTATTCAGTCTGGGGGTAACAGATTAGAGAGAGAGAGAGAGAGCTGCTCCCATGGTGCTATGCTCCCCCTGAACCACCGTATAGAGGGCGAAGCTATTAAATCCCTATGCAGGAATCCGAAGAATAGAAATATGTCATAAAGAAGAATAGTTGGTAGCCTTTCAGAACTCAATCAGATGAACCTTTTGCCTTTAGAGGCTATAGCACCCTGCATCGAATTCGGCTATATTCCAAATAGAAGAAAAACTGGATCAATCCAGCTGAATTAATGGTGGATTGTTCTGATATCCGTTTAGTATGTGAACGATGGAATTACATACGAGTATTTTCATCTCATAGGCAAAATGGTTACAATTTTCCAGAGTGAGATTTTGGATGTGGCAAATTTTTCATTCGGAGATGAGCAAAGGTGTTTTTTAAGCTGTCCGGACAAAAATGTATCAAGATATCTTATTCAGGACCTGAAATGTATCACTGCTGGTGCAAATCAGCTGATGCATCAGCTATTTTTGTAATGCGTGTTAACCCTTTGCATCATATGCTTTTGTGATGCATTTTCAATCATCTGACAATGGCAGTCTTGCCAGCTGTTACTTTTACGAACGTGCTGCGCTTTTGCTATAAAGCAGTGATGTATTTTCGAAATGGCCCTATGTTTGAGGTAATTGCCGCATACTTACTGGTTTGATTACGGGACACAACGCTTGTGCTCACTAACATCAATTTAGAAAGCAATTTCCTTATTGAAGCTACTTATTACTATAACCTACGACCATGGTTGGCATTCAATACCTTCTCATAATAACGTTAGTTGGCTACCACAGCTACTTTAAGACCGATATGAAGATATTAAAATGGCAATTCCATTAATGGGAAGTGTCTTTTTGTATAACCGGGTTTATTCCGCTATTTTGAAATATCTTAAACTACCGTTATAATAACGCTAATCTAACGAAACACCGATTTATAAAGGTATTTTGCAGATATAACAAAATTTAACAGATATTATTATGAAATAAACCCCGTAATATTAAAAAACACATATCACTATTGCAATCGCATTTTTTAAATTTTTGTCGCGGTATTAATCAGAGCGTGATAGACAACTACCGTTATAATGAAAAGTTATAGATTGCCAACCATGCCTACGACAATATTAAACAATAAAAGGCGTTGCGCAAGTAATCAATGAAAATGCTAGAATTTAGCAGTTTTTTTTGCAATACTACCGGCAACTAATTATTTGATATTCAATATACTCCTATCCTAAGCATTTGTTTTAAGTTCTAGATAAAAATCATAGATTGGCAACCTCTGTTGTTAAAATAACTCCATTTCATGTGTTTAAGTCAAAATTACTTAATAACATGACACTTGGTCGATACGCCATAAAAAAGAATTAAAAAATACACTTTCAGCGTGAAATATATTGCATTCAATTTAATACTATAGATTAAAGCAAAAAAAATAAAAACTAAAGTCATGTACACTGGCGGTCATAAAAACCGCACCATTGGCAACTCTTCGGCAATTTTGATAAAAGTTCAAAACACCACATACTTTATTTTCCTTTTATTATGGGTATTAACCTATTTACCGTTACGCAACGAATCAAGCAGAGTCTACCAATTTTTTGCCGCATCACTTTGGTTATAAATCCTTTTTTTTTTGTAAGAACGTAAAAAATGTCTACACGCTATAAGTAATTGACCCGTGACCAAAAGGTTGAAATTTTTGTTTAAAAGGATATGGGAGTTCCTTATCGTCGCATAGCACATAAAGTGGGATGCTCACATTCAACTATTGTAAGGCTCATAAGAAAAAAAAAACATTTGGACCCGCTCGCAAGGAGGAAAGATCATAAGACTAACACCCGGACAGACGGCATAATACAAAGAATAAGTTTAAAGGATCGCTTCAAAAGTGCAGTGGAAATAAGGACGGAAATGAAGAGCTACGACAATGTGGATTTTTGCGTAGAAGGCTTCGGGAGTGCGGACTATATGGAAGACGACTGGATAAAAAGCCCTTATTGACGAAGCGTATGAAATCAAACCGCTTTTCTTGGCCCAAAAAATATCGAAACTGGACCCTCGACGACTGTAGAAAAGATTTATGGTCTGATGAAAGCAAATTCAACTTGCAATGCGCAGATAATCTGCCATATGTTCGTCGTTCAGTTACAGTTACAAGGATAACAGTGTAGTTAAAAGAGTGAAGTTTGCAGAAAGCCAGATACTGTGGGGTTGTTTTTCCTATTTTATCCGGGGTTTCTTATTGCATATTTACGGAACCGTGAGCGCTGAAAAATATGGACAAATTCTTAGGGACGACCTTTTCTTTTTTTTTTTCTTCAAATTTCTGTATGGTGCGGTTTTTGTGACCGCCAGTGTATGCATACCTATAATTAATTGCGAACATTTTTTAGCGATACAAATCGTTACATTAAATACAAACTTACACATTTTAAAGTATAAAATGGAATCGGAATCAATATTTAATTTGAATTTAATAATAAAGAAGTTCTCGTATAAAATGGTATTTTACTCGTAAGTTTACGAGGTTAATGTCAAATTCTATACCTTATAATTACACAAGGCTAACGAGGTAAACAAGATTACATAAATATGACTAAATAGTTTGGAAAATATTTACAGTTTCTTTAAAGTTAATTTCTATATACAATTTTTAAAATAACTGATATTATTAAATTAATGAATATAATGCTCATACGATTAATCGATAAACCAAATACTCTTATCGATTAATCGAAGAACTTTATAATATTAAGGTAGGTGTACACAATAGAAATATCTAGGTAAGCCCCAATTTTAAACCCTTTTGCGAAGGGCGTAAATATATTCTAAGTTTAAAAAAAACATCATTTGAAAGTCAGCGTTCCAAATTTAGGCGACAGCCGTATCAATTTACGTCTTTCCCAAAAGGGTCCCAAATTAAGGTAGTTCAAGTTTTCTATCATGTCACGCACCCTCGAAAAAACTACTAATATTTTTACTACTGTTTTTTTAACTATTTATAAAATATGTATTATAATATAATCACACATACGGAATACTGTAACGGTAATGGGGGTTTCATATGTCTGCCCTTCAAATTCGCCCACACAACTTAGAAGTGGTGGAAATCTATCCAGACCATGTACGATAAAACCCATTTTTGGTTTATAAGTAATATTTTTAAAGACAATTTTCGTTGAATTGTATTGTGTGTGCAAAGTTTTATTGGACGATCTAACGCTAAAATTAGGATCATCATCCTAAAAAAAAATGCATAAAAAATATTCAAAAATCAAAAATAAAACTACTATATATGAGATACGTATAACACACCAATCGTACGCTTTAGTTAAAAATTATATCGGATCAATGTTCAATTTTCACTATGTTTTATTCTACATATGTGACACGTGATTATTTATCAGTTTGGACTAAAATCGGGCGCCAGTATTAACTATTAAATCTACTAAATCCCGAGTTATTGTTTTGAAAATAATTTTAGCTTCATATTTATTCACGAATAGTTCGGATACAAAATAGACCCTTATCTGTCGGCAGTATCGAGACAACAAAATGTATAATTCTTGATTCTAGTTTTGACATTTACTATAAAATAAAGTATGATTTGACATCAGTACACTCAAATAGTAATTTAGTTATTCCAACCGAATTGAGTCGGTTGCTACAACCTTGTACAAGGTGGCCCAAAATATATAACATTATCGGAGGTTGCTATAACATATGCAAATAACGGGAACTTTTAGCTTTGTTTTAATATTTGAAAAGTGAATAGAAACAGAGGACTACTCAAGAACGTTCAAATTTAACATGAGTGACGAGGTCCATTTTTATTTAAACGGATACGTAAACAAACAAAATTTGCGCTGCTGTCAAATTGAGAATCCACGAATCATTTCAAAAGAGCCTTTACTTCCATTCAAAGTCACTGCATGGTGCCCAATTTACGCAGGAGTTGTCAACGGGTCTTACTTTTTGGGGGACACCATGGATAGCACGTAAACTGTGACTGGTGAGCGATATAGAACCATGATCAACGAGTTTTTATTGCTGCAAGTTGATGTATTGAGACAGGAAGACAAGCCGTTCTAACAGGATGCCGCAACTGCACACACAGCTGTAGCAATAATGGACATTTTAAAGGACGCGATTCCGGGTCGCCTAATGTCTGAATTTGGCGATTTGCAGTTATCAGAAAGATGACCCGATCCAGACATTTCATTAGGATTTTTTTAAATAACGGGGCCATGTGAACAAGTCACAGGCTCTTGAAGCTTTCAAGGAAAATATCCGACGATATTACGAGAACTTTTCGCCCTATGTTCTCACCTGAGTGATGTAAAATGCGGTAAAAAGAGCAAAAGAGATATTTTCAAAAATTAATAAAAAAAAAAACTTAAAGGTGTTTTCATTTTATATAGCGAAGTATAGCAAAACAACATTGGGTGAATATTTTTGGGCCACCTTGTAAATTCAGTTGTTACAACCGAATTAAGTTCCACCAACTGACAACTCTCGCAACCGAATCAATTCGTTTGAATAATTGTGTTTAAAAATTTGCATTTTAATTGTTATGAAAGTCCTTTCTTTTTCTGTTATGATGGAGAACCTGTTCTACAACAAGTTTCAGAACAGATTCTAGAAGAATTTGTTATACTTTGGAGCAATGCAATCACTTGATTTTAGGACAATTTTAAACAAACTGTCCCCCAAATAGTAGATCGAATTAAAAACGATAATACATTGTTTTACAATCGGTTTTTATTTTAAATAATCTATAAAAAGGGTGGTTAAATTTTAAGGGCCGATGTTGAATGTGAACCACAACTAAACGTCAAGATTTTTTCTGCATTTCATTTGACATTTCTCAATTTCAGACTTACTCAGTTTGAACCATGGAAAGGTACAGAATCGAGCAACGCGTTCAAGTTGTTCAGGCTTATTATGAAAATTGGCGTCCAAATGCAAAATGAATTTCGTGCGCTTCGTGATTTTTTTTGGTCGACCAAATGTGTCTACAATCGGGTGAATTGTAGGCAAATTTCAGCAACACCTGTGCATGCTCGCCCAGTTCGTTCTGTGGAAACAGTGCTGTTGTTCGCGATAGTGTGTCATGAGGTCGGCCAAGCATTAACCGTGAATGGTGTTCGCTATCGCGAGATGATAACGAACTTATTGTGGTCAGGAATTGAGGATATGACCCTGGACGATATGTGGTTTCAACAGTACGTTGCCATTTGCCACACACCTAACAAAATAAGGGCTCTTTTACGCGACAAATTCAATGGCCGCCAAGATCATGTGATTTGACACCGTTGGACTTCTTTCTTTGGGGTTATTTGAAAGAAAATGTATACGTCTATAAGCCAGAAAAAATTCAAGAGCTAAAGGATGAGATAATTCGGCATATTAACGGCATAGAACCTCAATTATGCCTCAGCGTCATCGAAAATTTGGACCATCGCATGGAGGTGTGCCGCCGAGGTCGCGGCGGCCATTTGGCCGATATTTTGTTCCATACATAATTGAACCATACCATAATATCATAATAAAAAGAAATGAAAATAATTTCTGAAATAATTTGCGTTTTATTCAAAATCAACATCGGCCCTTAAAATTTAACCACCACTACAAAAATTGTTGCAAGTGTGTTGTGACTTTATAACTCACGAACGGTCAAACCGATTTCGATTAAATTTTTAGGGTTTTTTCGTATGGTCGTGTAGATAGTTTGTACGCGTTCGTGGGTTATGACTTTTCATGTCAACATGTGATTTTGTCCATAAAAAAACAACAACAAATAGCGTGTGCGGTATGGTATGTATACTGTGTGATGACTTCATACACACGGCAAATACACGTTGTAGCGCATACACGCATAAACATTGACAGCTGTCTTTTTCATCGAACTCGCGGCTCGAAAAACCAATAAACCAATGAATTTGATTAAATGTTAATATTCATGCGTAGCGAAGCACGCCGGGATCCGCTAGTTTTACATAAATTAATTAAAATTAATTTTTATTTTGTTTTAAATTTCAAAATTTTAAGTCATAATATTTGGCGCCCAAAGGAAGCCATTTCGATTAGATTTTGATTTAAATTAAATTACATCAATCCGAATTTTTAATTTGTTTAAAATTTCAAATTTGTAAAATTTTTTTTTGCGGTAACAACGTTTGGCGTTTGACCCATTCGATATAGAAAAACAGCTATATTAAAAAGTTTTAAATTAAATCATTTTATTATTTAAAACTGTTTAATAAATTAAATCGAAATAATATTTGGCGCCCAATGAAGGCCTTTCGCTTAGCGAATGATTTAAATTAAATAACAGGAATCCGATCTTTTAATTTGCTTTAAAATTGTAAAATTATTTTTACAATACATTTGGCGCAAAATCTCGGCCATTCGATATAAAATCGTGGTGTCCTTCGATTCGAAAATGGAGTAATTGCTTTCATTAAAACTAAATTAAAACATAGAAATAGCGTAGTTCATCTAGAAAGTTGAACCTTGTTCCGATATATTTTTTCTGTTGGTGTCGAGTGCTTTTTATGGCAACTAGAAGTGAAAAAGCATTTTAGAGCGTTTAGTGAGAAAACAAATGAGTTAGTATTGTGTTTAGTTTTAGTGAGTGTGTATGTGTGAATTGAAAGCTTTGAAATTTTTTTGTGGTTGTTATTAATTATTTAGCATAAGTTTTTATTTTATATATTTTTGAAAACCATGTATTTTTCTTACCGATCCACTGGGTGTTGTTAGTAAAACATCATAATTCGGCATCGTGGGTTTACATGGTATGACAGCATCTTGAAATTGCATAACATGTATTACGGGAAATGACATGGGTGCTAAAAGATTTTCTTTATCTAGAGTTAATAAATAAAAAGAGAATATTGATGAAATTTGTTTTTTTGTTTCCCAAATGAATTCCACTTACCATCCACATAAATATATATCGCTGAAGCTAAATTATTATTAGCTAAATCTGTTAGTTCTGAATCTTCCATCAAACTAACATCTTTTTTTAAAGCTTTCGCTTTAACACAATAATAATTAGCTACATTATTGTAATCCACATTTTTCAGGCTTAAACTGCTACCAAATCGTCTCTTTTGATCTTGTGGTATATAGGGACTTTCTTCAGCTTCTATATATGGATATTTCCATAGAATAGGTTCGGTGTCTTCGCACCTTAAAGTGAAATCACTATTTTTTTGTAATATAACTTCCTCTTTCAGAGGTATTATTAGTGGGGCTCCCAAAGCTACAGCAACATTTTCATTATAATCATCATCAGTTGATTTACTTGTACTATTTGCTGATTGTGGTTTTGGATGCGGCACTAAAAGAAAAATTAAAAACAAAAATAAAAAAATAAATAAGAGTAAATCATAAGAGCTGTTTGTGTTTAAAAATTCAATTGACAGTTACTGTCTGGCGGCGCTATTACATAGACAATTTCTTTTTTTTTTTTTGATATCACTATAATAGCCATTTATATTAAATTGTATTTTATAATTTTTATGGAATGATTGAGTTTGAACTTTCATTATGACTTTAAGAGCTTCATTTATATGTAGTTATTATCTGTTTTGTGTTTACAATTAAATCATGAACATTTTATATACTTTGTGCAGACAATTCTGTTATAATTATGATGATCTAATAATTCAATGATCTTGGTTTCAATTAATATATTAAAATGTTGTATGTATAAGTAAAGTACTTAAAAATTTGATTTTTGAAAATTATGGCTTCAGCTGTGTTTATGCGGGAAGCTATCGACGTTGGCTTCTATCATTCCCATACAATCTACATAACAGTTACGTTGGCTTATCTCCAATTTATATGGGAATGACATAAGGCAACTTTGAAAGCTTGCCGCATGAACACAGTTAATAAAAATAAAAAAAAAAATCAACTGAAAGGTTTTTCTTTTTAAAAACTGCGAACAAAATAATTTATAAATTCAGTATATAATATTTTGTAACCTAAAACTTTGTAATATTATTCCTTGCAATAATAAGTTTTAACCCTTGACGTAAAGTCTTCTGTATTAATTTTCCGTAATAATCGAAAAAATCGAAGAGTTCTGCAGGCTTATGTCTCGTCTCGAACACGAGGTATAATAAAGCATAGTCCGGATAGAGGGTTAAAACTATGACCATTGATTTACATTGAATTTAATGCCAATATTCCAAATCCGTTTTCTAAACATTTCCATACTTTTTAATTTTGGGCGAAAACAGCGAAAAAGTCCTAATGGTGACTGTAATCATCGGTGGACTTTAAGGATCAGTTATCAGTTAGTATCATAATATGTATTCTTAATACAAATATGATGAAAATTTTAAATTTTGGCTCCGCTTGTACTGAATTGATCCGAATTGTTACTGTTTCAGACTCGGATCTGAACGGTGGATTATATTATATGCGAGAAATGTCCTTAAGATTGCAATGTAGCTAATTTACCTATAATTAAAATAATAAATTAAAAATCACCAAGGACATTTGGCGAGAGCATGTTCTGACGTTTCAGATCCCAGTTCACAAAACCCACAAACTTCACTATCACTACATAAAATTACAATGTCCAATAAAGTATTTTGTTAAGGTTCTCAAATTCTTTCTATAAAGGGACCAGAGTCCCTTCGATATTCCACAGGATAGAGACAAGTTTTTACAGTAATTAGAAAAGTCGGACAGTCTTCGTGCCCCAAACTTCTTCCTGAGATATTTATACAGGTGGCACTACGCAGAATGATTCAGAGCCCATGGAAGCTCAGCGGGCTCTGCAGTTGGACAGACTGTCAGCAATTCTGTTAAATTTAGGCCCTTAATGGCCATGCATTCTTACCACCATAAGTGAGTTGCTCTTACCAATTTGGTTGATAGACTGAACAGTATAAACTATCAACAAGTTAAAATAATTTTATAAATTCTTCGAATGCACAACAAGTCCACGAGCGAAGAGCCGACGCGTAGTTATGAATGTAACAGTTTGGCTGAAAAGTGCGTAGGGTGACACATAGATGGTACTACTAGTATGAAATCCATATGATTTTTAGTTAGCCCTAACCTTCGAAAGACACGTGTATAAATTTGACAGCTGTCGGACTATTAGTTTGTAAGATATAGTCTTTTGGGTGAAGCAAATTTTGTTAGTTTGAAAACAATTGATAAAAAGGAATTTCGTGTGTTAATAAAGCATTGTTTTTTAGCGAAAAAAAAACACTGTTGAAGCCAAGGCTGGGCTTGATAAACATTATTCGGACTCTGCACCAGGAAAATCAACCGCAAAGTGGTTTGCTAAGTTTAAACGAGGCGAAGTAAGCACCGAAGAGGCTGTTACTGACAAAAACATCAAAAAAGTCCACAAAATAATTTTGAATAACCATAAAGTGAAGTTGACCGAGATATCTGAAACTCTAAAGATATCAAAGGAACGTGATGGACATATAGTAAATTAATATTTGGCTATGCGAAAGCTCTGTGCAAAATGGGTGCCGCGTGAGCTCACAAACAACAACGAATTGATGATTCTGAGCTGTCTTGAACTTTTTTAATATTAATAAACCCGAATTTATGCGTCGATATGTGACAATATATGAAACATTGCTCCATTATTCCAAACCAGGCTCCACAGCCACAGCCACTAGAGTGGACTGCACGTGATGTACCAACTCCAGAGTTTGGAAAGACGAAACAGTCAGCTGGCAAGTTTATGTCATCAGTATTTTGGGATACGCATGGTATAATATCTTGAAAAGGGAAAAACCATCAACAGCGACTATTTCATAGCGTTATTAGAGCGCTTGAAGGACGAAATCGCGGAAGAAAATAATTTTGAAAAATGAAGAAGAAAAAAGTCCTGTTTCATCAAGACAATGCATCGTGTTACAAGTCAATGAAACGATGGCAAAATTATATGAATCGGGCTTCGAATTGCTTTCGAAACCATCGTATTCTCCAGATCAGTCCCCCAGCAACTTTTTCCTGTTCTCAGACCTCAAGAGAATGGTCGCTGGAAAGAAATTTAGCGCCGATGAAGAAGTAATCGCCGAAAAAAAGTATCAAAAAATTGTATGACCGATTAATAATTGTATCGCCCTTGAAGGCAACTATATTGAATAATAAAATGAAATTTTATCAAATTTTTTTTTCTATGTAAGCCTACGAACTTTTTAGCCAAACTGTTAAGCATGTTTTTCAAAGGCATTTGAAACATTGGACGTAGTTCAGAAATCCTCCTAACGATAAGACCATGCCCTGTGTTGCAATCCATATGGATATCGATTTTATAGCATCGGTCTCTATATGATTAACATCAAGAGCGTCACCAGGTGTGGTGCTCATAGCACCCGTACTTTGCTCAGCCGAATAGTTTTCATCATTGTTCTAATCCACCAAACTACAGGAGCATATGTCACGATGGGTCTGATGTACTGGTCTGGATGTTTCTTACAGTTGGTATATCTCCAGTGACATCCTGCAGGTTTCATACCCTAAGTCTTTCCAAAAGCTCTCCGACACTGCCAGAAAATCCACAGTCCCTGAGACTGAGAGTAACACCCTCCATCATCTGTAGTCTGAGACGCGTAAACAACACAAGCGTAGTTTTTTCCAGATTAACAGGTAGTCCATGTCTGGTACACCAGCTTTACACCAGTTTCACAACAATCTGCATTTTTCTACAAAATGTTCTTAGTGAGCTTCCAGAGACCAAAGCACAAACTTCATCAGCATTAGCCTGGATGTGCACACTTTAAACCTAAATCTCCTCTAAAAAGCGAGGCGACCACGAAATACAACAACAGGGGGAAGTTCAATCCCTCAAGGGATCATACTCTACTGACCGCCAACTGTGACCTTTGTACCCCACTGACTTTCAGCAGTCAACAGCCTTGAAGTGAATCCACTTAACAAGAACTGGGTCCACCATGCTTGTACCAAAATGGTAGATACTGTGAGTCGACTCTGCATAATCTTATTTTCAAGATTAAAAAGGGTTTAGACGAAAAGGAATATACGCTGCGTATTTTTATACCCCCCACCATATATGGTGAGCGTATATATCAATTTGTCATTCCGTTTGTAACATTTCGAAATATATGTCTAAGACCGTGATCCATATGCAATTTTAAGTCGATTTAGCGATGTACGTCTGTCTATTAAAATGGCGATCACGACACGAAGACGCAAGCGGGGGTGCCTATTTTTAACTTGATTATTGGGCATCCTCTCGAGCTTTTTGGTATTAAAAATTAGCAAAATCGGTTTAGCGTTTTAAAAGTTAAGAATGGAAATGTGAAGGTTTTTCCAGTTTCACCAGTGAATAATATTTTGAATTCACCTCAAATATTTTTCACCTCAAAAAATTTTTTTCACCACTAAAATTTTTTTTAACACTAAATTTTTTTTACTACAAATTTTTTTTTTTACCTTAAAAATTTTTTTCACCTCAAAATTTCTTTTTACACCAAAAAATTTGTTTCCGCATCGGAAAAAGCTTTTAACCTGAAAATTTTTTTTCACCTTTCCATAATATTACTTCAAAAGTTTTTTACATTGTATCAAAAACAGTAAAGAAAATTTTTTAAGGATATTGCTGTAGGGTATTTGGCACAGCCGAATTTAAGCCTTTTTTTACTTGTTTTACAAACTAAAATAGCTTTTCACAATACTACTTTTGACTCGATGGGATATTTGTCAGTCCTAAGACAAGTACTTTTCTTTGAGTGTAGTAGATCGGCATATGGATGAAAAATAAAAAAAGAATTAATGAAAACAAATAAAATAATTCGCTATTTATTGTTATATTTCATTTGTTTCTTATTTTTTATAAAAATGCGCCTCAAAATGATTGAAATTATATCAAAACAATACAATTATTTGTTATTGAAGTCAACACAGTTGCCGTTGTTGTTATTGTTGATGTTTCTGACTATATATTTGTTATTGCTATTGCTATTATCGATGTACTATATGAATTAAAAATAAAAACTATTTGAAAATTTAAAGCACGCATTCCAATTGTAATGATGTGTGACGGTGTAAATAAAGCCAAATAAATTAAAAAAATTTACACATTTCAATATTTTTTTGAATACCATAAATTTCTTTTTTTTTAAATTTTCCGAAAGTTCAAAGTCCAAAAGTCCATTTAAGAGGAAAATTAAAAAGAAAACAAAACTATGTCAGAAGCATATGTAAATGAGACATGATACCATGCATTTGAAATAAAATACTTTGAAACTATTTATCATTAAAGTGACATCAATTTACCCACCATGATGATGATTTACTAACTGTTATGTAGATTGGCGGCAGTTTTTTTTCTAGAGCTGGGCCAACTATCACGTCCAGTTTTGAGTAAAGTACGTTAGATCAATTTAAATGCTTATGTGATAACTTTTGAATAATAATTGTGAAAATTTCCCAAGAAAAAGTAGAAAAAATTACCTCTTGGATACCACACGCACGCACCATTAATTTACTTGTCTCATAGCTGTAGAATGATTTGTCGTTCATTTGTCAATTTTGATAAATGTTTGAAACACAATTGGCTTAAACACCTTCTATGATAGTTGATGTAGACATTGTTTCAAATGCGGATCAAAAGTCAATTGTTTTTTTTTTTTTCATATATAGATTCTATTTCAGTGATAATAAAAAGGCAATTAACATTGCACAGTGGAACGATTTGAAATTTAGTAGATTTTTTTGTTTTTAACAAAAAGTGACATTTAAGGCCAGTCAATAGAATTTTTGACTTAAATTTAACTTAAGTGTGAAATTTTTAAACCTGCCTGATTTGAGACTTGCTTGATACCTAAGTAAACCAAAAGTGTTCTTAACAAATACTATTTTCATTCAAGTCAGCCGGTATAATGTTAAGTGTTTAAGTTAAAGAAGTGATCCGATCCTCAGTAACATTCGAACTTACATGTGAGCGCACAACAAGCCGATATGTTGTGTCCTATATGTATTTGGACATGAATCGGTTGTGAAAAGTAACATATCTTTTCTTCCAATATCTTCTTTTCATCCTAACTGGCCTTTAAGTCTTAAAAACAACTTTCCATATAATGATCCATCATTATTTTAATAAGTATCGACTTGGTTTAAAAAAAAAAATCAAAAATATGCAATTATTTATTAACCCTTTAATTTTTTCACGTGTTAGAAAAATATTATTACACGATATAAACAATTTACATTTAAATTGCTTTTTAATGTGTAAAAAGAAGTAAATTCTTTTTTTATTTTAGTATCAAATTTCTCTCAGACATTATCACATCACACAACAAACATCTGTTTATAATTAGAAATTAAATAATTAATAAACCATTTCCAATCGTATTTTAAAATTCTGCAATTATACTTTGAATATTTGCCAAAATTTGGGAATTGTTTTAATCAGGCCCAAAAAAGTACCTATGAATATTTTGTTAATTATTTTAAGAGAATATATTCTTGGTCTAACTTTCTGCCTTATATGGCTACGTTAGGTTGAAAAATACACTTCATAAACGAAAATACTTTTCATAACCAACTAATGTCCAAAAAATAGGACATAGACTTAAGCCTGAAAGTTCGTTTGCTGTGCACTCCCTTATCGCGATGGTTCCAGTCTCTATCTATCACCGTTCTGTTGACGAAGTTCCTCAGTATACTCCAGCCTATTCCATCCAAAGTTGGAATATTGTCGCCAGATTAATGTTGAACTCTAATCCTTGCAAATGCCAGGCAGCCACAGATATTGTCTTTTAAGGCCTCGTCGTTCTCCTCACGGGACCTACAAGTCGCTGAGTCAGCACGGCTCATTCGGAAAAGGTGTGCTCTCAGCGTTGAATGCTCTATCTTACTAAGTGCGTTTGTACCGAGTTTTAAAAGTCCCCTACTGTCCTCCGGACCCCCCCTCCCCCCTAAGAAATCTACTGGTCTCACCACTAGGGAAGTTTCCAATACTCTTCTATTAGCAATAAAAGCCAATTAACGTAGTTAAGGCTTAAAATAATGAAATGGTTTAACGATCTTTAAGTCGACTGAGCTACGAAAAAACATTTTCTTGTCAATTTATTAAGCTTCTTGTTCCCTGCGATGTTACAATGACCTGGAATCATATATAATATCAATACTACCCCTTGTTGAGAAGTTATTGATTTCCTCCTTGCACCCTATAGTGACTGATCTTACAGAATTCGAAGAGATCGTTCCGATAGTCGCTTGACTATCCATTAAGATTCTTATATCTCCGATGATCCCTTCAATATTAATAAATTTAATACAATACGTGATTGCCATGATCTCAGCATGAAAGCCGGTGTTATGATTCGGAAGGCGGAAGCATTTGCCAGCAAAAAGGTCGCAGATGTAGAAGCCACACCCAGTACTTTCATCCTCTCGGAGATCCTATCACAATTCAATTCTGTGTTCTTGTATCCCTTTAACTCGTCTAAGATCTTCTGGTCTTCCGATGACCATAAACCCATTTATCAGTTACATTTAGCCGAAGCATAGCCAATATGGCCTCATATTTTAGTCGAATCGCAATAGGTTCTACCGAGTAAATTGTCTCCAATGTGCTATATTTTCTGAATTGGCTTAATATCGCACTTCCTTTGCATTGATGTACACCATACTACTGCCGCGTAGATAGATCTGACTATGTTTGCGTAGACCCATTGTGCTATTCTCGTGCTTAAAACCTATTTAGAGCCCACAGCTCTTCTATACGAGGCACACGCCCTCTTGGTCTTAGTAATGCTGTTCTTTCCACATTCAGTTCCCACGTCCTAGACCAGCTGTATGATAATTCGAGTAGTTCTGAAGTCCTCCCAATCAGATGTTACCTTATTAGAATTCTCGTTTTGGTAGATTTTTAGATAATTCTTCAAAATTTTGGAAATTTTGGTGTAATTTGGGAAATGTTGAGGAAAGTGGGAAATGCTAAAATTTTAACCGAAATCATATAAATTGCAAACTTGCGTATATTTTTCTACAATGCTAATTGGGGTACATATAGCAAAAATCTGGTTTAATGCTGATTAGTTTAAAGAAAACTAAAAAAGTCAAAAAACCCATATAAAAATTAAAATATATTTATATATATGAACATACATGATCATACATGGGCTTGTATATGATCATACATGGGCATACATGACAATATTTGTCCATTGATAGTTCAATAAATGACGATACATGATCTCATATAGGACCATATATCTTCGGATCCGCTGTTTGGTCGTAAATAATAACAATATATGCTAATATTTGGTTGATATATGGTCATACAAGATCATATATAACCATATATTCCTATATCTCGGATCCGAAGATATATGGACATTATACCGTACCAGAAAAACAAGTTTGCCGTAAAACTTCGAATCTAAATTATTTTTTTAATGCAGTTTTTCGTTGTATCTTCGGCATTTACAGTCGGATCTTAAAGTGTGATATATCGATGTTTTTGTTCTAAGAGCCTTTGACCTCAAGTATTTGACCTTTTAGTATTTATCTACCAGAACCCAGTTCCTACCACCCTAATGTCATAAAATTAAAGCTTTGAAAAAAATCATTAAGCTTTTGCTAAGGAATCATTTCGACAACTCCAGCAGAACAATTTTATTTTTTTTGCCGAACGTTATGGTCGCCTTTCAAATTTTTCGATATATTTTCAGTATTAACAGCCAAAACATTGTTTTCCTCGAGAGAAAACCTATCGCTGGTTTTCTATACATTATTATTCGACTGTAAATGCAGAAGATATATGAAAAATATAAAAAGGCGACAGCTTCGTTCGGCAATTTTTATTTTTCGAAATTGACTTGCAAAAATACTTTATATTCGTAGGTTTACGGCGGTCTATTGGATCATGTATGGTCATATATTGAACTATGTATGGACGTATATGGTGAAGTATATGGGCATACATGATCATATTTAACATGCATGATCATATTCACCTGGGTAGTAATAATATAAATAAAATTTTCGCTTTTAAAATACTAATAAGGGCATTTAAATTCTGCAATAATTTAAACAAAATTTTCGTTTTTAAAATACTAATAAGGACATTTGAAAAATTCTGCATAAAAATACTATAAATATATCTGGTGAGAAACATTCGGAAAACTATTAAAAATATATACATATTGGAAACGGTGTAGCAACTATTTATTTCGCTTTTACATACTCGTTTTAATTTTGCTGAATTATAAAGAAAATCTATTTATAGTTAATGTGATTAATATAAAAAGAAGAATAAAAAAAAAAATCATTCAATGAAATACATATTAATGTGAGCACAAGTCAATTGTTGATATAAAAACATATTTATTGTATATGAGCTTATCAAGCATTATTTTATTAATGCAGAAATGTCCAACCTATTAAAGATGCTTTAAAATGTATTGTATATATGAAGAAATTGAAGAAAATATTAAATTTTATGTATGGGCCTTATATTTTTCAATTCTGGTTTCATAAATAATTTCGAAGCAATTTATTTATTTTTTTTTTGTATTTTATAAAGACTTGATAAGGTCTTTTGGATAATTTTTTATTCTTTTAAACAGTGAAACGCTTTTAAAATAAACACCATTATACTGGAATAATGTGGTATTTTTAGGTGCTTATTGCAAGCAATTGGCAAATTAATTGCAGAGAAACAACAAACTGATGTCAATTGCCCATTTTCCTAATACATTGCTAAAAAAATATTCTAGTTTTTCTTTGAAAAACCCAACATTTTTCAAAAAGAAATTTTTGTTTTTCCACAATTAATAAGTAATTAAACTTTTTGTCGTTATTATTTATAAATATTTGTATTGTCTTTTAATGCTGAATTAAAATTAAAACTAAAAGTGCCATTTGATGTCAGACGTCATGACAAGAGCCGATTGCATGTCAATGATATCATAATATTGCAATAACATTGAAATTTAGTAACTACTTTAGACACCAGGTAACGAACAATTACCCGGTTTCTCACTATATATAACGAAAATTTTTTCCCTTCCCTGTGAGTTCGTAATAACCGTGCTCCACTGTAATTTTGTTTGAACATATCATTAAAAATTAAAAAATTTGCACGAGAACTTAATTGTTGTACAAAGAACATCGATAAGTGAAAGAATATGAGTGGTATAAATTTTCTGTTTTAAAAAATATCAAATTAACCCAAGTTTAAAAGTCAGCGAATAATGTACATTTTAATGTTTTTTATGCGAATAAATTCTAAGAATCTGAGTTTTTTTTTATCTGAAAAAAAAAAATAAATACTTTTGGCGAAATTATTTTTATTAAAAATCAGGGTTTTTTGCGTAAGATTTATGTCATATTTAAGGGATGCCCCCGACGGATGAATTGCATTGTGTTGATGTTAGGAAAATATGTTATGGGCAGAATGAGGGAGGGAGTAATGGTAGTTTTCCATGCAAAACGAAGTTTCTCTGTAATGCGTTGTGCGATCTGCTGGACTATACACTACGAACGGATGAGTATAGTCCAGAATAGAATTGAGAAGAGAAACTCCGGTCCCCGGGATGAGTTTTCTTATCTTAGTATAGCACTTTCTATGGTAATAAAGGGTGGTTAAATTTTAAGGGCCGATGTTGAATGTGAAAAGAAAAAAACTTGACGTTTAGGTGTAAACTCAAGTTTTTTTCTACATTTCATTTGACATTTCTCAATTTCAGACTAAATAAATTTGAAAGATACACAATCGAGCAACGCGTTAAAGTTATTTAGGCTCATTATCAAAATGGGCGTTCAAATCAAAATGCATTTCGTGCACTTCGTAATTTTTTTTTGGTCAGCATAATCGACCAAATGTGTCCACCTGTGCATGCTCGCTCAGTTCGTTCTGCGGAAAACATTGCTGTTGTTCGCGATAGTGTGTCATGAGGTCGGCCAAGCATTTGCCGTGAATGGTGTTGGCTATCGCGAGATGATAACCCTGGACGATATGTGGTTTCAACAGGACGGTGCCAATTGCCACACAGCTAACGAAACAATGGCTCTTTTGCGCGATAAATTCAATGGCCGTGTGATCTGACGTGGTGGCGATGTCAATTGGCCGCCAAGATCTTGTGATTTGACACCGTTGGACTTCTTTCTTTGGGGTTATTTGAAAGAAAAGGTGCACGTCGATAAGCCAGCAACAATTGAAGAGCTAAAGGATGAGATAGTTTGGCACATTAACGGCATAGAACCTCAATTATGCTTTAGCGTCAGGACCATCAGATAAAGCTGTGCCTCCGAGGTCGCGGCGGCCATTTGGCCGATATTTTGTTCCAAACATAATTGAACCATACCATATTATCATAATAAAAAGAAATGACAATAATTTCCTAAATAATTTGTGTTTTATTCAAAATCAACATCGGCCCCTTAAATTTAACCACTCTTTATGTAACGAACGGAGTTACACAACCCACACGAAGATGATGCAACGAGTTAATAGAGTTCGATGCCCTACTATCGTTGATAATATTTAACGCCCTCGTTTGCACACGGTCCAAAAGCCCTAAAATATACTTTGAAAGATCTACCTGGATTGTATTCCATTTCCATTTGGGAAAAACTCTCTTTATTTCTCAACATAATCTCCTTTTAACTCGATACACTTTTGTCAGCGATATTCAATAGCTTCAACATCATATTTATAATAAGAATTTATAATAAGTCATCAACCGCAGATTCCACCTCTTTGTTGTTTGAAAATCTTTTACCACCGAGCCATTTTTGTAAGTTTGGAAATAGGAAATAATCCGAGGGATAAGGTGCATGATAAAGCAATTCGAACTATAGTTCATTGATTTGGGCCATCGCAAAAGTGGATGTGTAAACTGGAGCATTGTCTTGATGAAAAAACACTTTGTTTTTCGCCAAATGCGACCTTTTTTCCTTAATTTCATCACTTAAACGCTGCAATAAGTAAGCATAATACTCGCATATGATTGTTTTTCCTTTTTGAACATAATAAAATTTTTTTCCAAAAAACCAGACGCCAGGAACTTGCCTGCAGATGGAACTGCCTTCGCCTTCTTTGGACACGATTCTCCAGTTTCAGTCCACTGCTTTGACTGTTGCTTTATCTTAGGTGTGAACTGATAGAGCCAGGTCTCATCCATGAATAGACGCAAAAATCGGCTATATTACGGTGAAACATCGTCAAATACTCTATAGAAACATATTCACCACACTGCGGCACCCATCTTGCGCACAGCTTTCTCATTTTCAAATTTTAGATCAATATGCTATTTATAGCACTTTTGGAAATGCCTATCATTTCAGCTAGCTCACGTACCTTTAGCCGACAATCATTCAATATCATTTTGTGTATTTTCTAAACTGTTTCTGGCGTGGACGCCTCAATTGGTCGACCACTACGGTGTTTGTCTTGGCAGCTCGTACGGCCCCGTTTAAACCCTATCACCCATAGTCGTAACGAAGGAGCAGACAACCTCCCAGAGTATAATCTAGCTCGGCTTTTATTTTGATTGGACTTTGACCTTTCAAATAAAAGTATTATATTACATAATGGTGACTAATTTTTTCCATGTTTACAAATTCACTGAGATCATTTATTTTTGATGGCTCCAAAAAAATTCTAAACAACGTGGCGCCTTGAAACTTAAAACATATGTGTCGTGAAATGTCAACGCATTTCCGTTGATTTGAATTATTTATGTTTATTTGAGGGGCGAATATTTTATATTGATAAGTTGATGTGTAATTTTCCATATCTTAAATTGTCAACGATTTCATTCCTTTAACATTTGATTTCCGTTAATTTGAATTTATATGAATGTACTCTTTGAGTTCTCTGTTTTTTTTGTTTTGTTTATTTTTGTAAACGCCTTTGCAACTCTGCTACTCATTACATTTTTGTTTGGCTGGAGAAAGGTTGAGTTGCAACCGCGGTAACTATTCAATTATTAATTTATTTTATTGGAATTGATTTGTACTAATTATTACTTTATTCTTTTATTAGAAATAAAACGCATGCATTTGCATATACATAAAATTCAACAGTGTTATAATTTCGAAACTCGACCTGTAATCTTCAACAAAACTTTTATTTCGCGTTGATGTTTTACCCTTTTTTTTGTGTAAAAAAACTTTGAATATTGCATCAGCCACTTGTGTTGGAAATGGAAGACAAGGAGAAAGGGCCCAGAAGAAGCCCTAGATTTACAAACAAAAGTAGTGAAGTTAATGAAGATAAATTTGATACGCCGCCAGCTAGTCCTCAGATTACAATGGACGACGCCAATGATCAAAACGATGCCAGTCAGGCAAGCGTGAAGCGAACTACGCCGGAACCAACATGCACATCAACAACAGGTACACAGGTGTATAAAGCATCGGAAATTGCCGCAGTCAGCACTAATTTAATAACACCCGGCCAGGGAAGTATGAATTTAATATATACCGCCGCAACACCTATAGTAACACCGACTACACACCAACAGGTGGTGAACAGTATGCAAATGAAAATAGAGGAGTTGGAAAGAAAGCTTAAACATTCATTGGAATTACAGTATTATCAGGGGTCGTCAGGTAACAACATGCTACAAAATCATCAAATGGCGTCAAAGTACGCAACAACAACACAACACGCCATATCACGTCAACAACAACCGTTTGAGAGAAGGGAATTTGAATTTGCAAATAGCAACGCTGTAGTAAATGACAGTTGTTTCCAGCGTGGCAGCACTGAACAACAATTGTACAACTCGAATGTAAGTGGCCACTTTAACCAGAACGTCAGTAGAAATTATCATCAGTATGTAGGTGGCAACTATCGACAGGGCGATAATCTAAATCATGGATACGGTAACAATAATATTAATAATCCAACTGGAATTGTAGGTGAAACAGGATTAGACGAAAATTTGCAGTCCGAAATGCCGACTGCCATTAATTTTGGCCAGAATAATTGTCTGCCCAGAAAATTGCAAGACTTGCCTCAATTTAGTGGAGAGCCGGAATTGTGGCCAATGTTTTCGGTTTCGTATAATCAATCGACAAGTGTATATAAGTATACAGAATTTGAGAATTGTCAAAGACTGCAGAAGAGTCTCAAAGGCATAGCCTTTGAAACAGTGAAGTCGTTATTAATACATCCTAATAACGTTTCGGTTGTCATGGAACAGCTAGAGTTTCGTTTCGGTCGCCCAGGGCAGTTGGTGGCCAGCCAATTGAAAGAAATAAGAGAAGTACCTTCCATTTCTGAGTCAGCCGTAGGAAAAATAATATCGTTTGCAACTAAAGTTAAAAATTTATCTGTTTTTTTGCAGTCAGCCGGTGCCCAACAACATTTAGCAAATCCCACATTGATGAATTAATTTCCAAGCTACCGATGAGTAAAAAAGTCGAGTGGGCAAGATATGCCACTCCCATTAAGCCCTGTCCTACTGTTATCGATTTTAGCAACTGGATAAATGAAACTGCCAATATATTGTGTATGATTTGTGACAATAATCCAGATCAGCCGGATCCGAAACGTAAGGCAGTGTTACACACGAACATTTCTTCAGAAGCAAGGGTCAATAGATGTTTTGTGTGTGGTAAAGACCATAAAATTTATAAATGTGAATCTTTTTTAGAAAGAAACGTGGACGAACGATGGGCTGAAGTGAAACGTTTGAGACTGTGCTTTTCCTGTTTGGGGAAAGGGCATTCTAGTCGTGAATGCAGGGTTAAACGAGAATGCTCAAATGGTGATTGCAAGAAGATGCATAATGTACTTCTCCATCAAACTTGTACCCCAGTTTCGCAGTCTGTGGAAGCTGCCTATAATAGTCAAGCCGTTCTAAATTGTACCACAAATATTAAAACGTCAAAAATACTTTTTAAAATCGTACCTATAACACTTTATGGCCCAAATAATACAATTTCAACATATGCTCTTATTGATGATGCTTCGGCGGTGTCTTTAATGAACAAGTCTTTAATAATGAAGCTGGGTCTAAAGGGTGAGCCGAGTGGACTTTATTTGCACTGGCTTTGGGAAGGATACGCTAAAGAGACGACAACCATTGTTGATGTAATGGTGAGTGGTAAAAATGTAAATCAAAAATATTTGTTAAAAGGAGTACATGCCGTCAACGATTTAAACCTACCAGTGCAAAGCCTTGAAGGATCTGATTCGGAGGAATTTTTGCAAATTATTAATACACTCCCTATCAGTGAATATTCAAACGCCAACCCTGAAGTGCTTATAGGCCTTAATAATGCCCATTTGGGCGTTGCCACAGAAACGATAGAACTGCATGATAAAGGACCGTATGCAACAAATACGAAATTGGGGTGGATCGTTTATGGGTCATCGAACAACAACAACAGACCATCATCCACCTGCTTACACGTGCATACAATCGATGAGCTGTCCGTAGATGAAATGGCCTCTCATTATTTTTCTACTGAAAGTTTTGGTGTTCGCCCGGCACCAGTCATTGAAAGTGATGATGATGTTCGTGCTCGTAGTATACTGAACAGGACGACTCAATATGTTGATGGTCGATTCCAAACAGGATTGCTTTGGAAAGATGATAATATACAGTTGCCAAACAGTCGGCCTATGGCTATAAAAAGATTAACTAATATTGAAAAGAAGATGGATCGTGACAGTGATTTTGCCGCCAAGTATAAAAACGCCATAAATAATTATATAGTAAAGGGTTATGCTCGAAAGCTGACGCCATTGGAAGCCAACGAAACCAAGCCAACAACTTGGTACTTGCCACACTTTGCCGTTGAAAATCCGAATAAACCAAGGAAGCTACGACTGGTTTTCGATGCAGCAGCCACTGTCAACAATGTTTCGTTGAATTCATTTCTACTTAAAGGCCCCCAAGAATACCAACCCTTGCCATCGGTGTTGTTTAACTTTAGAATTGGTTCAGTTGCAGTATGTGCCGACATCCGCGAGATGTTTCACCAAGTTCTAATTCGGCCTGAAGACAGATGTGCCCAAAGATTTTTGTGGCGTGATGGACGCCAGGATCAACCACCTGAAGTGTTCGAGATGGTGGTTATGACCTTTGGAGCTGCCTGCTCACCCTGCTCTGCCCAATATGTAAAAGTTGAAAACGCCAAGAAACACATTCAACATGATCCTCGTGCCGTTAAGGCGATTTTGGAGAACCATTATGTTGATGACTTTGTCGACAGCTTTACGTCAGTGGAAGATGCTATAAATATATCAAGACAAGTAAAAGAAATCCACCATGATGCCGGATTTGAATTACGTGGGTTTATTTCAAACTCGAGAGAAGTTGTCAAAGCACTCAATGGAAATCAAAACGTCACGAAAGTAGTAGAGGCAGAGGCTCTGTCAACGGAAAGGGTATTGGGTATGTTTTGGTATCCCAGTAATGATACTTTCCGTTTCCATTTAAAATTTAACCGAGTCGATAAAGATGTTCTTACTGGTGTAAGAGTTCCAACTAAAAGAGAGCTGCTTAGCATAATTATGTCCGTATTTGATCCCCTGGGATTCCTTGGCCATCTAATGATAACTGCCAAATTAATAATGAGAGAGGTTTGGAGATGCAATGTCCAGTGGGACGAAAATTTACCCGAACCAGTCAACATTGCCTGGCTTAAATGGAAAAAAGATTTAAATGAGGTGACAAAAATTGAAATACCGAGAAATTATTTTGCTTATAACTGCCCTGGGAGTCTGGAGCTCCATATATTTGTTGATGCAAGTGAAACTGCATTTGCCGCGGTAGCATATTGGAGATTCAGCAGTGGTAATGGTGACATTGGTGTCTCATTTATAT
Organism: Eustalomyia histrio; assembly: GCA_949748255.1. Lineage (NCBI taxonomy): Eukaryota > Metazoa > Arthropoda > Insecta > Diptera > Anthomyiidae > Eustalomyia > Eustalomyia histrio. The sequence continues at coordinate 43,517,587 of OX456526.1, read as the reverse complement.
GTTCTAAAAGTCGATGTGCTCCCATGAGGCAATTATCCGTACCCCGAATGGAACTACAGGCAGCAGTTTTGGGCGCGCGATTAATGCAAACAATTCGACAGGAACACCAACTTGAAATATCCAACTGTACATTGTGGAGCGATTCATCCACTGTCATAAAGTGGATTAAGTCTTCTAACCGCCGTTACAGACAATTTGTAGCCCACAGGATAAATGAAATCTTAAATTCCACTAATATACAAAACTGGAAATGGGTACCTACCCAATATAATACAGCTGACGAGGCCACCAGGTTACGTCACGATATTGAAATGAGTTCTGATTCCAGATGGTTTGTTGGTCCACCATTTCTGAAAGAAGATCCTCAATTTTGGCCAAAGTATACTTGTTGCAACCGACCCACTGACGATGGTGATGGCGAGATGGTAGGAGAATTTTTGTTACTGGTGGAAGAAACGAAATTCTATGATATTGAACGTTTTTCTTCATACCTCAAGCTGAAAAGAACGATAGCATGGGTCGTAAGATTTATTGGAATGAAATGTAGGAGGATACGTTATGGTGAAGGGGGTTTGTCTGCGGACGAAATACACCACGCCGAGAATATAATCCTTCACCATGCCCAGTCATGTTCATTTTCGGGGGATATCCAGTGGATGGAGGAAAAAGGATCTCTACCCAAACAGTCCTCTTTACGTAAACTAATGCCATACAAAGATTCAAATAACATTTTAAGAGTAAACAGTCGATTAAACACAGCTACATGGTTGCCGTATGATATTAGACACCCTATTATTCTGTCACCTAATCATGGATTAACATTTTTGGTTGTCCAGTGGTACCACGAGAAGATGATACACCAAAATCACGAAGCCACAATTTCTGAAATAAGACAACGTTTTTGGATACCTAGGATCCGTCAAGTTTTAAAGAAGGTTATAAGTAAATGCATGAGATGTAGAATTAATAATGCTAAACCCTCAACGCCAATAATGGGTCAACTTCCCGAGGACCGTCTGACACCATATGTAAGACCTTTTACGTATACCGGACTTGATTATTTTGGTCCCCTATACGTAACAAATGGACGTAGACAAGAGAAGAGATGGGTTGCCTTATTTACCTGCCTGAGTGTTAGAGCGGTGCATCTTGAAATTGCGTACGATTTATCAACAGACGCCTGCATATTGGCCATCAGAAATTTTATAAACAGAAGAGGAACGCCAATAAGAATAAGAAGCGATAATGGTAAGAATTTTGTGGGCCTAGAGGGTGATGCTAAACAATTTTCTGAAGTTTTTGATTGTGACCGTATAAAGGACGAGCTGTCATCTAAGAATGTTCAGTGGATATTCAATTGTCCCTTGAACCCGTCAGAAGGAGGTATCTGGGAAAGAATGGTACAGGGTGTGAAAAGAGTTCTGAAACAGACTATGCACAATGTAGCGCCACGGGAACATACGTTACAAAGCTTTTTGATAGAAGCCGAGAATGTAGTAAACTCTCGACCGTTGACTCATGTGCCTATTTCTTCATGTGATGAAGATCCAATTACACCAAATCATTTTTTGTTGGGTGTGCCCAATACAGCCCAAACGCCATCAGTTGATGATATCGACTCTCAGCCCAAAGTATTTCGGAAACAGTGGAGAATTTCACGCCAATTAAGAGACCACTTTTGGAAAAGGTGGATTGCAGAATATCTACCAACATTAACCCGCCGGGAAGAATGGTGTGAACCCTCTCGGACTTTAGGGGTTGACGATCTCGTATTGATATGCGATGTCAATGTTCCCAGGAAAGGCTGGCAAAGGGGTCGTATACTGAAGGTAATTCCTGGAGAGGATAACGTAATACGGAGAGCCGAGGTTCGTACTTCACAGGGAGTTTTGAACAGACCAGTATCTAAGCTGGCCATCCTTGACGTAGTTCGTTGTGAATCCGATTGATTCACGGGGGAGGGGATGTCGTGAAATGTCAACGCATTTCCGTTGATTTGAATTATTTATGTTTATTTGAGGGGCGAATATTTTATATTGATAAGTTGATGTGTAATTTTCCATATCTTAAATTGTCAACGATTTCATTCCTTTAACATTTGATTTCCGTTAATTTGAATTTATATGAATGTACTCTTTGAGTTCTCTGTTTTTTTTGTTTTGTTTATTTTTGTAAACGCCTTTGCAACTCTGCTACTCATTACATTTTTGTTTGGCTGGAGAAAGGTTGAGTTGCAACCGCGGTAACTATTCAATTATTAATTTATTTTATTGGAATTGATTTGTACTAATTATTACTTTATTCTTTTATTAGAAATAAAACGCATGCATTTGCATATACATAAAATTCAACAGTGTTATAATTTCGAAACTCGACCTGTAATCTTCAACAATATGTTTTATAAGGTTGCCACTCTTCTCCAAAGTAATTTTTTTCAAACTAAATCAGGTCGAGATAAGAAGGAAATAAATATTTCCTACACCGGCTAAGTAAACCCAGACACTTGAATGCTTCTTCTGACATTAGAATTATGTACGTGGCTTGGCCAACGGACGTCACTTTAAATGCTTATGCCCAGAGTATCCGAAATCTCAACAACGATGCCACCAATATACACAGAAGACATTGTTGGCTCCACGTTCTATGGGTCAACATACGACTTTGGGTCTTGTGTGCATTAAAATCAAATAACGGAGGGATTGTTGAAAAGTCACTATTCAGTATGTTTCATAATCCGGCTTTTTCCCCCAACCTCCTAAAAAACAAATATTGCAGTCATCTGCAATTTTCTAAATATTTTGCACATCAATCAGGGACGTAAGGCTTTTTAATTGGATATTATATTTTCTTTAAAATATTGAAAAATATATATTCTCGTTTTTTCCACCAGGACCAATACCAGTTCTTGCTAGACGGTGTACCGTTATACTTTCTCATCACAATAATATTTAAAAGTCCGGCCACTTTAGCAAATTTTGCACCAAATACTATCGTTTGAAACTGTTTGTTATTATAGTGTTAGAATATAACAAATAAATTCACGAAACAGTTTATATAAAATTTAATGAGTGATCCAATTCTTGTTCTCATTAGAGTATTCAAAAACCGAAAACCGGTCAACCGGTTTCTTTATTTTTAAAAACCGATCGGTTTCGAATATTTTGTAAATTCGAAGAAAAACGAAACCGGTCTTTTTTGTTCGGTTAACCGGTTTTTTTAATTACATCACCAACTGGGTTACTTGGTCTCTTTTATTTTTCCGAACACTTTTATAATCGTTTGTTCTGTTATGAAGATTTAGATGTAAGTCTGATAGATTCCGATAAAGACTTAACTTTGGGTATTCCAAATTCAAACAGCTTAATTTCTGATCTAAATAACACAATAAACAGTATTCAAAATCCTAAAAAAGATACTGTACAAAATCATTCATCATTATATGATGATTTCATATATCTTGATAAATGCGACAGAAGAACTGAAAAGTTGGAAAATTTATATAATTGTCTTTTGACTATTTTTCCAACATCTACTATTAGTGAAAGAGTGTTTTCCACTTCTAGCTTTATCAAAAGCAAACAAAAAAATCGTCTTAAAACGAAATATTTAAATGGCATATTATTTCTAAAATATTATTTTAGAACTGAAAAATAGATTTTCTTTTTACATATTTAAAATGTAATATTAAAAAAACTTATTTAATGCCAAACGTTTTAAACGTTTAAATTACTAACGTACCTAATTTTACCAATTTACAAACTAAATGATCTCTATTCATTTGATATGAATAAAGTTTTATAATATTGACGGACTATTAACGGAAAACTTCGTTTTTCATCCGATATATCCGGTCCGTAAACGGTCCGTCATTGACGGACTTTTAACGCACAACTCCGTTTTTCATGCGATATATCCGGTCCGTCATTGACGGGTTTTAAACGGATTAGAATCAGTATTAATGTTCCTTATAATCCGTTTTCTGGTCCGTTTACGTATAAAGAAAACGGTACGTAAACGGAGTTGGATTCCGTTTATGACGGACCGAAACCGATACGTAAACTGTACGTATTGTTTGTTGGGTATTTTTTTATTTTTATTACTTTATATATTAAAAATTGTTTTTTTTTTGTAATAAAAACAATTAATAAATTATATAAGCTTTTTATTCAAATTAAAAAAACCGGTTGAACGGTTTTTTCTGCAAAAACCGAAACCGGTTTTTTTAAAATTCTATTTTTCGAAGAAAACCGAAACCGGTTTTTTCAAAAGGCCGGTTTTTTGAATACTCTAGTTCTCATACTGTATTATAGAAAAAACAATACAATTTTAAACTTTGACTTCTTTTGTATCTTTTAAATTACCCAGCAAATATAAATGGAAGTGATTCTTAAGGAATCAATTTTTCATTGATTTCAAAGTATCATTTAGTTCTCATTTTCCCATTCTAAAGCAGTTATTTTTCACAACTTCCAAAAATTTGATTTTTAAGGAAATTTAGCTCTTTTCAAATCTATGACGGGTAACTTATTTTAAAAATAATAAAAGTTAAACGTTAACAATATATATTTTCATATAAATTTGATATTCATAACTATGGTTAAGTACTAAACTTTGGTTATTTTAAATCAAGTTATTAGGTTTAAGTGATTTGTACCATTTTTTAACTTTGAATTTCAAATAAAGTAATTTAAAAAATAAGGCTCGATTACTGAATGTAAATTAATGAAAGCTTTGTTAACTGCCGAACTGCACTTTTTCTACTTTGCACCTTTATTTGTCTATTAATATATTCTGTTAAACCCTGATGGTCATAAGTTGCCAACTAATATGTATCAAAGAGTACTACTTAAGAAAAACATGCCAAATGACTTTTATAAGATGGAAAAATTGTTTAGTATGCTTAACTAAATTTGTCAGTTTGTTGTCTGTTACGAATTGTCAACTTATGACCATTGATAAAGAAAATTTTATATTAATCCCACAAAACTGTTTCTATATGAGTTAAAATTTAAATAAAAAATTTATAAGAGAACATCAAAAGATATAATTTTTCACTAAACCATAAGAAGGGTTTTAGATGCAATGAAAAAGGATCATAAAAGAAAAGTTCCACCCTATGGCACCCCTATGTAAAAATCATTGGTTCCGATCCAAATTTTCACAACACCGGAATCAAAATCACTGCTTCTTTTTCTCTTCTTTTGCTAATTTTTTTTTGCTGGGTAGTAATATGATTGTGATATGATTGATGCGATTATCATATTCTTTCCACAATATCTACTATTGAGTATTATTTTATAAAGTCGTTCAGAATGATTTTTAACATACAATATATTTTTGTTGAAACAATAATAACTTTTTTTTGGCGCTAGGCTCTGTTAACACTTTTAAACGTTTCTGTATATTTCTTGTTTATGTTGACGTTGTTCAAGCTATGGTGTAGTACACTACAAACATTTATTTTTCTTAATCGGTAGGTGCTGTTTACAGTTTTGAACGCCGTGTATGTAATTTTTTAAGAGCTTTCGGATTTGGTTAAAAAAACACATAAAATTTGGAGAAATATATGAAATCTTTTTATTAGTCGATAGAACAGTCTTTATAATTAAATGTTTAAAAATGATTTCATAAGAATGTTGACCGCGGCTGCGTCTCAAATGGTTCATACGCTGGCTCCAATTTTGGCATACTATCTCCAACATATCGGCCGGTATCTCACGAATATATTTTTAAATATTAGCTTCCAGTGTGTCTAGCGGTGTGGGCTTCTCCCTAACATAGCCCAACAAAAAATAATCTAAATGCAATAAATCGCACGATCTAGGCGGCCAATTGACCGGCCCCAAACGTGAAATGAACTGTTCACCAAACTCGGGTCTAAATAGGGCCATTGCTTCGCGAACTGTGCGATATGTGGAACCGTCTTGTTGAAACCACATGACCATTGGGCAAAAAACAAACAGTGCATTTTTCGGTATGCATTGGCAGTTCTTGCAATGCTTCTGGCTGCTATTTACACCAAATACAGTAATTTTGTTTGTTCAATAAGAAATGACCATAAAATGGAGAAAGTGCACGATGCACTTTCTGAACCGAGCATGAATTTTTATTTGGTGGGAAAAATTCACTTATTATAATAACAAAGTAAATTGATACATTATTCAAAGTATTGTCCATCGTTAGCCACTACTTTGTCCCATTTTTCTGGTAGCATATGAATTCCGCGCCAAAATAACTGCTCCGGTTTTGAGGTAAAGAATGAATCAAGCCCATTTCTAATACCCTGTTCTGAAGTCAAGCGTATTCCAGCAAGGGCGTTCTGCATCGATAGAAAGAAATGGTTGTCAGAAGGGGCAAGGTCTGGGCTATAAGGCGGGTGAGCCAAAACTTCCCATCCACTGTTTTTCAAATAGTTTTTGACCGGTCTTGCAACGTTGTCATAATGAAAGATTATGGCCTCCTGTGCGGTCGAATATTCTGGTAATTTTTCGTTGATTGATCTCTTCTAACGAATCAATTGTGTTCGGTGCAGGTCCCCTGTGATCGTCTGACCCGATTTCAACAGCTCATAATACAAAACACTCTTCTGATCCCACCGAATACATAGCATTACCTTGGCGCCATATATTATCGGCTTCGGTGTTGATTTGGCGGGTTGGCCGAGCTTTACATATGACTTCTTGCACTTGAGGTTATCGAAGTGTATCCATTTTTTATCATCAGTAACAATAAGATGCAAAAATAACTTCTTTTTGTAGCGTTCAAGCAGCATTTTCGACATGCAGAATCGCCTTTCAACGTCTCTCGGATTCAATTCATATGGCACCCAATTTCCTTGCTTTTTAATGAATCCCACTGCTTTTAAACGTTGGGAAATGACTTGTTGTGTGACTCCCAATGATAATGCAAGTTTTTCTTGCTTCTAATACCTTATCTTCGAATTCCGCAACTTTTTCGGCTGACCAGGCCTCTCCTTGTCTTCTGTGTCGAAATCACCACTTTTGAGTTGCGCAAACCATCGTATACAAGTGTTTTGAGTTGGTGCATGTTGACCGTAAGCTTCTACCAACAATTGATAACTTTCAGCAGCCGGTTTCTTCAAATGGAAGAAGGTTATCAGATTTCCCCGCAATACGTATTTTTTAGGCACAAAATTCGACATTATTATTGCGATTGAAAAAAATGTGTGTTTACATTTTGGCGTATATCAAATACTGAATTATAATGACAGATGTTTACCCTCTAAAATACTATATTTGTTATGTCATCAGTTGTCCAAATCGACATTATTAACTTGTATATCCAATACTTTTTATGAAAAAATGTAAATTTTGGACATTCCATATTAAAAGTGATCCTTGGTTGTATTGAACTGTTGTCTAAACTTTCTAAAATATTTCATATATCTTTAATTTTACGTTTTTATACAATAATTTTGTTCAGGGTTCTATAATATTTTCGCACGTCACTTATACTACATTCATACGAAACCCGAAAATAGTAAGTTTTTTCAATTTTCAAGTTTTAAACTTTTAAATTCCAGGCAAAATTTTTGTATTAATATTAGACTATTTGTTTTTTATTGCGCTATGTATTTTAATATGAAGGGTGACTTTTTAGCAACTTTCTTTTTGGCAACACTTCTTTTGGCAGCTCAGCTGTTTTCGTGTAACATATTACATTTTTATCTTGTATACCCAATATCAACGGGCGAGTTCAATAATATCATGCATACATTTCTTCCAGTTTACATTGAAAATCTATCACATTCCATTATATATTCTTTAATCCATTAAAATTTGAAATTAAATATTTTTTTGTTAAGGCCCAATTTGCTTATGTGACTTAAATTTTGAATATTTGAATTTCAGTCTAAGTAGCCAACTCTGTTTCAGCCTTAATTTTAAAATGCGAGGAAATTCGAAAAAGCGGGAAAATTATCTTTACCGGGCAAAAGTTATTTTTTTGGGTAATTAAATTAAGAATTTTATAAAAGATCAAATAATTAAATAATATTAAAAAAATTGCTTTAAATACTTACATGCCTGACAGCCAATAATTGTATTCGATATCCATAATCCCAATAACATTAAAATATAAAAATTCATTTTTCTTAGACAGCAACCACGCCTACTATGTTGAAGTTTATATGCTTGGGGTAAATTCATAATTTTATTTTAAACTAACACTAAATTTGATGTAATTTTTAACACTTTCCTTTTCTTTCAATTATTATAATTGAAAATCACACATTTTTTGTTTGTTTTGAAACACTAGAATTAATAGAGAAATATTAATTATTTATATAATGATTTTATATATTTTCCAAAGTTAATTTTTGTTTTAAGAGAAATATAAAAAAAATATGTTGTTTTATTAATTTAAAAACATCAACTCGAACAATTTCAGTCTTATCCGTATGAGTTCCTTTTTAAAACTATTAACATAACAAAAAGATTTTTTTTAAGATTTTTCGTAAAATAATTATGACTGTGTTTTTCTTCTTGAGCTTTTACTTGTATTTTTATTATTCTCTCAATTTGTTAATGTTAAAGATAAATAATTGCGGTTGTTTGTTGTAGTTGAATTTAAAATGTAATTGTTTTATCAATTAAAATATTATATTTATTTTTTGTTTATGTTTTTACACCCTTCACTGTAAGTGTCACATTGTTATAGCATTTGTAACAAATTCAAATATTGTATATAACTTGTGAGGTAAAATCCTTCTGCAATATCTGCCTATTAAAATTATGATCACATTTTACTAGTATTAAGGCGAAGTTGTTGATTTTTCATAGAAAACATTTATCATTATTTCGACCAATTTGATTTTGAAAATTAGCCAAATCGGTCGACGTCTTGAAAAGTTATCACGGAATATGTAACCGGACCTCTTTACAGTCTTTGCCATTATCGCTTTAGAAAATTGTTTAAAATTTTTATTATGGAGTGTAATTAAGAATTCGTTAAGGCCGTATGTAACGCTCTTACTTTTTTATATTTTACTTTAAATTCATGTTTGTTTACTTCGAAGAATTAATTTATCTGTAACGAAAAGAATTTAAAAACAGAAAGAAATTAATAAAATTGATATTGGAATGTTTATGGAAATTATTTTTAAAAATTTTATTAAAAAGAAATATAAAGTAAAGATAAAGTTTATTAAAGTTTAACTGTTTTTACAATTATCTTGAAATTAAAGGTTGGCTTAAGTTGAGCAAAAATAAAAAAAAAATTAACAAATTTTCTACTAATTTTTTCTTGAAATACTGACAAATATTACAGTTTTCTCCAGATAATAGAACAACCGGACTAAAAAATGTGTGAGCTAAATTTAAGTTTACAGCTTACTAAAATAAAGTATATCTGGTGTTCTTGATGTCTTTTAATTATTTAAACATTATTTAATTTTATTTTACTTTACAGAGAGAATTTTACTAAATAACTTTTAGTGAAATTTTTCAGTAAACTAAGAAAGTGTTATTCACAAAAAAAAAAAAATGAACTAGAATTTAGAAAAATTAACTTAATTGAAAGAAAACTTGAAATGACAACGGCGCCAATATTTAATACAATTTTTCTTGAATTTAAGAAACAAATTTTACTTAAAATTTGGTAAAAATTTCTAAATTATAGACAAATTTTACTACTGAGAACTAAATTTTTATTAGAAAACAGTAAAATTTTCTCCTAATTACATCATCAACAATTTTAATGTTAGGAAATGTTTCCTGGGTTTAAAAAAAAAATTATTTATTTAAGTTCATCAGAAAATGTTTTTTACTAAAACTTGGACTTTACTCCCTAAAAATAAGAAAATATTTCCTAACATCAAGTTAAATAGCACTTGTTTTAAGTGAAAATTATCCTTAAATTTGATACAAATTTTCTAATAAATATAAAACTGTTTCTATGGTAAAGGTAATATTTTCCCACTTTTGGAGGACTTCCGCTTTGTTTGGACACTGCTCTTAACAAGCTTTTTTGCTATACATTTTTGTCTTAAAATTAAATTAAAATATACTAAATTCATCTATTTAAAAAATAAATTACATTTTATTAGCAAAAAGGTAAACAAATTAAAAAAAAATTACTGCAGGATATCTTAAAACGTAATAAATTTTGACAAAGTCTGATTCTTTTCGTAGTTAATTAACGGTTCTTCTTGGGAGAACTACAAAAAAGGACGACCTAAGTGACACACGGCATCTATGGCTAAGTAACACTGGGGGTCCTTTGTCTTCTTAAATTAACTAATTTAAGGAAATTGTTGCAAAAATACAAAATATCACATGACAAGCCTTGTTATTATTGGAAAATGGAAAAGTCATAAGTTTATTTTATGGGATTTTTAGCTTAACCTTTATTTCACATATACAAATTTAAGCTTTTTTATCATGAAGTGAAAAAATATAGTTTTAGTGCCTTAGATTAATATAAAGTATGGGGCAACGTCAATTATAGGAAAGCCATTATGCTGTAATGCATAAAATGTGGTTGCGATATTTTCTATTTTAGTCAGCAAACAAAATTATTACATAAAAGGGCAATTTCGAAATTTTTAACCTTTTGCTAACAAAATTTTTTTATACTTTAAGCTATTTTAAATTCAATATTTAAGACTGTTTAGATTAGAGATAGGCATATGAGCGATTTTTGACTCACGAACAAAAAATTACAATCATGCACGATAATTCTTTTTAGTTTCTTTCCTTTAATACAATTTTTTCTTTAAATTAATATATTTTTTTTTTTTTTTGGAAAAAAATATTGAAAATAAGTTAAACGTTTTCCTACAAAAAACTTAATTTTTCTTCGATTTCAAAAAAATTTACTAAAGTTTTTTTAATTTATCTAAAGAAATTTTAGGAAAAAAATCCTATACCTATAATTATTATTTATCAAAAAATAGAAATGTTTTACTTGAAAAACACAATAATAGTTTATTAAAATTTTGAAAATTTATCTGAACTAAGTTGCTTGAAAATTTTCCCTAGAAATAGTTCATCAATTTCTAAAATCAAATAATTTTTTTTATTATATAGGGAAAAATTTATTACTTTTTGTTTTTAATTAGCTGAACTAATTTTTAGAAAACGATTCTTTAAAATTAGAAAGTGGTATACCTAAAAAGTGAATTTGGAATGGCTTTCTAAAATTTAGTTAATTTTACTACTCGCGAACAAAAAATGAACACACATTAAGTTTAAGTACTTTCTCGATTTAAGTTAGACACATTTTTTGAACTAAATGGGAGTAAATTATGTCCTAATTTTTTTTTTTAAACTAAACTTAATTTTATTACATTTGAGTATGCAATTTTCTTAAAACTAAGATGTTTTTTCTTAAAATTAATAAATTTTTATTTAATTGACTGTTTTTTTTTCCTAAAATCCAGAAATATTTCTTAGGAAAAATGTGAACTATATCTGCGTATATAAACTATTTCGTTTTTCCTCAAACTTAGGAATTTTTATTCTTTTTAAGAAAATTTTTTTAGGTTTTAATAAAATTTTACTTAAATTGAGGACAATTTATAAACTATTTTGAAGGAAATTTTTGATTACATTTTAGTTCATTTCTTTTTTTTTTGGGTGTAGTTTCTTTTTAATTTATTTATTTTTTTTTTGAAAAAAATATTGAAAATAAGTTAAACGTTTTCTTACAAAAACTTAATTTTTCCTCGATTTAAGGAAAATTTACTTAAGTTTTTTTTTAATTTATCTGAAGAAATTTTAGGAAAAAAATCCTATACCTGTAATTATTATTTATAAAAAATATGGAAAAGTTTTACTTGAAAAGCAAAATAATAGTTTATTAAAACTTTGAAAATTTATCTGAACTAAGTTGCTTGAAAATTTTCTCTAGAAATGGTTCATCAGTTTCTAAAATCAAATAATTTTTTTTTTATTATATGGGAAAAATTTATTACTTTTTAATTTTAATCGCCTGAACTATTTTTTAGAAAACGATTCTTTAAAATTAGAAAGTGGTATACCTAAAAAGTGAATTTGGAATGGCTTTCTAAAATTTAGTTAATTTTACTACTCGCGAACAAAAAATGAACACACATTAAGTTTAAGTACTTTCTCGATTTAAGTTAGACACATTTTTTGAACTAAATGGGAGTAAATTATGTCCTAATTTTTTTTTTAAACTAAACTTAATTTTATTACATTTGAGTATGCAATTTTCTTAAAACTAAGATGTTTTTTCTTAAAATTAATAAATTTTTATTTAATTGACTGTTTTTTTTTCCTAAAATCCAGAAATATTTCTTAGGAAAAATGTGAACTATATCTGCGTATATAAACTATTTCGTTTTTCCTCAAACTTAGGAATTTTTATTCTTTTTAAGAAAATTTTTCTAGGTTTTAATAAAATTTTACTTAAATTGAGGACAATTTATAAACTATTTTGAAGGAAATTTTTGATTACATTTTAGTTCATTTCTTTTTTTTTTAATTTATTTTTTTTTTGAAAAAAATATTGAAAATAAGTTAAACGTTTTCCTACAAAAACTTAATTTTTCCTCGATTTAAGAAAAATTTACTTAAGTTTTTTTTTTTAATTTATCTGAAGAAATTTTAGGAAAAAAATCCTATACCTGTAATTATTATTTATAAAAAATATAGAAAAGTTTTACTTGAAAAACAAAATAATACTTTATTAAAACTTTGAAAATTTATCTGAACTAAGTTGCTTGAAAATTTTCCCTAGAAATGGTTCATCAGTTTCTAAAATCAAATAAATTTTTTTATTATATAGAGAAAAATTTATTACTTTTTGATTTTAATCGCCTGAACTATTTTTTAGAAAACAATTCCTAAATATTAGAAAGTGGTAGACTAAAAACTGAATTTAGAAATTGCTTTATAAAATTTTGTTAATTTTACTACTCGCGAAAAAAATGAACACATATTAAGTTCAAGTACTTTTCATTTTAAGTTTGACACATTTTTTGAACTAAATGGGAGTAAATTAAATTCTAATTTTTTTTGAACTAAACTTAGTTTGATTACATTTAAGTATTCAAATTTCTTAAAACAGAGATATTTTTCTTAAAAACTGATAAAGTTGCATTTAATATATTTGTTTTTTCCTAAAATTAAGAAATATTATTTAAGAAAGGTAGGAACTATTTCTGAGTATATAAACTATTTTATTTTTACACAAACAAAAGAATTTTTATTGATTTTAAGAACATTTTTCTAAGTTTTAATAAAATTTTCCTTTAATTGAGGAAAATTTTTAAACTATTTTGAAGGAAATTTTGGATTAATTTTTAGTTTATATCTTTTTTTTTGAGTGTTCATAAAGTAATCTATTAAATTTAATGAAAAGCTTTATAATTTGTATGAATCAAGTTTTCAATGAAACTTTTTCATTGAGTGTATTAAGTTTTTCATTAAATTTTGTAAAAAAACTTCATTACTCATGAACATTAATAAATCTGTGCAAATAGCAGAAAGAAAACTAAAAATTATTTTAGCAGTTTTTATAAGCAAAAATAAGTGGTTATAATTGTGTTAAATTTTAATTAATTTAAAGCAGTGATCGGCACTCATAGCACTCAGGGGCCGTACACAATCGGCAGTTTATACGTACACTACATGAATGTCAACAAATCTCACAGCTAAGAGCACAAAAAATACAATTATTTCATTCAGTAGTACGCTTACTTTCAACAGAGCAAGTATATGCCGCTTTGTTGAAGAAATAAAGTACACTCTAAAAATTTGTTTTTTTTTTATTATAGGTATTTTTTATTGTAGGTATTTATTTTGTTTTTCATTTGCATTTTATATTAAAAATGTGGAACGTTGAGTGGGATGAATTTTCTTGAAATATATTAAGTGAGTCCTTGTATGCAATTAATAAATTATTATTATCATTATAATGAATTATTTTTATTTTTTATAATAGAGGAAACAAAAACATGAATTATTTTAATTCAATGAATACGGATATTCTCTTATCGATTAATTGATTTATCAATTTATTCAGTCATTCATTTATCTAGAAAGATAAAATAATTTCTTACGGTGTAAAACACCAATACATTCATATTCTCTCTTTCTGCCGACCACTGATTTAAAGTGGCAATTTACTGTGCTAAAATTAGTATGAAAAAAAATTGTTATATGTATCTAAGCAATTTAAGCTAAATTTAATTGAATGGAAGTAGCAATCTCTCCTAATAAATGCAACAAAAATATTTGCTAAAAAATTGTAGATTTTTAATCGAAATAAAAATTTAAACAATTTAGTCTTTATTTAAAATTTTTTGCCTCATTTAGCAGAATAAATTGTAATTTTCAATCAATTTAATTTCAATTCAAATTTAACAATAATTTTGTATATTTAACAATCTTATATTCGCTGTTATTATCTTACAAATATTTAGCAAAAAATCTGCTAAATTCCAAAGGGCCTTTTGAACTATTTCTTAGTTACCTTAACAATAATTTTGGCATTAGCGTATTTTCGTTTTTCGTTGAAACCACTGAGGCTAACGGCGACCACCTAAAATTTGTTGTACAGTGTAATATGTGATCCCTTCCCAAAAATGTCCCTTTTAAAAGAAAACATTTTTTTTGTGAATTTTTTACACGCAAAAAATAGACATCATTTTAGCAGTATTGCAGGAGTAGAAACGCTTTATTAGCACTAACTCTCTCTCTCTCTCTCTCTTAACCTTTAAAGCGTACCCAAATTTTTTTTTTTTTGTATAAAGTAATTTATGACATTCAACATGTGTTTTCACTTGTTATACGCTAAATTGAAATTTATGACGAAAATTATTACCACTAGTTGTATAAAAAAACTAATAAAAACGCAAAATATTTTAATTGTTAAAGGTCATAAACAACAAAATAATTATATTCATCAAAATATTTAAAAATATTTTCATTTGACTCATAAATTTTTCTAAAATACATTTGCTATGTAAATGTAATTCAAAGTTTCCCCTTTTATAGGAAAGTATAAATAGCATTTCACACTCTACAAATAATTGTACATTTTTATTGTAATATATTTCCAAATATTTTTTTTTTTATAATCAGGTCATTTAACATTAATTTTTTTGTTGTTAATATTTCTTTTTTATTATATACATATTTTGTACATTTCCGCTAAAGAACGTGATTTCATACACTTCTAATGACTTCTTTTAGATTTAAATAAAGAAATTTATTTTAGTGAAATTTGTATTTAACCAAAGAAAAAAAATTTGTTATACCAAACAAAACTATTAATTTAATAAGAATTTCTTTATGTATTTTATGAATGCAAAAATATATTTAAATTTAAATTGAAATTGTAATTAATTTTAATTGTAGATTGAAAAAATAATGAAAATGTGTACGCAATTCTAAAGAATTTAAATGATTTTTAAGTCAGAAGATGTTATGCATTTAAACTCGTGTACAGGGTGGCATTTAATTAGTAATAACAACAGGCAGAGATATTTATAGGCAGTATAAATAAAATCGGAGCAAAAATGCGTGATTTTTCCAAACATTTCACATCGATAAAGCTTTGAATTCACAAAAAAAAACTCCCTCTATTTTATATGTATAAATTTTGTTATCAATATGTCACAAATATTTTGTATCAAGATAAATACAGTTTAATTAATTTTGGAATGTCTCACCATTATCTGATATCAATATGTTAAGATTCTAAAATAAAACGACTAAATTTATAGGTTATAAAGTATTATTTATATTGTCATTTGTTGTTAAAAGAATATACAAATATTATGACTGATAAAAAATCTTAAAAAAATATAAATATGAAAACATTAAAGTTTATTATACACACACAGAAAAAAAATCATGGTTAGTGCAATCATATTCGAAGAGCTTCATATATTTATGTTTGTGAAACTACAATTATTTTATTATAATATGCAGTAACATCTTATGATTGAAGTTCTTAATGGTAATATTATGATTCTACAAATTATAGTATGATCCTAAGTGATGATAAAATTGTCCTCAGTAATCATAACATGTTTTACTTAACATATTTATCATATTTATAATTATTAGAATCATACTATGATAATTTTTAAAATATATATATTACTCCATGATTGTTTTTTCGGAGATTTCTTTTGGTTTTTTGCAAATCCAATTATACAAGTTAATAATGTCGATTTGGACAACAGATGGCATAACTATCACATATGGTTTGTGTCAATAATAACAAAAATGGTATTTTGGAGGGCAAACATCTGTCATTATAATTCAGTGTTCGATAGACGCCAAAGTGTAAACACAGATTTTTTTCAATGGCTATAATAATGTCGAATTTTGTGCCTAAAAAAGATGTTTTGCGGGGAAGTCTGATAACCTTCTTTGATTTGAAGAAAACGGCTGCTGAAAGTTATCGATTGTTGGAAGAAGCTTACGGTCAAAATGCACGAACTCAAAAAATTTGTGAACTATGGTTTGCGCGATTTAAAAGTGGTGATTTCGATACAGAAGACAAGGAGAGGCCTGGTCAGCCGAAAAAGTTTGAAAATAAGGAATAAGAAGCATTACTCGACGAAGTTTGTTGTCAAACGCAAGAAGAACTTGCATTATCATTGAAAGTTACACAACAAGCCATTTTCCTACGTTTAGAAGCATTGGCATTCATTCAAAAGCAAGAAAATTATGTGCCATATGAATTGAAGCCGAGAGACGTTGAAAGGCGATTTTGCATGTCGGAAATGCTGCTTGAACGCAACAAAAAAAAAGTAATTTTTGCATCGTATTAATACTGGTGATAAAAAATGGATACATTACAATAACCCCAAGCGCAAAAAGTTATATGTAAAGCCCGGCCCACAAGCCAAATCAACTTCGAAGCTGAATATCCATGGCGTCAAGGTAATGCTCTGTATTTAGTGGGATCAGAAGGGTGTTGTGTATTATGAGTTGTTGAAATCGGGTCAGACAATCACAGGGGAGCTGTACCGAACACAATCAATTCGTTTGAAGAGAGAAATCAACGAAAAACAACTAGAATATTCGAAGAGATACCAAGCCATAATCTTCCATCATGACAACGCTCGGCCACATGTTGCAAGACCGGTCAAAAACTATTTGGAAAACAGTGGATGGGAAGTTTTGGCTCAGCCACCTTATATCCCAGATCTTGTCCCTTCTGACTACCATTTGTTTCGATCGATGCAGAACGCCCTTACTGGAATACGCTTCACTTCAGAACAGGGTTTCAGAAATTGGCTTGATTCATTCTTTACCTCAAAACCGGAGCAGTTATTTTGGCACGTAATCTATATGCTACCAGAAAGATGGGAAAAAGCCTTAGTTTACCTTTTTTAAATGCATTGACAACAAACACTAAATACAAATGCTTTATCACTACTTTTTTTTTTTGCAAAATTGTCTACGGTTTTAAAAACAAAGCACTTGTAAATAACTAATTTCGACCTCCTTGGCAATGCTTTAAAAGCATGCTTTCCTAGAACTTGTGTTGCAATTTTTTTTTTATTTTTTTTGTTGTTGGAAAAGAAGCACTGGCAATGCACTGAATTCGTATCATTTTTCAACGCTTAAAAAACTGACATTCTTGGTCAAACATTTAATTTATTTTTTTTACATGGCATATCAATCATTTTAGAGTTTGGGGGCAAAAGACAGCTTCGGAATAGTACACTTAATCAGCATCTTTTGTTTGAAAATTTTGACTCCCAAATGTGAGCAAAAGCTTCAGTTTCTATTGATGGAGGTGGTATTAATATGACAGCTGATGATACAATCGGGGTTGTCGAAGTTGGAGATAATGAAGTTGTGGTTCTGGTAGTCGTGACAGACAGGATACTTAACCGTTTAGACTCAAGATTCCTATGAGATATACGGGTAGTCCTTCTTGGGCGTTTGCGAGGCATTAGATTATTCTGGGGGTCTGCACTTGTTTCCATGATATTTAGCATGATCTTAAGATTTATCCAAGTGTATCGCCCGTTACAGTGTGACTGGTAGATAAAGGTCCCGTTGAGTTGATATTGCGTTGTTGACTCAATTCCTCTTCGCTGGCGGTGGTGTCGGTTTCTCTGCTTTTCGATTTTGACTTGAGTCCCTGCTGCCAGAAAACAGATTCCTGCTGCAACCAAATTTGTTGGTAGTCGAATGGTTTGCTTGATACAACTAAATTTTCAATTGTGACTACTGAAATTATGTTGTTCAATTAATTTTATTTTTCCACAACTATAAATCAGTTTGTAACACGAATCTATTTTCTCTGAATATTGATTCATTGGATTTCCAGCGGAATGTGGGTCTTGTGACACTGTACTACTGATAAAACTATAGCAGTTGTTCTAATGAGATAAGAAAACTTATTCCTAGTTTTTGTCCGGAATACTCGCTTATCCAATAGAACTTATTCGGAAGTCGATTGCCCACTAGACCGTGGACAATGGTTCACGGCCGCATGTGGATTACACTCTCAGCGGAGGTTTTCCCTAACACCTGAAATTCAATCCCAAGATCCATAAAACCTACATCCTCTTTTATCCTTCCATTTAGGAGCAACTATTTGCATAACTATCATCGAATTTTAGTTACTGAATTATGGTTCGAACCAACAATATTATAAAGTAGAAAGTGTCAATCATATAATAGTAAAATATTAACTATAAATAAAAAATATTTACAAACTAATAACTCAAGCATAATTTACTGTCACCGATCGAGCATAATTTACCATCAGTGATCATGTTGCTTTTTCTCTGAGTGTATATTTTAACCACGCATAAATAATAGTGACATAGTAACCGATAAAATGCCGAAAAATATCGTTAACTCCATAAAAAAAAAACTGGCGCACCTACTCCCTCCCTTCACTGTACATTGTTTGATTTAAATTGTTATTATAGATTAATATCAAAGACATTATGTACATATAGGTTTTATTTTTGATTGGAACGTATCTAAAGTAGGAGTACAAATTTACCATCTGGTCATAATTGAGTTCAATTAATTGTAACAGAAACATATTCAAGAGAATGTTTAAAATGTTTTTTGATTTTTTTTGTATATTAAATGTGGTTTTGTTAAACAAAATCCACCAACTTGTAGAATGTTATGTAAATGTCAGAGCTTGATAGAATATGGACATGTTTAACAGACATATGGAAAAACTGAAATTATGAATCTTAAACTGTGCACTAATGGACAAAAAAATTTATATAGTGCGGAACACTTGAATACAATAGCCACATGTTAATTGAATTTGACAACAAAGGTCTCCTGAAATTTAAATATGCTATAAAGGACTTTAAAAAAAATAAGAGAGACGTGGTTTTTTTAGCTGCAATATATCAATAAGTCCGTGACTTTTTTAATGAAACATAGGTTTGTGAATAAGTTATCATTTTATTTTCCAACATAGTCCCCTTGGAGCTCTACACACTTTGTCCAACGTTTCGCCAATATTTTTATCCCTTCCAAGTCATTTCTTCAGGTTCGAAAACAAGAAATAGTCCCTTGGGGTGGATAAGAGAGCAAATTGAAATCATTAAGCCATGTGAGATGCCTATGGATTCCACGATCTCTCGCGATTCCAATCTTCGGTCGGCTAACACCATATCGTGAATTGTTTCGGGTGTGGATACCTCAACCGGGCGTCCAGAATTTTCGACATCAACGAAATTCAGTTAACCACTTTTTTACCATTGAAATTGATGGTGCAGAGTTCCGATAGTATATATCAAGCCTTGGTTTGGGTGATGCTTAATGCTCTTTTTCTTTTCTATGGGAAAGATTTACCCCCTTTTTGTCACTCCCTGTAAAACTTTTCAAAATCCTTGTTTAATTAGATTTCTATTATCAAAAACTTATCTCTTCAGTGATAAGCCCCATTCTTTGGGAAATACATATTTTAAATATCTGGTTTCTAGTCAAAGTGTTTTGGTAAGCCGTTAAAAGTTTTTCGCCTCTTGAGTCCCTATTTTTAGTTCTTTCTTGGCGAAAATACTAAAGAATTTGTTTCGTGTATATTAGTCTATACTCCAGAAAACACATGTAGCTCATTCCCCGAGGAAAAGATTTTTTAAATTTCAGATTTCTGCCCGAATCGTTTTGGGCAGGCCTTTAAGTAGAAAGCTTTTCCTCTTTTTAACTTACCACGTTTCTGGCGAAAATTCCAAAAAATACTTTATCAATAAATTAGCCCTTACTCCAGGGAACACATATTCTTAATTTCAGGTTTCTAGCCAAAGTGGTTTGGGAAGAATATTAAGGCGAGAATTTTTCCCTTTTGAACCCCCCATCATACCACGTTCCTGTGATAAATTACAAAAAAAAGGAACTATCCCAGGGCACGTCACATGACCGGTTCATTGCGATAGGGACCGGTCATGGAAGCGATCACTTTAACATGGGCTTGTCCTAGGAGGGGGTCAATTGGTCTCTGTGACATGTCACAGAACTGGTCTAAAAGAACATGTCGTGACTTTTAAACCGGTCACGTGATAGGTATCTTAGGAATCGGTGCTCTTTTCACCTATCTCGTGAAATGTTTTTTCGGAACCGGTTCAGTTATTACCTATCCCGGGACAGGTCCAAATTCCCAACTGACCCCTTTTTCCCGCAGGGTATCTTAAAGTGTTTTGGGCAGACTTTTCATGGTAACCGGTTATTTTGCGGGTAACAGTTTTTTAATTTTTTCGGCAACGGTATTTTAAGGGTAATGATTTTTCAGTTATTTTCGTAATGGCATTTTAGGGGTAACGATAGCCAACTGAAAGAATTTTGAATCGGTAACGGTATTTTAGCGATATTGCCTGCCAGGCCTAAGAATTTTCCCTTTTTCCCATATTACAGGAAAGAAATATCTATTTAAAATTTCAGGCTTATAGCAAAAGCGGTTTGGGTAGCCCGTGGAGAGGGAAACTTGTTTCCTTTTGAATTCGGGTTTAATTTCACAAAGTAGTCAAAATTCCGCCAGGCACTCTGATAAATTTTTATGAGCAGGGCGGAACGGAATTGCGCAAAAAGTTAGTTAAGGCAAATAATGGTAAGGTGGTGGGTTTATGTGGGGACTGGGTCTAAATATGATTCGGTGTTCTTTGAATTTTGAGGCGTGTTTTATGGTCCTATAAAACAGTTACACATATCTACGTTTTTGTGTGTCTTAATACCATTTACCATGCGTCTGAATTTGGACCACTTATTGAGTTTATTGGTATTGGGAGATTTATAAAAACACTTTGGCTAAGTAATAAGAAAAAGTCCCGGTGTATCAAATTTCATTAAATTATGTATCTTTGTATTTGCTTTTTATAGAGTGGAAACAGGCGGACGGACTAGAAAGAAAACTTTTTACTTGATTAAAGTTAAAACTGTGGTCAAATAATTCCCAAATCTCTTCAAATTTTGTTTTAATTGAGTGAAAGGGGTCAATAATAAATTTCTGGTCCATTTAGTGACTAGATTAGGTCTCTAATTTCCCCCTTTCTATGAAAGGTATTTTTATATAAAGATACTAATTCTGTGACATTTCATACAAATTTTTATTAGAGCAGATGACTTTTTGCAAAAACTCTAACAAAATAAATCACTTGGTTAGGCAAAGATAATAATAAAACAAAAACTAGGTTAAATAAATTGCAATATAAATGATATTTTAATTGAGTTTTAATTAAGAAGACAATAGAAAAAATTGGAACAAATCGTTGATTCATTAATAATACATTTATAACCCACTTTTAACCATGAGTGGGTGTCGTTTGTTAAAATATTGCAATTTTAATTTAAAAATCATTTTCTGATATGAAAAAATCAACAAATCAAATAATAAAACAATTTTAAAACTTCCCTCATATGTTTTGTCTACATTGGTTTGGATTATGGTTTATAAATCTTGTATTATCATTTCTAAATCAACAACTAATACAAAATAAACGTTTATTATGCGGGTTTCGTTTTTACTATTTGCATCACTCTTGTACACTTTTCTGGCTTCCTAAATACAATTGAATGTGGTACATTATGATTTCAAAATATGTATGTATGTATGTATTTTTTTATTTATTTCAAGTAGTTTTACTATAAAATATCTTGATTTTAGTTCATTCTTGGAAGGTATCCCATGATATAATATACGGTATTAATGAAATTTGCATAGAGATAAAAACGTAAATCGGCTTTAGATTTATCATATTCGGAGATCACCATATATTTTTGGGATTATAATTGTGCCAACCATAATCGTACTATAACATAGATATTATATTATGATAATAAAATAATCATAATTTTACCATAATATGGTACTTACAGTTGTATTATGATTCAAAATTATAAAAAAATTCTTTAAATTTAAGAAAAAAAAACTGATGTTAAGCACTTTTTCAAGTAAACTTATTTGATTCTATGTACCTTTTTAAAGAATATACTTCAAAAAAATTTTAAATTCTAAGTACTTTTTAATAAAAAACATAGCTTCTATTGACTTTTCTAAGAACTTTTCTTTTAGGAAAGTCTTTAGAATGTAAATACCTTTAACGATGAAAAGTCCTCAGAATCTAAGAATATTTTAGAAAAATATCTAGAATTTTACTTGAAGGAAAATTCCATAGAATCTAGAAATGTTTCTATCAGAAAAACTCTTGGTTTTTTTTAGGCTTTTTTTCTTATAAAAAAATATTTTATTGATATTCTAAGTACTTTTTCCACAAGAAAGTCGTTATTTTGCAAGTTATGAATTAAAACAAGTAAAAAAGGCTTAAATTCGGCTGTGCCGAATCTTTGAAAACCCTCCACCAATATCCAAAAAAAATGTTCTCTACTGTTTTTGATACAAATAATGTAAAAAACTTTTGAAGTAAAATAATGGAGGTGAAAAAAATTTTTTGAGGTGAACAAATTTTTTTGTGGTGAAAAAAAATTTTAGTGGTGATAAAAATTTTTTGAGGTAAAAAATATTTGCTCATTTTCAATACCAAACTGCTCGGGAGGATGTCCAACGATCCAGGTAAAAATAGGCACCCCCGCTTGTGTCTTCGCGTCGTAATCGCCATTTCAACGAACAGACCGACATCGCTAAATCGACTTAAAATTGCATAAGGATCACGAATATATATACTTTATGGGGTCTTAGACCTATATTTTTATTATTGTTTTTATTGAAAAAAATTAAAGAAATAAAAAATCTTTGTATAGAATTTTTCTGACAATGAAATATTTCGAAAATGAATTGATTAGTGTAAATTGTAATATTATACGAGGGGTACTATTTATATTTTGGGAACTGGTAACATTAATGTCAATAGATAAAGTCTGGTAACACCATAATAAAGTTTGACCTTTTTAAGCATAAACGTACTCACAACGTTTTGATGTACAAGTGCTATTTGTGTTCTTTACAGTGAGTTAAGAAAATCAATTTGGCCAAAAAATGGAAATTTTAAGAAAAGGTTTTTGACGTGGATTATCTCAACAAGAATGTGTCGATGAACTCAGTTCTTTGTAAAGCACCAACAAAAATAAAAGTATATCGCTGGTATAGTGAATCGTGTTCGTAGTTCGGTCGCCGACGAATTCCGCGAAGGTCGTCCAAAATCGGTTGTTGTGCCACAAAGCATCGATGTAGTGCGTGAACTGATAATGCAAGATCAACATGTGACATATTGTGACACAGAGGCATCTTTGCACATTAGTTCCACTTCAATACATTCGATTTCACATGATCACTTTTTTGTAAAAACATAAATTGTTCTCGTTGAATACCCCATAATTTATCAATCGCTAAAAAAAGCTCGCATGACAAATGGTTTGAACCAATACAAAAGTGTATTGATCATCAAGGGGAATATTTCGAAAAACAATAAAGCCATTTTCATTTGAAAATTTTTGTTATTATTTGCTATTCCCGAAATATAAATAGTATCCCTCATATGTATAGGGTGTTTTTTTAGAGTGTCACAACTTTGAGTTGGCATCACTGCTTTATTTGACAACCCATTTAACAGCTGATACTTGCTTTTAGTTTAGTTTGCTTTGAAATTTCATTATGAATCGACTTACACCAGAGCAACGCGTCCAAATTGTTTAAATTTTTTATGAAAATAATTGCTCTATTCGTCAAACAAAAATCAACTATTTGCTGTTAAATGGGTTGTCAAATAAAGCAGTGATGCCAACTCAAAGTTGTGACACTCTAAAAAAAAACACCCTTTATAAGGCATTAGGGAAATGAAACCTTCCAGGTGAAAATGAACATATGTATATTATCATTTTTAAATGGGTAACTGAATTGATACATTTTTACACCCTTCACCATAGGTGGTGAAAAAGGGTATATATAAGTTTGTCATTCCGTTTGTAATTTCTACAATATGGATCTTATACCCTATAAAGTATATATATAGTCTGGGTCCTTATGAAGAGCGAAGTTGATTTAACGATATCCGTCTGTGTGTTGAAATGGCTTTTCCGAAGACCGCAGACATGATGAAGACTTGCTTGATATACATTTCTGCCATATGTGATACATTTCTGTTTGCTATTGAAATTCACCCAAATCGGTTGATAAATGGCTGAGATGTAAGCAAAAAACCAGGAATACCTCTAATTTTTTCCGTAAAATTCCTTTGTTTTATATGTATGTTGAATTTTCCGCATAACAAACACATCCATTTGTTGAACTTCTTTCCTTTCACCTCTTCACCTTTTATACACAAACAACAAACACATACAAAGATTTGTCATTTAAAAACCAAACAAATCTCTTTTAAACGAAAACTGTTTATTTACTTCTATAAACGACGATTGCATATGTCTTTCAATGGCTCGGTGGTCTAAGCGCTTTGTCACAAATAGTTTTTTTCTTTTAGTCGCGCGATCGATCCCCCGTCTATTCAATTTTTTTTGTACAATTTTTTTAATATTTCTTAAGAATTTTTTTTTTGTTTTTTTTTTTATTTTTTTTAACGATGTCGGTCAGTTTTTCTGTATATTTGGAGAACGGAAAGAAGAAAAGTTTCCAATTTAGGTACAAGCATCTTGGTTATCAATGCATAACATCATATTTTTCATAGTCAGAATTTTTGTTACCACAGTATGGTTACAGCCAATCATGTTATAAAATAGAAAGTGTCAATCATGAAGGAAATATTTACTATAATAATGATGGTAGCGACCATATTGATTGTTAGAACCTATTCAAAAACCAATAACTTGATTGTAAAAACCATACCCGAATGCAGCACGCATAATATAGTAGCAGTGATCACGTTGAAACCATGATTTTTCTTTACGTGTGGAAACTGTCGAAGTTACACATTTTTGGTTTTGACTGGCATTGTTCCCGCCCTTTGAGGAATAAAGGGGGAAGAGTTGGTTAAACATTTTTTAAGCCCTGGCGAACATGTTCGCGTGTGTTCAGAGCTAAACTATTAATTTCACGGAATCAGCGTGATGCCATATGTCATCATTAGCCGGGAATGGACTAAACTTTAGCTTTTGATAAATATATTAATCTTATGCATATTCTACTTCAAATTTATAATTTTTCACAAGTAACCAAAATTAAAGCACTGATTTTCTACTGTTTTTTTTAATCGAAAAAAAATATGTTTCTCTATCATATAATTTAATTTAATCAATATTGATAATTTTCATTTGGGGTTCTTCTTTGTCTTGATGTCTTTGTTTATTTATAATGCATTTTTCAAAACCACATGAGCTCTTGTAACTTTTAGAATTTCAGAAGATTTATTTACAAGAACTACTTTACAATGAACTTTCAACAATTTTTTGTTTGCATTGTACGTGTTTATAATTTATTTCCTTTTATTTTGAAATTTAAAACATCAAAATTCCGCAAACTTTGGCAATTGTAAACATTAACAAATATTTTCTAAAAATATAAATTTAATATGAAAATTTTTATAAAGTTTTATTTGAATTCAAATGTAAAAAAGTCGATGACAACAAAAAAATTATTATTTCTAAAACTGAGGTATGACGAATGATGTTTCCAAAGCACTTAAACCCACTGGTTAAAATAACACAACAGAGCTATGAACAAAAATTCTTTAACATTTTCGCGAACTCTCCATCAGATGGCGAGTAACAACTGCTCTAATATTTATTTCTCGCACATTGTTGCCTTTTATCTCTAGCCACCTTTCACCTCTTGATCTTTTCTTTTTACACATTAATTAGTACGATGAAGTTCTTGAGTGTGGCTTCCCTTAAAAAAGTATAAGGGAATTACTTTTCTCGAATTCACTAATTACACTTTGCAACACTATTTCCGGGCGTCGATGATTCCTATGTCAGATGAATATATTAGGTTAGCATAAAAGACTGCCAAATTCAAGTCAAGTTATATGACCGTTTAAAGATTTTATGTATTTGCGCAATACTGCATGAAATGCTTTCTGATAGAAAAATTTTTACTGGGAAATATTGAGGAAACCTAATTTTAAATAGCGAAAAGCTTCAAAGCTTCTAAAATATCTACACTAGATTAATAATTTCGGTATATAGTTTTATATTAGTGATAGTATTATTTTTGGGAAAACCCGATTTGATTATTGGCTTTCTTGATTCGTCTTAATAGAGCAATCGCCTAAATAGAGCAATAACTCGAAACTTTAATATTTTTGTCATAGTAAATTTTTCGTGCAAAATATTTATTAACAGAGCATTAACGTTAAAACGCAGCCGAAAAATTATTTCTGTGCTGGTTTGCCGGCAAACTAAGTTAAAGTTTTAACTGTCAAGTTTAAACTTTAACTGTCAAATAATGCATATGTAAGACATGAAGATTAAACAAGTGGATTGATTAACTTTTATCCAGTAGATTATTTTTGATGCCTAAACGGGTTATAAGAGCATTAGAGTGTTAAATTTTTCAAATAATTCCTAGGCTGGATTTCGTACTGAAGAGTTTTGGGCAAACTATTAGTTAAGCCTTAAATTTTCTATATAATTGTTTGACTCTTTGGTATGAAATGCAGCTTTAATTTAATACATTAAAATATAATATTCCAAAGAAATTTTTAAAAACTCGTTAAAATTAATAGAAATTTATTGTTAATTTAATATTAGTCACGTATAAGAAACAAAAAAAAAACTCAAAATAATTTATAACGTCAAATATAAAAACAAGTTTGAATAAATATTTAACCCTCTAACCGACAAATGCGCAGTTCCAGCAATTAATATAAGGGGAAAATCATGCACCAACGTTGGCAAAAACTACAAACACAATAACTTGGGTGCGGAGCATTATGATTTTTCCCCTTATACGAGGGCGGATCAATAAGCCCGTGACTTTTCGAACTTTCCTCGTAGTTATATGAAATGCAACACTGCTCCCATCAAGTACCACCTGTTAATAGACTACTGTCAAATTTTGAGCAAGTTCCGTCATTTACTTTGCTTTTAACAGCTGTTCAAAACATACAACCACGTGGATTTTTTAAAAATGGAAAAGATTGAATTTCGAGTGTTCATTAAATATTATTTTTTTTGCGAAAAAACCGTCAATTAAACCAAGGAAAAGCTTGATAAATACTATGGGGACTCTGCACCATCGATTTCAATGGTAAAAAAGTGGTTTACGCTGAACGTACTGGACGGCCAATTGAGGTCAATACACCCGAAAATGTCGAAAAAATCCACGATATAGTGTAGGCCGATCAAGGAGTAAAAGTGCTTGAGACTGTTGATGCCATAAGCATTTCATATGGCAGTGTGGTTTCGATTTTAAATCATCAGTTGGATTTAAGAAAGCTGTCTGCTAGATGGGTGCCGCGTTTGCTCTTAATTCACCATAAACGTAATCGTGTGATGTGTGTAGTCTCAATGGCAAAATTCAATGAATTGGGCTACGAATTGGTACCTCATCCGCCATATTCTCCGGATTAAGCCCCCAGTGACTATTTCCTATTTTCAAACCTAACGAAATGGCTCGTTGGAAAGAGATTTAGCTCCAACGATGAAATTATTGATCAAACAAATGCCTATTTTATGGACCTTGAAAAAAGGGATACAAAAATTGTGATAACGTTGGACTACACTCACCAAAAAAAAGTCTGTAATGGCAACTGAAAATTTTGCTGTTATTACGGGAAATTCTGCTAATTTGAGCTTAGCAACACATGTCTGCTGAGTACAATGAAATTAGTAGAAAAATTAGTAGCCGGTACTAAATTTTAGTAGACTTTTTGTAAAGTGGAATTTAAAATCTGTTTGCTAAAATCAGCAAAAAAAATACTAAATATTATTAATATTAGTAAAAATCTTTGAATTTATTTTTCTTATCGAGCATCAAAAATTTTGATTATATTTTTTAAAAAAACTTATTAATCATTTTGTTTTAATTTGGTAATTTCTGTTTTGAAAAATATTTTGGTCAATTTTTTTTTTACTTTTAAAGTTAAATTTTAATTGTTTTTAAGGCGGATTTTTAGAACTAAAAAACCTTTTTAGTGCTATTTTAAGTGGATGTCCTCTTATTAGACATGAGTCGGTATCTTCACTTCCGATCCCTTTTTTAATATATGTAACATTATAAGGAAATTTAAGTTTCTAGGTGTAAGTTTTAATTAGAAATATCATTTCCTTCAATATCCACTTTTTTAAAATTAGTAATATTTTTTGGTAATTTTAGCAAATCGGTTTTCAAAAATTTGTAAAATGATTTCTGAAATTTGCAACAAAAATTTGTAAATATTCTGTAAAAATTCTGTAATTTGTAAAATGTAAGTAGCAAAAAGATTTGCTAAATAATAATTTTTACTAAAAATCAGTACAAATATAGTAGAGTGAGATTAAAAACCGTTTACAAATTTTTCTACTAACTTTTTTTTCTGAGTGCAAATATTTTTTTTGCAAAAAAACTGTGTTATATTCAAAAAGTCACGGACTTATTGATCCGCCTTTGTACTTCAACTATTATAACAGTTATTGAAAAAACAATTAATGATATAAATTTGATTAGTTATTTACAAAAATAAAATATTTCGTTTAGTTTTTTTATTTTTTTTTTAAATTCTTGTTTAGTTTTTTTATTTTTTTTTTAAATTCTTGTTTAGTTTATATGTATTGATGTTTTTGTAACTGAAAGAAAAAAATTTTTCAAAATAAAATATTCAAAAAATTTACTGTACGAATTTTCGTTGGTTCTTTTTCACAATTTTTTGTATTAAAAATTGTCAGTTATTTTCTCAACATTGTTGGCTATTTTTATTGTGTTTCTTAATTGTTTTTTAGTTTTAGTTATTTTAAAGGTAAATCACTTTGCCGCTTTTTAATTACATATCAGTTTATTTTAACTGCAATTCACATTTCATTTGAGAAAAAAATTGTCCGGTAAGAGGGTTAAATTCATTCATTAATTTCTTTCATTCACTCGTCGTTTAAACTTAAATTGTATCACAATAATCTACAAAACTTGTGGTCACCTTAAACGTCAATACATTTTTGAAAAGGTATTGGTAATTTCCGTTTAAATGTCATATAAATTACTTGTTGTTATTGTTTAATGTTCGAATATTTATAAAGTTTTTGTTTTTTTTTGCTATTTATGAATTACTGATAATTAAAATGCAAAAACCATAATATGCATTATTTATTAACTACACTCCTCTCTGTTTTTCAAACGTTTTTCTCTAATTCTTGGTCTAGCAATGATAAGAATTATTTAGTTAGCGAACTTTGTATTAAGTTTTATTTTTTCTTTTTAAATGAAAGGTAGTACTTTGTATTGTAAGTTATGCAGTTTTTTTTTTGTTTGTATTGCAAAAATATATTTTTAATATTTTGTGAGATTGCCACACACTGTTGCATGTTAATTTTGCAAAATATGATTTTTAAACTATCATTAAGTTTTAAAAAACTAACATGCAGTCAAATATACTGACAATATTGTTATTTACTACTAGAATTGTATTTAAAAAATATGAACTACTACTACAATCAATGCAGTAGGTAGACATGTATATATACAGTGATCAGCAAAAGTCATGGTACCCTAGCTAGAATAAAAAATCTTTCGCTATTTCTAAAAAATAGGTAACAAAGATATGACACTTGTTTTTATTTAATGTGTTATCTTATACACAATAAAAAAAATCAAAGTAATATTTTACTTATTTAGCTAAACAATAAATAAACAAATTAAAGATCATGGTAACATATTATTTCTGCACAGCAAAAGTCATAGTACCCCAAAAAAAAAAAAAAACAATACTTTATTAAAATTTTACGATTTTTGAGCTGGATTAGATTTCCGTAAAACTTTATTCAAGCGTATCGGCATTGAGTGCACAAGGATTTTTGTACTCAGAAAAAAAGTTAGTAGACAAATTTTTAAACGGTTTTCAATCCCACTTTACTATTTTTTTTTTACTGATTTTTAGTAAACGAAATATTATTTAGTAAACTTTTTTGCTATTTACATATTACAAATTACAATATTTTACAGAATATTTAAAAATTTTTGTTGCTAATTCCAAAAATCATTTTACAAGTTTTTGAAATCCGATTTGCTAAAATTGTCAATAAAAATTTACTAATTTTAAAAAAGTGAATATTGAAGGAAATGTTATTTCTAATAATTAAAACTTATACATACTAACTCAAATTGCCTTAAAATACTACATAGGCTGAAAGCGATCGGAAGTGAAAATACTATTCACAACCGACTCATGTCCCAAAATAGGACATCCACTTTAAATAGCATTTAAAACTTTTTTAGTTCCCCCTTAAACAATTAAAATTTGACCTTAAAATGGAACAAATTTACTAAAAATATTATTCAAAACGAAAATTAGCAAATTAAAATAAAACAAGTAAGAGAGGCTAAATTCGGCTATGCCGAATCTTATATACCCTTCACCATGGTTGGGAAAAAACTGACGTTTATATATGGAGTGGACAGGTTTATATACGGACGCCTTTAAGAGGAAATTACCCATTTAGTTTGGTGGTAAAACTTGGACTCGGGAAGATTTATGGTTCCAGAAAATAGGTATTTAAAAAAAAAAATTATGTTTTGGGCATAACTTTTTTGTATCTGAACCGATATTTCCGAGTTTTTTAGCAAATATGTTATACTAAAGATTTTCGATCGTTTGCTATATAAGACGTATCCATAGGTCATATTACAGCTCTAAAATAATATATGAGAAATAAAATTATATATGAGAAATAAAATGGTTTAAAAATCTTTTTATAAATTCTTTTAAATCGGAGCAAAAAATAGAAATAAAACCGTTTGTATTTTGTTTGTATCAGAGGGATTTTATAAAAATTTTTGATGTTTTTAGCCTATTTATGGATTATTTAATTATTAATTTAAAATTTTATTTAAATTAATTATTTAGTGTTAAAAAAAAAACAAAAAAAAAAGTCTTAAGAAAATATAAAAAAATTGTCAAAAAAAAGTTAAATAGACGGGGAATCGAACCCGTGCCTAAGAGAAAAAGAGTATTTGTGACATAGCGTTTAGACAACTGAGCTATTAAGGTCATGTGGAATCATTGTTAATAGAATTAAATAAACAGTTTTCGTTCAATAGGGATTTGTTTGGTTTTTATTTAAATGACAAATCTTTGTATGTGTTTGTTGTTTGTGTATAAAAGGTGAAGAGGTGAAAGAAAAGAATTTCAACAAATGGATGTGTTTGTTATGCGTAAAATTCAACATATAAAAACAAAGGGATTTTACGGAAAAAATTAGAGGTAGTCCTGGTTTTTTGCTAATATCTCAGCCATTTATTAACCGATCTGTCTGATTTTTAATAGCAAACAGAAATGGATCCCATGTAACAGAAATAAAAAACAATCAAGTCCTCATCATGTCTGGGTTCTTCGGAAAACCCATTTGCTAATTTTGCAAATCGTTTTTCAAAAATTTGTAAAATGAAGATAGCAAAAAAATTTACTAAATAATATTTTTTTTTACTAAAAATTAGTACATGAAAAGTAAAGTGGGTTTAAAAACCGTTTACAAATTTTTCTAAAAACTTTTTTTCTGAGTGTAGGATCATTGGCCTGATGAAAATAATAACTTCTACGAGTATTCAGTTTTTCAGCACTGATATATTTTTTTGGAATGTTCATGTTAACTGTTTTGTCCATTGTATAATTGATTCGACATCGACGACGAATCAACTGCCGACACCGGCTGCTGATATGCAGCCCCATATTATTACTCCAGCCTCTCCATGATTCAAAGTTTTTTTAATATTTTATGGAATGATCTCATTGCACTTATTCCTTCACACTAATATGCGTCCGTTTGATCCAAACATTTTTAATTTTAATTCGCCCTAGAAAATTACTTTTCTCTAAAGTAGTTTGCTTTAATTTTATATTCCGTTGCGAAGTCCATACACTGTTTTTGTTTGTTTTGATAACGTGCAGCTTCTTGCGCGTAGTGCGAACATTGTACCCGTCCACAGAAAAATCTCACCCCAATGGTTCCTTCAACTATGTAGCTATTTTAGGAGCACTTGCGAATTGGGTCTCTCTTAATAATATGAGGGCAGATTAACTTCCCTGGTAGTTATATAAAATGCAACACTGCTCCCATCAAGTACCACCTGTTAGTGGACTACTGTCAAATTTTGAGTAAGTTCCGTCGTTTACTTTGCGTTTAACAGCAGGATTTTTCGAGGTCCATAAAATAGGCATTTGTTTGATCAATAATTTCATCGTTGGAGCTAAATCTCTTTCGACGGAGCCATTTCTTTAGGTTTGGAAATAGGAAATAGTCACTGGGGTCTAAATCCGGAGAATAAGACAAATGAGGGGAATTGCCCCTCATTTGCATGCATTTGTTCATTGGTGGTCGATTGTGAGCAAACGCGGCAGCCATCTTGCGGAAAGCTTTCTCATACCCAAGTAAGCGTTCAAAATTGAAACCACTAAGCCATGTGAGATGCCTATGTCTTCCATAATCTATCGCACATTCAATCTCCGATCGGCCAACACCATATCGTAAATTTTTTCATTTGTTTTGGGTGTAGAGACCTCAACTGGGCGTATAGAACGTTCGGCATCTTCAGTGCTTGTAAGGCCACAACGAAAGTCAGTAAACCACTTTTTTTACCATTGAAATCGATGGTGTAGAGTCTCCATAGTATTTATCATCGAAATTCACTTTTATTTTCATTTTTCAAAAAATCCACGAGGTTGTATGTTTTGAACAGCTCTTAAACGCAAAGTAAATGACGGAACTTGCTTTGACAGTAGTCTATGGAAACTAAGCAGTCACTTGATGGGAGCAGTGTTGCATTTCATATAACTTGGAGTGAAGTTCGAAAAGTCACGGACTAATTGATCTGCCCTCGTTGCTTAAATTTTTCGTTGTACTCTAGTATAGGGCTTTGGTGGACGGACTGCTCGTGGCTTAATTTCAATTATTTAGATGTTTATAACATATTTATAACTTTTTGAAAGTTTTTTAAGTTAAAAATTAGTAAAACTACAAAATTGACTTTTACGAAAATTCTGTTGAATAAGAAGAGTATTATTTTGAGTGTTATCATACGACAGATTTAAAAAATAGTGGAAATTAGATTGTTCCAGTGTAAAAAAGATTAGATCTGATCAAATCTGCTTAAATCTGCTTAAATCTAATTAGATAAGATTGAATCTAATAAGATATGTTGCCAGATCTGTGCTCGTATATGCTTAGACATAGCATATGTAATAAACTTTCTTTACTTTGGTGATTTTTGTGGCCAGATATAATCAAATCTGGTCATATCTGCTGTCAGATCTGAGGGTCAATTCTCGTTCTGTGATAATGTGAAGTGAAAAAAAACTTTTCATTTTCGTTTTCATAAGCACTTTTCACTCGAACTTTTCACAAATACATAAATTGCGATTCTCGTATGTATTATGAAAAAAATGTTTCATTCGCACTGTACCCATGAAAATTTTGTAACTGTGTTACCCAAAATTTATAGCAAATGTCAAAACAGAGAAAAAACAAAAGTGAATTAAGTTCGTAAAATTTATTTTAAATAATTTTATAAAAATATCTGAATTAATTGTATGGATATTGCTCAAAGAATTCCAGATGAACAAAGGTAAGGCAATGATGTTACAAGCATTTAATTGCAGTATATAATTTAATAATTTATAGGAATTTTTTGAGAGTGCTGAGACGCATACTTCGTGCTGACCACAATCCATTCGAGATGACAACCGACAAGCACTTCATTGATTTATATCGCCTTACTTTAAATGAACTATATTTGGTGCGCGTATGAAGTCTAATATTACTTAAAGAAAAAAAATTTCATAAAGAATATAAATAAACTATAAATAAATATGCCATACTTTTGCCAATTTTCACTGTCCTTTTGGGTCCCACTAAAACTGTTAAGGCTCGCCGCTAATTCGTTACACTTTTCGTCTCTAAATTTGGCACCATCTGCAGTTACAAATCTGTAAATATGGGATTAATAAAAGTGTGTTTATGGTTATTAAGCTACTTACTTACCGTTTGCAATGTCCACATGCTTTTCTTAATAATTAATTAAATACCCCTTTTGGCTTTCGCTGGCACGCTTTCCTCTTACAATCTTCTCTTTTTTTTCACTTATAAATAGTCTGTGTAAACAATTATTTCATATGAAAATATTTTGACAGTTGTTTGCACTGTTACACAAAACAAGAATCGCCAGTGCTGTGCAATCGTGAAAAAATCTTGTTTCGTTCCACTTTTTTTTTCATATGAAAACGTTTTGATATTTCTTTACATTTTTTCACAGAACGCGAATCAAAAGTACTATGAAAACGTGAAAAAACTTTTCATTTCACCGTTTCACAGAACGAGAATTGACCCTCTGATCATATCTAATATTAGATCTAGTACAAGATCGGAGCCATTTGAGCCGTTTTAAAAGGCACCAAAATATAAATTTATATATGATAAAAAAGTGATAATTTTTAATTTTTTTAGTAAATCTGATGGACCTGTAATAATATCCATAGCAAATTGAACCTGATTATATACGGTGCTCCAGATATGTTTAGATTTAATCGGATCCCATATATGTCCCCAATTTTTAGATCTAATTATTTTATTTAAATAATAATAATTTTGAAAAAATCTCGTATAAAAAGATCGGATCTGAAGAGATTTCATCAGATTTTATTGAAATTAACATAACATAGTTGCTTGAACATTTGTTAATAATTTTTTATTTTATTTTTTTTTTTTTTATGAATTTGTATTGGTTAAAAATTTTCGTTCCTTTTTTGGTAAATATTATGTATATGTAGGTTCTTTTAAATATAAGAATTAGAAGTAAGAAAAGTAAGTGAAAAATACTAAATTCTAAAGTAAAATGTCAGAAAATTTAACCGCATTTATAGTTGTTTTAAACTATATTTTTGGTTATTTTAAACTGACTTTGTAATTGTTTTAAACTACATTTGTAGTTATTTGTTTAGAAAAATTTACCAACTTTTGTATGTTGTTTTTACTACATTTGTCAGTTGATTTTTAATAGTTAAAATTAACTACATATTGGATTTAACTACAAATGCAGTTGATTCTAACTACAAATTTATTGAATGTTTTATTTCTTAAAACTAATTATCTTATTTTTTATTTTTGAATATTAGTTTAGAGAAATGTTTTTTTTTTATATAAATTAATTTTAGATATCTCACTTTTATGGTTTACAAGTACAGAAAATTTCAGATTTTTATTTATTCCATGCTATCTACAAAATTTCAATCTGTAGATCAAAATCTACAAAGGCCAGCCATTTTATTTAATAAAAAATTCTGATTTATACCCAAATATTTGATTTTTAATTAAAAATAAATGCCAACCTAATTCATGTGTATATAAGCAGCAGTTAAATTCATTTAAATTAACTACATATGATTAGCAAACGTTGTTAGAAGTTTTACAACTAACTACTGAATATTTACATTCATTTATAGTTAGTTTAAAACTAGTAGACAATGAAAAAAAAAAAACTGTCATTATTATTTTGAATAATTATTTTTGCGTGTTTAGACACGTAGTTTATGATTTGTTTTTGCAAATTTTTGCTTTTAGACGTTGACAGACAATTGTCTAGCACTTTTAGTTTCTTTTTCCTTTCTAAAGTAAATGACTACAGTAGTTATTTTGTTTCATTTATGCAGTTTTCAGTAAATCACACTTTAAGAATAGTGATTTGCAAAAAAAAAGAAAAGAAAAAAAATGCAAAATGGCAAACGCGTGATTTATATGTAATTTTGTGTATTTACATGATTGTGTTTTTTACTTTCAAGTTGAAATTTTTCAATTGTCTGATTATTATTATGCACCTTTATTTAGTCATTCAATAGGAAATTAACCATCTATGATTATTGAATGAGTCATTGTGTGAAATAAACAAACTCCATATATCATGATCATTTTATTTTTTTTCCTTTCTACTAGATTTTGTGGTTTTTTCATTGCGGGTTATTTGTTTATCGAAAATGTCTGTCGTGGTTTTAAGCAGTTATTGAAAATTATTTAGTAAAATTATTTAAAAAATTCAATAGTTACGCAGGAAAATGTTTTTTTTAGCGGTTTTCTCCTGCGTCAATTTAGGAGAACTGTTTTTAAAAATAGTTACACAGCTGTTTTTAAAAGAACCTAATTTTCTTCAGTGCTGAAGATGCGATTGCTACTGACAGAATTTCTAATAAAAATCAGTGGTTTTACGGCTTAGCAAAAATAAAATTCGATTGACAAAAAAGCTAATTTAATTAATATAATAAGGAAAAAGAGGAGGAAATATCCCCAAAGCCTACACTTGGATTTAGATGAAACTCGAATATATGATAGAAAATAAAAATCTAATGCTTACTAGTTTTGTACTTGGTACTTTCTTAGTCATTTTTAATTTAATATTTCTTCTAAAGGGTCTGTTTTTTAATTTGAAAAAAATTATATACATACGAGGGCGGATTAATAAGTTCGTGACTTTTTGAATGAAACACAGTTTTTTTTTGCAAAAAACAAAATTATTTTTCAACATAATCTCCTTTTAGCTCCATGCACTTAGTTCAACGTTTCTCCAATTTTTGTATCCCTTCGAAAAATAGGATTCTTCGAGGTCCATAAAATAGGCATTTGTTTGATCAATAATTTTATCGTTGGAGCTAAATCTCTTTCCACCGAGCCATTTCTATAGTTTTGGAAATAGGAAATACACACTGGGAGAATACGGCGGATGAACATGGCGGATAAGGTACCAATTCGTAGCCCAATTCATGGAGTTTTGCCATTGAGACTACACACGAGTACGTTTATGGTCAATTGAGAGCACTTGAGCGGCACCCACCTTGCAGACAGCTTTCTTAAATCAAACTGATCATTAAAAATCGAAACCACACTGCCATATGAAATGCGTATGGCATCAACAATCTCACGCACTTTTACTCTTCGATCGGCCAACACCATATCGTGGATTTTTTTTAACATTTTCGGGTGTATTGACCTCAATTGGCCGTCCAGAACGTTCGGCATCTTCCATGCTTGTAAGGCCACAACGAAAGTCAGTAAACCACTTTTTGCCATTGAAATCGATGGTGCAGAGTCCCCATAGTATCAAGCTTTTCCTTGGTTTGATTGATGTTTTTTTCGCAAAAAAGTATGTTTAATGAATACTCGAAATTCACTCTTTTCCATTTTTGAAAAAATTCACGAGGTTGTATGTTTTGAACAGCTGTTTAACGCAAAGTAAATGACGGAACTTGCTTAAAATTTGACAGTAGTCTATTAACAGGTGGTACTTGATTTGAGCAGTGTTGCATTTCATATAACTACGAGGGATGTTCGAACAGTCACGGACTTACTTATCGGTCCTCGTATCTAAATTTAACACATACTCGCTCATATATATTAAAAGAAAAATTAAAATTTTTCGAAAGTGCACACACGGGAATTTAATTAACTAAAATCCCAAAAGGATTTAAAAAAAATAGATAAACCCGTTTTGGATTTAGTTTATTTTAATTCTATCACATTATATTAGAGAATAAATATTTAATTTATATAAAAATGTAATTTAATTTAAATAAAAATAAAAAATATTAAATTTTTAATGAAAGAAAATAAATCTATTTTTAAATCCGTTTTTAATGTTGTTGCAGTTAAAAACATATAAAAATATTAATATTAATACAAATACTTTATATTGAGATTTATACCTCATTGAATGTCAAATTTAAATATAATATTTTCCTTATTAAATTTCATCGAACACTTATTTTTTTCTTTTTCAGATATTCGCGATTTTTTGGATTTTAACAAACATTTTATTGAAACACCTTGGCAAACCTGTGTTAAAGTAAGTAAAATTTACTAAGATTTGAGATAAGTAACCTAATTTTTAAAAATATGCATCCTTAAAACAAATAAGGCAAAATTTAGTTAAAAAAAAATGGTTTAAGGAAAAAATTATATTCCGTTTAGTTTACAAATTTATCTTACTCAGAATGAGTTAATAGTTGGCCCTAATGGAGTTTATTTTTTCCCCCAGTGTTAAGTAACTTTTACTATATTTTAGAATAGTAGTCTTAACTTTTATGTTAAGTAACCTTAGTTTTTTTTATTTTGTAACTAGTCTTAGAAAATATTATATTTTAACTAAAAAATTGTGCAACTAACAAAAAAACTTTTGGAGTTGTATTTTAAAGAAGTCTCTGCGATTTTACATTTTTGTTTTCTTTGCGTTGATTTCGGTTAACATATAGTAAATTGTAAAGTATCGTTTGGTTACCTTGGAGTTACTGGTTCACTCAATCATCATTTCAAGTGCGTATAACGAACGTATACGTCCTCTTTACATATAATTTTTGATTTCGACGCATCAAAGGGAGTTTTTGTTAAGCTTTTGTTAGACTTAAAGAAACGTATAATTCAGTCAATATTATTTTAAATCAGTATAGAGAGATGATATATTTCCTGCCCTTTTGCAATTGTACATTTTTTATGACTTTTTCTTTTACTGGGAAATTTTAATGGGTGTAAAGAGCACGAGCGTAATTAAAAAAAATAGAAGCTTAAAATTTTAAAATTTTCTTTTCGATGAAAAAAATTAAATTTTTAATCCAAAAATGTTCAACTTTAATTTGACAAAAACTGCTAGAAAATACTTGCAGTGATATCCAACTTGGTCCTTTTGATACTATTTTTAAAAAAAATTTTACATTTCAATCCTTTCCACCCTTTCAGAGTTGTTATCATTGGTAGATTGTTATTTCAAATGATGTTTCTTTTTCTAGCAAAAATACTAAAAACTAACTAGTTTTATACGGTCTTTACTAAAATTAAATTCAGTTTTTGAAGAACGTTATCTTCAATTAAAAATCCGGTAACAGACCATGTCTATATTCGAGAAAATGCAACTTCACATTTTAAATTTTTTGTCCCGAAAAGTTTTTGAAATTTTATTTTCTACTATCATTTTCCGATTTCGAGCCTGATTAAATATTACAAATATATAATTAAAACAGATAGATCAAATAGTATAAAAAATTTACATATTTTTGACAACGCTATGAATAGTGCTGCTATTGAGTTACGTTGAGGTAGAAAATTTTAGGTTATCAGTTAGAGTAATTCGTAAAGGCGGAACTATAGAGTACTTTTGCAGTCTGTAGTAATACACTTATAATGACTTTTGTGGTGGAAGCGGTAGCCTATGGACCTAATTTCGGATCAATGCGTAAATGGTCCACCGTTTTTATGGCGATTATCTTCTATGTTGGGCTTAAAGTTGGCACACACTTCGGTATAATAATAATCTGGGTCCGTTATGGCCTCCACGTTATACCAGATCTTCCTCTAGGAGAGTAATATTCAACTTACAACTTGCCATAGGAATACTGACAATTTCAATTTCCGCAAAAACTTGTAAGATAATTCGAGTTCATCATCCCCGGTATGTCTATGCTCTGGAACCAATATGAGTCAAATGTCAAACTGTTTGTCCATCTTATTTAAGAACGTGCGGCGGTTACCGTAGTCTAAAGGTTGATCTCAAGGATCTAAGCTGACTGTCAAAATAAAATTTTAACGCTTGTCGTGGCCATAACTTTACGCCTAAGCCAAGTGTGAGCCTTTTCTATCGTCAACATCTCAGCCTGAAAAATTCTACAAGGATCTGACAAACTTTGAGCCTTAATTCATTTGTTTAGACATTGACGCCACGTTTCCAAGCCATTGCACTATATGCCCAGCAAAGAGTAGCTTATGCTAAGTTACTGGGGTCATATGATGGATTCATAGATCACCGCCACTCAAAATCACACTGTGGCCACACCCATTACCTACCCATTGTGATGTCTATCTTAGCGAATGAACGCTCCACCTGTTATCTGCTTCCATAATATATGGAAGGGATTAAGATGCATACAAGCCATGCTCAGCACCCTCCGCATATACCTGAGATATGTCGTCCCCCGGGCTTCCCGATGGCTTTTTTTACAAGAGTAAAACTTGCTATCTAGAATCACACCAATATGGTTGACTCTATCAGAATTTCTAAAATTTGAACATCATCCAGATTTTCAGAGTCAAAAGCGGGATAGTTGTGCAACCTATGAAGTGTTAAAGGGTTCGTTTTATTTTGATTGATCCCAAGTGCATATCGCTTTGCCGACACAACCAACTCAATCTGAGCCACCAGCTTAATGTCCTTGATGTAGACGAATATTTTCCTCTTACCGCTACCTCGCCAAGTAATTGTCGTAGGCAGCCACATTTCCACCAGCTTCTCCCAAAGTATAGATTCACAGGATTCAATGCCAGAGGGAGAGCAACCCCCTGTGCACGCATGTAATGATCGCTGGATCCAATTCCAGACTCGATAAT
The DNA here is from genome assembly GCA_949748255.1 of Eustalomyia histrio. Classification (NCBI taxonomy): domain Eukaryota; kingdom Metazoa; phylum Arthropoda; class Insecta; order Diptera; family Anthomyiidae; genus Eustalomyia; species Eustalomyia histrio. The sequence goes on along the minus strand of OX456526.1, from coordinate 43,476,719 downwards.
GCCGTAGTTATAGAGTCTGGTTTGATATTATTAAAAGCTCTCTCTATGTCCAAGGAGGCTACCATGTTGCAGTACCACAAGCTCGTACAGAGCCGCAGTATAGTAATTTTTTTCTAGCATACTATTAGGTAATGGAATAGCAAATGAATTGGTCAATGTGGCAGATTACTTACCGCGCCCTTTTCCTACAGAGGGTCACTACCCTTTCTGCAAGTAGTAGTATTACCCTTGTTGTAATGTTTCTAACGGTACATTTTAAATTGAAATACTTCTGGGTGGGTTTAATCAGATCATATCGTATAAGGCAACAAATTTTCAGGAGAGGTTCTCCTGAACTTATAAGTTTCAAAAAATACAGGTTGGTTGAAAAGTTCCTGCGCTCACCAAGAAATGGCACTAGCCAAACTTTTTTTTTCTCAAGTTGGTATAACTGTCCTGAGACCACATGCAAAGTTGCAAGTCATTCTGTCAATTCTTTCTTTGTTTACAAGCCATTTGAAGTTGACGTGTCATTGATTTTTTTTAATATGGAAAAAATTGAATATCGTGCAGTCATTAGATTCTTTGTTTTGAAGAGTTTAAAAGCAAAGGAAATTTATGAACAATTGTTAGAAGTGTATAAGGAGTCTTCACCTTCAAAACGCACCGCTGAATTTTGGGCTGGTGAATTTAAACGTGGTCGTACCAGCCTTGAAAGCGATCCACGCGAAGGACGACCAAAAACTGCAACCACAGCAGAAATCATTGAGCAGGTAAATAATATGGTTAGTGAAGATCCAAGTTTGACTAAGCGTGAAATTGCTAATGCCATAGTCATCTCAGGCGAGCGAGTACTCCATATTTTACATGAAGAATTACGTATGAAAAAACTGTTTGGAAAGTTAGTGCCGCACACATTAACAATTCAACAAAAACTGGATCGAAAACAAATTTCTCAGCGTAATTTGGAGCGTTTTAAGCCGAATAAAACCGACTTCTTGCGTCGTTTTATAACTATGGATGAGACTTGGATCTACCTCCATGATCCTAAATTGAAACAAGAACGTTTACAGTGGACTGAAGCTGGTTGTTCAGCTCCAAAGCAGGTGAAGTCACAACGATCAGCAAAGAAGGTTATGGCATCAGTTTTTTGGGATGCAAAATGAATTTTGTTGATTGATAATCTTCAGAAAGGTAAAACAATCAACTCTAAATATTATTCCAGCCTTTTGGATCAGCTGGATGAAAAAATTCGTGAAAAAAATCATTTTTCATCAAAACAATGCACCTGCTCACAAAAGTGTTTTGACGATGGCTAAATTCAAAGAATTAAAGTACGAATTGCTTAAACATTCACCGTATTCACCAGGTTTGGCTCCCAGTGACTACTATTTCTTCAGAAATCTCGAACAACTCCTTCGTGGAAAGCATTTTTCGGCGAATGAAGAGGCCATAGCAGCCGTAGACGGTTATTTTGCAGATCTTCCGGAAAACCATTATAAGGATGGGATAAAATTATTGGAAGATCATTGGAAAAAGTGTATTGAGCTTCTAGGAGATTATATTGAATAAAAAAATATATTTCGTAACAAAAACAGTATTCTTTCATTTCGAGCGCAGGAACTTTTCAACCAACTTGTAGTTTGGATTAACATTTTAGTAAGTCAAGGACAACTGATTAGGGAGGGTGCGCGATATACAAAGCCGTAGATGTGGCAAACCGGGTAAGGAGGAGACGGTAAATCATTTTCTCTAAGATTATTTGGCACTGAAGTGCATTTAGACGATCATATACTGAACGACCTGTCGGTGATATCGGACGTAGGATTGAATGATATTATCTGTTATCTAAAGCTTTCGAGTTGGGTCTAGTTCTCCGGATATCACCTCCCAATGGGTGGTGTAGGCTTTTAGAAAGGTGTCACTTTTGGACTCTACTTTCTGCTTAAGAGGGCGTGAGCTGCCACTTGAATCAGCCAACCAACCTGAACCAACCAACTTGAACTGCACATGAATTTAGTATTTTGATATGGATATCTAAAATGCATATCCCTTAAATTTCAAGTGACATAATGAAGGTATTAAAGATTTGGCGCAGCTAATTTTATGCTTCAATTTAAGATACAATGCCAATCCCTTCGGAGACAGAGTACCATATAACATACAATTTTAAAATACTCAAAACAATTTTGAAAATCTTTACCCTCTTATCATAAACCTTTCATATTCAACAATACAGATTCCAATGTTTCAGATGCAGCATTTTTTTGTATAAAACTGTAGTATCTTAACATAATGTCTATCATCACGCATCTAAAGCAATTTGCAACAACTCAACAATTTGTGTCAGTCATTAAGATTGATACTCGTATTACTGAATATATTATTCTAAAAAAAAGAAGAGATAAAATAAGAAGATGCCAGAAAGGAATTTTTCTCAACAATAAACTAAACACAAATAGTGTAAATTGCTTTGCAAAAGCTCTAAAATCTGCTACATCTTGAAGAACCTTACATTTCAAAACACACACGTGAAGTTCTTTTTCCCCTGTTTATTGTTGCAATAATAAAGTTATAAATAGCATAAAATTAAAATAAACGCAGCAAAAAAAAAACTGGTAAATTGTATAATATAAAAAACAAATAGCAAAGGAGTACTAAAAAAAAGTTGGAATCATGCAACAGCAAATAGTGAACTTGACCTTGGCATTGGCCAAATGCAACTACAGCCAAAAGCAACTAAAGGCAATCGACTAGCTAGACAATCAACATTGCCAAGGCAACGGCTAATTGTTGCAACATGTCAAGAAGCCACAACAAAACTTAACAATAAAATCGAAACACATAAAAATACTTTAAAATTCTTTAAAAATTTATACTAAAAATATCGTATAAAAATGTATAAACAAAACCTTTCCAATATTGTTTTGTATAATCTTAACATGTTTTGACCAAAAATATCAAGATCAACGAGTTAATGGATGTAGTTAAAGTCCATAACAATTTATATTAAACAAAATTTTGATAACAGTGTTGCCATAAAGATTTTTTGTTTTTTCTGGTGTATCGAAAGTAAAATTTCCCAAATTCGAATGTAGTCGGATATGGGACACAAATTTTTGCCTTTTCTTTATAATGATAGCTCTCAGGAATTCAGAATCCATAATACAACTCTAATCAAAGGGCCCTGTTATTAAAATTTTTGGGATTCTCCTAATAAAACACAGAATAGATTTTTGTGATCACAAATAATGGTTTTCTATTTCCATCACTTGAAAATGCAGACATTTCCATGTGATCTGGTTCAAAATCAATTAATCAACCGGAATCAAACCGAAAGAAATTCGAATCTGGCAACTCTGTTCCTAAATGAGTAGGTTGTTTGTTGCATGTGCCACAACATATTCCATACTCGTTTGTTTAGCTATCTGTACATGAATTTCATTAGCATTATCTTCATATGACAAGCAGTATCGGTCTTTTTGGTCTTGTGCGCTTTGTATTTATTTATATTAATTTACTTTACAACTTATTTGTTGATATTTTTTCGCTACTGGGCTTTCGAGGCTGGCTGGCTGGCTGACTGACTGATACCAAAATAATAAACCATAAAAACTTGTTTTAATCGATTTCGTGCAAATTCTCTACAATTGACATTGAATTTGTGACTGGGCGTTTAACGTGCGTTCGTATGCATTACATACGATACGATGTTATGCTGGACATAGATTAAATTTATGTATTCGAAAAAAAAACATCCAGTGCAGCATGTCAGGAAACTATACACCCATACATACATCTATGTAGTTTAAATAACCTGACCAACCATACCGCTCCTGGCGGGATTATCCCGCTTATTAAAGGCATATAAATCTGATACGTTTTGATAGAAAAGCGTTATTTCAAGTAAAAATTGTGTTTTGAATAGAATTTCTGTACACCACTATGTGGACAGAGTATAATAAGTTTTTTGCTAATTTTTGTAACAACAAAAATATTGGACCTGGGCCCACCTTTTATTAAACCGATCGACTTAGTTCGCCTATCCGTATTTTAGTCCATTTACTCTTGTTCGCGAAGTCTATTTATTTTGGTTGAAATCGACCAATGTTTGCGATTGTTATTCAGTAAATATCAATTGGAGTTCAGATAATATCAATTGTCATTTAGAGTTTCCATTTAAAATACATTAATTACCCTCTGGGAAAAGAAGCTATTCCAGGACACGTCATATGACCGGTTCATTGTGATAGGGACCGGTTTGTAACATGTCTCAGGACTGGTCTAAAAGAACATGTCACACAACTAACCCCATATATCATATCACACCACCAAGGCAAAAGATCATGTCATGTCTTTTAAACTCGTCAAGTGAAAGTACTTCAGTAACCGGTCCTTTTTCACGTATCTCGTGATATGTATTTTCGGAAGCGATCCAGTTTTCACCTATCATGGGTCAGGTGCCAATTTCCAACTGACCCCTTTTTTCCCGCAGGGAAACTATCAAATAGAATTTAAAAATATAATTTGAAATTCGGAAAATATGAATTGAAATTCAGAAAATAACAAGCCGGCCTTTTGGACCGGTTCTTTTAGATGAAAGGACAGGTCATTTTAACATGGGCTTTTCATATGTGCGGGTGAACTGTGCTTTGTGATATGTCACAGGACTTACGCACAAGAACCTGACACAGGTCTAACATAAAAGAACTTGTCATAAGACTAACGCAACCAGGCACAGAACTAACACAAGAGCACAATTAAACAAAAAAGAAAAAATGGAAGAAACACTTACACTACAAAAAACACTTTGTACCAATTAAGTCATATGGCCTCGAGTGACTGGTCACGGGAGGGGTCATTGGAGGTTAGTTGACTCCTTATTCTCTATAGGTTTTTTTAAAAGATGAGAAACATAATATAAATTGATAAGAAAAATTGCTTTTAAATTAAGAAAACTTCATTAAAATGTTGTGTAATGATTAGCGCGTTGCCGAAGGTTGCGGGTTTGATCCTTAGCGAAGGCAGCATTAATTCAGAAAAATAATATACATATATCTCAACGTCCTACTTCGGTGTTTCCATAGCACTTAACCCCACTGAAGTTAAATAACATAACAGGGCTATGAACTAAAAAGCTTCCAGAGGTTCGCCAACTCTCTATCAGATGGCACGCAATAAAACGAAACAAGTAAAATAAAAAGAAAAATACTTAAAAATATTAAACTAACGGTGGACAAATGTGACCCTTAGGGCTATTTTTGTTACCTAGTGGGGCCCCGTTGAAATTAAAATTTCGTATTTTTTTCAAAAAATTTTAGATCAAAAATTGATCTGAAAGTTAGAATAAAGTGTTTTTAAATTCTGATATTTTAATTTATTAAGCATAGTTGTATCACTTCACTGATATGTGCTGGATTTGTCCTGTCACGGGATAGGTACATTCAGACAGGTCCTGTTTATCACGGGATAGGTGCTCAAACTTCAACTGACCCTTTTCTCACTGGGATATATAAAGATATTTCAAAAAAATATGGTTCACCAAAAAATTGGCTCTAACGCTTATGCAAATGCTACATATTCCAAATATAAAGATATTTCGAATATATATTTGGTACACTTATATAAGCACACTTTTATAAGCACAATGACATCTCCAGTTTCTTTTGATTGAAATCGATCCATGTTTGGAATTAACTCATATTTTCATATCCAAAGAAATATAACGCAGCATAATAATAGTAAGGCCCATATGGACAATATTCTCGATTTTCCATAAATGTTAATGTTAGGTATCATTACGCAAATTAAAAATTTTAAATTGATTTTTTAATTGTTTACCCATTTTTAGAGAAATATTGACACAAGTACTTTTAAACCCATTAAAATTTCGGACCCAAACACTAGCTGAGTTTCAAGCAGGTCCTAGCAGGTCGGCATATCTGACATCTATAAAAGAAAATACTTAGTTTTGCTGGCTAATTTTGTTGAAAAATCTTTTCTGGGTAAAGAAAAAAAATTACAAAAAGCTGAATAGGAAAGAAACTTTAAATTTGATAAATTACATTCAAAAACTAACTTCGGTGAAATCGTATCGCCTTGCTATAGTTCTGTTTGTAATGTGAGATAGATGCAGGTTCAATTCCTTTAGCCAGCGGGTTATTGGAAAGGAAATATCTTATAGACAGCCTGACAATTATAACACAAATAATTAATATCATTTAATGTCCATAGAAAATGCAGAAACTAGTTTAATCTGATTTGAAAATGCATGTTGCTTATAATCTTTAGGGAAAAATGTTTATTCTTCTTCTTAGCCTCAACCTTACTAAATAAAATTGATTATACAGTTATTTTTTATTTTAATATACACCTAGATTTTTTCTTTGTTATTTTTATTAATTTTAATGAGCTTTTTTTAGCTAGGCTGATACATGTATTTTGATCCGGCAAAATATCTCTTCAGAACCCGATGTTTTAGACAACTAGAACCTACTAATAGTACTAGTGTTTCTTCCATAGTTTTATTTAGTTATTAAATCAAATTATTTACTAGTCTTTTTTAACCATATATGCCCTCATGGGCTCGGTTTTAAACTTATTGCAATAAAAAAAATGGTGTTTTATTTGCCAGTCCCAGAATCTCCCAGATGCAAATTTGGTGAAATTTAGATTTTTACAAAAAAAAAAAACAAAATATATGTCCAGCTTTTAAATTTTTTCGAAACCCGTTTTTTGATCACAAACAGTTGGTAACGTTAAGTAGGTATCTATTAGGTTGTTCGATTGGTCGTTATTTTTGAACATAGACAGTAACATTTGTTAAAGCAAATGTATAAGTCCTGGGAGTGAATGTAGGTTTGAATGATGTGGTTATTTTTAAAAATTTAAATTTTAAATAAAGTTTATTTTTGCTGTGATTTTAGGATTAAAAAAAATATTGTCAATCAATTAAATTTTTTAAGATAGCAAAATAATCAGGCAGGTTGTTTACATACATTAGCAGTGTAACATGGCCTAAAGTGGAAAATGGAGTAATGTGAACATATGTACATATGTGCCTACATGTTTAGAAAAAGTAACAACTATTATGTAGAAATAGAATAAAAACGCGCAGCATTTTGCAATACAAATTGACACATAAAATACGTCGAGCAATACAATTAGGAGATAAAATCGAAGTTATTCTAAAAATGTTGAAATTTTTCTATTGATTTCACTAAAAATTTCCACATGAATATTCCACATTTCTATGTTATCTATTCTAGTTTTTTTTTAAATGGATGTTGTTCAGGGTGTATACCCGGTAGGAAACGTACCTGTCACAGGAAACGCCACGTGACTGGCCTAAGAAACCGGTCCTCGGATATTGGTTACTTCAACATGGGCTTGTTATAAGAGGGAGATAATTGCTCTTTTATTGTCTAAGAAAAATACCCAGCAAAACTTTGGTAATGGGTGCTATATACTCATGCGTTACCTTGTAATGATAGCTCGTTACCTTTTTCATTATTTGCAAGCATAAAGTAATAAGTTAGTGATTATTGATTACGTAATATATGATTTATAAATGTAAAGTAATAATTGAAATATTTTTGAAAATCTATATTTACGTACATTACTTTATGTTGTTTTGTAAGCAAAGGGGTAATATACGTATGTTTTAACAACACTAATGAAAAAACGAAGCACAACAATTCATTTAAGTTTAAAGCAATCAAAAGTTATATACGTCGATAGCTCAATGGGTAGAGTTCTTGGCTGGCAACCAGAGTTCCCAGGTTCGATTCCCATCATGACCACATTAGTTTTAATAAGGTTTAAAATATTTGTAATATTTTTTTTTCAATAAAAATTCCTCTTTTGAAAATCTATTTTTAGACACATTACTTTTCCATTCTCGTAACCATATAAGTAGCCCCTTACATTATCAGCTCTAAAGCAATGGGTCTATTCACTACTTTGAGGCTCATCGCCTGTAAAATTCATCAGTGAAGTAAGGTGTAAAGTAATCCATGAGCTCCTATGGCTACACATTATTTTACACATTATTTGGTAATGTGAGGTTTTGCTGGGTAACTAAGAAAATTTTCAGAAGCGTTAATATTTGGATTTTTTTGCAGTTTTATACCAGATACGTTTTTAAAAATTTTGAAATATTTTTCCCATAATATCCCTGCTGGAAAAAAGAGGTCAGTTGGGATTAAGGACCTGTCCTATGATAAGTGAAAAATGGACCGGTTCCGAAAATACATACTATCACAAGATAGGTGAAAAGGGGACCGGTTCCTAAAGTACCTAACACGTGACATTTTCTTTGAGTTGTTTCTGAGATATGTTCTTTGGGGTTAGTTGTGTGACATGTTTTTTTAGACCAGTGCAATTACCCCATGTTAAAGCAATCAAGCCCATGTTAAAGTGTTCGGGAAAAGGATTTCATATAAAAAACCTGGGATAGATATTTTTTTTCCGCGGGGATGCTAAAGATTACAAAGCTTCAATAAAATTTGTTCAAAAATTCGGAAAATATTTTTGACCGATTTGTCCAAATTAAAATTAAAATAGCTAAGATTTTTCAGCTCTCGAATACGCGTCGAAATTTGTAAGTTAAATAAGTTCAGCACACTCTAATGTATATAATACTAGGCATATGTTAAATTATTAAAAACTGTGGGGTCAACCGACAAATTAGTGTAAAAGAGATTAACTAAATTTTTTAGTTTTACTGATAAGTGATTTACAAAAATTAAAAATAACGTCTACGTTGCAACATGGCTCTATCATTATTCGATTCAATGGAATTCTGTTAAATATTTTATAAATTTTACTTTAAATCAAGGAATTGTAGTATCCAATTATTGATTCAAATTAAAACTGCAAACGATGGAATAACGGTTAACGAAAAAAATTATGAAAATTATACCGGTGCAAAAATCGTATTTGAAATTTGTTTCAATTGCCATCCTTGCTTTAGATTGTTACATTAAATTTCCAATAAATAACTTTACAAAGAAGGTAAAAATCAATAAATCATTCAATTATAAACACTTTGCTTTCTTTACACAAACCATTTAACATTTAAATAGAATTTTGACACATAAACAAAATAAAATGCAGTTAACTCAAATACGTGTCTCTTCTGTACCCACAGTAATAATTCAAATGCTAATGTATTCAATGCATTGATTCATAAGCGAATTGCAAATATATATGTATGTATATTAAACCCACACGAGTATCGTAAGTCACATTTCATTAGCTTTTGTGAACAAAAAAAAAAGAAAGAAATTCACATAAAAAGCCTCTGAGGATGTAGGAAAATTTGCATAACTATTGAATAAAAGTGGCAAGTTAACGCCTGGTTATAAATCATATTAATTATTTGCAAACAAATTTAGAACTTATTGCTCTAAAAATGTTCAATTGTGTGGGAAGACGGCATGTGATGAAAAATGTAGGGTGAGGCAAAGCTACGGGTATTCGAAATTTTCGTCCATTTTTTTTTCTTCTCTATCCGTTAGGCTAAGTTAAAAAAGAGAAATCAGAAGTGGGGAATTACAACCGAATCATGTTCAAAAATAGGAGATACGCTTATGCCCGAAAGTCGGCTTGTTGTGTTCGCAAACTATTTTTACCATAAAAAACTCAAAATACATACAATAAAATGTGTTTTAAGCGAAAACTTACACTTTACTTTTCGTATGCACGTTAACTTTCAACGTGGATAATTATCAACGTTAAAAAAACACAGCGTTTATGCATTTTCACTTCTAACGTAACTTCTTTTAACAAAGTTTTATAAATTAATAACTATTGAAGTTTTTATTTTAAATTGATCTTTTTGATACGAGTACTTATATGTATGAAAATGTATTTTAAGACTAATTCAAGATCAGTAATAAAAGGAGAATGTAAAAATGTAAGTGAATTTCATCTAAACTTAATAATCAAAAATCAACTGTATGTTAGCATATATATAATTTTCCTTTGATTTGTGAGTTTAATAGAGATATTTATAATAAGCACTTTCAAAAGGCACGAATAATGTTGATGAAGGTCGTAGCGGACCAGCAAATGAATTCCATTCAGATTGTGTCTAATAACTTTTTCTGTGTATTCTCCATGATTACTAAATAAAAATAAGAAATTTTTTCCATTAAAAATAATTTCTATGATCTCGAACCAGAGTAAAAATACATTTTGATACAAATAATTAATAAATATTACTCAATTTTTGTTTGATATTTAAAAATATAAGTTAAGATTTTTTCACTATTACATTTTATTAAAGTACAGTGGATTTCCCATTTAACGAACAATTGATTGACAGCCCTGTTCGTTAAATCCAGTACTAAACAAAAAATATTTATTCATGCAAATTAAAAGGACAATTTATATCATATCTTACTAAGCCCGTATTACAATTGCTAGATTTCCTATTGATTTTGTATTGATGAAAAATTGATGCATATTCTTACGGAAAAATAATGAGTGTGCGGAGTTCAACTATAGAAAATAAATGAGTATCTGTCAATATCAATCCAATATAAAATAAATGTAGTGTCATATGGGCTTTACTAAAAAATGGATTTTATAAAAAAAATAATCAAAAAGGAATTATTATATATAAAAAATTAAAAAAAGTAATTATTTAAAAAAATTTGTTATTGACGTTTGCTTTTGCGATTCTTTAAACAAATTTTCAATGTTTCCTCTTGAAGATCTCGTAAAATTAATGTTTTCGAATGCTTTGAAAAAATTCAAACTTTTATTTAACCATGTGTTCATCAAAAATTAAAAGAAAAAATCAAAGCTATATGGCAATACATATTTTTTATAGTTATTTTTTTTAAGTGTTCGTTAAATCGAGTACTATTTATATTGGATTTTAATTCGTTATACACAGTACCTAATGTAAAAATATTGCCTGTTCGTTAAATCGCGAATTCGTTAAATCGAGTGTTCGTTAAATCGGGAATCCACTGTATCAGAGTTGCAATTTTTCCCCACTTTCAAAATTTATATCAACTATTAAAGGATTTTGGCATAAATTCTGCAAACATTAAGCAGAAGAGAGAAAAAATTTCTAAAATCTTACTACTACGAGAGGTACTATTTACATTTTTCTGGAACTGGCAACACTTAAGCCAATAGCTAAAATCTGGCAACACCATAATAATGTTTGACATTTTTTAGCATAAACGTACTTACAACGTTTTGATGTACAAGTGCTATTTGTTTTGTTTACAGTTAGTTAAGTAAATAAATTCGGCCAAAAAAGAGAAGGTTTTCGTTGTATTATTTTTCACAACTTTCGACGTGGATTATCTCAACAAAAATGTGTCGATGAACTCAGTTCTTTGTATGCCCATAAAGCTCCATCAAAAATGACAGTATATCGCAGGTATAGTGAATTCAACCGTGGTCGTAATTCGGTCGCCGACGAATTCCGTGAAGGTCGTCCAAAATCGGTTGTTGTGCCACAACCGATTTTGGTGCGTGAACTGATAATGTAAGATCAACATGTGACATACTGTAAGATAGAGGCATCCTTGTACATTAGTTCTACTTCAATACATTCGATTTTGCATGAACACTTAGTTGTAAAAAAATTTGTTCTCGTTGGCACGCGTCGATTGATGTAAGGAAATAATTAAAAAGTTCGACCGTGGTCCTTCAAAAGTCGTGTATAAAATCATGGCAAGTGACGAATCATTAATATATGCATATGTGCCGGAAACAAAACAGCAATCGACTGTGTGGGTATTCCAAGACGAGCTAAATGCTTTAAAAGTTATCTTCAGCCGAATGTAAATGTATCGTAAATATTATGTTTAAAAAATTCAATAAAAGAATTAGTACACTTTTTAAAATTCTTTTTATAAATTTCAAATATTTTGTATATATATTTTTATGAAATATATTTTAGTCTGCTTCAAGATCATGTAACATTTTTGATTTTTTTTTTCAATTTAAGAAAAAGCTAAAATTGTTTAAAAGCACAAATGAAAAATTATTCAAGCACCAACTTATTGCTTTTTCATGTTTTGGCACAATGATCAGGTAGCAATTCGAATGCTTTGGCAGCACTGTTGCTAAAGGCAGATAAAAAGGTGCTAGATCGTCTAAAAAAAGTGTAAAAAAGTGTATATGGAAAAATAAAGAGTGCTAGATTTTTTTTGGCACGTATTATAAGTTTAAATTGACAAAACTTGGTATTACTTTTATGAAATGTTTGATAAAAAGTTTTATTTTTTAATACAAAATAATAAAATGGATACTGCTTTAGTCACAATGTATTTTGAACGCATTATCTAAATATTTTAAATTGTATATTTTCCAAATTATATTATTTTAAATTGTCTTCTATTTGCTATTAGATTTTTTTTAACATTTCTTATTGAAAACCTCGAGATTCTGAAGGGCTTTTGCTTTTGAAGAACTCTTTTGGGAGATTTTAATCAAATTTGGATACAAGAAAGAGGAATCGAAAGTAATAAAAAATTGTAAGAAACATAGCGGCTTAATCATATATTTATGGAGTAAAAATGATTTTCAAAATTGTTCGAAACTTTTTTGTTTCAAAACTTTTTTTTGTTAGCTTTTGTACCACATTGAAAGTGCTATCAAAATACCTTTTATTTGATACCAATACCAACTTGAACTCTTTGAAACGAAAATGAAGTGTGAAAAAATGGGTAAATTTTGACCCTACATTTTAACCCTTAATCGTCGGATTATTTTTTTATATTTCCCCCTCTATTATCCAAATTTCAACGCTATCGGAGGAAGAGAGTTTTTGATAAAAGTTGGAAAATGTCCTTATAATCTGAGACAATAATATCTGGATATTCTACAAAAAGGTTAAATACACACTTGGAATGCTTTAAGGTCTTTAATTATTGATATGATGATCTTTATATCTCCTTTTGCCCTATTCAGAGAAGCTTTATCTTTTGAGATCCTGATTTTTATATTCTTTTTAACACTTATCCGGTTTGTGATAGTTTTCATAACGTTTTGCATCATTTTAAAAATAAAGGGTGGTTAAATTTTAAGGGCCGATGTTGATTTTGAATAAAACACAAATTATTTTATTATGATAATATGGTATGGTTCAATTATGTATGGAACAAAATATCGGCCAAATGGCCGCCGCGACCTCGGCGGCACACCACCATCCGAAATTTTCGATGACGGTGAGGCATAATTGAGATTCTATGCCGTTAATGTGCCGAATCATCTCATCCTTTAGCTCTTGAATTGTTGCTGGCTTATCGACGTACACCTTTTCTTTCAAATAACCCCAAAGAAAGAAGTCCAACGGTGTCAAATCACATGATCTTGGCGGCCAATTGACATCGCCACCACGTGAGATAACACGGCCACCACGTGAGATAACACAGCCATTGTTTCGTTAGCTCTGTGGCAAGTGGCATCGTCCTGTTGAAACCACATATCGTCCAGAGTCATATCCTTAATTCCTGGCCACAATAAGTTCGTTATCATCTCGCGATAGCGAACACCATTCACGGTAAATGCTTGGCCGACCTCATGAGACACTATCGCGAACAACAGCAATGTTTTCCGCAGAACGAACTGGGCGAGCATGCACAGGTGTTTTCACAGACCCGGTTCGCTGAAATTTGCCCACAATTCTCCCGATTGTGGACACATTTGGTCGATTATGCTGACTAAACAAAATCACGAAGTGCACGAAATGCATTTTGATTTGAACGCCCGTTTTCATAATAAGGCTGAATAACTTTAACACGTTGATCGCTTATGTATATTTCCATGGTTCAAATTGAGTTAGTCTGAAATTGAGAAATGTGAAATGATATGCAGAAAAAAACTTGACGTTTAGGTGTGGTTCACATTTAACATTGGCCCTTAAAATTTAACCACCCTATAGTTCTTAATATTTTTTATATTAAAATTTTGAAAATGTGCTAAACTAGCACCTAGCACTTTTTTTTTTTTATAAATTTTGGGTGCTAAGTCACAAAAAAAGTGCTAGATCTAGCACCTAATGTGCTTAAATGACAAGCCTGCTTCAGTAGCAATCGAAATGGTAAAATTGTCACGTCTGTAGTGAGACTGTATTTTCTAGGGCTTATTTATTAAGCATAAATCGAAGATATGTGAACAATTTCCGTTACATAATTTTATAACGATATTATTTTTTTTGAAATCAAACAAGATTTTTTTTAAAATCAGTGAAATTAGCTCAGGATAGGAAAAATTTGCTTTCAAATCAGGGAAATTTGCTCGAACCTTGGTTATCGGAACAAAATTTTATTTTGTCGGGATCACGATGTTATCTCTTTAACTTATATTTACTCAATGGTTACGTATCGTTCTTTTGCGAGAAGATCGGCATAACTCAAAAAAGCAATTTCGAGATACTTGCATTTAAAGTTTTCAATTAAGCCTAACTGCTGAGTAAAAAAATACAAAACACTTTTGATCGCCATTGAATGAGGGAAAGAGATATCAATACAATTATTGATTTGAGCGCCCCGGAAGGCTAGTTGGTAGCGTGCTAGCTTATCAGTGCGGGGGTCGTGGGTTCAATTCCCACCAGAGGCTCTGATCTCTTTTCGCTACAACGAGCCGAAGGCCTTTGTTGCTAGTGCTCGGTTAGGGTATTAACATATAATTTGTAATTATATGATTCATAAATAAATAATTATTGATATGTTTTAGATTACGGTGTGAACAACATTTTATCATCATTAACTCAAATATCGTGTTTTTTGAGTTATGCTGGGCTTCTTGCAAATCAGCGATATGAGAGTACACATATTTGTTTATCAATAATATTAATATTAATGGCATAAATGAAGACCTCTTTAATTGATATGTGATCTTATTACAAAATGTTCTTCTTATTAATTTTAGCATAATACTAAAATAAGCGTCATTAGCTATCAATAAGAAACTAAATAAATATTTACTAAACTAGTTTTAAGAAAACTCGCCATATTTTCCTATTAAATTGTTTATTTTTACAAATATCTTGAAAAAATTAGTACACTCTAGGAAAATACTTGCTGCATATACATAAATTAATTATATGTTTTCAGTCTTTATTAAAAAAACTACAAAGCAACAATTTAAATTGCCATATGTCTTTAAAATTTTTGTCGAAGGCTAATTGTATTTACCAAAATCAAAATAGAAAATTTTAAAACAAATTTTTTTAAATATTTCAAGTGTACCGCTATAATGGCTGATTATTCATACTGAAACTTGAAAATTTATGAATAACAACAGTTATGTAAGTAATTGTCAACATTAGCGTCTGTAATATGAAATGTCACTCCTAACAAAAAAAAAAAAACAAGCTACATTTACCTTCAAAATAATTTGTCTTATTGGTTTCGGTCAAAAAGAAAAGTCCTACATAGACAAATAAATTACACTACTCAACAAAAATTGAAAATTATTTTCAAATCAATAAAAAATGTAAAACATTTTGAAGTACTTCTGGAAAGGCGGTCCGATGAAACTTTTGTAACTATAGAATAGGACTACATGAGACCATACAACAAGCCGACTTTCGGGCTTAAATGTATATCCTATTTTTTTTGGACATAAGTCAGTTGTGAAGAGTATCTTTACTTCCGATTTCTCTTTTTCAACCTCACCTAAACTATAGAATGGGAATTAGAAGACCAAAATGCTAAAAATTTTTAGCTAATGTCTGTGCAAAAATCTTTGCCAAGTAGTGTTATTTAATTGATTTTCCTGTAAATGCGGTAAAATGTTTGTAATAACAAATTTGTGTGTACAAGATGATAGTGTTCGCATTTATGTCTGTCATTTACTTTATTTTTGTGTATTAAATAAATTTTTTGAGGAATTTTTGTGCACGTTTAATATGTGCAGAACTTTGAGGGAATTAAACGTACACTGAATGTGAGGGACTTATAATTTTTTTTTAATTTGTTCCACGTACATAACAGTTCGATTTAAATTCAGTGATTGCCAAAAACTTCCAGGTAAATAATTTAAAAATAATCATCGATTTAGTGTTTCGAAAATCCAATGTCGGATTTATATTAAGCGACTTCCCTTTAAATAACACTACTTGACAAGGTTTTTGCTCAGTGTTATACTAAAACTTTTTAAATGTATTTAATCTCCTAAATTCAAATCAGTGCACAAGAAAGTTCTATCAAATTACCTTTCCGGGTTGTGGGTCTTCCCTTTTCACCTCTGACCCATTAAAAATACTTTGTGGGTAAATATTGCAGAGATGCACTTTAAAATCTTTTATATTTTTATGGATTTCAATTCGACAAAAAAAATATCTTTAATATGAGTGAAATCATATCAGAAAATGCTCAAGGTTGTTTCAAAGACCCCTCTAAAATTTTTTTTCTCTAAATTATTCCTAAAGATCTAAAATTTGCTTAAAAATTTGGACTTATTAAAATTATACTTAAACAAGACATTTCAATAAATAAATCGAACAAGTCTATTCAGATGATTTAAAAATATTTAAAAAATAGGCCAAAATTTTGGACTGAATGGATTGCAAATTTTACCCTACGATTTATTTGTTGAAATGTCTTGTTTGAGTATAATTATAATAAGTTTAATTTTTTTAAAAAATTTCAGAACATTAAGGACATTTTAAATCACCCTTACACATTTCCCATTTAAATGAACATATATTTTAAATTCACTTCTCCACAATATTGACCCATAAAGTATTTCCCTGGGTCAGAGGTTAAAAAAAAAGACATGCCCAGACAGACTCGGAAAGAAACTTAGATAAAACTTTTTTGACTTTATATTTGGGTTTAGGAGACTAAACCTTTTAGTGGAAGACTTTACAAAAAAGTAGATTTTTGTTGTATAGTGTAACTTACAATTTAATTGATCACTACAAAAAATTCCCCATATTGTATCCTTCATTTTTTTTTAAAAAATCTGATATCAAACTCGCTGATAAGTAGCTTAATACGAAACCGATATTTTAAAAAAATGTCATCCGCCTTATTGAATCTGCCATTTCAAATTGTAATTTTGAATACCAGTGAGTCCACCGTTGACATAAATTCTTCCATTAATTTTTTTTTTATTTTTTCTACAGATGCTTTTTTAAGTGTACACAAATAAAATTATTTCTTAAATTCCTTCAATTAAAACTATTGTTGATAAACAAAGTAATTAATAGTTTAATTAATTCAATTAAAGAAATTATTAATATTAAAATTTTTACTCGAAATAGTTAATATTTATAATATTTTTTTTTGTCAATTACGGAAATTTTAATATTTATTTGATTGGATTTTAAATGATATTTTTGTGTGTGAATTCCACTTCACTGCTGCATTATAAACAAAGAGAATTTTCTTGGGCGAATTTAATAAAATTTTCCAGTAAAGTTTTCTTAACAGTAAATTTTTCTTAACAGAAAGCATAAAAAGTCTACCATGTTTAAAAAAAATCTTCAAATTTGCAATACATAATGTTTTATTAGACAATTTCAGCGAAACTTTATTGATTTAATGTAAAAATTCATTATATATCTGCATATGATAATAATTATCTCAGTGTAGATATGATTCCTGAACAATAATTAAATATTCTTTGAACTTTTTACCAAAGTTTTCTCAATGAAATAAATTAACGACTTGATTCCTTTAAATATATAATTCATTTGTAACAAATACAAATATGTATGAACTTTAGGTCTGTCAAAAAAAGAGCAGTGGGTATTAAGTATCCGAGTATTTGCTTTATTTTTGAGTACTCAAAAAGTAACTATACTCAAAATAATTCTTGTGTAATTTAACAGAAATATTCCCAATTTTTGGTTTAGAATAAAATTTGTTAAAATTAAAAATATTTTGTATTAAAAATTAGTAAATTTACCAACTTTGTCTTAAAATTAACAACATTTTGTGTTAAAATTTTGTAAATCTACGAACTTCTAATACAAAATGTTAATTTTGACAAATTTAATGATTTTAAATTTAAATTTGAAATATTTCTGTTAAATGAGCGCCCCGGTAGGCTAGTTGGTAGCGTGCTAGCTTATCAGTGTGGGGGTCGTGGGTTCGATTCCCACCAGAGGCTCTGGTCTGTTTTCGCTACTACGAGCCAAAAGCCTTTGTTGCTAGTGCTCGGTTAGGGTATTAAGATATAATTTGTAATTGAACTTGTAATTTGAATTTAAATTACAACGTGTGGTTTTAAGCATACTCGATATTTTCAGAGTTGTATTTGGAACATATAAAAGAAAAGAAAAAAATCAGCCTTAAAATATTACTATGCTACGAGTAAAAATCAAAAGTCAAAGCTATATAGGACGAACTTTAAAAATTGTAATAAATATTTGTCAAAAAAATTGTTATTAAAAATAATTAAAACTTGAATCTTCCACAATTTAAAAAAATATATATTTTAAGTAGTAACGAATATCCAAATTAAAAATATTATATCGGGTCGAGTATTGAAAAGTAATCGAATTTATTAGCACTAAGGTATTCCGACAAAAGTAAAGTTACCAGCAGGGATTGTCTGTCTGCATTATTAGTAACCACTTGATACAATTATATTTTTAATACTTCCACAGTATGTTTGAATTAAATACTTGTACGTTTTTATACATATATTTTGTTGCTATTATTTATTAAATATTGTTCTACAATGTAAATGTACATTTGGTGCATTAACATGTAGAGTATATGGTTTTTATATGAATGTATCCTGCTCACTATCTGAACGGTGATACAATTTAATTAATAAAGCGTTTTCTTTATGAATGCAAGTTTAATTGTATATATTGTATTTTATTTTAATGCATACAATGTCATAGCAGGGCAAGAGCATATACTAAAAAAAAATTATGAACTAAAACTAAGTTTACAACAAATTTAACTAAATTAAATTATTCTTTAATTTGGATTAATTGTTCTTAAAAAATTCCTTAAAAATTAAGTTTACTTATACGAAGGCGGATGAATAAGTCCGAGACTTTTCGAACTGCCCTCGTAGTTATATGAAATGCAACACTGCTTCCATCAAGTACCACCTGTTCATAGACTACTGTCAAATTTTGAGCAAGTTCCGTCAATTACTTTGCGTTTAACAGCTGTTCAAAGCATACAACCTCGTGGATTTTTTTAAAAATGGAAAAAAGTGGATTTCGAGTGCTCATTAAATATTATTTTTTGCGAAAAAAACCGTCAATCAAACCAAGGAAAAGCTTGATAAATACTATTGGGACTCTGCACCATCGATTTTAATGGTAAAAAAGTGGTTTACTGACTTTCGTTGTGGTCGCACAAGTACAAATGACGCTGAACGTTCTGGACGGCCAATTGAGGTCAATACACCCGAAAATGTCGAATAAATCCACGATATAGTGTAGGCCGATTGAAGAGTAAAAGTGCGTGAGATTGTTGATGCCATAGCCATTTCATATGGCAGTGTGGTTTCAATTTTAAATTATCAGTTGGATTTAAGAAAGCTGTCTGCAAGATGGGTGCCGCTTTTGCTCTCAATTGACCAAAATGCACTGGTGCACCCGATTTAGCCCCCAGTGACTATTTCCTATTTTCTATTGAAATGGCTCGGTGGAAAGAGATTTAGCTCCAACGATGAAATTATTGATCAAACAAATGCCATTAAGACCTCGAATAATCCTATTTTTTGGAACCGATACAAAAATTGGAGAAACGTTGGACTAAGTGTATTGAGCTAATAGGAGATTATGTTGAAAAATATATTTTTTTTTTTGCAAAAAAAAACTGTGTTTCATTCAAAAAGTCACGGACTTATTGACCCACCCTCGTATCTAAATAATAAGCAGTAGAAATATGCTATACTGTATAAAATGCAGTGTCAAGACACAAAATTTTTGTTCGACAGGGTACATAGAAAAAACTAAAACCGAGTTTCAATTAAAATATTTGTAAATATAATTAAAAATTTAATTGAATTTGGACCAGCAAAAGAATTTGTTATATTAATTAATTTTTTTGTTAAAAGTAATTGAAATTTTCAATAATTTTTTTAATTATATCAATTAAATTTTTTGTCAAAAATCTTCAACATTTTTAATTAAAGTTTTAATTATAATAATTATAACTTTAATTAAAGTTCTAAGCAAAAATCAATTAACATTTTAATAAAATTTTTAATTGAAATGTTAGCATTAAAGCAATTGAAATTTTAATCAAATTTTTAATTCACATTCCAGATTCAAATCAATAAAAATTTTATTCAAAATTTTTTAATATATTTTTTATTAAATATATGAACATTTGTAAATACTTTGTACCAAATCGTTCATGGGAGTACCATAGTACTCTTGATGCTCCAATAGCACCACAAAACAACTTTATCATAACCGGTGGGTGCATGCTTATCCGCAGTGTTGCCAAAAAAAGTTTGTTCTCCCATTTCAGAGTTGAAATACCCGAAAATCCTTAACAAATTGTTAAATAATCAAATTTTAATTTTTTCTAAAATGATTTTTCGCAGATTTTTTTGCTAAATCTGCATCATAAAAGAATTCAAATTTTAACAAATTAGAATTTTCCTTGATTTAATTTTTAAATCTGATTCAATTTTTATCGAATTGATTTACAAAATTCTGTTTTCTTTTTTTTTCAATTAATATTAAATTCAGAGAATCAATTTGATTTTTGTTAATTCTTTTCATAGGAACAACCAAATTGATTAAATTTTATCAAATCAAATAACCAAAAATCGTTCCCGAAAAGAATCAAAAAACAAGTTATTCAATCAAGTCAAAATTTGTCATTGTCATTGATATGAAGTTATTATAATTTATTTTTAGATTAATAAAATTAATAATATAAAATAAAATGAATTTTCAAGATTTGCATCAAATTCAATACGTCATTAATATAACAGAAAAAGCTTTCGATTATCGATCTAAAAAATCGATCAAAATTTAATTTGTATTATCAATAAATTTTTAAATCTGAAGCCAAATCACCTTATCTAGCGATATTCTGATGCATACAAACACTATATAAAAAGAGTGTAGTTCTCTTTCTTAATATGCGTAATATTAAAAATAATTTCAATAAAAATTTTTTTTGTTTAGGGGATTGAGAGCAATTTTGAAATTTAAATAATATGTTTAACTGTATGTTTTATATGTTATCAATAGTATTTATTGTAAACTAGAATATTTTTGACACCAATTTCATTATAAATTAAAAATTTAATTGATATGATTAAACTTTTAGTTGAAAATGAACAAAAAAGCAAAAAATTTTAGTTGAATTTTTTTTGGCAATAATTTTTTCTGTGTAAGTAGTTGTAAATATTCGCTGTAGGAAAAACACGCTGCATTACAAAAATATATAAGATTTTTTTAAATTTAGCAATGTTAAAATTTTTGGTTTTATTTTATAACCAATTATTTGGTAATGAAATATTTTGTAGGGTCTTAACATAACTATCAAGTTTCATTAAAGATTTTATTTTTCATTCGATTAACTAAGATTTGTTTATGTTATAAAAATAAAAAAATAAAATTCTACTTGCATTCTTTCAACTCCAATCAATTACTTTGTACCTCAAAAATATATTAAGTATTCTAATAATACCTTTAAAATGTTATTTGATCCTACAGATTGTAAAAATAGATTTCCCAGTCATACATTTACAATATTTAACCATGTTTTTTATCTGTCATCGCCTTGTGTTTAATTTGTGTCTTGTATTTTATTGAAATGTTTAAAGAAATTCATTATAATCAAATGATACCTGTCATTATTTAACATGACTTTTCTTGTGCAACAAATTGTATACAACACAATTTATATTTCTTGGAAAATTGAATATTTTTTTTACTGAAATTGTAAATATCCATCCATCTATTTGTTTTTTTTTTTTTTGGTGTTTTAAGGGTTACACAGTGAT
Source organism: Eustalomyia histrio (assembly GCA_949748255.1). NCBI lineage: Eukaryota > Metazoa > Arthropoda > Insecta > Diptera > Anthomyiidae > Eustalomyia > Eustalomyia histrio. Next base: position 43,454,816 of record OX456526.1, on the reverse strand, counting down.
GTGAGTTGATTTCTTCACACTACAATAAATTTTAATTTTCAATATCTTGAGTATATTGTTTTGGTTCACTGGATTTTTATTTGCTTCTCTTCCTCTTTGGTTTTTGAGCATGTTTTTTATTAATTTGTAGGTATTTTTACCTGTAGGTGACATTTAACCTTTTGTTCTATTGTTTAATGTAAATGTGTTCAGAATTTTTATTCATTTTCCAATGCAGTCGGTAATATTTAAACTATGAATAGTGTTTCTTAAATGGTGTACGGGACTTCTGTTGTTTAGGTATCTTTTTAGCTGTCTAATATAATTACAGACCAGAACTTTAATGATATAATTCCCTTATTATTTTTGTTAACAATTATTTTGGGAATGAATTATTTAACCAAACTTAAGGAATTGAATAAATTAATTTTTTTCATTAAATTTATCTTAAAGGAATTCATTAATTATTTTCTAATTCCTTTATAAAATTTAAGAATTAATTCGCAAAGGAATTCATTTTAATCTATTTAAATCAACTTTTGGTCAAGGAAATAATTGCCTATATAATTCTTCTTGAATTCATTTAATTTTGCTTAATTCCCTGAAGGAATTAACTTTTTCTCTTAATTTTCTTCAGGAAATTAATTCATGAAAAATAATACATTTTTTAGAAACCTTTTTATTAGACACATATAGGGTCCGCCATCTAACGTTTTTTTTTCAACTAGTGCTTATTTCGTGAATGGTAACACTTAGCTCAGGTCTGATTTAACAGATAATTAGTTTTATCCTTCCGCTGAACGAATATGGTTGTGTATACGCTTGAACAACGCTGGGAAATATTGCGACATTACTTTGAAAATCATGGTAATGTCATCTTTTCAGATGAAGCTCATTTTGATCTTGGCGGGTATGTAAACAAGCAAAATTGTCGCATTTGGGGCACAGAAAACCCACACGCATACATTGAACAGCCAATGCACCCAAAACGAGTCACTGTTTGGTGCGGATTTTGGTCCAGAGGCATAATTGGGCCATTTTTCTTCGAAAATCAGCATGGAGTGGAAGTTACAGTCAATGGCGATCGTTATCGGGCCATGTTGAACGAATTTTTGTTCACAAAAATTGAAGAGGAGGATATTGGCAACATTTGGTTTCAAAAGGACGGCGCTACGTGCCACACAGCCGAAGCAACACTCGATGTTTTGCGCCCTGTTTTTGAAGATCGCATTATCAGCCGCAGAGGTGATGTCGTTTGGCCACCTCGGAGCTGCGATTTGACACCGTTGGGCTATTAATTGTGGGGTGCCGTTAAAGATAAGTGTTACGCCACAAGCCAGAGACAATTGACGCTTTAAAGGACAATATTCGTGAAGCCATTGGTGAAATACAGCTGCACACAATCGATAATGTGCTTAAAAATTGGACCGATCGTGTAGGCTACTGCATGGCCAGCCGAGGCAGCCATTTGAATGAAATTATTTTCCATTATTAACCGGAAGGATTATACTTTCAAATAAAAAAAGAAATTTTAGAAAATATTCAGTAGTTTTTTTTATAGCATTTTCAAAAAAAAAAAGTTATTTGGCGGACCCTTTTGTTTTGTCCTTCGGGAAATTAATTCCCTAAAGGAAATTAAAAGAAAAAGTTAATTCATTTAGGGAATTAAACCAAAATTTAATGAATTCAAGAAGAATTCATTCCTTAGGGAATTAATTCTTAACTCATAAGTTAAATTAACTAGAATTTAATAAATTCCTTAGTAAATAAATTTCTTAATTTCAATTCTAAGTGTGAAAATCAAGGAATTAATTCTTTAATTTAAATTTTTTGTATTCATCCACAGGAATTAATTCTTGGTTTTTTCTTGTTGATTAATTTATTTCTTGAATTAAATTTTAGGGAATTTATTCAAAAAAAGAATTAATTCTTCGTAGTTCTGTCACAGAATAAACATACACTACATACGTTTTTAAAGTTATTCGAAGGGTTAAGTCAGAGTTAATGTCAGAGCTTAGAATAACTTCAATCTTAGTACTCGAAGTACAATAGAAACTCTCAAAAAAAAAATTTTATATTAGTAATATCATTCACAGATTCAAACTTTTCTGTCATCTAGTTACTACACTGTAGAAAGCCTGGGGTCAAGTGGCTCCAAGTCACCACTTTTGTCGACTATTTTGGGTGACTTCTTGGTGACATAGTCAACAAAGCGTCTACATTTTTTACATTCCTTTCTTTGCAGCTACAAAGCTGTGGTTCTTCTTGATTTTTTTGTTTCATTTTGCTTGCAAAATTAATGTTTTTAATAAAAATATTAAGAAAAGTAAGTTTAAAAGGTAAATATGCATATAATTTGAACACAATATATGTAATGAGCAAAAGTAATTACAAAAAACTTGTGCAAAAACAATTAATTTTGTATAAAAATAACGAAAAATAGGCAACAATTTTTAGTGAAAGTTGTAATTCTAGACATTTTGTGGAGCCTGATGATTATTTTACAGAGCTATGGAAGATTTTGTACAGTCTTTTGAAGATGTGTTTACTCCAAAATTAAATTTGCGCGAAAAATTTTTAAAATTTTTATTAATAAAATATCTAATATTCCGAAAGTTCCAAAAGCTTAGACTAGAATTACTTAAATGTACTAGTGAGTTTCTGGTTCCAATGTCTACACCTAGTCAATAGTTGTGTAGATTCGCAATGACAAGCACATGTTAAATGTCTACAATGTCTGGGGCATAATTAGTCAGTAGTACTGGTGACAAAGTCAATAGTGAATCAGTACAGTTTCATTATCGACATTTCCTTCAGGGTAGTGATGCATGTTCAAAAATAATTTGCATTATTTATTTTGATAACATCTTTATTTGAATAAAGTAAAATAACAGATTTAAATTAATTTAAACATTGCCTTCTGCTAAAGCAGCAAGTAAAAGTTGTTCTATGGATATTTGTATAGGAAAAACGTGTTTTCTACTAAACAACATCTTCTTTAAAGGGTATTTGTATCGACACATGCATATGTTATAAAGTCTGATAGAATTTAAAACGTGACTTGAAAGTCATGCACGTTTAAATAAATACTTTTGAGTTTTTGAATATAAATAAAGAAGATTATAATAGAATATTCGTTTGTAAGTGTCTAAAATTTTATAAAATATTGTTCTGTTAAAAAATAACGGTAAAATGGTGTTTTATAGTTTTTCTACATATATAAATATTTATACCCTACAACACTATGTGGTCGGGGTATAGTGAACTTGTGTTGATGTTTGTATTTACCAAAAATATCAAACTTAAAATAAGTATCAAAATTACAGAATTTGGATCTTATACCGAAAAGTTGCTTATTTCAAATTATATTTTTTAAAGTTGCATTTCTTTTATACAAAATGAGGCAAAAGCAATCATTTGATTTTCTTTCGCTATAACTTTTGCTTAAAGTGAAAACTCAAGATGTGTTTTAAACTGATTATGTTTATTCGCACTTATAAATTTTGTTTCTAATAATTGTGGAGATCTCTGTTCCACAAATGGCCGCCGTCAGCGTTGAGGCATATTTGGGTTCTTTTGATAATATTTTGCATAACTGTAAGCAGAATTTGTCGTATCATGTTGTCAACTTTGGCTCAAATGTTGTTCTTTAATTTCTCCAAAGTGCGGAACTTGTTCGCGTACACCAACCACTTCAAATATCCCCCAAGGAAGAAGTTCGGGACAGTCAAAACGTAAGAACGGTAACTGACCATGCTAAATCACCGAAACGCTGGATTAAACGCGCTAAGAAGTTATCCTTCATAATACGCAAAAAAAGTCTGTAATGTCAACTGAAAATTTTGCTGTAATTACGGGAAATTTTGCTAATTTGAGCCCAGTGGTATTTTTGTTTGCTAATTTTAGCAACACGTGTCTGCTGACGTGTAGTACAATGAAATTAGTAGAAAAGTTAGTAGGCGCTACCAAATTTGAGTAAACTTTTTGTAAAGTGGAATTTAAAATCGGTTTGCTAAAATTAGCAAAAAAATTTGCTAAATAAAGGGTGGTTAAATTTTAAGGGCCGATGTTGAATGTGAACCACTCCTAAACGTCAAGTTTTTTTCTGCATTTTATTTGACATTTCTCAATTTCAGACTAACTCAATTTGAACTATGGAAAGATACGCAATCGAGCAACGCGTTAAAGTTATTCAGGCTTATTATGAAAATAGGATTGTCGACCAAATGTGTCCACAATCAGGAGAATTGTGAGCAAATTTCAGCAAACCGCGTCTGTGAAAACACCTGTGCATGCTCGTTAAGATCGTTCTGTGGAAAACATTGCTGTTGTTCGCGATATTGTGTCATGAGTTCGGTCAAGCATTTACCGTGAATGGTGTTCGCTATCGCGAGATGATAACGAAATAATGGCTCACACAGCTAACGAAACAATGGCTCTTTTGCGCGAATTCAATGGCCGTGTTATCTCATGTGGTGGCAATGTCAATTGGCCGCCAAGATCATGTGATTTGACACCGTTGGACTTCTTTCTTTGGGGTTATTTAAAAAAAGGCATAGAACCTTAATTATGCCTCAGCGTCATCGAAAATTTGGACCATCGGATGGAGGTGTGCCGCCGAGGTCGCGGCGGCCATTTGGCCGATATTTTATTCCATACAAAATTGAATCATACCATAATATCATAATAAAAAAAATGACAATAATTTCCTAAATAATTTGTGTTTTATTCAAAATCAACATCGGCCCTTAAAATTTAGCCACCCTTTATTATTAATATTAGTACAACTAATTTTGTATTAAAAATTACTAAGCGCTGCTAAATTTTAGTAAATTGCTTTAAACTCAATGAATTGTAAAATAAAACAAAATTTTAATTTATAAAAAAAAATTATTAAAATACACAAATTACTTCAATTATTTTTAGATACCCTTGTTAAACACTTTAAAGCTGCTAATTTCTTTTAAACTTCCTTTGTTTTTTTTATCGAAATTTTTTTTTTTTTTTTTTTTCAAAAAATATTTTAGACAAATTTAAAAAAAAATCAAAGGTTTAAAAAAATAGTTAAAACATAAACGAATTTATAATTTTGTTTTAATTTGCAAAATTTTGTTTATAAAAAAATAGTTTTAATAAATTTTTTGAATTTTAAGGTCAAATTTTAATTGTTTTAAGGGCTGATTTTTAGAACTAAAAAAGTTTTTAGTGCTATTTTAAGTGGATGTCCTATTTTTTGACATGACTCGGTTGTGAAAACTATCTTCACTTCCGATCCCTTTTTCGAACCTATATAAGATTTTAAGGCAATATAAGTTAGTAACATATGTATGAGTTTAAATTATTAGAATTAAAATTTTCTTTAATATTAACATTTTTAAAATTACAAAATTTTTTTTTTTGCTAATTTTGGCAATTCGGTTTCGAAAATTTCTAAAATGATTTCTGAAGTTAGCAAAAAATATTTGTAAATATTTTGTAAAAGTTCTGTTATTTGTAAAATGTAAATAGCAAAAAAATTTACTAAATAATATTTTTTTTACTAAAAATCAGTACAAAAATAGTAAAAAACCGTTTAAAAATTTTTCTTCTAACTTTTTTTCTGAGTGTATGACAAGTGACCCTGTCCTGTTTTAGCCACGTGTCCTCTAAATCCAGATCTACAACTTTTGGTAAGAAAAATTCAGTCGCAGTTCCTTGTCACCGTCGGCTCAATCGAAAAACTAAGATCCAATCACCACTTCCGATGTAAGTGCACACCACACTGCGACTTTGAGTGGGTGTGATGGCGCTTCATGAGTTAGGTGTAGATTTTCTGTCCCCCTGAACCGAGAATTTTGCTAATTGACGTGGCCGCTGAGATAGAAATGAGCCTAGCTGCCCATGATCAATTTTAATGGAAATCCCATTTGAGTTCCAAAATCGCGATCCAAATCCGAAAAGATGATTCATTGTTATTCACTTTAAATTTCGCACGTGTCTACTTCACGAATATGAAAACAAAACTGACATATGATGCCATTTTCAAAAATGTGAGCACTTTCCGATAGAGTGATACACTGCGATAAAGGGACCTATCCCAGAAAACGTCACGGGACCGGTTGTGATAGGAATGGGCCACGGGATCGGTATTTGTATATAACAGAGACCGATCACTTTACCATAGGTTTGTCCCAGGAGGGAGTCAATTAACCTCTGTGACATGTCACAGGTCCGGTACTATCAAAGGATTGGTACTTTTAAACCATTCATGTCTCTTATTTTTACCTACCACAGGACTGGTACTTTTAAACCCACCAAGTGATAGAGACGTTTAGACCGGTCACGTGGTAGGTACTTTAGCATCCAGTCCCTTTTCCACCTATCACGTGATGAGTATTTTGGGAATCAGTAGTTTTTTCACCTATCACAGTACAGGTGCCAATTCCAACTGACCCCATTTTTCCCGCAGGGTACATACACCAATTTCCAATATTAGAGCTTTAAACGTTTAATTGAGCGCAAACCAAATTTTTTATAGTCCCCCGGAAACAATGGCTTTTTTTTGTTTAAATAAGCAGAATATGTAGTTTTTATTTATTTTTTTAAATAACAACTCGTTCATACGTGAAACAAAACAAACAAAAAAAAAAAAACATCGTCACTGTAGGTACTCGCCATAGATTATAATCTACTAGGAAAAGGTGTGTCGTCATTATAGAATTTTTTTTTTTGTTTTGTTTGTTTTTATATCACATGCAAAAATTTTATTTATTTTTTCTTGCTTAAATAGGTACATTAAAGTGATATTATTAAAATTATATATTTTATAGCATTTTTTATTTTTGCAAAAAAAAATACTCATTAGTTGGAAAATTTTATCTCAGTTATATTGTTGAAATATAATATTTAAGAATATTAAATATCTAACATAATGTTGTTATTAGGAGTATTATCGTGCTATAAAAAAGCAAGTGTGGATAGAGATGCATTAAATAATGGCGGTACTAACTGTGACATTTAACCTTTATTGTTTGTTAAACTCTTATAACACGTACTCATATACATAGAGTTGAGAGTAATGCATTAGAGGTATTCACGTAAGAGAGTAATAATACTCAAGCATATGTTGAATCTTATATAACAGTGTTATAAATTAAAATTTTTGTTTTACATCTATAAAGAAAAGACTTTTGGACTCTGAGAAATTATAGAGACTACTCAAATTCCTGCCAGCAAACTTTTAGATTCTAAACTTAACAAAATATCTTTGAAAGCAATAAAAAATCTATTATCTATAATTTTTTTTTTAATTTAAAATGTCTTTTATGTTTGCAGAAAGTGTCAAGACATCAAGGGCACAGAATTTCTCTCAGAATAATGGTCCAAATTCTCATTTAGTCGGAAACGTTTTAAAAATAAATTTATATAAAAATCATCATCATACGTATGCTACTATTTTCGATATGAAAATTTTATAAATCTGAATACAATTTTTTAAAGAAAAATTTCCTAATCAAAAACTATATTTCTTTTGGTAATACAAATCACAGAATGACACTATTTCTTTTGTAAACTCACCAAAAAAAAGTCTGTAATGGCAACTGAAAATTTTGCTGTTATTACGGAAATTTTGCTAATTTGAGCCCAGCGGTATTTTTTTTTTTTGCTAATCTTAGCAACACATGTCTGCTGACGTGTAGTAGATTGCTGCCGCTACTAAATTTTAGTAAACCTTTTGTAAAGTGGAATTTAAAATTTGCTAAAATTAGCAAAAATATTTACTAAATATTATTATTATTAGTACAAAATTTCAAATTTATTTTTGTTTATCGAATATCAAAATTTTTTTATTTTAATTATTTTTTTCAAAAAATATTTAAGGCAAAATTAAATAAAAAAATTCAAAGGCGTAAAAATTTTTAAAACAAAGGAATATCATTTTGTTTTAATTTCTTTTTTGAAAAATATTTTATTAATTTTTTTTTTACTTTTAAAGTAAATTTTTAATTGTTTCTTGGGCTGATTTTTAGAACCAAAAAAACTTTTTAGTGCTATTTTAGTTTTTAGACATGAGTCGGTATATTCACTTCCGATCCCTTTTTTGTAATCTATGTAACATTTTAAGGCTATTTTAGTTTGTAGGTGTAAGTTTTAATTTGAAATAATATTTCCTTCAATATTTACTTTTTTAAAATTAGTAATTTTTTTTGCTAATTTTAGCAAATCGATTTTCAAAAAATTTGTAAATTGATTTCTGAAATTAGCAACGAAAATTTGTAAATATTCTGTAATTTGTAAAATGTAAATAGCAAAAAGATTTGCTAAATAATCATATATTTTTTTACTGAAAATCGGTACAAAAATAGTAAAGTAGGATTGAAAACCGTTTACATATTTTTCTACAAACTTTTTTCTGAGTGTAGAACAATTTTTTTAATATAATTATTTTTTGTTATGAAAATGTGAAATAGTATTCTTATAAAAGAACTCTCATATAGTAAGGACTTTCGCTTTGAGAAAATCAGTCACAAATCCTTAAATTCTGAAAAATTCCTTTAAAATAATATTTCCTTTTAAAAAATAAAACAAAGGAAATTTTCGGTACTTAACATACCGGTATTAAATTGAGTTTTAAAGTTGTTCGAAGCCCAATTATTTAAAGTTAGTTCTAGGATCCTCCATGAACCGGTTCTACTTTAAAGCTATAAAAGGGGTTGCTTTTGCGACAATTTCAATCAAAAAACACTGGAGCTTTAAAACCGATAGTTTAATGGGGTATGAAGAAAAAGAAGTTGTTCTAAAATCGATTCTTTGGAACAGAAAATTTTGTTGTGAGTTGCTTCAATAAATAGAACTTATAAGTACCTTTCATTTGATACCCAATTTGTATATATTTCTTTAAAACAGAAATTATAATATAAAGCCGTTGTGACGAAATGGTTAGAGCGTTGGTCTGTTATAGAGAACGTTGCGGGTTTAATCCCCAGCGACGGCGACATCAATTTAGATAATAATATGTTTAAGTTTTCTGTCACTCATACATATCGCAGCGTCCTCCTTCGGTATTCCCCATAGCACTTAACCCCACCGAAGTAAAATAACATAACAGGGCTATGAACTAAAAAAGCTTCAACAATTTCGCTAACTCTCCATCAGATTTCGGACAACAAATAGAACCTTTCATCTTTTACCACCTTTAATATCCCCTTTCCAAAAAAAGCAACACATTAATTAGTAATAAGTAGGAACAATTTCCTAAATGTTGCTTCTCTTAAACAAAGGGTAAGTTTTTGACACCAAATTTCATTAAAATCGGACTGAACCACAAGGCATTTTTTCCTCGTTTGACAAGGCAAAATATCCTAAAATGTTTATTTTAATTTATTTCTTTAAATTAATTATACAGGTTGGTTGAAAAGTTCCTGCGCTTACCAAGAGATGGCACTGCAAGCTCCAAACTTTTTTTTCTCAAGTTGGTATAACTGTCCTGAGAATACATGAAAAGTTGTAAGTCATTCTGTCAATTCTTTCTTTGTTTACAAGCCATTTGAAGTGGATGTGTCATTGATTTTTTTTAATATGGAAAAAATTGAATATCGTGCAGTCATTAGATTCTTTGTTTTGAAGGGTTCAAAAGCTAAGGAAATTTATGAACAATTGTTAGAAGTGTATAAGGAGTCCTCACCTTCAAAACGCACCGTTAAATTTTGGGCTGGTGAATTTAAACGTCGTCATACCAGCCTTGAAGACGATCCACGCGAAAGACGACCAAAAACTGCAACCACAGCAGAAATCATTGAGCAGGTACATAATATGGTTAGTGAAGATCCAAGTTTGACTAAGTGTGAAATTGCTAATGCCAAAGGCATCTCAGACGAACGAGTACTTCATATTTTACATGAAGAATTACGTATGAAAAAACTGTTTGGAATGTTAGTGCCGCACACATTAACAATTCAATAAAAACTGGATCGAAAACAAATTTCTCAGCGTAATTTGGAGCGTTTTAAGCCGAATAAAACCGACTTCTTGCGTCGTTTTATAACTATGGATGAGACTTGGATCTACCACCATGATCCTAAATTGAAACAAGAACGTTTACAGTGGACTGAAGCTGGTTGTTCAGCTCCAAAGCAGGTGAAGTCATAACGATCAGCAAAGATGGTTTTGGCATCAGTTTTTTGGGATGTAAAAGGAATTTTGTTGATTGATTATCTTCAGAAAGGTAAAAAAATCAACTCTGAATAATATTGCAGCCTTTTTGGATTAGCTGGATGAAGAAATTTGTGAGAAAAGACCTGGTTTAAAGAAGAAAAAAATCATTTTTTATCAAGACAATGCACCTGCTCACAAAAGTGTTTTGACGATGGCTAGATTCAAAGAATAAAAGTACGAATTGCTTGAACATCCACCGTATTCACCAGATTTGGCTCCCAGTGACTACTATCTTTTCAGAAATCTCAAACAATTCCTTCGTGGAAAGCATTTTTCGTCGAATGAAGAGGCCATAGCAGCCGTAGACGGTTATTTTGCAGAGCTTCCGGAAAACCATTATAAGGATGGGATGAAATTATTGGAAGATCATTGGAACAAGTGTATTGAGTTTCTAGGAGATTATATTGAATAAAAAAATATATTTCGTAACAAAAACAGTATTCTTTCATTTCGAGCGCAGGAACTTTTCAACCAACCTGTAATTATAACAGTTGGCACTTACATGGAAAATACCAATCTTTTAGTGAAAATAATTTAGAAGTGGAAACAAAACTTGTCATTATGTTCGATATCTTGCCTGATTAAATTTGCACTTCTGAAACTAAAGCTGTATTCAAATTACTTGCATAGGTTTGATATTGTCTGACAAAAGGTGAGACATAAAATATTTCTTGTTGAAAACTTGTTGGTTCAAGCCAGTAATCGAACTTGGCGGGCACTTATTGGCTGCAGAGCCCACACCTTGGTTACAATAACACTCAATTTTTCATGAATGCCCCTAATGGAGTAACATTTTGTACATATTACGCACTTGTTATTAATATCATTATGCAATATCTTACTAAACAATTTTATGGCAATGTGCAGTATATATCCTGACATTGCCTATTGCCTACACTTATGATATCCACCAAATACATAAAAACCTTTGCAGTATATATATTTATAACTCAATGTTATTATTGGTTTTATCTTCCAAAGAAATGAAACAATTTCTATCTATTGTTTCGTGAATTTTCCAAACAAAAAACAGAAACTATCACAAAAGGTTAAAGTTAAACATTGTCATAATTTACACATTTTTCACCTTTTTATGGCGTTTTTCATTTGTGTGCCGCTTTAACATATTAATTTTTTCATTTGTTCCAGTTGGCCGCTAGTTTAGTGTATCTCTTTCAGGCTTTAACAGTTTCAAGCTGTGTAAGTGTAAGTGTCTGGTATTACAATTTCCGTTTCCTTTCCGTTGTTTATTTGTTGAAAAAGCTACAAGTTTTTTTCTTCTTTACATAGTTGTATCTGTAAATATATAAATTTTTATGGTCGTCTGGTTATAATTTATTTGCATGAAGTGTAAATTATTGTAAAACTTTGGTTGTTTTCAAAATAAAAATGTGTTATTGTTTAGAAGTTGTTCAAAAGCAATACATATATTTTTTCAAGATGGTCACAATTGTGTTTATATATAGTGCAAATACATATCGCATGTCTTAGAAATAGAAATATTTGCGAAATATTGTGACCTTTGAAGATATGCAATAAATAGCTTTAAAATTATAAGCCTTGGGGTAGGCTATTAAAATTTGATATATTGTTTATTGTTTTTGGACATTTATAAACAATAATGGTGTTTAAGAGTATAAAATATATGTAAATTATGAAAAAGACACTTTTTATAGAAAAGTAGTGGTAGTTTTCAAAATTTTTCTAAAGAAAAAAATTATTGGAATTGTTAGTTAAAAAAAAAATATTTTTGTATAGAAAAATTTTCTGATTAAGATATTTTTAAATTTTCTGATTAAGATTTTTCTTAAAAAAAATTCAATGGTGAAATAATTTTATATTCTGAAAAACAAATATGTAGGATTCTGGATTTTACACTAAAAAAAATGAAAATAAGTTAATATTTCTAACTTATTTGGAGAGAAAATTAAAATGAAAACGGCACCAGACATTTTTTTTACCAATATTTAATAAAATTTTCCTTGAAATTAAGAAACAAATTTTATTTAAAATTTGGACAAAATTTCTAAATTATAGAAAAATTTTACTACTAAGAACTAAATTTTTATTAGAAAACAGTAAAATTTCTTCCAAATTAGTTTATACATCATCTACAATTTTACTGTTAGTTAGGAAAAATTGTATTTTATTTAAGTTCATTAGATAATTTTTTACTAAAAACTAGGACGTAGTAACTCCCTAAAAATAAGAAAATATTTTCTAACAACAAGTTAAATATCACTTCTTTTAAGTGAAAATTATCCTTATCCTGCTTCTATGGTAAAGGTAATATATTTTACCATATATTTTAAAGTACTTTACACTCATTGAGTACGTATTTTCCCACTTTGTGAGGACACTGCTCTTAACAAGTTTTTTGCCATACATTATTGTCTTAAAAGTAAATTGAATTATACTGAATTAATGTTTTTAAATATAAATTAAATTTCATTAGCAAAAAGGTAAACCAATTAAAAAAATGTACCGCAGGATATCCTGAAGAGTAATAAATTGTGACAAAGTCAGATCCTTTTTGTAGTTCATTAACGGTTCTGCTTGAGAGAACAACAAAAAGGACGCCCTAAGAGACACACGGCATCTATGACTTAGGAATTAATGTATTTAAATATAAATTAAATTTCATTAGCAAAAAGGTAAACAAATTAAAAAAATGTACCGCAGGATATCCTGAAACGTAATAAATTGTGACAAAGTCAGATCCTTTTCGTAGTTTATTAACGGTTCTGCTTGAGAGAACAACAAAAAGGACGCCCTAAGAGACACACGGCATCTATGACTTAGGAACACTAGGGGTCCTTTGTCTTCTTAAATTACTAATTTAAGGAAATTGTTGCAGCAATACAAAATATCACAGTTACATTTATTCTTATTATAGGAAAATGGAAAAATGTCATAAGTTTATTTTATGGGATTTTTAGCTTAAACTTTATTTGACATATACAATTTAAAAAAAATAGTTCGATAAATATAAAGCTTAATAAGCGCTACGTCAATTATAGGAATGCCATTATGCCGCAATGTATAAAATGTGCTTGCAATATTTTGTATTGTAGTCAGCAAACAAAATTATTACATAAAAGCGCAAATTCCAAATTTTTAACCTTTTGCTAACAATATTTAAAAAAAAATCTTTTAAGCTACTTTGAGTTCAATGTTAAAGACTGTTAACATTAGAGATGGGCATGTGAGCCATTTTTGAATCACGCACCAAAAATTACAATCATGCACGATAATTTTTTAATTGGTTTCTTTAATTTGTTCCTTTAATAATATTTTTTCTTGAAAATTAGGAAAACTTACTTATTTGTTTTTAATTAATTGTTTTTTTTTTAGAATATAATATTGAAAATAATTTAAATCGATTTCCAACAACAAAGAAAAAATCTATACTAAATTTTATTATTTATTAAAATTTAGAAAACTTTTACTTGAAAAAAGAAATATATTTTATTAAAATTTTTAAAATTTATCTGAACTAAGTTGCATGAAAATTTTCCTTAGAAATAGTTCATCAGTTTCTAAAATCAAGTAAATTTTTATTATTACATAGGAAAAAATTTATTACTCTTTATTTTTAATTGACTGAACTAATTTTTAGAAAACAATTCTTCAAAATTAGAAAGTGGTATACTTAAAAACTGAATTTGGAAATGGCAAACAAAAAATGAACACACACATTAAGTTCAAGTACTTTCTCGATTTAAGTTAGACACATTTTTTGAACTAAATGGGAGTCCTAAATTTTTTTTGAACTAAACTTAATTTTATTACATTTAAGTATGCAAATTTCTTAAAACTAAGATGTTTTTTCTTAAAATTAATAAATTTTTAATAAATTGACTGAGCGCCCCGGTAGGCTAGTTGGTAGCGTGCTAGCTTATCAGTGCGGGGGTCGTGGGTTCAATTCCCACCAGAGGCTCTGGTCTGTTTTCGCTACAACGAGCCGAAGGCCTTTGTTGCTAGTGCTCGGTTAGGGTTTTAACATATAATTTGTAATTATATGATTAATAAATAAAAGAAATAAATAAATAATTTATTGACTTGTTTTTTTTTTTCCTAAAATAAGGAAATATTACTTAGGAATAATAAGAACTATTTCTGAGTATATAAACTATTTCGTTTTTCCTCAAACTTAGGAATTTTTATTATTTTTAAGAAATTTTTTTTTAAGTTTTGATAAAGTTTTACTTAAATTGAGGATAATTTATAAATTATTTTGAAGGAAAGTTTTGATAACATTTAAGTTAATGTCTGTTTTTTGAGTGTATATATAAATATAATTCAAACTAATTATAGGAGTAGATAAGAACAACTACAAATATAATTAAATACAATGAGAAATATAGTTAAAAACAACTACAATTATACCAAGAAATAATAAATGATTCTAAGAAATATAGTTTCAGTTTGCCAGAATTTTCCTTTTGAAAATATTCTTACATTCTTTGAACAATTTCTATGGAAATATAACCGAGAGTGTGTTCATTTTACTAATCTCAGATTCTTAAAAATTTCCTCCTAAGATAGTCTCAGATTTTAATTTTTTTCTGTAAAAAATCGTTTCAGATCTTAAGAATTTTTCTACAGAAAAGAGTGGCAAAATCAGGAAATATTTCTATAGACAATTTTTTTTAGTGTTTAAAGTATTTTTTTTTTGTTTTAGAAAAACGTTCTATGCTTATTTTATTTTTTTTTCTGTTGTTTAGAAAATTATCTCTAAATTCTGATTGTTTTCAAAATTTTTTAAATTTCCCCAAAAATTTAATTCTTTTAAGTTATTTAAGTGTCATCAGGAATGTCAACATTGTTTAAATGTTAAAAAAATATCAAAAAAGAAAAAGAATAAACTTTAATTATTTAATGTCCAACAATGTCGCATGGAATTAAAACAAAAATTTTTTTGATGAAATAATATTTAATGGAAAAAGCAAGCACAATTCAACTTAAATATATATAGCGTGTTTTAGACAACTAATGAATGAAATGCAAATTGCAAAAAAAAAAATATGTTAGTCTAATCAAGCCTAAAAAAACTAGCCTTGTCAGATAAAAATGTTTTCACAGAAAATTCTACACTCAAAGTGATAAGTTAGTAAAGAAAATTGGATATTTTTAGTAAAAGTGGGTAATTTTTAAAGCAATTATACGATTGTTACAAATTGTACAATATCTCAAATGAAAGCTCAGATTTTATACTTTTAGATCCTACTTTCAAAATCACACAGTCCCTTTATATAAAAATTTAAAAAGTTCAACGTTATTTATTTGCGTATATTTAAAAAAAGTGCTTTGTTAAAATCGGATAATTGTTTAAAAAGTAAGAATAGTTAAAACATGCTAAAAGTATGCAACTGTAAGCCGATACACCCAATTTTAAGGAACCAAAACTAGCGCAGATATCTCAAGAACCTGGAATGACAAGTAAACATTTTTGAAATGCAAAGACATCATGCATTCTAAAAACGAAGAAAGTGTTTTCGAACATTTTTGGAATGGTTCTGTAAATTTCTTAAAACAATATCCTTTTATGACAGAAAACAGCTGATTGAATCAAAATGGCGACTAGAAAATCAGTAAAAGGAGTTGTTAAATTGCAGTGATACACAGAAAGGGGTAGATATACAAAATAATATATACCATAGAATTTAAATGAAGTTTATTATACCCTCCACCATATATGGTGAGGGTATATATCAGTTTATCATTCCGTTTGTAATAGTCGAAATATAGGTTTAAGACCCCATAAAGTATATATATTCGTGATGCTTATGCAATTTTAAGTCGATTTAGCGATGTCCGTCTGTCTGTTGAAATCACGATTACGACGCGAAGACGCAAGCGGGGGTGCCTATTTTTACCCAGATTATTGAACATCCTCCCGAGCAGTTTGGTATTTAAATTGAGCAAAATCGGTCAAGCGGTTCAAAAGTTATGAGTGAATATGTGAAGGTACCTCTAAATTTTCCATACAAATTTGTACAATTTTTCTGTATCTATTTTTTTTTCTGTTAAGTAAGTAGAAATGTTATTAAGTCTTCTTATTGTTCGATTACATTTATTGTCTTACATACTATGATAACTAAGTTAACGTAAAAATTAACAATGTTAAAGTCGCTAACAGAGCAGACCTCTGTAAATAACATTGCTAAAACTAAATAACAAAAGTTCGTTACATAAATTGACAAAACATATTCATATTACAGTTCATGCAAAATTTAGTATATACGTATATCATCTTCATCCCCTTTGGTGGAGGGTATTCAAAGATTCGGCACAGCCGAATTTAGCCCTTTTTAACTTGTTTTTTCTATCTCATTTTGCAAATCACTGCAATCTCAAAATAACCATACGGTTCGAGAATTCTCGTTTTACATATGTCATTGGTAACCTGTCTGTGTAGTCTGTGAAGAATTAATTCTTTTTTGAATTAGTTCCCCATAAATCGAATTCAATTTTAATGTAAAGTGAACGAATTCTTTTTTTGTTGAAATGAAGTCAATTCATACAATTAAACGCGTTCTAATCCAATATTGAGTTAAAATTAGTCATTAAAAAAAAAATCATTCAGAAAATTGAAATTCATTATTTAGCGTTAACGATTTAAAATCAATTTTTCCCCTTCCATCGTTCAGTTAATAAAACAACTAACAATAAATTTTAAATCAGCGAACGGATTTTTTTTTAAATCACTGAACGGAAAAAAAATTTAAATCGCTAAAGGGAAAATTTTTTTTAAGTCAAGGAACGAAATTTTTATTTAAATCACTGAACTGAAATTTTTTTTTATTAAATTAGTGAACGGGAAAAAATTTTAAATCACTAAATGGATTTTTTTTTAAGTCACGGAACGAAATTTTTTTTTTAAATCACTGAACTGAAATTTTTTTTTATTAAATCACTGAACTGGAAAAAATTTTTTCAAATAACTGAACGGAAACTTATTTTTTTAAATCACTGAACGGAAACTTATTTTTTTAAATCATTGAACGGTTTTAAATCATCTTTTTTTCTGTTCCAGTTATAAAAAATGATTTAAATCATTTGATTTGATAAAACGAACAGTTTTAATTGATTTAATTATTTTCACAACAAATCGAACGGGACCATTTAATGATTGGTCATTTTTAATTTAATTCGTTAAATTTTAATTCACAATTAAAATCTGAATTAATAAATTCAATCTTCGAAGCTCTTAAAATAAGGAGCAGGTTATAAATCAGTAGTTTTATTAATTCGTTAAATTTTAATTTTACTAACAGTATCTGATATCAGTAACAAAATTGACTTAAAGCTATTTTTAGTTGTTTCAATTAACTTTTTCTTTTGAGTGTACAAATGTGTTGGATGAAAACTATTTTTTTGTTTGAAATTAATGTTTGAAATCATTAATTAAAAGTTTTATTTGTATTTTTTTTTTTCATTTCATGTTTTATATTTTTTGCAGACTGTTGTGCACTGTTTTCGGAAGCTAATTTTTTCGAGTTTTTTTTTTTGTATAATTTGGTTAATATTTTTGTTTTTATAACGTTTTGTGACAGTTTTATAACTGTCAAGTGACTTTAGTTGAATTCATTATTTTTAAGTTTGTTTTTTTTTTTTCAACTCAATATTTCCTTTATGCACTCATATTTGATTCAATATGTATCTGTATCTACATATTCGTCTCTACAATACAATCTACAATCTTTTGCTGTGTTTTTTTTTTTTCAAATCCTCCTACGCTGTATTTATTTATTACAAGATAGTTTTACTAGATGCACATTAATCATACGATACCGTTGGTTTTGTGTTGTATGTATTTTTCTTAGATTCTTGTCTGATCTCAAAAGAAAAACACACTTTGTATCTTGTAGTTGCTTTAGTTTTTCTTTTTTTTTAATACTTTTACAAGAGGTTTTTTCTAAGTAGTATTTACTAACGATACTCTACTTTAAAATTTAAATTAATTTATTACTTTTTGAGCACACCACACATATGTGCATTATATGACTTAAACGCTTTAACAAAATGCCAATAAATTGAGGTAATATATTTTGCACAGATTCAGACAAATTATACTCTTAAACATAATAAGGATTTATAATAAATTTATATATATATTTTTTAAGCCGAAATGTATTTTGACAACATGTTTTAAATTTAATAGAATCTAAGAGAATTAAAAAATAATTACAGATTATTCGAAAATTAATTAAAATGTTCAAATCGTGAGGCTGCAGAATTTTTTAAAATAATTAGAAATCCTTATATATTACATCTGGTGAAAAATCCATAGAAAATCCATGCTATTTTAGAACTACCAACCTTCAGATGATACCTATCAAAATTAAATCACAATTCCTTCATTAGTGAACAATTTACAGCTGTTTTAGTGACGCTGCGTTTAAGATTTTAAAAACAATGGATTCAAAGCAATTAAGCCAAAGCTTGGCTTAAGGAGTGTTACTCGGACTCTGCTCCATCGAGACAAATGGTATAAAAGTGGTTTGTTTACTTTAAACGTGGTCTTACAAAAGCCGATGACGCCGAATGATCTGGTCGCCCAAAGTTCACAAAATCGTTTTGGCAGATCGTAAAGTAAAGTTGCAGGAGATAGCTGATACCTTAAAGATATAGAAGGAACGTGTCGGATTTATTTTGCATGAACATTTGTCCATGAGAAAACTGTTTATGAAATTCCGCGTTTGCTCACAGTGCACCAATAACAACAACGTGCCGATGATTACAAATTATGGCCAAATTGCCATAATACGCCAGATTTGGCTCCTGGCGATTGTTGCCTCTTTGCAGACCTCAAAAAATACTCGCTTGAAGGAGATTGGGTACGAATGAAGAGCCGATTGCCGAAACAGAGGCCTATGAGTCATTCCAAAAAAACGTATTGAAATTTTAGAAAAGCATTGGAGTGATTGTATCGCTCTTGAAGGATGAATAAAGTCCAATTTTGCCAAAAAAATTTTGTTTTATTGGTTATCCTACGGATTTTTCACCCGATGTGTTATTTACTAGAGTTCGCCATAATAATTTAATTTTATTTGCATAAAAAAAGAATCCCGTTTTATTTATTACAACTAATTTGGAGACCCTTTACCTTTTGAGCATAGCTGCATTTATATAAAATCTAGTTGTACTCACCTATTTCACCCCAGTGACGAATTTGGATAAGCCTCTAAAAAAATAAACTGCGTCACAGGAGTTTAAAAATATTTGCTTAAATCCTGCGCTAAAATATTGTAAACTAGCGCTAGTACAAAAAGCGATATATGTATGAAGATAGGCTCTACCTTACATTAAATAAAATGTAGTACATAGATTTATAACTAAATAATAATAAATACGAGATAGGCTTTGCTTTAGCTTAAAACCGCTTAATTTTTTACAGGACACCTGCAATATTTTTCCATTGCATACTTGGAGTCATGAGTTAAAAACTCAGTTAAAAAATGTTTATAAAAAACCTGCGCCAGAATGTTGTAAACTCGTTGTATTAATACAAGGGATATGTGATAGGTAGGCGCGCCTCATAACTATGTACTGATGTATTCCTATTTCTTTAAGTTTCTATATTTTTGTAGCTTAAATGCTTTTATAAAAATTCAGGAAATATTAAAGGTAGTTTTTTAAAGGAATTTTTGGCTTCCTAAGCACGGGTCTCAAAAACCCTTTTTCAAGCTTTAGACCTTCAGGTATCTTTAAAAAATTTTAACATATTAAACTATAGTCATATTAGATTTTTGTAAACAACTTCAAAACAGAATATAAAATGTTGACATTATGATTCAAGTTGGCTAGATCGCCAAATCTGATGGCGCCAGACTTCTTTCATTAGGGGTTTGTGAAATCTCGCGTTTACCAAAATAAACCTCAACCTTTAAAATTTTGAAAGCGAACAAATCACCAATTTAGAGCCAAAGAATTTGCGATCAACAATTAAAAAAATGCCTTAAAATGAGCACAAATTTGCATCAACTCAGAAAGTAGCAGTTTTTGAGGTAATGTTATTAATTTTACACCTTGAAAAAACTTTCCGTGAAAACAGACAACAATATTTTTCTTTTCTAACAAAGTGGCAGCCAATTCACTTTGTGACATGACATTTCTTTTGCGCCACCCGATCCAATAAAAAAAATATGAAAAAATTAGGATATGTGAGCGGTAGCCATGTCATTTTTTAAAAAACTTATTAGATTCCGCTTAAGTCTGTTTAAAACGGACCTATCAGGGGATACGTCACGCGATTGGTCTTTTGATACATACATCGGTCCTCGGTCCTCAGTCCGGTTGTATTATATGAAAGACACCGATCACTTTAACAAGGGATTTTCATAGGAGAGTGTGAAGCACGCTTTGTGACAGACATGTCACAGGACTAACGCAGTAGAATGAACTAAGGCGAAAGAACCTGTCACAAAGCTAACGCAAAAAAGAACAGTTACAGAACTGATGCAAAGGGCAAATCTTGGAATATGGCTTAAAATATGTTTTAACTCAATTAATTAAAATAGTTATAGTTTGAAAACATCGATTGTGCTCGATCACACAACGTTTGGCTTACAAGGCAAACGCTCTACTGTCAAAACTCATGTTTTCTTTTCCTATTTCAATAACTACAATTTTGTCGTCTCCTAGTTATGTAAGAGGTAGTCGTGTCATGACTTCCCTTTTGGGGTTTGGATATTGTCTATTTTAATAACTTTAAAGAAATATTTCTTAGATTTTCAATAAAAATTTTTAAAAAAGTGTCATTATTTTTTCATAGAGAATTTAGTTATAGAATATATGAATATATGTTTATGTATAAGAAAGAAAGAAATGTATAAGAAAGAAGAATATATGTTTATGTATAAAGAAACGGGGCAATCGATATGGAATGCCTTATATACATAATGTTACTATACAATTAATAAAATAATCACGATTTTGCAAGGCATTTAGGGACCTAACATACATGTTTACTACTAGTGAATGAATGTTTTCTATAGAATCTATAGAATATGTTTATTTGCGGTTGGTCAAACATAAGAAAAAATTTCATTGATAAAATATTTACAACAATATAACCCCACTTAACCGCAATTCCATAGTAAAGCAAATTTATTTCATTTTTCACTACTTTTATACAAAAAAAAACTAAATCCATTTACTAAACCTTTTATACTCATATATTTCGTACAGTTGTATTCTGCAGTTTAAATATTTCTCAAATCATAAATCATTACAAGGTTTTAGTTAAAAACTTATCATGGTTGTTCTAACTAACCTAAGCATACCCAGCAAAAATGAAGCTGCCAAGGAAGCAATTAAAGCATTACTACTATGGCAAAGGCATCACTTCTTTTCTGATGGTTTCATCGATGAATTTAACATTGGCGTGTCATAGGATGGAAGTATTCAAATATAGCTTCTTTTATTTCTCTAACTTTACTCCAAGGAAGCAATGACAATACAATGATGCATGAGCGGAAAATGTGCATATACATTATACGAGGGCGGATCAATGAGTCCATGACTTTTTGAATGAAACACAGTTTTTTTTTTTTTTGCAAAAAAAAATAATTATTTTTCAACATAATGTCCTTTAAGCTCAATCCAAAAAATAGGATTTTCGAGGTCCATAAAAGAGGCATTGGTTTGATCAATGATTTCATGGTTGGAGCTAAATCTCTTTCCGCCGAGCCATTTCTTAAATGAAAATAGGAAATAGTCACTGGGGGCTAAATCTGGAGAATATGGCGGATGAAGTACCAATTCGTAGCCCAATTCATGGAATTTTGCCATTGAGACTACACACACTACGCGATTACATTTATGGTCAATTGAAGTGCCATCTGCCATATGAAGTGCCTATGGCATCAACAATCTCACGCATTTTTGCTCCTCGATCGGTCAACACCATATCGTAGATTTTTTCGACATTTCCGGGTGTATTGACCTCAGTTGGCCGTCCAGAACGTTCAGTGACATTTGTATTTGTGCGACCACAACGAAAGTCAGTAAACCACTTTTTTACCATTGAAATCCATTGTGCAGAGTCCCCATAGTATTTATCAAGCTTTTCCTTGGTTTGATTGACCGTTTTTTTTCGAAAAAAAATAATGTTTAATGAACACTCGAAATTCACTTTTTTCCATTTTTAAAAAAATCCACGAGGTTGTATGTTTTGAATAGCTGTTAAACGCAAAGTAAATGACGGAACTTGCTCAAAATTTGACAGTATTCTATTAACAGGTGGTACTTGATAGGAGCAGTGTTGCATTTCATATAACTATGAGGGAAGTTCGAAAAGTCACGGATTTATTAATCCGCTCTCGTAGTATTTAAGCTTTTCACCAAATTCATTACAAAGCAGAAAAATAAGTTTAAAGAAGCGAACTTCATGCATTGATATATAAATACTTTTTGTAAGAACAATTAAATAATTCTCTATTAGTGGAAATGCATTTCTAGGCAACTATTTCAACATTTAAAAAAAAAAATGCAAATGACAGGCTAATCTAGTTTCAATTAAAGAAATCTGTTTATCTTGATTTTTTAAAACTTTTATTAAAATTTGTAAGACTGCATAAATTTTAACTTGCATAAAATTTTAAACAAAAATTAAAAAAATGATTAAATAAACAAATTTTAAAAGTTCATCAGAACTATTTTCTCATTAAAATTTCTGATTTTGAATGATCACAAAACAATATTTTGAATAAATGCTTTAGATTCAGAAAATATAAGATATACTATAACTTTACTTAAGAAGCGATGAATAGAGTGATTTTTAAAATATGCATCCGGATTATATCCATATGAACATATGAATTCTTTTGATCATATGAATTATTTTGAAAGTTCCTTAGAATAACACCAAAAAAACATAAAAGAATGAACTGAAATTTAGGATGCAATGAAAGAAGTTATAGCCACAGAATGACTATCATAAATTTTTTTGCTGGGTATGTTCGTGGACATAAATGCATTTTATACAAACAATGTTGTATTATAATGCGGAAATGCAACCGAAAATCATATAATAAGTTTAAACTTGACCAAGAAAAACTTTAATATTTGCATAATATGTATTATCTGAAAAACTAAATAATACTTAAATATGAACATTTATTTGATAAACTGTAGTAATGAATTTATACAGTTCTTCTTCGACTTAGGATCTATTTTATAAATTAAGCGAGATATACTTAAAATCATATGATTTTGTTTAAGTAATTAAAGTGTAAGCAATATAAGCTAAGACTGCGGGTTCAAATCCCAGCTCAGGTGCTAGAAAATATGAACAGAAATTAATATCTCTTAAACTTTTATATATTAAAAGTAAGATATTAACTTGAAAGATGTTAACAGAACTTTTACAGTTAAAGTTACAACATTTTTTGTTATTTTTGTAAATAACCTTTATTCCGTTGTCTTTTTATATTTAAACAAACGATATTTTTATATTAATAGAACTTTTAACTTTTTTTTTTTTTTGTTAAAAATATATATTTACAATATTGTAAATATTTATATATAAAATAAATGTCATTTAATACTTACAAATTCCATTAGAATTACCACAAAGTTAGTTAAAAAAACTGGCTATAAAATATGTTTTTAAAAAATAAAAAAATAGCAAAAACAATATAGGTTGTATAGAGAGAAGGCGTAAATTTATCATAAATTCACTTGTAATTTTTTTTTTGGCTTCTACAGAATTGTGGTTTGCTTGCTATAAGTTAGTTCTTACACTTCACGATTATACATATTCAAAAGATATACATTTTTTTATTTCTGTTTATACAGAAAATACATGCCAAAGTTATGTAACTATAAACATATTATATTAAATAAATGAAATAAAAAATTAATTTATTTAAAGCAAAAAGGATAAAGCAAAGGTATAACCATTTCAATTGTTCTGGTTAGAACATACGAGTATTACACCCATTATTACGAAAATTATAACAAAATTTATAATTTTTCTATTGATTAGAAGGGAGACACTGCCGATCTGGTCCGCTAATAATAAGGAGCAATAATCATCTCTACTGAACCACATAACATCAGTCTGGCACTGGTTTACTTAATAATTAATATTTAGATTTAAGATTTGGATAATTATTGTTAGTTCACAGTTTTTAAGAGTGAAGATCCAATAAATAATATGAATTATGAAAAAAAATTTTTTTTTTTTTTTTTTTTTTTTTTTTTCTCAATTCTTTTATTTACAATCTATCCATTTAAGGATAATAAGTAAATTTTATAACAATAAAAACAAATAACATTATTGCTGAACTCCATTGAGAACAACAATGTGCATAAAATCATAAGGATAGTACAAAATTAAAAAATATTAACAAATTTGTACGTAAATACAGGATAATAAGGAACTAACTTCGAAACGGCAAATCTAGGATATGAAATCTTTTAAGCCTTCTAACTTCTTCTGTGTCATCAAGTAGGGCTATAGCTAACGGGTTATATGGTTACTTAATCTCCCCAAATAGTTATCACTGAATCTTCTGATTTCATCTATAATCTTTGGAATAAAGAGATCGTCATGAATCGATTTGTTTGATACAAACCAGGGAGCGTTTACAATTGACCTTAGAGTTTTTGACTGATACCTTTGTAAGATTTCGATGTTGGAATTGCTCGCAGTTCCCCATAGCTGTATTTCATATGTCCAGACAGGTTTTAAAATGGTTTTATAAATCAAAACTTTATTTTCCATGCTTAGCTGAGATTTTGGGCCCAATAGCCAGAAGAGTCGCTTTGTTTTGATATTTAGTTGCTGCTTTTTTACTTTGATATGTGTTTTCCATGTTAATCTTCTGTCAATATGCATCCCTAAATACTTTATGCAATCACTTTGAGGAATTAATCTATTATTCATATATACATTGCTACAATTGCCGCGTCGTAGTGAGAAGGTAATATGTAGGGATTTGTCAGTATTGACTTTAATATTCCATTTGTCTAACCAAGTTTCAATTGCATTAAGCTCTCTTTGCACAATATTTGATGCATTGTTTGGACATATATCAGAAGCTAGTACTGCAGTGTCGTCTGCATATGTTGCAACAAGTACGTTTTCAGCTATTGGCATATCTGATGTAAATATAGTATAGAGAATTGGTCCTAAAACGCTACCCTGTGGTACGCCTGCTTTGATTTCATAAATTTTGGAGAATTCATCATTAACTTTAACGTAAAAATATCTGTCTGTTAAATAAGATTTTAGCAGTAGATAAAAAGGTGTTGGAAGTAGTTTTTTCAATTTGTAGTATAACCCAGTGTGCCAAACTTTATCGAATGCTTGTTGTACATCCAAAAATACTCCTGAACAATATTTTTTAGTTTCCAGTGTATCTCTTATAAAGGCAACGATACGATGGCATTGCTCTGGAGTACCATGTTTGTGCCTAAAACCAAATTGATATTCAGGTAAGATGTTAAATTTTTCTAAGACTGGTAACAATCTTTTCAACAATATTCTTTCAAATATTTTGGAGAATACTACCAGTAAACTAATTGGTCTATAGGATGTTACAATATTCTCTGGTTTGTTTGGTTTATTTATCATTACAATCTCTGCGCATTTCCATTGCGAGGGAAAGTGATTTAGTCGCAATATAGAGTTGTACAACAATGTGAGAAATAGTATACCCCCCTTAGGAAGGGCTTTGACTACTTGTCCATCTATACTGTCGTAACCAGGAGATTTTTTACAGTTAAGTTTCTTTATCTCTTCTTTAACTTCACGAGGTCGAATGTGTTTAACGGGCCAATCCATTGGACAAGGACTATCCAAAAATTCTTGTATTTCAACATCACAAAAGTTGTGTGTATTAGGCTGGAAAGTAACTTGAAGATGAGAAGCAAAAGCTTCAGCCTTAGATTTATTTGTTCTACACCATACATCGTTAATATCTTTTATTGGTGTATTTCTTTTAGCAGGTCTCTTTATATATCTTGTTGCCTTCCACAAGCTATACTCATCGTTCCCGTTCTTTACCGGCTTAAGATTTCTAAGAAGGTTTCCAAGCTGTTCATTTTTCATTTCAAAGAGAGCAATTTTAAGATCTTTAGCCGCTTTATTAAAGATTTGCTTATCATTCGGATTCCTACTATTATGCCAAATTTTTCTAAGTCTTCTTTTGTTTCTTATCATGCCTCTGATTTCTGATGTGATAAAAGTTTGATTATGGTTTCGTTGGATTGGTTTTGGAGTTGAAAGAAACCCGGCTTCATGAATTACATGATTAAATGTTTCAACTGCATCATCTAACTCTTTTGGAGATGAAATAGAGATGTTAAGATTTACACTTCTTTCTATCCAAGTTTCAAATGATTTAATATTAGTTCTGGCAGTAAGAATTTTTTGTTTATAAATCTCTGATTGCAAGAAAGTGTTAAAACAAACTATAAGAGGAGTGTGGTCAGAACTAAGATCGTTAACATCAGTTATATATAGCAATTGACTAGAAATTCCAGAATAAACGGCAAAATCTAGGAGATCGGGTATCTTTCTTGGATCCGTTGGCCAGTACGTTGGGTTGCCTGTCGATAAAACTGAGTAGTTATTGTTAACTATGCACTTATACAGCTCACTTCCCTTAGGATTAACTAGTCTAGATCCCCACCATGGATGCTTAGCATTAAAGTCTCCTGCAGCGAAGAATCTTGGCCCCAAGCTATTGAAAAAATTATGAAAATCTTGGCATTTGACTGAAAATCTGGGAGGAAAATATATGGCTGAGAAAATTATGCTATGTGAATCGCATTTAACTTTAATGCAAGCAGCTTGAAGATATGATTCTCTTATTTCATCTTGAGTTTCAAATTTAATTGTTGATTTAATGAGTATTGCAGCCCCAGCATGTGCTCTATCAGGATGGTTGGCTGTTATTAGTTCATAACCATAGATTTTAAAAAAAGTTCTGCTGGTAAAATGTGTCTCTGACACTAAAAGAATATCTATATAATTAAGTTTAAGAAAGAGCTCGAGTTCTTGTTTATGGTTGGAAAGCCCATTAGCATTCCATATTGCAATATTCAAGTTCAGTTGCATAATTTTGCTACTAATATTGTCATCATGCTTAAAAGCTTGTTTGTTAATTCAATTTGATTTTGTATTAAGTTTTCGAGCTTTTCAAACGAAGTTTTTTGATTATTTTTCAAAACATCAGAATAAGAAATGTTATTATTTTCACTAGTGTTTTCATAAGCTGTATTATTATTTAGATATGGATAATCTTCCTTATTATAATCAAAGTTAACATAATTACGTCTATTAACGATATTGGTTTTTAACTTTCTTTTTAATACCTGCTTATAGAATTCACAGCCTTTATAGCTAGCTGGGTGACTTTTTAAACAATTAACACATCTAGGAGGTGCATCATTGTCTTTAGTGCAATCAGCCGTTAGATGACCTAATCCGCATTTGACGCAGTTAACTGGTTTCCTACAGTAGGTTTTTGTATGTCCGTATTCTTGGCATCGGTGGCATTGTACAATATCATTAGTTTTCTTTGGTGGGACAATGTTGACAACTGCATTATTAAGAATTTTGATGTCATATATATTTTTGTTATTTGGGCTTGGTTCTAAATCAATATAGAACATTGGAAGAGGTTCTTTTGAAATTCTACTATGTATATTTGAAACATTTCGAACTTTGTGGCCTAGTGATTCTATGGCATCTTTTATTTCATATTCTCGTGTTGAAGGGTGTAGATTTTTGATTACAGCTCTATAGGCTCTTTCTTGTTTTAGCTGATATGTATGAAATATAATTTTTTTATCGTTTAAGAAAGAAACGAGCATTCGATATGATTGAACATCTTTAACCATTATCCTTATTTGTCCATCTCTTAGAGATTTGTAATTAAATGATGAGGAGGAAATTATTTTTGAGAAACTTTTTATCATTGCTGATATATCAGCAACATTCGGAATAATTATTGGTGGGGGCTTTGGTAAATTAATTTTCGAAGTTTGTTCATCATCTGATTCGATTTCTTCATTTTCTTCTTCATTATTAACTAAAGCAGAAAATCTATTATAATTTTCATTATTGCCTGTCAAAGCTGTATGATGGGAAGTGCTATCATTGTTGTTAATATTATTTGAGCTTCTACTGTTGACATTTTTTTGCGTGTGCTTATAATTAATATTGTTTGTGTTTTTTAAATCTAATGCAGGTGCATTATTTTTACTAACTGTTAACAAGCTATTATTGTTTTGATTATTGTTTATATTTCTTCTTTTATTCAAAATTGTTTTTGGGGATTCACTTAAATGACGTTTTTGTGCTTTGGTTGTTGTTACAACCTGCCAGCTTGTATCATCATCTTCACTACTATCATTGCTATCATCCATGATGATAGCAATTTAAATTGTTATTGTTTAAAAGAATTTTATGTATTTATTTTTTTTTATTGTTTTTTTTTTTACTTTTAATATATTTTTGTGTGATCTTGTAACAAGACAGTTATTTTTGTTTTTATTACACTTTACACTTTAGGGAGAGAAGAATTTTGTACGTTTGTACGCAATCGCAGTCAAATGCAGACTGAAAAAAAAAAAAAAATAAATTTGGAAAAGAAAAATTTGTTTATTGTATTATCTTGATCCGAAAAAGGAACATGTAACATAACTTTATTATAAAGGGTCCGCCAAATAACTTTTTTTTTCAAAATGCTATAAAAAAAACTACTGAATATTTTCTCAAATTTCTTTTTTTATTTGAAAGTAAAATTCTTCCGGTTAATAATGGAAAATAATTTCATTCAAATGGCTGCCTCGGCTGGCCATGCAGTAGCCTACACGATCGGTCCAATTTTTAAGCACATTATCGATTGTGTGCAGCTGTATTTCACCAATGGCTTCACGAATATTGTCCTTTGAAGCGTCAATTCTCTCTGGCTTGTCGGCGTAACACTTATCTTTGACGGCACCCCACAAATAATAGTCCAACGGTGTCAAATCGCAGCTCCGAACGACATCAGCTCTGCGGCTGATCATGCGATCTTCAAAAACAGGGCGCAAAACATCGAGTCTAGCTTCGGCTGTGTGGCACGTAGCTCCGTCCTGTTGAAACCAAATGTTGCCAATATCCTCCTCTTCAATATTTGTGAACAAAAATTCGCTCAACATGGCCCGATAACGATCGCCATTGACTGTAACGGCCACTCCTTGCTCATTTTCGAAGAAAAATGGCCCAATTATGCCTCTGGACCAAAATCCGCACCAAACAGTGACTCGTTTTGGGTGCATCGGATTTTCAATGTATGCATGCGGGTTTTCTGTGCCCCAAATGCGACAATTTTGCTTGTTGACATACCCGCCAAGATCAAAATGAGCTTCATCTGAAAAGATGACATTGAAAAGATGACATACTGCAACATTACCATGATTTTCAAAGTAATGTCGCAATATTTCCCAGCGTTGTTCAAGCGAATACACAACCATATTCGTTCAGCGGAAGGATAAAACTAATTATCTGTCAAATCAGACATGTGCTAAGTGTTACCATTCACGAAATAAGCACTAGTTGAAAAAAAATAAGTAAAAAAGGGCTAAATTCGGCTGTGCCGAATCTTTGAATACCCTCCACCATAGGGGCTGAAGATGATATACGTATATACTAAATTTTGCACGAACTGTAATATGAATATGTTTTGTCAATTTATGTAACGAACTTTTGTTATTTAGTTTTAGTAATGTTATTTATTTAGTTTTAGCAATGTTATTTACAGAGGTCTGCTCTGTTAGCGACTTTAACATTGTTGATTTTTACTTTAACTTAGTTATTAGAGTAACACACATATAGCTCTAAGAATGTTATTCTCATAGTATGTAAGACAATAAATGTAATCGAACAATAAGAAGACTTAATAACATTTTTACTTACTTAACAGAAAAAAAAATAGATACAGAAAAATTGTACAAATTTGTATGGAAAATTTAGAGGTACCTTCACATTTCCACTCATAACTTTTGAACCGCTTAACCGATTTTGTTCATTTTAAATACCAAACTGCTCGGGAGGATGTTCAATAATCTGGGTAAAAATAGGCACCCCCGCTTGCGTCCTCGCGTCGTGATCGCCATTTCAACAGACAGACAGACAGACGGACAGACAGACGGACATCGCTAAATCGACTTACAATTGCATAAGGATCACGAATATATATACTTTATGGGGTCTTAAACCTATATTTCGACATATTACAAACGGAATGACAAACTGATATATACCCTCACCTTATATGGTGGAGGGTATAAAAACGTTAGATGGCGGACAATAGAGATCGACAATAGAGCTTCAGTATGAAACCACACGGTACGATGCAGAATTGTTTAATATGTTCTAAACAAAATTGTTGGAGTTGATGGAACTCAGAGTAACATTTCCACTTGCATTTACAGTAGAGAGAATCGGAAAAAACAAACACATGTCTTGCAATATCAGCTTTTAAAAATACACCCAGAAAAAAGATTGGTTGCAATTCGATCAAAACCATTAACATTTATTTGTAAGGATTTTATTTTATTTGTAGTAACCTATAATCCATTATTATACGAGGGTGCACAACAAGCCTACATTCGAGATTGAGTGTTTGTCCTATTTTTGGACATCGGTTGTGAAAAGTATCTCACCACCTAAGTTTTTGTGTGTCTAAATACCATTTAAAACCAATTGAGATAAGACCTCTGTATTAAGGTAGGTCTCAATATGGACTGGTTTAAATTAATAGTGTTCTTCCTGGAGAAAAGAGAAGTTTATGTGGCAAATTTCATTACAAGGTTTACATAGGCAGACGAAGGGACTATAATCAACTTAAAAAATGGTCCAGTAATTTTGTTAGTTTAAAACATAAGCACAAAGTCGTTATACCCTGTACTATTCTGTGGTATATATAAAAATATTTCCCGCTGCCCTTTGTCACCCTTAATATTAGATTATACCTTAAAATAAAATAGTTTTACAAGAAAAGTATTCCGATGGGGTTAGAAAAATACAAGAAACATATTTATTTAGCGGTCCAATCTCACGTTTAGGGGTTGAGAAGTGAGATCATTAATTACTTTGGGTGCTTACAAAAAACAAAAATATTGATGCTCACGTTAAGGGCCAGTTCGGGGTTGCCAAATAAATTATAAACTAAATAAAAACTGACAAAAAGATTTAAAATTTCTTTGAAAAATATTGGGAAATATTTTACAATTTCATAGAAATTTCGAAACACGTATTAAGTTTAGCTTGTATTAAGTCAGTTTGTACCACGCCCCAAAATGAAAAAAGCTGTATCGAAAACCCCACACCTTTCATTTGATACCCAATTTTTCTGCAGGATTTTGCTATGGGAACAACGAAGGAGGACCTTGCGATATATATGAGGTATAGAAAACTTTTACATACGGGGGCGGATCAATAAGTCCGTGACTTTTTGAATGAAACACAGTTTTTTTTTTTTTGCAAAAAAAAAAATATATTTTTCAACATAATCTCCTTTTAGATCAATATACTTAGTCCAACGTTCCTCCAATTTTTGTATCCCTTTCAATTTTTGTATCCCTTCCAAAAAATAGGATTTTTCGAGGTCCATAAAATAGGCATTTATTTGATCAATAATTTCATCGTTGGAGCTAAATCTCTTTCCACCGAACCATTTCTTTAGCTTTGGAAATAGGAAATAGTCACTAAATCCGGAGAATAAAGCGGCAAACGTGGCAGCCATCTTGCGGAAAGCTTTTTCATACCCAAGTGATCGTTCAAAATTGAAACCACTGAGCCATGTGAGATGCCTATGTCTTCCACAAACTATCGCACATTCAATGTCCGATCGGCAAACACCATATCGTGAATTTTTTCAATTGTTTTGGGTGTAGAGACCTCAACTGGGCGTACAGAACGTTCGGTATCTTCCGCGCTTGTAAGGCCACAACGAAAGTCAGTTAACCACTTTTTTACCATTGAAATCGATGGTGCAGAGTCCCCATAGTATTTATCAAGCTTTTCCTTGGTTTGATTGACGGTTTTTTTCGCCAAAAAAATAATATTTAATGAGCACTCGAAATTCACTTTTTTCCATTTTTAAAAAAATCCACGAGGTAATATGTTTTGAACAGCTGTTTAACGCAAAGTAAATGACGGAACTTCTCAAAATTTGACAGTAGTCTATTAACAGGTGGTAGTTGATGGGAACAGTTTTGCATTTCATATAACTACGAGGCAAGTTCGAAAAGTCACGGACTAATTAATCCGCCCTCGTATTATTTTCTGTGTAACAGTCCAACGCGCTAACCATTACACCACCGAATTAAAACATGTTGCTAGAGAGTGGATAATCCAGGAAAAAAATGAATTTCAAAGTATTTAAGCAAAAAAAGGGGAAACTGATAAAAAGTCTCCAGATTTCTCATGTTCCCGAAAACATCATGTTTGCAATTAATCGACCCAGATGATGCAAAAACAAAGAGACTCACGGAATGTGTAGTCTCTCTAGTTAGTTGATATCACGCAACATTTTAGATAGCCATTATTTATATGGCCGACAAAACTAATAAATTAATAAATTCCATATGTTTTGAATATCTAAATATTTGTGATCAATGAAATTAAACCAAAGCATTGGATTGAAATCCGTCGTCCTATATTCAATTTCAAGTATGTTGTTTAAATATTTTTAGACGGTTGGTTGGTATTTCTCCAGTTATTGTTTATTTTCGCGTAACATAATGGTGTCAATTAAAAGACATAACACATAAACACCAACCAACGAGCGTGTAAAAATAAACACACAAATTGTACGGCCGCGAACGCGTTTTATTGTGAAAACGATTGTAAAATAAATATCAAATCACAAAACCAAAAACTATAGACAAACTATCTATTAGATACGCATTTGTAAACACCAAAACTATGGTAAAAAAGTATTTAAATTTTTAGCTATTAATATCCTTGAGATTGTACTAAATATTAATTTATATCTACATAGTTCTATACACATACTTTTGAAACGTACTGTATGTGCAACCAAACAAACACTTTAAGTATCATTTGTTTAGTTTTAGATATACGATGACAGAAAGAACAGATACTATAACTTAAGTGAAAAGTATTAAGTAAATATGAAAACAAAATGCATAAATATATAAATATTTACTTCCATGTAGACTTAAGATTTAATCCAAATGAGCGGGAGTATTTGAAAGACAAAACCAATTCCAGATGGAAGGTGTTAAAGAAACGCCTTTAAGCGCATAAAGTGATAGGGAGAGATAATTGAAATGATTGTTGTTTAAACGATAAATAGTATGTTATTTTTTCCTCATTGCAACTGCATGCGATAAGTATGCAATCATATAGTTCCATTCCATATGCATTCATATTTAGCACCAATGAGTATATTTTGGAAGAGAATGTATGTATTTAGTCAATAAACCACTACACATACACTTTGTATTTTTGCTAAACAATTATTTGAGTAAATTAAAAATACAAACAGGATAATTATTAAAAAATACACGAAATTTTAAATGGTATTCACTTGGGGAAAAATAAATGTTAAGAACTACGTTGCTACAGAACCCATAAAAAAAATGCAAAAGCAGTAGAGAAAAAATTAATCTGTCGCAATATAAAATCATATCCAATTTTATATCCTTTAATATCATATTTGATCCGTAAAATGGCAGATCAAATATTGGGGATTTAAAGGATATAACTTGATCCGAAAAATGGCAGATCAAAATAGATTTAGCAATATATTTGGGGATTTAGAAGGATCTAAATTGATCCAAAAATTGCAGATCAAATTATACTCAACAATATATTTAGGAATAAAGTCTAGGGTCCGCCAAATAACTTTTTTTTTGAAATGCTATAAAAAAACTACTGAATATTTTCTCAAATTTCTTTTTTTATTTGAAAGCACAATAATGGAAAATAATTTCATTCAAATGGCTGCCTCGGCTGGCCAAGCAGTAGCCTACACGATCGGTCAAATTTTTAAGCACATTATCGATTGTGTGCAGCTGTATTTCCAACGGTGTCAAATCGCAGTTCCGAACGAGATCAGCTCTGCGGCTGATCATGCGATCTTCAAAAACAGGGCGCAAAACATCGAGTGTAGCTTCGGCTGTGTGGCACGTAGCGCCGTCTTCAATTTTTGTGAACAAAAAATCGTTCAACATGGCCCGATAACGATCGCCATTGACTGTAACGGCCACTCCTTGCTCATTTTTGAAGAAAAAATGGCCCAATTATGCCTCTGGAGCAAAATCCGCACCAAACAGTGACTCGTTTTGGGTGCATCGGCTTTTTAATATATGCGTGCGGGTTTTCTGTGCCCCAAATGCGACAAGTTTGCTTGTTTACATGCCCGCCAAGATTAAAATGAGCTTCATCTGAAAAGATGACATTGAAAAGATGACATTCTGCAACATTACCATGATTTTCAAAGTAATGTCGCAATATTTCCCAGCGTTGTTCAAGCGTATACACAACCATATTCGTTTAGCGGAAGGATAAAACTAATTATATGTCAAATCAGACATGAGCTAAGTATTACCATTCACGAAATAAGCACTAGTTGAAAACAAAAGTTAGATGGCGGACTCTATAATATCCAAATTTATCCGAAAAATGTCAGATCGAATTGTATCAGATTAGATCTAACAAAAAACGTATAAAAAAAATTAAATTAAAAAATAAATAAATTACCACGATTTGAACTCGGTCTGAAATAATTATATTTAAAGCAAAAAAAAAAAAAAAATGCATATAAATTTTCACCACTTATATCCTATCAAAAATTTCTAGTTCTTGTTGTCGCGAAATGGTGTTAAATTTAAAACTTTTGTAAAAAATATTAATAAAGAAATAAAAATTAATTAAAAGCACAAAAAAAAAATAATCTTCCTGGCTGGAATTCGAAACCTTTGACATGGGGCCACATATAATTATATGAAATTATATATTTTATCATATTTAAAAATACTCTAGATGTGGAACTATACAGGTGGCGCAAAAGTAATCCTCCTATCAGAAAATGATAAAAACTTTGCGATTGGCCCCTAATGTCAGTTCTGTTTTGACATTTGTGTAGTAAACACATGCGAAATACACGTTAATAAACAATGTTACGCTACACTGCTCCAGAACGCGGAATATTGGTGACTATTTATTTAACCAATAATGAAGATGATTTTTCATCAAAAATAATCATGAGTGATGAGGCCCATTTCCATCTTAGCGGGTACGTAAATAAGCAAAATTTACGCTTCTGGGGCACTAAAAATCCGCGTGTAACCCACGAAGAGCCATTACACCCGCTCAAAGTCACTGTATGGTGTGCTGTTTTCGCTGGAGGTGTCATCGGACCTTTTTTTTCGAATACGTCACGGGTCAAACGGTTACTGCTAATGGTGAGCGCTACAGAGCAATGATCAACGAGTTCTTTTTGCCGCAACTTGATGAATTGGGATTGGAAAACATGTGGTTCCAACAGGACGGTGCAACGCCACACACTGCACGTGCCTCAACCGATATGCTGAGGGATGCATTTCCCGGGCGCCTAATCTCCCATTTTGGCGGTTTGCACTGGCCAGCAAGATCGCCTGATTTGACCGCTCCAGACTTCTTTATGTGGGGCTTTTTGAAGTCGCGGGTTTATGTCAACAAGCCTCAGACTCTTGCAACTCTTAAAGGCAATATCCGTCAAGAATGTGAGGACCTATCGCCGGAAGTTTTGGCCAAAGTGATGGAAAATGCCATAAAAAGAGCTCAAATGACAATCAACTGTGGCGGCGGCCATTTACATGACATCATATTCTCGACTTGATGTAAAAAAAAATTAAAAGACCAAATAAAAATAATCCACAAGAAGAATCAAAGTTTTTCATTTTTTTTTAAATTACAGCCAAAAAACATCGGAAGGTTATTTTTGCGCCACCCTGTATATAACACTATCTTAAATTTGTTTGCACCATAACAAAAAATATTTCTTTTATTGGACAATATATTGAATTATACACAATTATATCTCAAATATTAGATATTATATATAATTATATATGGTTCTGTATAAGCCATATATAAATATATATGGTTCTATATAAGTCATATATAGATATATACAGTCCCGTGTATCCCATATATAATTATTTATATATTGTTATATACAATTTTATATGATCATATACAGCCCCATGTATGATCATGTATGCTAATATATATTTCGATTTTTTGATGGGTAAATAAAAAAAAATTAATGTAATATATAATTATATATGCTAATGCATACTTACATATGTATTTATGATAATATATTATTAGATATGGCCACATATGATTATATCTAAACATTTTTACTAGGGGATCTAGATGTACTTCTTTTTTAAGAGAAACTCTAATGATTGTCATGAAAGGGAATTGCTCCCACTTAAACATTTATTCAGTACAGTGTTTTTCACAAAGTAAATGCACTCATAAGTCCGAATGTGAATTTAGAACAAGTTAAAAAAGTTAAAGTTGTTTATGTCTTACACCAGTGTACGACTTGGTTCATATTTCGAAAATCGCATAAAATTTTGGGAAGGAATTTTAATAAACATTAATAATATTTGCAATAAAAAGTGGGTCTGTGTTGAACGTTTTTTGTAGTAACAAACATCAGCATAAAGTTAATAAAAAAGGTAACACAGGTTGGTTGAAAAGTTCCTGCGCTCACCAAGAGATGTCACTGCTAGCTCCAAAATTTTTTTTTCTCAAGTTGGTATAACTGTCCTGAGAACACATGCAAAGTTGCAAGTCATTCTGTCAATTCTTTCTTTTTTAATATAGAAAAAATTGAATATCGTGCAGTCATTAGATTCTTTGTTTTGAAGGGTTTAAAAGTAAAGGAAATTTATGAACAATTGTTAGAAGTGTATAAGGAGTCCTCACCTTCAAAACGCACCGTTGAATTTTGGGCTGGAGAATTTAAACGTGGTCGTACCCGCCTTGAAGACGATCAACGCGAAGTACGACCAAAAACTGCAACCACAGCAGAAATCATTGAGCAGGTACATAATATGGTTAGTGAAGATCCAAGTTTGACTAAGCGTGAAATTGCTAATGCCATAGGCATCTCAGACAAACGAGTACTCCATATTTTACATGAAGAATTACGTATGAAAAAACTGTTTGGAAAGTTAGTGCCGCACACATTAACAATTCAACAAAAACTGGATCGAAAACAAATTTCTCTGCGTAATTTGGAGCGTTTTAAGCCGAATAAAACCGACTTCTTGCGTCGTTTTATAACTATGGATGAGACTTGGATCTACCACCATGATCCTAAATTGAAACAAGAACGTTTACAGTGGACTGAAGCTGGTTGTTCAGCTCCAAAGCAGGTGAAGTCACAACGATCAGCAAAGAAGGTTATGGCATCAGTTTTTTGGGATGCAAAAGAAATTTTGTTGATTGATTATCTTCAGAAAGGTAAAACAATCAACTCTGAATATTATTGCAGCATTTTGGATCAGCTGGATGAAAAAATTCGTGAGAAAAGACCTGGTTTAAAGAAGAAAAAAAATCATTTTTCATCAAGACAATGTACCTGCTCACAAAAGTGTTTTGACGATGGCTAAATTCAAAGAATTAAAGTACGAATTGCTTGAACATCCATCGTATTCACCAGATTTGAAAAATCAATATAATTTTCATAATATTTTGTAACTTTTCGATCTTCAAAACGCTGTAAAAAATTAACCCGGAGGAACTAAGTCACATTCGGACCCGGATCTTTTAGCCCGGAATAAACTACAGCTTGATGAATAAAACCAAATAGGTCCTGTTGCAAAAATTGCTAAAATTCGCTTTGATTTGGTAATTTATATTGATGAAACTGTTTCATAAATCGTGAATCATCAATTCTCATCATTATTATGAAATTTTCATAATTATAATGAAGTGTTTCATAAAAAATTATGAAAATTATTTTAGAAATTTTATAAAAAAAAATATAATTTTTTTTATAAAAAAAGACCTTTACAAATTGCAATATTTATTTCGGTTGCAAACCACTGTTGTTTGTAATTCTCATTAAGTTTACATTTTTATTTAATTAAATAAATACAAAATAAATTAAAAAACTTCATCTTATTCAAATTAAAAAAAACTTCTTTATAAGTATGAAGGAACTACTTCATAAATATGTTTTGAAACTTCTTCATAAATAAAGGAAGAGTATTCAAATAAATATTAATTAATATTTTTTTAAAAATTCTTCGTCATATTTAAAAAAGATTTTAAGGCTTTCAGAAAATATATTCATTACAATACAATTCATAATTCTTCATAACATTATAATACTGGAAAATGCTTTTTTCACATTTTTGTGCACTTATTTACATCAGTTTTTCAGACGAAAAGTAAAATTTTGAACTCATATCTCGTAAACCATCCACAAAGATCTCTTTTTTTTAACTTTATTTCCATCAAAATAAAAAAATTATTAATTTTTCAGCTGTATTTTGCATCGAAAATTCAAGAAAAATATAACAAAAGTCAGAAAAACATGAATTAATTAATATCCACTGAAGTTGATGCTCTCGGTGAAGCTTGTGAAGTTGATGCTCTTGATTTTTTCGTTGGTGATTCAGGTCCATAATCTGAATCATCATCAGATCTTGATAGCACATTCAATGGCATACCTGTTTTGGTGTGTCCTTCAAATCTATCATCCTCTGCGACTTCGGTGTCTGCATCTTTATATGCACATGCAACAAAAAAATTTCACATATTTGACAAACTAAAATCTTGAATTTTCGAGTAAAATATAGCTGGAAAATGTGAAAAAAGCATTTTCCAATATTACAATGTTTTGAAGAATTATGAATTGTATTACAAGGAATATTTTTTCTGAAGATTACTTCACTGGATTTCCTACAGTTTGGCAGCTATTGACCAAAAATTGTGAAAAAGATATAAAAAATAAAATTTATAAACATTTAAGCAATTTTGAGGCACTTGATGCAATTTTTTCGGGTTAGTTTGTTTTGCACTTTTTTTTTCTCCTAGTCTATATCTACAATTGTGCCGAAAACAGAAAAACAAAATCCCTATTGGTTTCCGAGTTATAGCCGCGAGAATAATTGCATGTTCTTCGGAAATATTATGTCTTCGCCAACATATACATGAGACCATAAAAAAAGCCTCAAAAGAAGAAGTGTTTTTCTTGGCCCGGAAGTTTTGAAATCTCCATTGTTGCCATAGCTGTGTGGGCGGTTGTTCCGTTCTGCTGGAACCAACAAAAAACTCGCTTTACGTCTATGTCTAGTGGTCAGACAATCATTATATAAAATAATCACTTTAAGGGAATGTTATGTCCCCTGAAAAGCAAAGTTTACTTGGTTACATAACGACGCGCACATGGTGCAGGATGACAAGGAGAAAAAACGGCGAAATGCACTCTGCGTTAAAGGAGTGTAATATTGATCATTTTTCGCGAAAGTCAAAAATGGTAAATATTACTTTGAGGCAAAAAATCTAACCGTTTAAAAGCAATAGATTTGTTATGTCTATTATATTTTGCTCTAAAAGAAATGAGACAAGACGGGGTACTCTATTAAGGTAAACTTTCCCATAAGAGCGTTAAGTTTATAACACTAACGAGAAAATTTATAAATAAAAAATCCGCATACACTGTACTTGAACATGAAGGTTTTTTTTTTAATGAAAAACTTTTTGTGTTTTCATCATTTTAATAAATAAATTTCCACAGATTTTTTTCTCGTTAAAATCTAAAACTATTTTTGTATGCAAAAGAAGAAAGTGCAGTAGAGCTCTTAAGTGACTGGTAATTTGAAAAAAAAAAATATTCATAAACAAAAATATAATAAGTAAAAATTTGTTTATTTTATTATTTTGTTTTATCTCCTAAACAAAAATGAAAGGCGTCTAATACATGTGTCCCATATATTTTATAATAAATTTTTGAAAAAAACTGATAAAAAAAACACACAAAAAATAAATCTTGAATAATAAAAACACAAGAAAATAATTTCTTATTTATAGGGGTCAGTGATTAGTCATTTAAATAGCCCATAATCATTTTTTAAGTGTTGTTTTGATATTTTCGGGAACTATGTTTTTTTATCAGTATTTAAGTGTCAGAATGGGTGGCGTGTTAAATTAACAGTTAGAAACAAAAAAAAAATTTCTAATAAATTTAAATCACAAAAACATTTTTTGAAAAATATAAAGAATTTTTTTTTTTTCAACGAAAGATTAAAAAATTTCAAATATTAATGCTCTCATAAAAGTGTGATAGTTACTGCAAGTGACAATTGCTTGTGTACTACACAAGTAGCCTCGCCATGTTGTTGGTTTGAACAGTAATTACAGTTGTATTTTTATGGAAAAATATAAAACAATAATTATCAGTGCTCTTAAAAAACAACTAACGAAAAGTACTGTATTATGCATTGTAACAGATGTTTAAAGTAGTTACTTTTAATATTATAAATATTTTAATTTTACAGTAAGTAGTTAATTTTTATTGCATACACAGTTATTAAAAAAATGATTGATTTTTTTTAAAGTTTTTTGTTTAGTTTATATTTTTATTACTGATGGTCCGTAACAGTTTGACCAGCAGTTAAATTATATTGAAACTTCAACAAATGCGTTAGTGAAAGTTCCAATTAGAAGCTAACGGGATATTGTGTTAATGGGCCCAAGTTACGAGGCCGGATCAATAAGTCCGTGACTTTTCGAACTTCCTTCGTACTTACATGAAATGCAACACTGCTCCCATCAAGTACCACCTGTTAATAGACTACTGTCAAATTTTGAGCAAGTTCCGTCATTTACTTTGCGTTTAACAGCTGTTCTAAACGTACAACCTCGTGGATTTTTTTAAAAATGTAAAAAAAAATTTATTTCAAGTGCTCATTAAACATTATTTTTTGCGAAAAAAAACCGTCAGTCAAACCAAGGAAAGCTTAATAAACACTATGGAGACTCTGCACCATCGATTTTAATGGTAAGCAAGTGTTTTGCCGACTTACGTTGTGGCCTTACAAGCATGGAAGATGCCGAACGTTCTGGACGCCCAGTTGAGGTCTCTACACCCAAAAAAATTTTAAAAATTCACGATATGGTGTTGGCCGTTTGGAGATTGAATGTACGATAGATTGTAGAAGACATATGCATCTCACATGGCTCAGTGGTTTCAATTTGAACGATCCCTTTGGTGTGAGCAAGCTTTCTGCCGTGTTTGCTCACAATCGACCACCAACGGAATTGTGTGACAGCTTAGTGTCCATGTCAAAAATCCATGAAGTAGACTACGAAGTGCCCCCTCATTCGCCTTATTCTCCGGATTCAGCCTCCAGTGACTGTTTTCTATTTCCAAACCAAAAGAAATGGCTCGGTGGAAAGAGATTTAGCTCCAACGTTCAAATTATTGATCAAACAAATGCCTATTTTATGAACCTCGAAAAATCCTATTTTTTGTAAGAGATACAAAAATTGGAGAAACGCTGGACTAAGTGAAAGGTAAAAGGGCTAAGTAAAAGGACTAAGTAAAAGGAGATTATGTTGAAAAAGAATTTTTTTTTTGAAAAAAAATCTGTGTTTTATTCAAAAAGTCATGGACTTATTGGCCCACCCTCGTAGCAAATATAAATCAGTAAATTTTATTGTATCTTTAGAACATGCGAACGGTTTGAAATTTTGACTTTAAAAAGGATGACGAAATTGCACATTTTTTTTGTAAGCTAAAGAAAAAAATTGTTTTTTAATTAAAATACCCAAAAAAAATTAACTGCAGAAAACAGTGATTTTTATTAACTTTTGTCAGTTGTTTCTAAATTTTTGTCGTACAAATTTGTCTATTACTGTTACAACATTGTTATTTGTTAGATGTTTTTTAACAGTTAAGAAAAACTAT
Source organism: Eustalomyia histrio (assembly GCA_949748255.1). Classification (NCBI taxonomy): domain Eukaryota; kingdom Metazoa; phylum Arthropoda; class Insecta; order Diptera; family Anthomyiidae; genus Eustalomyia; species Eustalomyia histrio. Next base: position 43,412,682 of record OX456526.1, on the reverse strand, counting down.
TTTTTTTACTTAATTCAGGGTGGGCAAGTAGCATCGTATATCAGTTTGAATTTGAAATTCGTTAAGTAGACACGTGAGAATAAATCGCTATACACCTCAAGAACTAGCGATAATTGTGACAATGTTTTGTGCAATTATTTCTTAGTGGTGTTAAAGCTTAGTTAAGACTCGATTTTATCTCAGCTTTGGGAGAAGATAATTTGTAAAACACCATTAAGTACATCCTCCGAAAGTCACCGTGTAGGTGTGCTACTTTGGAAAATGTAATTGGAGCTTATTTTTTCGGAAAAGCCGATTGTAACGCCATTACGGCGAACGGCGACCGCTATAGAGCCATGCTAACTGCGTTTTTCTTACCTCAAGATAAATATTTGGATTTGATGGACATGTTTTTCCAACAGGACGGGGCTACTTGCCATACTGCGACAAAATGCGTATTTTGAAAGATTATCGAAATCTTGTGTTTCGGGATGAGGCTCCTTTCTATCTTAAGCAATAAGAAAAATTCTCGGTTTTGGTCGACACGCATAATTCATGTAGCACCATTATATTCTTCCAAAGTGTTTTTTAAAGGAGCAGATGGTAACGCTATTATGGTGATCTGCGACCGCTATGTAGCCATGCTGGCTGAATTTTGAAGAATATGTGGTTCAAGCAGGAAGGCTCCATTTTTCATACTGCCCGTGAACAATGCATATTTTTTGAAGGATGACTTTCCAGCGTGTGTAATCTCGCGTTTCGGTGATTTGGCTTGGCCAGCCAGATCTCTCGATTTGACTGTCCAGGACTTTTTCTTTTGGGGATACTTGGAGTCGTTGGTGTACGCGAACAAGCACCGCACCAGAGTTAAAAAACAACATTCGGGCCAAAAATGGCAACGCTACACGACAAATGCTGCTCTACACGACAAATGCTGCGCTACACGACAAATGCTGCGTCATGCAAAATGTAATCAAACGAGCCCAAATTGACATTAATGCCGACGGTGGCCATTTGTCGCATATAATTTTCCACAATTTATTGAAACCCCGGTAGACTAGTTGGTAACGTGCTAGCTTATCAGTGCGGGGGTCGTGGATTCGATTCCCACCAGAGGCTCTGGTCTGTTTTCGCTGCAACGAGCCAAAAGCCTTTGTTGCTAGTGCTCGTTTAGGGAATTAAGATATACTTTGTAATTATATGTTTAATTAAATTTATAAGTGTAAGTAAACAAAATCAGTTAAAAGCCAAATGAATTTTTTCACTTTAAACAAAAGTTATAGCGAATGAAAATCAAATGATGATTTTTGCCCCACCCTGTAACTTTTGCTTTAACTCTCATTTTCAGTAGATTCTACCGACAAACTATTTTGAAAGTGTGAATTTAAATGAAAACAGGCTCGCTGAAATTAGTAAACAGTTTTAACTTAATCTGTAAATGGACAATAACTGTTAAAAATAGTTTATTTATATTAAATTTCAAAAGAAAGTTTAATCTTACGTAAATTTTGTTAATTGTAAGATTGTAAGTTGACAATTTTAATTAAGTTAACATTATCAACTTGCCAAGAAAACAATTTCAGTGCCACCTTGATGAATGCAGCTATTCGGTTATAGCAACAACGAAAAGTTACAATATTTATTGGGTGTATAACTTAAAAATGAGGGATTCTTCACAACAGATGAATCCTTTACAAATTGTCTGTGTCTTTAATAACTAATATAATATTTTGTGAAGTAAACATCTATCATTTATTCTCACAGGCTGAATTTTTAAAATGTAGATTATCTTTAAACTCAGTTTATCGCCGTTTATAACTGGAATACTGCTCTTGAAATTTGGTTTATTTTGTTTTATTTTAATGGAAGACCATAATTCGGGTGGGTGTTCGGTTTAACTAAACCAAGTTTAACTTACATCCCAAAAACTCAGTCTTAGTCATTGAACGAATGAGAGTAAACTACAAAGTTTTTTGGCTTCGAAATTGGCGAATTTTGTGCCAACAAAGCATCATTTGCGGGAAGTTTTGCTTTACTTCTTCAATTTAAAAAAAGGGCAGCTGAAGTACTGATTTGCTCATCGAAGCTTGTCCTTAATATATTTCATCGATTTCAAAGTGCGAGAGATAATTTGTGTGGTTCAAAAGTGGTGATTTTGTCACGCAAGACAAAGACTGTCTAGGTCAGCCAAAAAAAACTTCAAAGATGATACATTGGAGGCATTACTCGATGATGCTTAATATCAAACTCAAGAAAAACTTGCAAAATTATTGGGATTCTCAAGCAGCAATTTGAAAAAGTTTGCAAGCAGCAGGTTTCATCCAAAAGTACGGAAATTGGGTACCTAACGAGTTGAAGACGAGAGATGTTCAAAGACTATTTTGCATGTTTAAAATGCTGCTTGAATGCCAAAAAAAAAAAAAGTTATTTTTGCATCGAATCGATTAATTACGGCAACCGGAAGCCCAAGAAGCCCGGCCAACCAGCCAAGTCAACACCAAAGCCGAATGTCCATGCGACAATGTTATACTCTGCATTTGGTGGGGACCAAATAAGCTGCTGAAATCGGACCAGACGATCAGGGGGAACCTGTACCGAACAGAACTGATTCCAAGCGAGCATTAGCCGAAAAACGCCCGGCGACATGTTGCAAGACCGATTAAAAACTATTTAGAAAATAGTGGTTGAAACGTTTTACCTCATCCGCCTTATAGTCCAGACCTTGCTGCGTCGGACTTTTGTAACTGCCTCGATTTCTATCAGCTGCGTTAAGCGTAATCAAACTGTACGTTGAAATAAAAAAACTTAATTAATTGTTGTTAATTCCATACATTGTAGAAAGTATTTCATAAATTCCCATTGTCGTCTACATACGGCCACCCAAACACTTAGTACTCAATCATTTAGTTACCAAAATGAATTTAATACAAATGTTAATTAATCATCATTATTTAGATGTTTATCTAAATCAACAAGAAGGTTAAAGAGATACACTTAAACTATTGTTTACTCTCACTCACAACTGATAGCGTTATATAAACAAAACAATATTTTTCCAACGGAATGTAAGTATTACCTAATTTATGACATTAACCAGTATGAAAGTACAGCTAAACCTAAATTTACACCATAATTAAGTTCCACATAGAATGGAAAGTGAAATTTTTTGTTTACAAAATAATAATAATTGTAATTTTTACACTCTTATATTTTAAAATATGAAATATTAACATGTTAACAGATAACATAAATTTAAATTTAACTCTAAAACAAAAAATTCAACTAGAATGTACGGCTGCATTTTACAGTTTTCACAGACAAAGAGTTTGTATTGTTTGATCATTTCAATTAAAATTTTGTCATATTAACAACTTAATTTTTTTTTCAAATTTGTAAATACAATTAATTTGTTTGTGAATATAACAAAATGCTGTGTTTAAATAGTGGAATACACATTTTTTTCTCGCATAAAAAAACTTGTAAAGTGAAATCATGTAATTCAAAGTATAGATGTATTTACATAAATGTTTTTATTTTACATAGACAAACATACGTAAATGTGGTATGTACAAGGTGGCGCAAAAGTAATCCTCCTATCAGAAAATGATAAAAATTTTGCGGTTGGCCCCTAATGTCAGTTCTGTTTTGACATTTGTGAGTAAACACATGCGAAATACACGTTAATGAACAATGTTACGCTACACTGCTCCAGAACGCGGAATATTGGTGACTATTTATTTGAGCGATAATGAAGATGATTTTTCATCAAAAATAATCATGATTGATGAGGCCCATTTCCATCTTAGCGGGTAGGTAAATAAGCAAAATTTACGCTTCTGGGGCACTGAAAATCTGCGTGTAACCCACGAAGAGCCATTACACTCGCTCAAAGTTACTGTATGGTGTGCTGTTTTCGCTGGAGGAGTCATCGGTCCTTTTTTCTTCGAAGACGTCGCGGGCCAAACGGTTACTGTGAATGGTGAGCGTTACAGAGCAATGATCAATGAGTTCTTTTTGCCGCAACTTGATGAATTGGGATTGGAAAATATGTGGTTCCAACAGGACGGTGCAACGCCACACACTGCACGTGCCACAACCGATATGCCGAAGGATGCATTTCCCGGGCGCCTAATCTCCCGTTTTGGCGATTTGCACTGGCCAGCAAGATCGCCTGATTTGACCGCTCCAGACTTCTTTTTGTGGGGCTTTTTGAAGTCGCGGGTTTATTTCAACCCCGCAGCTCTTAAAGACAATATCCGTCAAGAATGTGAGGACCTATCGCCGGAAGTTTTGTCCAAAGTGATGGAAAATGACATAAAAAGGGCTCAAATGACAATCAACTGTGGCGGCGGCCATTTACATGACATCATATTCTCGACTTGATGTAAAAAAAATTAAAAGACCAAATAAAAATAATGCACAAGAAGAATCAAAGTTTTTCATTTTTTTTTAAATTACAGCCAAAAAACATTGGAAGGTTATTTTTGCGCCACCCTGTAAAATATACTTGTGTACTTGTGTAGTTAATATTTTGCAACTCATGCAAACTTATGGCCGGCGCTTACTGATGATGTTTTGCTGCTTTGTATATTTAAGAAAATATTTTTATTTCTTTTTTTTTGTTGTTGTTGTCTTATCTTTTAATACTATTAGAGAATTGTATCTTTAACAAACTAATAAACTATATAATATGTTTATGAAATATTAGTCTGACTTGTGAATGTTTACAGCCGTTTTCATCAGGTACTTTAAATTATTTATTTATTTAACTTAATCTAAATTTAAAGATTACACTGGACTTTAAATTGGGATATTACAATGAAAGGGAAAGTGAAAATGTTTAAGGTTTTTGTGACGAGAGCTTAACAACTTTACTTTAAAGGAATCACAATATCACTAAATTTAACTAAAATCTTACATTACTCCCAGAGTAAAACATGGTTGCATTATTATCACTGCTACTAAATTATGTTCACTTCATTCAAAGAAATCGATTTAGAATCACATTTTGAGTCGATTTAGGAATATCCTTCTGTCTGTCTGTGCTTTTAGGACTAAATAAAAGTTATTCTGAATATTTTTTAATATTTGTTTTTTGGAATCATTTAAAAAAAAAAAAAGAAATGAACTAAAAATTAATCCGAAAAATTTCTTTAAAATAGTTTAAAAATTTTCCTCAATTTAAGTCAAATTTTATCAAAACTTAGAATAATTAAAAATAATAAAAATTCCTATATTTGGGTGAAACCGAAATAGTTTATATCTTTCCTAAGTAATATTTCTTGATTTTAGGAAAAAAAAAAAACAAGTATATTAAATAAAAATTGGACAATATTTAAGAAAAACATCTTAGTTTTAAGAAATTTGCATACTCAAATGTAATAAAATTATGTTTAGTTAAAAAAAAAATAGTTAGAAAATAATTTTTACTCCCATTTAGCTCAAAAAATGTGTACTTGAATTTAATATGTGTTCAATTTTTTCGCGAGTAGTAAAATTAACTAAATTTTAGAAAACCATTTATAAATTCAGTTTTTAAGCCTAGCACTTTCTAATTTTTAAGAATTGTTTTCTAAAAATTAATTCAGGCAATTAAAAACCAAAACTAATAAATTGTTTCCTATGTAATAATAAAAATTTATTTGATTTTAGAAACTGATAAACTATGGAAAATTTTCATGCAACTTAGTTTAGATAAATTTGAGAAATTTTCATAATAAGTCTGTTCCCGTACATTACCGCGTGTTCCCAAACTTACCCAAATTTACCCAAAAGCGTTCCCGTACTCGAAAATTGGGTAAATGAGAGCTTTTATGACAGTGTATTAGCGTTTCTCTTTTTACCGAAAGTTACCCAGACTTTTTCTTTGGGTAAATTGTCAAAAGAACAGTTGATAAACAAAAACAGCTGTTTTATAATTGTAAAAAATAAAACTAATGAACTTCAGCGATGCTAATTTAGCCCTTTTCGTGTTACAATAAGCGGTTTTTTACTTTCTAAAAACTGCAAATATTTTCTATTTATAAAAAAGCGACGGTACCTTTTAATTTTTCTTACCGCTTTTTTTTTTGAAAATTGTAACCCCCCTCTTTTATATTGGCACGAAATCTCGAGATTTTTATATACACCACTTTGAAAAAAACAATGAAAAAAAAGCTCATAGACATTAAATTATGAGAAAAATATATTTATAAGAAATAACTATGTGTATTTTTTCAAAGAGGAAAATTTCAAAATCTCGAAATTTCGTGCCACTGTAAACGGCGGGCAATTTTAATATATTTTTTTGAGTCTTGTTTCAATTTTCGCATTTCTCCATTAGCGCGTTTTCACTTGTCGTGTTACACTTATTGCACCTAAAAATTAGGCATTACTGATGCATTTTGACATGTTTTTTTGGGCTAGAAAAGTGTTTTTTTGCGTTCTCGTACTTTTGGGTAATTTTGTCATTTTATGAGAATATTTTTTGCTTACTCTCATTTTACCGAACTTTACCCAGAAAGTAAGGGAACGCAGCTAATATATAATTATTATTTTTTTTCAAGTAAAACTTTTTTAATTTTTGGGAAATAATAATCTTAGGTATAGGATTTTTAACACGTTTAACTTATTTTTAATATTTTTTTTCAAACAAATAAAAAATAAAAAAAAAACAAAACTAAAACAAAAACAAAATAAACTAATTAATTTTCCTAATTTTAAAGAAAAAATATTATTTCACCAAACAAATGCAAGTATCCATTAAAAAAAATTATCGTGCATGATTGTAACGTGAGTTCACCATGAGTCAAAAATCGCCCAAGTGCCCATATCTAATCTTAACAGTCTTAAATATTGAACTTAAAATAGCTTAAAATATATTTTAAAATTTTGTTAGCAAAAGATAAAAAATTTCGAATTTGCCTTTTATGTAATAATTTTGTTTGCTGACTACAATACAAAATATCGCAAGCACATTTTATACATTACGGCATAATGGCTTTCCTATAATTGACGTAGCGCTTAGTAAACTTAATATTTATCGAAAGAACTAAAACTATTTTTTTTTTTCAGTTAATAATAAAAAAAGTAAAAATTTGTATATGCGAATTAAAGTTTAATCTAAAAATGCCATAAAATAAACTAATGACATTTTTTGATTTTCCAATAATAACAAGAAATTTAACTGTGATATTTTGTATTTTTGCAACAATTTCTTTAAACTAGTTGATTTAAGAAGACAAAGGGACACCCAGTGTTCGTCAGCGATAGATGCCGTGTATCACTTAGGGCATCCCTTTTTGTAGTTCTTTCAAGCAGAACCGTTAATTAACTACGAAGAGGATCTGACTGTTACAATTTATTACGTTTCAGGATATCCTGCAGTACGTTTTTTTTTTTAATTTGTTTATCTTTTTGCTAATGGAATTTAATTTAGATTTGAAATACATGAATTTAGTATAATTCAATTTAATTTTAAGACAAAATGTATAGCAAAAAGCTTGTTAAGAGCAGTGTCCTCACAAAGTGGAAAAATACTTACACAGTAAGTGTAAAGGACTTTAAAATATATGGTGGTAAAATATATAACCTTTATCATAGAAACAGTTGCATATTTATTGGAAAGATTTTATCAAATTTAAGGATAATTTTGACTTAAAAAAAGTGATATATAACTTGATTTTAGAAAATATTTTCTTATTTTTAGGGAGTTTTGTTCTAGCTTTTCTTAAAAAAATAATATTTAATGAATTTAAAATACAATTTTCCTTTAAACTATGGAAACATTTCCTTACTAACAGTGAAATTTTAGATGATGTATAAACTAATTAGGAGGAAATTTTACTTTTTTCTAATAAAAATTGAATTCTCAATTGTAAAATTTTTCTATAATTTAGAAAATTTGAATAAATTTTAAGCAAAATTTATTTCTAAATTTTATTAAATATTGGTAAAAAGTATCTTTGGCGCCGTTTTTATTTAATTTTTCCTCAAAATAAGTTAATTTTTCTAAACTCTATTTAAATTTTTGGGTCTATGAAATTAATTGACTATGACTTTGTAATTCAACAAAATTTTTAATTAGAGGAATTTAAGAGATGTTTTTGTATATAATAGACCCATTAGCAAAAAATACACGCAGAGAAAAAAGATGGTGGGGGCAATCATATTCAAATAACATCATATATTTTTTGGATTATGATTGTGCCAACCATAGTCATACTATAATATATCTATCATATTATGATAATAATATTATCATAATTTTACCATAATATGGTCCCTACATTTATATTATGATTCGAAACTATGAAAAAGTTCTTTAAATTTAATAATATATCTTTAAGAAATGTTTTTCCCAAAGAAAAAGTTTGATATTAAGGACTTCTTCAAGAAACTTTTTTGATTCTATAGACTTTTTTAAAGAAAAATACTGCCACAAAATGTTTAAAGTTTAAGGACTTTTTAAATAAAAATAAACATATACATATTCTCTAGATTTTTTCTAAAAGAGAAATTCTTTCGTTCTAAGGACATTTCTAAGAATTTTTGGTTAGTCCTTAGAGCCTTTTCTTATACAAAAAGTCCTTTGAATCTAAGAATATTTTATTCGAAGAAAGGCATTAGGATCTAAATTTCTTTAAGAATAGGTGAATTTTTATCTAAGAGACAGTTTGCAGCATTTGAAAATTGTTCTTTAATGAAAAGTCCACAGAATATAAAAATATTTCTACCAGAAAAATTTCAAAAAATCTAGTATTTTGTATTAGAAAACTTTTCGTATAAAACAACTCTTGGGTTCTACAGAATTTTTCTTATGAAAAATTATTTTATTTATATTTTATTTTATTTATATTCTAAGAAATCAATTACCGTATAATACACATATTTATTTTTAATAAATTTATTATTAGGTATGTTTTTTTGAATTTCATATAAATATTTCATACAAATTTAAGAAGATATAGACTTGCTAAGCTACTTAAAAATTAAGAATGTGTAAAAATGCTGCCAAATCTTAGAAATTATTGTCTTTTCTCTTTTAAAAGTAAACAAAAATATTTGTCATAAAAATATTTGAAATTTTTGTATTTGACAAAACATTAAAAACAACAAAAACTAACAAATGAATTAGTCAAACAATATCATTGCTCTATTTCGCCAAATGTTCAAATTGTATTTATTTAAAAAAATAAAAAAAGTCAGGTAAGTAGGGATAGACTTTTTCTTTACAAGTAGTTGTAGATATAAAATTCGAAAAGACAAACCTATTGTTTTTATTGAAAAGAATTAAAAAATGTAAAACCCTTTTATAGAATCTTTTTAACAAAGAATGTTTTCGACAATGAATTGATTAGTGTAAATTATAATGTTATTTTGTTAAGGCATTTTCGAAACTAAAACGCCCCAGGTAAAAATGATCATATATTATTAATTTTACATGGGTGCCTGATACAATTTTGTTTATGAAAATAAGAAATATGACCGATAAATTTCCAAGTCATGTGATGGTAGCGACCATAATGATTATTAATAACCTATTTATTAACCAATAACTTGATTCTAACAACCATACCCGAATGCAGCAAGCATAATATATTAGCAGTGATCATGTTGCAACCATGTTTTTTCTCCGTGTGTATTATCACAGAAGCAGTTATGTACTAGTTTATTTAAACCAGACAACTAGTATGACTTCTACCGCCTCTCCATACAAACAAATGTAGAATTTAACATTAAAATGTTATAGGAATGGGGGCAATTGTCCCAAAACTACGACTTTAGAACTAGTTGTGCAACTAGTTTAAAAATTACAAATTACAAGGATGATAAAGCGCAGATTCAATATTTTCCTTTTATTAAGACAATTAGATCCATTTACTAAATGATATTTAAATTATTTTGTGCTTATGATTTCTAATTATAATAAAAATCAAATCTTAACAAAACACATAAATATAAAAGTGAATTTTGAGAGCTTTCTCTTGATATTGTAGTTCTTATGAAACTAATACACAACTAGATCAAAATTATTATTTTAGGAAAAAAACATGTAACCCAACTGTTACTAATTAGGCATTTACAAAACTAGTCTTGGAGGGACTTTTTGGCACCAGCCAGTACTGGTACCATTTATATTTTTGTACATTTTTTAACACGTTCGGCTATTTACTACTGGGTAACTTTTGATTAGCATCTTAAAGAATGTACTCTTAAAAACTCTGATTTTAAGGATTTTTATTGTTTCACTTTTTAATACGAGTACGAATACTTTTTCTTACATATATATTTATATGTATAAGTAATACATAGTAGACCAGTATTACTGTTATCACTTGTTTCTATAGAAAAAAAAAAAAAAACTCAGTTGTACTCGTATGTTAATGTACGAGTTTTTTTTTTGTATATTAAATTCTTATCTTTAATAAAAATATTTTTTTTTATTATTTTTTTGTTTTATTCATTTTAATAATAAAATAATAACAACAACGAAAAACTATAAACTTGTTAATTTCTGTAGTTTTATAGAACAAAAAACTCTACCAAACAAAGGGGTTTTTAAAATTGTTCAAGATATATAAATTTTTATTGTACAATTTCTTTTTACTTTCTTTTTAAATTCTTACTAAAAACTAATTTTTAAAATTTTTTTTATTAAACAAATTTCCTAAACCAAAAATGATACATGTTTAAGCATTAAAAATTTAAGCAAATAATTCTCATAATATAAAAGGTACCCAGCAAAAAAATGGTAGTCATTCTGTGACTATAACTTCTTTCATTGCTTCCTAAACTTCAGTTGACATTCTTTTATGATTTTTTTGGTGCCATTCTAAGGCACTTCCAATATAATTCATGTGTTCATATTTCAAATGCAGTGATTTTGATATAAACCCGATGCATATCTTAAAAAATAACTCTTCATTACTTCTAAAGAATAAGTTATAGTATAGAGTATATTTTTTGAATCTAAAGCATTTATTCAAATTGAAAAAAATAGTTCTGATGAAATTTTTTAATTTTTTTATTAAATCATTTTTTATATTTTAGTTAAAATTTCATGAGGGTTAGAATTTACGCAGTTTTGCAATTTTTATAAAAGTTTTGAAATATCAAGAAAAACTGTTTTTTTTTTTTGTTAACTTTAATTGAAACTAGGCCTGTCATTTGCATTTTTTCAACCTTAAATATTTTTTGACGACGCAATCTGTGCATTTTTGCATTATGTTAATTATTTAACACTACACCATTTCCAGTTTTAATTCAGAATTTATCAAAATAATTTTAAAATTGTGTAAAAATTATTTCGAATTGCCCAAAAATGTTTTAAAATTGTGCAAAATTATTTAAAATTGTTCAAAAATATTTTAAAATTGTCTAAAAATGTTTCCAAATTGTACAACCAGTTTTTAAATTATCCAAAAATATTTTTAAATTTCTCTAGAAATTCATTCAAATTTTTTAAAAATGTTTCAAAAATGCTTTTTCACTTATGCAGAATTATTTATTTGTTTTAATAAAGAGTATTTGTATATCAATGCATAAATTTCGCTTCTTTAAACTTATTTTTCTGTATTCTTATGAATTAAATTTTCATCAAAGCTTAAATACTACATTTACCACTCATACTACATTTTCCACTCATGCATCAGAATACCTAATCATTGTATTATCATTGCTTCCTTAGAGTAAAGTTTGAGTAATGCTAGTAGCTACATTTTAATACTTCCCTCTATGACACGCTAATGTTAAATTCATCGATGAAACCATTAGAAAAGAAGTGATGCCTTTGCCATAGTAGTGATGCTTTCATTGCTTCTTTGGCAGCTTCATTTTTTGCTGGGTATTTATTAAATGAAATGTTATGAATTTTCTCAGATATCAAATATTAAATTATTTCAATTTACATAGTAACAATGGCACGTAATTATAGTTAAAAAAAAGTATACTTTAGGTGTTCTAAAGTCTACTTTTTTTAAAAGTGTCGTATACTTTAGACCTACTATAGACAAGTAAAGGTATACCTTAATAGTAAAAGTCTGTTATACAATTAAAAATAGCTAAAGTTGGTTTTATCCAATTTAACAATATTTGCAACAGCTGTTTTTCGGCAAGAAAATTTTTGTGAAAAAAATTTTTGAATTGCAAAATATGTTGAAATTGCAAAATTTTGCATTATTTGTATTAATTTAATTAATTTTTTTTATATAAAAATACACTCCATTTTTTTTTATAAAATTTTCCCTTTCCCTAGATTATAACAGGTTTTTAATTTAAAGTCGTTTTTAGAAAAAGTCAACTTTAGTGCGGACTATAATTACGGGCGAATATTTTTGGAGTGCATTAATAATTCTTTATTATTTGAGACATTTCTTTTAAACCAAATCTATGGTTTTAAGCCAAATCTATTACCTAATATTACACTACTATAAGATGTGTTTTTTTCCTTACGTAACTAGAGTATTGTTAACACAATATTTTAATTATTTGGCTAATTCTTTTCAACTACTTTGTCGTTTAGGATATTAACGCTAAATGATACTAACAACATTTCAACATAACAAATGAATTTTTATCTCGTGTTGTATCAAAAGTTAATTGAGATAATAATTGGTTATTTGCTTTAAAACTAAAAAACAAGTAAGAGCGGCTAAATTCGGCTATGCCAAATCTTATATACCCTTCACCATGGTTGGGAAAAAACTGAAGTTTATATATGGACATATATGGAATGGACAGATTTATATACGGACGCCTTTAAGATGAAATTAACCATTTAGTTTGGTGATAAAACTTGGACTCGGGAAGATTTATGGTTCCAGAAAATAGGTATTTAAAAAAAATTTATGTTTTGGGCATAACTTTTTTTGTATCTGAACCGATATTTCCGAGTTTTTCAGCAAATATGTTATACTAAAGATTTTCGATCTTTTGAAATATATGTAAGACGTATCCATAGGTCATATTACAGCTCTAGAATAGTGTTTGTTGTTTGTGTATAAAAGGTGAAGAGGTGAAAGAAAAGAATTTCAACAAATCGTTAAAAGAAATCACTAGAACTGCATGTGTTTTATTTCTACAAAAACGTTTGATTTAGCTGGCAAATTTGCATTTGGGATTTTATTTCGCTTTTTTATTAAAAATATTTTTAATTTCTTTAGCTTAATTTTAAAAATTTGAAGGAAAATAGTTTATAATTTTATTTTTATAAATTATTATAAGTTATGACCTAAAATAGTTGCACTCAAAGGTAAATTATGTATACAATTTTCTTAATATGTGAGAAATAAAATGGTTTAAAAATCTTTTTATAAATTCTTTTAAATCGGAGCAAAAAATAGAAATAAAACCGTTTGTATTTTGTTTGTATCAGAGGGTTTTTATAAAAATTTTGATGTTTTTAGCCTATTTATGGATTATATAATTATTAATATAAAATTTTATTTAAATTAATTATTAAATGTTAAAAAAAAACAAAAAACAAACTAAAAAAAATCTTGAGAAAATAAAAAAAAAAATGTACGAAAAAAAGTGAATTGACCGGGATTCGAACCCGCGACCCTTCCACCTGTGGTGAAGGGTATAAAAACGTTTGTATTTTGTTTGTATCATAGGATTTTTATAAAAATGTTGATGTTTTTAGCCTATTTATGGATTATTTAATTATTAATATAAAATTTTATATAAATTAATTATTAAATGTTAAAAAAAAAACCAAAAATAAAAAAAAAAGTCTTAAGAAAATAATAAAAAAAATGTACAAAAAAAAAGTGAATTGACCTGACCGGGATTCGAACCCGCTGCCTTAGGGAAAAAAAGTATTTGTGACATAGCGTCTAGACAACTGAGCTATTGAAGCTCACACAAAATCATCGTCAATAGAGGTACATATATAAAAGTCTTCGTTCATTAGAGATTTGTTTAGTTTTTATTTAAATGACAAATATTTGTATGTGTGTTGTTTGTGTATAAAAGGTGGAGATGAAAGAAAAGAATTTTAACACATGGATGTGTTTGTTATGCGTAAAATTCTACATACCTATTAAACAAAGGGATTTTACTGGTTTTTTGCTAATATCTCAGCCATTTTTTAACCGATCTGTCTGATTTTAGCAAATAGCAAACAGAAATGGATCACATGTAACAGAAATAAAAAACAATCAAGTCCTCATCATGTCTGGGTTCTTCGGAAAACCCATTTCAACACACAGACGGACAGGCGGACAGACGGACATCGTTAAGTCAACTTTGCTCTTTATAAGGACCCAGAATATATATACTTTATAGGGTCTAAGATCAATATTGTAGAAATTACAAACGGAATGACAAACTTATATATACCCTTCCTCCTGTGGTGAAGGGAATAATAAATAGTTTTTATAAAAAATTTAATTAATGAAAAATAGAAAATCGGTGTTTGATAGTAATGTTTAGTTTTCTGAAACATATAATAAAAGGCTATGATTATAATCTTATTGCGAAAGTTCCTACACAGAAAAAATTATTGGCAAAAAAATTTTAATTAATTTTTTTTTTTTTGATTTTTAGTAATTGTTAATTAAAAGTTGAATTATATCAATTAAATTTTTGATTGATCATGAATTTGGTGTAAAAAATATTCTAGTTTACACTATTGACAACATATAAAAATCATATTATTTTGATATATTTATATCTTAATTTTTATTACAATTAGTTAAATTGGAAAACTAAAAAAAATGTTTATTAAAAATATTTTTAATAATATTACGCGTATTAATAGAAGCGCCATAACGTAATTTTTTTTAAAAACGAGAACCGCACTCATTTTTTTAATTTACAAAATCAACATTGTCTATGTAGTGTCTGTATGTATCAGAATGTATACACATCAGTGTTGACAGATAAGGGGATTTGGCTTCAGATTTAAAAATTTATTGACAAAAAAAATTATATTTTGATAGATTTTACAGATCGATAATTGAAAGCTATTTCTGCTAAATTAATTATCTATTGGTTTTAATGCAGAGCTGGATAGTTAATTTTATTTCATATGATTAAATGATCAAATAATTTGTTTTGTGATTCTGTTCGCGAATGATTTTTTGTTATTTGGTTTGTTAAAATTTAATCAAATTGATTGATTCTATGAAAAGAATAAATAAAAAAAAAACAAATTGATTCTCTGAATTTGTTATTAATTGAATAAAGTAGAAAATTATTCAAACAATGAACGGAATTTTGCAAATCGATTCCTTGAAAATTGAATCAGATTTAAAAATTAAATCATGTTTTTAAAGGTCTATTTTAAAATTTAAAAAAAAATTATTAAGACTCAAATTTGCTAAAATTTTAATTCTTTTTTGAGGCTCTTTTTTTAAAATATTTATTTTTAATTTTTAGCAAAACAAAAAAAAAAAACAAAAATCTGCGAAAAATTATTTTAGATAAAAGGAAAATTTGATTATTAAAAAAATTTTTTAAGGATTGTTGGGTATTTCAACTTTGACAATGGAAACATGAGAACAATCTTTTTTGGCAACATGGTTGGTACGATAGTATTTTTTGTGGTGCTATTGGAACCTCAAAAGTACCATGGTACTCCTGTGAACAAAGTATTTAGATATTTTCATGTGTTTATGAGTTACACACAAACATATGTACGTATATATGATAAACAAATATTGAAGATTTGATTAAAATTTTAATTGATTTAAATCTGGAATTTGAATAACAAAATTGATTAAAATTTTAATTGACTTGATGCTGGAATTTCAATTAAAATTTGAATTGACTTTTGGTTAGAACTTTTATTTAAGTTTTAAGTGATATTATTAAAACTTTTATTGAAAAGTTTAAGATTTTTGATTCAAAATTTAATTGATATGATTAAAAATATTATTGAAAAATTTCAATTAATTTTAACAAAAAAAAAAAATAAAATAATTGATGTAACAAATTCTCTTGCTGGTCCAAATTCAATAAAATTTGTAACTGTATTTAGAAATATTTTAATTGAAACTCGATTTTTGTTGTTTCTGTATATCATATTTAAGCAATTCTACTGGAAGATAAATCCGCGACATATTAAGATATTTATTATCGTCAAACTATCATTAGAAAAATAAATTCGCAACATTTTCGGAAAGTTGTTATATCTAAAATATCTCCTGGAGGAAAGAAAAAATGCTGAAGAGAAATCTTTATCAAGTAAATTTTGTATTTATACCCTATTATAAAAAAATTTAAGTTTATGTAGCTTGTTTCTGCAATGCTATTTAAAATTCGAAACAGTTTAAAATTTTTAAATTTTTAAAAAATCACTTTGTACAGCGGAAAATTTTCTATTTTCTTTTCAAAATTTTCAAAACAAATTAATCAATATAATATTAAAAAAAAAACAAAATGACGAAATATTAAACTAATTATCAGAAAGTCATTATTTTTTAAGTACATATAAGTAGTTATTTAACCCATTACCAGGAAATCATTATTTTGTTTTGTAAGGTAATGCAAAAGGTAATGATCTATCATAAGGTTATTTACACAGTAAACTGCCATTACCATGTTGTTGCTGGGTGCCTTCAATGTGTTGACAGATTGAATGGAATTCATCTAATATTGTTGCAATTTCACACGCAAAAATTAAGTTTTGTATTAAAGCGCTAAAATGGGTTAAAAATGCATCTTATTTTTAAAAAGCTTAAATTTTTTCCGGCAAAGCGCATTAAAAAAAGGATAAATATCACTCACAATTTAATTTTTACGGTATTGTTAGCTGTTATTACTACATTGGTTTTTTATCAGTTAAAAATATCGAAATTTTTAGTTATTTCAAAAACTGCACATACTTTTGTTTTATAATTTTCCATAGATTTCACCGATAAACTTTTTTGAGTGTATTATTATTACAAGAATGAAATGCCATTACAAGTACTTATATAATATGCACTTGTGGTAGCAGTAAAAGTTAATTTAAAACAGATTTGGCATCAGATTCATATATTTTATAACTGCAGTCTTTTTTTTTTGCAGAAATTCTGAGAAATATTACAATAAATAACAGCTAAATTCTTTGACTTAAAGAATTATTTTCAAGTGAAAAGAAAAATAGCTAAATTACGAGTGTTGACCTTAATAAATAAAAATTAAATGCGCCAGTAAACAATAACAGTTTCATTATGTTGCAACTCATTTGTTTTTATTAAATTTTTAATTGCAACTCATTATGAAACATGAACGCACGTTTTTAAGGTTTGCGCTCATAATATATCCTTACAGTTTTACAGGTGATAAACTTAACAAAAACAAAGAAAACAATAAAATCAAATACAATGTTCCGAGTGAGTTTTATGATAAACGAACAAATGTACTGTTGTTCATTCACCAGGGCTAGGAATATGTGGTGTTTCAAAAGTAAAAAATATGCATTTGAAAAGTGGTTTAAACACTGAAAATTACCATTAATCATCGTCAGAAAATAAGTAAATTTGTCTTTATGATAATAAAAATGAAACAATATATCGAGTTCTTGTATTCAATACCCTCTATAAATCAAAAGACATTTTTTCAGAAGAGCTAACAAACGGATCTGTGCCCATATTCGTAAAGTATGAATCTATCTATTTAATGCAATATTTGTTAAATATGACTGCTAATTTTTACGTATAAAAATAATTTAATTTTAATTAATGATATTCTGGTGATAAACTAACATGCTTCAAATCCTACAATTTTCACAAAAAAAAATTATTTAAAGTACTCTAATAATTTTTCGTTATTTTTTATAATCTCCACGTCAAAATTTATAAATCTAGAAAACATATTGTATATTACGGGACATACTGATAAACAAGCATTTAATGACCTTGATATGTTACGAGGGCGGATCAATAAGTCGGTGACTTTTCGAACTTCCCTCGTAGCTATATGAAATGCAACACTGCTCCAATCAAGTTCCACCTTTTAATAGACTAGTGTTAAATTTTGAGCAAGATTCGTCATTTACTTTGCGTTTAACAGCTGTTCAAAACATACAACCTCGTGGATTTTTTTAAAAATGGAAAAAAGTGAATTTCGATTGCTCATTAAACATTATTTTTTGCGAAAAAGAAACGTCAATAAAACCAAGGAAAAGCTTGATAAATACTATGGGGACTCTGCATCATCGATTTCAATGGTAAAAAAGTGGTTTACTGACTTTCGTTGTGGCCTTACAGCACGGTAGATGATGAACGTTCTAGACACCCAGTTGAGGTCTCTGCACCAAAAACAATTTAAAAAATTCATGATATGGTATTGGCCGATCGGAGATTGAATCTGCGATAGATTGTGGAAGACATAGGCATCTCACATGGCTCAGTGGTTTCAATTTTGAACGATCACTTGGGTATGAGAAGGCTTTCCGCAAGATGGCTGTCGCGTTTGCTCACAATCGACCACCAACGGAATCGTGTGACAGCTTAGTTTCCATGGCAAACATCCATGAACTAGACTACGAATTGCCCCCTCATTCACCTTATTCTGCGGATTTGGCCCCCAGTGACTATTTCCTATTTCCAAACCTAAAGAAATGGCTCAGTGGAAAGAGATTTAGCTGCAACGATGAAATTATTGTTCAAACAAATGCCTATTTTATGGACCTCGAAAAATCCTGCTGTTAAACGCAATGTAAATGACTGAACTTGCTCAAAATTTGACAGTAGTCTATTAACATGTGGTACTTGATGGGAGCAGTGTTGCATTTTATATAACTACGAGGGAAGTTCGAATAGTCACGGACTTATTGATCCGCCCTCGTATGTTGATGATATGTTCGTTTAATATATGTAGTTATAATATATTTTTAATAAGATAACCTTTGTGTGGTTAATAGATGGTATTGTATTCAAACGTAAATCTTATGGTTGATAGAGAAATAACAAATATTAGAAAAAGAGTTCTAAAATTGTTTTTTCTCTGAAATTATTTACCAGATTTTCAAGAAATTGTTTCATACAGGGTAATAAATATAAGTTATCGTTATATAAATAATAAAAATTATAAATTTGAAAACGACTTATAAAAATATACTTTGTGCGAGTTTTTAGTAAATTATAAAAAATACACTAAAATTTATGCATATTCAATAAAAATATGTATAGCAAAATATGCAACAGAATACGCATTTACAGGAAAATATGCATTTAGAGCAAAATATGCATTCATAGCAATATATGTAAATAAAAAATGCATTATCACAACGATGCCATATTATTGCAAATTTGATGATTCGCCAAGATAATTAATGAGAATTTTTTGTCCAGCTATCGACAATAAACATGTATTTACATGAACTTCCTTGCCCTATTATTTATCACTAAATCTTGGTTTATATACTTTTAAGAAAATGCATTTAAATTTGCAATATAAAAATTATAGCACGTACTACAGAGAAAATAAAAAGAATAAATATGAAATAAACTGATGAACAGATGTTTCAGTATGTAAAATAAAGAAAACTTTTATAGGTAAAGTAACTGTCTGACAATGAAAGAGTGCAAAACAGGAAGTTAAAAACAATCAATAAAATAACTTTATTACATAAAAAAATTTACAAAAAAGTATATACAATAGGATTCATTAGGAAAGTAAAAATTTGGGATGTTATTACGTTTTAAAATGCTTCTCAATAAAATAATGGCAAATCCAATTCCTTCCATTGCACGCAAAGAAAGAACATAGTTGAGGCAATCATATTCGAAGAGCATCATATAATTTTGGGTTTATGGTTGTGCCAACCATAGTCGTGCCATAATATGGTTATCATATTATGATAATAAAATAATTATATTTTTACCATAATATAGTCCCTACAGTTATATTATGATTCAAAAATTACCATATTATAGTTCTAAATCAGCATGTTATATTGAATTTATCATAATATGATCGCACGTAATTATAGTATGCTCAAAATGTTATCATATTATTGTCCCTCATAACTATATTATGATTTCTGGATTATTATTATATGATTCCTAATCTAAGAAAATTTCTTAAAGGAAAAGTTTTTAGAAACTATGAAAAAGCTCTTTAAATTTAAGAATATTTCTACTAGAAAAAGTTCTTAAAATCTAAGTATTTTTCATGATGAAAAGTCTTCAGAATCTATTAATTTTTCTTTCAAAGAAAGGCCTTAGAATATAAGTTTGAAGAATCTGAGAATTTTAGTTTAAGAAAAAGTCCATAAAATCTAAAACTTTTCATCAGAAAAATTTCTAAAAATCTAGTATTTTATGTAAGGCTACTACAGGCTTTTTCTCATAAAAAATATTTTATTAATATTTTAGGAACTTTTTACAAGAAATAAATTAATAAACACATTTAAAAAAAATCTAATTGTTTTTACTGAAAAGAATTAAAAAATATAAAATCTTTCAATAGAATCTTTTTGACAATGAAAAGATTAGTGTAAATAATATTATTTGTATAAGGAATTTTCGAAAAACCCCTTTAAAAAATCTTCTAAAGCTAAAAAAAAATAACTGTACCTTAATGAAATGTTTTAATGACATGGGAAAGGTATTTTCTACCCATCTGATTTGTTTTAGTAAACAATATTTAAGACATTTTGAAGTAAAGACAAACTGACTGAACTGATAAAATTTTGGTTTTACTTGATGTATAATTATTTATTGATTGGCAACAATCATTGCATAATTATCATATTTTTTTCATAGTCAGAATTTTTGTTACCACAGTATGGTTACAGCCAATCATGTTATAAAAAAGAAGGTGCTAATCATAAAATAGTAAACTATTTACTAAATAATTATGGTAGCGACCATGTTGATGGTTAAAAAACCAATAACTTGGTTATGACAACCATACTCTATTGCAGCAAGCACAATACAGTAGCAGTGATCATATTGCAACCATGTTTTTTCTCTGCGTGTGCCTTTCGGCAGCTAAAAACGCTGATTTTGAGTAAATTTTCCTACAGAACTCTAGGCCAGGATAGTAATTTATTGACCAAAAATATATAAATTATGTAGACGGGACTAAAAAAATATTATTTCGGGGGCTTTAGAGGTTGCTAATGCCGCAACTGAAATAAAAATTTCATAATTCTAATTAGGGAATTCTTCAGACGGATTGTCCGTCTTTAAGCTTTGTTCTCGTTTTACAATAAAATCGTAGAAAGAATGCAATAAATACGGCTGTATAAAATTTATATTATGGGTTGAAATCTATTTGTGATCATAACGATTTATAACTGTTGTATTTAAAAATGGAAATTAAGTGCCTTAAAATGTTTAAACAATTTATTGAATTTTTAATTATATCTCATCATTGGTATGGTTATTTATTTGCTTTAAAATTTTCTTTATTTGTTTATGCCGTTTGTTAATCAAGAAAAACAATACGTAAACAAATAAATCCAAATATAAATGTTCGCAAAAAATAAATTGGGACACATATTAACCTATAAATTTTTAAATATTTTGGCCAACAACTACTACGATAGTGCAAATAACCATAAACAGATATTGGCAAAATATACTTAACAAAAAAAAAAATAATAATAATATTTGATGGTTTTGGCCAACAGCCAATGAATTGTGATGTCAGATAGTGATGCGTTATTTATACCCTACAACACATATGTTGAGTTCAATATTTGGGACAAATCCAATTTAATATGTTAATACTGAATTTAAAAAAAGTTAAGCAAAATATATATAAAGTGATTTGAAAATAATTTGGTGTTTAAGAAATTTTTTCTTAAATCTAATTACTCTATTTTTAAAAATAAGCTAGAATGAGTTACTTTAATTCAGTAAATTTTTACCTAATTATTGTTCATTTATGCTTATATTTTATTGAATTTTATTTAAATATATTGTAGTATATTTATTACTTTGATTTAGTAAAAATTTTACTTAAAATTAGTACAATTTTGTTTTTACTAATATGCAGTATATGTATTACTTTAATTTAGTTCCATTTTTACTTAAATTAAGTAGAATTTAACTTAACAAACTTAACAAAAAATTAAAACCAAGTAAACATTTCTTCAATTTTAAGATGCTTAATGTTAAATCAGAATAAACTTTTTTTATGTTTATAATAGTCAAGTATATTCCTGCGATTTTCTAGTTTAAAATAAACTAAATTTTAAACTAAACTAAATTAAACTAAACTAAAAACTAATAAATGCGATAGATCTTAGGAAAACAATTTGCCGAATATCCTTCTACTTTTATAAGAACATGAATATTTTGTGTGAACTTAAATAAAAAAATTTTAAGCAGTTTTATTTTTTAAGAATTATTGAACTAAATACAAGGAAACCTGATTGTCCTAATTTTAGTTAGGTGTGGACTCAATTGTTAATATTTGTTTTTTTTTTTCAGTGAATAGTGTCCTCTCAAATAGTTAAGTGGATATCAAGCCGTTGTTCACCTTTATGATAGTTTTTATTATTTTCGTTTATTCGTTTGTTTATTTATTTTTGTTTATGAAAATATTAAAAGCAAAAATAAAAACCTATTTAAATGATATTGTAAATACATAAAACATATTTATTCGATGTACAAAATGCACTTTGAAATTAAGTTATAATGTACATATGGGCGTGTTTAGTTTAAATTATGCGGTTTGCGAAAATTGTGCTGCGTTAATGACATTTCTCATGTCATTGCATTTTAGGCCAAATTCAAAGATATTTTTAAATCTTATCCAATCTTAAGCCTCTAATGCACAAATTTTGATTTGTAATGAACTTTAAGAGACCTGCCTGGTTTAAGAATTGCATTACAAGCCAAAGGCTTTATTAAGAAATATTGTACTGACTGAAGTTCACTGTTCGCAAGCTTGAATATATGGCGAATGTAAAATTCGAACCTACATGAGAGCTCACATCAAGCCGACTTTCAGTCTTAAATGTGCGTTTTATTTTTGGACATGAGTGGGTTGTAAAGAGTTATTTTTAACTGCATAACAATTATTAAACAACTACAAATGTAGTAAAATTTAAAGCAAAAATTAGTATTTTTTCTGAAAAATAAAAAAATAAAAAACTGACGAATGTAGTACAAACAACAAACAAGTGCAGTTAAATTTTATAATATTTTAAATTAAGCTTTTTTGTATTTTCCATCCATTTAACCCCTCTTTGGGGTCGCGATCTTAAATGGATCTAGAGGCAGCCACACTACATGGATCATGAAATAAAGTGCATTTTTAAGATCCTGAAGAAATTGCCTTTTATTTGCGTACCCACACTTTTAAGTTTCTACGCGTACCGGTTTTTGGAGCCTGGAGTGTTCCACAGGCCCCGGCTCCAAAAACGGCGCATATATGAAAAATTGAAGAAAAAAACTGTTTTTTTACGTTAGACTAACACTCAGGGGATGTCCCCTACTAATGCAGTTCATTGTGTTAGAATTAGGAAAATATGTTATGAGAGGGAGGAAAGAGGGAGTAGTGTTTGTGGATATTTGCCTTGAACTTCTCTATATTGTAAGTGACAGGGAAGACCTCTGCGGGGAGTTTACTCCACATACGGCTTGTACGACTGATAAACGAATTTTCTCTGTAATGCGATGTGCGGTCAACGGGACAATCGACTACAAACGGATGTGCTCTGGTAGATCAGCGAGTATCTCAAACATAAACCCGGGCTCTGGGAATCAGTTCCCTTATGTCGACAGAGCGCTTCCCATGGTAATATCGATAAAACAGTGATGCACAACCCACATTTCGACGATGCTCCAATGAATCAATAGAGTTCGATATCCTAATGTCATTGATGAGCGCCGACGCCCTCCTTTGCACACGGTCCAAAAGCTCCAAAATAGACTTTGAAGCTCCTGCCCATATATGGGAGTTGTATTCCATTTTCGGTCGGATGTAGGTGGTATAAATAGTAAGGAGATCGGATGGAGTGAAGTATTTCTTACACCGTTTGAGGAAACCAAGACACTTGAATGCTTCTTTCGACACTTCGAATACATGCTTATTCTAACGGACATCACACTGAATCTTCATGCCCAGAACATCAAGAGTATCCGATTCCTTGATATCAACACCACCCATATTTGTTGATGACATTGTTGATCTCACAGCCCTATGGGACAACATACAACATTGAGTTTTACTTGCAAGTCTTTTCTCCAATTTTTGTGTCCCTTCCAAAAAAATAGGATTTTTCGAGGTCCATATAATAAGCATTTGTTTGATCAATAATTTCATCGTTGGAGCTAAATCTCTTTCCAACGATCCATTTCTTTGGGTTTGGAAATAGGAAATAGTCACTGCGGGCTAAATCCGGAAAATATGGCGGATGAGGTACCAATTCGTAGCCCAATCCATGGAATTTTGCCATTGAGACTTCACACGTGTGCCGACGCGGACAATGCAGTCAGCTTTCTTAAATCCAACTGATCATTTTAAATCGAAACCACACTGCCATATGAAATGCCTATGGCATCAACAATCTCACGCACTTTTATTCTTCGATCGGCCAACACCATATCGTGGATTTTTTCGACATTTTCGGGTGTATTGGCCGTCCAGAACGTTCAGCGTCATTGTACTTGTGCGAGCACAATGAAAGTCAGTAAACCACTTTTTTACCATTGAAATCGATGGTGCAGAGTCCTTTATCAAGCTTTTCCTTGGGTTGATTAACTGTTTTTTTTCGCAAAAAATAATGTTTAATAAGCACTCGAAATTCACTTTTTTCCATTTTTAAAAAATCCACGAGGTTGTATGTTTTCAACAGCTGTTAAACGCAAAGTATTAACATGTGGTACTTGTTGGGGGCGGTGTTGCATATCAAATAACTACGAGGGAAGTTCGAAAAGTCACGGACTTATTGATCCGCCCTCGTGTTGGTAGCAAATTATTTAAATTTTCAAAATAGATGTTGAAGTTAAATTGAAAATCGACACCTTTTAAGTGGAAGCTTAAAAAACTAAAATCATCTGTTTTTTAATTTGCTTATTATAATTAAAGCCTTTTTTTTATCCCATATCGATAAATGTTGGCATCGAGCGGCAATTAGATTTTAAAACTTGTGGTTTGTTTCTCGAACCATGGACATGAAAATAAATTTTATTGCGAAAAAATTTACCTTTTTAAAGGCTAATATCTCAATAGATGTTCTCAAGAGAATCCAAAAAGCTTAGACAGGTCGATCTTACGAATAACATATTCGGCACTGAAAGATTTATCTTTATGATTTTTTTGCATAATAGCAATGAAGTTGCACATTGAAACTTTTCATTAAGTTTTCATAAAATTTTAAGAAAAATTAAATTTTATTTATTAAGAGTTTTATACATTTAATGAAGATGTTTCATTATAAATCTAATTATAGAAATAATGTAAAGCTTTTCATTAATTTGAAGAAATTTTTCTTTTACTTTGTGACAAAAAGTTTCATTATCTCATTGGAAGGTACATTTTTTTCGTTCAGTAAAATTCTTATCGTGGAGTTTGATAAAAATCATAGTGTATAGCTTGAATTATTATGTTATTCGTTACCAACTAAATTTATGCTTAATTTACACTGAAGTGTTAATCTAGCAAAAGCGAGATTAACTGCTAAACAATTTTAATCTGTTTCACATTTTAATCTGTTTCATTAACAGTTAATAGAACTTCAAATCTGATTACTTTTTTAAACGACGCTATATTTATGCTTCTAATTGTGTTACGGTCGGCAACACACACAAAGTGAGATAAAAATTAGCGTTAAGACGCTGCCCCTAACATATTTTGGCGGCGATCACGAGCGATGAGGCTCATTTTTATAAGCAAATTCTCGGTTCTGGAGACCGAAAAATCTATTTATAATTCATGAACACCCTATGAAAGTCGACATGTAGTGTGCAGTGACGTCGGAAGAGTTGATTGGATCTAATTTTTTTCGAAGAAGGTAATGTTATTACGGCAGCTTCAGAGCCATGCTACGGGAATTTTTCTTACCTGAAACTGACGATCTGTAAGTTAACGATCTGAATACTTCACGCCACACAATTCGTGTTTGGAATGATGCCTTCCCAGTGGATGTAATCTTGCATTTCGCTGGTTTGGCATGGCCAGATAGATCTCCCAGTTTGAATGTCCTGTTTTAGTCTTTGGTGTATGAGAGTAAGCCCTGCACTTCGGAGGAGTTAAAGAACTACATTTGACCCGAAATTGAGAACGTGAAATAATCAGTTAAAACCCACATGAGTTTTCTCTTTAAACAAAAGTTATAGCAAAAGAAAATCAGATGAGAGTTTTTGTTCCATCCTGTATTTTAAACTGACAAAATTATTCTTTTAACTGTCCAAAATACAAATGTAAACGATGAAGATTAACAAAGTGGATTAACTTTAATCAAGTAGATTAATTTTGCTGTATAAACAACCTTTAGAACATTAATAACATAAATAAAAATTTCTTAATTTTTGGACACTTGTTTGAGCATAATGAAGTTTGCAAAAAAAAAAAAAAAAATAACAAAAAATTGTCGCAAGAAGTAATTTTGAAATTTTTCGTAACAATTAAAAAATGTGTTATACATGTGTTTTTGGCAACTTCAGGTAAAAGTTTTTAAATAAGTTGTCTATGTTACAAAAAAAAAAAAATACATTAAAAAATATCGTATATCTTCTGAATCAAATTATTGCAATATAAATTAAACAAAAACTTTTAATTAACTGCTCCCCACTGAAAAGTGTCATCATAGAAAAGAACAATTTTCAACAAGTTGTTTTGGCCAAACAGAGGGAAAACCACCAAAAGTTATGAATTAATTTCTGCATATTTTATTAGAAAAAAAATTAAAATATAACAGAAACAAAAAGTCTTTACAATATTAATTTAAAGCAAATTTTTACGATATGTGAAAATAAAACGTAAATATTAAAATTCATTTATTAAGTGTTGAACAGCTGAAAAGTGTTGTTTATGAATGAGATCATCAGAATTTTTGTTAAAATGAATGTGTACGAACAATGTATAAATTGTATTTCTTTTTCTTATTATTGAGACGTTATTATTAAAACAAACCATACTCAATGAAGGTAACAATTGGAGAATAAAAACAAAAAATTAAATGTTTTGAATAAAAAGACAATTAAATTGCGTTAACCTAAAAAGGGTTAATAACATATGTAACATTAAAATAAAAAAAAAATTTAAATACAACAAAAATGTAAAATACTTACGTGATCAGATACAATCCATTAGACTTTCAGCAGCTTGTTTTGTGTTCAAAGCAAAGATGAAACAATTGAAGATGAAATAATTTCGAATATCGAATACAACGAACATAAAAAAGTATTTTTACTTCAATTTATGGGAGATTTTAACGAAACAACTTCCAACAAACATTAATACCGCTTTTGAACAGAAAGTGATGATGTATTTTTTATTTAGTTTTTTCGAGGTAACAGAATTGGGCACAAAGATAGAAGCAATCGCTGAAAAACTACTGTTTGTTCTCTACATGCTCATAGTATATTTAACTATTCTAATTAATATTATTTTTATTATTATTATTATTATTATTATTATTATTATTATTATTATTATTATTATTATTATTATTATTATTATTATTATTATTATTATTATTATTATTATTATTATTATTATTATTATTATTATTATTATTATTATTATTATTATTATTATTATTATTTAAGCTCTTAACTGCATAATACATATATGAACTTTCTTCGTACATCAATCCCGCATATGTATGTTCACATTACATATGTTTTTGATTTCCAAGCAACGTGAGAAGGTTTTTTAAAACTTGTTTATGCAGTTTAGTGGTTAATAAGAAGCATCATTCAGAAAATTCCTCCTATTATTTGCAAGCAGAAGAATTCACAAAAAAGCAAGGAAATTGGGTACGTAATGATATTGCAAGACGATTTTGCATGTCCGAAATGCTGGTTAAAGGCCTTAAAAATAAAACCGTTTTGTACGAATCATTGCTGGCGATGAAAAATAAATCCATTATCACAATCCGAAGGGCAAAATATTATATGGGAAGCCCGGCAAACCAGCCGAATTAAGGCCAAAGCCGAATATCCATGTCGAAAATGCCATGATCTGTATTTGGTGGGTCCAAAAGGGTCCCACCTATTATAAGCTGTTGTAATCGGTCCAGAAGATCAATGGGGACCTGTACCGAACACAATTGATTGGTTTGAAGCGAGCATTGACCAAAAAGCCCGGAATAAGCGGACAGGACCACATGTTGCAAGACCAGTTAAAAACTATTTAGAAAAAAGTAGTTGGAAGGTTTTGCCTTTCCCGCCTTATAGTCCAGATCTTGCTCCGTCCGACTACCACTTGTTTCGATGGAAGCAAAAAACTCTCACTGGAATATGCTTCACTTCAAAACAGGGTAACCAAATTTGGCTTGTTTTGTCTTGGCATCAAAAAAAGAGAAGTTATTTTGGTGCAAAATACATGTTTTGCCAGAAAGATGGGAAAAGGTCGTAGCTAACGATGGCCAAAACTTTGAATAAAGTTATATTATACCAATTTTTTACAATAAACTAGAGGCCTCATTACCTGGT
Source organism: Eustalomyia histrio (assembly GCA_949748255.1). NCBI lineage: Eukaryota > Metazoa > Arthropoda > Insecta > Diptera > Anthomyiidae > Eustalomyia > Eustalomyia histrio. The sequence continues at coordinate 43,384,168 of OX456526.1, read as the reverse complement.
TAGACAAGTTTTAAAACCGGTCTTTACGATATACCCGCTCTTTACGGCCTACCTGGTCTTTACGGTCTAGACCGGTCAACCGATCAACCAGTTATCCGGGTTGTAGTAATTTTTCCAAATGTACGTTTTTGATACTTTTTTCTTTTACTTATATAAAAGAAAAATTGCTACAATTTATATAAATATGTATGAAAATGTATTTTTAGTTTGACTCGAGATCATAGGAAAAGTTTTTTCAAATGAAAAATTTTTTCCTTATTTTTTAATTTTAGTAAACATGGAGAATACACAGAAAAAGTTATTAGACACCAGCCGAATGGAATGCATTTTCTGGTCAGCTACGACTTTCATTAACATTCTTTGTGCCGAAATACTAATTGTAAATATCTCTATTTAACTCACAAATCAACGGAAAAAGCTATTTTATGCTAACATACAGTTGATTTTTATTATTGAGTACAGATGAAATTTACTAACAATTTTTGTGTTATTTATATTCTCCTTTGTTTACCGTATGTCCAAATTAGCTATTAGCTAATACTAAAGACATGTGTTTTTTAAAATTGTTTTTACATATGTTTAAACAATTCTTTTAACCGTGCCAAGTTATATTTTAATATTGAAGTTAATATTTTATAGTTGATCTTCTTAATACTTATATGTATGAAAATGTATTTTTAGTTTGACTCGAGATCATAGGAAAAGTTTTTTGAAATGAAAAATTTTTTTCCTTATTTTTTAATTTTAGTAAACATGGAGAATACACAGAAAAAGTTATTAGACACCAGCCGAATGGAATGCATTTTCTGGTCAGCTACGACTTTCATCAACATTCTTTGTGCCGAAATACTAATTGTAAATATCTCTATTTAACTTACAAATCAACGGAAAAAGCTATTTTATGCTAACATACAGTTGATTTTTATTATTGAGTACAAACTAGAAATACATTTTCATACATATAAGTATTAAAAAGATCAACTATAAAATATTAACTTCAATTTATATAAATTTTATTTTTTTGCAAAAACACATTGTAAACCAATTGATAAACAGCGGACATGAGACCGAATAAGATTCTGGTATTTCCCTATAAATGTATGTAAAGTGAAGGACGATCTTAATTCGAGAGTCAGTATCGGAATATTTTTGTTCCACAAGTTAAAGAAAAATTTACAATTTAATGTCAGAACTACTAGACCTCCATTGTAAGTCAAGTTAAAAAGACATGGGATCGCAAAAGACCGTGGCATTTTTATATAAATGTATGAAAAGCGCAGAACTTTCTAAATCTAAAAGCCAGAATCGGAACATTTTGTTCCACAACTCAAAAAAATTTGTTCAAAATATGTCCTTATTGCTTCTACAAAATTTTAACCCATTGTGAGCAATGATATAAAAAGGCCGTATATGGGACCGAAAGAGACAGTTGCATAAATATGTAGTATACGAAATATGTAGGCATTTATAAACTAAATACACGTTATTAGACCGTAAAAACCGGCCGACCGGTTTTAAAGACCGGTCGAACGGGTAGACTGGTCGACCAGTTCTGACCGTAGCCTTTACAATAAACCCCCAAATTTTGCCAAAATCTAGAAATTTCAAGTTTTACACCCAATTGATATAAATTTACCCTCGCCGTTTTTCTTCATATTCTCTCATTTTAACAATTTTTTGTAAACAAAAAACATATGATGAGTTAAGAAAACATAGATATTATGTGGCTCTCCTAATCTCTTTGTATACTAACAAATGTATAACGGAATAAAAAAACAAATTAATATGTGCGACTGCCAAATTTTTATTGAAATAGTTCAATTTTGAGCGCCCCGCAAGGATAGTTGGTAGCAAGCTAGCTTTTCTGTGCGAAAGTTGTTTCAAACCAGTTGCTCTGGTCTGCTTACGCTCCATTTAGCCGATAGCCTTCGTTGCTAGTGTTCGGTTAGGGTATTGGGATACAATTTGTAATTATATGATTAATATAAACAAAAAAAAATTTTGTTAATATTTTTATAATATTTAGTTTTTAGTAATCAAAAGAAATATTAGTGAGAAATAATTATGAGTGCATTCTTTACACTAAAATAAGCGTGAAAGTTTTTGCAGTCACCATCATATGATGAAAAAACTACTAAAATTAAATTTTTATGCCAAATATTATTAAAATGAGAAAGCAAAAATATAACTGGAAAATATACAAAATTTTTGATAAATTTTAATTAATTGAATATGACAATTTACTATGCTAAAATCAGCAAAAAATATTTCATAAATCAAAAAAAAAAATCATAAATCATAAAAAATTATAAGTTTTTAAAGTTTTTTTAGATTATTTTTTTTTAACGCGAATTAAACTCTAGCCTTCAGAAGTCGGCAGCCTGCTACTTTCTTTTTATCAAATATTTTTGTTGATTTAAGTTGGGTACCTAATATGTACATTCAACTAAAATTAACTTAATATAACTAAAATTTTGAAAATATAACAAGATTTTTTCTGGTTTTTGTATACTAATATTCAGAAAATTTTTTGCTGATTTTGGCAGAGTCAATACGTGAAAAGTATAGACATTTTTCAACTCTAAGGTCTGTACATTACTTTACACTTTATTTGAAAATCGAAAATTTTAAAACGGCTTGGGTATCGGGAATCTTATTTGCTTTTTGTTAGATATTCGATAACAAAAACTAACTACCAGATATTTTTAGAGTTGTATTTCAGACAGATAAAAACAGAACTCTGCTACAAGGAAGTAAAAAAGGGAAGAATTAAAAATTATGAATATAACTAAAAGTTTGTAAATATCTTAAAAAACTTATTTTTAATAATAATAATAATTTAAATATTCCAACATAAAAAATTTAAACACCGACCGAATATTCTGAAAACTTTGACAGAATAATTGGCATATTTTTTTCTGTTTGTTTTAATGTAGAGGAATTTAAAATATATTTCCTGTATTTTTTTATAAAATTCTACATAATTATAAGGAAAAATATTAACCCATTTTATACCACTCATCGATGTATTGGTTTCCCAATTACCATTGTTTTGTTTTTGTACTTTTATAGCCCCCTCTAGATAATTTAAGATCATCTTTTGAAGCTTTGTGTGAACTTAATGGGTTAATGTTTTATAAAAATTTAAATTTTTATTTAGTGCTTATACAAAATACTATGAATCTAATGTACAAAATTAAATCTATCTGCCTTTCACAATTTTTGAGAATTTTTTAAAATCTTGCTATTTTTCTAAAGTTTTTAAAAATTTTACTATGGAATAATCTCAATTTTTGAATCTTCTTTGCTAAGCAAGAATATTCATTATTCACTTTAAAAAAAGGAAATGTAATTTTTAGCATACTAAAGTTTTACAAATTTTGAAATTATTTTTTTTCTTAATTTTATTAACAAATTTTTCTGACTCAACAAACATTTCCTACATGATTATACTTTTTTCAAAGAACTCCTCTGTATTCTATATTTAAATAGTTGTACTATAAAAAATGTGTTTTTTAAACTGTGTAAAGCAATCCTGGAACACTAACTTTTATAATTTTTTAATTCATTTGTATAGCCAAGACTTCAAACTCTTCTATCTAAATTTATCGTGTCTTAAAATAGTTGTTGCTTAAAACCATGAATTACAAAAACTTTAAAAAGTTCCGGATTCGATTTTGGACGAATAAAACTTTCTGAACCGAATATTCGGTTTTTGTCGGACTCTAAAAAATTTCAAAGAATTTTTATCGAAAATTTTAAAATATAATTTAGAATTTCGCTGTTTTCAAATTAGAAAAAAAAAATATATTAATTATATTGAGTAGTATCGAGTATCCAAATTAAAAATATCGAGTATCGATCGATGATTATTTTTGATTTCAACACCTAAATATAATTACATTGCAAACAAAAACTTATGCGTTAGTGGATTAATTTACCATAAATTTCCATTAATTTCAATGACCGGATATTCTCTCTGTAATCTCTGTCCAGTAACACAGCGATGATATAAGTTTTAAATATCTTTTAAATGCTTTTGCATCATTTTTTTCAGTTTTCAGTTTTTATATCAACTGCTATTTTTGTGCCCTTGTCTGTAGTTTAAACGTAACAATGATTAAAATCAGTAATTTGTTACTGGAACTTTTCATTTACTGCTGGTATTTTAATTGCAGTTTTTTTTATATTTCGGATTTTTGTTTAAAGAAAAAAATTATTACAATTTCTGTTGTATCTTATAGAAACTTTTTTAAAATCTATTTAACATAGAAAAATTTTAAGAAAAAATTAATGTGGTTTTGATGATTAATTTTGTGTTTTTTAAATGAAACTTAACATGATTTTTGTGTTGTTTTGTTTTGCATTTGTTTTGGCATTAAGCTGTAAAGTATCTTATAGATACTTTTGTATCTTTTTTTTGTTATTATAAAAACAAATAAAAATCACAAATAAATTATTAAATTTTTATTGAATAACACCGGATGATTCATACACTTAATCTTAATACTATATGCTTGGCTTGAAAAGAAAATACAACAAATAACAGCGATCATTTTAACTTGGCTATAATAACGTCATCAATGTACGTACATTCCGCCAGTTATCTTTTGTTTAAACATTTTGTTTTTTTTTTGAAAAACAACTACCACAATATATTTATATGTAAAAAAAAACTTATCTAAAGCATTATACAATGTTTTTCATTAACAATTTTGTTATTGATAATATTTATATATTTTTTGTACATTTTTCTGATCAATTGATAACAATTTTGATAAATTAAAACCACCTGTAAATGGTTATATTATTTTGGTATTATAACTATTAAACTTGAAACATTCCAGCTCATTTTTTTTTAAACTTTTCTTTATTTAATTTTTAAAACAAAGACTTGTATGTTGACCTTTTTTTTTGGAGTGTGGTTTTGAATATCATTAACGTCAATGACCATCAAATATATATATTTTTTATATTTCTCTTTAAAAACAAATTAACTTCACTAGAATGTTTTACATTCTTCTTTTTTCACCTTCTTAACGCGTTTTGTATTTCCTTTTGTTTGGTTTTCAATTTCGAATTTTTATTCCGTATTTAAGCCTTGTTTTTGTGTTTTAATTTTCTTTATTCGTATTTTTAAAATATATATTATTTACTATAAAACTTATTGGTAGTAAATTGCTATTTTACCGCGCTCGTTTTATCAAGCAAAATTTTGTGTTCTTATCGTCACGAGTTTTAGTGCTCAACTGCTGTTTGTGCTGTCGCAATGTAAGTGTTCAACTTGCACTTTATTTTAATCAGTGTTGCCAGAAGATAACTTTGAAATTACACATGAGACCTGTCAAAATTACACAAAAACGTATTAATTACATATAAGTTATTTTTAATTCATTCGTATCGAAAAGTTTTGATAATCTGAGAGTCTTTTAGAAGAATATGCCATTTGAATCTGACGTTGAATAAATCTGGGGACAGGTTACTACAGCAGTGATTGAGTTTTCTTTCTATCGAAATTATTATTTTGTTTAACAAATTTAAATTGAATTATAATTCTAGGTACAAGCAATTTTTATTTATTTTTAATACTATAGAGATTGCCGAAATTTATTTACATACATACGAGCGCAGATCAAAAAGTCCGTCAATTTTCGAACTTCCCTCGTAGTTACATGAAATGCAACACTGCTCCCATCAAGTACCACCTGTTAATAGCCTATTGACAAATTTATGGCAAACTCCGTCATTTACTTTGCGTTTAATAGCTGTTCAAAACATACACCTCCTGGCTTTTTTTAAAAATGGAAAAAAGTTTACAAGCACGGAAGATGCCGAACGTTCTGGACGTCCATTTGAGGTCTGTACATCCAAAACATTTGAAAAAATTCACGATATGCTGTTGGCCGATCGGCGATTGAATGTACGATAGATTGTGGAAGACATAGGCATCTCACATGGCTCAGTGGTTTCAATTTTGAACGATCACTTGAGTATGAAAAAGCTTTCCGCAAGATGGCTGCCGCGTGTGCTCACAATCGACCACCAACGGAATCATGTGACAGCTTAGTTTCCATGGCAAAAATCCATGAAGTAGACTACCAATTGCCCCCTCATTCGCCTTATTTTCCGGACTATTACCTATTTCCAAAGCTAAAGAAATGGCTCGGTGGAAAGAGATTTAGTTCCAACTATGAAATAATTGATCATATTATGGAACTCGAAAAATCCTGCTGTTAAATGACGGAACTTGCTCAAAATTTGATAGTAGTCTACTAACAGATGGTACTTGATGGGAGCAGTGTTGCATTTCATACAACTACGAGGGGAGTATTCGTATTTCGAAAATTTACAATTGATCAATCTAATGTTTGTGTATGTATAGAATTTTTATTCAAAATAAAACACATACACGGTTTCGAATGGATTTTCTCGAATACAATGTGAGAGCGTTCTGCATCGATCGAAACATTTATTAGTCGGACGGGGCATGGTCTGATATATAAGACGGGTGAGGCAGAACTTCCCAACCACTATTTTCTTAATAGTTTTTTAACGGTTTTGCAACATGTCGCCGAGCGTTGTCATAATGAAATATGACGGCTTCATGTCTCGGGCGTTTACCGGCTAATGTTCGCTTCAAATGAATCAATTGTGTTTGGTACAGGTCCCCTTTGATCCTCTGGTTCAATTTAAGCAGCTCATAATAGATGTGGCTTTTCTGGTCCCACCAACTACCGAGCATTACTTTGGCGCCATGGATTTGCGACTTTGGCATTTATTTGGTAGATTGGGCGGGCTTCACATACGATGTATTGAGCTTCGGATTATCGTAGTGGATACATTTTTTATCGCCAGTAATGATTCGATGCAAACTTGACTTTCTTTTATGACGTTCAAGTAGTATTATGGACGTTCAAAAATGTCTTTCAACGTCTCTTAGTTTCAAGTCGTGTGGTACCCAATTTTCTTGCTTTTGTATAAATCCTGCTACTTGCAAACGTATTAAAAATGCTACTTGAGTGAGTCCCAATGATTTAGCAAGTTCTTCTTAAATTTTACTACAATCTTCATCGAGTAATGCCTACAATTCATCATAATCGAACTTTTTTGGCTGACCTGAGCGGTCTTTGTTTTCCGTATCAAAATCACCGCTTCTGAACCGCACAAACCACCTCTCGCGTTTTGAAATCAGTGGAACAAATTCAGTATAAACTTCACTGAGCCTTTGATGTGCTTCAGGTGCATTTTTTGTTTGTTTTCATATTGAAGAAGTAAAGCAAAACTTTCCGCAAATGATGCATTATTGGCACAAAATTCGACATTTTTGAAAAAAAAAATTTATTTATACTATTTTGTTCAATAACTGAGTGAGAATAATTGACAGATGTTTACCCTCAAAAATGCCATACAAAAGACACAAACCATGTGTAAAAGATACTCCATCTGTTGTGAATCCCGCATATTTAAGTTATACACCCAATATTTTTCTGGCAAAAATTAACTTTTTGGGTTTAATGTGATTATGTCTTTCTTATAAAATAAAAATATTGTTCCCTTTCACAATTAAAATTAGGATTAAAGGCAAAGTTCAAGTTAAATTTGTTTTTTCACAATTTACTGGGCTTAATCAATAAAAAAAAAATAATTTAAAAAAAAATTATAAGACTTTTCTGTAATTTGAACTCAAGTTCCTGAGACTATCAGGAGACTATCTCTGCCCACTGCACCGCAGACACTTACATTTAGTTGTTTGAATACTCCAACATTCAAACAATTTATTTTACATTAAAACGACATGGAAAAAATTTTTAACGGTTGTAAAAAATTCAAATTTAAAATAAATAAAAATCTTAAAAGATTTGTAATATTTTTAAGAAATACCCATCACAAATGTTTTTGGAACGCCTGCAACCCGTTTCAGTATTTCTCGCATCGAAAAAGTTTTCACTATATTCTCGTCAGATCTGGCGGCTTTAATTTACTAGTACACTCAGAAAAAAAGTTAGTAGAAAAATATGTAAACGGTTTTCCATTCCACTTTACTATTTTTGTTCTGATTTTTATTAAAAAAAATTATTATTTAACAAATCTTTTTGCTATTTACATTTTACAAATTACTCAGAAAAAAGTATCACAAAAGTTTAAGTAATTAAAAATATTTGTTAAAATTCAAATTAGATTTCTTTCAAATATTTGTTTGAATTGTTTGTAAATTGTTATTTTTCATATAAAAAATCTTTGAATTGTTTGTAAATTGTTATTTTTCATATAAAAAATCGTTGAAAATCAAAATTGAAGTAACAAAAAATAACAAAAAGTTTTTTGTATTTACAAATTCCATTGTTTGTATTTACAAAAATGTTTTATGGAAGATGTTCAACAGAATTTTGTAATTTTATTCTGTGAACAGAATTTTTACAGAATATTTACAAATTTTTGTTGCTAATTTCAGAACTCATTTTACAATTTTTTGAAGACCGATTTGCTAAAGTTAGCAAAAAAATTTATTAATTTTAAAAAAAGTGGATATTAAAGGAAATGTTATTTCTAATTAAAACTTACACCTTCAAATTAAATTTCTTTTAAATGTTATATGGATTAAAAAAAGGGATCGTAAATGAAGATACCGACTTATGTCTAAAAATAGGACATTAACTTCAAATAGCACTAAAAAGTTTTTTTAGTTCTAAAAATCAGCCCTAAAAACAATTAAAATTTGACCTTAAAAGTAAAAAAAAAAATTGACTAATAATATTTTTCAAAACGGAAATTATTAAATTAAAACAAAATGATAAATTTCTTTTATGTTTCACTATTTTTAACCCTTTGATTTCTTTTCTTAATTTTGTCTAAAATATGTTTTGAAAAAATAAATAAAATAAAAAAATTTTGAAGCTCGATAAAAAAAAATAAATTTGAAATTTTGTACTAATATTAATAATATTTAGTAATTTTTTTTTGCTGATTTTAGCAACAAAAAGTTTACTAAAATTTAGTAGCGGCAGCTAATTTTTTCTACAAATTTTATTGTACTACATGTCAGCAGACATGTATTGCTAAGATTAGCAAAAAATACCGGTGAGCTCAAATTACCAAAATTTCCCGTAATAACAGAAACATTTTTAGTTGCCATTACAGCCTTTTTTTGTGAGTGTAGTTTTTATAAAAACTAACTACAAAAACATTCTAAGAAAATCTATACTTCGATAAGAAATATACATATATATTTTTCATCGTATGACTTCCACTATTGAGAAAATAATACTTGCAACTATAATTGATTATTTTACAGAAAATCCGAAAATTTTCCCCTTCCCTCAAATCTCTTACCTTCTGTTAACACCTTATACTAGCAAATAGAAAACGGACCAATTTCAACGTGAACTTAAAGTGAATTGATAAATGTTAAGATTAAATTATTATAAATGTGACGAAACTATCTGTAAAATCATTAAAAAATATAAATTTATGAATTAAAAGGCGGGAAAAACTTCAATTTCCTATTTTTTTATATATTTTTTGATTAACTGAGGGGATTGTATTCTCTTTATTTTCTAAACTCTTTAACTACACAAACAGGTAAAAATTATAGGTAATTTTTACAATTACACATATAGTGGCAACATTGGTTTTAACCATACGAACAGTTAAAATATCTTTAAGATACATGTGCTGTTAAATTTAACACCAGTTAAGCCTTTCTGTTAAATCTATTCGTTAAAGTAGTTTATTCGTTAATGTAGCTGGTTTATGTCTGTACTTATATGACAATAAAACATTCACAATAGCAATTTCATATAATACAATTTTAGTGTTGCCATCACAGCTAAAATTATGGTAATATATAAATTGCTGGTAACAGTACTGAGAGGTAAAAAATAAATCGCTACATTTAAAAAATAACGTCGTCCAGCGCCTTGTTTCTGTATTTCTCGCATCGGCGAAATTTTCGCAAAAACATGTAAAGTGCAACCTTGTTTTGCTTTCTATATTCACCAGCAATTAAATATATATTAATCTAGAGAAGATAGTAATGCGTTTTATTCACGTTACTTCTCTAATAAGAAATTTTACAAAATTAAATGTCCAAGACTTGGCAGCATTTTTATAAATTCTTAATTTTTAAGCAGCTTTATCCATAACTACTTAGAAAGCCTACATCTGCTTAAATTTATATGGAATATTTTTTTTTTAAATTCGAAAAAAAAAACAAATCTAAAATCAATACGGGTCCCCTGCACCCCCCCCCCCCTCTCCTAGGGCCCCATGATAGGGATTTCAAAATTTTTTTGTATGTATCAAAAGCATTAAAGAATCAAAAAACATTAAACCCGTAAATAAATTTAACATATTTAAAAAAAATTGTTTTCAAATAAATTATTGTTAAAAGCTTTAGATTAAATAGTCAAGATCATGTCATTAAAAAACGTTCATGACGATCTCATCAAAATCATTTTCATTTATTCAGAAAATATATATTGCTTTTATTTTATTATATAACTCATTATTATTAAAACACATACTAAAAATAATATATTGTTTTTATTACAAAAACACATTTTTGGGCTGTTTTATTTTTGAAATCGTGATGGTAACTACACACATTTTCGGGGGATTTTTACGCATTTACAATGGATTTTTACACTTTTTTGTGTGTGAACATTTACATGGAAAACGTATTTCGTAACGCACACATTTGGTAAAATTTCACTTCATTTTTACGCAATTTCAATGTAATTTTACTTATTTTGTGTTCACCAACTTACGCATGTGTGTATATTTTTTCCTTTACGCACACAGAGTAAATTTACCCTACTTATAGTAGGAGTACAGTTTCCTACTATAAGTTGGGTCAATTTCAATAGAAATTAATTAGTGTGTATCTAATAATTCCTAAAGTCTTTAATTGTTCTTGTTCCTTCTAGAGGATATGACAGAAAAGAAGCTTTAATCAAACTTCAATCGAAAGTATTTTTGTTGTTCAAAAAAGCTTTCTTTCCTTATTAAATAAACTTAAATCGAAGCAATTTCTATACTATTTGAAAGTGCTGAATGCTCTTAATTAAATCATTTATTTATTATATGTATTCTGCTCTTTGTTTTTAAAACCATAATAACTAAATATGTGGAGGGTGTATTTTGAAAGTGGTATATGTCTCATTTTCTTTAAACTGAGATATAAAAGATTTTGCATTTTAAGGTTAATAAAACTACAAATGGCAACATCTGTGCAATTTGTGTGTACAGTTCTCATCAGGGAAGAAAATCTTCATCCTGCGAAAATCTTCATCCTTCCAGTATTTAATGGACTTGTACGGCTTTCAAAATAAAAACTTTTCAAAAAATATTATACTGGAATGAGTTTTTAAATTTTATTACAAATATGCGATAACTATCAGAATTTCTTGTCAAAATTATTTTCGTAAAATATCACTGAAAAATTTCAATTTCAGGAATCAGGAAATCAATGTCTCTGAACACCCTAAAATATTTTATATGTTTTTTTTTTTGCAAATGTAATTTTTATAATTTCTATAATATTTCCGCACGTCCAGTCACTTCCCAGTAAAAACATGATATCAAAAACATGATATCAACTACTTACTAGCATATTTAAGGACTACTTTAAGTAACACTCAATAGTAAAAATTTCAGAAAGAACACATGCACACTGGAACACATATGTACATTAAAAATCATATTCGCATGCAGTGAGATTAGAAACATGATACAAGTGACAGATGTCAAGAATTGTTTTCAAAAATCGATTTTTTTTTGTTACTCCCCATCAAAAAAAATGGTAGTCATTCCGTGACTATAACTTCTTTCATTGCTTCCTAAACTTCAGTTGACATTCTTTTATGATATTTTGGTGTTATTCTTAGGCACTTCCAAAAGAATTCATGTGTTCATATTTCAAATGCAGTGATCTGGATATAAACCCGATGCATATCTTAAAAAATCACTCTTCATTACTTCTGAAGCATATGTTATAGTATATCGTTTATTTTTTTGAATCTAAAGCATTTATTCAAATTGAAAAAATAGTTCTGATGAAATTTTTAATTTTTTTATTAAATCATTTTATATATTTTAGTTAAAAATTTCATGAGGGTTTGAATTTATGCAGTTTTGCAATTTTTATTAAAGGTTTGAAATATCAAAAAAAACAGATTTTTTTAACCTTTAATTGAAACTAGCTGGCCTGTCATTTGCATTTTTTCAGCCTTAAATATTTATGACGACGCAATCTGTGCATTTTTGCATTATGTTTATTATTTAACACTACACCATTTCCAGTTTTAATTCACAATTTATCAAAATAATTTTAAAATTGTGTAAAAATTATTTCAAATTGCCCAAAAATGTTTTAAAATTGTCCAAAAATTATTTAAAATTGTTCAAATATATTTTAAAATTGTCTAAAAATGTTTCCAAATTGTACAACCAGATTTTAAACTATCCGAAATTTGTCTAAAAATTCATTAAAACTTTTGAAAAATGTTTCAAAAATGCTTTTTCACTAATGCAGAATTATTTATTTGTTTTAATAAAGAGTATTTGTATATCAATGCATAAATTTCGCTTCTTTAAACTTATTTTTCTGCATTCTTATGAATTAAATTTTAATCAAAGCTTAAATGCTACAAAGTATATGAATATTTTCCACTCATGCATCAGAATACCTATTAATTGTATTATCATTGCTTCCTTAAAGTATGAGTAATGCTAGTAGCTATATTTGAATACTTCCATCCTATGACACGCCAATGTTAAATTCATCGATGAAACCATTGGAAAAGAAGTGATGCCTTTGCCATAGTAGTGATGCTTTTATTACTTCTTTGGCAGCTTCATTTTTGCTGGGTCATTACTCATTAGATTTTATATAAACTGCAATGTTTATATATTGCCAGCAAAAAAAATAATAAAATAAAGAAATGGTAGTCATTCTGTGGCTATAACTTCTTTTATTGCTTCCTAAACTTCAGTTAACATTCTTTTATGTTTTTGGTGTAATTCTAAGGAACTCCCAAAAGAATTCATATGTTCATCTTTCAAATGTAGTGATTGTTTTCTGATCATTCAAAATCAAAAGTTTCAATGAGAAAATGGTTCTGATGAACTTTTATAATTTTGTTATTAAATCATTTTATATATTTTTGTTTAAAATTTCATGAAGGTTAAAACTTTGCATTTTTTAATAAAAGTTTTGAAACATCATTTGAAACAGATTCCTTAACCTTTAGTTGAAACTAGCTTAGCCTGTTATTTGCATTTTTTCAGTTATGACGACGCAATCTGTGCATTTTTGCATTGTGTATTTTATTTAATCAATTCCAGTTTTATATCGGAATTAACCAAAATAATTTTAAAATTGTATACAAATGTTTCAAAATTATCCAAAACACATTTAAAATTGAATACATGTGTAAAAATTATTTTAAATTGCCCTAAAGGTTTTAAAATTGTGCACAAATTATTTAAAATTGTTCCGAAATATTTTAAAATTGTCTATAAATGTTTCAAAATTGAACAACAAGTTTTAAAATTATCCAAAAATTCATTAAAATTTTAAAAAAGGATTCAAAGTTGTCCAAAAATGCTTTTCACTAATGCGGAATTATTTATTTGTTCTAATAAAGAGTATTTATATATCACTGCATGAATTTCGCTTCATTAAACTTATTTTTCTTTTTTTTTAATGAATTAAATTTTGATTAAAGCTTAAATACTATAAAGTATATGAACATTTTCCACTTATGCATCATTGTATTATCATTGCTTCCTTAGAGTAAAGTTAGAGTAATGAAAGTAGCTATATTTGAATACTTCCATCCTATGACACGCCAATGTTAAATTCATCGATTAAACCATCAGAAAAGAAGTGATGCCTTTGCCATAGTAGTGATGCTTTTTTTGCTTCTTTTAATTTTAGCTGAATTTGTTTCATTCCAACGCCAAACAAGAAATAGTTTCCAGACTTTAAAATCTTTTGTCGAATGTGTTAAGTTTGTGGTGAAATGGTTCGCTTAAAACTAGCACATTAGTTAGTACAGAATTGTTGTGTTAAGTGAGAGTTAAAATTTCAGTGATCTTTAATATTTTTAGAATATTATTTTATTGGTTTTATATTGGATGTATAACTTAAAATGCGGGACTCACAACAGATGGCGTATCTTTTACATGTTGTTTGTGTCTTAAATAACTTCTATTGCATTATAGAGGACAAGGATCTGCCATTTAGTCTCACTTAGTCATTGAACGAAAAAGTGTTAATAACAAAGTTTTTTTTTGCTTCGAAAATGTCGAATTTTTTGCCAACAAATCATAATTTGCGGTAAGTTTTAATTTACATCTTTAATTTGAAAAAAGTGCAGCTGAAGCACAACGAGTGCTCACCGAAGCTTATGCTGAATATGTTCCATCGACTACAACGTGCCAGAGATGGTTTATGCGGTTCAGAGGTGGTAATTTTGACATGGACAAAGACCGCTTAGCACCTTGTTTCTGTATTTCTCGCATCGATAAAGTTTTTGCAAAAAAACATGTAAAATGCAACCTTGTTCTCTTTTTTATAGGGAGAGTCGTAGGCAAAAAAATATATACGAGTCGGATCAATAAGTCCGTGACTTTTTGAAAGAAACACAGTTTTTTTTTTGCAAAAAAAAACAATTTATTTTTCAACATAATTTCCTTTTAGCTTAATACTCTTAGTCTAACATCTCTCCAATTTTTGTATCCCTTCCAAAAAATAGGATTTTTCGAGGTCCCAAAAATAGACATTTGTTTGATCGTTGGAGCTAAATCTCTTTCCACCGAACCATTTCTTTAGGTTTGGAAATAGGAAATAGTCGCTGGGTAGCCCCCAGAATATGGCGGATGAGGTACCAATTCGTAGCCCAATTCATGGAATTTTGCTATTGAGACTACACACGTGTGCATCCGTGCATTATGGTCAATTGAGAGCAAACGCGGCAGCCATCTTGCAGACAGCTTTCTTAAATCCAACTGATCATTTAAAATCGAAACCACACTGCCATATGAAATGCCTATGGCATCAACATTCTCACGCACTTTTACTTTTCGATCGGCCAACACCATATCGTGGATTTTTTTGGGTGTATTGACCTCAATTGGTTTTCCAGAACGTTCAGCGTCATTTGGACTTGTGCGACCACAACGAAAGTCAGTAAACCACTTTTTTACCATTGAAATCGATGGTGCAGAGTCCCCATAGTATTTATTAAGTTTTCCTTGGTTTTATTGACATTTTTTTCGCAAAAAATAATATTTAATGAGGACTCGAAATTCACTTTTTTTTTTAATTTTAAAAAATAGACGAGGTTGTATGTTTTGAACAGCAAGTAAATGACGGAACTTGCTCAAAATTTGACAGTAGTATATTAATAGGTGGTACTTGATGGAGACAGTGTTGCGTTTTATATAACTACGAGCGAAGTTCGAAAAATCACGGACTTATTGATCCGCCCTTGTATT
The DNA here is from genome assembly GCA_949748255.1 of Eustalomyia histrio. Taxonomy (NCBI): domain Eukaryota; kingdom Metazoa; phylum Arthropoda; class Insecta; order Diptera; family Anthomyiidae; genus Eustalomyia; species Eustalomyia histrio. The sequence continues at coordinate 43,368,667 of OX456526.1, read as the reverse complement.
AATGTAACGAAGTTAATAAGGCGCAGTATTCATGTTATTTCTCTATCTAATAAGGTTTTTCAGAAAAGTAAATGTGGGCAGAGCTTAAAAGCTAAAAGCTCTAAAGAAAATCCAGTAAAAACGCAAATCAGCTTTATCATCTATTAAGTCACCCTGTATAAAATAGGGTGACCATGAATTTCTTGATGCGAAAACTACTCGTGCAGGTCAGCCGAAAAAAAAATTCGAAGATGTTGAATTCGAGGCATTAGTAGATGATGATTAGTGTCAAACTCAATAAAAACTTGCAAAATCATGGCAAGTAACTCAAGCATCAATTGCAAAATGTTTGCAAGCCAGCAGGATTCCTCCAAAAGCAAGGAAATTAGGTACCATACGAGTTGAAGCCGAGAAACGTTAAGAGGCGATTCTGCATGTCCGTAATGCTGCTTGAAGGCCATAAAAAGACGTCAATTTTACATCGATGAAAAATGGATGCAATAGAACAACCCGAAGCGCAAAAAATCTTGAATGTGAATTCCGGCAAACCAGTCAAATCAAAACCATAGCCGAATATCCAATGCGCTAAAGTTATTGTATTTCGTAGGATCAGAAGGCAAACACCTATTATGTGCTGCTGAAATCGGGCTAAATGATCACTGGGGACCTGTACCAAATACAATTTATTCGTTTAAAGCGACAATTGACCGAAAAATGCCCGGAATATGCGACCAGACATGAAGCCGTAATATTTCATCATGACAACGCTCGACCACTTGTTGCAAGACCAGCTTAAACCCCCAGCAAAACCACACATTACCAAATAATAGGTAAAGTAATGTATAGCCATAGGGGCCGATGGATTACTTTACACCTTACTTCATTGATGAATTTTACAGGCGATGAGCCTCAAAGCAATATATACCCATTACTTTAGAGGTGATAATGTAAGGGGTTACTTATATGATTACGAGAATGGAAAAAGTATAGTGTCAAAAAATAGATTTTTAAAAAAGAGGAATTTTTATTATAAAAAATTATTACAAATATTTTATTTAAATTATTTGTAATTAAAAATAATGTGGTCAAGATGGGAATCGAACCAGGGAAATCTGGTTGTCAGCCAAGAACTCTACCCACTGAGCTATCGACGCATATAGTATTTGATGCTTTAAACTTAATTGAATTGTTGCGCTTCGTTTTTTCGCTAGTGTTGTCAACACGCACATACAAAAAAACACAAAGTAATGTATCTAAAAATAGATTTTCAAAAATATTTCAATTATTACTTTATATTTATAAATCATATATTACGTAATTAATAATGAGTAACTTATTACTTTATGCTTGCAAATAATGAAAAAGGTAACGAGCTATCATTACAAGGTAACGCATGGGAATATCGCACCAATTAAAAAAGTTTTGCTGGGCTTCTTAGAAAATAGTAGTTAAGAGGTTTTGCTTCCACCGCCTTATAGTCCAGGCTACCATTTGTTTCGATCGATGCAGAACGCTTTCATTGGGATATGCTTCATTTCAGAACAGGGTATCTGAAGTTGGCTTAATTCGTTCTTGGCTTCAAAATATGAGCAAAGGAATCCATATGTTGCCAGAAATATGGGAAAGGGTTTTGGCTAACAATGGCCAATACTTTGTATAAATTTATGTTACAGCAGTATTTTGCAATAAATTCCAAAATTTTCCAAAAATCCCGCATTTTTATGTTATACATCCAATAAAAGCCAATAAATACTATGGAATCCCATTAGTAATTAAATTTTTGGAAAATGTTATACCACTTTCATAATAAACTCTTCAAATTTGCTCTTAATCAAAAACTTTAATTGCAATGGAATATAATATGAACAAAAAATTGTAAGAAAAAACAATATGAGGTAAACAAAACATTTATCGAATTTATTGATCTTAAATTGCTGATGAATATACAAACAATATGCACTGGTTTAAATATTGTATATCATGTCAATTAATAATTATTTATTTTTTTTATGAAAATTACACTTTAGTTTAGCAACTAGTTTTGAAATACTAAAAGCTTTAGTTCAATTAGTTGTAAATTTATTTTTTATATTCAAAATTCGGTTAATGCCATTTAAAGTTTTCACAAAAAAGAAAATTATATAGTATGATCGTGCATTAATTTTGATAATTTTTAAATATTAGTTTCACAATAAACAACAGACCTGAACAATCAGAGATTGGAAAAGTTAAATAGCGCAAAATATCAAAATAATTATTAAACGAATTAAAAAGTTCTGTTTGGATACAACATTGAGAAACCTATATAAATGTGAAATAAATTTTGGAAATTTTAAAAAATTTGAAATCATTGAAAATAGTTTAACATTCTGTGTAATATTAAAAAGTGAAAATGTTAACAAAAATATTATTTAATATTGTGGTTCTGGCGGTATTTTTGGAAATCGCTTTAGCCTGTGTAAGCATTATGAAGGATAAATTTAAAATTTTAACCTTTACTCTCTCTCTATCTATCTCTGTGTCTCTCTATCTAGAATGGCTATAAAGCTAAAATCTTAAAAGCTGAAAATTGTGCCGGTGACGATGCGGTCATTACCATGGATTCTGATTTCAGTGTAAAATTAAATAAAAAATGTGAAATTGTACCCTCGGGTTGTGTAATGAATAAAGCTTTTACCACTGCCGTCTCCAAATATAAAGTTGTGAAAGATGGCATGTTAGTTAAAGAGGGCAAAATGGATTTGTGTAATATGGCCGAACAGGCTTCCAGTGAAATTAAGGATTATTTGAAAATGTTTGGTGCTCCCAATTCATGTCCTGTAGAAGAAGTAGGTTTTATTATATTATTTGTTTTTTTTTTCAATTAAATATTTTTCTTCCTTCAGGTTAAAGTCTGTTCAAATGATAACAAAGTTGATCTCTCCAAATACAAGTCCTTATTAAGTGTCGCTCGTGGTCATATTGTTGTTGATTCAAATATCGAACATGACACTGTATGTAGTATTTTATTTTAATAATTTTTAATATTAATAATTTTTTTTTTTATTTTTCTAGGGTAAGTCATGCTTCCACGTTGAAATGGAAATCACCAAAGGCTAAGTAATGTTGAAAGCAGCCAACATTTTTATTTAATTTCAATATTATACATAAATATTTCAAATTTGTATTTGTTAAAAAAAAAGTTCTATAAAAATAAATTCAATGTAATTTGCGAAATATTTAAAAAATTTGGAATCTTTGAAGGAAAATTTTTAAATGCTTTTTAATTACAACAATAAATCTAGAGTATGCAGTTTGATTTAAATACATGCAAAATTTACCCGTAAAGTATTCAATATCTAGTAGTATTTTCGTCATATATGCAAAGATTTTAAGGTAAATTTTGCATATATTTGAATTAAATTGCATATTTTAGTGTTCAAAAAATGTTGGGTCATTTTCACTCCAACTACATAAAAAAGTAAATTTATACGTTTTACTATTTCAAATTAAAAATTTTTACTTTTATTTATACTTTTATTATGCAGATATTTGATTGATACTGAGTTTTTTAACGTTTAAAAGTTTTTGGTAATATTTGTCCCCCCCACCCCCATGTACATTAAAGGGTTAATATCGATTTTTTGTTTTTTAATATTAATTACCAATTACTGAAAATGATTAGTCAACTTTCATCAAAATATGAAGATACCCCACGATATTTCGTTATCAATTCCATGAAGATTCAAAAAATAATTTACCTTTGATCTTGTCATTTGATATTTAGCGTGGTTCGATTTTGATGAAATTTTCAGAATACAGTCCTTGTAGTTGGTATCATAAAACTCTGAATAGCATTTATGTGCCAAAAAAATCTTTGAAATTTGCCAAAATTAAATAGCTGCCCTCACTAAATTTAGCAGGGAATATATACAATTTTTGGTACTTTTATACTCTCCACCATATGTTAAGGGTATATATAAGCTTGTCATACCGTTTGTAACATGTTGAAATATAGGTCTAAGACCCCATATATATACTTTATATACATATATTCGTAATCCTTATGCAATTTAAGTCGATTTAGCGATGTCCGTGTGTCTGTCTGCCTGGCGATCACGTTGCGAAGACGCACGCTGGGCTCTTAATTTTTACTTAGAGTATTCTTTTTTGGATGAGCAAAATCGGTCCAGCGGTTAAAAAGTTATGAGTGAAACTGTGAAGGTACCTCTAAATTTTTCACTAAAATTGGTGGTACAATTCCATACAAGGGCGGATCAATAAGTCCGTGACTTTTCGAACCTGTTAATAGACCACTGTCAAATTTTGAGCAAGATTCGTCAGTTACTTTGCGTTTAACAGCTGTTCAAAACATACAACCTCGTGGATTTTTTTAAAAATGGGGAAAAACGAATTTCGAGTGCTCATTAAACATTATTTTTTGCAAAAAAAAACCGTCAATCAAACCAAATAAATAATATGGGGACTCTGCACTATCGATTTCAATGATAAAAAAGTGGTCGATTTTAATAGTAAAAAAATGGTTGGTCGTTGTGGCCTTACAAGCACGGAAGATGCCAAAAGTAATGGACGCCCAGTTGAGGTTTCTACACCCAAAACAATTGAAAAAATTCACGATATGGTGGCCGATCGGAGATTGAATGTACGATAAATTGTGGAAGTCATAGACATCTCACATGGCTCAGTGGCTTCAATTTTGAACGATCAGTTGCGTATGTGAAAGAAAGCTTTCCGCAAGATGGCTGCCGCGTTTGCTCACAATCGACCACCAACGGAATCGTGTGACAGCTTAGTTTCCATGGCAGAAATCCATGAAGTAAACTACGAATTGCCCTCTCATTCGCCTTATTCTCCGAATTTAGCCCCAGTGACTATTTCCTATCTCCAAACCTAAAGAAATGGCTCGGTGGAAAGAGATTTAGCTTCAACGATCAAATTATTGATCAAACATATGACTATTTTATGGACCTCGAAAAATCCTGCTGTTAAACGCAAAGTAAATGACGGAACTTGTTCAAAATTTGACAGTAGTATATGAGCAGGTGGTACTTGATGGGAGCAGTGTTGCATTTCATATAACTACGAGGGAAGTTCGGAAAGTCACGGACTTATTGATCGGCACTTGTAGTAGCGACTGGCAAGTAAAAAATTTCCACTTGCTTTTTCACCAATCGCTTAGAATTAAATAGTATTTTATATTCACCTCAAATAATATTTTTCACCTCAAAAAATTTGTTGCACTACTAAAATTTTTTTTCACCACAAAAAATTTTGTTCACCTCTAAAAATTTTGTTCACCTCCAAAATTTTTTTTCCACCACAATTTGTTATAACATCCAAAAAAGTTTTTCACCTCAAAAAATTTTTTTCACCTCCATAATTTTACTTCTAAAGTTTTTTACATTATTTGTATGAAAAACAGTAGAAAACATGTTTTAAGGGCATTGGTGGAGGGTATTCAAAGATTCGGCACAGCTGAATTTTAGCCTTTTTTTACTTGTTTTATTATCAATTTGTTTATATTTCGGTCGAGTATGGAATAATTTTATTATTGGTTTATAGCGGTTTTTATGTATTTTTTTGTCATCCATTCATATTACAAAAAAATTCACTAAATTTAAAACTAAATTTACAAAATATCAATTTGCTGAGCAGCCGTTATCATGCCTACAAAACCATCTAAAACTTCTTTAGCAACGGGCAAAATCATTTCTGGAGGTAAAACAAAACCATATTCGCCCTTGTCGCGTAATTCAATAGTATAGGGAATGGGAATACCCTTAACGCCATAAGCCCATTCTTTACCAGAACCAGAGACTTTGTCTAAAACAGAAATGTTTAACAAATTTAAGAAAAAATTTAATACAAACGAAACAAATTTCTTACAAAGAGTAGAAGCACTAGAGCCATAAGTAAATACAGTATTATATCGGCGATGTAAAGCTTCTGAATAGCCCTTGGCAACATGCATCATTTGTTCATAATGTTCAGGGAATTCAGTATCAGTATGACCCCAGGGAGATAAAACATATTGACCATATGAATGAAGTGATATATAAATCTTAATAGTATCATCCGGTATGGTAGTATTGATAAATTGTGTCATTTGTTTAATTTCAGGATCAGATTCAGCAAAAGGACCAGCATAGGTTTCCGAACAGGGATCCGAAGAAGCACCAGTTACTAAACAAACAAATAAAAATATGAAATAAATTATTGGCAATTAAACACTCATAATGTTAAACTTACACATCCATTAAAAGTCAAAGTTACGATTTAAATCGGTACCAATACATTTCCCAGCCGGATCAGAAGGTAAGCGAGATTTTCGCCACATGCGATCCTAAGCAAAATTTTAAAAGATAAACAAGATTATTCTAATATTACACTTAAATGTTTGGTTGTTGTTATTTTGATAACATTTAAAATTTGTATAATTAAATAATCCTAATCTTATCAAATCAATTGTACTACACTCACCACGTCATGCGAGTAGACAAATCCATCAACATTCAATACTGGTATTATCCACCAATCAACATTTTCGGCAATTTTGCGTACACCTGGATTACGTGTTACTAATAATTCATCTATGATGTAGGTAATAGTGGACGAGGTAATCCATTCTCTGGCATGAATATTCGACTCAATGAATACAGCCTTATTGCCAGATTTATAAGAGATTTTGATACCCTTAATTAAACGTCCTTCAAAGGAGTAACCAATATTGAATGTTGTCACTATGTCCGGATAACGTTCAGCAACGTTATCAATCCATTCATTGATTTCATCTAATGTATGAAAATCTTCCCAATCCAAACCGGAAGATCTACGTTTAGGTTGTTCGGCATCAATAAGGCTTAAATCGCATAGAGAAAATATTGATTAATAATTAACTACAGTCTGTGATGCTATTTGTTAGGAAAATTCCCTTTTTTCGCGTGTGGAGGAAAAAAGGCCAGATATTTTATTTTCTAGCTAATGTAAGGAAATTTTTAAAAACTTGCAGTTTCTTGAAAAAAAAAAAATGGAAAATAATGCCAAAAAAATAGAAATTAATATTAATTCTATTAATAATAAGCATGCATGGGAATATTTCAATGGTATTGAAATTTAATTGGTATTATTTAAAACCAATGCCAATTGTAAAAAATCATATAAAAATCGAAATATATATGAGCATACATGGGCTTGTAAATGATCATACATTGGCATAAATGTTCCTATACGTCCATAGATGTTCAATATATGACCATATATGAAAATATATCTCGGGATCCGAAATTTAAGGGTATATGGACGTATATGGAACATACATGAATAATATATAAGCATGTATGAGAATATATGATCATGTACGGCCATATACCCTGAAATTTCGGATCCCGAGATATATGGTCATATATGAGATCATGTGTGGTCATATATTGCACCATGTATGGACGTGTGTGACCATGTATGATCATATAGAAGTCCATTTATGATTACGTATGTTCATATATGTTTCTATTTTTACATGGGTTAACAAATTTTCTTTTCATAATAAATGGACATTTTCATCAGGCTATTGCGTTAGGAGCAACTGACATGTCTATTTGCTTTTAGGGCAGTAAGTGTTAGTTATATTAGTTATGAGGTAAAAATTCAATAATAACATAAATGACATTATATAATGCTAATGATTTTTATCCATTGAGAAGGCATTAATAATTGTAATGAAATTTTAAATAACTACCATTGATAATGAAACATCTTCTCTAAAAAGCATTGGCATTGACAAAAACAATGGTAGTGCCAAAAATTTCAATTAATTGACCTATTCAATAAACTAGTCCCAAGTATGATAAGTAATGAATTTAGTCACTTTTTCTTAAGACTTTATAGCAGAGATTGCACTATTCAGAATTCAGTATATTCTTGTAAAACGATAGAATTCCACCATTTACTAGCATTATTCGATAGATATTCAGTTAGTGTAAAATTTGAAATTTTAACTAAACTTGTGCCGAAACCGTTGTCCATTTTTATTTATCCCTCTTAGTTTTATAGATTTGGGCACTCATCCAAGTTATAGTCATTTTCGAGAACTTCGGGTTTTGGGCGATTTTTCCCGAAGTGCTAATTTCACCTGTATTTTTAACTTTTCAAACAGGTGGCAGCTCTTGATCCAAATTATAAGCAATATACGAGAACAGATCAATAATTCCGTGACTTTTCCAACTTCCCTCGTAGTTATATGAAATGCAACACTGCTCCCACCAAGTACCGCCTGTTAATAAACTACTGTCAATTTTGAGCAAGTTCTGTCAAAAAAGTGAATTTCGAGTTCTCATTAAACATTATTTTTTGCGAAAAAACCGTCCATAAAACCAAGGAAAAGCTTGATAAATACTATGGGGACCCTGCACTATCGATTTCAATGGATTTCATTCACCTTATTCTCCGGATTTACCCCCCAGTGACTTTTTCCCATATCCAAATCTAAGGAAATGGCTCGGCGGAAAGAGATTTAGCTCCAACGATGAAATTATTGATCAAACAAATGCCTATTTTATGGACCTCGAAAAATCCTATTTTTGGAAGGAATACAAAAACGTTGGACTTAGTGTTTCGAGCTAAAAGGAGATTATGTTGAAAAATATTTTTTTTTTCAAAAAAAATAACAGTGTTTCGTTCAATAAGTCACGGACTTATTGATCCGCCCTCGTACGTAACAAAATATTTCTTTTCTGAAGTACTTTGAGATGAGATTGGGCCGTAAAGCAAAATACCTGTTCATTAATTTTGCCTCCTCTATTACATATCCGAACTTAAGCGCAATTGGAAATTTCTTGTAAGCAAATCGTTGTCCTGTTTCTTATATCACCTAAATTTTTAGATACAGGCAACAGAGCTGGTAAATTAGGGTACTTTTCAGTACTCGATATTTTTAAGTTAAATACTAAATACTCTTCAGTACTTTTAAAGAATTTTCAAAATTCGAAAACCGTGAAATGTTAAATAAATTTTTAATAAAAATAATAAAAAAATGTTAATGGTTATTGGATATTTATATTTTAATTATTTTTGAAAAAAACTGTTTTTTTAATATTGACTTATTTTAATACAATTTTTAAGTAAATTTTGTATATATTATTCGATCTATCTGTTCTAATAATATAATGATAATATTTATCAGGCTCGATATAACAATTTAATGTTACTAACGAATTGTAAACACTGATTTTTTTATTAAATGGAAAAAATTGTGAGAAGCAGCGCTGGAGGGAGTGCACACTTTCTAAAACTTTTTTCTAAAAACTTTTTACTTTTGACTTTTTCTTTTGATAGAGTATCATTTTACTCGTATTCATTTTAGCCAAAACGCATTTTTGTAAATATTAAAATAATGTACGAAGTTATTTTTTGTAACGAGTACCCAAAAATAGAACAAATATTTTGATACTCGCTATGTACCTGCTTTACTTTTTGTATCAGCACTAGAGGGAAATATTTCAAATTAAATTAGTTTGTGTGTGATTTTTTTATTCGATTTATCCATATTTCACCCATTTTGTGGACTTTTATGGAATTAAGTGTTTATTGTATAACTTCAGTAATTTAGTGTCGAAATAAGCAATTCTTTATTTTAATGATTTTAACGATTTTTATTTATATTTTTTGTGAATGATTTTTCGACAAATTTTGAATTTTTTTTTACTTTTAGCAATCTTTATTAGAAGCTGGGAATATTTTCAAATTTAAATTTTGGTAGTTTTCTATCTATTACCACTGGGGTATTCAATTAATCGACTTTTCATTATAATCAACTAAACACTTAAATAATTATTCGAGGTTTTTTCTTAACCGGTTAATCGAATAAAATTTTAAAATTAATTAATCTATTAATCGAAAAAATTATGTATTGTAGAATAATTTTTTTTTGTTGTGTTAATAATTTCATTCAAAAATGGAAACAAATAAAAGTTCAGTAACACTATAAATTCACTCAGAATATTATGTGGTTAACTGTTTGTACTTTAATAAAAAAGTTTTCCGTTCCATTTAAAAATAAAGGAACATACATTTATTTTTCAAAGAAATATCTATATTAACTTTTTTATACATTTATTCGAAATAATTTACTGTCATTTACCATTTTTTTCAGTTTCATTTATTTTTTTCATTTGTTTGAAATTTAGTAAAAATTTACCCACAAAACGGAAACTTGTGGTTTATTTGTGTCCGTAACAGTTATTACAAACTTAAATTTTTTTTGCTGTCTGTTTCAAAAAAAAATATTCAAAAAATTTCATACAAAATTTTTCAATATAAATTACAAGAACTTCATAAACACACATACATACACAAATACATTAACACAAAAAGTGTTTATAGCTTCCCTGTAGGAAATGTCGATAGTAAAACTGTACTGATTCACTATTGACTTTGTCACCAGTACTACTGACTAATTATACCCCAGCCAACGCTTCCTGCTGTAGACATTCAACATGTGCGTGTCATTGCGAATCTACACAACTATTGACTAGGTGTTGACATTGGAACCATAGATTCACTAGTGCATTTTAGTAATTCTAGTCTACACTTTTGTAACTTTTTACTAGATTTCCACACTAGGAAGGAAATAAGATTAAACAGGTGCATTTAGTTTTTTAAATTTCATTTAAATTTCATTAAAAAAAATTCGTGCAAATTTAATTTTGGAGTAGAGAAATCTTCAACAGACTGCACAAAATCATCCACAGGCTCTGTAAAATCTTCATCAGGCTCAACAAAATCTCTAGAGTTGCAACTTTCACTAAAAATTGTTGTCTCTTTTTTGTTATTTTTATTTTTATACAAAATTGATTATTTTTTTCACAAATTTTTTGTAATTTCTTTTGCTCATTATATATTTTGTTCAAATTTGTATATTTAAATTCATTTTGCTTTATATTTTTATTAAAAACTTTAATTTTGCATGCAGCTATGCACATGTATTTTCAACAAAATAAAACAATAAAAAAACCAAGAACAAGCACAGCTTTGCAGCTGCAAAAAAGGAATGTAAAAAGTATAGACGCTTTGTGGACATGTCACCAAAAAGTCACCCAAAATAGTCGACAAAAGTGGTGACTTGTAGACACTTGACCCCAGGCTTCCTACAGGGTTCATTTGCATACATACATTTTGTATTGTACGAGTATATTAAAAAAAAATACAAAAACGGAAATAATTTCAAATAAATAAAAAAAAAAACATTTATTTTTTAAGGATTGGTAGGTAAAATTTTGACATTTATTTTAACTGATTATATCATTTGTTTCTTACGGATGTGTCAGTTGATTAATTAACATTAAAAAAAAATAACAAATGGCATTTAATTTAAATGAAAATTAAGTAGACCGGTTTTTAAATGAAATATCATATCTTCTAAATGATATTTTCAGTTATTTTAACTTACAAACTTTTTTAAGTGTTCAAATGCATGAAAAATGTAATAACTGAGATCGTGTTTTGTAACGATTCTTCGTTTTTCTGTTCTCTCTATCACATATTAAAAATTAATTCAAGTCGGAATGAACCACACCGCAGACATGCCGTCTACGTTTAAAATTTTATAAAGTAAAGCCTGGATTAGAAAGACGTACGTTTATGTCTATATTAAATGAATAAAGAAATTTTGCTGAGGATCGAATTTCCCTCCGTCCCTATATTTGATATTGATAAATATTTCCAAGGGGATTTAAAAAAAACTTTGTGATTAATTTTGTTCATGATTGGCAAGCAATAACTTTTCATTATAACGGTAGTTGTATATCACTCTCTAATCAATACCGATACAAAAATTTTAAAACTGCGGTTGGAATAGTGACATTTGTCTCCAAATATTACGGGGTTTATTTCATAATATTACCTGTTAAATTTTGCTATATTTGCAAAATACCGTTATAAATCGGGTTTTCGGTAGTTTAGCGTTATTATAACGGTAGTTTAGCGTATTTCAAAATTGAACCGGTAAAATAGCGCAATAAACTCGGTTATACAAAAAGACACTTGTCTTTAATAGAATGGCCATTTTAAAATTATCATATCGGTCTTAAAGTAGCTGTGGTAGCCAACTACCGTTCGTATAAAAAGGTATTGAATGTCAACCATGATTTTGTTAAAATTTGACTCAATTGGCTTCCGAAACGCTCATATGTTTGAAAAGTTTTTTAGTTCCTATTAAATACTAAGTGCAATGTTGTAATCAAATTATTTGTAGGTTTCTTTGTTTTACTTTTTAAACAGCATTTTAAAAAACTTTGAGTCTTAAGGCTTTCTAAATATTCTTTTCTGTAAAAAATCTTTAAAAAACATATTTTTGAAATATTTTGGTATATTTTTTTTACCAATTTTAATTAATATTAAAAACCTTTTAAAGTTATTAGTTATTTAAAATTTGCGCATTTAAAATTATTCGAACAATTATTTAACAAAAATGTTTGATTAACCGAATAACAATTAACCGAATGAATATCCTAATTGGCACCTTCTATACTCTCTTATTATGACACAAAAAGAGTTAAATTTTTTAGTTACCTTTGTACATTTGAAATCTTAATTTCAAAATTAATATTGAGTTTTTGTAAAATATTTTCAAATTTAATTTGTTTATCAGGCTGAACCATTACATCACAGGTCTCTCCATAATTATGAACTTCACTCCAAAAATCAAGCTATAAAAAATAGAAAGAATTATCTTTTATTATGAATAATATCATTATCTTGAAAAATTTCACTTAGTTTTACCTTTAATTCACTTTCAAGTTTTATTAAATTATCAAATTGTTCTACATTTTCAATTTTCACTTTATAAACTTTATAATTATCATAACGTATTTTTTGTTCCTCAGCTGGAATTATAGCTGTCACAGCTATATGGATTAAAAATGTTATAACGATTAGCTGTTTGATGCTAATCATTTTGATAAGTGAATATAGTGTTTTTTTTTTGTTTGTTCAAAACCTTCTTCGGCAATTAATCAATTGCTACTGAATTCCACTGTTTAATTTCTTTCGTTCTTAAATTAATTGTTGATTTTTTTTTTGGTTTGTTTTATATTTAATGCAGAGGTGTTTTCAACCTGTAACAATTGATAAAATTTTTTTTTTATATTGCTTTTAAGTACCCATGTTTAAACTAATTTAGATTACAAATAAACATTTAGTATTAAGTATGTACTCGCGCAGAAATTCATATCAACTAATGTTAATTGCTGTTTAACATTCTGTACAAGATTGTTAATAGATTGACAGTTTTAGAGGTGTCCGTAATAAGGGTATATTAGAATTAAGGTCGATAAGACTGTTTTGTGAAAAAATTTTAATAGTTCTGCTATTTAGGGGGTTTAAGATCTTTGAAAACTTCTGGTTCTAATGAGATCTTTTGTCGAATCGTAATAAATGTATCAGCCTATATAAAAATAATTAAATTTCTTTATACTTTATTAGTTTAGGTATTGGTAGTTTTAAATATCAAAATATATTGAGAAGAAAATATTATTTTATTTTCTAAAGATTTTACTATTTACATAAATTAGTTTCATCTTTTGAAGTGGAAAAATTTTAATTTTAAGTTTTGAATTTATTGTTTATTAGTCATTCAGAAGGGACGTGCCCAGTGTTAGCTGTTTTAATATCACTTGTTCCCCCTTCCATCGCATTTCGTTTTGCTTGTCTAATGATTCATTTCCACTCGTTCCCATTCCATTTATTTGCCCTCGTCTAATGTTTCAATTACACTCGTTCCCCATTCAAATTTAATTTTTACACTATCAAGTGTATCGATTTCACTCGATCCTCATTTTATTCCATTTCTATCCCCTTGTCAAGTGTTTTAATTCCACTCGTACCCCGTTTCATTCTATTTCATATCCCCTGCCTAGTGTTTAAATTTTACTCGTACCCTTTACATTCCATTTCTGTTCCCTTTCAGTTTGCAATTTGATCTTGCAAATATTTCCCCATATACACCATAGTGGGAAAAGCGTAGAGAATGGTCTAACGCCCGGGGGTATACAGAGTTCCTAGATAATTACCTGGAGTCCATGTTCCAGACCAAAATTCTAAGAATTTCCTCAATAATGAGTTAGCCAATACTGCAGGTGACAAATATTTCAAATTTAAGATTCTTCCCTTTAAACCCCCACTTTTACCATGTACCCGGCTAAAACTCTAAAATGTAGCCGATCAATGAGTTAGCACATGATCAAGTTAAAACATATTTAAAATTTCAACTTTCTGGCTAAATCGGTGGGGCAGCCCGTTAAGAAGGAGAATGTTCACCTTTTTGCCCCTCCCCGTACCCATTTCCAAAAATCCGACCTAGCTGAATGTCTACACCGGAGGAGGAACCTTTGCATCAAATTTCAACTTTCTAGCTTCAGTAGTTTTGGAAATAGTTAGAATTTTTCCCTTTTCTGTCCCTCACCACTGGATTTTCCAAAAATTACGTCTTAACTGTTATCTAGACTGGAGATTGAGCCTGCAAACTAAATTTCAATTTCCTAGGTCTAACGGTTATGGGGCAAACTTCATCCATGAGTTAGTGCATACTCCCTAGTTAAAGGGGTTAAGACAGGCCGTGAAAGGGGAGTTTTTTTCCCTTTTTGCTCCTCCCCGAAGGAAGCGAATGTCTAACCTACATACCAAATTTCAGCCTCCTACATCTAGCGGCTTGAGCTGGGCGATGTTGAATGAGTCAGTCAGGGAGAATAAATTATCTCAATGTATAAAACAAAACTATAAACTCAGCCTATTCAAAGGGCTGCAACTTTGCCAAAATTTCCGGTTCTTAATTAATATTTAATTTACTAGATTTCTTAAATATCGTTTATTGATTCACTTTAATATTTTGATTATACAAAAGGTCTGTACGAGGTAATTTTGGGTAAGGTCTGGTAAAATGAAAGTAAGCAAAAAATTCTCTCACAAAACCATTAAAATGCCCAAATTACTGCGAACGCACAAAACCACATTTCATACCCAAAAATAAACGTCAAATTTATTCATATTAAAAAACATCTTAATTAATAAATATATTTGAAATGGCAAAAATCTATTTACATTTTCAAATGTATTTTTCATTATTAAGAGGAAAAGTTGTTTATAGTAAACTTTTATTTAACTTTAATTTTTTTTTCAAAAATGCAAAACAATTAATTTAATAGCAGCAGCTGATGATTTGACAGTTTTATCATTTTACCCAAACAAAAAGTACGGGTAAATTCATTTACCCAATTTTTGTTACAAGAAACGCTTTCTGGTAAGATTGGGTTCCCGCGGGCACCCGCGGTAACGTACGTCGAACACACCTAATACATTTTTATTTAAATTTACTACCATAATGTTATGTAACTTATTGCCTAGCTTTATATCCATAATATTACTAAAAGTGTGTAAATTTAAATGTCTGGAAATTTTGTTTTCAATACTGTACAAAAATACAAATTCGTGAGAATAGATGCATTTGAATGCTTAGAAACATATTAAAAATATTTAATTCGCGATTTTGGAAAAAAGCGGTTAAAAAAACAAAGCCTTGTTTGCATCTTTTATTTATAGTTACATTATTTATAATATGTTACATATATAATTAAAATTAATAACCAAAAACCACCAAATTTGCTGAATATTCAAATATTCCCTACATCTTTTGAAATAATTCTTCAACGTTTCGAGAGTAAGCATTGAGAGAATATCTTAAATTGAGTCTTTTATAAACGCTTCGGCATCTGCAAGAAGAACTATTATTAGAACCTTATTATTTATTCTACAAATAACGTTTAACATACTTACCACCAACTTAAAGCTTGTACACCCAGATAAAAGATTGATTGCAATACGATCAAAACCATTAACATTTATTTTGAAGAACTTTATTTTAATTGGAATAACCTATAATCCATCATTATAGCAAAAATATGGCACTAGGAATTAAAAAGCAAACGAAAAAGAACTAAAAAAGAATACTATTAACAAATTATTTGTTTTTTCAATTAACGAACAAATCTCTTCCTTAACTAACAAATAAATCTCTTTAACAACTAATAACAACAACAACCCAGCTACTCTTAATACCACCATAATAGGATCTATGAACTAGAGTATTCAAAAAACCGGCCTTTTGGAAAAACCGGTTTCGGTTTTCTTCGAAAAATCGAATTTTAAAAAAACCGCTTTCGGTTTTTGCAGAAAAAACCGGTCAACCGGTTTTTTCGGTTTTTTTAACTTGAATAAAAAAATACATTTTTTGAAAAAAAAAAAATATTTTATAATATTTTTTTATTTGTATTTCATTTCAACATTTTATTTATTGGGTTTAATATTTTTTATATATCTTAAAAATTAATATTATAAAACTATATTCATATCAAATGAATAGAGATCATTAAGTTTGTAAATTGGGTAAAATTAGATACATTAGTAATTTTAACGTTTAAAATGTTTGACATTAAATAAGCCTTTTTTAATATTACATTTTAAATATGTAAAAAGAAAATCTATTTTTCAGTTCTAAAATAATATTTAAGAAATTATATGCAATTTAAATGTTTCGTTTTAAGGCGATTTTTTTGTTTGCTTTTGATGAAGCTAGAAGTGGAAAATACTCTTTCACCAATAGTAGATGTTGGACAAATAGTCAAAAGACAATTATATAAATTTTCCAATTTTTTAGTTCTTTTGTCGCATTTATCAAGATATATGAAATCATCATATAATGATGAATGATTTTGTACAGTCTCTTTTTTAGGATTTTGAATACTGTTTATTGTGTTATTTAGATCAGAAATTAAACTATTTGAATTTGGAATATCCAAAGTTAAGTTTTCATCGGAATCTATCAGACTTACATCTAAATCTTCATAACCAAACGATTATAAGAGTGTTCGGAAAAAAAGAGACCAAGTAACCCAGTTGGTGATGTTATTAAAAAAACCGGTTAACCGAACAAAAAAGACCGGTTTCCGGTTTTTTTCGAACTTACAAAATATTCGAAACCGATCGGTTTTTAAAAATAAAGAAACCGGTTGACCGGTTTTCGGTTTCGGTTTTTGAATACTCTACTATGAACTCAAATATCAACAAATTAACTCTTTATATAACCACTAGAGAACCAGTAAACTACATTGATATTGAAACACCCACATGCTCCAATATTGAATCTACCATAAACTCAGCAGGCAAAAAATTAGTAAATATTCTACCTAAAAATATATCAAATAGAGCAATACAAGCAATGAAAAGAAAGGACATACAAAAAATACAAAACAACCCAAAACAACCTAAAACGCAAATAATTTGTGATGAAGAAGAGACATTAGAATCGATGTCAATACACTCATTTGATAACGAGTAGTTATTTAACATATTATATTAGGGGTGTTCACTCGCGATTGTGTACACCTTCATTGCGGGGTAGAGTGCCTGTGGTTTATGCATAGCGTCTGCTCTATGATGGGTGCAGGTGTGCTGAATGGCGAGTGATCTCTCTTATAAAATTCCTTAAAAAATTGTAATTGAAGCACCCAATGCAACAACCGTATAACTCCACTTTTTTGCGAAATAGCTTTTTTAATGCAGAAAAAACCAAAAAAAAAATCTGCGTCGTTCGGTGCACAAAAAAAAAAAAAAAGTGGAGTTATCTTGTTGTTGCACTGGGTGCTTCAATTCATAACATTAAAAACTAGGAGGGCAGATCAATAAGTGCGTGACTTTTCGGACTTCCCTCGTAGTTTTTTGAAATGCATCAATTACCACCTGTTAATAGACTACTGTCAAATTTTAAGCAAGTTCTGTTATATACTTTGCGTTTAACAGCTGTTAAAAACATACAACCTCGTGGATTTTTTTAAAAATTAAAAATAGTGAATTTCGAGTGATCATCAAACATTATTTTTTGCGAAAAAACCGTCAATCAAACCAAGGAAAAGCTTGATAAATACTATGGGAACTCTGCACTATCGATTTTAATGGTAAAAAATGGTTTACTGACTTTCGTTGTGGTCGCACAAGTACAAATGACTCTGAACGTTCTGGACGGCCAATTGAGGTTAATACACCCGAAAATGTGAAAAAAAATCCACGATATGGTGTTGGCCGATCGAAGAGTAAAAGTGCGTGAGATTTTTGATGCATTTCATATGGCAGAGTGGTTTCCAATTAAATGATCAGTTGGATTTAAGAAAGCTGTCTGCAAGGTGGGTGCCACGTTTGCTCCCAATTGTCCATAATGCACGGGTGCACACATGTGTAGTCTCAATGGCGAAATTCCATGAATTGGGCTACGAATTGGTAACTCATCCGCCATATTCTCCGGATTTAGCCCCAGTGACTATTTCCCCAAACCTAAAGAAATGACTCGGTGGAAAGACATTAAGCTGCAACGATGAAATTATTGAACAAACAAATGCCTACTTTATGGACCTCGAATAATCCTATTTTTTTGGAAGGGATACAAAAATTGGAGAAACGTTGGACTAAGTGTATTGAGCTTAAAGGAGATTATGTTGAAAAATAATTTTTTTTTTTTTTGCAAAAAAAACTGTGTTTCATTCAAAAAGTCACGGACGTATTGATCCGCCCTCATAGCTTAAGGCCTAGTTGATATAGCTAATAAAAAGTATATTTAGTATATACATATATGTATTACCTAAACCTTGAATAAATCAATAGATAAATAGACGGCATAATACGATAAAGAAACTAAGTACATTTCTTATCGTAATATGGATATTCTTAGGAAATAATTTTTGGAGGTTAAATTTAGAGGTTATATATAAATATATAATTTTATATGGCGCCAATACAATTTCTAAAAATACAAATTTTAAAGCTGCTCAAATATATTTTCAAAGTCGTTTTAATGTATTGACTACCTTTAATAAAAAAAAACACAAAAAATCTGTTAACCGGTTTTCCCAAAAACCGAAATCGGTTACTTAAGACGATTTTTCGGTTAAATCGAAACCCGGTTTTTGAAATGCATCTTGTAGATCCAAAATGCATACCTTCTAAAAGTTATGACCGCCAATTTGGATATGCTTTATCCCAAGGCTTTTATAGCCGTGAAATATCTATTAAAATGCAAATGGAGGATAGATCCATATATGGTTCCATTTTATCTGTGCTGAGATCTTTAAACTCGCTCAGAAGCCGCATGTATACCGAATGACATTGTCAGCGGCTCAGTCCTTCCTGTTCGGTTTCCTCACCTCAAAAGTCTGCGAGACATTCTAAAGACTTTTCTAAATTACATTGTGAAGATTGATGTAAACAATACAAAGATTGCATAGCAAAAACAAAAATACACAAAAACAAAAATACGGGGTTCCGACGATTGATTCTTTTTAAGGAGACCAGAAACAAAATATACGCGTTTCTTCGTTTTGTAGATCAGTATGATATTTCACTTTAGAGGCGGTTAAATTTTCCCCGCTCTGGCCTGTTCTTGCAGCATATCGTTATATAAAACTATGTTATCTTTACATCTGAGGTGTAGGGTATGTTCAGCAACTTTATAGATAATCGTATGGTAAATATTTTTGTAGAACATTTTAACCCTCTAACTACCCCTCATAGGTACCATCTGTTAATAGACTACTGTCAAATTTTGAGCAAGTTTCGTCATTTACTTTGCGTTAAACAGCAGGATTTTTCGAGATCCATAAAATAGGAATTTGTTTGATCAATAATTTCATCGTTGGAGCTAAATCTCTTTCCACCGAGCCATTTCTTTAGGTTTGGAAATAGGAAATAGTCACTGGGGGCTAAATCCGGAGAATAAGGCGAATGAGGGGGCAATTCGTAGTCTACTTCATGGATTTTTGCCATGGAAACTAAGCTGTCACACGATTCCGTCGATGGTCGATTGTGAGCAAACGCGGCAACCATCTAGCGGAAAGCTTTCTCATACCCAAGTGATCGTTCAAAATTGAAACCACTGAGCCATGTAAGATGTCTGTGTCTTCCATAATCTATCGCACATTCGATCGGCCAACACCATATCGTGAATATTTTTCAATTGTTTTGGGTGTAGAGACCTCAAATGGGTGTCCAGAACGTTCGGCATCTTCCGAGCTTGCAAGGCCAAAACGAAAGTCAGTAAACCACTTTTTTTACCATTGAAATCGATGGTGCAGAGTCCCCATAGCATTTATCAAGCTTTTCCTTGGTTTGATTGACGTTTTTTTCGCAAAAAATAATGATTAATAAGCACTCGAAATTCGCTTTTTTGCATTTTAAAAAAAATCCCCGAGGTTGTATGTTTTAAGCAGCTGTTAAACGCAAAGTAAATGACGGAACTTGCTCAAAATTTGACAGTAGTGTTGCATTTGATATAACTATGAGGGAAGTTCGAAAAGTCACGGACTTATTTACCCGCCCTCGTATATGGTTACTTTTGCCATAATTTCAAACAAAAATTATCGGTGTTAAAACTGACAGATTATATAGGGCATGAAGTTGTTCAACACGTCGTTCTTAGAAACAGAAAATTAGCAGAAAATTATTGACCTAGTGCCCAGATTCTATAAGACAAGCGACGATTATTGTCCACTACTTACCAAACTGTTGAAATAAAATATTGTAAGTTACTGTTATTTACCAAATTTGTAACAACAGGTTAAACGATAACCTTCTTTTGAAATCTGGGAACAGATTCTGAGAAATAATAATTCTCTTTTAAAAATTCTTAAATTATAAAGTTATTTCAACCTCATAATAAGTTATAAAAGCTAAAACCTCCAGATATTAAATAAAAACTTTTTTAAAATTTTGTTCCAATAAATCAAACGCGTGGCTAAGTATTTTTCCAAAAAGCTCTATGACGTTCCTGTTTTTTATTTATTTATATTTACATTTCATGTACAGTTAGTATTATTTTGGCCTTAGCGCCCAATTTATATTTATATTCCACATAAATATTTTTACGTTCCACAAAAAATTATTTTTAGATTTTTTCGTTATCGAACCTGGGCATTCAGATTCATAATTCACACCCTTGCTTACGGCACCACAATTTAATTTAATTTTCTTTGTATATTTGTTATTTAAACATTTAAATTTTTTATTTAAACTAAAAAAAAAAATAAATGTTTGCCTTTACCGGGATTCGAACTAGGAAATTAGGAGTACTGGGCTACCTCTCTACCCACTAGCCCACAAACACCTATAAATTTCAATGACTAATTTTTGATAAAAATAAATTTTTAGGAAAATAAATGTAGCAGAAAATTTGTTTACAAATACCAATCCTAAGTGGCTTCTATAATTATCAATACAATCTACAATTCGGTTGGTTCAACTGAAATCCTAATTTAATAATATATTAGATCAGGATAACTGTATTTGTAGTTACCACTTTCGAATATCGACAATTTATTAATAAATTTAATAGATTGTAGTAATTTTCCAGTACATTAACTAAATAAATAGTTGCTTCTACTGTTCACAAGGGTTTACTTGTGCACTCTGTGTCGAGCCGAATAACTGATATAACAATTTTCGTCATTTTTCGAATAATGCCCTAACCGGTTAACCGGGAGGGTTGAATAATTGGAAACACTATTTTAATGCAATTTTTGAGAAAACTCAAATCGTGACGCACGCTAGAGAAATGATTTTTTTTTTCAATTGTAGAATTTTAATATTTGTTTTTACTTAAAGCAGTACACTTACAATATTATTTCGTTAAAAACAACTTAAAATACATATTAAAATAATCAAAAAGAGGACTACTGATTTTCCATTATATTCAATCATTTTTTAATAATCGACAAAAGTAAAAACAATAGAAAGTCGTTTAAAATAACCAACAAATTTTTACTGACAAAAAGTTAGAAACAACTTTTGAAAGTTTTTTTTTATTTGTATGTAATTACAAAACAGAACACAACACCTGCAGATATATATATTTTTATTGGCTTTTGTGTGTATGTATATTTGAATAATTTATTGTAATTTTTATTAAAATAATTGTGTATATATTCAAACTATTTTGGTAAAAAAACAAAAAGGAATTATATGAATTCCTATTTTTTGAAGCAGAAAACATACAATTTTACATTTAACTGAAAATATCAACTCTTACTGAATGTTTGTATTTGTATAGTTTGTTTTTTGAATGACTGATTCAAATAGTTAAAAAATATATTTCTTTGAATTTCAATTGATTCTTCATTTAAAAACAAACTTTACGTATTACTTTTTAAATAAACTACAGTCGGTAACGGAATATATATTGTGACTGTATATAAAATCGATTTAAAATTATAGACGACTTGCAAAAAAAAAAAAAATTATTCTACTCACAACATAAAAAAATATTCATTTTCCGTGACGCACGCTACAACGCATGGACCTTACATTTCGTACCTAATTTCAATATTTCCAAAATAGTAAAAAAAAAAATACTAAAATTGAAGAGAATTGAATGAAAAAAATATGGCCTTTTTCGGAATTTCTATGTTTACACTAAGTTAATGATATGAACACCTAAAAATGTTAATTTTTTTGTGTAACATTAAAAGATCTGAAAAAGAGTGAGATTTAGTAACAATTTTTTTATTAATGATCATCCAAATAAAGGGTGTCCCAAGAAGAACGCAATTTTTAAATCTGGCAACATTCGAAGTGTCATTGTTTGACATTTGAACAATTGTTATTGTTTGCTAGTAGAAGGTACGAGGTTAGTAAAAATGGAGCGCTACACGAATGAACAACGCATTCTCATTGTGAAATTGTTTACCAAAATGGTGAAAGTTTTGCGGATACTGTTCGCAAATTGCGATCAATTTGGGGTCACAATAATGCTCCAAAAGAGTCAACTGTAAAGAGATTAATGGATAAATTTGCCGAAACTGGGTCTGTTAGTGATGTAAAGACAACAACGCGCCATCGACCAGGTCGATCGACCGAAAATGTCGCAGCTGTACGTGATGATGTTGCTCAAACTCCATCCACCTCAATTCGACACCGAGCTCAGCAAATTGGTGTCTCCAAATCCACTTTGCAGCGAATTTTGACGAAAGATTTGCATCTTCATGCATACAAAGTTCAATTGACTCAGGAACTGAAGCGAAGGGAGTTCGTTAAATGGGTATTGGAGAGACAACATGAAAATGCTGATTTTGCCGATAAAATCATCTTCAGTGACGAGGCCCATTTTCATCTTGATGGCTTCGTCAATAGGCAGAATTGTCGCATTTGGGGTGAGGAAAATCCTCGAGTGATTCACGAGAAGCAAATGCGTGTCACTGTGTGGTGTGGTTTTTGGGCTGGAGGAATCATTGGACCTTTTTTTTATGAAAATGAGGCAGGTCAAGCGCAAACAGTCAATGGTGTTCGGTATCGTGAAATGATAACCAGTTTTTTCTTGCCTAGAATTGAAGAAATGAATGTGGAGGGCATGTGGTTCCAACAAGACTGCGCCACATGTCATACAGCCAGAGAAACAATTCAATTGCTGCATCAGTCATTTCCCGGTCGTGTTATTTCGCGTTTTGGAGATCAGAATTGGCCGCCTAGATCGTGCGATTTAACACCATTAGATTTTTTTCTTTGGGGTTTTTTGAAGTCGATGGTTTACGCGAATAAGCCGACGACGACTCAAGCCTTAAAAGAGGAAATTGGACGCTGCATTAATGAAATACCGCAGCGTTCATGCAAAACGGTCATTGAAAATTTCATTAAAAGATCGCGTGCATGCCAGCAAAGCCGCGGCGGCCATCTGCACGATATATTGTTCCATACATAACCTCATTCTGTCTACTTTACGATATAATAAAGTTTCACGATTTTTTTTAAATATCTATGTTTTATTTAAAATTTAAAAATTGCGTTCTTCTTGGGACACCCTTTACATTTTATTATTATATATACAATATTATATATCTAGTCTAATGTTCGATTAAAAAAAAATTAAATTGGAAATATATCACAAATTTTTGGGATTTTTTCTGGGACTTGCCCATAAAAAAATGTTTTCAAAAGAAGAAATCATGCATTTAAGGGTTAAACAAATAACTAACACAAATATTTTCTTTTATTTAAATAAAGTTTTATTATATGTAGTCAAAATAGAATGCAAAATACACTTTTCAGTTCGGTAGTCACTTAATTTTTGTGTTTGTGTTTAAATTATAAATTTATGTAAATGCGGCGAATTTAGCCTAGTCGCGAACCATCCCAAATTCTTTTTATCGCATTTGTTTGTATTTGTTATTTATTAAGTTCAAAGACTATATAGAAAATAATTTAATTTGTTATATACTTGCAAATTACATTTAGCCCTCAACTGTCGGATGAATATGTTTAAATTATAACAATATATTATAATTAATAATAAGACAATACTTAATCTTTAAATACAAGCTTACTTATATTTATGATTATAATATCTCCTAGTTTTTATACCTTCCACCATATATGGTGAGGGTATATATCAGTTTGTCATTCCGTTTGTAACATGTCGAAATATAGGTTTTAGACCCCATAAAGTATATATATTCGTGATCCTTATGCAATTTTAAGTCGATTTAGCGATGTCCGTCTGTCTGTCTGTCTGTCTGTCTGTCCGTCTGTTTTTACCCAGATTATTGAACATCCTCCCGAGCAGTTTGGTATTGAAAATGAGCAAAATCGGTTAAGCGGATCAAAAGTTATGAGTGAAAATGTGAAGGTACCTCTAAATTTTCCATACAAATTTGTAAAATTTTTCTGTATCTATTTTTTTTTCTGTTAAGTAAGTAAAAATGTTATTAAGTCTTCTTATTGTTTGATTACATTTATAATAACATTCTTAGAGCTATATGTGTGTTACTCTGTTAACTAAGTTAACGTAAAAATCAACAATGTTAAAGTCGCTAACAGAGCAGACCTCTGTAAATAACATTGCTAAAACTAAATAAATAACATTACTAAAACTAAATAACAAAAGTTCGTTACATAAATTGACAAAACATATTCATATTACAGTTCATGCAAAATTTAGTATATACGTATATCATCTTCAGCCCCTATGGTGGAGGGTATTCAAAGATTCGGCACAGCCGAATTTAGCCCTTTTTTTACTTGTTTTTTTATGAAATTACCATAATTAACTATAAATTGCTGAATCTTAGTAAATAGAAGAATGTTGAATTTAAGATCATGTGGTTAAATCGTTTAAAGAATCTCTTTTAGTTTAATTCATTTTAAAATTACTAGCATAAGAGTTGCCGTAGATCTTTATAAATATTCTATGGGAGGAAAAATTGTGCTCTGAGAGTCAACGTCACTTAACTCCAATCTGATACATCTTACTTTTTATTTTATTATTTCATTGTTTTGTCATTTTTAAATTTTTTCCACTTTTTATTGAACACAAATTAATATTTTCTAATCAGCTGTTCGCTCGCCTCATCATATTTGACCTTTGTAATGAAAACGGCTTATCAGTCAACTGACACCAAAATTTGACATGTCTTTGACACGCTCTGCTTTATCGACTTATTGTCAGTTTTTAAGATGTAATGAAAACGCATATGACACAAAATGACGAGAATTCATTTGAGTCAGTTTTTGTTGTCAGTTCATATGACATAATGAAAACCAGGCATAAGCAGAATTTGTTTTATTTGATTGCATGTAAATAGGTTTGGTTTTTGTCACAAATATGCGGAAGTTACAGCGCTAAAAGTACTATTATACAAGGTGGGGCAATACGTATCACCCTATTAAAAAGTGCTGCCATTTTTACAAATGGCATATTATATCAGTTTGGTTTTGACATTCGAGAAGTAGACGCTTGCGATATTTACAGTGAATAACAATATATTGCTATACGCCTAATTTTGGAACTCAATGACGAAGTGGATGATTTTTTTTAATCAAAATTGATCACGAGCGACGATGCAAAATCTTATCACAGCATAATTCATAAAGCACCATTAGACCATCTCAAAGTGACAGTGTGGTTTGCAGTTACGTCGGGAAAGGTGATCAGACCGTTTTTTAAGTAGCCATTGGTAGCGCTATTACTGTGGACGGCGACCGTTATAGATCCAAGCTAACTGAAGTTTTCTTAGCGGAAGTTGACGACAGTCCGGGATTTCTTTCTCTGGCGATATTTGAAGTCGTTGGTGTACGCATCTTGTAGGAGTTAAAGAAGAACATTCGAGCCGAAGTTAAAAAAGTGACACCACAAATGCTGCGTTATGGAAAATGTAAACAATAGATCCCAAATTTGCATCAATGCCGACAGCGGCTATTTGTAGGATATAATTTTTTGCAACTTAATTGAAACAAAATTTATAAATGCGAATAATTATAATCAGTAAAAAACTAAGTGAGTTTTCAGGTTATACAATACATACAGGTTGGTTGAAAAGTTCCTGTGCTCACCAAGAGATGGCACTGCTAGCACCAAACTTTTTTTTTCTCAAGTTGGTATAACTGTCCTGAAAACACATGCAAAGTTGCAAGTCATTCCGTCAATTCTTTCTTTATTTACAAGCCATTTGAAGTTGACGTGTCATTGATTTTTTTTAATATGGAAAAAATTTAATATCGTGGAGTCATTAGATACTTTGTTTTGAAGGTTTAAAAGCAAAGGAAATTTATGAACAATTGTTAGAAGTGTATAAGGAACCCTCACCTTCAAAACGCACCGTTGAATTTTGGGCTGGTGAATTTAAACGTGGTCGTACCAGCCTTAAAGACGATCCACGCGAGGATGACCAAATCTGCAACCACAGCAGAAATCATTGAACAGGTACATAATATGGTAAGTGAAGATCCAAGTTTGACTAAGTGTGAAATTGCTAATGCCATAGGCATCTCAGACGACAGAGTACTCCATATTTTACATGAAGAATTACGTATGAAAAAACTGTTTGGAAAGTTAGTGCCGCACACATTAACAATTCAACAAAAACTGGATCGAAAACAAATTTCTCAGCGTAATTTGGAGCGTTTTAAGCCGAATAAAACCGACTTCTTGCGTCGTTTTATAACTATGGATGAGACCTGGATCTACCACCATGAACCTAAATTGAAACAAGAACGTTAACAGTGGACTGGTTGTTCAGCTCCAAGGCAGGTGAAGTCACAACGATCAGCAAAGAAGGTTATGACATCAGTTTTTTGGGATGCAAAAGAAATTTTGTTGATTGATTATCTTCAGAAAAGTAAAACGATCAACTCTGAATTGCAGCCTTTTGGATCAGCTGGATGAAAAAATTCGTGAGAAAAGACCTATGTATATTAAAGAAGAAAAAAATCATTTTTCATCAAGACAATGCACCCGCTCACAAAAGTGTTTTGACGATGGCTAAATTCAAAGAATTAAAATACGAATTGCTTGAACATCCACCGTATTTATAAGATTTGGCTCCCAGTGACTACTATCTCTTCAGAAATCTCAAACAATTCCTTCGTGGAAAGCATTTTTCGTCGAATGAAGAGGCCATAGCAGCCGTAGACGGTTATTTTGCAGAGCTTCCGGAAAACCATTATAATGATGGGATAAAATTATTGGAAGATCATTGGAACAAGTGTATTGAGCTTCTAGGAGATTATATTGAATAAAAAAATATATTTCGTAACAAAAACAGTATTCTTTAATTTTTTGTTTATTTATTCATTTATAATTTATTAGATTTATAGTGCCCCAGCGCCTTATAGGCATTGTAGAGGCGAGTTGGTATTATATTTCGAGCGCAGGAACTTTTCAACCAACCTGTAGTTATAGCGAGAGAAAATCAGATGAAGTTTTTTGCCCACCCTGTATAATCTACGAATTTTTATTAACAAAACTTAATAAATTTAAATAAATTGATAATTTTACCGGTACAATGACGGTATTAAGGGAAAGGGATTTGGAGCAACGATATTTTTGAAATTAAGAGTTTTGGTATTTGCATCGGTTATCAATTTGTTTTGTTTATCAATTTTAAACTTTTATTCATATGACCCAAATTGTAATTAATATGAGCCTAAATTGTATTAACATAACACCACAATATAATTATATGCTAAAGATAATAATTTATAGGCCTAATTTAAGAAAGTACGAGTATCATAAAAATCAAACACGATATGTTTGCTTATCGTAGCATGACTTTATATTTGCAAAAAAATAACAAAAAATGGATATAAAAGCAAAATTCTTACAAATAATAGAACAATTAACATTTACTTTTATCAAAAGCAACATGAGAGTTTTTGTGGTACTTGTAGTTTGTTTGGCAATTTTAGGCATTAGCAATGCCACACAATTCGCGGCGCGATATGATGACTTTAAGGTGTATAGAGTCCTTATAAAAGATGAACAACAATTAAGTGAATTTAAGAAATTATCAAATAATTTACCAGTAAGTATTACAAAAATAATCAAGTGTTTGTTTTGAAAATATGTACTAGTTATATAATTTGGTATTTTAAATACAGATACGTTATTTAAATGAAATAACTGGTCCTGGACGTAATTATGATGTAGTAATTGATCCGGCTAATCAAGACAATTTGGAAGCACATTTACAATATCTTGAATTTGATTTTTCATGTATTATAAACGATTTACAAAAGTAAGTAAAACAAAGAATAACAACATTCTGGCTTACTGAAAGCCAAAAAAATAATTTCAAATTAGTGAATTACTTATTTAATTCTTTTTCGTTAGCCAGAAAAAACTCCTAAATTTAAAATTTCAACTTATTTACATTTCAGAATTATCGAAGAAAGTGTTTTAGATATTTCGCGTACTGTAGACTCCGAAATGGAATGGACACAATATCATGGTTTAAATGATATTTACAATTGGTTGGATAATTTGTCTTTGAAAAATCGCCTCATCATCAAACCTTTAACAATTGGTTGGTCTTATGAAAAACGTCCCATTAAAGCTGTTAAAATTTCTGCCCGAAAAGGCAATAAAGCTATATTCGTTGAATCCAATATTCATGCCATCGAATGGATTTCTTCGGCTACTACCACTTGTTTCTTTGATAATTTGTTAAAATCTGAAGATGACAACTTAAAACATATGTTAGAGAATTACGATTGGATATTTGTACCTGTTCTTAATCCTGATGGTTTTGAATATTCCCACAATGTTGAGAGATTATGGCGCAAAAATCGTAAACCTACAGGTTTCTCTAATTCGTCGGGTATTTGCTATGGCACCGATTTAAATCGTAATTTTGGTTATGAATGGGGAGGTAGGTGCAGAAAAAGTCATTTGCGAAAACTGAATTATATTTAATGTCTTACTTTGATCCTGCTTATAGTGAATAGCTACAATTCCGATGTACCTTGTGATCACTGGTATGCTGGTGCTAAAGCTGACACTGAACCCGAAGTTATTGCTATTCAGAAATTTATCAATTCTTTCAAAAATGGTTATATACGCATGTATTTAGCTTTTCATTCTTTTGGCAATTGGGTTTTATTACCTTATGGTCATACTAGTAAGGTATTTCCTCACAATTATGATCAAATGATGCGTATTGGTAATGCTTTTGCCACAGCTGCTAGAGTTCATGCTGGTACTTCATTTGAATCAGGTGCCAGTGCTTTATTAAATTGTAAGTATTATTTGAAAAGCAATTTGTAAACTAAACTATTTACAAACATACATTTGTTCAGATCCTGTGTCTGGTGCTTCTAAGGATTGGGCGTATGGTGTTAAAAATATTCCATTTACCGCTACTATTGAATTACGTGATGAGGGCAAATATGGTTTTTTCTTACCTTCCTCCCAAATATTGGATGTGTGCCAGGAAGTTACAGATGGTATGATTGCCATGGTTCAACAAGCCACTGCAGAAGGTCTATTTGATTAATTTTTTTAAGAGATTATTAGAAAATATTTAAATGTTATTTTTTATATTAAAAAACAACGAAAATAAATATTTTATAAAAAACGGTACTATATAGTGTATAATTGTTTCATAGTAGATTGTTGTAAGATTAAGAAAAATTGTCTGAGCGGTTCAAAAGTTATAATATGAAATGTAAAGACAAAATTTTAATTTTTACACCTTCCATCAGATGGGCTGAAGAAAGATATGATATAGATACAAGTTGGCCCAAGATATATCACCATGTCGGAAGTTGCTTTAACTTTTGCAAATGACGGCAACTGTTAGTTTTGTTTTAATATTTGTGAAATTAGCAGATACAGAATACAAGTCGACAAGCCATGTAACGCTATATTTCTCAAGAACGCGGAATACACGTGTCTATTTCTTTGCGGAATAATTCGTAAGTGATTTTGACCATCCTACGCCAATTGGCCAAACATTATGGCAGCCGGCCTGTTGGAACTCTAAGTTAAGCCGCTCGCCTCAAAAGCAATGGAACAAGACGTGACAAAAGAGGACCGGGAAGACCTCGTAAAGCTGTTTCCGCCAAGAATATCGCCGCTTTAGCTGAACGTTTCACACAATTGGTTTCTGCAGCGCATTTTAATAAAAGACTTAAAGATGTTCTCATATAAAGAACAGTCGCTGTGGTGTCATTTTTAACGCGTTGGACTGTTACACAGGTGGTTGTGGGTTCAATCCCCAGCAACGGCAACATTATTTTCGAAAAATAATGTGTATGAGTTTTTATCTCTCACACATATCGCAATGTCCTCCAACGGTGTTCCCATAGCACTTAACCCCATCGAAGTAAAATAACATAACAGGGATATGAGCTGAAAAGGAGTTGCCATATTTGAAGCCCTTCATCTTTTACCACCTTTCATCTTTTCCCTATCCCCTTTTCAAAGTAAACAACACATTATTTAGTAGGAAGAATTTTCTGAGTGTTGCTCAAAGTCAATGCATGGTTTACCATTTATGCCGTATGTTATCTGTCAGATAGTTCTAAAATATATTGCTGGATCTAATTTGATCTGCCATTTTTTGAATCAATTTATATCTTAATAAATCTTCAAATATATTTTTCGCATCAAATAAATATATTTTTTCTGATCAATAAATATGTTAAATAAATATCTCCTTTTAGCTTAATACACTTAGTCCAAAGTTTCTCCAATTTTTGTATCCCTTCCAAAAATAGGAATTTTAGGAGTCCATAAAATAGCCATTTGTTTGATAAATAATTTCATCGTTGGAGCTAAATCTCTTTCCACCGAGCCATGTCTTTAGGTTTGAAATAGTCACTGGGGGCTAAATACGGAGAATATGGCGGATGAGGTACCAATTCGTAGCCCAATTCATGGAATTTTTCCATTGAGACTACACACGTGTGCATCCGTGCATTATGGTCAATTGAGAGCAAACGCGGCACCCATCATGCAGACAGCTTTCTTAAATCCAACTGATCATTTAAAATTGAAACCACACTGCCATATGAACTGCCTATGGCATCAACAATCTCACGCACTTTTACTCTTCCATCGGCCAACACCATATCGTGGGTTTTTTTTAAACATTTTCGGGTGTATTGACCTCAATTGACCGTCCAGAACGTTCGACATCTTCCGTGCTTGTAAATCCACAACGAATGTCAGTAAAACACTTTTTTACCATTGAAATCGATGGTGCATTTCCTTGGTTTGATTGACGGTTTTTTTTCGCAAAAAATAATGTTTAATGAGAACTCTAAATTCACTTTTTTCCATTTTTAAAAAAAATCCACGAGGTTGCATGTTTCGAACAGCCTTTAAACGCAAAGTAAATGACGGAACAGGTGGTATTTTGATGAAGCAGTTTTTTTATATTTATGAAGTGTTACATTGGGTGGATATCAATGAAGTTTTTCATCATTCGGCTTTAGATCATGAAATCTTCTTCTTTTTCAAATGAATGGAAAAATTATGTTTTTGCTTCATACTTGTGAATTGTTTATAAATATAATGAAGTTTTCCCTAATTATGCATACTATTTTAAAGAAAACTATTTCAGATCTTAATAAGGAACTAATTGACTTCGAACAAATATAAATTACTATTTATTTACACAATGCTTTTTAATAGAATTTTAAATAAAAAACCTTCTGATCTAGATTGAGAGATTTGAGGTAACGCATACTTCCAAAATTTGTAATGGTGGTAAAAAGAAACCATAGGTACCATTATCGGCTCAATAGTGGCGGCGAAGGAAATGTTCTTATCACCATAAGCCTAAAGCTGGAATTACTTGTACGTAACGTGTCGAATCAGCTGATTAAATCTTAATAAACAAGTTTTAAAAGGGACATCACTTTACGTATGACTAATTCTAGCTTAATCCTTAGCAGCACCAGGGACGGGACTTAAGAATAGGGATAAGTAAATAATTAAATTTAACCAGTTTTATAAGACAAACAAATTATTTCACTTCAGCTGCCTGAGCAAAAGCATTAGCAATTCGCATCATGTGATCATAATTGGAAGGAATAATTTTATTGATTCAAAATAGGCTTCATCACCACCACAACATCAAAATTGTAACCAGATGCTAAAAAAAAAAAAAAAAAAAAAAAATTATAACATATTATTTAATGAATTTGTTAACCAAAAATACGATTTAAATAGGTACAATAGCAAGTTCCCGAAGAGGTGGCTTTACGATTTGTACGCCATAATCTCTCACCATTATGCGAATATTTAAAATAATCAGGATTAAGAACAGCTACAAATATCCAATCGTAATCCTTTAACAAACTTTTTGAGTCGCAATTTAAAATCGAATCCATAATGTTGGAATTATGACTCCAAAAAATCTTGATTAATAGGATCAACAACCACGACGTAGTTTGGTCATAACATGACACGACGTAGTTTGGACGAACATGTAAAATATTAAATATACATTTCGTTTCAAAATTATTATTTTTGAATTTTTTTACTGGTATATTATTGGCCGATTTGGTGAAATCTTTTAATTGTTGAAGGTCCTTTATGAAAACTTTTTAAACCTTAAAGTCATCATAACGAGCCATAGATTGTGTGGCATTGCTAAGATTCAAAATTGCCAAACAGGCTAAAACTATCTCAAAAACTTTCATTATATCTAATTTGTTTTAATTCAATTTGAAATTAGTTCATCTGTGGTATTTTTTTTTTTGTATAAATTATAATCAAATGGAGTTCCCACTAGATGGAGCGATGAATCTCTTAGCCTGGCGCTGGCCAAATGTAGCATTCCAGTACTCAGTGGTCGGGGTCTCCTCCACATCCTCAGTTTGTCTCTGATATACCCCGCAGGAAATCCACAGCAAGGTTCTCCTTTTATTAATTGCTTATAGGCTGAGAAGGTTGGTGGAAAATTTGGAATTTAAATCTGGTAAAAAATAAAATTTGTTTTTTTTTTGGTTGCATTGTTCCCGCTAGTAGGGTATTAGACCTGGAGGGTTGGTTAAATATTTTAAAGCCCTACCTCTACAATATGAACCTACAACAGGGTGCGAATACGTTTCTGTGTGCTCATAAAAATGAAAAAAAAATGGAAGCATGGATTGCTTCCAAAATTTTAGAACTTCGGAAATTAAAAAAAAATAAAATCAATTATATTAGCGAGATAGAGCAAAACATACAAAACTTTTGCGCCTTTAAAGAAGCTCCCGAAATTATTAAATTTTAATAATATGAACAAATTTAATACAAAAAACTCTAATTTTAATGATTTTGTGCTTAAATTTAGATTTGCCAAAATAAACACGAAGTAATTAAATAAAAAGCTATCGAAGGTTCAAAGACTAGCATTTCTGAACATTACAGGTGCAATGAGTTCGACTCCAACTGCATCACTGGAGGTGATTTTGAACCTGGATCCTTTGCACCTCGCAATACAGGGAGAAGCTATGAAGCAGCAATCGTACTCCACAAACTATTTAAGGTGACCATTAAGGCCATCTGAAGATCCTTAACGAGGCCAGTTTCATAAAGAACATGACACTATGTAGTGATCAAATAAATCCAGTGATTGAACTGGGAAGAGAATACAAAGTTCAAATCCCAACAAGAGAAGAATGGGAACTTGATCCCCTATTGTTGAAGGAAGATGCACAGAAGTGGTACACTGATGGATCCAAAACTTATAGCGGAGTTGGAGCCGGTGTATACGGGCCTAGGTGCAGAATTTACATACCTCTGGGCAAACTTATTTGGGTACCCGGTCACTGCGGGCATGAGGGCCATGAAAAAGCTGATGAACAAGCGAGACAAGGTGCGGAACTGCCATTTATAGGCCCGTGTCCTCAATTTGGTTTCACAAAAAAGGACATCACAAATATGATATCGGATCTGATCCACTGAATATTGGAACAAACAGAAACCACTGAAACATTCAATGAAATTTTTATCATACAGTGGAAAGAGGAGCAGAAAGGTCCTTCAGATGAACATACCAAATCTAAGACTCCTATGCGGAGCACTCACAGGACACTATCCATGTAATTACATCCTAAACAAAATGGGACATGATCGAGATACGACATGCAGATATTGTATGGAAGATGAGGAGACCATGGAGCATGTAATGGCTAAATGTCCTGCCTTTGTATACCTACGATTTATCACATTTGGCAGACCTGATATCATGGAGGAACAATACAAGAAGCAGGAAGTGAAGAACATTGTACTGCTACTCAAGGCTGCACTGGAGAACAACTGAGGAAAATACTAGAGGGTGCACAATAGATCTACTTGGTCGCGGTGCTGGAGATACAGACTACTCAACCCAACTACATCGTAAATCGTAGATTTTCCAAAATGAACACGAAGTAATTAAATAAAAAAGTTAACAAAAAAATCATTAATCTATTTTGTTATATTTTCACACAATGCTTTTGAATAAAATTTTAATTAACAAATTAATCAAATAAGCCTTCTGCTGCAGCTTGTTTAATCATGCCAATGAGACCATCGGTTACCTCAGCGCATACTTCCAAAATTTGGGAAGGTGGTAAAAAGAAACCATAGGTACCATTATCACGCAATTCAATAGTGGCGGCGAAGGGAATGTTCTTTACACCATAAGCCCAATCCTTAGCAGCACCAGAGACGGGATCTGAGAATAAGGATATGGAAAAAATTAAATTTAATCAAACAAAAGTATAAATACTTACAATATAATTGACCAGTAGCACCACTTAAGAAACTAGTACCATATTTCACCTTAGCTGCCTGAGCAAAAGCATTAGCAATACGCATCATTTGATCATAATTGGGAGGCACAATTGTATTGGTGTGTCCATAAGGCAATAAAACAAAATTGCCAAATTGTGCAAAGCCAAATACATGCGAATATACCCCTCTTCAAATGAGCTGATAAAGTTTTGTAAAGCTAAAACTTCAGGCTCAGAATCGGCTTCAGCACCACCATACCAATGATCGCAGGGAACATTAAAATTGTAACCAGTTGCTAGAAAAAACAATACAATTTTTAAATTTGGGAATACAATTTTTTAATGAAACTATTGGTTCCTCTTCCTACCTCCCCATTTATAACCAAAATTTCGATTTAAATCGGTACCATAGCAAATACCCGAAGAGTTGGAGAATCCAGTAGGTTTTCGATTTTTACGCCACAATCTCTCAACATTATGCGAATATTCGAAACCATCCGGATTAAGAACAGGTACAAACAACCAATCGTATCCCTCCAACAAATGTTTTAAGTCGCCATCTTTAGATTTTAACATATTATCAAAGAAACAAGTACTAGTAGCCGAAGAAATCCATTCGATGGCGTGAATGTTAGAATCAATTAAAATGGCCTTATTGCCAGGTTTAGAGGATATCCTAACAGCCTTTATTGGACGACCTTCATAAGACCAACCAATTATGAGAGGTTGAATGATTTTATGATTTTTCTTGGTCAAATTATCCAACCAATTGTAAATATCCTTTAAACCATGATATTGAGTCCATTCCATTTCGGGTTTCAAAATACTGCGGTTAAGGGGCATAGCTTCTTCAATGTTTCTAGAAAATTTAAGAAATTAAAGGAAAATTAAAAAACAATTTTGCAGTTAAGCAATTTTCATTCAATAAAATTTCGTATCATATTTTTGACACTTATAATCGAATTTATTTAAGATTATAAATATTTCCGATATCTAACATGTTGTGCCACAAAATGTACTATAGTACCAACTATATTATTCCCGAAAAAAATTAAGAGAAATTTTTTAATTAAAAGTTGTTATAAATAAAAAATTACAAAGGGGAATATTTATAAATAGTACCAAAGTAGTAGCTTTGTACTTTTAAGCCTCTAATAGTAAAAAATTATATTATTTATAATCCCGGTCCTGCACAGTATTTTTGTTTCGAATAATATAAAAAAATTTAGAAGTAAAATTATAAAGGTTAAAAAATTTTTTAGGGTGAAAAACTTTTTTTGTGGAGAAAAAAATGTTGGTGGTGTAAAAACTTTGAGGTTAACGTATACCAAATACTATCTGGTGAAAAATATGACGAAATATTTCATTCTCCAGTCGCTTCAACGCTGGAACGATTTTGCTCGTTTTCAGACTGCTCGGAATGATGTCCGTTAATCTAGGTAATAATTAGTGGCTCGCTGGCGTTTTCGCGCCGTAATCGCTATTTCAACAGACAAACAGTTATCGCTAGATCTATTAAGCTCACATAATGATCAAGAATTCAACACATCGGCTGATAAGTTCCAGGTATAATGAAGATCAAACTCTATTTTATTCATCAACATAGTCTCCTTTCAAAGCGATACAGCCATTCCTGCGCTTCTCTTACATCTCAATAACTTTCTTGCCTAACGATTTATCTTTGGGTTCAAAATAGCAGTTTGTTTCGACGATCACCTCCTCATTTGAGCTAAATCTCTTTCCGGCGCACATTTAGTTCTGCGAACAGGTAAAAGTCACTGGGTGGTTCCGGTAAAACCACCTCTTTTGTACTGTAACTTTTCAACCAAACATCAGATTGTTATAAAATTTGTACAGCTACTCCTTGAGAGTTACTAAGAAAAAATATTAATTCTGTATTTGTGGCGCCATCTTTGTGTTAAACAGAGAGCTGATCAGTCGATGTGTTACATATGAGTCATTCCACGTCAGACCGTACGATTTTTGCTAAAAATTTACTTTGATGTCTCCGATGTCTTGCAAAATTTAAGTACGTATTCTTCCTTAAAAAATATTTTACACGTGTTTCGCAAAAACTTGTGGATAGATTTTAAAGACCAATGCCAAATTTTAAAGGTATTTGAACCCCCTTTTTAAAAATTATTTTTTTTTAATTTATTTATTTTTTATTTTTTTAAATTTGGTTCTTTTACTTAATTTCTGTTTTAAACCATCTTCGAAGAAGTCGAAAAATCTGAAAAAAATATTTTCTTAAAGCTTAATATAACCTTAATATTCAGAATGGAAGTCGAATTGATTCTATTTTTTCCGATTTTTTTCCATTGTAGTACCACGAAAAGTTACATTTTGTATGTGAACATTATATTTTCAAGCGTGTTAACGAAGATGTAAATGTAATGTTAATTAACATTACATTACATAATCGTAACATTTCGTGGTACTACAATGAAAAAAAAAATCGGAATAAATAGAATCCATTCGACTTCCATTCTGAAATTTACGGGGAATATTAAGGTTATATTGAGCTTTAAGAAAATATATTTTTCAGATTTTTCGACTTATTCGAAGATGGAAATTAAGTAAAAAAACCAAATTTTAAAAATAAAAAAAATTTAATTTTTAAAAGGAGGTTCAAATACCTTTAAAATAAGCCATTGGTCTTTAAAATCCATCCACAAGTTTTTGCGAAACATTAGTTGAAAAGTTGTCATGTCGGAAGATTTTTCACGGTTTTAACGATTTTCAAATGCACATAACTTTTTCAAAAAAAATTTTAATATTTTTCTGGAAACACGTGTAAAATATTTTTTAATATTTAATACGTCTGCCTTATGTAAAGTAAATCGGTAGAGGTGTTGTAAAAAAGGTGTTCGGTCTGACATGGAATGATTCATATATACATTTTGGGGTCTTTGACCTATATTTCGATAAGTTACAAACGGAATGACAAACTGATATAATGCCTTCCATCTTGACAAATATAAATTTTGTATCGACAATATTAAAGAAAATAATTTTCTCCATCTCCCGTAGATACGCCTTTAGACTTAATTAGTATTCAACTTACTTTTGTAAATCTTCAATTGTCAATTTAAAATCTAATTCATAATATTGGAATTGTGACTCCAACAAATCTTGATTAATAGGATCAACAACCACGTCATAGTTATGACCTGGACCACTATTATCATTCAAATAACGAACCTGTAAAATATTAAATATATATTTCGTCTCAAAATTCATATTATTTAATTTTTACTTACTGGTAAATCATTAGCCAATTTGAGGAAATCTTTCAATTGTTGATCGTCCTTAATAAAAACTCTATAAACCTTAAAGTCATCATAACGAGCCGCAGATTGTGTGGCATCGCTTAGATCCAAAATTACCCAACAGGCTAAAAGTAACGCAAAAACTTTCATTATATGTTTTTTGTTTCGTATTAAAGTCGAATATGTTTTAATTTGTAAGATTTCAATCTCTTTTATATCAATCTAAAATTTATTTTATTTATAAATTACATATTAAAACAAGTAAGAGCGCCTAAATTCGGTTATGCCGAATCTTATATACCCTTCACCATGGTTGGGAAAAAAATGAAGTTTATATATGGACATATATGTAATGGACAAATTTATATACGGACGCCTTTAAGAGGAAATTAACCATTTAGTTTGGTGATAAAACTTGGACTCGGGAAGATTTATGGTTCTAGAAAATAGGTATTTAAAAAAAATTTATGTTTTGGGCATAACTTTTTTGTATCTGAACCGATATTTTCGAGTTTTTCAGCATCCATAGTATCCATAGGTCATATTACAGCTCTAGAATAGTGTTTGTTGTTTGTGTATAAAAGGAGAAGAGGTGAAAGAAAAGAATTTCAACAAATCTTTAAAAGAAATCACTAGAACTGCATGTGTTTTATTTCTACAAAAACGTTTGATTTAGCTGGCAAATTTGCATTTGGGATTTTATTTCGCTTTTTTATTAAAAATATTTTTAATTTCTTTAGCTTAATTTTAAAAATTTGAAGGAAAATAGTTTATAATTTTTTTTTTTATAAATTATTATAAGTTATCACCTAAACTAGTTGCACTCAAAGGGAAATTATGTATAAAATTTTCTTAATATATGAGAACTAAAATGGTTTAAAAATCTTTTTATAAATTCTTTTAAATCGGAGCAAAAAATAGAAATAAAACCGTTTGTATTTTGTTTGTATCAGAGGGTTTTTATAAAAATTTTGATGTTTTTAGCCTATTTATGGATTATTTAATTATTAATATAAAATTTTATTTAAATTAATTATTAAATGTTAAAAAAAAAAAAAAAATATTAGCAAAAAAAAAATCTTAAGAAAATAAAAAAAAAATGTACAAAAAAAAGTGAATTGACCGGGGTTCGAACCCGCGACCCTTACACCTGTGGTGAAGGGTATAAAAACGTTTGTATTTTGTTTGTATCAGATGGTTTTTATAAAAATTTTGATGATGTTTTTAGCCTATTTACGGATTATTTTATTATTAATATAAAATTTTATATAAATTAATTATTAAATGTTAAAAAAAAACAAAAATAAACATAAAAAAAGTCTTAAAGAAAAAAATAAAAAAATGTACAAAAAAAAAGTGAATTGACCGGGATTCGAACCCGCGGCCTTAGAGAAAAAAAGTATTTGTGACATGGCATCTAGACAACTGAGCTATTGCAGCTCACACAAAATCATCGTCAATAGAGGTACATATATAAAAGTCTTCGTTCATTAGAGATTTGTTTAGTTTTTATTTAAATGACAAATCTTTGTATGTGTGTTGTTTGTGTACAAAAGGTGGAGATGAAAGAAAAGAATTTTAACACATGAATGTGTTTGTTATGCGTAAAATTCTACATACATATTAAACAAAGGGATTTTACCGAAAAAATTAGAGGTAGTCCTGGTTTTTTGCTAATATCTCAGCCATTTATTAACCGATCTGTCTGATTTTTAATAGCAAACAGAAATGGATCACATGTAACAGAAATGAAAAACAATCAAGTCCTCGGAAAACCCATTTCAACACACAGACGGACATGGTTAAATCAACTTCGCTCTTCATAAGGACCCATAATATATATACTTTATAGGGTCTAAGATCAATATTGTAGAAATTACAAACGGAATGACAAACTTATATATACCCTTCCACCTGCGGTGAAGGGTATAAAAAGTTTAGTAAACGATTATAGTATGTAATAAATTAATAAAAAAAATAATTGCATATAAAACAATTTGTTCAGATCATATACCTGTTAATAAAACTTGGTAAAAGGCTGGTACTTTCTTATCGACTTTATTCTGTTTGCTCTATTTACAACTGTTGAAAATATATGCTATATTTGTTAGCAACAACATAATTTTTATCTTAAGGGCTAACACCTTTGTAACACTAGATGTATAAAAAAACAAAAACAAACGAAACTCGTTAAAAATATTAGTTGAGCCAGATTAAGGCTAATTTTTTTTTATATAAACTAAACCTATTTGGTCTTAAAATTTAAGAAACATCATAGTGCTTGTTAGGAAAACACTTAGACAGGTGTTTAGAGTATTCAATAACCGAAACCGGTCAACCGGTTTCTTTTTTTTTTTTAACCGATCGGTTTCGAATATTTTATAAATTCGGAGTAAACCGAAAACCGGTCTTTTTTGTTCGGTTAACCGGTTTTTTTAATCACATCACCAACTGGGTTACTTGGTCTCTTTTATTTTTTTTTTTGAACACTTTTATAATCGATTGGTTATGAAGATTTAAATGTAAGTCTGATAGATTCCGATAAAGACTTAACTTTGGATATTCCAAACTCAAATAGTTTAATTTCTGATCTAAATAACACAATAAACAGTATTCAAAACCCTAAAAAACATACTGTACAAAATCATTCATTATTATATGTGACCTTCTCCGAGAAAAGGGACCTGTGTGTGAAAATGAAGTTTTGAGAAAAACGCATTTAAAGTTTCATAACGCATTATCACTGTGAACACACCTTCAGTTGGGAGATGCGATTTGGTGTGGTAGTTATGATTGGGTGCCGACTTTGGTGACGTCATGCCTATGCGGTGACGTATATTTTTTCGCTTTTAGAGTGACAATTTAAAAACAATTTAAAACCAAAAAAATCAAAAAAAGTAAATTTTAATGTTTTTCTCATTTTTATCGATTTTCCCAAGTTCGTTTTGTACGTTTTTATGGGGTAAATAAATTTTTATCAGAAATCTAATTCATTTCATCTTATTCTACACACTTTTAGGTACCAAAATCCACTCTTAAGTCCAAACCCTTTTTTTGACACACTAGGTCCCTTTTCTCGGAGAAGGTCACATATGATGATTTCATATATCTTGATAAATGCGACAAAAGAACTGAAAAGTTGGAAAATTTTTATAATTGTTTCTTGACTATTTGTCCAACATCTACTATTAGTGAAAGAGTATTTTCCACTTCTAGCTTTATCAAAAGCAAACAAAAAAAGCGTCTTAAAACGAAACATTTAAATTACATATTATTTCTAAAATATTATTTTAGAACTGAAAAATAGATTTTCTTTTTACATATTTAAAATGTAATATTAAAAAAAACTTATTTAATGCCAAACGTTCAAATTACTAACGTACCTAGTTTTACCCAATTTACAAACTTAATCTCTATTCATTTAATATGAATATAGTTTTATAATATTAATTTTTAAGATATTATATCAAATAATATTAAAACAAATAAATAAAATGTTGAAATGAAATACAATAAAAAAATATTATAAAATATTTTTTTTTTCAAAGAATGTTTTTTTATTTGTATTACTTTATATATTAAATTTCTTTTTTTTTTGTTTGTAATTAAAACAATTAACGAATTATATAAGATTTTTATTCAAATTAAAAAAAACCGGTTGACAGGTTTTTTCTGCAAAAACCGAAACCGAAACCGGTTTTTTTAAAATTTGATTTTTCGAAGAAAACCGAAACCGGGTTTTCCATAAGGCCGGTTTTTTGAATACTCTACAGGTGTTTAATGACTAAGAAGACAAGAACGGAAAACATTTTTTTTTCACAAGTTTTTCGTTTGAGCTTGTTTAGAAAGCTCAAGCTTTTCTAAAACTTCGGATTCTGCTCGGGGCTTCGAAAAATGAATCCTATTATGAATACATTTCCTAAAAATTATATTCCATTTACTTTTGAATCGAATGAAATCAATTTTATTTGTAGAAAAAATAAATTTTTGGTAAAATTTTGTATTTTCGAATTGGGGAATTTAATCAATCATTCGATTTTTGACCCCTGTTGTAAGATTTGTGGTTTTTTTACCACAGATGACTACCCCGTTTTCATTGATCTCATTTAGTTTTCAAGATACGAAATTTGTTTTCGGTAGCGGGATATTAAATTGAATTTTTAGAAGCTTTGGTTCTGATGAGATCTTTTACCAGTTTGAAATACATGTAGTAGTCTAGCTAAAAATTATAAATGTGCTTCTGTAAATATACGGATTTAACAAAATAAAATTAATATATCGAGCATGTTCTGGAATTAGTGCGAATTCAAATCCGCGTGAAATTTAAGTTTATGGCACCTATTTCTTGTCTTCCAAAGTTTTATTTGATTCCATTTCAACTTTACGGCATTAAATTACCACTGTACAATCATAATTCTTTTAAATTTTTAACGAAACTAAATGAAATTGAGAAAAAAAATATTCAATTTTTTATTTTCACCTAAAAGTGAAATCCCGAAGTTTTTTACATAGGTATTAGCCCTTAAGCTAATTGGCCTTATATGTAAAGAAATTTTAAGATTTATTGTTATCGAAACATGTACAATACAGAGTAGGGATGGGCGCGAGAGTGAATTGCGACTCATGGCCTAAATCAAAAATTTATTTTCACTCACGAATGACTCATGTGAGTAAAGGCCTTAAATTTTCAAATGAAAACTCTGGAAAAAGTACTGAAAATAGTCTACATCATAAAAGCTTAATACTATTTATAACCAAAGCTCACAACATACATTTCCTAAAGAAATCTAAAAATATTTCCAGATAAAAAAGTTGTTATCTAACATGCCTTACATCGAAGTTAAGTTTAAAAATTTACAAAACAAACTATAAATGCGAAAAATAAAGTAAACAATAAAATTTCTTACATACAAATATTAATCTCGAAAATTTCTTCACGTTCTCATCTCTTGTACAGATTTCACTTATGTCGATTATTTGGAAGAGCTTTATATTCTTTAAAATTGCAATAAAATATGTCAAAATTAAAATTGAAAATTTCTTAGTTTTATAAATTATCAATTAGTTTATAATTTCCCAGCAAAAAAAGACCTTGCCAAATAATGGGTTTTAGGACGAGCAGTAACAGGTTAAAGTTTGCCTGCTAAGCTCATTATTTTAACATAGGGATTTAATTGGAGGTAGCTAGTTACCTAAAACCTTACGAGTACGAAGTAAAATAACAAGGGTTAGGTAACGCAAAAGTAACTAGTTGCAATTTATATAATAAAAACTGGGGGCTCAAAGGAAGTTAATAACTGGTTGCTTATAAAGGGTATAATAATACATATCATATATACATAACAAAGTACCAAATATTTTCATAAATTATTTTATTTAAGATATTAAGAATTTTATTTCAGAAATTAATATAATAATAACTGAAATTAAATTAATATATTTGAAATTAAATTGATTGCATCTTAAATGAAATTAATAACTTCTGAAATTAACTGATAAATCTGAAATTAAATTGAAAATTTCTTAAATTGTTATTTTCTAAAACTAAATTGATAATTTCTGCAAATAATTAATAATTTCTGATATTAAATTGGAAATGGTGTATAGAGAAAAAATAGGTTTGTTTTTACGAATTTTATATATTTTATTTGTACGCAAGCTGTTTTCGTATATGGACTTCTCCGAAATGCGAAATTGAGCAATTATATTGTTTTCTTAAAAACACATATTTCATTTGTTAGCTTTTGTTATTTTTAATATTTTATTAAATGAAAAATACATTCTTAATTGTTAGGTAGCTCTCTATAACTTCTTAACAAGCCTATACTTATCTACTTAAATTCGTATGGAATATTATAAATTTTTTTTTATAATTATTTTATATATTATAAATTTTTTATAAAATTTATTTTATAATTATAACGATAAAAAAAAAATTAAATACAACATATATAAACATATATTTTATTAAATTCACAAAAAAATCCCATTTTCAAATTAAAATCATAAAAACCAGAAATATTTAAAATCAAAAATATATTTTTATTATGTTTAATTTTTTTTTAATTTATATTGATTTTTAATAACAATTTGAAAAAAAAATTAAATAACAAAACCAAAAATAGATTTTTAACTGCCAAAAATAAGTAGATAAAACACATTATTAGTAACTCATTATTTTCACATTGAAAGTAATGTAGTATGCAAGGAGCTGACATGGAATATCTATAACTGCATAACACATTATTAGTAA
Source organism: Eustalomyia histrio (assembly GCA_949748255.1). NCBI lineage: Eukaryota > Metazoa > Arthropoda > Insecta > Diptera > Anthomyiidae > Eustalomyia > Eustalomyia histrio. Next base: position 43,324,099 of record OX456526.1, on the reverse strand, counting down.
CTCATTATTTTCACCTTTGAAGTAATGCAGTGGGCAGGAGTAGGTCATTACTGGTAATGCAAAAAGCAATGAGCTGCTAAATTTTTCCTGGGTTATAATTTTATTAGTTAAATAGAAAACTTTTGGTATTAAAATCACACTAACTTCCTCCTTCGGTATTTTAATAGCACTTAACCTCACCGAAATAAAATAACAAAACAGGGATATTAACTAAAAAGCTTCATCAATTTTCGCCAACTTCCTATCAGATGGCGAGCAACAACTGTTCTAAGATTTATCATCTCGCACAATTACAGTGTTGCCATATTTGAAGTCTTTCATCTTTCACCAGCTTTCATCTCTCCTCTATCTTCTTTCCAAAGCAAGCAGGAATTTTTTAAGAGGAGCACCACTCACTCTTAAAAAAAAACGCCCGTGTAAGAAATTTAAATAAAATTATATGTGGCCTTTTATAATAATATATTATTATATATATGTATTTACATATCAGTATGCATTTCCATATGTATTATTACATTATTTTTTTATAAAATTACCACATCTAGTTATGTATTATTCTTTATAAAATTAGATATGACTAATATGATAAGATATGGTATATATTATATAAAATTATGTATAACACTATATATAATTAACTATGACTTACACGTGACCACATATTTACTTATATATGGCTTATACAGAACAATATATTATTATATATGCTATCTAATATTTGAGGTATAATAATTTATGGTCCATTATTACGGGGTTCACTATTAGGGGGGTCTGTGGTGACAATTTACGTCGACAGTCAGGCTGCGCTAAGGGCATTGACAAATAATACGGTCGCACGGTGTAGAAATGCTCTGAGATAACTCATGGTTGCATTCACAGTAAGGCTGTGTTGGGTACCCTGACACTGCAAGGTGGATGGCAATGAGGTGGCGGACAAACTCGCGAGGGAGGGTTCGAATCTGGATTTAGGGGTAAGGGACAGGGGTTAAAGCCCCATTATGTCACTACTATGGGGTGATACGGGAAAGGTTCCGTGATACCGTTAACCTGTCCTGGAGGAATAGAGTAGATTGTATGTTCTGTTGGGGCTTTAACGAGTTAATGGAATAATGCCATACCGGACCTGCAGACTGTGCGGTGATGTCGAGGAGCTTGAGACGGTAGAGCATGTACACACAAAAAACAAATTCATACTATTTATGAATATTTTATGAAAATTTGCCAATGTACTAATTTAAGAACTTTAAAAAAAAAAATACTGGGAAAGTTTGTGTACTCGTTTGTTATGAAATGGTTCTTAAAATATCTGAATACATACTTATTATTTATGAAAAAGTACTTAAAAAAGTTCATAATAATTTTGATCGAATTAATAAAAAAAAAACACTGGGAAGTTAGGACACTTCATAAATAGTAAGTAAGTTTCATATATAATATGAACCTTTAAAATTATGAACAATTTTCATAAATAATTATGAATTTTATTTTTTTGTGTGTACTGTGCCACTGTCCTAGGATGCAGGGTCTTAGGCAGAACTGGGGTATATTGCTGTATATGTAATCCAGCCGATCTACTAGGGTTTGTCAGGGAAATAGGACGGCTGTTTCTGATGAGGAGACTGTAGGGGGAGTCTTGTCCTACACACAAAAAAATAAAATTCATAATTATTTATGAAAATTGTTCATAATTTTAAAGGTTCATATTATATATAAAGCTTACTTACTATTTATGAAGTGTTCCTAACTTCCCAGTGTTTTTTATAAATTCAATCATAATTATTATGAACTTTGTTCATAAAGAAAAAAATCATATTTAATATGTATTAATTCTTAAATCTTATGAAAATTTCATAACTTAAAAATGGTTCTACAATTCACTACGTTATTCGATGACAGCGGACATACATAATAGAAACATGTTCATATGCTTTAAGAACGGGTTCATAATTACAAAATATTATGAAATACTTGATATTATATATCATATTTTATTGTTTTTATATCTTTTTTACCTAATTTAAACAATTATTTTTTTGTTGTTAACTTTAAATTCAAATTCTTGAAAAAATAATAATAAAAATCTAAAAAAACAATACACAGAGCATTTTGATTTATGTTATGGAGAGTTTTCCAGCTTGTATGAATAGGTACATAAAATTAATTTATAATATGAATTATTTCCTAAATAAATTACCAGTATTATATGTATTTATGCACTCGTTCCTTTATAATAAGATTTTGTGCATTGGCAAATTTTTTAAGTACTTTTTCATAAATAATAAGTATGTCTTCAGATATTTTAAGAACCATTTCATAACAAACGAGTACACAAACTTTTCCAGTATTTTTTTTTAATAAGCTGTTCATGAATACAACCTGAGTTTATGAAAAAGTTCTTAAATTGGTACATTGGCAAATTTTCATAAAATATTCATAAATAGTATGAATTTGTTTTTTGTGTGTACGTAGTTTGCTTATTTCATCGAACCTCTCAACTTTTTCCTTCTTTAGTTCTCTTTCTCTCTCTCTTTCTTCTTCCTCTACACTGAAGGGACTCACAATGGACCACATGGTCTTCGGGTGACCCTTCTTAACCTAACCTAACCTATTATGATGTATATTTTGTTACATGTCAACGGCTTCGGAATTTTATTATATTATTTTATATTATTATTTTTTTTTTACAAAACTTTCAAATTTTAACTTATTTTGAAACAATTTAAAATTATATATGATCTTTATTTCCAAAACTCCTATAAGTTGTAAAATTTTTTATTTTTTGTTTAAAATATTGTAATTATTTATTTACTTTTTCTCGGTCCAAAAGATATGATAATTATAAACAAGTATAAAAGAATTATACGAAAAATGTAGTCAATAAAGTTAGACCGACTTCAAATTAGGTTATACGTTTTTTTATAAACAAGACTCCGTATATATTATATTGCTGGATCTAATTTGATCTGCCATTTTTTCGGATCAATTTAGATCCTTCTTAATCCCCAAATATATTGCTGAATCTAATTTGATTTGCCGTTTTCCGGATCAATTAAGATCTAACATAATCACCATATATATTTCTGGATCTAATTAGATCTGCCATTTTTCAGATTAAATACGATCAGCTAGATATTAAAGAATATCAAATTGGATATGTTTTAATGTTGCGCCATATCAATTTTTTTACTCGGGAAGCCAGAAATCTCCTTTAAAATTGAGTTATATCCAGTTTGAAATTAGATTACGAAATTTGATAAAATGCTGTTTCAAAATTCAGTTAATGTTTCAGACGCTTTAAATGTACACCACCAATGATGAGATTTATCAAAATAAAAATATGTGTTTAAGAAAATGCAGAAAAATTAGATTAACTTTTAATTTGGTTTGTTAAATAATAAGAACAATATTAAAATGTCAATAAAATATTATTATTTGCATTATCAAAAATATTTTATAAAAAAAAATAACTTATAATTTTTCAAGAAATATCAAAAACCAATATCAATGCTTGTAGAATTTTATAAAATCCATTGTGGTTTCAATGCAGTTTTACATTCAGGTATTAAATAGGCTTTTCTAACGCCCAAATAGGGCGTATGATGCATGGAAAATGATGGAGCTGGCACAGATTTATGTTTTATGAACTAAAAAATAAAAAAAATCTTTGTAAAATTCATAATAACCATTTTCATAAAAATAAAATTTAAATACTGTAATTAAAAGTTTCTTTGCCTAAACTCTCGAGATCTTCTCGTTTTTATTAAACCATCAAATCATCTTAATATACATAAAATGTTCTTAGATTAGTGGAAATACACAGAAAAAAATACGATCAATTCAGTTAACGAATATTTTTATTAAAATAATTAAAGTTTTCTTACTTAACAACAGAAAACCTAAGCTTTCATATGAGCTGGCGCTATTAAATCGGATTATCTGATAAAAAGTAAGAGCAATTTAAACATGAGGTTTATACTTTAATTTGACTAAGAGCTCAAAACTTTTGAACTGCATCGGATTTCAATAAACTTTTAGCGCAGACATCATAGGATTCCGGTAATTATATAAGGGCGGATCAATAAGTCCGTCACTTTTTGAATTTCCCGCCTCTTCACTGAAAGACCAACACTGCTTCTGCCTGCCAACAGGCATCTGTCAGCTTACTCCAGCCAAAGTTGCGTCCTTAAGTTTGTATTTGACAGCCATTGATTGCAGACTACCGCGCGATTTGCTTTGAAGATTGAGGACAAAATGGAAAATTGCAATTTCCACTTGCATAAATCCATGAATTAAGCTACGAATTGCTCCCTCATCCGCCCTTTTCTCAGGATTTAGCACGGAGTGGCTTTTTTTTAATTTCTAAACCTGAAGAAATGGCTCGACGGTAAGAGATTTGACAAACAAACCTATTTTAATGACTTCGACACATTTTTTCTTTTGGATGAGATACAAAAATTGGAGAAACGTATAGAGCTCGAAGCTGACTATGTAGAAAAATAAAATGATTTTTTATCCGAAAACTTGTGTTTCATTGAAAAAGTCACCGGCTTATTGACCCGCCTCGTAGTATATGTGTTAGTTATCAAGGAAACCCAATGTCATCATTCGCAGAAACGACTAACATCAAGTTGAAATTTTTTTAAGTTTTGGCATTATAAAATGCTCTATTTTAACCCTCAATTACTTACCCTCTCCGGACAGTGAGTCGCTGGTCCCGGTTTCATATGTTCATCACTCATAACTTTGTGTTTGGCACGCATGCTAAAACGAGGTAAAACTTTTTGAATATAACGATAGTTATTCTCATATTCACCTGGTCCCGGTAATATGAATTCCGGAATTTGTCTAGGTTTTTGACGACCTAATATTGAATATGCGGGTGCTGCCTTAATTCGACCCTCTTTGGCAATACCAAAAACTGGTGGTAAGTTATAAACATTGGATGCTAAAAATAATTTATAGATTAAAGAGAGTCGTTTTCATTATTTATGTCCAAATTTACCTGGAGTTGCTATAGTTTTGATTGTTGCCGGCCTTTTGCCAAATGAAAATTTTGGTATAGTCTTAGTTGTAGCCTTAATAGCTTTGTCAATTACGTAACGATTAGCAGCTGGTGGCTGAAATTTTTGTATATCAGCTTTACGACTTTTTATTGAGAAAGCTGGTGCCGATTGTTTTCCTTTGTTTGTTAAACCCGCTACATTAAATTTTGCTGGTCCTTCATCGAAGTCATTGAGTCGACGTGTTACATTTCTTCCTAGAGAATAGGCTGGAGCAGATTTCTTATTGGAATCTATAACATTTGGTCCCAGCAATGACGGTATTGTTTTATATGACGGTTTTCCTATTATATGTTCACCAGCGATGCGTCCTTTTCTTACTGTCGGTTTCCAGGCCTTTTGCTCAACACTGGCTCCTATACCAATGGGTCGTTTTTTACTCGCCATTTTTTCACATGCCCCCCTTATGGGTGGTTTTGAACGGGCCGGAGGTTTATATACCTTAATAACATAGAATTCGTATTTTTTAAAATAAATTTATTGAAATATTTGCAAAAACTAACCATTTAAAAAAATATTCAAATCCCAACTGTTTCTCCAATTGAAAATATAAAAAATAAATGAAGTTTGCCAGTACCAAGGCAGGGTTACCGGGTTGTATAACTACGACATAAACAATTGAGTTGTTAGTTGCTCTTGATACACACATTGACTTATTTAAATGCTTGTAGTCCGATAAAATGCCGATTTGTGCAAAATTTACTTTTTTGGGCACCCCTCACAAAAAAAAAAAACAACAAAATATGAACCCCTCGGAAATTAAAAATAATTTTTATCCTGCCGAAACACAACTAAAATGGTGAGACATCTCAAATTATAGGGAAATTTCTCACGATTCCAAATATGCATTTTGTTTCACGATTTCGGAGTTTCACGATTTCGGATATGGAACTCGCATTAGTATCATTTTAGTAAATTTTTGGTTATAAAAATAGGGAAAAGTTGATTTTTCAAGATACCTATCAAAAAAAAATTACACTCTCTGCAATGAACATTTTTTTTCTCTTCGGTATTAAGGGGACCGAGGCCCTGAGATCCGCTCAGTCCAAAAAAAAAAAACCAAACACTCCCAAAATATAAATTTTCCCACTATTTCAAATAATCATTTTCTTTCAAGATCCGAATTAGATATATTTCAGTAAAATTTAGGTTGTAAAAAACGTAACATTATATAATTTTGTTTTGAAAAACAAAAACATTTTCTTTTGGCTCAAAATCGCTACAAATTTACTCTTCATTTTGACCACAATACGACAGTTCGTCGATAAATCAGGTTTTTTTAATTTTTTTTTTGTCACTGTCGAGCAATTAGAATATACAAGGACTGCCTTCGAGTATTCAAAACCGAAAACCGGTTAACTGGTTCTTTCGGTTTCGATTTTTCCTAAATTTGAATAAACCAAAAAACCGGTTTTTGGTGGCGGTTAACTGGGTTTTATTAAAATACATATTTTTATACTTTTTGCGCAAATTTTCAACTTATATGGAGGAAAAATTTAAATGAAAACGGCGTCAGACACTTTTTACCAATTAAATTTTAGACACACATTTTACTTAAAATTTGGTAAAAATTTCTATATTATAAAAAAATTTTACTATTGAGAACTAAAATTTAAACAGTAAAATTTCCTCCTAATGAGTTCATATATCATATTAAATTTTACTGTTAGCAAGGAAATGTTTCCTTGATTTTAAGAAAAATTGTATCTTATTTAAGTTTATTAGATAATTTTTTCACTAAAAACTAGGACTTAACTCCCTAAAAATAAGAAAATATTTTCTAACATCAAGTTAAAAGCACTTCTTTTAAGTAAAAATTATACTTAAATTTTTCTAATAAATATACATAAAACTGTTTCTATGATAAAGGTAATATGTATATTTTAACATATATTTTTTTAAGTACTTTACACTCATTGTGTAAGTATTTTTCCAAATCCGAAGGACTTTCCTTTATAAGAACACTCGTTCTAACATGCTTTTTGTTATAAATTTTTTCTTATTAAATTGAATTATACTAAACTTATTTATTTAAAATATAAATTAAATTTATATGTGGAAATTATTGCAAAAATACAAAATATCACAGTAACATTTCTTGTTATTATTGGAAAATGGAAAAATGTAATAAATTTATTTTATGTCATTTTTAGCTGAAACTTTAATTGAAATTTTAACTTTTTTATCATTTTATCGCAACGTCAATTATAGGAAAGCCATTATGCCGTAATGTATAAATCTGCTTTCGATATTTTGTATTGTAGTCAGCAAACAAAATTATTACATAAAAGCGCAAATTTGAAATCTTTTTCCTTTTGCTAACAAAATTTTAGAATATATTTTAAGCTACTTAAAGTTCAATATTTAAGATTGTTAAGATAAGGGATGAGCGATTTTTAACTCACGCTGATAATTTGTTTTAATGTATACTTTAATATGTTTCCTTTTGTTTGTTTTTAATTTATTGTTTCTTTTTTTGGAAAAAAAAATATTAAAAATAAGTTAAACGTCTTCCAACAAAAAAATTATATACCTAAGGTTATTATTTCTCAAAAATTAGAAAACTTAAAACTTTTACTTGAAAAAAATAATATTTTACTAAGTTTTTAAAATTTATCTGAACTAAGTTAAATGAAACATTTTCCTAGAAATAAGTTCCTAAAATTAAATAAATTTTTATTATTGCATAGCTAAAAATTTACTACTTTTTGTTTTTAATATCCCAAACTTATTTTTAGAAAACAATTCTTAGAAGTTAGAAAGTTGTAGACTCATAAAATGATTTGGTTAATTGTACTAATCGCGATAGAAAATGAACACACATTAAGTTCAGTTATTTTGTCATTTTTTGAACTAAATGGGAGTAAATTGTGTTCTAATTTTTACTTTCCGAACTAAACTTAGTTTTATTATATTTTAGTATGCAATTTTCTTAAAACTAAGATGTTTTTCTTAAAAATTGATAAATTTTTATTTAAAATACTTGTTTTTTTTTCCAAAAATCAAGAAATATTATTTAGGAAAGATATAAACTATTTCTGAGTAAATTAATTATTTCGTTTTTTCTAAAATTGAATAAAGTTTTGTAACGTGACGTAGGTTATATTCATATACCTTATACAGTTACTGATGTCCATAACCAACATTCTATTCTAGTAATTCTCATTCAGTTGGCAAAATTTATTACATATAGTGTCAAAGTTTAGAGGCCAAAAGGGCGAACTAGGATCCAGCTGGAGTTCGAGTATACTTCGTCTAGCAGCCAAAGTATAACTTGTAAGCCAACCAGATACTCTCTTCCCGACATAACCCGACTCACCTGCCTATTATTCTCGTGAGTTAGTTAGGACCATTTATCAAACCTTTTCGTTCGCATTTCACGAATTAGCCCGACACACCTTCGGGCTACTTGAGACCCTTGTCGTACTCCGACTTAGGGAATAGTTTCGCTATAACCCTATGCCATAAACCGTATTCCGTTCCCGTCACCTACGGAAGCGATTATAATAATCATTAAAAGAAGCATACCTTTAATAGACCCAACCACCCCTGAGTTTTCTCTGGCTGGCGCATTACAAATGGCGCCCGAGCAGGGACCCAGCTCCAAGAATGCATCTAGTGGAAAAACCGATGACACAACCACCGACGAACTTGAAGCGGGTAGCATAGATATGTTATCCATTTTAAAGGAAATTTTGGATTCATTTTTAGTTCATGTTTTTTTTTTTTTGAGTGCAGCGTTTCAAAACGGGGCAATATATTTGCTTAAAGTAAAATTGTCATTGTAGACTGCAGTAATAATTATTAATTAATAGTTGTCAGTTAAGCCCGTTAAAGTTGTTTAAACTATCACTTTTTCAACCTTCGGGGAAATAATTTCGTTGAAAAAATTTTGAATTTGAAAAAATTGAAAATTCTGTATAAAATTAAGACATCAAATTGGCGGCATCTCACAAAAAGTATTACTTTGTCGTGTTATGTAGTTTAATAAAAATTAGCTACTAAATAAATTTAGGACTAACTATCAGTTTATCAATCCTAATTTGGTGTGTTATATTCTCAATAGACGACATTATACGATGAAGAAAATAAACACATTTCTTTTTGTAATATAGATTTTCTAAGAAAATAATTTTAGAACGAAGAATGTTGATGAAAGTCGTAGCTGACCAGAAAATGCATTCCATTCTGCAAGTGTCTAATAAATTTTTCTTCGTATTCTCAACGATTACTTATTATTTTATAAAAAAATACAAATTTGTGAATTTTATAACATTTATAAATATACAACTGTCTAAAAAATTAAATAACGTCTGATAAAAAAAATCCCTGTACTTTCGGCTTATGGAAAATTTTTTCCGCTAGAGGCAAGATCTTTCGAAAAAATCGCAAAAAATACGACAAATACTGAAATTTTTGACAGATATGTGATAAAAATACACGTCGTCGGGTATTCAATTTACACAAATCTGCCAAAAACCGAAACCGACTTTTTAAAAAAGAATTTTTCGGTTAAACCGAAAAACGGTTTTTTTAAATAGGCCGTTTTTAGAAAACTCTACTTCGAACAAAATTCAGTAAAATATTCTTAAAAATATTGAATAGTTGTTGCAAAATTCAGACACAATTTTTGGTAGAACTGCTACTATTCATTGGCACATTCACTATCTGGTTTGGGCTTAACAATAATATAATGCCCAAACTAGATAAATGCAATTTACATACTGTCTTATCACAATTTACATACTGTCTTATCGCAGTGCTAAAGCAGGTTAGATCAACTTACCTAAATTTTTTACCTCTGGCAATCCAATTTTTTAAAAATATGTGAAGTTACCCCAGGTTTTACTTTTGGCTGACATAATATCGAACCATCAAAACTACTTCACCGATATTAGCAAGACTTTTCCTTACCAAACACAATTATACGAAAAATGTAGTCTAATTAAGTCAGTCATACACTGGTAAGTGCTTAAATCACTACAACTCTAGCAGACCAAGATCTAATCCTGGCAAAGGCAATGTTATTTAGAATTTTATTTTTTCGTATACGTTTTTTAATAAACTAAATTCCATAGATATTATTATATTGTCTGATACACTTATATCTGACATTTTTCGGTTAAATTTGGATTTTACTTAATCTCCAAATATATTGGTGGATCAAATTTGATCTGCCATTTTTCGGATCAAGTTAGATCCTTCTAAATCCCCAAAAATATTGCTGGATCTTATATGATCTGCCATTTTTCGGATCAATTTAGATATTAAGGAATATAAAATTGGATATGATTAAATTTTGTGCCAAATAATTTTTTTTTTTTATTCGGGTAGACAAAAATAATTTATAATATCAATATAAAATGAATCCGTACATAAAATATCAATTTCACTCAAAATCTACTACTTGTATTTTCGATTAATACGGAATGGTCTAATTGAGCCATATAGGACCGTAGCCTGTTATATATATTGTACATAAGTTGTTTTTAAATTATTTAAAAGATTTTTTGATCGCAATTTAGAAATTTATTTTACATTTTAAAATAAAACACAATACTTCGAGTTTTGTTTATTGATAATGTTAGTTTTTTTTATTATTTCAAATTGGGCCTTATTATTTTTTTATTTTAAACTTAAATTCGCTTTTAATTAGTAGAGCATAATTTTCAGGTGTTAGTATTTTACAAAATGTACAATTTTTTTTATTAAAAATTAAATTAATACAATATCAATTATAATAATAATTAAAAAAAATGAATAAATAAAAAGAGAACTTTAGGTGCTAAAAAAGAAAAGTAACATAACATTCACAAGTGAAATGAGTCAAAAAAAATAATAAAAATACTTAAAACAGAAATAAGGTATCAGCAAAAAAATACTTTACATTGAAAAAAGGGTTGCCATATTATGTAAAAAACTTAATAGAAAAAGGAATGTAAAAAACTTTTTAACAAATGCCAGAAAAGCCAAAATCGTGTTGCTGTTCTCGAATATAACCCAAATAGGGAGAATGTTTTATGCCAAAACTATAAGCTGGAACATTGGAGAGATTAACCTGGAATTAAAAATGAAAATATTAATGAAAATTGTTTGCTATACACTTTAGAGTATTGAACAAATTTATACCCTTTCCGGACAATGAGCACCGGGACCAGGTTTCATATGATCATCACTGGGTATTTTATGTTTACCTCCCATAGAATACATGGGTGGTTTACGTTTAATGGCGGTATATTCGGCATCATAGAAACCGGGACCGGGAAAAAATATAGTTGGCAATTGTCGTGGCTTTTCACGACCGGCCATAGAAAAAGCCGGAGCGGAACGTATGGTACCCTCTTTGCTGATACCCAAAACTGTTGGAATTCTATAGACATTAGGAGCTATTAAAAGAAATGGAAAGCGAAACATTAATAACAATTTTGCACTCAAGACATTTTTACACTTAAATATGGTTAAACAGTTATTAACAAACATGTTTTGGCATGATTGGGTTAGTGAATGCTTATAACGGAGAAAAGGGGCGGAGGATAATAATTGTTTACCTGATTATTTCTTCTTGTACCGTACTAGCTTCAACGGCATATTTGACACTAGAACTTTTGGCCGATTTGACAGTTGTAACTGTGCTGCCATCTGCCGTTACTTGAGTATTACTTGAACCGGTAGCAGCGTTCATATGTTTAACATCAGCACTTCCTTTGGCCTGAATTTTTCTATTACCATCTTCTTTATAGCCATTGGTTACAGTGCTTACTGTGGTGGTAACAACTGTACCAGTTTCACCATTAATGCCATTGATCTTTTCGATATTTTGTGTTACCTGGGTATTGGAACCGCTGGTTCCTACTAACGAATCATTCATGTTAAGCTTTTGCAATTTATTTTTCATATTTGTGGTGGCACAAGTGTCTACAGCATCTTTGCCATTAACAAGTGTTTGCTTTTTAATTGTAGTCACTGTACCATCATTATTATTAATTTTATTCGAATTATTTGTGATTTGTGTCGGCAATTCTTTACCATTGACAGTGTGCATTTCTTGCACAGTGGTACGAGTGGTGGTAGTAGTGCTTTGTTGCTGTTGTTCTTGTTTTTGTAACACTTCATCGTGTGTTGTGCCATTTTCAATTATTACAACATTACGTACTACATAATGGTGGGTAATTTCAATTTGGTTATGGTGAATTTTAGTGATAAAAAAATAAAATTAAAAATAAATTATAAATAATTTTGTTTATCTTTCTGTTTTCTTATTAAATTTTATGTTAGAAAATTAGCATGTTAAAGCAATTAAGCATATTTTGGGAAATTAATTATTAATTATGTAATCATTTAAATTTGATTAGAAATTTTAAAGCTAATAACTACCACTTCCAAATTAAATGTAATAATAAATTCTACTAGTAGTATTACGGTAAATAAAATAAAATTAAAATTGTGATAAGTTAATCCAAAGTACTGTGTCCGATAGTTCCTATTGTTTTCTAATCTTTAGGCACCAAGAACTAAAGTATCACTATAATTTTATTAGTAATAGCGGCCACCCTTGGATAATTGAGTAACGGTATTTCAAAATTATTTCATTATTTTAGGGTTAACGGTATTTTAAACTATTTCGTTACGTAATTTTAATGTTAATGGTATTTTATGATATTTGATTAGTGATATTTTAAGGTTAACAAAATAGTTATTTTTTAACAACTCAGGGACCACCGCTACTTTCAAAAAAAATCAGTCGATTTATCGAAAAAAATGGCAAAAATACCCAGCCGCGTATTTGATTGTTAAGAAGCAAAATAAATGCTTTAATAGGCTTTTTGTTCAAGTTCTGCCTATTCAAACAATTTTTTCTCATATTGTAAGTTTGAAATAGCTTCAGAATCGGATTTTTGTATGTGAATAATTTCTCATAATCTGGAGAAATAATTCAACAGCTAAAGATTTGTAGAAAAACTTCTTGTTCTTTATAATATGCTTTTCTGTCGCCTTTAACACCGATGATTTTTGTTTTAAATGATTTCGAAAGTAATGTGTTATATTGCTCCTAGAACCACTTCTGGAACTAATCTTTATTAGCTTTATCTTACATTTGTTTTAATGTAATGAAACAAATGTAACCTTGTAGTGAAGGTCATAAAAATATAATTTGTATTATAAATTTTATAGGAATTTAAACAAAAATTAAAAAATTGTCTATTGTATATCCTAAAGCCTATACAGCACTTGGTTTTTGTTGCTTCAAAAAGTTATGTAATCCTTAAGAATTTCTTTAACTGGATTTTTAAAGAATTATTTTTTTCTCAGATTTTTTTTTAATTTTTTACCCAACCATAATGAACAATATAAATTGTAAATAAAACAAAAAGTTTTCAGAGGATTGTCTTAATTGAGGTTCAATGGCTGTGTGTGTGTAAATATCGTGCAGGTCCATATCCTTAACTTCTGGCCACAAGAAGTCCGTTATCATCTCGCGCCGATGTCGAGTCGAGGTTGGCAGCTGTTCTGTCACACTATCGCGAACAACAGCAATGATTTCCTCATCCAGAAAAGAGTATCAGTTGTGGCCACCGAATTTGTTGCCAATCGAATTCTGGCAGTTACGCCAACTATCTTCATATTTAATTATATTTTGAGTTGTGAAAGCCAATATTTAGTTGTCCAATTTAATCTTTATATAAATATTATTACGTTTCACAAAATTTTCTTTTAAGAAAAATGTTATTTTTACATTTTTCCGGTATCGAACCTAGGCATCCAGATTCATAATTCACACTCTTACTTACTGCACCACAATTTAATTTAATTTTATTCAATATATTTGTTATTTAAGCATTTGAATATTTTATTTTAATTAAAAAAATATATTTTTTAAATGTTTGCCGTTACCGGGATTTGAACTCGGAAATTAGAAGTACTAAGCTAGCTCTCTACCCACTACACCACATACACTTATAAATTTTAAAAACTAATTTTGAATTTAAATGATTTTTTTAAAAATCACGAAGTGCACGAAATGCATTTTGAATTAAACGTCTATTTTCGTAAAGGGCTTCAACAATCTTAACGCGCTGTTCAGTTGTGTACCTCTTTATGGTTGAATTTGTCAAACACTGCAACAAAGAAATGTCAAATTAAGTTGGGCAAAAAACTTGACGTTAAGATGTGACTCACAATTAACATCGTTCATTATGGTTGGACCACCCTTAACAAAAGTATGAAGTTTTAAGTAAATAATAACGGAAAAAATCTATATTAAAAGTTTAACCAGTTAATCGACATATTTTAACTGATTATTTGGGTCGAATAATTATTTGAATTTTAAGTTACTTGTTTCGATGTTAACCGAGGTGATTAATCGAGAAAACGGTCAATTGATTAACCGAATTGGAAACACTAGTATTATAAGGTTAATAATAGCCTTTTGAAAGAGCTTGCATAAGTCTTTTTAAAAACCTAAAAATATGTGGCTATTTGTACTTAACAATGATATGTATATGTAAAGTTGTATTTTCAACTTAAGGTATACCCGATAACTAAAGAATAAAACTTAAAATACACAAAAATGTGTTTAGGCAAAAGCTTATACATTTCTCTTCGTATAACCGTTAACGTTTAATGTGGATAAATATCAGCATTGAAAACTTAACGTTTATACATACACTCACAATAATATTTCGTTAAAAACAACTTAAAATACATATTAAATTAATCGAAAATACAATTTTCCAATATTTTCAACCCATTTTGTTGTTTATTTTCAATCATTGTTTAATAGTAGTCAAAAGTAAAAACAATAGAAAGTCGTTTAAAATAACCATCAAATTTTTACTGACAAAAAGTTAGAAAAAACTACTTTTGTGGTTTGTTTTTCAAATTGAAAGTTTTTTTATTTGTATGTAACTACAATATAGAACACAACACATGCAGATGTATATATTTTTATTGGCTTTGTGTGTATGTATATTTGAATAATTTCTTGTAATTGAAATAATTTTGTATATATACAAACTATTTTGGTAAAAAAACAAAAAGGAATTATATGAATTTATATTTTTTGAAGCAGAAAACATAAAATTTTACATTTAACTGAAAATATCAACTCCTACTGAATGTCTGTAAATTTGTATAGTTTTTTTTTTTAATGACTGATTTAAATAGTTAAAAAATATATTTCTATGAATTTCAGTTGATTTTTTATTTAAAAACAAACTTTACGTATTACTTTTTAAATAAACTACTGTCGGTAACGGAAAATATATTGTGAGTGTATTGACTTCTAACGTAATTTCTTCGCGTTACGTCCTAAAAAAATTTGCAGACATGCGTCCGATTATACTGCAATTATTATAAACATTAACTGTTTCATTGTTGATGGCCAAGAGTGAAAGTTTAGCTTTATTCTATTTCAGCATAAAACTGTATTATGATTTAAATTCAGTGGCTCCGACAGAAATTTGAATTAAAGATATTAAATTTATGAAAGTGAGTTGAATGTAAATCCATCATTCAAACTAAAGATTTTATAATTAACTTAAAGTATTTATTACATTTTAGTTAATATGTTAATAGTGTGGTAGGTATTAGTGACTACTTTCTACTTGAAATGAAGTGCTTACCGGGACTTGCCAAACGTCTCTCACGTCTTTGCAATATGCGATCTTCCACATATCTTCCCCTTGCTATATACATACAAACCAATAAACACACACACACACAAAATAATGAATAAATAAAAGGAAAACATAAATAAAAAAGAAAATAATATGAAAATATATACAAAATGAAAATAAAAAGGATACTTAAAAATATACTTAAAGTCTTAATAAAATATAATAAATGGAAACGGAAACATGCTTAAAAATATATGCGTCAAGAGAAAAAGAGACAGACAGAGCGACAAGATTTTGATTTTAAATACACTTACCTGGCATTGCTATAGTTTTTACACCAAATGTGTATGAAGGTGCATGATCAGGATTATAATTTTCTGGATGATATTCAGCTGGTCCTAAGAGTGCAAAAATAAAAAAAAATAAATATAAAAAAAAGTTTGTAAGTGAATAAGCCTTAGTATGGTTTTCAAATACAGTATGTAGTGACAAGGCCTACCTGGTGCATCGGTTACCGTTCTGGTTTCCGTTTTAGTGCCGAAAGTGTAGGATATCTTATGATCTAAAGAGTGCTTTTCTGGTTCATAAGCAGTGGGTGCTAAAGAATTGATTTTATTATAATTATTATTATACAGTGTTTATACAGTTTAAAGTGCCAAAGAAAATAAACTACTTTATATAATTGCTATAATACTTTTCATTAGATAATACATCTTTTCTTATACATTATGTTGAACACATACATGAATTTTTAAAGTATTTTGCCCATTAATGTGCCTTGACACCAAGTTTGAAATTGGTGATATAGGAACACACTAAATTGTCCACCTAAGGTTCTAGATATACAGCCCTACGTAAAAATGAGCACACCCGCTTGCGTCTTCACGCCGTGATCGCCATTCTAACAGACACACAGACCGATGGACATCGCTAAATTAACTTAAAAGCGCTTAAGGATCAATAATATAGGGTCCGCCATCTAACGTTTTTTTTTCTCAACTAGTGTTTATTTCGTGAATGGTAACACTTAGCTCATCTCTGATTTGACAGATAATTAGTTTTATCCTTCCGATTAACGAATATGGTTGTGTATACGCTTGAACAACGCTGGGAAATATTGCGACATTACTTTGAATATCATGGTAATGTTGCAGAATGTCATCCTTTCAATGTCATCTTTTCAATGTCATCTATTCAGATGAAGCTCATATTGATCTTGGCGGGTATGTAAACAAGCAAAATTGTCGCATTTGGGGCACAGAAAACGCGCATGCATACATTGAAAAGCCAATGCACCCAAAACGAGTCACTGTTTGGTGCGGATTTTGGTCCAGAGGCATAATCGGGCCATTTTACAGTCAATGGCGATCGTTATCGGGCCATGTTGAACGAATTTTTGTTCACAAAAATTGAAGAGGAGGATATTGGCAACATTTGGCTTCAACAGGACGGCGCTACGTGCCACACAGCCGAAGCTACACTCGATGTTTTGCGCCCTGTTTTTGAAGATCGCATTATCAGCCGCAGAGCTGATGTCGTTTAGCCACCTCGGAGCTGCGATTTGACACCGTTGGACTATTATTTGTGGGGTGCCGTCAAAGATAAGTATTACGCCGACAAGCCAGAGATAATTGACGCTTCAAAGGACAATATTCGTGAAGTCATTGGTGAAATACAGCTGCACACATTCGATAATGTGCTTAAAAACTGGACCGATCGTGTAGGCTACTGCATGGCCAGCTGAGGCAGCCATTTGAATGAAATTATTTTCCATTATTTACCGGAAGGATTGTACTTTGAAATAAAAAAAGAAATTCGAGAAAATATTTAGTAGTTTTTTTAGCATTTTCAAAAAAAAAAGTTATTTGGCGGACCATTTATATATATTTTATGGGGTTTTAGACCTATATTTCGACATGTTACAAACTGAATAACAAACTGAGGGAAGTGGAGGATATAAAAAAACGAATAACTCCAACAAATGTACGATCGCCATTTTAAATTTATCTCGAAAACTGTCGATCCGATATTTAAGTGACCTATCAATTCGGAAACGAGGATACCTGATTTATTAGACGGCATATAGTCTGTGGCTCTGATAAGTTCCGATATTGGAGAAATCGGGATTTGAACTTTTTTAAATGCATTTTTACAGAGTTATACACCACACTAACATATGTACTATAGGGTAATATGTTGATGTTTATTACTACCAGAAAAATTAAAGCCAGACCGAATTTTTATTATTAGAGGGTGCATCGGCTTGACTGTAAAAGCATTGCAGGGACCTGAAGGATTTGCCATACTAATGCATGTAGAGAACTTCTGCATACTTGTTCACCATACATTCTTGTAACGAAAGAATCCTACAGTATTAAACATTAAAAATTGTCTCATCGTCCTACACACAGGCCCTACAAACCTCAGAGTCACTTCTTTCCAGTTTCAAAAGGTGTGACTGTGGTGTAGAATGGCCCGTGAGAATTCGCTACAAGGTAAGCAGTTCCCTCTTCTTCATCCTTAAATTTTTCTCGTCTTGCCGACATCCTGGTCACCCCTCAGAAACTTCGTGACCGCACCAACACCATCTTCGTTCCAAATCTCCGTATGCATGTTGGTGACCCATAGTTCAAGTTCCGTTTCCATCATACGAAAAGTTATCTGATTTTGAATAGGTTAACATATACCGGTTTAAATCCATTACTAGCCAGCTTGGCAGCCCCTAAATTCCCATATAAACCTCGGATGTTCCCTGCCAGAATAAGCGCTCCTCGCTTTCTTGTAATAAGACGAACTACTTCTAAAAGACCACTCCCAAAGCATCGTAAGTGCCACCACACACTTAACCTGAGCATTTATCGGTTTGATGAAGAGTATTGTCGTCATTGCCCTTGTGGATGTCGATATAATCGTAACGTTAATGCCCAGACAATATAACAACTGCTGAACCCTTTCCTAATTTCACACGATCCAAAGCCTCCACAAAATAGCGGCGTGTGCCATTATTGGTGTGACAACACTTATGTGAAGTCAATGGGCATTCTTGGGTTCAAACCCCAAAGTCAATTCCCTCCTCCTCAAACTCCTCAAGTCGAATTGCTTTCCCGATACTATTCAATGTTATCTTGCAAAGCAAGTGGAACTGTATTCTAAAATGCTATAAAGTTGTTCACAAATGTGAATAATGTGTAATAATTTAGTAAAGCTTTAATTTTGGAGGCATAATACAATGACTATTGCGATACACTATAACAGTGAGATTTTAAATTAAGCCGGTGGATCTTTGCTTGGAGTTTATTGTACACAGTCAGATTTAATTGTACCTACTAGAATAGTATGGCATTGTTCAGATCTATCACCAAACCCATTGGAATACATCGCTTAATCTCTCTCCCCCACAAAGCATTTTCACTATTATGGGATAGTTGTCAATACAAATATATATGGCAAAATTTATTCATTTATATTATCAAATGCAGTATTTATCATGGAATACATACGCTCGAGTACATTTGTTAATGTAAGTCTTTAAAAATTGGAAAATCCCTTAACGAAAAGATATATTATCAAAAATATTATCAAGTGAATCAAAAGTTAACTAATTACATTTCTAAATATGTAGTTTAAATTCTCCATTACTTACCAGGTGTATCACTGACATGTTCCCGTTTTAATTTCATACCAAACGTAAAAGCTGGATAATGCTTTTTATGATCATACATCTCTGGTTTATAATCACCAGGAGCTGGTGTTTTTTCTAAATGGTGTACCGTAGAACGGCCCGTTATGGTATAGGCTGGCGATTGATCGAGACGTGATTTTTCAGGACTATAAGAACCAGGTGCTGGAGAATCACTAGCAATTTTATCTACTTTGCGACCGACAATAGTAAAAGCGGGTATATGATCTAAGCGTACCTTTTCGGGACAGTAATCACCTGGAGCGGGAGTATCTACGGTAACTTTAGGTTGATGCTTACCAGCCATTGTAAAGGCGGGAGTATGATCAAACCGATGTTTTTCTGGAGAATAATCACCAGGAGCAGGAGTATTATTGTTGAGTTTAGGTTGATGCTTACCAGCCATTGTATAGGCGGGAGTACCATCCAAACGGTGTTTTTCGGGAGCATACGCACCGGGGGCTGGTGTTTCGCTAGGTTTTTGTAAATCATGACGTCCAGCAAAGGTATAAGCGGGTGTACCATCTAATCTACATTTTTCGGGAGCATAATCACCAGGTGCAGGAGTATTGTTGTCTATCTTGGGTTGATGTTTCCCAGCCATTGTATAGGCGGGAGTACCATCCAAACGGTGTTTTTCGGGAGCATAAGCACCGGGGGCTGGTGTTTCGCTAGGTTTCTGTAAATTATGACGTCCAGCAAAGGTATATGCTGGTGTACCATCCAATCTACATTTTTCGGGTGCATAATCACCAGGAGCTGGTGTGTCATTGCTGATTTTTGGATCGTGTTTACCGCCCATTGTATAGGCGGGAGTACCATCTAAACGATGTTTTTCGGGTGCATATGCACCGGGAGCTGGTGTTTCGCTAGGTTTTTGTAAATCATGACGTCCAGCAAAAGTATAAGCTGGTGTACCATCCAATCTACATTTTTCAGGAGCATAGGCACCGGGAGCTGGAGTATCACTGGGTTTTTGTAAGGTATGACGCCCACCCATGGAGTAAGAAGGAGTTCCATCTAATCTGCACTTTTCAGGTGCATAAGCTCCAGGAGCGGGGGTATCATTAGTGATTTTAGGATCATGTTTACCACCAATTGTATAAGCAGGAGTGCCATCCAGTCTACATTTTTCAGGGGCATAGTCACCAGGAGCTGGAGTTTCACTAGGTTTTTGTAAATCATGACGACCACCCATAGTATAGGCTGGAGTTCCATTTAGTCTATACTTTTCAGGAGCATAAGCTCCAGGAGCAGGAGTATCATTTGTATATTTCGGATCATATTTACCACCCATCGTATAAGCAGGTGTACCATCTAATCTACACTTCTCGGGGGCATAAGCTCCTGGGGCTGGTGTATCACTTGGTTTTTGTAAATTATGGCGCCCACCCATGGAATATGAAGGTGTACCATCTAGTCTACATTTTTCAGGGGCATATGCACCAGGAGCAGGAGTATCATTTGTATACTTGGGATCATATTTACCACCCATCGTGTAAGCAGGTGTACCATCTAATCTGCACTTCTCAGGGGCATATGCTCCTGGGGCTGGTGTATTACTAGGCTTTTGTAAGTCGTGGCGTCCACCCATGGAGTATGAAGGTGTTCCATCCAATCTATATTTTTCAGGAGCATAAGCTCCGGGAGCAGGATTATCATTTGAATACTTGGGATCATGTTTGCCTCCCATCGTGTAAGCAGGTGTACCATCTAATCTACACTTTTCAGGGGCATAAGCTCCTGGAGCAGGAGTATCACTAGGTTTTTGTAAACTATAGCGCCCACCCATTGAGAATGAAGGAGTTCCATCTAATCTGCACCTCTCTGGTGCATAATCTCCTGGAGCTGGTGTTTCATTAGGCTTTTGTAAATCATGACGACCACCCATGGAATAAGCTGGTGTACCATCTAATCTACACTTTTCTGGAGCATAAGCTCCTGGAGCTGGAGTATCATTTGTATACTTAGGATCGTGTTTGCCGCCCATGCTATAGGCTGGAGTATGATCTAGGCGTACTTTTTCTGGACAATAGGCACCCGGAGCTGGAGTATCGCTAGGTTTTTTAATATCATGTCGTCCGGCAAAGGAATAGGCAGGTGTTGTATCTAATTTACATTTCTCAGGCGCATAAGCTCCAGGGGCTGGAGTATCACTAACGATTTTATGTTCATGTTTCCCAGCCATTGTATAGGCAATAGTATGATCAAGTCTGACCTTTTCGGGGCAATAAGCACCAGGTGCAGGTGTTTCACTAGCCTTGTGCACTTCATGGCGCCCACCGAATGTATAACCAGCTGTATGATCAAGTGTGGATTTTTCGGGAGCATAAGCTCCAGGAGCTGGATTATCATTGATTTTTTGTACAAAATGTTTACCCTTAATACTAAATGCTGGAGAATGATCGAAACGGCACTTTTCTGGAGCATAAGTACCCGGAGCGGGGGTATCATTGGTTTTATGTATAGTATGCCGGCCTGACATAGAGTACGACGGAGTTTTATCCAAATTACATTTTTCAGGTTCATAGGCGCCAGGAGCTGTAAAATTTTTTAAAATATTATTTACAATAAAACACAATCTATAAAGTGATGATCACTTTAATCCTTTACTACTAAATACTGTGCTTTAAACAAACACTTACCGGGAGTACAATCGACTACATCATAAGAGCTTTTGCCAGTTAGGGTATAAGCAGGTGTAGAGTGTAAGTTAGCTTTTTCTGGACTATAACAGCCAGGTGCTAAAGTAAATAATAAATAAATTACAAAAATAAAATATAAATAATAAATTACTAATTAAAAAAAAAATTAAACAAAACTTAAGCAAAGCCATTTTCTAATTACAACAGATTTAAGGAAAACAAAATAAAGCTTAAAAGCTTTGTGCCAAAACAACAATTAAACATTTAAAACTTTAGTATTTATTACAGGGTTAAAAGAAATTTATTTTTAGTTTACCTGGTGTTCCCTTATCGAAGTGTATCTTTGTACGTCTACCAAATGTGTAACGAGGTGAACTCTTTTTCGCTAATGATACCCTCTCGGGACAATAACTATTTGGCGCTGTGTTTTTTTTTTATTATTTAGTTTTGGTTAGTGTACGGTTTTTGTTGATTTTTGTTTAAAGAAATGTTGATAAAAAGAATTTTTGATAAAAATTTTTTAAAAAAATATATGTATCACTTAACGCTATTACTACTGTGCAGCTTTTAAATTTAATAAGAGAAGCTTTTGTTTTTTTATGTACACAGTTTTTATGATAAAGTGATTGTATTTACAGGTGATTTTTGTGGAAAAAAATTGCACGACAAAAATCAAATGTATAAAAAATAAAAATATGAGAGAAAAAAAAATAACAAACACCTCAAACACAAGAATATAAAAAAATAATAAATAAATAAAGTCATAGCATTTCAAAATAAAAATCCATTCTTTAATAAGGACGAATGGAGTATATCGTCAGATGTATATCTTGAAGGGTTGAAAACGTATCCAAGTCCTCACATTAGGTAAAAATAAGAAAAAAATCCAGATAGTCATCATCATGAAATAACGATCTCCAATTTACCAATTCGACAAACTTTGTTGATAAAAAATTGATTTCAATACATTATTTTATCCAAACAATTTGTCATGACTTCAAATTTGTTTTTATCGGGTAAACAATACTCGTATTTAAACTAAAACTAAATGTGCTATAATCCCAAATTCTATTTAACATTTTCTATGTTGTGGTAGGCTAGAGGCTAACAGGATTTCGTTTTAGCCTAAGAAATTGTCAGGAGACGAAATTTTTAGAAATACTTTTTAGAAGTATTACTTAACATTTAAAATATCAAAGGAAAAAAAACTAACAAAATTATTATCTGCCAAAATACTACTCTGCACAGTGGGGTAGAATCAATATATTTTGGAAATAATTTAGATTGCCATAAAATTTGAAATCAAATGCTTCATATAAGCTATTTTGTTTGATATATTAAGAATTAAAGTTCATAACAAGAACTGTAAAATATAGAGGATAAATATAAATTGTTAAATTTCGTTGATGTTAGTCTAATTGTGTTTTTGTTTACAAGTTTGTTAATTTGTTTCCTACACTCACAATATATTTTCCGTTACCGACTGTAGTTTATTTAAAAAGTAATACGTAAAGTTTGTTTTTAAACGAAGAATCTATTGAAATTCATAGAAATATATTTTTTAATTATTTGAATCAGTCATTCAAAAAACAAACTATAAAAATTTACAGACATTCACTAGGAGTTGATATTTTCTGTTAAATGTAAAATTTTATGTTTGCTGTTTTTAAAAATATAAATTCATATAATTCCTTATTGTTTTTTTAACAAAACAGTTTGTTTATATACAAAATTATTTCAATAAAAATTACAAGAAATTATTCAATAATATATATACACACATAGAAAATTAAAATATATACATCTGTGTGTGTTGTGTTTTGAAAAATTCCATATAAATAAAAAAAATTCCATTTAAAAAAACAAACCACAAAAATCGTTTTTTTCTACTTTTTATCAGTTAAAAATTTATGGTTATTTTAAACTACTTTCGATTGCTTTTACTACTTATGTCGATTATCAAACAATGATTAAAAATAAAAAACAAAATGGGCTGAATATAATGAAAAATCAGTAGTCCTCTTTTTGATTGCATTTTAGATTAGTTTAATATATATTTTAGATTGTTTTTAACGAAATAATATTGTGAGTGTAATACTCAATATAAAATACACAATCAACAACAAGCAATGACCAAAAAGGGAGAAGAAGAGCATGGATATTGACAAGGTTGGGTAGCGCCAACCGAATATACTAAGTATTCTATCCTGCTGGCTCTGTGGAATTTCTCAATTTTTATTCTCTATAATTTACTAATAAAAATTTTCAATAAAATAATTTATTTTCAATAAAATAATTTATAAAAAGAATATCATTACATGATCTAGAATCCTACTATATTATTCACTTAATTATATAAAATAAATTTCAAATTAATCGAAAATACAATCAAAAAGAGGACTACTGACTTTTCATTTTATTCAGCGCATTTTGTTGTTTATTTTCAAAGATTGTTTAATAATCGACAAAAGCAGTAAAAGCAATCAAAAGTCGTTTAAAATAACCATACATTTTTAAATGACAAACCGTTGAAAAAACGATTTTTGTGGTTTGTTTATTTAAATAATTTCTTGAAATTTTACATTTACATTTATCAGAAATTATCAACTCCTACTGAATGTCTGTACATTTTTATAGTTTATTCTCTGAACGACTGGATTCAAATAGTTAAATAGTATATTTCTATGAATTTTAATTGATTCTTTATTTAAAAACAAACTCTATGTATAACTTTTTAAATAAACTACAATCGGTAACGGAAAATATATTGTGAGTGTAGGTTAAAAAAAATTTATTGAAAATAAAAACACATAAAGATTTACGAAATGTTTTACTTAAAAATTTAATTTGATAGATAGTTAAAGTTAAAAAGAATTTTCAACCCATGTATACCGTAACGACCAATTTTCAATTTTTTATTTGGCTTAAAGTGACAACTAAAAAAAATTTGTTTTCCATCATGATAAAATAACATTTCCCTAATGATTTTTAAGATAATATTGAACAAAAAAAAAAAAAAAAAAACTCTATAAAAATGACTGCCATTTGACAGTTTATTCGTATTGCAAATGTAGGGCAATAGAAAAAATTACGCCATTTTGCCGTCTCAAAAACATAAAAATTTTCACAATTTTTGCTCATAAATTGGTCCATACAAGAAAATGAATTTTAATGATGAGACTTAAGTATTTGAATAATTAATTGCCATTGAATATACTTTACTTTTGAAAAAAAAAAGTTTCGTATGTTTGTGTTTTATTTTGAATAAAAGTTCTCAACCTCTAAAAAAAACACCCTATAGTTTTAATTACTTTTAATTTGTGATACTTCTTCCTGCGTAAATACTGCTAGCTTGACATTAATACGATGTACCTGGACAGTTGGTATGCCTTTTAGTTCATAAATAACACTACTCGACAAGGTTTTTGCACAGACTTTTACTAAAATATTTTTGGTCCCCTAAATCCGAATCTTAAGCAAAATTAATACAAAAATTAAGGACATGCACTTAGGTCAAATTCCGAGAGCTTTTATGTGGGGACTAGTTCCAAATATGGTCCAATTTTTTTTTAATTAGGAGACTTAATTGGTGGTGCCATATAAAATTTACAACCTAAATTTCAACCATATATCAAAGGTTTTGTGCGCCTTAAAACCATTTGAGACCAATTAAGAAACAATATTTTTATGGAAAGTTGGTCTGAATATGAACCGATTCTAATCAAATTTAATTGGGTTCGCGCTAAGGTTTAGATGGATAAACGAACGGATTGACAAACATCGTCAAATCGTATCAGAAAGTCTCAGTCCGATATTTCTGAACACATAGTGGAGTAGGGTGTATAAACGACCATCAAATCGACTTTCCGAGTTGTGGGCCACTCCTTTTCTTAACCCCTGAATATTTGTTAAAATTCGAATTCAATTTCTGAAAATTTTTTGTTTGTAAATTGATATTGTTTATATACAAATTATTTTAAAATATAAATTGAAGTAACAAAAGTTAACAAAAGTTGTTGGTGCCCTTTTTAAAAAAATTTTGTTTAAATTTTCAAAAATATTCTATGAAAGGTGTTAATATTACAAATAGAATTTTGTAAATTTTTTCTGTGTTCTTCAAAATCTTTTATATTTTTCAGGGATTTCAATTCCACATCTCGAAAAGAGTTTTTTTTTTTTGAAACTGCCCTTAAAGCTCAAAATTTGTTTAAAATTTTGTAATTAGTAAAACTATGCTCAATTAGAACTTTCCAGTAAATAAATCGGGGGTCAAACTTGAAAATCCATTGAGTAGAAACAAAAAATATTTATTTTAAAAAAATTACATTATTTCAATTCAAATATTTTTAAAATAAAGAAAGCTACAGATTTCGAAAGATTGATTCGACAGAACTTTTTCGACTTTGTATTCGTATTTAGAAATAAGAGCCAAATATCTTCCTTTATTTTGAGCAGACTTTTTAAAAATAATTTTTTCTCCTAAATGCAAATCTAAATCCCAAAAAGCGCTTTCCAATCAATTTTCGGTAATGTGGAGCTTTTTAAATTTCTAAAAATTTAGTTCAAAATTTTCACCTATTTTTGGAATATATTTAAATGTACTTAATGGATTTGCAAGTTTGACCACTCGATTTATTTTTCGAAGTGGTTTGTATGAGAATACACTTATCAATCGTTTGTCATCAATTCTTCATTATATAAATCAGGTTTTCATAAATATCATGTAGTGTTAAAAATTATGAGAAATTTTTCATAAATCTTCATAATTTCATAAAAAATTTTAATTAAAAAAAAGCAAACTAAAAAATAATAATTACGCTGCTGTTTGTAATTCTCGTTAAGTTTTCATTTTTATTTACTTAAATAATTAAAAAAAAATTAGAAACTTCATCTTATCGAAAAAACTTCTTTTTAAAAATGATGCATTTTTTCGTAAATATTTATGAACCTTCATAAATATGATAAAACTTATTAAAAATGATAAAGCTTCTTTATAAATATTGATGAAAATTCTTCACAAATATGAAGAAGTATTTCATAAATCTTACTTAATATTTTGTAAAAAATTATTCATCATTATTTATTTGCATTTTTATGAAGCAGCTTCATCATATTTATAAAGTGTTACATTGGACGAATAGTTATGAAGTTTTTTTTACCATATTTATGAAGTTTTTTATAAATGAATATGAAAATTTTTATTAGTAAATTTCTATAATAAAAAATTTAAAAAATTCGACAGAACCAGCAGGATAGAATACATAGTATTTTTGGTTGATGCTACACAACCATCTTCAGTATCCAAGCCCTTGTTGGGTTAATGCTTTGACGATTGATTATTTCCTAAATATAATAAAGCTTATTTGCTGAGTGTAGTTTTAATAAGTCTAAACCTTTTTAGGGATTGAAGGATAATTAAAAAAAAAAAAAACTATTTTCACGATCTGAACCAGACCCTTGAACATTTTTCGATATGATAACACTGAAATAAAAGGTATTCGTATGTTGGATTCAAATCCAAAAGAAATATTATACATACATACATATTTTTAACTTGTCCAGGTCCAGTTAGATTCCAGTTTAGGATACAGAAAAAAACTTCAAGAAAGTTTTAATAGAAGGCTGTGCAAAAACGAAAGTCGGTTTTTGTTCAGAATTGGAATTATAAATCTTCCATTAGTGTTTAGAAAATTTTTGTACATGTAGAATTTGAGGGAAAATATAGTTTTTATTAAAAAAAAATATATATATATTACGAATAACTTAAACATTCATAAAAACGTATAAATATCACCTTCACCTTTAACTTAAGAGCCAATATAATTCGAAGTGCAAACATAAAGTCATATTTGAAATTATATACAAATTAATTAAATAGTTCATTATTTTTACAAAATAATGACATACAAAGAAAGAAACACACAAATACAAAAAAACATTTAAAAACATAAAATTTTGTCAAATGTTACCTGGAGTATTAATTAAAATAACTTTAACTTTTATACGAAACGTATACTGAGGGGCACGGGGTTTGATTAAATCGAGTGGAACAACTCGATAATGATTTGGACCTAAATTGGAGAAACAATTGTAGTTTGTTTGCACAGAAAATAAAGGAAAAAGCATCAGGGTTTTGGAGGAGGGTAAAGAAAAAAAAGTAAATGAGAAAAACAAGATTAATAATTTTGATAAAAACAAAAACTAAATATTAAACACAAATTATACTGATAATGAATACAATTGATTTAAAACTACTATAATTTTTGCATTAAGGGTATTCTCGTTACAATGC
The DNA here is from genome assembly GCA_949748255.1 of Eustalomyia histrio. Lineage (NCBI taxonomy): Eukaryota > Metazoa > Arthropoda > Insecta > Diptera > Anthomyiidae > Eustalomyia > Eustalomyia histrio. The sequence goes on along the minus strand of OX456526.1, from coordinate 43,295,807 downwards.
AAATTGCAAAATAAGTGTTTCAATCATACACATGTTTCATATAGTGCAGGTTTTTGTACAGTTTTTGTTTGGTTTTTTTAAGCTACAATTTACCACCAACATGTGAATATCCTAAATATTTATTATAAAATATAATGAAAACGTTGGTGCTATATAGACCTTTTTACCTTAAGCGCAAAAAAATCTTGATAAATGATTGAAAACAACTTCGATTTTCTTGAAATTTCTATAACATTTTAAATAAAAAAAAACAGAGAAATGAGTTTATTTACACTGCAAGAAAAATAATGTATGATAATTATGAATTAATGGTAATTGGCAATTTTAAAGCTTTTATAAGCTTTATGACTGGCACATGTAGAGATTTACAGATATAGAGCATAACACTAACCCAAACACCCATTCATACAGTATTGAATTGATTTATTACTTGTATATTACACCAAATACACCATACACCAAAAATGTTTACAAAATTTATTAAATTCTGCTAAACTTACCAGGTGTGGTATTGAATTTTTCTGCTGCTAACTTTTGTCCAAATGTATATTTGGGTGTCGATTGATTTATAGCTTTTACTGCCTTTTGTATATCATATTCTCCTGGAGCTGGTGTTGAAAATTTCGACATTTCTTTGTGACGACTTTGTAACGTAGCTGCAGGGGGTGTATCTTTACCTTTATTACCCAAACCCGTTACATTGTACTTGGCTGGACCTTCACCTAGTGATTGTACGGTTTGGCGATGTTTTTGTCCAAATGTAAATGATGGAGCGCCATTTTTACGAGAATCTGTTACTTTCGTGCCTAAAAGTAAGAGATTAGTAGCAAACAAAGACATAAATATAGCAGAAATAAAAGCGCATTTTTAGCGCTCGCTTTGTCTTTCCCCTCCAAAATGCAATAAAATGAGGCAGAATATTTGATATTTTTTGGTGTATTTGTATTCCTTCAAATGGGAATATCGCAATAAAAGAATCTGCTTCCAGAAATGCAGTAAAAATATCATTTCGTTTATTGTGGATATATAACACGTTTTTTGGTCACGAAAAAAACTCTGCCTAATTTTCTGAATTTTTGGAAGGTATAAAAGAGAGTAGCACTAAAAAAATGAGCTTTTATTTCTGTATTTCTTCTAAAAATCCTCTCAATTTTTTACTGAGTACTTATGGTGGGAATTTAATATTTTACCTATTAAACTTGGTAATGTTACTGCAGCTGGCCCTGGTGTTGATGTTTCGGCAGCAATTTGTCCACGTCTAACAGTGGGTGTCCAAGGACGTTGTTCGAAACCGGCTACCATATTTGTGAATCGTTGAAGTTTTTTTTTAAAGGTGTTGCTTTATAATCTGTAAGAAAATGATTAATTTATTTTATTTAGTAATATGTATAAAATTTTTCTTTAAAAAAAGGAAATTTTTTCATTATCATCTATTTATGTATATAAAAAATTGTTGCAATTGGGTTGTGACTTTGGGTATGCCAATTTTTGTTGCTGATGCGTGATCATCTATTGCAGATGCTTTGCTACTGCTCAACAACTGCACAGTTTGCTTTTTAGAACGTTTTGCAAAAGATATAATTATGTTCACCGCAATAACATTGACAACTTTTTGTTAACTTATAATAAAAATAGAATTAATAGAAAGATGAAACGACTTTTGATCATTAAAAATCAATTAAAACGAAAAGGAAGACTAATTTTGCACTATTGCATCAGACACTTTAATGATGCCATAGTTACAAAAATTTGCGCCAGCACTGTCAATTGTGTGCATAAAAAAACGTTTGACGTGAATCAGTGCTGCCAAGTGATGCTTTTTTGAACTTTTTACTTTTTTACGTTTTACTGCATTTACGAACGTACCCTTTATAACTCACGAACGGTCAAACCGAATTCGATTAAATGTTAAGGGTATGGTCGTGTAGATGGTTTATCTAAAGTTTGCACGAAATCGGTCGACGCGTTCGTGAGTTATGACTTTTCATGTCAACATGTGATTTTGTCCATATAAAAAAATAACAACAAATAAGTAGGCGCCCATGAGCGTGTGCGGTACGTATACTGTGTGCTGACTTCATACACACGGTAAATACACGTTGTAGCGCATACACGCATAAACATTGACAGCTGTCAGTGAGTGATCATTTTAGGGTTCTTTTCCATCGAACTCGCGGATCGAGAAACCAATGAACCAATGAATTTGATTCAATGTTAATATGCATGCGTAGCGAAGCTCGCCGGGCTCCACTAGAAATTTATAAAATTCACTAAAATCTACCTTTAAATAATATCCCAGTAAAAACACACCTTACCAAATACTGGGTGTAGTAATCTAAACTCAAAGACTTCCCGTATTACTATTATTATAATTCTAACATTTTTTAAATGTTATGTCCCACGTTCAAGCTTACAAAAAAATTAAAATAAATATAAAAACGCATATGCATATTAATAATTGGTTACTAATACTTAATTATTATATATTTTTTCATTAGAAATAGAGTAACACAGTATTTTTGTTAACTCCTGGTAACCAATTAAAATTTAACTTTGAGTAAGCCACAAGGTAATACCATGAAGTGTTGTGAATCCAAATCTTTAATCCACTTTTACTTCGAAATATATAAATTAATCCTTTGACGGCCAATGATTTATAGTCTCGGAATATTATGTAGTTTACTGTTGGTAGTTTAATAAAAAAGTTGTCCGTTCCATTTAAAAATAAAGGAACACACATTAATTTTTCAGAAATATATATTTTAACTTTTTTAAACATTTGTTCGAAATGCTCAATGTTTAATTTATTCAGATCTTTATCATTTTACATTTTCGAAAAAATTTACAATTATTTACCGTTTTTTTTCAGTTTCATTTATTGTTTTCATTATTTTGAAATTTAATAAAAATTTATCCACACAACGGAAATTTGTGGTATATTTGTGTCCGTTACAGTTGTTTAAAATTTAGTTTGCTGTCTGTTTCAAAAAAAAAAAATATTCAAAAAATTCCAATTTGTTTTTTATATAAATTAGTTGCTTTTATATTTAGAAAATTTTAACACTTCATAAACACACATACATACACAAACACATTCACACAAAAAGTGTCTATTGCCATACATACATTTTGAAGATAAAACAATTTCAAATAAATAACAAAATCATTTATTTTTTAAAGAATTGGTAGGTAAAATTTTAACATTTATTTTGACTGATTAATTATTGGTTTCTTACGGATGTGTCAGTTGTTTAATCAACATTTAAAAATTAATAACAAAAGATAATTAATTCTAATTAAAATTAAGTAGACCGGTTTTTAAATGAAATATAATTACTTGTAAATAGCATTTTCTGTTATTTTAACTTTTAAACTATTTTAAGTGTAACTGTCTCAATCTTTTCATATTTGGTCCATTTTTTAACCGATTTTCCCAAATATAGATTGTATCGACAGAGCCATCACCCCAAATTCAAAAAAAAAAAACGAAATATTTTTTTACATAATTTTCAATACACATTTTCTGGAATCCTATTGGACAACACAGGATACTGATATAACTTGGGACATACGTACGGTTTGAGCATTTTTTTGTTCGCTTTGAAATTTAAGTAATTTTTATTCGATTTATTGTTTTAGATTTTTTCTGCTGATTTTGAAAAATTGTATATAAAGGATATTTCGGGACTACACTTAAAATTCGATTTTTGCAATAACTTTAAAATTTGAATATCAAAATTAATTATAAAAGATGTGTCATAACACAAACAGGTTTATAAATAAAGTTATTTAAACAATGACTCATTTCTATTTATATTAAAATAATAGAAAAGGTAAGCCATTACAGGCAACTTATTATTATTAAATTCAAAATAATAAAATTAGTAACAAATTATAGGTAATACATTGTTTTTATTTAGAAAATAATGCTAAATGTAAGGAGTACTCATTACGAAGTAATGTATAAAGTAATGATATGTCATTTCCATAATTTTGCTGAGATATAAATAAATCTCCTATAAATACAAAACTTTTTGACTTACTGCAAAATTATGACCAAAAGATGTATTTAAGCAATTAATAGTTTGTAAAGTAATTAAATTTACCAAAATCCCAAAATTTATTTAAGAAATTATAAAAAAGAATTTCTTGTAGATTTGTCCCTATTCGGATTTCCTTTCTGCCTAAAATAAAATTATGTTGAGAAAATACAAAAATAATACAGTACACCACGAAAAAAAAGTTAAGGAGTTCTGACAATGGATTTTGGTAGAGGAGACAAAAAAAAATATACACGTGTCGGCGTTTTGAAAGATCACAAAGGAATTTTATTTTATTGTAGGTGAGGTGTAGGGTATGTTCAAGAACTTTGTAGAAAATATTAACGCAAATATTTTTGAGGAACATATTAACTCTCTAAGTATCCCATTTAACGTTAATTTTAAGCTCTATTCTAACAAATCGTAAAAGCACCCCTAAAAGGGGGAGGGCGGGAATAAAATGTTCTACAAAAATGTTGGCCTTAAAATTTTACTATATATGTCAGAACACACCAAAATCCAAAACTTAACACAAACAAAAAAAACAAAAACAAAACCAGTAAAATTTATCAGATTACTAGTCAGATTTTGTGAAGACCTTCATATTATTAGTCTTATTTTGGGATAACCTACATAATATGTAACTCATTTCAAAATTTGACTAGAAATCTGATGAGAAATGTTGAAATTGATTGGTTTTTGGTGTTCGTGTTAAATTTTATGGCCAACATTTTTGTAAAACATTTAATTCCCGCCCTGCCCCTTTTTAGGGTTGTTTTTTACGATTTGTTAAAATAGAGCCAAAAAGTACCATTATGTTTTAAGTTTGAAATTGTTGTATAGTCTAATGAAAAATAAAGATAAAAACAAGGGCGGTATAAAAAACAGGATGTACATAATTCCAAATTTTTAGCTTCAAGTTTAGGCTCGCTGCCTAGTTGCCACTACGCCGTGACCATAAAATTCGTAGCCAACACCATAAGAATTTCATCGTCACGGCTAAGTGTCATCGATGCAGCAAGGTAGCGAGGCTAAACTTGAGGCAAAAAATTTGTCATTTTGTACATCCTGAGTTTTATAACGTCCTTGATAAAAAGTAAAAAAAAAAACTTTCCAATAAGAGTTAAAATAATAAGATTTTCGAAATTTAAGTTTCTTTCTAAACGACGTGTTACAAATCGAAATAGCTCAGAAGGCAGAGCTGCGACTGATCACTTGGAATACGAAGTCTAATTTGATTTTTTTTTAATTTGGTTTAAAAAAAATCTATTTTAAGACTTATTTTTTTAATTTTAAAAGCTTGGCATTCCCCTATACAAATAATAAGAAAATCAATTAGTTACCATTACCTAGTATAACTTGTTATCTGTCCATGACTGTCTACACTGAGATTCTTTAAACTATCTCTTGAATCTATTATTTAGTTTTAGAAAAGTGTTCGTTATTAGACGGTTCAACTGTAGATAAACTTGAATAATTGGGTCATAAATAATATTTATTTTTATGATTATATAAATTTATGCATGCAGGATTTGTTATCGTATAAACAATTTTGACAAACTTAAGAAATTCATAAATACCACAATTTAGTAATATGTACTTAAGATATTTAACAAAGCTCAAGACACACTCAAAGAACAATGTGAATCAACTTGCTTGTAAATATTTGATAACCTATATTGAATTAAGAATTAAGAAATCGTGCGAAAGTGCTATAATCAAAGCCTTGTGGCCATATAAGATTTTTGTGGATTTTTGCAATAAAATTCGAAAAGACGACCGGCTGAAATTATTTAATGGATTCAGATTTTTTTCAAAATAAAATAAATGGTTTATCCTCAAAATTCCAATTTCCGTGAATAATTAAGATTTTTTTTTTTAATTTATCAAACAAAATTTTAGGGAATACCCTTTTTTTAAGTTATATTTGGTCCTTTTTTACACCTTTTAAATAAAAATTCCGATATTAAGGTTTTTAAATTAATATGTGGCAACCTTGAAACGATAATTTAATTTTTTGTAGCCAAACTTTTTTACGGTAAACTTTGTTTTAAGACTAACTTTGGTAAATGAATTCTTGGTTAAGAGGAACTTATTTAAAAGTTCCGACGATATGGCAACTACCTTTCATATAAAAAACATCTGTTATACGAATTGCTTAAGATCAACCCTCCCTATTTTAATTTGAAAAATTTGTAATTTTTTCAATATATTTTTTTTTTTTTGTATTTTGACAAATTTTAAACATAACAATCTTATATTTTTCCTTACTTTTAATAATTTATGAAATATATTTAATAAATCTTCATCATTTTATAATATAGTTTAATAAAAAAACTTTTACAAATTTTTTATTTCCATTACAAATCACTGCTGCTTGTAATTCTAAATAAGTTTGTATTTAGTTAATCAAGTCAAAAAAAAAAAAAAAAAATATTGATGAACCTCCTTCTTAAATATTATGAAACTTTTTTATAAATATTGATGAAACTTTATAAATATGAAACTTCTCTATATAAAACAGTACGACAGTGGTTGGTACACATGAGAAATGTTAACAGAATATGAAAATAGGCTTAAAATAAAGAAATACGTATCTCGGCGTTTTGCTGTAGCACGTCAGAATTTTGAGAAAATCGATTTTTAAGCATCGAAGGACCGTGGAGGTTCACTTGTAATGTAATACTGGCTTGAGCCAGTTTTGAAAATGGAATTGAATTTGGATTTTTTTTTATTAAAAAACATTTTTTTCTCCGCTAGATGGTGCTTTAATTTTCATGTAAAGTTAAAAAATGACCAAAAATTTACGAAATTCATTAAAAATATAATGTTGTGAATTTGAAATCCAATAACTGAAGTAGAATCTGCTTTGTGAATACTTCTCATCAGCGCTTTAACGTTCTAAGCGACCAACTTGTTCACATTGTCACTAATTGCAGTCTTCTCTCCTTTTTCTCCTTCTCTCTCTCACGTATGAATGGGGTTTTCCATTGATTTTGTCGTACTGTGTAATATGATAAAATTTCTTCATAGATATTGGTGAAAATTCTTCAGAATAATGAAGAATTTTTTTTATAAATATAAAGAAAAACTGTCATCTATTTGCATTTTTATGAAACTACTTCATCATATTTATAAAGTGTTACATTGGACGAAAATCTATAATTTTTTTCCCTGAGTGTAGTACGACCCCTCCCTTATCAATAACATAACTAATTTTTCTCGTCCCTCGGAGTTCGTCTTTGATGGATTTCACTGTATCCTGTTATGCTTTTTACTGCACTGTTTTATCGTTACCGATCTTATTATATCGTCGTATGACGACACTTGTATAACATAATAAGTTTTAAATAAAATTGTAAATCTAAAATTTTATACTTTTGATACATTTTTTATGTTATAACAAATTCTTCGTATTGATTTTGATCAAAATAGTTCTCAGAAAGGGTAAAGACAATTGTGGTATTCTATAACATGATGTCACACCCACCCAGTTCATCTTCAGTAGCATTTCAATATCAATATTTGTTTAGTTAATGGTCAAAGTGATTTATAAATATTAAAATTCTTAGCTTCCCAACCCACACCGAACAACATTTAATTCAAATATTAACTTATTTTTGGTTTGTAATTAATTGACATATTTTCATGAGTGTTTATTAAAGTTCAACATACAAATTAGTTCTAAACACAAAATGCTAATACTTTTTTATCCTTATGTGCACATACAAGTATTTTATTCCAATTTTTATTATTTATTTTTATAAGTTTTCTTTTTTTTATTAATTTTTTGTTTAGTACGGTTGTTTAGCAACATGTTTGGCCAATTTCTAGAAGAAAAAAAAACTTACAAAAATTATTGAAGAAATACCAATGCAGCACCACAAATAGGTTTGCATTGTCTGCAGAGGCGTGTTTGTTTGTAAAAAAAAGAAAAAAATAACATAAAATAAAGAAAAATCGAATATTAAAGCTAAACAATAAATAAGGTTAAAAATTACGGCCAGTAACTATGAGTACTTTTGTAGGCAGAGCTTTTAAAGAATTTATTTTAGTGATTTAAAATAATAAATTAACACTAAATGTACTTACAACTGAAAGTATATATTTTTTCGAAGTAAAATTAAAAAATTTTAAAATATTTTATCTGAAAATATTGGCGCATAATTATAGTTAAAATAAAGTATAGTTTAGGAGTTCTAAAGTCGACTTTTCTTAAAAGTATTCTTGAGGCCTCCTATAAACAAGTAAAAGTATACCTTAATCGTTAAAGTCTGCTTTAAAATTAAAACTACCTGAAGTTGGCTTTATCCAATTTAACAACACACAACAGCTGTTGTCCGCCAAGAAAATTTTTGTGAAAAAAAAATGTATGAATTGCAAATTATTAAAAGGAAAATTATATCAATAAATACGATATTTTGCATATTATTTATTAAGTTAATAAGTTTTTATTAATAAAAATACACTTTTCAATCCTTTTTTTTTATAAAGTTTTTTCCTTTTTACATTTTGCAATTGCTAATCTCTTATATACACACTTTTTTCGACAAATATAAAATCGGCTGATCAATGTTGCCACCTGCTTCTTTTTTTTAGTACAAAATGTATGCGGGCATTTGGTACATTTGATGTGATATCCATTTAAAGCCGGTTCAACTTAAAACTGGACTCAATTCTGACTATAATGCAAAATAGATAATAACAGGTTTTTAATTTGTTAAAAAATGTCGACTTTAGTGTTTGACTATGTTTACGGGCCATTGTTTATTGCAGTTTTAGCTGGTGCCGAACAGCATACTCATAAGTCTAGTAGGATCTTAAAACTGGTTACCTGTATTTTGTTAGCTCAAATTGAATAAAATAAATTTGAATCCAAATATAGGAGAATACACTTCATGAAGAATAACTAATTTTGAAATTTTAAAATAATTTTAAATTTTATTCAGTATTGTGTGGGTTTCACGTGAAAAAAAACTACTATACTTCATATAAAAAAAACACTTCGAAATAAAAAAAAAAAATTTTCCCCATAAAATATTTCACCTGCAAAATTAGTACAATTTGCTTGCACGGAAAATTTAATAAAAAAAAAAAACAATTATTTTTTTTAGTGAAAAATGTCATTTTGGATTTATTGTGACTGTGTATCTTATATTAAATTAAAAAATTATGAATTTTACAATTTTACTTGCAATTTTAGGCCTTTAAAGTTCGAGCAAATTTTTTTCAAGTGTAAAACCATTCGCTTATGCTTTAAAATTATTTTTTTACTATTTTTGGCTTCTCTCGGTGACAATGGCATCAGAAAGAAAGTGAGATTTTAGTGTAAAAATCGGAATATTTTTTTTTATAAAAATCCTAGCTTGATTAAATTTGCATATGTTTTATTGAAAATCACTTTAAAAAGGTCTTAAAACAATCTGACGCTGACAATTGATGACAATTTACTTTAGTAACTGTGAAAATAATCAAATTTGCGTTGTGTACTTATACGAGTAGTTTTATGAATCCCCTAATTATTTATTGAAATGTTCTTCGATGCTAAAGTGATTTATTTAGAGAATTGCATGGTAACCCAGCAAAACCATGGTATCAACTACTTACCAGCCTATTTACTCGCTTAATTACTTTTGGGCTCATCGCGAACAAAAGTAATTAAGCGAGTAAATTTACCATGGTTTTGCTTGGAACGGTAATGAATTTTCTTTACTAGATTCTAAAGAAATTTTCAAATTTCAATGTTAAAATATTTTGGTAATAGAAAATTAAGAGAATCCAACAAAAAACTATATTTAGACCCTATGCGAGATGGGTAAGCCAGCAGGATAGAATACTTAATATTTTCGGTTGCCGCAACACAACCCTCTTCAGTATCCACGCCCTTATTGGGTTAATGCTTTGGTGATTGTATATTTTATATTGAGTGTTTGGAAACAAATTAACAAACCCGAAAACAACACACAATTGGACTAACATCAACGAAAATTAACAATTTATATTTATTCTTTATTTTTTGCAGTTTTTGTTATGAACATAAATTATTAAAGTATCCAACAACAAAGCTTACGAAGCCGTTATTTTCAAGTGTTTGTCTTAATCAATTTCAAATCAACATTATATTGTACGTTGATAGTTAATGATAAGACAACATTTATTTGTAAAAATTTTTATGTTTCTTTGCAATAAAAAAAAAATAAAATAAAATCCTATTAATATCATACATTTTCCAAAATTGCATAAACATTTGTAAGCCTGAAACTTAAGATTTTACTCAGCCAGTTCACACCCACCCTTAGAAACATTATTCCTATAAGAATCTCAAAATATTGACCTAAAGTGTAAAATGCATTAAAAACTAAAAATATGCACTTTAAAAGTACTATATAAAATATAAAAAATGCATCCTTTAGTTGGGTTTTAATTAAATCATAATTTAAATTTAAAGAAAATATGCAAAAAAAATAAAAAATATACAAAATTGCAAAAATCTGTATTTAAAAGCCAAATATGCATTTATAACCACATATGCAATCATGTCTAACAACAAATCGATGCCATTTTGTTACTCCGGTAAGTTATTTCGCTATTTTATTCAATATAATCTTTTTGAAATTGATCAGAACGTAGACATTAAACATTCTTTAAACAGTTTGTTTATAAAAAATTTGCTTTCGGCAAAACAATAATGACCAAAAATTTAAAATCACCCAAATCTTTTTTTATACAAATTTGGACGAAATTTCTCAGCTTTTTTGACGATAATTCGCAAATTGGGTTACGTTTCGTTATGAAAAATTACACAAATATAAAATACGACGAATTGCCAAATTTTCTAATTTTCTTAATTTTTGTAGAAATAACAGTTAATTAAGAAAAACTTCCGTTTCAAGATTTTTGTTGTAAATAATTGCATTTTTTGTTTGATTTTCTTTGTGAAATTGTGTCGCAGATTAAAAATTTATTTTTAAATTATAATCAGCCTCGAATTTTTTTAATAATAAGTTCTAAAACATTTATTGATTATTCATTTTTTGTTAATAAATTTTTTTTTGTGAAGACCTGAGACACAGGCAAAAATTTCTTTTAATGAAAATATGATTTCAAGATTAGCTTTGTGTTGCGGCACTGTTCGACTGTTTAAACTAAAATTTATCAATCTTTACAGATTCAAAAAATCACATGACCATTGTATGGTATTTGGATATTGATCATTGAATTAAAATAATTAAACCAATCCCATATTTTTCTTAAAAGATTTTTAATGCAGCGTATTGAATAACTATTTGCAGAGAAAAAATATGGTTTAAGAGGGTGCCGTGTAATAAAGCCATATGCAATAAGGCCATATGGCCTTATTTCACACAGCATTGGGAAATAATACCATATGGCTTTATTTCCAACGGAGAAGTGAAATGAAGCCATTATGGAATTATTGCACCTTTGATAATTTTCTGTGCAATATTTTTGTAGTGTATTTGATTTCTTTTAATTACACAACAAAAAAAAACAAAAAGTTCAGTTAACAAATGGAAATGTGAATCGATTTTTTCTTTTAATTAACAATATATGAATGTGCGTGCCATCCTTGATAATGAATGGCAAAACAAATTGGGCACAACGATTGGGAAGAAAAACGTGCTTATATAAACTAACGGTTCTTCATGCAAAGCCAGACGCCAGAAAAAAAATGGTTCAATATGTTGAAGAGCAGCAATTAAAATGCAATACGGCGCGAAATTGCCGCCTAGCCGCCGCGTCGACCGCGAAGCAGCCGCGCCGGCCCCCTTCTAACGCCTGTACGTCATACCTTTTCAACGCTTGACAATAACAATGCATTTCTTTTGGCAAAACATATGTAACTATTACAATTTATTGCATTTTACACTGCAATGACATTATTTCCACTTCAGTTGACAAACGAATATGACTTTATTTCACTCCTTCTGTGGAAATAAAGCCATATGGCATTATTTCCCAATGGGGTGTGAAATAAGGTAATATGGCTTTATTACACGGCACCTTTTAAAAGCATTATGTGTGATTGTAAATACGAAATGATCATAATATTTTCTTAAATTATCATGAAATCATTCTCAATAAGCATACAAATATCAGTTAGGATCACGGGTAGATAATCACTAATAATAATTTCGTGTTTACAATCATAATATGAATGCTCTTAAAATATATTTTGTCTCTACACGCAGAGGAAAAACATGGTTGCAACATGATCACTGCTACTATATTATGGTTGCTGCATTCGTGTATAGTTGTCACAAACAAGTTATTAGCTTCTAACCATCAATATGGTCGCTACCATCATTATTATAGTAAATATTTTATTATTTCATGATTACCACTTACTTTTTTATAACATGATTGGCTGTAACCATACTTTGGTAAAAAAAAATTGACTATGAAAAAAATATGATAATTATGGAACTATTATACTGCCTGTTCTGTAAACTGTTTCTTGGGTAAAAAGTTATATATTATTAAAAAAACTAAGGTCTTTATTTGCATAAAAAATTCTTAGATTGTGAGGACTTTTCATTATGAAAAATACTTAGATTCTAAGGACTTTTTCGAAAAGAAAAATTTTGACTTAAATTTTAAAAATGTCTTTATAATCTAAGAATTTTTCTATTAGAAATAAAATCCAGAAAACCCATTAATTTTTTTTATCAAAAAGTGCATAGAATTTAACAATTTTTTTAAGTATTTTTCTTTAAAAAGTCCATAGAATCAAATTTTTCTTTAGGAAAAACATTTTTTAATGAAATATTCTTAAATTTAAAAAAACTTTTTCATAGTTTCGAATCATAATATAACTGTAGAGATCATATTATGGTAAAATTATGCTTATTTTATTATCATAATATGATTACTATATTATAGTACGACTATGGTTGGCACAATCATAATCCCAAAAATATATGATGCTCTTTGAATATGATTGCCCCAACCATATTTTTTCTCTGCGTGATACGAGTATATAATTCATATGCTGCACTGAAAATTTTTAATTTCTTTTTTTTTTCAAAAAATATCGAATTTGGGTAATATATTCGTTAGTTATTGGTAAAAACTAGTTTTTAAACTTTATTTATTTTTGGGCATTTTTTCTTTGTGAATTTTCGTATTTATGTATCTGTTTGGTCCATTTTTCATTTGAGTGATTTCTTATTTCTGTTTTTTTTGTCAATTTTTCTTTGAGTAATTTTGCGTACAGACAAAAATATTATTTAAGTGTTCTAAAATATAAAAATTGGATTTTTGTTTCAAATAACGGCATAAAAGTCGCGTTACTTATGAGTTCTAAATGTTAATATCAATCATACGCTGGTTTATTGATTAATTCTATGAACTAATAAATCTATCAGTATAAAATATATTAAAAGATAGTAAATAATGATATAAATTATCGGATTGTTGTATTTAAAGATACCCTGTTATAACTGGAGGTATAATTTTAGGTCACAAGATTAACCTTAAAATTAAAAAAAATTTTAACGATTGAAAATTTTTAAGATTCATTAATAAGTTCTTTAACATTATGCCCAAAATTATTGAGTCAAATACAATAAATATGTAAAGCCTACCTTGATATATTTTCATTTCAGCTAGGTTCGAGTATTTGTATAGAAAAATTTCTAGTGTTTTTTTTTCTTATTTTCAAACATAACAATTACCAAATGATGGGTTTTTGTTTAGTTGACCTTCTTTTTCGTTTTGTAAAAGAAAAAATAAATTTTTGTTTACATGTCTTCTCTTTTTGAAATCCTATACATTACATGCCAACAGACACAAACACGATATCACCCAACACAGAAACAAGTCAATGTAAAACGTCTTAGGTCGCGTATACAAAACAAAATATTGAGTTAGCATACTTTTAGGTATATTCTAAATAACTATAAGTTTAGTAGTTATTCTAAGCAAAAATATAAAAGGTAAACCACCCCTTAATAATTTTAGTTGAGTTTAATATTAACGATACCTCCTGGTACGAATTGGAGCATTTTAACAGTTTATTACAGTTTATTTGTGTATGTTTAAATTTTTTTTTAAATAAAAAGTTTTATTTTTATACTTGTGTTTAAGTGTTCTACTTAATAATACACCTTATAATTTCAGTCTTAAGTTCTTCATTATAACTTTAAGATGTTTGTTAGTAAAATTAATTTTCAATATAAAAACTAAGTATTATCTCATTTTATTTATTGCTATAATTTATCACACCAAGAAAATATTGTTTAGGCGAGGGGCGTCTAGACTTTGTAGTTTATTATCCAGTTTTAGAATATTTTCTTAAAAAAAACTCAGAAACTTGTTAGAAACAAACACTTGACATCATTTTCATCTGTATATGCGAGGTTATTACTTCCTACTCATAATCATATTGAAAGTCGTAAGATAACCCATTTATAATCATTTATATTATGAGCAGCTAAATTTATTTTATTATTTAAGTGTTACTAACAATGAAGAGAGAATTCAACAAATTTCGATTTTTTTGCATAGACCTACTAAAACTATCACCTTAGTAGAAGTCTGTTCAAAAAGCTGGTCAAGTATTTATTCTTTTATTTAACTCCCAACTTTAAAGGAAAAGGCTGATACTAAGAGAAGATAAAATTTACTTTCGAACTGTGTTTTGGAGTTGATCGAGAATTGTTGTGTTAACAATTTAGTTAAAAATTTGGGAGGATTATGAAAACATTCCAATCAAATCAAATCAATGTAGCTGTCATCAGTTTTTTCCTTTAAAGTTATGAGTTAATTAAGAGATATTTACAATTACACTTTAAAAAACAGAGAATGTTGATGAAGGTTGTAGCTGATCAGAAAATTTATTTCATCCGGCCGGTGTCTAATAACTTTTTCTGTGTATACGGTATTATTATAAAAAAAATTTTAATTTTTCTTTTTATTTCAAAAAAGAAAAATGTTAATGATATTGAACCAATAATGAACATTTCACATAATATTTATGATTTTGCAATGTTTGTCATGACCGTAAATCTATTATGGCGTTTAATATAGTTCCATTTGGAAAATATTTGTGACTACAATTTAAAAAAAACCCTTTTGATATTTCTAAGGAACAAGTTTTTTTAATAATACTGTTATAGTCTTCAAATATTTTTTGGAAAATCATCGGATGTATATCGAGATTGAAATTTGTTACGGACCAATCTGAGGCACTATTGATGACCTTTTAAACTATTATAACATTTATTGTCTAGATAAAGGCAAATATAAATCCTTAATCAGTCATTAAAAAATAAAAAAAAAATTTGTGAAAAATGAGAGGCCATATTAGGAAACACTGTAATTGCGTGATATGATAAATCTGAGAACAATTATTGCCCGGATCGGATGGAGGGTTGGCGAACTTGTTAAAGCTTTTTAGTTCATAGCCCTGTTGTGTTATTTTACTTCGGTGTAGATAAGTACTGTGGGATAAGTACTGTGTTATTTAGTTTGTATTTGACAGCCATTGATATTATACTACCGCGTGATTTGAGGAAAAAATGGAAAAAACTGCATTTCGTGTGCTTATTAAGCATTATTCATTGCGGAAAAATATCATCACTCAAAACAAGGCTAAGCTTGCAAAATAAATACTGTGGGAACTCTGCACCATTAATTTCAATGATAAAAAAAATGGTTTACTGAATTTCGTTTGAACGTTCTGGACGCCCAGTTGTGGTCTCTACACCCGAAACAATTGAAAAATTCACCATATGGCTTTGTGCGATCTGTGATTGGGACCTCGAGAGATTGTTATCATATGGCTCAGAGGTTTCAAGTTTGTATGATCACTTGGGTATAAGAAAACTCAAGTGGGTGCACGTTTGCTGGCAATCAAGTGACAACTTCGCTTCCAATCCAAAATTCCATGAATTAGGCTACGAATTGCTCCCCCATCCGCCCTATTCTCTGTAAAAATTTGACTTCAACGATGAAATCATCTCACAAACAAATACCTACTTTTATGATCTCGGCAATTCTTATTTTTTGGAAGGGATAAAAAATTGGAGAAACGTTGGGCAAAGTGTAAGGACCTCAAAGGAGACTACACATAGAGAAAAGGTTGGTTGCAATTCGATCAAAACCATTAACATTTATTTGTAAAGATTTTATTTTATTTGGAATAACCTAAAATCCATTAATACAGCAAAAATGTTGTATTGGGAATTAAAAGAAGGGAAAAGAAACTAAAAATCAATTCTATTATTCAATTATTGGTATTTTCAATCATCTTTAAAAATAAAATTCGTTTAGTATTTGTGTGCGGTGGAAGCAATCATTTATTTAGTGAATATATTAGAAATTTGGTAAAATCCATCAAATTTATTAAAAAATTGTCGATATTTTAAAGTGGTAACTACAAGTACGATTATTTTGATCAAATATATCATTTAATTAGGGTTTCGGTAGAACTGAATTGTGGATTGTATTGATAATAGACGTCACTAATGATTGATATTGATGAACAAATTTTATACTAATGTTTGTTTTCCTTACAAATTGTTTAAATTCAAAATAAGCCATCAAAATTTATAAGTGTTGGTGTGTAGGTGGTTCAGTACTCCGAATTTCAGAACTTAAATCCCGGAAAAGGCAAACATTTAAAATATATATTTTTTTAATTAAAATAAATTATTCAAATGTTTAAATGGCAAATATATCAAAGAAAATTAAAATTTGTTGTGGTGCAGAAAGCAAGAGTGTGAACTATGAATTTGATTGCCTATGTTCGATACCGGAAAAATCTAAAAATAAAATTTTTCTTAAAATACAATAATAATAATAATATTTTTGTGAAATATAAATATTAAATTGTACAACTGAATATTGGCTTTCACAATTAAAAATATAATTTAATATGAAGACAGTTGTAGTAACCGCCATAATTTGATTGGCAACAAATTTGGTGACCACAACTGATACTGTTTTCTGGGTGTATTCTAAAAATTAAATAATTTTTTTTTATCCAAAAACCCGCCCACAGCTGTCGTTTGGGATCGAAACCGCAGCATTTTTTAGCAGTCCATCTAGCACAGTATCTAGTACACTATCATGAAAATTCATTTCGTTCCCTGCATTTAATGTTTTAATTCAACTCGTTTCCCGTTCCATTCCATTTCGTTGCCCTTGTCAAGTGTGTCAACTACACTCATCCCCCTGTCTAGTGTTTCAATTCTACTCGTTCCCCGTTACATTCCATTTATTTCCCCTGCCTATTAATTCAATTTCACTAGTTGCCCGTTCCATTCATTCCATTTCATATCACTTTTCTAGTATTTAAATTTATTTCGTTCTTCGTTCCAATCCATTTTGTTCCCCTTGTATATTGTTCCGATTCCACTCGTTTCTAGTGTAATTCCGTTCCCCTTGTCTAGCGTTTCAGTTCAAACCGTTTCCCATACCATTGTTTTAATTCCACAGGTTCTACCTTCTCTACCATTTCTCTTTGTTTCTCCATTTTAGGGTTTAAGTTTCACTCGTTCTTTAAATTTCAGGTTTTTAGACAAAACAGTTTAATTATGCCGTTAATGGGGATACTTTTTCCCTTTTGAACACCTACTTTCAGCATGTTCCAAGAGAAAATTCGAAAAAGTATCTTATAGGCATTACAAGAAATTGCAAATAATCTTTTATTTTTGTCCTATACTCGTAGTATAATGTGAAGGCAATTTCGCTTCTGTTTATGACCCCAAAACTGATTAGAAGTTATTTATTTTTTTATTTTAATAAATTCAAATGTGCTACTATGTAACCGATCTCTTAACACCATTTATAAAAATTTTAATTGAATGTTGTTTACATTTGATATGGTTTCGCAATAGGAGGGGAGATTGAAGTCATACAAGAGTTGTTTTAGTAATAATATTTCTATATCGTTATTTACGTCATATGTAAATAACAAAAAAAATAAAAAATAAGAATATTTTGTGTAATAAAATATTACACTATTGTGATAAAACAATGTTAAATTATTCGTTTGTAGGTATATTGAAAATAATAGAAAGAAAAATAATTTACAGCTAAATACTACACACAGTAAACTGTGGAATACATGGAGGTTCTATTCAAAATCTAATATTTTACTATAGGAATAATAAAATTGAATTCCTAACCTTAACAATGATTCTTAGGTAAACTCCTTAGAATCATAGTTTCGAATTTTAAGAATGTATTAAAATACATGAGATTACAAATTAATAAGTTTAGAGTCAGTTTTATAGTCAGTACTAATAAAAGTGTGACTTTTTACCTAAATTTTACTTGCATAAAATTATAATAAACAGTCGCACTAAGTGCTAATTTTAGTAGAAATTCGTACTAAGCTCTGAATATTGCACTGGCCCTTAGTTGATTAATTTTAATTTTATAACAAATTTTTCTTTTTTTTTTCATATCTAAACTCAAAGAAAAATATTCATCATATCCATGAACTGTCCAAACGTGTTACGTTTCATAAAATTTATGAATCATTTCATAAACCACAAAACACATTTCATAATATTTAAAAAATTTTGTATTATATTACTGAATTTACAATAAGATTTAATAAGTGAGGATGTCATACTTGTCATAAAGAGAGGATCGGACCACTTCTTTCTCTCAAACACTGGGCATCTCAGGTTTGACAAGATTTCTTAAGGAAACCTTTGCTTTACTTTAGTATAAAGCAGGTCTCAAACCAGGCAGGTGGTCATTATTGTTCGTGTTATTTATGAAATATTTCACAAATATGTTACATTGTACAAACATTAAAAAAAAACTTTTCTCTTGGTGTATTGTTTAATGACAATATAATTGTGTAAAAAAAATCACGAAATAATTTGTTTATCTTACTATATTTATACTGATGATAATATTCTATTCGTATACAATTTCCAGTTATTTTTTTTTTTTTCTATAGAATTCATTACCCACTTGCAAATCATTTATTATGTCAAATTCATTTGTAAAATTTGCTAAATTTGGTTACCTCACTTACGCTTGGTTTGAAAATAATAAGCTTTAAGCTTCAATGAATCATAAATAATGTTTTGCTTTATTTCATTTTTTTTTTGTTTGAAAATTTTATAAACAAATACAAAAAAAAAAATATTTGTGGGTTGTTTAATTGTTTATTATTTGTTAGTTTATCATTTGGCTTCAAATACGACTACTTATACAGACTCTGATGAGACATTACGTCAAACATTTGTCGTTCATACAAATTTCTAGTTAATTCTATTGTATTTTGTTGCTTATACCAAATATGGTTAAGTGTTACAGTTGTTGATTTTTTTTTATTTTTTGTTTTAATTTGTTTTTTTTTTAAGATCGTTTTACTTAAGGTGGGTGTTTTCTTTTTGCAATTTTATGATTTAGAAATTTGGTATTGTTTATTTATTTGAAAAAAAAAACAAATTAATAATAATTTTTACGCTTATAAGCATTGAATATTTCAATTAAAACAGTTTTGAGTATTTGTGTACAAATAGAATGCCAACGCACTGTATTTTTCCATACACTCACAATATGTTTACTTAATTTCCACTGAACAATCTAAAATCTGTTAAAAAGGGAACTACTTACATTTCGGTTAAAACAATTGTCGTTTATTTTAAATTGTTAATAAATTAACCGACAGTTAAATTTATTTTAACTGAATATTTTAACATATAATATGTCTGTAAATTTTTACATTTTGTTTACTAAATTACTGATAGAAAAAGTTAAAGAGTATATATATTTTTTTTTAATTTTACTTTTCATTCTATTGAAATCAATTTCAAAATAAGTACTGCACATTTACAATTTCAAAATAAATATTGCACATTTACTGTAATAATACTGTCAGGTAAGAAATTGACTGATAAAACACGTCGAGCAATGTAGTTGTAAGATAGAATCTATTTTGTTGTAAGATAGAATCTATTTGTAACGTCTTTTCTTATTCTCTCAGTTTTTGTTTCTCACTCTCTAATAATTTTGGTAAAGAAAAAACATATTATGAGTAAAGATTATAGTTATTATGTATATAGCACTCATGTGCTCTCGATCTACTATAAAATGAACATCGTGATATAAATCAAATTTTTTTAAATAATTAAAATTTTTTATTGTTTTACTTAGATTTAAATATACAAGTCCAAAAATGTATACTCTCAGTAAGAATAGAATATATTAAAGAGGAAATAATCTCTACGCTTCTCTTTTCAATAAAGTGATTACAACAGTTTTTGGAGCCGCCGTTATACGTCGTTAGGCGTATTTTCTCTCACAGCGACAATAGTTATATGTATGTCATGGGGTAGTTTATGATCAGAGTTCATAAGTAAGACGTCGCTATCAAAAATGCTCCCAGTGATTCTGTAGAGAGTGAGACAGTAACATACAAAATGTTCTGTTGTGTCCTTTTCCTCCAGATATGTCCCATTTAATGGATCATTAATAAGTTGTGTCCCGTAATCGGGCATATAAACTGAGTAGGTATCGTGCCAAATTCCCATCTGGTTTGCTCCGAAATCACAAAATTTCGCAAAAAATGCTGCGTGCTGGAAAAATTTTGAAAATAATTTTGGAGCAAGAATATCTACGTCAATAAAGCTCAAACATTATTTTTATAGGAAGAATTGTTTTGTAAAGCAATATAACTCACAATAAAATAATTACAAAATTTCGTTTTGAACAAAAAAAAATATTTTGTACAGTTAATAGGCAGTGGTACGACCGATAATGCTGTATGGTGTTATCGTCTGGTGGAGAGCTCTCCAGAGGCCCACATACCATGGGATGCTGGATAGGGTCCAACGGATGGCTGGCATGTGCATCACGGGTGCGCTTCGTACCGCCCCATCTGATGCGCTGAATGCTATTTTGCATTTGCTGCCTTTGGACATAATTGGTTCACATACTGCTGCATCTGCAACAGTCCGGTTGAGGGCGCTGTCACTTTGGTCGACAGTGGCTATGGCCACAGTGTAATCCTTAACATGATGCCTGAACTTTCAGGCATCATTGACTACACTGTGGCCGAACCACTGTTCGACAAGAGGTACCAGGCGCTTATACCGCATAGGGATTCGTGGAACAACGGAACTCCCAATGGGGGGCGTTGTGTCGACTTCTATACCGACGGCTCTAAACTCGACGATCAGGTAGGCTTCGGGGTGTACTCCAGGGACCTACAGCTGAGTATTCCGCGGAGACTGCCGAATCACTGTAGGGTTTTTCAGGCTGAAAATCTGGCCGTTAGGGAGGTAGCGGAGTGGCTTAGGTATAATGTCCTCACAACGGTGAGGATTAATATATTCTCCGATAGTCAAGTTGGCATTAGATCTCAGGATTCTGTCTTCCTGGATTCAACATCAGCCCTGAACAGTCGCAGATCTCTTAACGAGATGGCTCAGCAGTTCAGCATCCATGTTATTTGGGTGCCGTGCCACAGGGACATACCAGGGAACTGTAGGGCAGACGAGCTTGCAAGACTGGGGACTACCTTACACATTCCACACGAAATGGAATCTGTGGGCATGCCTCTGGCCACTTGCAAGTTTCGGCTGCGAGAGAGTGCTTATGGGTTGGCAAGAGATAGGTGATCCTCTGTCCGTGGTTGTATTCGTTCCAGACAGATGTGGCCCCGTCTGGATAGGAAGCGCAAGCACAAGTTGCTGTCACTGTCAAGGCCCGATATATCCCTACTTGTGTCCATCATGACGGGACACTGTCTGATTGGAAGGCAGGCAGTTAGGTTAAGGGTTGCGGCTAGTGACTTTTGCAGAAGCTGTGGTTGCGAAGAGGAGGAGGAGTCTTTAGAGCACCTTCTCTGCATTTGTCCTGCCCTAACTCGCAGGAGGGGACTGCATTTGGGCTCATGTTTCTTTGAGGGTGATTTAGCTGATATCAATATCGGCCGACTTCGGGGCTTTTTGAGGCAGTCGGGATGGTTCGATGGGGGAAGCTAGTGATATAATTTTAACTAGCTTCCGTGGTATCACAAGGGACTTTATAGTCTAAGTGAGTCTGATTGGCAGGCTTCCACATCTACCTAACCTAACCTATGTCACATTTTTCCAATGCAGCTAATTAATACCTTGATATTAATAAAATATAAATCTTATAAATTTCTTTCTTTTATATTTTGTCATCTGGTGCGTATGATTAATATTTATATTAAATTCAACATCACTCATACGTAAAAACTTAAACATTAATATTTTGAACTATTGAAACTGTGTTCTTGATCTTTGTCGCAAACAACTACATAAACAATCGCTTTACAAAAAAAAAAAACTTTTTGAGTACAAACTTTATAAAAATGAAAAAACAATCATAAAGGTCTAATAAACGAAAAATAAATTTCCCTTTGGAAATTAACATTTTGAATAAATGCATTTCTTTTTTTTTTTTTTGTAATTTATATAATCCTTTGAAATTTAAATTAAATTCTTTAATGCAACCTTAAACATGTAAAGAATAAATAAATTTAACAAACTATTAAACGCCTCTAAGGAAATAACAATTACCAACGATGCCTTTTAACAATTTCAACATACAGAAACTTTATTAGGATATAAATTTCATACAAAAGAAAAATCTAGCACGAGAGGAAGTAAAAGAAATGATAATTAACTGAAAATTAAATATATTTAAACACAGCCTTAAGAACCGTTCACATTATCCCACAAGCGGTAATACTTTTCTTCACACAGGTATGAAGAATTGTACTTCTACTTTAAAAGTGGTTGTTTGTAAAAAAAATTATAAAAGAAAATCTCTTAAGTGTTCAGACTGTTGTCGATGCAAACAACACACAAATAAAAACATATATTTCTTGATATTATTCTTATATATTGATGATATTGATTTAAATTAGCTTTGTTTACCTTTATTGGTGAATAATAAAACAGTTGTGCTGAGAGCTTCAAACCCAATTTGTCTCAACTTGAGACAACTGGTATCTTTATGAAATATTTTAAAAACTAAAACTTGTTAAAAATGTGCAATGAATTTTGTTCACACTAAAATACATTCACTCACTACAACATGTGTCTGACATGTACTTATTATCGCATGAGGGACAATGTGAACGGAGTCCTAGAAACCAACAACTTGAGAACAATAATAATTTTCATGATTTTGATGTAATTTGTGTTGAGTTTTATAAAAAAAAACATGCAATATGCTAATAAATATCAAGACGACTGTTCTACGCTAAATTATACTCCATAACACACACACACAAGCAGTACAAATTCATTGAATTGTTTAAACGTTTTATAAATTATTTAATTAAAAAATAATAAGAACAACTAAAATAAAAACTAAAATCTGATGACATAAATGACTGTTGAATATGCATAAAATTATAATTAATATTTATTACATTTTAAAATATGTGTAAAATACAAAATAGAATTATATTTCCCCCAGCTGAGCATTTTATGTTAAAGTCAACATTTTCAATAGTTAAAATAAAGTGTTACAATTTTGACCGCATCACTGTGTTTGCGTGTCAATTAAACGTCATTGTTATAAACCCAATTTCCTTTATTATTTTTCTCAACATTTAAACAGTTTTTTATATATAATTTTCTCCGTTTTTTTCTTTTTGTTTCAGTTTTATTTTAAAACCTTGAAGATTATAGCCACTGTGGGAAATATTATGAAGTGCAGTGTTGTACTAAGCAGGTAAGGTTCTTTAAAACGGGTTAATTTTCGCACCGAATAATACCATGGTCTATCATGGTAATAATCATAATTATAATAAGAACCGTTAATTGTGGTAAAAAGATTATGTTTGTTAGCCATCAAAATAATTTGCCACATTTGCTACCAAAAAAAGTAAATTTGAAATTGGTTTAATCGATTTTGGTAGCCATTATTTATTTAGTTTGCGTCATAAAAATATTTATAAAATTTTGTTTGAGTGGTATGAGTTTTATTGGTATTAAATGGGACAAATTGGCATTAAACAGTTGCTTTGTAAATAGTATGAAAGTGGAAATAGGGGCTTATACATAAAAATCTCATTTATAGGGTAACCATTCGTAAAATATATTATTGTTAAATATTATTTTGCAATTGGGATTGTCGATTAAAAAAATATCAATGAAAATTCAGAAAGTATTTGTTATTTAGAAAACATCAATTGAATTTCAAAATATTCGTCTGAAGTTCCGAGCTTTTTTTATTTATTTTCAAGAAATACTGGTCGAAATTTCGAAAAAAATTATTATTATGTACAAAAAATCAATTTAAATTATGAAAAGTTTAATTAAGTATCAAAAAATCTATCCATTTGTGTTTTCTGAATTTAAATTAATGTTTTCTAAATTTTAATTTAATTATATGTATGAAAATGTATTTCTTTAATTATATGTATGAAAATGTATTTGTAGTCTGGTTCAAGATCATAGAAAATTTTTTCAAATGAAAAATTGTTCTTATTTTTATATAGTAATCATGGAGAATTCACAGAAAAAGTTATTAGACACAAACTGAACAGTTTCTGGTCCGCTACGACCTTCATCAACATTCTTCGTGCCCTTGAAAATTCCAATTACAAATATCTCTATTTAACTCACAAATCAAAGGATTTTTTATAATTGTGTTTAGATGAAATTTACTTGATCTCGAACCAGACTTAAAATACATTTTCATACATACATGTAAGTATTAAAAAGATTAACTACAAATTAATACTTCACTACAATGTTATTTAGTTCTTTATTAAATCTGATGGCCTTCTGATAATATCCAAAGTAAATTGGAGATGATTAGATATAGTATGTCATAACTGTATAGAGTTGATCCAAACTAATAAGATATCAAATTTGTCCACAATTATGAGATCAAATTAGATCTGGTACAATTAGATTTAATAAAATCTAGTCAGATATGAGATCTTTTACACGGTCAATCATATTATTAAATAGTTGTTACAACCATACTTTTAACCTTTTTTATCATATCGTAATATGATCCATAAATTATAAATTTATTTTTCCAAAATTTACCCTATACTATCACAGAATTGTTACACATAACCATATTTATTATCCTTAAATTATCATTATAGCATTTTGTTAAACTGTATTAAAAAATATTTTTTGTTTGCTTGTTTTTCAAAATAGAACAAATTTTTTATTTAATGATTTATTTAGATATTTAAATAAATTTATTTCTAAATTAATTTTAGTAACCATATCGTTTATCTGATGGCGAAACGAGCTATATATTTTTAAAGAGTATTAAAAAAATTATTAATTTGTGCCTAAACGTATTATGTTATATACGTAATACGTTTATATACGTATTTTTTAATATCTAAAAAGGCGAACTAAAGCTTTGTCTTAAGGCTCTATTGAAACACCAAACTTATTTTATCCGAGCAGCTACAATATTTATACAAAATATGTACAAATAGAAATAAAATATAAAAATATATGATATGGGCATAAAGAATGCAGAATAATATTATTCAAAAAACAATTTTACAATACATTCTCAATATTCATAATATGTTTCCAATGATCATAATATGTTTCCAACGATCATAATATATTCCCAATAATAATAATATTTTCATTATGATTACACTATATTCCCAGCAACCATATTATAATCATGCAGAATAATTTTGTGATCATATATGATAATGTTATTATCATTTCATGTTACAGATTGTAAAACCCGTTATTTTTTCAGGAAAATATTAAAAAACTGTCACACTTATTATTATGATGTTTTTTAACAATATTTTTTTCTGCGGGAGTAAAAAATAAAAAAGGAAACACTTTTTACTTATATACACAATTTTATTTAAAGGGTGCCCGACAAACTAAACTTCCCAGACTTCCTAGGTTTACCGGGTTCAGACTACAAAATGATTCCTTAGTCACCATTATAATTAACATCAATACATTGTTTTTTGGTTATATATTTTGTGTGTATTTTTGAATAATATTATTTTATTTGTAGAAGCAAATTGCTTCTTTTTACAAAATCTCGAAAAAAAATAATGGCAACTGTACGAAGACGCTCATAAACAAGTAAAAAAGGGCTGAAATTCGACAATGCCAAATCATTTAATACCCTCCACCAATATCCTAAAAAATTGTTCCTTACTGTTTTTGATACAAATAATTGAAAAAAAAAAAATTTTGGAAGTAAAATTATGGAAGTGAACAAATTTTTTAAGATGAAAAACTTTTTCGGGCGTATAAACAAATTTTGTAGTAGAACAAAAATTTTAAGGTGAAAAAATTTTTTGAGGGGGAAAAAAATTTTTTATTTTAAAAAAATTTTTAGTGGTGAAAAAAATTGTTTAAGGTGAAAAATATTTGTGGCGAATATAAAATATTATTCAATTCTAAGTGACCGGCGAAAAAGCAAGAGGAAATATTTTACTTGCAGGTCGCTGCTATGAAATTTTACTAAAATACACCAATTTGTGTAGAAAATTGAGAGGTACCTTCATATTTTCACTCATAATTTTTTAATCGCAGGACCGATTTCTCTCATATTCAATACAAACTGCTCAGAAGGATGTCCAGACAGACAGACGGACATCGCCAAATCGACTTGAAATCACATAAAGATCACGAATATATTATACCATTATATGGTGGAGGGTACAAAAGTAGACTGATCATCCAATAGTTTGTGATTGCTTTGAATATAATATGATTTCGATTATTATTAACATATCTTTATCAATCATTCAGAGGGTTTAGCTACGAATATGATTAAAGCGACTATATTATTGTTATAGCATAATAATTTGAGTGTAATAATGGGGGGACATTGTTCTATAGATATATTATAACTAAATCTTTTCATATAATTTATTTGCGTGCATCACCAACTTAAAGGATTTCTTATACCCTTCACATAGACGAGGGGATATGGTTTGTCTCATGTTTGTAACGCATGGACATATAGATCTAAGGCCCTATTAACTAATAACATATGATCCTTATGTAATTCTAAGCCTATCAACACGCAAAGAAAAAACATGGCTGGGATAATCATATTTGAAGAGCATCATATATTTTTGGGGTTATAATTGTGCCAACCATAGTCGTACTATAATATGGTTATCATATTATGATAATAAAATAACCATAACTTTACCATAATATGGTCCCTACAGTTATATTATGATTAAAAAATTACCATATTATGATTCTAAATAAACATATTATGATGTTAAATTTTAGTTTAAGTAAAAGTCCATAGAATCTAAAAATGTTTTTATCAGTTAAATTTCTAAATATCTAGTATTTGTGTTAGAAAAATCTTTTCGTACAAAAAAAATCTTAAGTTCTACAGACTTTTACTTATAAAAAAAATAATTTATTAATATTATAAGAACTTTTTACAAGAAATGAATTAATAAATATATATTTTTTTAAGAAATATTTGTTATTGTTTTTATTGAAACGAATTAAAAAATATAAAATCTTTATATAGAATCTTTTTGACAATGAATTGATTAGTGTAAATAATATTATATGTATAAGCAATTTTCTAAAAAAAAACACTTTAAAAAAATCTAAAGTTAAAAAAAAATAACTGGATATTAATGTGTCAATTGTTGAAATTTTTTAATGCCATATGAAAGGTAGAAAACCCATCTGACATTTGTCCAGTTTTAGACATTTTGTAGTAAAAACAAACTGACTGAACTGACAAAATTTAGGTTTTTATGAAAACAAGAAAATATTACGACCTTAAATGTCAAAGTCATGTTTTATTTGATGTATAATTATTTATTGATTGTTACCAGCATTTTATGGTCACATAATTATCATATTTTTTCATAGCCAAAGTTTTTGTTACCACAGTATGGTTACAGCCAATCGTGCTATAAAATAGAAGGTGTCAATCATAAAGCAGTAAAATATTTACTATAATAATGATGGTAGCGACCATGTCGGTGGTTAAGAAACCAATAACATGGTTGTGACAATCATACACGATTGCAGCAAGCTTAAAATAGTAGCAGTGATTATGTTGCAACTATGTTTTTTCTCTGCGTGAAGCCATTGCCGTTTGACTGTCCGTTAAATGACAATCACGGCGCGAAGCCAAAAGATACCTCTATATTTTCCACACCAGTTTGGAAAAATTTCATATTAGGGTCTGGTAAATTAAACATTTTGTCATATTTTTTTCACCAGACGCCTAGAGGTGAATAATATTTTATATTCACCTTAAATTTTTTTCATTTAAATTTTTTTTTTCCTTGAAAATATGATTTTTTTTTTCCAAAAAAATATTAACTACTAAAATAATTTTCATATCCAAAAAATTGTCTCACCACAACAATTGCTTTCACTTCGGCAATGTTTTCAAAATCTTATTATTTTTATTTTATGTGTAACGAAAATACTATCGAGGGTATACAGTTTTAAAATATTCGCTATGAATACAAAATAATTTCTTTATCTATTGTAGTTTATTGCAAAATATTTATTTTCTTAATTCATGTTAAATCTCAAAAATCTTTAAAGTTTTTTAAACTTATCAAAGAGACCACTTAAGTAAATCGTTGTGAATGGGGGATTAAATTCGAGTGGCAAAAAGTGATTGTTTATACAAATAATGACGTAATTTTTGTTAAAATTCTTTGTTATTAGCATTCGTAGATATTTTTTGGTGTTTTTTATTTTAAGTTAAAAAAAAAAACATTTCTGTGAGGATTTAAAATTTATCTCGTTTTTTCTGTAATTATTTTTGCCGGTATTTCCTTAAAGTGATTGTATTGCGTACAAGTGTACAATAAATAGTATCAACAAATTTAAACTGGTTTTTAAGTAAGATTATAAATTTTGTTTCAAATATTTTTATACGTTTGGGTATTTTAAATAAATTCTTTAATAAATATATTTAAATTTTTATTAAACAACTAATCAGTATAAAAATACCACTTTATTATTTAAGTAACGATAACACAAAAATTAAATAATAATTTAATAAAAAAAAAAAACAAAATACTGATTCCCATCACAAAAGATTTAAATGATGATGTATGAATGACATCACATCATAACTTTTAAACATCTAACCTAAAATTTTTAAAAGGTAATTTAGAATTGTTTAACTTCGATAATAAAAAAGACAAATTTCGTTAAAAAAAAAACACACGTAAAATGAAACAAATTTCAAACATGAACATAAAGAACTGGCAGGGTGTGGAATATATACTTTATAATAAAACTCACATTTATGATGACCTAAATTTTGAAATAAACTTTTGCTGAAATAGGAACAAGGGCTTTTACTTTATTGTGTAAGTGTGTCAGGGGGCAGAAACTGTCGTTAAAATTACATTTTTAACAAGTAAATTATGGACAAATTAACCTGTATTTAGCACAACTTGTGCTCAGATTCTATAAGAAGAGCGACGGTTATCGTCCACTTTCGGAGTTAAAATCCTATCGTTTTAAAGAAGCTACTTTTAAAATTTTTATGTAATATGGTAGATATTTAGAATCTGGGCACTGCTCTATATTTAACTAAACTGTAATTTTCGAAACTTTTCGAGCGTCCATTTTTAGACTGAAGTAACATTTACACTTGGAGAGGAATAACACGTAATTTAAGGTTAACAGTAACTCAATTTTTTGATTTTCCGAAGTAAATATTTTTCACAAATATTGGTGAATTTCTAAAAACGTGGATAAAATGGCGCTATCTTCAAAATGTCAAATATGTTAGTCCAGAAATTGAGAAAAAAAACAGCTGTATCGGGAATCATAAAACCAAAAATTAACAAAAAAAAAAACTGTTCTATAGGGAATCATATTTTTGAAAAATCCGCAATTAAAAAACTCAAAAACAAAACTATAAATTTTTCAGTCTACTTCCGATTTTAAAGGGAATTTAGTAATAACATGTTATTCAAAAGTGCAGAAAAGGATTAATCTTTGAATATTATTGCGGCAACTAGAAGAATTTCATATAAAAGGGAAATCAATAATAATTTTTAAACTCAAACAACATTGGTAATCAGATGTCATTTTCATATTAGAATCTGATAAAACTGATGGATAAATTCTCTTCCTAAACATGCTGAGTAGGAGGGCTTCAGAAGCACACCAATTTCCATACAACTGTGCAGCACCGCGGGACTAAATGTGAACCCAAAACGGTGAAGTATCTAGGATTAATTATTGACAAGAAATTGTACTGGAAATAACACATGGAGGTAAGGCTCACCGAGAGTGGTCCTCATGTAGAAGAGCCGTAGGCTTCAAATGGGGTTTAAACCAGAGAATGACACACTGTGCGCAAGCGTAGTCAGACCTATCTTGCCTTATGCGGCAGTAAGGTGGACATCATTGTTACAAAAATGCAATATTAAGCCACTTCAGAAAATACAGCAGCTATGTTGTTAGGCATCATCAGCGCCATTTTAATCACATCCACTAGAACATTGGATACAATTCTGCAGATAAAACATATTGAAATTCGTCTAAAATATGAGGCCGCTTTGTCTATGCTTTGGCAGAATGAATTTGTGACCCTCGGAGGACCAACCTAAAGGTCAAAATCTGCTGGTTGAAATTTACAAATACCTAATACAGAATCTTAGAAGGCATAATGACCAAAGAACATACATTTTTATTTTTCACCGGATTTAATCACAAAGGCCGAACATTTGGCTCCAAAATTTTTTGAATTACAATTGATTGATTTTGATTGATTTTTCGTGTAGGAATCACGATTGATTAATTTTAATTGATTTTGTTTGTGTACAATCCTCATCTGTATTTGTAAGGTTGACCCATCTACATACTCATTGACGTATCTACAGTGTGGCCCAAAAAAGTTTATCCAATATTGTTTTGCTATATCTTTAAAATAAAATGACGTAATTTAATTTCATTTAAAAGTTTATTCGGACCTTTAAGTTTTTATCTATTCAATTTTGAATATTATATCGGTCAAGTGGGCGCCACCATTGTTGATGATCATTTTAAATCTCTTTATCGCATTTTTCATTGTTCTGGAGAAAATTTCGGGCGATAAGTTCTTGCCTGTAAGTCTTGCCTGTCTTGTTCACGTAGATTCGTGACTTCAAAAAACCTAAAAGAAAAAAATCTGGAATGGTAAAATCGGTCGATCTGCCAAAACGTGACATTAGGCAATCCAGAAACACGTCCTACAAAATTTCCATTGTCGCAAGAGCTATGTGTGGAGTTGGGCTATCCTGTTGGAACCACCTGTCCTCCAATCCCAATTCATCAACTAGTGGCAATAAAAGCTCGTTGATAGTGATTCTCTATCGCTCACCAGTCATAGTAACCGTGTTACCTACGGCGTCCTCGAAAAAACAAGGTCCGATGACAACTTTTGGCGTAAATGGCGCATAGTGCAGTGACTTTTTGTGGATAGAATAGCTCGTATTCGTGAATGCTCTCATGCATTGCAAATTAATCACGAGAATTCCGCATATAGCGTTCCATGGCTTGGGGACGTGTATTCTGTATCTGTTGTTTACTTCACAAATATTTAAATAAAATTGTCATTTGCCTTTATTTCCAAAAGTTGTAGCCGACACGTCTACGACCACCTGTAGTATGAATATGGTTTTAATGCGTTAAATTTTTTTTAACAAATGTGCACATTTTAAGGCAATTTAAAAAAAAAAGACTTAATATTCAACATACATCTGAGGCCCTTAATATACCCGACATCATTATACTGAAATGAAAGTTATTAAATAGGTGAAATCATTTCAGCGATTTAAAAATTATGAACTGAAATGCCAGGCACCTAAAAGTTCTTGAAACAAATTATTACATTTCAGCACAGATTTGAATTGGAAATTATTCCAAAAGGGGATAGAGAAAAGATCAAAGGCTCAAAATGTTAAATCTTCGAACAATTGTTGTTCGCTGCTATGTTATTTTACTTTGATGGGCGGGTAAGTGGTATGAGAACATCGTAGGAGGTCATTGTATGAGGGATACAAAACTTATGCACATAATTTTTCTAAACTTATGTGTAAAAAATCTAAATTCATGTCTAGAAAGTTTCGGGATGCCTTCAAGTGAAAATCTGTGTAGTTAAACAGTCAGCATCCATGGTATATATTCCAAACCCTGCATTTAATGTGTTACGCTTGTGTGGTAGCTTTCAATTTTGATAACACACCATATGGCAATGATGCGTATATATATTTATATACTATAGTGTATTTATTTTTAATTTACAAATAATAAAAGATTTCAGAACATGTTATTTATGTTTATTATTTTTTATTAAAATTAATCACAGACAATTTGTATTTTTTTTACTTATTTATATTTAAAGCTTAGGTGTTTCCTTTGTCTAGTAGTAAGTAATTGATATTGTTCTCTCATTTAGCGATGTTAGTAAATATATGGTGATCTCATTTTTTTTTTAATTTATTAATATTAGTATCTTTTTTTTATTATTGAATTTGTTTTTGCATTGAGATGTTAAAAGAAAACAAATAATTTTATTGCGTGTAAAATTTATAATAAAACTGAAAATAATCTTCTTCTTCTTTGTGTTATAAAAACACGTTCGAAATGTTTACCGCTTTAGCATGTCAACCATGTCTGTTGCGAGCTTTTGTCAACATCATTGTATTAAATCATCAAGAAAAACACATTTTTTTTTTTAATTTTAAAATAAAATTGAAATCTGATCTTTGACTTTGGATTTTAATGTGTTATTGATTTATAAAAATATAAATAAAAAATATAAATACGTCTACACAGCGTCATTGTAATAAAAATAATTCATTGACAATAGATACTTATAACGGTGAAGTAATTGTTATTCATTTGTGTGTAAAACACAAAATAATTTCGAAAACATTATTTTCAACCACTAATAGGTTAATCAAATGTCGATTAAATTATGTTATATCTCATTCATACTGAACCCAAGTCATGTTGTTTGCAAATTAATTTAGTTTTCGGTTGTCAAATTGCTTACAAAATTTTATACTACATTTACACTTAACCAAAACCGGGAAGTTTTAAAAAACTTCTTTTATATACAAATTTCTGAAACAAAAACTAAATTCTTTTAAAAACTACTAGTTTTTGATGTAGAGTATATTGAGTTTTAAATCTAAAACTTAAGGAGAAAAAAGAACGAAAATTACTAGATTTGGGTTCAGTATGAATGAGGTATTAGAAGGTTTTGTATTTTTTACCTTAAAAAAGGCAGAAATTTAACTCGCAAACTAAATAAAATTTCATTATTGATTTATTGATTGAATAAATTAATTTTAATATTTTTAAAAAAATCGTTCCTTTATGATGCGAATACTGTTATTAAATATTTTATATAAATATATTTTTTTATTGAAAGTAATGACGACTTGTTTTGCTGTTAATCAAGGTTTTGTATTTACTTGTAGGAGGTTTTAAAATAAATTTATATGTTTTTAATTAAGAAATATAAAATAAATGATAGTAATTTGTTTTGACAACAAAACATATGGTTCTTTAAATTAAAATATTCAGGAATGTGTGAGAGGAAGAACAAAGCTAATGAACTTGTGCACTTTTTTAGCGGCTTATTAATTTTAAGGGTTAAAAAATCACAGTGTACAATTGGAGTCCGAAAGGATTCTTAAAAGAACCCTTAATCGTTCGTAAAGAATCATATATATCAGCATTACTGGGAATATTTTAACTTTTTAAGCCATTCACGACTCATTTTTTATCATTTTTTGAGTTGTGATTGTTGAATGGAAAACATTTTCAAAAGTTCTTAAGTAGGCTCATAAATTAGAGTCAATTGAGTTTATTTATGACTCCAACATTTAAGTGTCATAATTTCTGAGTGCTCAGGAAATGTTTTGGATGGAATGGATTAAAAAAGTTTTTAAAATTTTTCATATTTGTTTTAAAGAAAACAAAAGGGGAAAATTGATAATATGTGATATATTACTTAGCTATCTAAGCGCAGCAAACTGTGCACTAATTTTAGCCCACTGCACTACCATTGTCCTTTCGTTTGGCGTTAGAAGTATTCACCTCCCAGACCATGATGTCAAATTTTTGACATGGTGTTATTTACAGATATAAAGTGACTTATCTTAAATATTTTGTAGAGTAAAGTTTTCAGTTTAGTTAAAAATAAAAGAACCTGGAATTTTTTTTTTTTTTTAATATTTATTTAAACTTTTTTATATAGTTGTTCAAAATGATTTACTATCAATTACCGATTTTTTCAGTTTAAATTATTTTTTTTATTTTTTTGAAATTTAATATAAATTTATCTACAAAATGGTTCTAGGTTATTTGTTTCCGTTACTATTATTAGAAATTTAAATTTTGTTTGCTGTCTGTTTCATAAAACAAAAAATTAAAAAATTCCAATTTGTTTTTTATTTAAATTGTTACAAAATTATTTTAATTCAATACAAGAACAAAAAATGTGTCTAAATTTAAAATTTGTAAATTAAAAAATAAACAAAAATACAAAAAAAACGAAAAAATTTCAAATAAATGAATACATCAGTTATTTTTTACGGAATTTGTAGGTAAAATTTTTAACATTTACTTTTAACTGATTAATCATTTGTTTCTTACTGATGTATCAGTGGTTTAAACAACATTTAAAATAAATAACAAAAATCATTTGATTTAAATGAAAAGTAAGTAGACCGGTTTTGAAATGAAATACATTTCTTTTAAATGATATTTTCTGTTATTTTTACTTGAAAATATTTTTCAAAACAAAAATTAGCAAATTAAAACAAAATGATAAATTGGTTTATGTTGCTACTAATTTTTAAGCTTTTGTTTTTTTTTAATTTTATTTAAAATAAAAAAAAATAAATTTGAAATTTTGTACTAATATTAATAATATTTATTATGCTCCAGTGGGAGTTAGAGGAATATAATAATACTATAATAAATTTTTTTTTGCTGATCTTAGTAAACATTTTTTAAATTTCACTTTACAAAAAGTTTACTAAAATTTAGTAGTGCCAGCTAATTTTTTCTACAAATTTCATTGTACTACACGTCAGCAGACATGTGTTGCTAAGATTAGCAAAAAATACCCGTAATAACAGCATAATTTTTAGTTGCGATTACAGACTTTTTTGGTGAGTCAGCTCTTAAAACAATTAAAATTTGACCTTAAAATTTAAAAAATTTACTAAAAATATTTTTTTAAACAGAAATTAGCAAATAAAAAAAAAAATAATAAATTCGTTTATGTTTATAAAATTTTTAAGCTTATGCTTTTTTAAATTCTTTTTAAAATATTTTCTGAAAAAAAATTGAAGAAAAAATGTTGTTCTATAAAAAAAAAAAAAAACTGAATTTGTAATTTTTTTTCATAAGACAATTTCAAACGAAATTCGCAGCTTTAAAGTGTAACAAGTGCATCTAAAAGTAATTGAGTTAATTTTTAATAATTTTTTTATAAAGTAAAATTTTTCTATATTTAATACTCACAATATTATTTCGTTAAAAATAAATTAATCGTAAATACAATCAAAAAGAGGACTACTGATTTTTCATTATATTCAGCCCATTTAATTGTTTGTTTTCAATCATTGTTTAATAATCCACAAAAGTAGTAAAAGCAATTGGAAGTCGTTTAAAATAACCATACATTTTTAACTGGCAAAACTTTGAAAAAGCAAAAACGATTTTTGTGGTTTGTTTTTCAAATTGAAATTTTTTTTATTTGTATATAATTTTACAAAAAACAACACACACAGATGTATATATTTTTATTTTCTATGTGTGTATATATATTTTTGAATAATTTCTTGTAATTTTTATTGAAATAATTTTGTATATAAGCAAACTATTTTGGCAAAAAAGGCAAAATGGAATAATTTGAATTTAGTAACAGAAAACATAAAATTTTATATTAAACAGAAAATATCAACTACTGAATGTTGATATTTTCTGTTTAAATGTCTGATTCAAATAGTTAAAAATTATATTTCTATGAGTTTCAATTGAATCTTCATTTAAAAACAAACTCTAGGTATTACTTTTTAAATAAGCTACAGTCGGTAACGGAAAATATATTATCAGTGAACAATTCGTTGAGATTAGTTCACCAATATTTATAACAAATTTTTATTAATAAAAGCTAATTTATTTTATTAAGCTTTGTACATAATTTTACCAATGATTAGTATCGGTTATTAACTTTCCTATTTCGATTTAACTAATATTTAAAAGTTGATGCCGATTTTAGTAGATCTATTTAAAATTTCAGTTTACAGCAATTTACAAAAATTATAAATATTTTGTAAATTTTTTTGCTGATTTTAGCAAACCAATTTTAAATTCCACTTTACAAAAAGGTTACTAAAATTTATAAGCGGCTACTAATTTCATTGTGCAGACATGTGTTGTTA
This sequence comes from Eustalomyia histrio, assembly GCA_949748255.1. Lineage (NCBI taxonomy): Eukaryota > Metazoa > Arthropoda > Insecta > Diptera > Anthomyiidae > Eustalomyia > Eustalomyia histrio. Next base: position 43,259,363 of record OX456526.1, on the reverse strand, counting down.
AGATTAGCAAAAAATACCGCTGGGCTGAAATTAGCAGAATTTTCCGTAATAACATCAACTTTTCAATTGCCATTACAGACTTTTTTTGGTGAGTGTAAAAAAATTAATTTTAAATAATAATGAAAGTTATTTAAACTAATTAATATTTATGAATCTGTGAAAATTTATATTTTGTAGATTATTTAAATAACTTCTTGAGACAATAATTTATGCTTTAAAAGTAAGGATTAGCTACCCGATATCCAAATCACTACTTTATTAAGATACAAACATAAATTCTTTTGGAAAATTCTTAAAATTACCAAAAAGCTGTAAAGAAACATTAAGTGAAACTAAGGAAACAATGAAAAAAGTAATAACGAAATAATAACTGACACTTTTTTTGCTGGGTCATTAAATTTGCTATACAAAGATAAGTATACTTCTGGCTTAGCTCTGCTTTATTTGACGGTTACGATATGCATAGCATTTTTTAATGCAGGTTTAATAAGGTAAATGTGTATCTTAAAACAAAATTAAGAAATTTTTATGCTTTACAGCCTTAATGAGCAAAAAAAATTGAATACATATCTTACTTCTCAAACGAATTTACATTAAAACTTTTCTAAGAATGTTTTTTTGTTAATTAGTTTAGTGTTTGTGTGTCATTTTTTACAAAATTTTAATATTTTTTTAGTTCTTTTTTTAAACAGAGTTCATGAGTTTTATTTATTTTAATGTATATATTAACCATTTAAAGTAGTTTTTTTTTGTTGCGTCTAACAACCGGTTTTGTTCAGAGCTGATGTCATAGCTTTTTTGTGTTGCCAAAAATTGTTTTTGTTTTTCTTACATTTTACGTAGTTTTTTTAATTATTAAGTCTCTGTTTTTTTTGTTAAATATGGCTTAGAAAATCAAAATTAATGATGTTTTCTTTTTTGTTTAATAAATATTGGTGAATTCCATGTTGGTGTGTTGTTTTACCATCATTATTATTTATATGGGCAAATATGAACGAAATTAATGATTTTGGTTAAATTCATATTAACCTCTCAACTGCGTAAGACTTAAGTATATACATAAAGGTTTTTGCGTTACTCGATTCTGTTCCATAAAACGTCCTCTTTCCATATGATTTTCGATTTTAACGCTACGAGGGAAGGTTTTTATAAACTTGACTACGCAGTTGAAAGGTTAAACAACTAATGATGAGTAAGTTTTTGATTATAAACAATCTAAGAAGGATAATTAAATTGTCAAAAATGTTAAAATATACTTTCTAAAAATTTTATATTACACAAATACTAAAAATGGAACACAGTATTTCACAAATATTAAAATGTGGATTTAGAATGCAACAAATTAATTAGTTGAAATTGAAGTAGATTTCTTGAAATATGTTTTAACATCAATTCCTAAAAAAGTTTTAATTTTTCAGAGAATAAGCTGTAGAATTTATTTTATTTTCTAGAAACGTTTTGTTTTTTTGAACAATTTCATAATGAATTATATTTGATATGCATTCCATATTAAAAAACTTTCACATTATTCCATGACATTGTGGTTTGTATGCTTAATTCAAATAACAATTTGTCCCATAAAATATATAATTGTCATGCGTAAATAAGTAATAAATCGTTTGGCATTCTTTAGGGAAATTTTTCTTTAATTTATCATTCAATGCAATAAAATATTTATGAACAAAATTTCTCTAGTTATTGCGGTTTGTATTTGTTTCTATTTTGATTTTTCCACTATTCGTATGAATTTTCATTCAACAAGACAAACATATTAATGATGATGGCGATGATGATGATGTCTGAATGTCTGTCTCATAGCATTTGATATTAATCAGTTGACACATTTGTGGGCAAAACGCCAATATAAATAACACTTACAGTGGCCCGAAAAACAGCGAAAAAAATTTATGTTTACCAATTTAATTGTGTTTGATGAAAAATGTTATGTTACAACAAAAAAATTTCATTACTAATGGTAATGGAATAGCACAAATGCATAAAAAAAACTAATTATAATTGATTAAAAAATCATTTGTTTACAAAAATATGTATGCGATTTGAAAATTATGAAAGTACAGAAAATAATAAAACAAAACATAAAAAAACAAATATAAACAAATATTAACGTATTAAATGATGGTAAATAATGCTAATGTTTTCTGTTAATTAGTGCATTAGTAATGGTTATGAAATTACCATTACAATGATAATAAAATATATATACAATCAATGTAATGTCAAATAAATCATCAGTAAAATAGTCTAATCAATGAATTAGTCCCATGTATGTTAAAACCCATGTTAATTTTTACTAAAAATTTATACTTTATTTTTAATTAAGTTACATATATCCCTTAAAAAAATATAAGGAACATTCAAATTACCTCATGACATGTTAACGCAAAACTAAGAGCACACTTGTAACGTGACGTTACAAAATACCTACTTATTCATATACCTTATACAGTTACTGATGCCCATAACCAATATTCTATACTAGTGATTCTCATTCAATTGGCAAAATTTATTACATATAGTGTCAAAGTTTAGAGGCCAAAAGCGCGAAGTAGGATCCAGCTGGAGTTCTAGTATACTTCGACTAGCAGCCGAAGTATAACTTGTAAGCCAACCAGATACTCGTTTCCCGACCTAACCCGACTCACCTGCAGATTATTCTCGTTAGTCACGTAACACAGTAAACGTAGTTAGAACCGATTTAACCCGACTCACCTGCCGATTATGAGTTACTTAGAGTTATTTACTAACCATAGAACCGTTTCCCGATCTCACCCGACTCACCTGGCGGTTATTGTCGTGAGTTACGTAAAAATAGTAACCATAGTTAGAACCGATTTAACCCGACTCACCTGCTGATTATTCTCGTGAGTTATTTAGAAATATTTCCTAACCGTAGTCAAAACCCTTTTGCTGATACTACGACTCACCTGCCTATTATTCTCGTGAGTTAGTTAGGACCATTTACCAAACCTTATCGTTCACATTTCACGAATGAGACCGACTCACCTTCGGGTTACTTCAGACCCCCTGTCGTACTCCGACTTAGGGAATAGTTTCGCCATAACTATAAAAGCAAATTGTCTATGCCATAAACCGTTTTCCGTTCTCGTCACCTACGGAAGCGATTATATTAATCATTAAAGAAAGCAGACCTTTAATAGACCCAACCACCTCTGAGTTTTCCCTGGCTGGCAAACAAAACTGCATTACACACTTATAATTTATATGGAATAACGGTAGATCAAAAATCACAGAGAAGCAGAAGTCGGTTGTATTGGGTAGCCAGCATCGCAATTAACACAAAACATATAAATTAATTAAATTTCTTAAGTTATAACTTCAAAACAAAAATAAAAAATGCAGCGCAAGCAGCAAAACTTGGAGGAGAGACAAATTATAATCGATTTATATGAAAAAGAACACAAATCTAATGGAAAATTCAGTAAAATAGTGAACCGTAATCGTTTTACGGCGAGAAAAGTTATGCAATGTAAAATAGACGATAACCGAATCGAAAATAAGCCCGTAGTTGGTCGGCCACCAAAGTTCACCGACAAAGATAAACGATATATAAAGCATACCGTTGAGAAATATATCTTCACAAGCGCCATAAAAATTTGCTGATAAACTCGAAAAGTACCAAAACAAAAAATTTCCCCTGATACTCAGGGTCTTATGTCATGAGCTCCAAGAAAAAAAAACACTTCTAAACAAATTAAACAAACGCAAGCGCTTAGATTTTGCAAAAACTTTTTAAATAAGCTCTAAGATTTAGTTTGGAGTAGAAAATCAGAAGCTTTGAATCCAAAAAATACTGCAAAGACTGAAAAACACGGAGATGTTATGGTATAGGGCTGCATGTCGTCGTCAGGTGTATTTATTAAAATTGCAATGAACCAATATATTTATTTAGATATTAAAAAAAATTAATTAGCAGAAACTGCGTCAAATAAGGGTTTAGCTGACAACTACTATTTTATTTTATTTTCGCGTTATTAAGTATTTTCTTTGTTTTTTTTTTTTTTCTTAAATAAATAAACATTTTAAAAAACTTAAAAAAAAAATCTTGCTGTGTTCTTAGTTTTGCTTGCCACTGTATTTGTTTTAAGCAGCTACTTAAATTTATTTCAAATTTGTATTTCATGCAATTTGGAATCAGCAAACTGTGACTTTAGATCTAAAACTGCAAAGATTAAGTTTTCTATTGAATCAAACAATTTTAGGAAGATGAAAATTTTGATTTTAAAAAATTTTTCAATTTAGTGTTGTTGTATTTATTTAATTAAAAATATCGTAGTTTAACTGGAAAATTATTAAAAATCATCAAATAAATCAGAAATACAGTTTTGTAATCTACATAAAAAATTTGTTTTTAATAAGCGATGAAGACAAATTCTGAATTTATTTTATTTGGATATTGCAAAACATTTTGAAATTTTTATATTCGGTTGTATCATCTCTTCAATTAATTCATTACTTATCTTTCTTTTAATAATGAAAATCGTATAAATGCCACCCTAACATATACTTCTTGTAATTCTTTTTCTTACGTACATATATATATAAAGTTGAACTTATAACTGCATACACTCAGAAAAAAAACTTTATGAAAAAACTTCATAAATATGATGAAAAACTTCATAGATTTTTCACCAAAACTTTATAAATACGATGAAGCATTTTCATTATTAACATGATCTATATTGCGATTCCAAAACTTTCATAACGATTTAATCGATTTTATTAACTAACGATAGTTTTCAATTAAGTTACCGTAAAAGTTATTTTGTATTATTTTATATTTACAGGACACGGCAACAAAAGTTGTTAATTTAAATTTAATTTGCTTTTAAAATTTATGGAATAACAACAAAAATCGTTAACTTGAACTTCAAAAAAATTTCTGTAGATAAGATAACGATTTTTGAAATATAATATTGGTAGGAAGAGTTAGAGAAAAAAATTTAAAGAATATTGTTGTAAATTATAGAATTTTCACAATGTTTCCACAGAATTTTGTAGTTAAAAATTTACGCTATCTTACTACTGGTTCGAAATATCACTTTCTCAGTTTTTAAGATATCGGCCAATTTGGGGAAAAAATATATGGACGACATTTTTCTATATTCATATTTATGAATACATACTTCAAAAAATATGATGAAGAATTTGTGACACACGATTTATCAAACAGTTTAATCAATATGAATGATAAATCTTATTTTTCCCCGAGTGTACTGTTTGTACCTATTTGAATTGATTTCTTAACGCTGTTGTTGTTTTATTTTTTCTGTGCAACATTAAAAAACATGTCATTGCAATAAACATTTTTTTTACAAGCAAATGCCACATTAAGCTCTTGTTTCTTTATAGATTTAACTAAATTTAGCAAAGACGAGTTTTTCGCATTTGATTCGCTTCACTTCACTCATAAGCAGTTGGTAGGTTACCACTAAACGCCAACACTTTTGTTTGTTATATTGAATGACTGACGGTGATAATTATCAACAACTACAGCCAGCAACAACAACTATAAAATGTGACAATATTTAACAGTTGCTAACTATATTTTCCATTTTACGATATTTCTATATTAAACTTATGGCAGTTTGGTGTCATAATTTTTCTGTTTGTTAGATTTTTTTATTTTATCTATTGCAATTTTACAAGAAACGCGCAGTTGTTTTGTTTGCTATTGCTTAGTTTTTTTATAAGAACCAGTTGTAGTTGTTTATTGGGTAATAATTGAAATAATTTAATATTTGTAGGCTTATATAAAAAGTTCTTAGAATTTTTTAACATAAACAAGTGTTAACACTAATTTTCAGCAATTTCGTGAACAAAAGTGCAAACGACTAAATTATGGAAAAAATAGTTTCTTATCAATAAAATTTGAAAATTGTAAAAATATTTGTAAAAATCGTAATTAAGATAATAAACCTACCAAGCAAAACTTTGTTAGTGCATGCGGTGTATTCAAGCACTATCAAAGAGAATTATAATTTAGGAAATGCAATCATCAATCGACAAAATATAGGACACGACATTGGCCAAACAGTTTAGCATTAGAGCATTAGAGAAAAGTACGATATCATACAAATACATTGAAGTACTCATATTTAGTCTCAATCAACTTTTGAAAAGTTAATTTACAATTGCAACTCATCGTACCTAACTTAAGAAAATTAAAAATATGGCAATAAATTATAACTAACAATTTAAAAAATAAATTAAAACAAATTAAAACTCAAGAAATTAAAAAAAAAAAAACAATTCAATCAATTCATTCAAATTAAATATGGGTGTCATGTTATTTAGGGAAAACTTCAACTTTTGTTGTTTTTTAAAACATAGCATAAGTCACTTAAGCCAATTGTAGTTGGGCTTCAACACTCAAAATATTATGTATGTAGTTTACTGTTGGTAGTTTAATAAAAATAAAGGAACATACATTTATTTTTCAAAGAAATCTATTTTAACTTTTTTTATACATTTATTCGAATTGATTTACTATTATTTACTGATTATTTTTGAGTTTCATTTATTTTTTTCATTTGTTTGAAATTTAATAAAAATCTACCCACAAAATGGAAATTTGTGGTTTATTTATTTCCGTAACAGTAATTACTATTTTAAATTTTGTTTGCATTCTGTTTCAAAAAAAAAAAATATTAAAAAACATCTAATTTGTTTTTTATACAAAACACATATACACACACAAATGCATTCACATAAAAAGTGCCTATAACCATGTATACATAAACTTTTTAGATTAAAAAAAAAAACAAAAAATACAAAAACGGAAACAATTTCAAATATATGATAAAATTTTTTAAGGAATTGGTAGGTGAAATTTCAACATTTATTTTAATTGATTAAATAATTTGTTTCTTACGGATGTGACAGTGGTTTTAACAACATTTAAAAATAAATAACACAAGTCATTTGATTTAAATGAAAATTAAGAAGACCGGTTTTTAAATGAAATATTATTTCTTGTAAATGACATTTTCTGTTATAATAACTTACAACCTATTTTAACTGAAGTATTGCATGATTTATAAATAAAAAATAATACTTGAAACGGTTTTGAAAATCTATAACTCCACCTAATGTGATAGCAGAGAAGACAAACAAAAAAGAAAATTAAATGTATTTAAAGCAAAAAAAAATGTTCGCAAAAAAGCAAAAATGAAAAGTTAGGGAAAAACACTTTTTTTTATCAAAATGAAAACATATTTTTTTATTATAAAAAAGCATTTTGAGGCACAAAAAAATGTGAAAAAACAATTTGAAATTAAAATTTTTTAAGGTAAAGCTTAAAGTAGCTAAAAACTGGAAAATACAAAAAACAAAAATAAAAAAAGCAAATATGAGTAAAAAAAACAATGGTGATGAGAGAAAGACATGTACGAGTACATACATATATACTGGGTGTCCGCCGGGAAGGTATACCACTTTGTTTTGCCGCCATTTTGGTAAACATTAGTCTTGACAGTTCATATTTGGCAGCCGTGTTTTAATCGTTAAAACAGCTCGCCCATGACATCCCCGATTTTCATGAAAAAATCGTAATGAGTGACGAGGCACATTTTAATTTGAATGGATATGTGAATAAACAGAATAGTCGGTTCTAGGCAATGGAAAACCCTCAAATTATTCACCATTAAAAGTGACAGTCTGGTGTGCAATTTGGTCAGTAGGAGTCATTGGACCTTACTTCTTTGAAAATAAAAACCGTGTAACAGTAACTGTGAATGGGGAGCGATATAGTGATATAAAAAAGCTTAATATACGGTGACAGTTTAATAAATCTGTGAATTATTAATACATATGTGACCTTCTCCGATAAAAGGGACCTAGGTGTCAAAAACCGGGTTTGGACTTAAGAGTGGATTCTGGTACCTAAAAGGGTGTAGAATAAGATGAAATGATTTAGATTTCTGATAAAAATTTATTTACCCCATAAAAGCGTACAAAACGAACTTGGGAAAATCGATAAAAATGAGAAAAACATTAAAATTTTACCTTTACTGAGAGCGAACAGATAGCTGAGAACGAACAGAGCAGCAACAATAGCAAAGGTATTGTCACACTAAAAGCGAAAAAAAAAATACGTCACCACATAGGCATGACGTCACCAAAGTTGGCACCCAATCATAACTAACCATACCAAATCGCAATCACACACTAGGTCCCTTTTCTCGGAGAAGGTCACATATATATATATTTTTTTTTCTGCAAAAAAAAGCATTTTTATAACATATTCGCCTTTTAGCTTGATATTATATTCCTTTCATATAATAGGTTTACTCAAGATTTGCTTATGCGACGACTTCTCTTTTTGACCCAATTCTCTTACCGCCGAACCATTTCTTCGCATGAACTATGCAGGATGAGTTAGCAGCTCTTATCCCAATTTATGGATTTTTGCTACTCCTTTGAAGTGCCACATAGTTACACTTATGATCAAGTGTGAGCACTCGTGGCATCCATGGCCACGGATAACTTTTTCATTTCATATAAACTGTAATGTAATCGCTCAGTTGAGATACCTACAGCCTCAGCCTCCTCACGCACTTTCATTCTCCAATCGTTAAAACATAATAAAATTACGATTTTTTATAAAGTTAGTTCTTAAATTTTGCATTTTTGTTTTAACCTTATACCGGCCAGGACCTTTTTTTTAATTGGATGCTGAATTTTGTTGGATGAGGTTGATATTTGCTTCTAAATCCGTTGGAGAATTGTTGAGCCGGGTCCGAACATATTCGCGTGTGTTGATCCGCGTGTTCCCAAATTTTTTCGAAACAAGGCTTTATTCGTCAATTATAATTACTTTTTCTAAGATGTTATTGGAAATTTCATTTCCATTGGTTTTTACAATGCCAATTTAAAAAACTATGACATTGAATTGTAATGTAATTATTTGGCATTGTCGTCAAGTAATGTAAATTAAATTTCAATGCCAATAAAAAATTCCCAAGTGTGGCTGAAATTATTGTAGTAAATAATCTTATAATTTTTAAACAGAGAATAACAGACTTGATTCTTACATTAAGACCCAGTATTACACCCAGCAATAAGTATTAATTTTTAAATTATACTTAAATAAAATTTTAATATATTTAAATTCCTACTTATTCGTACTACTGGACTATTTCTAATGACGTTTTTTTAAGGGGTAGTTCCAAATCTAATGAACTCAGAAAGAAATTATTTGATAATTATTACATTCCCTAACAGTATGATAAAGGATATAAACAACAACCAGAAAATCTATAAACCAACATAAAAACTAATTTAAAAATTCACCAATTTTTATATTTGTTTTCCATAAATTACTAAAGAAAATATGTGTCATTGAACTTAACATAGAAAAATAAAAACGACAACAACAAAACAACCCTAAACTAAAAGGAGCAAAATAATGACAAACTATAATTACAGTAAACCACAGGATAAACACGCGACTTATATAAATACACACACACACATACATACATATGCATAAAACTAATACTAATAAATAATGGCACACACTAACAAATACATGTGCTGGTATATGAATATAAGTCTCACAAACACGCATACACATAATTTCTTCAATGAAATAAAAAGGACACACAAAAAGGAATAAAAAAGACACACAACAATATTCTAAATATTCTAAAGGATAATCAGAGTTATAAGGAATTAATTAACTTTTTAATGATTTTGTGTATCAGAATTTGAATTTAAAAATATAAAAAATATAAAAAAAAAATTAACAAAAAACAAATACTTTTGGAATTTTCAAAATGAAACAAAAAATCATCAAATATATAAATCTTCTTTTTGCTGAAGATTTAAATATTTCTTCAAAAAATATAGAAATATAATAAATATGTATTAATATTTTTAAAAATTCCATATAATCTGCATGATATTAATGCATATTTCCATTTAATAAAAAAATTTTCGATAAGACTTTTTATTAAATTAATGAAGATTTTTTACAAAATTTAAATTTTATTTATTAAAATTTTCAATTAATAAGTTTTATAAAAATTAAATTCTTAAAACTATCGAGATTTTCCATAAAATTTAAATCATTTTTCAAAAGTAAATTTTATTAATGTACTGAAAAATTTCATTAAAACTTTTCAAATAAAATTGTCACTGTGTTTGTAAAAAAAAGTACATGCTACCAATGGCTATATAATTCTCTCACACTTTAACACTTTGCACACAGAAAATGGGCAATTTTTAAGGAATACTAAAGATGGTTGACAAATTGTAATATTAAAAAATAAACTTATAAATTTACAAAGCGCGAAAAAGATTTCTATTTGCAGCCACATTTTATATATATTTTCTCCATAACGGAAAATGTTATATTCTCTCTTTATTTTTTACTCGAATTTTCATGGCCTCAAAATGTAATTTTATTTTTAATAATCAATATTTTTTATTTTATGGTTAGCGCATTGAACTGTTACGCAGAAGTTTTGCGGGTTCGGTTCCCAGTGACGGCAGTGACAGCCCTTAATCTTTCACCACCTTTCATCTCTTCTCTATCTCTTTTTCAAGTGTTGCTCGTAAAAAAAATTCACTTTTTCCGTAAAAATATAATAGGTTGGGGAAAAAACTATCATCTAATTTTCTTTTAGTATAACTTTTGTTTAAAGTGAAGACTCAATTGATTTTTAACAAATTATGTTTATTTGCACTTATAAATTTTGATTTAATTAATTATTGAAAATTATGTCCGATAAAAGTCCGCCGTCGGCGGTGATGCAAATTTGAGACTTTTTTGATTATATTTTGCACGACTTTGGGCAGCACTTGTGGTGTCACGTTGTCAAATTCAGCTCGAATATTGTTCTTTATCTCCTCCAATGGATGGGGCTTGTTCGCGTACATCAACGACTTCATACATCCCTAGAGGAAGAAATTCGGGACTCTCAAATCAAAGAAACGCAAATCAACCATTACACGCGCTGTAAAGGCATCTTTCAATATTTGAATTGGGTCGCGTGTAGTACGATAAGTGACCCCGTCCTGTTAGAACCAAATGTCCTTCAAATAAGAGGGTATATGGTACTTCATGAATTTTGGGTTAATTTTCTTTTCCCCAGAACCGTGAATTTTGCTTATTGACGCGGACGCTGAAATAAATATTATCCTCGTCCCTTATGATCGATTTTTGTGGAATTTGCAAAAATAATATCACTTTCCAGTAGGGTAATACTTATTTTTCCACCTTGTACATTAAATTTGCGCGAAAATCAATTGGGCCAAATTTTCACTCAAAAAGCAATTAAAAAATTTTTATTTCTATGGAATATTAAATTTTCTTCATGAGAAATCGAAACAACTTACTATTATTTAAAAATAAAAGTTAGGAACTAATTAAAGTTTCCAAAATTTATATTTGCATATGTGTTTTAAAATTCAAATGATGTTTTTAAAATTTTAGATGTATTTAGAAGAATTTGGAATAAAAATTCATAGCCAATATATTCCGAATTTAAAATGAAATTCTTTCCAGTTTTCCTTAATAAATTTTTAAAATCTTTAATTAAAATTTCTTAAATTTTATTTATTAAAAATTTTTATTGATAACATGAGTAATTTCTATGTATTATTTTTACGTATGAGTAATATGAAATTATTTTAAAAATATTAATCATACGCATAAATTTTTATTAACTCAGTTTCACTTGCAAAATGGCTATTATGAAATTCAAGAATTAAACAAAATTTAAATATAAAAACTCTTTTAATATTCTGCTTATAGTCTGACACACACACCAACAAACTTAGACAGACAATATTTTTTTTTACTTACACTTTAATGGCTAATAAAAAATCCTTGTTTGTTATCCTAGAAATTGTTGTCGTATCTAGAAATTGTTCTTAAAAACGTTGAAACTAAAAGCTTTCTTTACTTTATATTTCTTTTTTTAGAAATTGTCTTTAAATTTTTTCTTTAAAAAACACCTTTTTTTATATATATTTATTCTCTACAGTTCACAGTCCTTTTTGAGTCCTTTGTTATTTAAACAAGGGATTTTAGAGATATGCACTTGAATTTTTGTTTTAATTTGAATTTGTTTTTGTATGTTACTTTTCTATTTATTTGTTGGCAAAAAAAGAAGAAAAAGTAAGTCGTTGAGTAAGAAATTCGTTAATTTGTATTATTTATAGATAAAATTAGTCGTTTATTTCACTTGTTTTTTGTTAAAAAATATTATAATATTTTTCTTTAATAATTTTGTTATTTTTTTTTTTAACTAATTTTTTTTAAACAAGAGCGAAGTGTTTTTTGTTATGTTTTTATTCGTTAATTTATTTTTAGAACCGTTCGAAAGCGCTGTTAGACTGCAACTGTTTGTAAATAAATTTTGTTTTGTTCATTTTACGTTTTGTTTAGACATTCTGTCTGTTAAATTTATTGAAAAGCTTTATTTTTATCAAAACACAAAAAGCTTTTATACATTTCATGAAGGTGTTATATTTAACAGTTGTTGGGTCTCTGTTAGTTTGAATTATTCAATTGGAGCTCTGTTATTAACATGATAGTTATCATTATTTGTATTGATTTAAATAAGAAACTTTTACAATTAATTTATGCCCTATATAGATAGATCTCATATGTTTTTTATTTTTATAAGTGGCAGAAGATTTTTTTAAGTCTCAAAACTCTTTGAGTGCATTTAAACAATCAAATATCAGATAGATAATTTATAAAATATTACACCAGGTTGTTCTACAGAAATAGTACATCGAAACGTATGATTAATATTTGTTTTTAATAGTTTCATTTAACTCATACGTCAAACTTTAATTACTGTATTAAAATTGGCTCAACATTTATTATTTTTCGCCTCTCTTTCTATAAATTATACAGTGACTTATTTTTATTTATGTAGATTAATTTCAACTATCTGTAGATTAATTAAGACTATCTGCAAAATACAAATTTTTTGTAGCTTTTAGTTTTACCAGTGTAGTCTATATTGTGATATTTTCTTCCAGAAGCGTAGAGATGAATAATATTTTATATGCACCTCAGAATTTTTTCATCTCATGAAATCTTTTTACCTTAGTTATTCTCGAAATGAAAGAATACTGTTTTTGTAACGAAATATATTTTTTATTTAATATAATCTCCTAGAAGCTCAATACACTTGCTCCAATGATCTTCCAATAATTTTATCCCATCCTTATAATGGTTTTCCGAAAGCTCTGCAAAATAACCGTCTACGGCTGCTATGGCATCTTCATTCGACGAAAAATGCTTTCCACGAAGGAATTGTTTAAGATTTCTGAAGAGATAGTAGTCACTGGGAGCCAAATCTGGTGAATACGGTGGATGTTCAAGCAATTCGTACTTTAATTCTTTGAATTTAGCCATCGTCAAAACACTTTTGTGAGCAGGTACATTGTCTTGATGAAAAATGATTTTTTTCTTCTCACGAATTTTCTCATCCAGCTGATCCAAAAGGCTGCAATAATATTCAGAGTTGATTGTTTTGCCTTTCTGAAGATAATCAATCAACAAAATTGCTTTTGTATCCCAAAAAACTGATGCCATAACCTTCTTTGCTGATCGTTGTGACTTCCCCTGCTTTGGAGCTGAACAACCAGCTTCAGTCCACTGTAAACGTTCTTGTTTCAATTTAGGATCATGGTGGAGATCCAAGTCTCATCCATAGTTATAAAACGACGCAAGAAGTCGGTTTTATTTAGCTTAAAACGCTACAAATTACGCTGAGATCCAGTTTTTGTTGAATTGTTAATGTGTACGGCACTAACTTTCCAAACAGTTTTTTCATACGTAATTTTTCATGTAAAATATGAAATACTCGTTCGTCTGAGATGCCTATGGCATTAGCAATTTCACGCTTAGTTAAACTTGGATCTTCACTAACCATATTATGTACCTGCTCAATGACTTCTGCTGTGGTTGCAGTTTTTGGTCGTCCTTCGCGTGGATCGTCTTTAAGGCTGGTACGACCACGTTTAAATTCACCAGCCCAAAATTCAACAGTGCGTTTTGAAGGTGAGGACTCCTTATACACTTCTAACAATTGTTCATGAATTTTCTTTGCTTTAAAACCCTTCAAAACAAAGAATCTAATGACTGCACGATATTCAAATTTTTCCATATTAAAAAAAATCAATGAAACGTCAACTTCAAATTGGCTTGTAAACAAAGAAAGAATTTACAGAATGACTTGCAACTTTGCATGTGTTCTCAGGACAGTTATACCAACTTGAGAAAAAAAAAAGTTTGGAGCTAGCAGTGCCATCCCTTGGTGAGCGCAGGAACTTTTCAACCAACCTGTAAGGTCGAGTAACTAATAGCCAGATTAAAACGTTAACCACAGATACTTCCATATAAATTTGGCATTCATAACAATGGTTAGGCCGTAAGCCTAAGTTAGCAGGTCTAAATTGTATTTGATATTTCAAGTAACTTATTGCAAGAAAATAAATATAAAAAAATCAGTATATTTTGTAAATAAAAACTATCGAAATTGTGAAATACTTGCGACATAAACTGGGCAGCGACTTTCATGCAGTAAAAAATGGAAAATATGCAGTAAAAACCCAAAATATGCACTTAAAAAGTAACTAAAATCTATGAACTTTAAAATTGTCGATTTAAAATAAAAACAATTGTTACTCGAGGGCGTTGGCTTGAAATTGCAATCCAATATCAAAGTCAAACTAGATGACAACCGGATAATTCTTATTTTAATATGTGTTATACGAGGGAGTATCAATAAATCATTGACTTTACGAACGGAAGTTTTTTTATCAGCAAAATAAAACATACAATTTGATAATTATATGCATAATATTAATAAATTGTTGCATTAAATCAATGAAGTTTCGCTGGAACTCGTCGCTATAATCAGCGCATCACCCTTGAAAGGCACTATGTTGAATAAAAAAAATCGAATTTTGCTAAAAAAAAAAATGTGTTTTAGTATGTTAGGCCGAAGACTTTTCATAGTTTTAAGAAAAATTTTACTTATTACAAATTTCATACACTTAATGAAAATGTTTTATGAAAAG
The DNA here is from genome assembly GCA_949748255.1 of Eustalomyia histrio. NCBI lineage: Eukaryota > Metazoa > Arthropoda > Insecta > Diptera > Anthomyiidae > Eustalomyia > Eustalomyia histrio. The sequence goes on along the minus strand of OX456526.1, from coordinate 43,244,273 downwards.
TTGATTTCACAAAAATTTTGCAGCTTTTTCATTAAACTTAAGAATTTTTCAATTGCCTATGTTAGGAAAATTCCATTAGTTTGCTGAAGAATTTAATAAAAATTCATTCAAGAAAATTCTCCTTCATTTTAGCTCAATACATTCTATCCAACGTTTCTCCAAATTTGTTATCGCTTTCAAAATAATAGTAAAGGGTGTCCCAAGAAGAACGCAATTTTTAAATTTTAAATAAAACACAGATATTTAAAAAAAATGAGGTTATGTATTGAACAATATATCGTGCAGATGGCCGCCGCGGCTTTGCTGGCATGCAATGAAAATTAATGAAATTTTCAATGACCGTTTTGCATGAATGCTGTGGTATTTCATTAATGCAGCGTCCAATTTCCTCTTTTAAGGCTTGAGTCGTCGTCGGCTTATTCGCGTAAACCATCGACTTCAAAAAACCCCAAAGAAAAAAATCTAATGGTGTTAAATTGAATTGTTTCTCTGGCTGTATGACATGTGGCGCCGTCTTGTTGGAACCACATGCCCTCCACATTCATTTCTTCAATTCTAGGCAAGAAAAAACTGGTTATCATTTCACGATACCGAACACCATTGACTGTTTGCGCTTGACCTGCCTCATTTTCATAAAAAAGGTCCAATGATTCCTCCAGCCCAAAAACCACACCACACAGTGACACGTTGAGGATGCATTTGCTTCTTGTGAATCACTCGAGGATTTTCCTCACCCCAAATGCGACAATTCTGCCTATTGACGAAGCCATCAAGATGAAAATGGGCCTCGTCACTGAAGATGATTTTATCGGCAAAATCTGCATTTTCATGTTGTCTCTCCAATACCCAATTAACGAACTCCCTTCGCTGTCCATGGTCAGCTGGCTTCAGTTCCTGAGTCAATTGAACTTTGTATGCATGAAGATGCAAATCTTTCGTCAAAATTCGCTGCAAAGTGGATTTGGAGACACCAATTTGCTGAGCTCGGTGTCGAATTGAGGTGGATGGAGTTTGAGCGACATCATCACGTACAGCTGCGACATTTTCGGTCGATCGACCTGGTCGATGGCGCGTTGTTGTCTTTACATCACTAACAGACCCAGTTTCGGCAAATTTATCCATTAATCTCTTTACAGTTGACTCTTTTGGAGCATTATTGTGACCCCAAATTGATCTCAATTTGCGAACTGTAGCCGCAAAACTTTCACCATTTTGGTAAAACAATTTCACAATGAGAATGCGTTATTCATTCGTGTAGCGCTCCATTTTTACTAACCTCGTACCTTCTACTAGCAAACAATAACAATTGTTCAAATGTCAAACAATGACACTTCGAATGTTGCCAGATTTAAAAATTGCGTTCTTCTTGGGACACCCTTTATATCTCAAGGTCCTAAAAACGAGCATTTGTTTGATCAATGATTTCATCGCAATAAATTCTCTTTCCGCCTAGCCATTTCTTTAGGTTTGAAAATAAAGTAGTCACTGGAGGCTGCATTTGTTGAATATGGTGAATGAAATAGCAATTTGTAGACAAATTTATGGAATTTGGCTATTACGACAACACATGTCTTTATTGTGAATAGTAAGTAAACTATGTACTCATCTTTCGGACATCTTTCTAAAACCCAACAGATCATTTCAAATTCAAATCATTGAGTCATATGGAATGCCTGTAGGATCATGAATGTCGCATACTTTCACTTTCAAATCGGCCAACATTATGTTTTTTACCTCATTTCGAGAGTAGTGACCTCAATTGATCGTTTAGAACGTTTGGCGCCACTACTGCCTTGTGCTTTTTGCATTTGAAATTCACTCTGTTGTAAAAGAATTAAAAATATTCGTTATATTACTATGATTAATTTGGAAGCGCAATTTTTCATACAATTTAGAATAATTTTATGTCTCTAAATACTGTATTTGTATTGTTTTATGTCTCTGAATATTGTAACAATTTTATTAAGAAAAGTCATCGCTACCGCTAGTGAAGAGTTATAGAGCTTACTTAGCCGGGTGAATAATCCTATTTTTGTTTTGAAAAAAAATGATAGAATAGTTAGCTTTCATATTTTATGTATATATATTTTTTTATATTATTTTTGAAAAAGAAATTAAAAAAACGAGCGACAGTTACCAAAATAAGATAGCTCTATCTTAACATGTTGACAACATGCTGGGTAACCAAATCATTAACCAGACTATTGAGTAGCAGATTAACTAGTAGCAGTTTAGTCTGATAACTGTGTCCAGTAAATTTTTCTGCTCCAAAAGTTGACAAGAAAATGTGTTTTTATTCTCAATGGTGAAACAGTTTTATAATGAAAAGTTTTTGAAAAATTTTCCAGATAATTTTTCTGATATAACAGTATGAAAAAAATATCAGTTCCCTTACTTCTGAGCAGAAAATTTCCAGCATCCTGAACATGATAACACGTAGGCGTTTGGCATTGTGCAATATATATTGACTCATTACGATAAGCCTCGAAATTAATGCAAAGTGTTGCTAAAACAAAACACGAAACCGGCTTTGCAAAGTTAGTTTGGACTTTATTTATCACCGTGCGGATAAGTTTCAAATTTTTTCAAATTTTTTATGCTCCTGAGAAGTTTTGGTGTCAAATTTGTTAAAATTAGTCCAGCGGTTCAGAAGTTGTGAGTGAAAATATGGGAATGATTAAAAATTGTTCATACAAAATTGTAAATTTTAGATTTTTAAAAATATACCATTTGGTGGTGGAGATTTTAGAGGTATCCTCGCATTTTCACAAACAACTTCTAAACAGATTTAGAAAATATTAAGCAAGGTTTTTATAACTGGTGATATATTTTCATATCGCTTTGGATGCTGAAATTTCTTGTTACACTGTTATTAAAGATTTTTTTGTGCCTTAATCAAAAAAAAAAAAAACAAGTAAAAAAGGGCTAAATTCGGCTGTGCCGAATCTTTGAATACCCTTCACCAAAGGGGATGAAGATGATATACGTATATACTAAATTTTGCAAGAACTGTAATATGAATATGTTTTGTCAATTTATGTAACGAACTTTTGTTATTTAGTTTTAGTAATGTTATTTGCAGAGGTCTGCTCTGTTAGCGACTTTAACATTGTTGCTTTTAACGTTAACTTAGTTATTAAGAGTAACACACATATAGCTCTAAAATGATATTATTCTCATAGTATGTAAGACAGTAAATGTAATCGAACAAGAAGAAGACTTAATAACATTTTTACTTACTTAACAGAAAACAAAAATAAATACAGAAAAATTGTACACATTTGTATGGAAAATTTAGAGGTACCTTTACATTTTCACTCATAACTTTTGAACCGCTTAACCGATTTTGCTCATTTTAAATACCAAACTGCTCGGGAGGATGTTCAATAAAATAGGCACCCCCGCTTGCGTTTTCGCGTCGTGATCGCCATTTCAACATACAGACAGACAGACGGACAGACAGACGGACATCGCTAAATCGACTTAAAATTGCATAAGGATCACGAATATATATACTTTATGGGGTCTTAAACCTATATTTCGACATATTACAAACGGAATGACAAACTGATATATACCCTCACCATATATGGTGGTGGGTATAAAAAAAATTATAAAAAAAGTGAAAATCAAAGTAATTTCCAGATCCCTGGATTTACACGAGAAATAAAAACATCATGTTGAAGTGAAAAGGTATAAAAAAATGTGTTGCTTAAATCGAGGAATAGGGGTAATTATAAAAGCTTGTTTAAAATTTTCAGAACATCATTATAGAGTTAACTACATCCGTTTTATATTTTGTGTCTCAAATTACACATAAACCACCACCTGTACGGCAATCTCATTGTTTTGTGTAATTTTAACAAAAAATCAATAAATTAAAAACAAAATTAATAAAAATCAATTTATTTTGTTTTAGTTTCTTTTTTTTCAGTTAAAAAAATACTATCGATTATTTCTGCACGTAGTGATGCTAACCCATTTTACTAGAGAATCTTAAAAAATTTCAATTCTTCAAAAAATACCCTAATTAAAAAGTTTAAATATAATCATATGTGGCCTCATAAAATATTATAACAATTTTCGGTATGCATACCATATATAATTATGTATTAGAATTACTTTTTTTCAATTAGCCTATATTGAGGCATTTATAACCACTCAGTTATATATTGACCTTTATAAAATTAAATATCATATGTGACCTTCTCCGAGTAAAGGGACCTAGTGTGTGAAAATTAAGTTTTGAGAAAAACGCATTTAAAGTTTCATAACGCATTATCACTGTGAACACACCTTCAGTTGGGAGATGCGATTTGGTATTGTTAGTTATGATTGGGTGCCGACCGAAATTTTTATCAGAAATCTAACTCATTTCATCTTATTCTACACCCTTTTAGGTACCAGAATCCACTCTTAAGTCCAAACCCGTTTTTTGACACACTAGGTCCCTTTTCTCGGAGTGGGTCACATGTGCTTAATATGATAAGATATGGTATATATTACATTATATAAAATTATATAAATTAAACACTATATATAATTATATATGGGAAAATCTACGAAATAGTACGATTTCAATTTTGAAAAATGAAAAATTTCAAATTAGTGGCACACGTTTTATTATTATTATTATTATTATAGCGTCAACTTGTGAAAAACACATTAAAAATAAATAATCTGCTCGCGTGCATCATTTTTTTCAAGTTCTGAAAAAGTTATAAGCGAAAAACCGTAGAATTTTTAGAAGGTAAAATTTTTAACTTTTGGGGGATGCAAACACACGTTTTCAAAAACCTTTTCATTCTAAGTCCGAATTTGGGTTCCAATTTTGTCCAACACATCTGGTTTTTGAAGGAAATTAAGGCTAAAGATAACAATTATTTAAATTTTTTTTTTTCAAAAATTTTTTTTAAAATTATTCTCTCCAAAATTCGCTGAAAGGCAAATTTAAAATGGAAGGCACACCCTCAGTTTTGAGAATTATGGCATCAAATATATCTCAAATTCTCCGTATACAATATCAATGCAATTATTATGTGAAAGTGCTAAATAGATCGGATGACGTTTAGCTTTACGGCAATTTTTACTCCACAGAACGCTAAAAATTAATTTTTTAATTGATTGGCACATCCGCAGTTTAAAGAATTAAAGGTTGAAATTTGGCTTATATCATCGAGTTTATAGGCACTATTGTTTTGTGAAAGTGCTAAAACGACCTTTTGGTTCTATTGCAAGTTAAGCTTGAAAAACCTATAAAAATCAACAAAATTTAAACTTAAATGGCTCTCGGCACCAAAATAATAATTCGATCTATTTAGCACTTACACACAATATTAGTAGTACTGATATTCAACGATCACATAGGGTTGCCACTAGTTATTTCTCAAACTACGGATGTGCACTTCAAAAAATAGGAAATTTCATGATCTGCACGCATGGACCTGATGATGTTTGTACTGTCATAATTTCTTTGTTTCTGAAGGCACACTAAATCGGTTGGTCGTCTTTTGTTAGTATGTTTGTGGTTTATAATTTGCAATTACGTTGAGGCTGAAAGCGCAAAAACGAAAATCCTCTTAATTTTCGTTTTATGGAAAAACAGAGTGACAGATTTTGAAGAGCTCCCATTTATTGCTGACTGTTGGCACATGCTTTTTTCAACATTTAAAAGATTTTGCAACTTCATTACTATCATCCACAAAAGGATTAGAACGATTTCCTTTTATGCTGAAAAAGTTATAGCCAAAAGAGTTGAACAACTTTCAAAAGTTACAAGCAAAATTATTGTAAATTAGGGTAGACCTTAGCTCGGTAGAGCACACTAACAGCATAATTATAAAACTTTAGGAGGTTATGACACTTTCAGAAATATTATATATTGCTCTTAAAGTGGTTAAAAACCTTAGTGACATGGAATCGTACTAAACCGTAGATTTGCCCATATGTCTTATACAGGAACACATATACATATAAGTATATGAGTTATAAATAACCATATATTCTTACATATGGCTTATACAGAACAATTTATATATATATATGCCATCACATATTTGATATATAATTATATATGGTCCCTTATAAAAAATATTTTTTGTGAGAGATAAATATAGTATATAACTCAATATGTGATTCAATATAAGAACTATTTTTTGGCATGTTATAAAATATAATTAAATATGATTAAATATATTGATTCATATCAAAACATTTTTTAGTATGATATAATATATTATTATACAGGTTGGTTCAAAAGTTCCTGCGCTCACCAAGAGATGGCACTGCTAGCTCCAAAAAGCAAAGGAAATTTATTAACAATTGTTAGAAGTGTATAAGGAGTCCTCACCTTCAAAACGCACCGCGAATTTTGGGCTGGTGAATTTAAACGTGGTCGTAGCAGCCTTGAAGACGATCCACGCGAAGGACGACCAAAAACTGCAACCACAGCAGAAATCATTGAGCAGGTACATAATATGGTTACTGAAGATCCAAGTTTGACTAAGCGTGAAATTGCTAATGCCATAGGCATCTCAGACGAACAAGTACTCCATGTTTTACATGAAGAATTACGTATGAAAAAACTGTTTGAAAAGTTAGTGCCGCACACATTAACAATTCAACAAAAACTGGATCGAAAACAAATTTCTTAGCGTAATTTGGAGCGTTTTAAGCCGAATAAAACCGACTTCTTGCGTCGTTTTATAACTATGGATGAGACTTGGATCTACCACCATGATCCTTAATTGAAACAAGAACGTTTACAGTGGACTGAAGCTGGTTGTTCAGCTCCAAAGCAGGTGAAGTCACAACGATCAGCAAAGAAGGTTATGGCATCAGTTTTTTGGGATGCAAAAGGAATTTTGTTGATTGATAATCCTCAGAAAGGTAAAACAATGGCTAAATTCAAAGAATTAAAGTACGAATTGCTTGAACATCCACCGTATTCACCAGATTTGGCTCCCAGTGACTACTATCTCTTCAGAAATCTCAAACAATTCCTTCGTCGAAAGCATTTTTCGTCGAATGAAGAGGCCATAGCAGCCGTAGACGGTTATTTTGCAGAGCTTCCGGAAAACCATTATAAGGATGGGATAAAATTCTATGAGATTATATTGAATAAAAATATATATTTCGTAACAAAAACAGTATTCTTTCATTTCGAGCGCAGGAACTTTTCAACCAACCTGTATATAACATACTACAATATTAGCAAGATATGTATCTAGAGTATTTTTCATTGATATAAGATATAACTAGACATATGTGGTTCCATGTCAATGGTTTCGTATCTCAGACAGGAATATGTAGAATTTTTTTTTTGTGTTTTTTAATTTATTTTTATTTTCTTATTAATATTTTTTTTTACAAAACTTTACAATTTAAACCCATTTCGGGACAACAAGTGCATACATTTTTTTATATAAGATATAATTATATATGACTCAATCTCAATGGTTTTGAATCCCAGCCAGGAAGATAAAAATAAAACATTTTTTTGTGCTTTTAAATTTATTTGTTTTATTAATATTTCTTTAACAAAGCCTTAAAATTTAAACATTACCCAGAAACTTTTGTTAAAATATAAGATATAATTAATAATTTTTCTTTCCAAAGGTCTTGTTAGTGGTGAAAATTATTTTTATACTATTCACTTACAAAATAACAGATCAACAATTCATAAAACTCCATTATTTTTTTTTTTTCAAATATTTACTCCACATTTCTTTTTGGTCGATATGATTACATATAATTATATATTATATATGAATACATATAATTTCAAATAGTTAGATAAGCACAGGAACAATTTAGTCTTATTAATTCAGTCAATTCTGTCAATTCCCGAGTATATAATTATATATAACACAATGATATTATAAAGTCCGCCAGTATGTGTAGCAGTGTATGGCTAAGTGAGTTAAGTGAGTTAAGTGGTCGACTACAACTCTGGTAGACCGAATTTAATTCCTGGATCTTATTTGATCTGCCATGTTTAACTTTCGATTTTACTAAGTCTTCAAATTAATTTGATTTGCCATTTTTTGGATCAAATAAAATCAGCTGGATATCATAGCAGATATTAAAAAATATCAAATTGTATATGATTAAATATTTCAACAGATCAAGTCTTTTTACTCGGGCATTTCAAAAATCCTTTCAGTCTTTGTTATTTAAAAAAAAAACATCCTGTTTTGTAACAGAAATCCTCACAAATTTTTATATTATTAAAAAAATATTTTTATACATTAAATTTTGAAAGTTCATAAATCGCCAAAATGGAGACAAATTTTCAAAATTGGCAGCACTGACTACAAGGGAAATAAACTTGTGTTTTGTACTTTAAAAAAATTGATGTATAGGAACTCGATCGATCGTTTATTTTTTTATTGACAAAGTTCATAATTGGGTTAAATAACAGAGTATTTTTTTATATTTGGTACAACAGATGAGACACAAGTGTCTTCATATGACCAAATAAGCAAATGATGTCATTTCTTAACAAGTTTATATAATTTCAAGATCCTTTTTATATTTTAGGATTTCTGCCGCCGTTTAAATTGCAAAGTGATGTCACTTTTCAATTTAATTTTGCGTTTCTTTCATTTAGTTTAAATTTTATTGAAGTTCAATAATCATTTAAGGTCATATAATATTGTATGTTGGTGTTATTTTGATTACGCTGACATTTAGTTGGTTTTTAGTATATTTTGTATTTTTTTAAAGATTTTTTTGGTGTTTCCTTTTAAACGATCTTATTTAGTTTAATTATAGGTATTTATTTAATTTTTTTATTTTCAACAATTTACTAACTATTTTTGGTTGTACAATATCTTAATTTTAATTGTTAATCATTTTAAATTACGAAATCTTCCGTTTCCGTCGTTTATTTAATTTCTCTTTTGTTATTTTGTTATTATGTTTATACACCTTCGCATTTTTGTGTAATTATTTCTTTCTTTAATTTAGATGCCATATTTGAAAAATGAAATGATATGAAAATAACGAATGGTATTTTTTTTTTTGAAATATCTACAAAATTTCTGTACTTGCTTTTGTGAGTTTGTGAGACTTTAGACATTAATTTTTATACAAATAAGAGCTTTTTGTTGGAAGTAACAAACCTTCTTGTATAATTTTTGCTCACGTATGTTTAAATGTCATTAATTTTATAAACTTTGTTAAATCGTAACTTCTGTTTTAAATACCCTTAATAAAAACAATAACTGTAGTTGCATCTCTTAAAAAATAAGATGAATTTATTTAATTTTACTATATTTGGTTAATAATTTTATATGTGTTGGCTAATAATTTGTAATATTTTATCAACAACAAATGTTTTACATTTATATGTAGATTAGAGAAGACAGATAACTAAAGTACAGTTTAGTTCTAGAATAAAAATATATTGAATTAATTTCAATAAAATAAAATTGCTGCGCCAAGAAAATAAGTCATGTGTTTTAAAAAAGTTCTAAAAACAACTTCACTTTGTATCTTTACGTTAAGTTTTTGAAGTTGCTGTTTTACAAATAGTAAATTTTTCAATTTCTTAAATTATTTATTTAAAAAAAAAATTTGAAAAAGTAAAATAAAGCTGTTTTTTACGACTCCTCAAAAACACATGACTTATTTGTTAGCGCAGCTACAATATTCTAGATTCATTTGTTTGACTTTTATTTAGTTTATATTAATTATTCATACTCAGGTTTTTATATTTACTTTTTTTTAAATTACAACCGTGGGCGTTAACCAAGTATTATGAACTCTAAAATATTTTATGGCTCATTGATTCGTAATACATTCATTTTTTAATAAATGTTCATATAGGTGTATGATGTGAATTTTCTAGTTTTAATATAAAAATTAAACTTAAATATATTTCACAAATTGATCGTTTTCTTATTAGTGTCATTCACTCTCCTTGAATAGTTTAAAAAACAGTTTTATTTATGGTTGATCAATGTTATAAATCGTATCGCTCCTCAAGTTGGCTGTGATATGAGTATTGAACTAAATAGAAAAACATTTCACTGCCACCTTAAAGAGGGACAAAATTCATATAAGTATTGTTTTATTCCCACAATTCACTTTTAAATTTCGAGGGCGGATCAATAAGTTCGAGACTTTTATAACTTTTCTCGTAGTTATATGAAATGCAACACTGCTTCCATCAAGTACCACTTGTAAAACTTTGAGCAAGTTCCGTCATTTACTTTGCGTTTAACAGCAGGATTTTCCGAGGTCCATAAAATAGTATTTTGTTTGATCAGTAATTTCATTGTTGGAGCTAAATCTCTTTCCACCGAGCCATTTTTTTAGGTTTGGAAATAGGAAATAGTCACTGGGGGTTAAATTCGAAGAATAAGGCGAATGACGAGGCAATTCGTAGTCTACTTCATGGATTTTTGGCATGGAAATTAAGCTGTCACACGATTCCGATGGTGGTCGATTGTAAGCAAACGCCATCTTGCGGAAAGCTTTCTGAAACCCAAATGATCGTTCAAAATTAAAACCACTGAGCCATGTGAGATGCCTATGTCTTCCACAATCTATCGCACATTCAATATCCGATCGGTCAACACCATATCTTGAATTTTTTTCAATTTTTTTTTGGGTATAGAGAACTCAAGTAGGCGTCCAGAACGTTCGGCATCTTCCGTGCTTGTAAGGCCACAACGAAAGTCAGTAAACCACTTTTTTTACCATTGAAATCGATAATGAAGAGTCCCCATAGTATTTATCCATCTTTTCCTTGGTTTGATTGACGGTTAGTAGTAGTCTATTAAAAGGTGGTACTTGATGGGAGCAGTGTTGTATTTCATATAACTACGAGGGAAGTTCGAAAAGTCACCGACATATTGATCCGCCCTCGTATTAAAAAAAACAGTCTTTTAAAATTATGTTTACTTACCAGCAATACGATGCGCTGCTAAGTATCTGAAATCTAATAAGGAAGTTATCCTTAAAGGAGGACTCACGCATTTTGATGAAAATGTAATATCCCACTAAAAATTTAGTATTTAGTTGATTTTTGTATTACCAATTATGACCTACCCCTGCCCACTGCATTACTTCTAAAGTGTAAATTTGAGTTACTAATAATGTGTTATAAAGCTGCTAATATTCCCTGCAGCTCACTCACCAAAAAAATCTGTAACGGCAACTGAAAATTTTGTTGTAATTACGGGAAATTTTGCTAATTTGAGCCCAGCGGTATTTTTTGCTAATCTTAGCAACACATGTCTGCTGACGTGGAGTACAATGAAATTAGTAGAAAAATTAGTAGCCGCTACTAAATTTGAGTAAACTTTTTAAAATCGGTTTTCTAAAATCAGCAAAAAATTTACTAAATATTATGAATATTAGTACAAAAATTGAAGTTTATTTTTTTATCGAGCATCAATTTTTTTTTTATTTTATTTATTTTTTTCAAAAATTATTTTATACAAAATTAAAAACAAAATAAAAGGCTTTAAAATCTTAAAAATTATTAAAACATAAACGAATTAATCATTTTGTTTTTATTTTGTAATTTCTGTTTTGAAAAATATTTTAGTTAATTTTGCTTTTACTTTTAATATCAAATTTTAATTGTTTTTTGGGCTGATTTTTAAAACTAAAAAAACTTTTAAGTGGTAGTTAAAGTGGATGTCCTATTTTTAGACATGAGTCGGTATATTCATTTCCGATTTCATTTTTTTAATCTATGTAACATTTTAAGGCAATTTAAGTTTTTCCTTCAATATCCATTTTTTTAAAATTAGTCAATTATTTTTTGCTAATTTTAGCAAATCGGGTTTCAAAAATTTGTAAAATGATTTCTGAAATTAGCAACAAAAATTTGTAAATATTATGTAAAATTTCTGTAATTTGTAAAATGTAAATAGCAAAAAGATTTGCTAAATAATAATATTTTTACTAAAAATCAGTACAAAAATAGTAAAGTGGGATTGAAAACCGTTTACAAATTTTTGTACTAACTTTTTTTTCTTTGTGCTCCTCGCATACTTTCATAGTGAAAATAATGAGTTACTAGTAATCTGTTTTAACTACTTATTTGGCAGTTAAAATCTATTTTTGATTTTGTTATTTAAAATTTTTTTCAAATTGTTAAAAAAAAGTATGTAATGCCAACTGAAAATTTTGTTGTTATTAGGAAAATTTTGCTAATTTGAGCCCAGCGGTATTTTTTGCTTATATTAGCGGAACATGTCTGCTGACGTGTAGTAGAATGAAATTAGTAGAAAAAATTTGTTGCCGCTACTAAATTTAAGTAAACTCTTTGTAAAGTGGAATTTAAAATCGGTTTGCTAAAATCAGCAAAAAAAAATTACTAAATGATATTAATATTAGTATGTACAATTACATTAGTATACAGTAAGCGCTACTAAATTTCAGTAAATTGCTGTATACTGCAATTTTAAATAGATCTGCTAAAATAAGCAACAAATTTTACAAAATATTATTGAAATGCATATATAGCAGGAAAGTTAATAACTGCTACTAAAGATTGTTAAAATTATATTTAAAGTTTATTAAAATAAATTATCTCGAATTAAGAAAAAAATTTTTGATAAATATTAGTGAACTAAACTCAATGAATTGTAAAATATAGCAAAATTTTAATTTATACACTCACAATATTATTTCGTTAAAAATAATCTAAAGTACATTTAAACTAATCGTAAATACAATCAAAAACAGGACTACTGATTTTTCATTATTTTCAGCACATTTTGTTGTTTATTTTCAATCATTGTTTAATAACCGACAAAAGTGGTAGAAGCAATCGAAAGTCGTTTAAAATAACCATCAATTTTTTTAACTGACAAAACGTAGAAAAAAACGATTTTTGTGGTTTGTTTTTAAATTGATTTTTTTTTATTTGTGTATCTACATTTGAATAATTTCTTGTAATTTTTATTGAAATAATTTTGTATAAAAGCTTAAAAAATATTAAAAACATAAACGAACTTATCATTTTGTTTTAATTTGCTAATTTTTGTTTTGAAAAATATTTTTAGTAATTTTTTTGTATTTTAAGGTCAAATTTTAATTGTTTTAATTGTTTAAGAACTAAAAGAGTTTTTAATGCTATTTCAAGTGAATGTCCTATTTTGGACATGAGGCGGTTGTCAAAAGTATTTTCACTTCCAATCACTTTTTTTAACCTCTGTAACATTTTAAGACAATTTAAGTTTGTATGTATAAGTTTTAATTATTAGAAATAACATTGCCTACAATATCCACTTTTTTGCTAATTTTAGCAAATCGGTTTTCAGAAATTTGAAAAATAATTTCTGAAATAAGCAAAAAAAAATTAGTAAAAATTCTGTAATTTGTAAAAAGTAAATAGCCAAAAAATTTATTAAAAATAATTTTTTTACTAAAAAAAAATAGTAAAGTGGGATTGAAACCCGTTTACAATTTTTTTTACTAACTTTTTTTGAGTGTATTTCGTATTTATATTTTGTACCATAACTATTTTATTGCAAATACATTTAAAGAAAACTCGCTTACTCCGAAACTGCATGGTCAAGCTTTGTCAAAAAATGTATCAAGGGGTTAAGCAATTCCCCACTTAATTTGTAATCAATTGTTTTTATTAAGTACATTTTTCCCTGGTAGGACGTGTCCAAATTGTTCCACAAAAACGATGCATTATTAAAAAACAGTTTTATATGAAATTTGTTGAATTTTCTTTAAAACTGTTTTAAGCTCCAAATGTCAGAGAGGGAAGATACTAATTTGTACACTTAGAAAAAAAAGTAAGTAGAAAAATTTGTGAACGGTTTTCAATCCCACTACTATTTTTGTACTGATTTTAAAAAAGTGGATATTGAAGGAAATGTTATTTCTAATTAAAATTTACACATACAAACTTAAATTTCATTAAAATGTTACATAGATTGAAAAAAGGGATCGGAAGTGAAGATACCGACTCATGTTCTATAATAGAACATCCACTTAAAATAGCACTAAAAAGTTTTTTTGGTTCTAAAAATCAGCACTAAAAACAACTAAACTCGAAAAATCAGCCTAAAAACAACTAAATTTTGACCTTAAAAGTAAAAAAAAAAAATTTACTAAAATATTTTTCAAAACATAAATTACCAAATTAAAACAAAATGATCATTTCTCTTATGTTTTACAATTTTTAAACCTTCGATTTTTTTTGTTTAATTTTGTCTAAAATATTTTTTGATAAAAAAAAATAAAATAAAAAAATTTTGATGCTCGATAAAAAAATAAATTTAAAACTTTGTACTAATATTAATAAAATTTAGTAAATTTTTTTTACAAAAAGTTTATCAAAATTTAGTAGTGCCTACTAATTTTTCTCCTAATTTCATTGTACTACATGTCAGCAGACATGTGTTGGTAAGATAAGCAAAAAATACCACTGGGCTCAAATTAGCAAAATTTCCCGTAATAACAGCAAAATTTTCAATTGCCATTACAGACTTTTTTTGGTGAGTGTGCCCACAAACATTTTCACAATTATCGCTCGTTCAAAACTAAACTGACATAAGATGCTATTTGTAAAAATGGCAGCACTTTCCACTAGGGTAATACTTATTGTCCCACCTTGTATGTTGACATGAATAGTGGTCCGATGTAACATTCACAATCCAAAATTCTTACCAGATATATACGGTTCCGGCAACTACATATTTTTTTAAAATTTTTGTAATACAGTGGGTAAGCAACTACTTACAAAAATTTACTTACCGAAAATAAGGAATTTTTATACCGAATTATATGCAGTAGACTATTTCGAAGCTTATTACACATCTAGATAGAGCACCACTTATTACTAAGATTTTTCCGGGATTAATTGTCATTATGGTCATGTTTTTTGCTTAACACTCATAAATGAAACTACCATTTCCTTTTTTTTGATAAATTATTTATAAACGTATGCAATTTTAATAAACCTTAATTATTATCTTAACATAAATATTAATATTTTTGTTATAATTTTTTTTTTATAATTTACAGAATATCACCATTTAATTTCAGTTAAATTATTTTTATGCGGTTAAACATTTTATT
Organism: Eustalomyia histrio; assembly: GCA_949748255.1. Lineage (NCBI taxonomy): Eukaryota > Metazoa > Arthropoda > Insecta > Diptera > Anthomyiidae > Eustalomyia > Eustalomyia histrio. The sequence continues at coordinate 43,229,213 of OX456526.1, read as the reverse complement.
TTCATAATTTCTACTACATTAAAATAAGCCGGGGACTATAAAGTATGAAATTATGTATTTTTGATTGATTAATCTACTTTAGATGCTAAGATCTTAAAGTTTAGTTTCTCACAATTACGTTATTATAATATTTTTTTTTTACTTTTGATTCTTTTAATTTAATTATTTTATGTATCATTTAAATATAATATTGTTATTTATCACTTGAAACATTTCCGAAAAATACAAACATATACTGAAATGATGTTAATGTAACAATTTTGTTAGTAGTTGTGTTATATAATTTTTGTTATACCCTCCACCATATATGGTGAGGGTATATATCAGTTTGTCATTCCGTTTGTAGCATGTCGAAATATAGGTTTAAGACCCCATAAAGTATATATATTCGTGATCCTTATGCAATTTTAAGTCGATTTAGCGATGTCCGTCTGTCTGTCTGTCTGTTAAAATGGCGATCACGACGCGAAGACGCAAGCGGGGTTGCTTATTTTTACCCAGATCATTAAACATCCTCCCGAGCAGTTTGGCATTTCAAATGAGCAAAATCGGTCAAGCGGTTCAAAAGTTATGAGTGAAAATGTGAAGATACCTCTAAATTTTCCATACAAATTGGTACAATTTTTCTGTATCTATTTTTTTTCTGTTAAGTAAGTAAAAATGTTAAAGTCGCTAACAGAGCAGACCTCTGTAAATAAAATTACTAAAACTAAATAACAAAAGTTCTGTTACATAAATCAAAGACATTAATTTGTTAAAGAAAGAACATTAGTTGAAACTATTTCCCAATAGGTGGCGCATCTGAAAAAAATCATCCCTATTAGGCATATTCTGCTACAATATACAACAGGGTATTATTGATTTTCTATTTCGTTCGTAACATAAAAGAATGTTTGCCAAAAGCTATGCAAAATATATGTTTTATGTGCATATTATACTTTAATTTTCTAAATCAATATTCATTTAGATGTTCAAGAGCACAGTATTTCAATTTTTCGTATGTGTATTTATTATTTGAAAGAAAGAATTAACATAAATATGGATTTTCAAATGCCTCAATACTTCAAAATTATACAAATTTAACGAAAAAATACCATTTTGATCGATGAAAATTTGTTTTTTTTTACAGAAAATGTGAAACAAATTCTTTATCACGTCGAACATTTCAAAAATTGACTTTAGTATTTTGAAATAAGTCTGCTAGTGACAGCTTAATGTACTAGAATTTTAAATATGTATTAAATCTCATATCTGTGGTTACTAAGACAATTGAAAGCCAAATCCAGGGCCATGCGACCTAGGCATGGCTCAGGGTATTGTTATCAATTTACTTAAGCGCCATCTACTGCTAAGTACAGACACTAAAGCAATTATGTATTTAGCTCTATCTTTATGTATAAATGTCTTTGGCCCCATGGCTAGGTCCAAAGAAATTTATATATAAAGAAAGAGCAAAATGCATAATTGGTTTAGTGCCGCTACTTTTGAATAGGTGGCGCGAAATCACATTAAAACTATATCCTGCCCCATGGCGATATAGCCTTGGATTAGGCTTTCAATCAATTTATTTACCAAAAATATTAAATTAACTACATACTTAAAAATTATAATGCATTCAGATGTTGCTAGTAGACTTATTACATAATTTTAAAGTCAATTTTTCAAATGTTTGACGTAATAAAAGCATTTGTTTCACATTTTTATGTCAAAAAAGAAATTTTCATAGAGGAAAATAGTATTTTTTAATTTCATTTGTATTTTTGAGAATTGAAGGATTGACAAATGTATATTTATGTTAATTTTTTCTTTTATAAAAAAATACAGATGAATAAAGTGCGATATTGTGCTCTTAAACATCTAAATAAATATTGATTTAAAAAATTTAAGTATAATATGCACATTAAACATATATTTTATAGTTTTTGGCAAATATTCATTTATGTTGCACAATGCCTAATGGAGAGAATGCACCATCTGGTGGGCCATCTATTGACAAATAGTTACAACTCATGTTCTTTTTTAACAAATAAATTTCTTTGCTGTATTCTCTCCATTAGACAAACACACTTCAATTTTTTAAAGAAAGAACATTCGTTGCAACTATTTATCAATACGTGGCGCATCATAAAGTGCATTCTCTCCATTAGGCATATTCAGCTGCAGAGCTAGTTCCCATTAGCCGGAACAAATCTAGTATTTGACAAAAACTATGCTTTAAAATGTGTTTTTTGTGCATCCATGAAAATGTAAAGGTGCCTCTAATTTGCCTATACAAATTTAGTACAATTTCATAGTAGCGACTGGTACATAACATATTTTCCCATATTTATTCACCAGTCGCTTAGCAGTTAATATTTTGTATTCACCTCAAACATTTTTCCACCACTAAAATTGTTTTTCACCACAAAAAATTTTTTCACCTTAAAAATTTTTTTTTTCACCTCTAAATTTTTTTTCCACCAAAAATGTTCTTTTAACATCTTAAAAAGTTTTGTATTCTATTTATTTTTCTATTTTATTCATTTTAGTTTTTTTTAATCGTCAATATGGATTTACCCTAAAAACCAAAATGTATAAATTTTAAATAATTAAAATAATTTATTTTAAAAATAATACGCATTGGCTAAATTAAAAAATTATTTCTCGGTTTTTAATATGTCAGTTCATATTATTCTGTAGATTCGGTTCATATGATGAAAGTTACAATGTAGTAACTCTGAAAAAATATATTCTTAAGTAATAATTGGGTCTATTTATCAGACATCTTCTACTCGCGAATTTGGTAAAGTATTTGATTACATATATATGTTATCGGTAACAAAAATACTACATAGTAATATAACAAAGCCACTGTACTATGGGCCAAAAACCTTAAATGACGAGATACTGACACGAAAAAAATTATCAGACTTAATTACGGCTGTTTTTGACGAATTTAAAAGGGAAACATATCTTCTATATACATAAAATCATTGATGTGTATAAATCTTGAACCATTAAAGTTATCAACCATATATTCGGTTGGTGCTCCGATTTGCTTATTTTTATGTCCGATAGGTGGCGCTGGGGTCGAGGTATTCCCAAAATTTGTATTTATGGTCCAATTTGAATCATATCCAGAATATATAATTACGAAAATATGTATCTATGGTCTGACTCGGCTCATATTTAAAATATGTGTGTGGAATATATTTGTATGTATTACAACGATAGCTCACGAAGAAGAATAACAATCTATTTACAATTTGGCAAATCGTCAGATTATATTTTATCTCTTTCATGAAACGTAGTTTTTCGCATTATTTTTTCGAAATTTATGGAAATGATCAAAATAAGCTAAAGTAAGCTTAATTTATTTAAATGACTTATTATTTCACAATTTTTGTAATAAATAAAAAAATTAATTAAAAACAATATATAAAATAGAAATTAACCCTTTTTTAAATTTAAATATCATTTCCCTAAAGAACCGCATGGATTAGCGATCAAATACATCATACATTTAAAGAGTTCCTATATAACGTGAAAAAGTATGAGAGTATGCAAATATATGCAAAAAAAGTTGAAATCCAAAATTATTTAAATTTTAAAACTAATAAAAATCAATTAAATAAATAAAATAAAATTTAAATCTGCATTTTAAAATTTTGCATAATATATTTATTTACTCTATTGCTCATAACATTAATTTAAGTTTTGTACTCCAAAATCATAAAAAAATATAAATAAATAAAATTTTATTTTTGGCGCTTATGTACTAGCGGTAACATTGTTTGGGGAAAAAATATGTGCCAACCTACTTTTAAATAAATGACTTTATAATGGCATCGCAGAAAATTATTTTGAAATACATAACAAATTAAATAACTTAAAAATTTCCCATAGTGCACTGTTGTAAATAATTTTATCACTGAGTTTCATAGCCAATACTTAGTTAAACTTTACATAAAACCTAAGCTATTGTTTTGACACTAGTTTACAATTCCACAATATAACCTTGGTAATATTGTGGTATAACCAGAGTTCGTATTTGTACACCACGAAGTGCTCATTTTTCTTCTTTCATGTATCACTGTACATGAATAAAATATAATCAATGTGATTCATTTTTCATTTATGTTAATTTCTTCTTATAGCCTTTTTCCACTGAGCTACATCTTTCATCTTTCATCAATTTGCAAAGATGTTAACATCTTCCCATAAGAATTATACAGGCATAAAATTCTACATCTTTCTACATCTACAAAAGATGATCTTTTATCACTTTGTTCCATCTTTCGTTATTTTAAGTGTCATCACTAAAAAATAACAAAAAAAATGATTTTCTTTGTGCCATCACTAGCACAGCGACATTGCAGAAAATAAACGAAAAAAAAATTATTCAACAAAAGAAAATGAACGGCACATGTAAGAATTTCATTCTTATGTCTACCAAAAATTTTTCTTCATCATCATCTTCTTCCAGAATGACCTTTAATATTTCAATGTATTGCATTATAGTTCGGGTTTATTTTTGCAAAGCAACAACTACTCCAATGATTAATGCTTTCTCTAAATCCATTTTTTATATTTAACAAAAAGTATGCGTCTTTTTCTCTCATTTTTTGACAGCTGAATAAATGGCAGATGAAAGATGTTGCCAATGTAAACACTTGTTTCATATTTTTAACATCTTACACGCGTTTCACAAAGATGTTGTTCAGTGTAAAAAGCCTATTACGCACACATTTCATTTTCTCATTGTGGTACATGAAGACATCTGTATATACAGCCAAAAAAGTCCCTATAATATTCGCTGTATCCAGTAAAATGTCTTTAGTGTATACAGAAGATTAATTAAAAGTTTAAGGACGGTCCTCAAAGTAAAAAAATGTCTTCATAGTAACTTGTGGAACGAAAAACCGTCCCCGCAACATGAGCTGTGCACATATATATATATATATATATATATATATATATATATATATTCATTGCGCATACTTTGAAGACATCTGTATATACAGCCAAAAAAGTCCCTATAATATGCGCTGAATCCAGTAAAATGTCTTCAGTGTATACAGTAGAATAATATAACATCTGTATATACAGCCAAAAACGTCCCTATAATATGAGCTGTATCCAGTAAAATGTCTTCAGTGTATACAGTAGAATAATGAAAAGTTTGTGGACAGTCCCCAAAGTAACAAAATGTCTTCAAAGTAACTTGTGGAACGAAAAACCGCAGCATGTGCTGTGCACATATATATATATATATATATATATATATATATATATATATATATGCATTGCCCATACTTTGAAGACATCTGTATATACAGCCAAAAAAGTCCCTATAAAATGCGCTGTGTCCAGTAAAATGTCTTCAGATTAAACACTAGAATAATGAAAAGTTTAAGGACAGTCCCCAAAGTAACAAAATGTCTTCATAGTAACTTGTGGAACGAAAACCCGTCCCCGCAATATGTGCTGTGCACATATATATATATATATATTATATATATATATATATGTGCACAGCACATATTGCGGGGACGGGTTTTCGTTCCACAAGTTACTATGAAGACATTTTGTTACTTTGGGGACTGTCCTTAAACTTTTCATTATTCTAGTGTTTACTCTGAAGACATTTTACTGGACACAGCGCATTTTATAGGGACTTTTTTGGCTGTATATACATATATATATGTATGTGCACAGCACATGTTGCGGGGACGGGTTTTCGTTCCACAAGTTACTATGAAGACATTTTGTTACTTTGAAGACTGTCCTTAAACTTTTCGTTATATATATATATTCATATTATATATATATTCATTGCCCATACTTTGAAGACATCTGTATATACAGCCAAAAAAGTCCCTATAATATGCGCTGTATCCAGTAAAATGTCTTCAGTGTAAACAGTAGAATAACAAAAAGTTAAAGTTATATATATATATATATATATATATATATATATATGCATTGCCCATACTTTGAAGACATCTGTATATACAGCCAAAAAAGTCCCTATAAAATGCGCTGTGTCCAGTAAAATGTCTTCAGAGTAAACACTAGAATAACGAAAAGTTTAAGGACAGTCCCCAAAGTAACAAAATGTCTTCATAGTAACTTGTGGAACGAAAACCCGTCCCCGCAATATGTGCTGTGCACATATATATATATATATATATATATATATATATATATATATATATATATGTGCACAGCTCATATTGCGGGGACGGTTTTTCGTTCCACAAGTTACTATGAAGACATTTTGTTACTTTGAGGACCGTCCTTAAACTTTTAATTAATCTACTGTATACACTAAAGACAGTTTACTGGATACAGCGCATATTATAGGGACTTTTTTGGCTGTATATACAGATGTTATATTATTCTACTGTATACACTGAAGACATTTTACTGGATTCAGCGCATATTACAGGGACTTTTTTGGCTGTATATACAGATGTCTTCAAAGTATGGGAAATGAATATATATATATATATATATATATATATATATATAACTTTAACTTTTTGTTATTCTACTGTTTACACTGAAGACATTTTACTGGATACAGCGCATATTATAGGGAGTTTTTTGGCTGTATATACAGATGTCTTCAAAGTATGGGAAATGAATATATATATATATATATATATATATATATATATATATATATAAAATCCATACTTAATCTCAAAATTTCCCAGAGATTTATGTACTGCTAAATAGCTCTTTAAATTCCCTTTCATTTGAGTAAAATAATGCATAATATTGCGTGAAAACATTTTTTTCGATTTTTGCCACAAAAGGATGATGTATACACTGTCTTTTTTGCCAAAAAATGGAAAATTTTTGTTTCACTCAATATTATACTCAAACGAAAGGTAATACTTAGGGCATCAAATAAAACTACTTTTCGCTGCGAAATTCCTCTTAGTTCCTGAGAAAATGATGATTATGGAGGATCGATTATGGAAATTTTAATGCATTTTAATGCAAAATCCATACTAAATCTCAAAATTTCCCAGAGATTTATGTATTGCTAAATAGCTCTTTGAATTCCCTTTCATTTGAGTATAATAATGTATAATATTGAGTGAAAAATATTTTTTTAAATTTTTTGCAATAAAGGATGATGTATACACTGTCTTTTTTGCCAAAAAATGGAAAATTTTTGTTTCACTCAATATTATACTCAAACGAAAGGTAATACTAAGGGCATCAAATAAAACTACTTTTGGCTGCGAAATTCCACTTAGTTCCTGAGAAAATGAGGATTATGGAGGATCGATTATGGAAATTTTAATGCATTTCAAAGCAAAATCCATACTAAATCTCAAAATTTCCCATAGATTTATGTATTGCTAAATAGCTTTTTGAATTCCCTTTCATTTGAGTATAATAATGTATAATATTGAGTGAAAAATATTTTTTAAAATTTTTTGCAAAAAAGGATGATGTATACACTGTCTTTTTTGCCAAAAAATGGAAAATTTTTGTTTCACTCAATATTATACTCAAACGAAAGGTAATACTAAGGGCATCAAATAAAACTACTTTTCGCTGCGAAATTCCTCTTAGTTCCTGAGAAAATGATGATTATGGAGGATCGATTATGGAAATTTTAATGCATTTCAAAGCAAAATCCATACTAAATCTCAAAATTTCCCAGAGATTTATGTATTGCTAAATAGCTCTTTGAATTCCCTTTCATTTGAGTATAATAATGTATAATATTGAGTGAAAAAATTTTTTCGATTTTTTGCAAAAAAGGATGATGTATACACTGTCTTTTTTGCCAAAAAATGGAAAAATTTTGTTTCACTTAATATTATACTCAAACGAAAGGTAATACTAAGGGCATCAAATAAAACTACTTTTCGCTGCGAAATTCCTATAAGTTCCTGAGAAAATGATGATTATGGAGAATCGATAATGGAATTTTTAATGCATTTTAATGCAAAATCCATACTAAATCTCAAGATTTCCTAGAGATTTATATACTGCTAAATAGCTCTTTGAATTCCCTTTCATTTGAGTATAATAATGTATAATATTGAGTGAAAAAAATTTTTTCGATTTTTTGCAAAAAAGGATGATGTATACACTGTCTTTTTTGCCAAAAAATGGAAAATTTTTGTTTCACTCAATATTATACTCAAACGAAAGGTAATACTAAGGCATCAAATAAAACTACTTTTCGCTGCGAAATTCCTCTTAATTCCTGAGAAAATGATGATTATGGAGGATCGGTTATGGAAATTTGAATGCATTTCAAAGCAAAATCCATACTAAATTGCAAAATTTCCCAGAGATTTATGTACTGCTAAATAGCTCTTTAAATTTCCTTTCAATTGAGTATAATAATGTATAATATTGAGTGAAAAAAATTTTTTTCGATTTTTTGCAAAAAAAAAATTTAATGAATTTCAATGCAAAATCCATACTAAATCTCAAAATTTCCCAGAGATTTATGTATTGCTAAATAGCTCTTTGAATTCCCTTTCATTTGAGTATAATAATGTATAATATTGAGTGAAAAAAATTTTTTCGATTTTTTTCAAAAAAGGATGATGTATACACTGTCTTTTTTGCCAAAAAATGGAAAATTTTTGTTTCACTCAATATTATACTCAAACGAAAGGTAATACTGAGGCATCAAATAAAACTACTTTTCGCTGCGAAATTCCTCTTAATTCCTGAGAAAATGATGATTATGGAGGATCGATTATGGAAATATTAATGCATTTCAAAGCAAAATCCATACTAAATCTCAAAATTTCCCAGAGATTTATGTATTGCTAAATAGCTCTTTGAATTCCCTTTCATTTGAGTATAATAATGTATAATATTGAGTGAAAAAATTTTTTCGATTTTTTTCAAAAAAGGATGATGTATACACTGTCTCTTTTGCCAAAAAATGGAAAATTTTTGTTTCACTCAATATTATACTCAAACGAAAGGTAATACTAAGGGCATCAAATAAAACTACTTTTCGCTGCGAAATTCCTCTTAGTTCCTAAAAAAATGATGATTATGGAGGATCGATTATGGAAATTTTAATGAATTTCAATGCGAAATCCATACTAAATCTCAAAATTTCCCAGAGATTTATGTATTGCTAAATAGCTCTTTGAATTCCCTTTCATTTGAGTATAATAATGTATAATATTGAGTGAAAAATTTTTTTTCGATTTTTTGCAAAAAAGGATGTCTTTTTTGCCAAAAAATGGAAAATTTTTGTTTCACTCAATATTATACTCAAACGAAAGGTAATACTAAGGGCATCAAATAAAACTACTTTTGGCTGTGAAATTCCACTAAGTTCCTGAGAAAATGATGATTATGGAGGATCGATTATGGAAATTTTAATGCATTTTAATGCAAAATCCATACTAAATCTCAAAATTTCCCAGAGATTTATGTATTGCTAAATAGCTCTTTGAATTCCCTTTCATTTGAGTATAATAATGTATAATATTGAGTGAAAAATATTTTTTTAAATTTTTTGCAATAAAGGATGATGTATACACTGTCTTTTTTGCCAAAAAATGGAAAATTTTTGTTTCACTCAATATTATACTCAAACGAAAGGTAATACTAAGGGCATCAAATAAAACTACTTTTGGCTGCGAAATTCCACTTAGTTCCTGAGAAAATGAGGATTATGGAGGATCGATTATGGAAATTTTAATGCATTTCAATGCAAAATCCATACTAAATCTCAAAATTTCCCAGAGATTTATGTATTGCTAAATAGCTCTTTGAATTCCCTTTCATTTGAGTATAATAATGTATAATATTGAGTGAAAAAAATTTTTTCGATTTTTTTCAAAAAAGGATGATGTATACACTCTTTTTTGCCAAAAAATGGAAAATTTTTGTTTCACTCAATATTATACTCAAACGAAAGGTAATACTAAGGGCATCAAAAAAAAACTACTTTTAGCTGCGGTATTCCTCTTAATTCCTGAGAAAATGATGATTATGGAGGATCGGTTATGGAAATTTTAATGCATTTCAATGCAAAATCCATACTAAATCTCAAAATTTCCCAGAGATTTATGTACTGCTAAATAGCTCTTTAAATTCCCTTTCAATTAAGTATAATAATGTATAATATTGAGTGAAAAAATTTTTTCGATTTTTTGCAAAAAGGATGATGTATACACTGTCTTTTTTGCCAAAAAATGGAAAATTTTTGTTTCACTTAATATTATACTTAAACGAAAGATAATACTAAGGGCAACAAATAAAACTACTTTTGGCTGCGAAATTCCACTTAGTTCCTGAGAAAATGATTATGGAGGATCGATTATGGAAATTTTAATGCATTTCAAAGCAAAATCCATACTAAATCTCAAAATTTCCCAGAGATTTATGTACTGCTAAATAGCTCTTTAAATTCCCTTTCATTTGAGTATAATAATGTATAATATTGAGTGAAAAAATTTTTTCGATTTGTTTTAAAAAAGGATGATGTATACACTGTCTTTTTTGCCAAAAAATGGAAAATTTTTGTTTCACTCAATATTATACTCAAACGAATGGTAATACTAAGGGCATCAAATAAAACTACTTTTCGCTGCGAAATTCCTCTTAGTTCCTGAGAAAATTATGATTATGGAGGATCGATTATGGAAATTTTAATGCATTTCAAAGCAAAATCCATACTAAACCTCAAGATTTCCCAGAGATTTATGTACTGCTAAATATTTATAAATACATATATTTATATATGTATATGTGCACAGCGCATGTTGCGGGGACGGGTTTTCGTTCCACAAGTTACTATGAAGACATTTTGTTACTTTGGGGACTGTCCTTAAACTTTTCATTATTCTACTGTTTACACTGAAGACATTTTACTGGATACAGCGCATATTACAGGGACTTTTTTGGCTGTATATACAGATGTCTTCAAAGTATGTGAAATGCGCTGTGTCCATTAAAATGTCCTCAGAGTAAATACTAGAATAACGAAAAGTTTAAGGACAGTCCCCAAAGTAACAAAATGTCTTCATAGTAACTTGTGGAACGAAAACCTGTCCCCGCAACATGTGCTGTGCACATATATATATATATATATATATATATATATATATATATATATATATATATATATATATATATATATATTCAAATATACATACACATAAACCTTATAAAAATATATATATCTGTGTGTGTTGTATTTTGTAATAACGTATAAATAAAAAAAACTTTCAATTTGAAAAACAAATCATAAAGTAGTTTTTTCTGAATACTTTCTTTGTTAGTAAATCTAAAAAAAAATTATAAATTATAGTTTAAATTTTTATTTTTGAATTTATAAAAAACGATACATTACTTCTCTATGAAATTTGACTACATTTATAGCTTTACTGTATAGAACTTTGTGATTATCTTTCAGAATATTTTACACAAATTTGATTTGAAGCCTCTCTTGATTAACCCAAGCCAGTCGAGGGTGATTTTTAGCTTCTCCTGTTTAACCCGAAATAGTCCAGACTGGTTTTTAACACAATAAGTATTATAGATTAAACAATTTAAAAATTATATTCCAAAGTTTTTAATTTTTTGTTTTTTAAACTCAGCTTGTCACAGTTTTTGTGTTACCATGGGTCAAGAAAATTTTCATTGTAAATATTTATTTACAGTATTATAGTCACCACTACGATTTTATTTTAAAATTTTACTTAAAAACTTTTTTCCAAAAAAAGTCTTACTTAAAAAAGAAGTAAAAATTTATACTTAGTGCTGACTATTATATCCGTCCTATAACTTGAATACCTCCTAAGATATTTAAAGAATTCGTTGTATCGATCAGAATGTAATAGCTTATATTATTACATAGCCTGTTTGTTGGAGCACTCAGAGCACCAAGTTTTGCTTTCTAATGTCATGCGCAATATTAAGTTGATATTAAAATGTTCATACGACCTTATTTTTCTTCGCACTAATTTGGTTAGAGACATTCATGGTAATTTTAGGAATTTAATAGGCAAAGAAAAAAATTCAAATAATAATAAATAAGCAAATATTTCTAATTTTTCAAATATTTCTTTTATTTAATAATATTTATAAAAATTAATTAATACAGCTTAAAGTTAACAAAAAAAAAAAATCATAATAATGTTTTTTTCAAAAATTATAAAATTCTTTCAATATCTCTTTTTTATAAAAAACTTATTTCAAATAAAAATTCAATTATTAAGCATAAACTGCGTAAAATAAAATTAATACAAAAACAAACTGTTTTAAGCATTTTATGTTTTAAAGTTAACACAAATGACATCATATAAAAATAAAATAAAAAACAAACAATAAAAATAATATATTTCACATTTGATATGATTAAATTTAAAAGTAAGAGAACATTTATTTCAAAATCTCCCTTTACTTTTTTGTTTTGAGATTTTATCTTAAAAAACTATTATAAAAAAAATAATTAAACATAAATCACAAAAATTATTAATAAAAAAAATAAAATGCATTTAAAACATTTCAAAAGATTTTAAATAGAAAAATATTTAAAATTTATTAAAAATATTATGTAAGTTTAACTGAGTTTTAAATTAACTCATTTAAAAAAGACAATAAACAAAAAACGCGTGTGGTTTTGTTTGTTCATTTATAATTAAGTTAAATTAAATATTGTAATGCTTTTTTTGCAGAGGATTTTCGTTTTTTACCAGCTAAGTTTTTAAATATTTTACTTTTATTATAATTAGTTTTAAAAGCACATATTTTTCTATATTTTGTTCAAAAACCCAGCATATTTATAAAATTGTATAAAAACATATTTGCAAATTATTTAAAATTTTTATTTTTTTTTTTTCTAATTAATTTTTATTTTAACTAATTACTTATATTTTTCATTTATAAAAAAAATCTAAATGTTTACGAATGTAATTTGTTTATTATGGTTTTTTTTCTTTTTTTTATCAAAAAATTTTATAATCTATTTTATTAAATTTATCAGTTTAATGCTTAATCTCTATATACATACGGTTTTTTTATTTATACTGTTTTTCAGTAATTTAATGATATTTTCCCGAATAATATTTGTAAAACATTTTTCTTTAACATTTTTGTAATTTGGAATTTTAAGTTTTTGCTAAATTTTTGTTTAGTTAAGTTGAAAGTATTTCTTTGTCCTTTTAAACATTAATAATTTCTACTAACTTGATATTTAAGTTAATATTTGTTACATAATATTCATTAATTACTAATTTTTAACTTCATCAGTGCTTTTCTTATCTTGGCATTTATATAAATATTTATATATTTTTAATTTATATCAATAATTATGAGATTTTTTCTTTCTTTCTTATTTACGCTTGTGATTTTCTTCAGTGTATTGGTATAGATTTAGAAAAGATTATGTTGATGTGTGTTGGAAGGGGAGGAGTAAGTGTTTTTGTTTAATCGGTGAGTGTTTGTGCCACTAAAGCCAATTGCTCTTTAAGGACACGGAATGATGGACGATCTTCAGGACTATGAGACCAACATTTTTTCATGACCTGAAATGAAAAAAGAATGCAAGTTTTTTGAGTTAATGATGTAGAAATGTGGGTCTAAACATATCAAGAAATGGAAGTGATATCTCCTTTTCTCATTAAATGACGACCAAAAGTGTTTTGTATTTTACTTAGCAGTTAGGCTAAATTGAAAACTTTAAATGCAATTGTCTTGAAAACGCTTTTTTTCAGTTATGACGGTGTTCTCGCAAATGAGCGATAAAGGAAAGCTTAACACATTCATGGCCAACCAATGTTTGAATTTTATTTAACAAAGTTTCTAGAAAAGATACATTTATTTATTTTTATACACTATCACCTCCGCTGTCGAAGATATTACCCCTGTTTTTTAATTACCGGATTTATTTCTGAATTTATTATTTTTTTTTTGTTAAAATTTACATAATTTATGTTTAACCTTAAAAACATTTATATTTTTATATAAATTTAACACATACTCGCTAATATAATTTAAAAGAAAAAAAAATTCGAAAGGAATTAGCTTAAGCTAAATCCAAAAAAGTTTTAAGCAATAGATAAGTTCGTTTTGTATTTGGTTTAATTTAATTCTAGTAATTGCAAATTTAAAGTTTTTATTTCACATTATATTAGCCAGTATTAGCAAGTATTAGGCTACTAAATTTTAGTAAACTTTTTGTAAAGTGGATGTTAAAATCTGTTTGCTAAAATCAGCAAAAAAATTACGAAATATTATTAATATTAGTACAAAATTTCAAATTTATTTTTTTATCGAGCATCAAAATTTTTTTATTTTATTTATTTTTTTCAAAAAATATTTTCGACAAAATTAAAAAAAAATAATCGAAGGTTTTAAAATGTAAACGAAATAATCATTTTGTTTAAATTTGGTAAATTTTTTTCTTACTTTTAAGGTCAAAATTTAGTTGTTTTTAGGACTGATTTTTAGAACTAAAAAAACTGTTTGTGCTATTTTTAATTGATGTCCTATTATTAGACATGAGTCGGTATCTTCACTTCCGATCCCTTTTTTCAATATATGTAACATTTTAATGAAATTGTAGTTTGTAAATGTAAATTTTAATTAGAAATAACATTTCCTTCAATATCCACTTTTTTAAAAGTAGTAATTTTTTTTTGCTACTTTTAGCAAATCGGTTTTAAAACATTTGTAAAATGGTTTCTGTAATCTGCAAAATGTAAATAGCAAAAAGATTTGCTAAATAATATTTTTTTTGACAAAAATCAGTACAAAAATAGTAGTGGGATTGAAAATCGTTTACAAATTTTTCTACTTTTCTACTTTTTCTTCTGAGTGTACAAATTAGTATCTTCCCTCTCTAACATTTGGAGCTTAAAATTCACAGTTTTAAAGAAAATTCAACAAATTTCTTATAAAACTGTTTTTTTAATAATGACGCGTTTTTGTGGAACGATTTGGACACGTCCTACCAGGGAAGAATCTACTTAATAAAAACAATTGTTGATACATTTTTTGACAAATCTGGGCAAAAATAACTACCATTTGACGACCATGCAGTTTCGGACTAAGCGAGTTTTTTTTAAATATATTTGCAATTAAATAGTTATGGTACAAAATATATGTAAATACGAAATACACTCAAAAAAAGTTAGTAAAACAATTTCTAAATGGTTTTCAATCCCACTTTACTATTTTTTTTAGTAAAAAAATTATTATTAAGTAAATTTTTTTGCTATCTTTCATTTTACAAATTACAGAATTTTAATAGAATATTTACAAATTTTGTTGCTAACTTCAAAAATCATTTTACAAATTTTAGTTGCTAAACTCAAAAATCATTTTACAAATTTTTGAATAACAATTTGCTAAAATTAGCAAAAAAAAAATTACAAATTTTAAAAAAAGGAGATGTCGAAGGAAACTTTATTTCTACTAATTAAAACTTATACTTTCAAACTTAAATTGCCTTCAAATGTTACATAGGTTGAAAAAAGGATCGGCAGTGAAAATACTTTTTACAACCGACTAATGTCCAAAAATAGAACTTCCACACACACGCATAAAAAACCTCTTTTGTTCTAAAATCAGCCCTTAAAACAATTAAAATTCAAAGGCTGAACAAGTAGTAAAAACATAAACGAATTTATAATTTTGTTTTAGTTTGCTAATTTTTGTTTTAAAAAATATTTTTGGTAAATTTTTCAAAACAAAAATTATCAAACTAAAACAAAATTATAAATTCGTTTATGTTTTTACTATTTTTCCAGCCTTTGAATTTTTTTTAATTTGTCTAAACTATTTTTTGAAAAAAAAAATAAATAAAATAAAAAAATTTTGCTCGATAAAAAAATGTAAATTTGTAAATTCAAATTAATATTTTTTTTTATAAATTAAAATTTTGCTATATTTCACAATTCATGGAGTTTACAGCAATTTACTTAAATTTAGAAGTGCTTACTAATTTTTTGTACTAATTTCGTTGTACTAATATTAATAAATTTTGCTACTAATTTCATTGTACTACATGTCAGCAGACATGTGTTGCTAAGATTAAAATTAGCAAAATTTCCCGTAATAAGTACATAGACCCCTTCTTGCCCTTTATTTCGCTTGTCAAATCTTTTTAGTTTTTACTCCATAAATAAATAATTCGTTTTAACCAACTTTAGGCAGTTCCAAAGGAAAGCGGAAAGAGATAGCGTTTTACCGCCCTTTGGACATATTTGCTCAGTATTTTGTCTAAACAAATATGTGTCAAAAACTCACAGGCAAATATAACTGCTGTGTTCTTTAAAGAGTAGAAAATAGTTTTTGTTCAGAATAGATTTGGACTAGGTAGCCTGAAACATATTAGGATCTGAAATTATTTTTACAACGAGGATTTAATTGTTGCCCAATCAAATTTGGAGTTTGAAATTTCTTACAAAAATAGTACAAAAATTAATGTCGTTAAACATCAGCACAAACTCATTATACCCTGGCCACATAGTATAGTATTGATGAATGATTTGTACTTACATCGTAAATTTCTTTAGCACATGACTTTGGTTTCTCTAATATAATACCACGTTGGACACGTTCAACAACTTCAGTATTCTTTAGACGGCCATAAGGCATTTTGCCACATGTAAAGACCTCCCACATAAGGACACCTAAAGATTAAAAGCAAATAAATATTTCACAAATTTATGAAAATATTTTCTATCAACATACCATAAGCCCAAACATCACTTTTAGATGAGAAACGTGTATAATTCAAAACTTCTGGTGGTGCCCATTTAATAGGAAATTTGGTACCACCAGAACTGGTATATTGATCATCTAAAACATAACGGGCTAAACCAAAATCAGCTACCTTTACAACATTTTCAGAGCCAACCAAACAATTACGGGCCGCCAAATCACGGTGAATATAATTGTGACGTTCCAAATAAGCCATACCTTTGGAAACCTAAAGAAAAAGCGGAAGAAGATGATTAATAAATAGCAATAATTCTTTTCAAATATTCAAACACTTACCTGTATACACATATCTAAGAGTAAACCCATATTACCAATTAATGTTGTTTCATGACGCCGTAGATAATTCAACAATGAACCATGTTTCATATATTCAGTGACTATATAAATAGGACGATGTTTGGAACAAACACCATATAATTGCACCAAATTTGGATGCTGTAATTTGGTCATAACTTTGGCCTCTTCAATGAAATCATCTTCAGACATCGTGCCCTCTTTCATCATTTTAACGGCTGTATCTATGGAACCGCGCCATTTGCCACGTCTAACAACACCAAATTGTCCCGAACCTAATTCTTCCATTAACATTAATTCCATAGGATGAATTTCCCATTTATCTGATATAGAAAATTTTAATTTAAAATCATTTATATACTTCGAATGAGATGTCTTAGCTTACCATGAGATAAACCTGCTGTTGGTGGTACTGGACGATCACATGGTGATGATTTTAGACGACATGCCAAGCCTCCCGAATTATGCCGATGATAGTTGATTAGATCTGGTATAGTTTCGCAGCAATGTTTTTCACTTAAATAATATTCGCCACGAGCATTTTGTTTGATGTGATAGTGTTTAACATGTGATTGGGGACTGTAAATGGCAAGATAGGAAATATACATACATATATTAATTTTCGTTTTATTTTGAAGTAGTCCACCTATATCTAATATTGCCTCGTATTAGTGATACTAATTGTCTATATTTTTATTATTTTGACATTTTATATTCCTAATACTGGGAAATCGTATAGATCTTAAATCACTAATCAATCAAATAATAATTTTTTATTTAAAAGCTATTGTTAATAAGAAACCCAGCCATCATACATATGTATCACTCTTAAAATAAACCATAAATAAGTCTTAATTCAAATCAATCATAAATTTATACCATTTTCATATTTAGGTGAGTTGTAGGTAAAAATTTTATATTTTTTTTTAAAATGTTGCGGTTTAAATATTAAGCTATAAAGAATAAAGTAAATTTTTAAAACAGAACTAAAAAATACAATAATATCATCGACAAAATTATTTATATTTTCGATCTGGCATATAGTATTGATAAAAATAAGGCGATAAATCAAAATTTTATATTTTTGCCATAATATGTTTTAAGTGCCAAATAAGTAGTAAATACTATATTTAAAACCGAAACCGGTTAAATCCGAATAAACCGAAAACCGGCTTTTTGGGGTCGGTTAACAGTTTTTTATTTATTTAAATACGTATTTTTCTAATTTTTGTACAAATTTTCAACTATTTTATCCAGAGTTGCCAAACGGGACAACATATTTGCTGTCAATGTAAAAAACAAATTGTCATTAAAATCAGTAGTAATAGTTACCCAGGAAAAAAAGACCTTACCAAATAATTGGTTTAAGAACGAGCAGTAACTGCAGTTTGCCTCATTATTTAACAGGGAAGTCATTGAAAGTAGCGTTGCCTCCAAGCTTACGAGTAGGTAGTAAAATAACTAGTTAATGGTAAGGTTAAAATAACTAGTTATAGGTAGGGCAAAAATAACTGTTTACAATTCATATAATAGGACCTGATTTTTCTTAACAATTTGAAAAAAAATTAAATAACATAACCTTAACATAATAATTAATAGTTGTTAGTAAATCCTGTTCAAGTTGTTAAAAATATCACTTTTTTCAACTCTCAAGATAATTGATTTCATTGAAAATATTTTTAATTTGAAAATGTTCTATTAAATTAAGACATCAAATTGGCGGTACCTCGCCAATCTCGGTATCAGGCTGTGGAGTTTGATAAAAGTTGCGCCTAAATAGTCAAAAATTTTATTATTAACTGCCAGATTATCAATCCTAATTTGAGGTGTTATATTCTCAATAGAGAGCGTTATGCGATAAAAATAAAAATACACAAATCTCTTTTCGAAATATCGATTTTCTTGCAAAATAACTTAAAGGCTATTTTTATTTTTAAGAAATAAGTATCAATTTGTGAATTTTATACAATTTATGTCTTTTAAACATTAAATTACGTCTGATAAAAACTGGACTTTCGGCTAATCGACAATTTTTACCGCTAGAGGCAAATTAAAATCGTGAAGCTGCAAATACTGAAACGGTGTGCAGAATTCCTAAAACATTTTTGACATGAATTCGCCCAACTGTTAAGTTTTTTTTTTAAATACTGCAAATCTTTCAAGATGTATTTTAACCAAGTAAGTTTTTATACACATATTATAGTAATTTGAAAAATATCTTAAATAAATCTAGTTAATTTTGTTATTGTGCCAATGCATTATTTCAGACTATATGTGAACACCTCATAGCACTTGATTTTCTGAAATTGGTGCGATAGTAATAATATTTTGACAATAATTTTTTTTCTGCTTAAATGAATTCGGTTAATCGTGCTTATCGGTTAATCGCACTTACTATAAAATACTTTAAACCTAATTATTTTTCACAAAATTATAAAAAATGTAGTTTTAAAATAAAAAATGTAGTTTATAATAACTGCATAAATTTAATACAAAGGCGACAAATACCAGTCTCATTAAATTAGTAATTTTTACCGTTACCTTATACGGACACGTTGCCCAAACAGTGTCCGTTTAAATGAAGGGTAAATTTATTTGGTTCGATTTGAATCAAAACCACTAAAATTCCGTTATAAGGATATCATTTTATTTAAAATTATTTATTATCGATTAATTAATCGAAAATATTGTATAGAGAAAAGGAACTGAAAAACAAACCTATTATCCAATAATTAATATTTCCAAAAACTTTTAAAATAAAATTCGTTTAGTAATTGTGTACGAAATTAAGTGAATAACCAAAAAAATTAGTGTATTACATCATATTTATAAAAAAGTTTCCATATTCAAAAGTGTTAACTACAAATAAGGTTATCAAATTGTATGCCATTATATTAGGGTTTTATTAGAAGCAACCGAATTGTAGATTTTATTGAATATAAACGCAACTAATGATTGGTATTGGTAAATTGAAATTTTAGAATATATTTGAATACCAGTAATAACTATAATTGCTTGAACAGATTTAATGAAGCTGTTGCAAACCAGATGTGCCCATGTATCTTAAATAACGAGCAAACATCTGTGAAAGTACAGGTAAGAAAAATTAATTCTTCTAGCATCAAAAAACTGAAATAGAACCGCTCCCATTTATTGGCAGCAACACATCTGCCTGCCTTTTGGCTTGGAAGTATTTTGTTCTTCATAAAATAATATATGGGGAAATTTTTTTAATGTATTTCAGCACTAAAACAAGTAAAAATTCAAGTTAGGCATCTCGGCATGATACCCTGCATCAAGTAAAATTTGGGTCAAAACTTATTTCGGAAACCTGTTCACAATCGGGAAGGGTCTTGATACCAATTTTGAGGACGGGCCAGAAAATATCTAAATAAATCTGTCCACATGTGGCCCAATATTTGTTTTTTCAACTTGGAGGCATAATATATTGTACAAAAAAACATACATTACCCAAATTGCAACCAGATACCTATGGTTTTGCTGATTTTGCCAATTTTATAAACACAGAAAATAATCGATTTTTAACAATTGGTCCAGAGGATTCGGTCAAAAATTTACTAAGCTAATTTTATTTTTTTTTTTTAAATTTGTGTAAAACATACTTGGGAAAAACCAATGAAACCATTGATTTTTCACGTAAATGATAATGCCAAAGCATTGGCATTTACATATATGTAAAAAGTAATGCTTCAATGCTTTAATCCCAAGTATGATGTAAAACTGTAGGCTGTAGACAAATTTACTAAAGCAAAAAAAAAAAAAAAAAATAGTACAAAAATTAAAGTAGGGAATGCCGACTATAGAATACCCTAAGCCAATAACAATTTGAATACTATTCCGGAAAGCGGTTTAAATTTCGGGAAGGGCCTGATTCTATAAAAATATTTAACATACAAATAAAATTAAGGTAATATCGGGTCCAAATATGGTCTGATTTTTCTCAAACTTGGAAGAATGATTTATTTCTCAAATAACACTTACATCTTTATATTTGCAACCTGTAGTCTGATTAAAGTTAATTTAAGCAAATACCTGGATGGTGTGTTTATATGGGAACTAGGTCCAAATGGGATCCTATTTTCTATTAATTTTAATGTATGACTTATGGTCCTATATAACATTCAAAGACCAAATTCCAATCAGATATCTACATTTTTGTGTGCCTAAATACCGTGTAAACCCAATTCAGATAGGAACTTTCTACGGGAGGTAGGTCTGAATATGGACCGATTCCAAACAAATTAAATGAGGTTCGTCATTGAACCAGACAACTACAGTTTCGTGTGTCTAAATACTATTTAAGCGCAATTCTGAAAGGGCCTTGGTGTGCAAGGTAGGTCTGAATATAGAATGAATTTAATAAAATTCAATAGGGTTCGTGTTTGGGCCAATATAAACTCATGTGCCAAATTTTCTCAAAAGATTTTCATATTTGTGTCCTATAGTTAGATTACAAGGTTTATGTATGCACAAGGAATGACTGATATCGGTAAAACGATTAAGGAAGTGATTCTGAGTCAATTGGTATACTATGAGGTAGTTACAAACATCAGCACAAACTCATTATACCCTGACCATGTAGTGATGTAAGGTATAAATAGTCTTATTATCGCCACTGTGGAACGGACTGACATCGTTAAATATAATAAGGTCTCATTCTGAGTCGTTTGTTTACTATGAGGTTGACCTAAGCCCGATATTTTTGGTAGTTAAAAACATCAACACAAACTAATTATACCCTGATCATGTAGTAGTTTAGGGTATAATGCGCAAATTCAATGCAGGCGAAAAAATCGCACCCTTTTTAAATAAACGTGTCTATTCCTACTTGTTACTGTCTTAGAGCTATTTTTAAAACTGATAGTTACAACTGTTCAAACAAACAAAAAAGTTATTTATCAGTGTTGTAAAGATATATACTGTTAAACAAAATTGAGAATAAATAGAATTTTTTGTGACTCTTGCGACAACAAACACAAGAGAAATACAGTCACAACTAAAATCATAGACTTTTTCGTACAAATAGTAACATACTTTTATTTTAGATTTTTAAATCTTTGAAAATGTTTGCTCATATTGACATTGAAAACAATTTTGAACCTTAAATTGTGGTAAATCTAATCGGTCTAAAATAAACAGGTTTTCTAAAAATATTTTAAAGATATTTTTGTAGATTTACTAAACTTCAAATTTAGGTAACATCATTGTTTCTGTTAGGAAAAGAACTTGATCACGTGTTTAACTGCTAGCAGACAGGAATGAAGCAAAATACCTATAGTTCTTTAGTTCTGTTTTAGTTCTGGTCTCTTCTGGAGGCTCTAGCTTTTCAAAAACTTCGGGTTCTGAACAAATATTTTACCAGATTAAAGTATAGGTATTAGCCCTGCTAAAAATAGTAAATTTGATTTGTTTTCATATATATATGAAGACTGAAAGCTCGTTATAAAAACAAAAAAATTAAAACTTTTTGGTTTCAACAAATTTTTTTGTAGATGAGAAATTATTAGTGTTATTGATAAATGAAAGCATAAGATTTTAAGGAAATGTTTAGGGAAGATCAAGAATCCTCAGTTTCTGAAAATTTCTGAAAATAAACACTCTGATACTACAACCCAGCAGAAGTTTGAAAAGGGTAAACATGATTTCTTATTCGACTAATTACAATGAAAACCTCGTGTTAAATCTCAAGATTACCAATACAAATGAAATCCTGCAAATTCACGAGATCCGTAAGAAATCTCATGAAAATCTCGCAAATGTGTAGAGAAGGAAAACAATGAAGAAAGCTTTACTAATTACCTGTTTTCCTCTCATCAATATATTAAAAATTATTCACTCTAGCTTTTAGCTCAAACAAAAAAAATATAAATTGACTAACACAACTAACGCTAGATTTTTAAAATTTCTACTCTACCAAAGAATAAATTGCTTTTTTGAAATATTTTATTTTAGGTTATTTTTATGATGGTTTGTTTACAAAAAAATGTGTTTGCCAAATGGAACTCCCGCTAAGTGAAAATGGAAGTTGGAAGTTTTCCATTGAAATGTCGAGATTAAAAACCAAATTTAAACGCAGCATTAAATTCTAAAAAATTTCTATTAAAGAAAATTAACTAATTCTGAGATTTTTAATAAAACATTTTAAAACCCAATTCTAAAGTTTGGCAGTATAGCCAAATTTGATGAGATTTAAACTTTTCCTTGAGTGAATTTTTTAATATAATTTAAAAACTTACACTTTGGTATGCAGCGATAGTGTGTATAAACCTTTTGTCGATGATTTACGCACCACAAAACAGCCTTCTTTATCGCCCTGTTTTAACAAGGATTCAGCCCGTTGACGTGACATATCACCAACGTACCATCTGTTAGAAAAAAAAAAAGGAATTATAAATAAAAATAAAATCTAAAAAAAAACGGAAATGGCCAAAAAATATATATTGCTAAACTTACTCATATCTTTCTAAACCCAATAGGGCTTTAGGTTTAACATAATTACTGGGTATATAACCCACATTACCCATGGCATCTTTAACTTTCCACCAATGCTCTTGGGAATCATCTATTACTTCATATTCGGCATTCTAATTAAAAAAGAAGGCAATAAGTAATTATATGTATAACTAAAAATTCTTTAAATTATATACCTTTTCTAAGGATAAATCACCTCCTTCTATAGCTTTGAAAGGATATAAAGCTACGACAATTTTAACAAAATGTGAATTGTCCTAAATTAAAACAAAAGGTTATATTTTATATTTAATTTTTCCGCATTTTTTTTTCTCCAAAAATTTACCTTAGCTTTTGAATTTGGTGTCCCTGGAGTTGGTATACCACCTGGCATGGTGTTATCCAATAATGAACCGTTACCGTTTAATAAATTTGGTGACTGTTTAAATGTGGAAACCGATGACTGTTAACAAAACAAAGAATAAACAAAATTTTAATTTAACTTGCAAATAAATTAATTATGTTTTTATTTTTAAACACAACTACAATTAATCTTTTTGGAATTTTTTTAAAAATTACCTGTGGGTGCAGTGATGTAGGCGTTGAACTACCTAAACTGCCAGAACTATTATGATGCAAACTAAATTGACTTGTTGAGGTGGAATTATTTGGACTAATGCTGCGTTGTGAAATCTGGGCGGGTGAACTAGCAGTGCCTAAAAAAAAAAGAGAAAACCAAAAGAAATTGTTAAATGATATTAGGGAAAATTTTAAATAAAATAATTAATTATATAAATATAACAATAACTGAGAATACACAAATATATTTAAATTATAATAACTGTAAATTTTTTAATATTTTCCATAAAGGAAATAATAAAAACAATTTATGTCTTAATATCAGCATAACAAATAAAAAAGTGTTCAAAAAAACAGTGTGTCACGATTTTTTAGAAAACCCAGACAAGACACACAAAACCATTTAAATTTACAAAATGTTATCCATACAAATAAACAACAACAATAACAAAAAAAGAAAAGGCACTGTACCATACCAAACTAAATTTAACACAATTTTTTTTTAAACAATTAAAAAAAACATAATGTACTTTTTTGTATGGTAGACGGTCATCTTAAAAACAACCTTGATTTTTTTCTTATTGTTGGTAAAAAAATTGATTTATAAGTAAATTATTTAAAGATGTTTCAAATGATAAATTGTTTAGATTTAGGAAGTTTTTAAAATTTTGTTAATGATTCATAATGATGAATATGATTTGAAAATAAAATTTTCTTTCAGTTTTTAAACAAATAAAATCAAGTTTTTTCTACAAAGTGTTTATTTAATCCTATTAAAAACTGTTAATAAATCATTGAACAAATACTAAAAAAAAATTAAACAAATACTTTAAATGAGAGGAAATACTATACAAATTATTAGACAAATTAAAATAATTTGGTTAAACATAATTTAAATTAAAAAACAAAACTATTTTTTAGAGCAAGGTTATTTTAAAATATCAAAATAATTTAACATTTAAAGAAAGAATATTTTAGAAATGAAGCAGACAGAAATAATTTTGAAAAAAATTTAAGAAAACTGTATTCGATTGAAAACCTAACTTAACTCGACGAATCCGCTGTTTTAATCTAAATGTATGAGTTAAAAAGAGGCAACCATATGGAAATACATCTGGCTACTTATGGAGCTTAAAGGGGTCGTGTCTTCGTTTAGTTACGTTTATAGGCGCTACAGCCGACAGATTGTTGAAAAAATTACTATATAGAGAAAATCTAAAAATCACCTTTTCATAGAAAAAAGTCATAAACTATAGAAACACGGTTATTCTTATTCTTTTATAGAGGGTGTTTTTTTTAGAGGTATATAACTTTAATTCAATATAAAACACGAAATGTTTTACTTTAAATTTTTATTTGATAGCTTATTATTTGGCAATTAGTACTAAAAAATAATTTTGGACTCATGTGAACCGCAACCAAATTTTTTAAAGCGCATTCGGAAGGACCAATTTTCAATTTTTTATTCGGCTAAAAGTGGCAGCCAAAAATTTATTTTTTCAATCTTGATAAAATAACCTTTCGCTAATGATTTATCAGATAATCTTGAACAAAAGAAAAATTACCTTCGTAAAAATGACTTTCATTGGACACTTTATTCGTATTGCAAATCACTTTTGCTGATCAATTGGTCCATACAAGAAAATGAATTTTAAAAACAAGACTTAAGTATTTAAATAATAATTGTTGGAATAAAAATTTTTTGTTTAATTTCTCTAAAAAAGCACCCTTTATTTATTTTAAAAGGAATTTATGTTTAAGCTTTGCCTTCTTCTGGAGGCTAATTTTCACGTTCTAAAGAGATCTTTTGCCGGATCGAAATATATGTATCAGGTTAGCAAAATAAAAATGGTTAAGGTGCTTTGTTATTGTAAATATGCGGAGTTTAAAAGCTGTTTATAAATAAACAAAAAGAAACATTTTGAGTTTTTAATAAAATCAATTTCATTTAAAATCATGTTCCACTTAACGAGTTTGTTTTTTAAGTCTTTTGTTTAATGAATACATTATTTTATCAATTTCAAATTTGTTTTTTAGATTTGATTCTTTGGATTGCAATAAACTATTTTTTTTTTTTAATTAGCGTCGTCAAATATTCTAGAAATTCGATAATCGAATTTTTAAAAGCCCAACCTTGATTTAGATAGTTTTTAATTTTTTTTTAATCGTTATTCAATTTTTTTTAAATAATCTTGATTTTTCCTTGTAAACATTAAAATAAAACAGGTCAAAGCTCGGTACAATGAATTATGTATGTTATTGTCAGGCCCATTCGTTATACCTAAATATTCGTTATATCGCCACATATTTCCGTATGAATTTTACTTAATTCTTAGCATTTTTAAAATTTTTGAGATTACTAAAAATTTAAAAAAGGACTGCAATAATGGTTAGCGCTTAGAAGGTTCAGAAAGAAAAAATTCTAAAATTTTTGTCTAATTTAAATATTTTTTTTTAATTATTTCTAAGTTTTGTACCAATTATTCGTTATATCGAGTATTAATTTTCATAAATATTCGTTATATAAGGTAGGTAATGCAAACGTTATATCGCTTTGCGTTATACCGGGCTTCGACTGTACTAAAAAAATTTAAATTTCGGTATATGACTACTAAACGATTTTTTTTCTAAAGCAGTACTTTCTGTGTGCTTTTCGAAATGAAAGGTGTCTTCAAAAGACCTACAGTTTGGTTGTCGTCAATTTAAAATATTGTAGAAGAGTGATAGCTTAAGACCCTTTCGCCTCAACTTATTCTGAACAAATTTAAAATATTAAATGCATTATACGTATAAGACTAACATGGTAAAACTCGTATAAGACGAACTCGGATACAATGACCTCTGGGTTAAAAAGAACTAATTTTAAAGTCCCCACGTATTTGCACCATTTTTTTAAAAAATGAAAAAAAATCCACTCAATTGAAAAGGAAATGAAAGGCATCCAAAAAATACTCGATTATTAAAATTTTAATTGCATACTACGAGGGTAGGTCAATCAAATCTGTGACTTTTTGAATTGCCCGCCTCTTAACTGAAAGGCCAACACTGCTCCTGTCAACAGGCATCTACCAGTTGGCTCCTGTCAAAATTTGAACAAGCTGCGTCATTTAGTTTGTGTTTAACAGCCATTGAAAGCAGACTAGTGCGTGATTTGATTTGAGGATTGAGAAGAAAATCGAAAATGGCAAAAATCCATGAATTGCTCTCTCATCTGCCCCGAGTGACTATTTCTTGTTGACTCCAGCGATGAAATTAGCTCACAAAAGAAAACCTATTTCGATGACCTCGACAAATCTTAATTTTTGGAAGGTATAAAAATAATTGGAGAAATATTGAACAAAGTTTATAGAGCTCAAAGGAGACTATATTGGAAAAGAAAATGATTTTTTATCCAAAAACCTGTGTTTAGTGTATCCAATTATTTGACCCTGGCGATTAATCGGTTAGGTTATTCCAAAAATAATAAAAAAAGGGGTTAATCGGTTATTCAGGTCGGTTAATCTGAAAAATTGGCGATTAATCGCCAATAAGAACACAAAGAGCTGCTTTTAACTGAAATACCAACTTAAATCTAGTGCTTTGGTTTCTAAAGTGTTTGTTGAGAACAATTCAAAGCGTCCTGATATTTTTTTCTTGTGTCTTTTAAGAAGAATCTGAACTCTTAAAAGAAAATGTGAGACGTGTGAAAGTAAACCCTAAAAAACTCAGTGCAGATATTGTTCCGACGAAGAGAGATATTTTATCGATAAAGTTGGTTTTTATTTTCTTTATATGACACTGTCCAGAAAAAAAAAAATAAAAAATAAATAAACAAGAGCCGCCTTCAAAAATATACAATAACAAATTCTTAAAAATATGATATGAATAGTTTTTGCAAAATTGGTAAACAACGTTTTATAGAACAGCCACTGACTCTTTTACTACCTGGTTTAAGCTTTAGAGTTAAAGAGGTTATCTATTGGAAAATATATAAATATCACTCATATTTCTGACAAGTCCTCACCGATTTTTTTTTTGTGTCTGTGCAATTAAGAATTCAAATAAGCGAATTGTTAAATATTTTTCACTAAACAACTTAATTCTACTGAAGTTCCTACTTCATGAAAATTTGTTGATAAATCAAATTACATACAAAATTCCATGTTAATTTTTAGTTTTTATAAATTTTTTCATATTTAATGAAACTGGTTTTTAGAAAATACAGTTTTCGAATTTAAAACAGTTTTGTATTATTATTTAAAAACATACGTAACGTCATAGTGTTTGTTAGGAATATATCTAGTCACGTGTTTCATTGCTAAGGCGAAAAATATATATTTTAATAGGTTTTTTTAAGGTCTGCTTAGAGACTCTAGCTTTTCCAAAACTTCGCGTTCTGATGAGACCTTTTTAACTCGAAATACATGTATACGAAGGTTAAAAAGCCATATTTAAATTTTTTATAAATGAAAATATAATTTTATATTATTTAAAATTTATTTCTTAAAGGAATTGAAAAAATAATAAAAATTGTCTACCATATTTCCTAAAGCCTATATAACATTTGTTTTGATTCAGTCGATTTGAAAATAATTTGATTGTAACTTAGTTGATATTTTTTTTCTACGATTTTCTTGCCAATGTTAAGAAAATTTGGATGTATTTAGAAAAATAACAGAAAAATTCATAGTAAAAGTTGTTTGAGTTTTAAATTATTTGTTTCGACATTAACCGAGAGGCGATCAATCGAGGAATCGGTTGGAAACACTACCTGTGTTTCATTTACAAAGTCATGGTCTTATTGGCCCACCCCCATATTTGACTTAAGACGAACCATCGGTTTTAAAGAACAGTTTTTTTTTGTAAGTCCCATTAACAACATTTCATATAATTTTAACTTTTTAAAATTTTGTAATTTTTCCTTATTTTAACTTATTTTAAATAGAACAATTAAATGTATTCTTAAAAAGTATAGCAAACCATTTATTTTGAAAACCTGGTGAAAAGATTGCACCATGTTTGAATTTAATATTTTGATTAAAAAAAAAATTGACTCTGGTTAATAGGAGGCTCGTTTATAAAGAACTAATTTCCCTTAGAGTTTGTTTTATACGGCTTTTACTACAATATGTGCACTTTTTTTAGCTGCCGATTCTTGAATCTAGGGTGTAAACAAAATTTAACAGAATAAATATACATATAAATTGTGTCAATCGAAAATAAAAATTAAAGGATTTTCAATGCCTTTTTACTTCCAAATATGAGATAGCGCAACTAAAAAGTAAACAAATTTATTTATTTTGTCTCCTTTATCACAAATCAAATTTGCTTGTTTTGCTGTTTTTGCTTTTTTTTACTTATATTTGCTTTTTCTGATTTTATGGCTTTTACAGGAGGGAGGGATGGAGGGAGGGAGGAGGGGAGGGGTGATCTGGTACAATATTGTACCATCCTTCATGTTTAGTGGTACATATATGTCTAATTTTTACTGAAAGGGTTAAATCAAGTCGCCACTTAATGAGTTTGTTTCTTAAGTCTTTTGTTTATGAGGGACCAATATTGTCAATTTCAAGTTTGTTTCTTATATCTTTTGTATAAAATACTCGTACGTATACTAATTTGTTTCCCGTTTAATACTCGGTTAAATAATAATATTCAGTATTATTTTTTTAATATTTTGTATATCTGGTAACTAGTTTGCTTCTTAAATCGTCTGTTTTATAATTTATGTTTTTGCTTAAGTACTTAATATTTTTTTGATTTAGGACCGGTATTACAGTGATCAATTAAGTATCTAACTTTTTTTTCTGGAGATTTTAGCATTATAGTATTTTGAGCATACAAAAGCAATTGTTTAAATGTGAGATTTTATTTAAGTGTTAACTGTAATACCGGTCCTAAGTCTGTTTTTTTTTAATACTTTTTGTTATAAATGTAATAATTTTGATTCTTAAGGAATTTTAAACAAATTTTTGGAAATAGGAGAAAGTATAATTTGTTAGGTTTTTGTTACTTATATCTTTTGTTCAATTTAATTCAGTTGTAATCCTCAATTCAGTTTTAAATAATATTCAGTAAATTTATAAAATATTTTGAAAAGTAATAAACAATTATGTTAAATATTTAAAAATTTTCTTTAAATATAAAGTTGAAAATTTTTAATATTTCTTGGGAAATTTTGTAAATAAAACACCTTCTTTAACTACACTAATTTCTTCCCTCTACTATAAATTGAATGCTTCAATCTTATTTGTATTTAATATGCATAATGCATGAATTTCAACATAATCTATTTTGACTGTTTCTTTTGTTTTTTTTTTTAACGTTAACAGCAATAACAAAAGTATCCATTTAACCTCGTACGTATTTATAACGTATTTTTCTGTTTAATATAGTTTTCCTCTATCATAAAAACACGCATAATTGTTCAGTGTTGATAATTTATTTTGGTTGAACATATTTTTTTTTTTTAATTTTTATTTGGTTTTTCGATATGTCATATATAGACAAACCACATATATATTTTGTTATATTCATATATATATACATATGTTTTGTTTTGATTGATATGTGAGGTGAATAAAAAGTACATAAAAAAAATTAAAGTTCATTCACTTGAATGAAAAAACGAAAAATATTAAAACAAACATTTTAAAAATGAATAAAAATGTAATTTTTTGATGTAGTGGGAGAACAAGGACAACCAGATGATGATGGTGTGAATAACCTATTAAAGTTGGTGCGTATGATTAATATATATGTATTTCATAATTCCATATAACTCATACGTAAATAAATCTATCTATTTAGAAAAATTTATTTAAAAAACAAAATTTTGCTGCTAAGTTTGAGTTACTAAATCTTCATGCTAAATATTTGCAATGTGATAATTTTAAGATAAAAATAATTCAAATTTTAAAAAAAATATTTTAATTTTCTCCTTAAATGTATAAACATTATAGTAAAATATATTTTATGATCTTGTTACTCAAAAACATTTTCAATTTATTTATTTTTTTTTTTTTTCAATTTAGTAATTGAACTAGATTTTTCTAATCAGAGCATTAATTACTAGTTTCTGTTATTTTTTTTTTTTTTACTTTGCTGTCATGTACTTGTAAATCTTATAATTTATTTAAAATTTTAACAGTTGTCGATATATTTGTTGTTATAATACAATATATAGTTGCTGCATACATACACTCACAATATTATTTCGTTTGAAATAATCTAAAATCGAAAATACAATCAAAAAGGGGACTACTGATTTTTCATTATATGAGTATTCAGCCCATTTTGTTGTTTATTTTCATTTTCGACAAAAGTAGTAAAAGCAATCGAAAGTCGTTTGAAAAAACTATCAATTTTTAATTGACAAAACGTAGAAAAAACTATTTTTGTGGTTTTTTTTCAAATTGAAAATTTTTTGTATTTGTATGTAATTTTATAAAACACAACACACACAGATGTATATATTTTTATTTTCTATATGTGTATCTCTATTTGAATAATTTCTTGTAATTTTAATTGAAATAATTTTAGTTAAAAAAAAAACAAAAAGGAATTATATGAATTTCTATTTGAAGCACCCAGTGCAACAACAAGATAACTCCACTTTTTAAAATGTTGAGAAAATCAAAAAAAAAACTCTCAAAAATAAGAAACCAAAAAAATTGCTAAATATTATTTAATTTTGAAAAGAAATAATCAAAACAAATTTGTTAAATTCAAAAACATATTACAAAGTTTTATTTTAAATAAAAAAAAACTAATTTTGCTTTTGGACTTGTCCTGTTTTTGCACCGATATTGGTAAAAATTAAAGGGGTCCTTCGTTGTCATCTTCATAGTCAGTATTTTCAGCTTCTTGAATAGACTGCTGCGAGATTAAATTATCATAAAAATGTATATCCGATGGTGGAACATACTTTTGTGACAAGCTCATAACATCGTCATATTTTTTTGGGTTGAGGGCTAGATTAGTTGTGTATAAAAGTTTTGGCTCGAAGGGGTTATCCTGGAAGTTTGCTTTCATTGCTATATCGAATTTTGTTAATGGCCCATGGTGATTACAAGAAGCTGAAATACTTGCGACATTTTCCTCTTTTTTGTAGCAAAATCTTCGATATTTTGAAATGGTCCATTTAATATGATCTTTGTTCGTGACTGTTTTTTTTGTAAAACGGAGCCAAACTCGTTTTAAAATCAAATATGTTTGCATTGTTCACTGATATGACTTTACATTTTTTGGAAGACTTTTCCACTAAATTCTGCCAGTCTTTTGGCAGGTAAAGGCGTTCTACTCGACGTTTCTGTTTCTCTATAACGCCAAAAGAGCGATCGCAGGGCAAAAAACTGTGTCCTGGTTCTGGCAAGTGAGGTTCAATAAGGCTTATATTTTTGTGTTTTACAACAGCATATAAATATTGGACAAGAGTGTTGTTTTTATTTTGAGCACCGCAATTATCGGAAAATAAATATAATTTTCTCACAGTTTCACTCATAATGTGTTCAATAAAATGATGAAAAAAGCTGATTACTTCATTTGGACCTTTTTTCCCGATTGTCTCATCATACATGTACATGTAGCTTTTTTTGGTACTGCATTGATAAATACAAAAATTAAACACCCATAACTGCCTTTTATAAAAGACCTCACCCGATGGTATTAGCGGAAGTGGCAAATTTTGTTGGAAATCAAAAGTAAGGCACTCAACTGTCGGGTCTTGTAAGCAGCTTTTTTCGCGTAGATCATCATAAAACGCCTTAGCCTTCTTTTCGTGAAGATCTTTCGCAACTTTGAGTGCACGTCTTTCTTCCTCAGAATCAGCTGCAGCTATTTTGTTTCCATGGCTATCACACGTCTGGCAAGTGTCTGATCTAGGTGCTCCAAAAGAAAGCTTAAAATTTTTCGCAAAGTATTCCCTATAAAAATCGTATGTAACAGTTGGCTTTGGGTTACCATTTTCTTCAGCCATCAATGCAAAAGCGCTTGGCTCAAACTTTTCTAAGTAAAGAGTATACATTTTCCTTACAAGTTGACATGTGGCTTAAGGCTTATTGCTTGAAAAGCGGTGCAAAAACAAGACAACTCCAGGAGATGTCGTGTTCTTGCTCCGTTTTGAAAACAAAACTTCAAAGTTTCAGAGTTTCCGTATCCTAGAGTCAAGTTAGATGTGTTTTTTGTGCACCGAACGACGCAGATTTTGTTTTGATTTTTTCTGCATTAAAAAAGCTATTTCGCAAAAAAGTGGAGTTATCCGGTTGTTGCATTGGGTGCTTCATTTGTAGAAACAGAAAACAAAATTTTACATTCAACAGAAAATATCAACTCGTACTGAATGTCTGTAAATTTTTATAGTTTGTTTTTTGAATGACGGACTCAAATAGTTAAAAAATATATTTCAATGAATTTCAATTGATTCTTCATTTAAAATACAAACTTTACGTTTTAGTTGTTCAATAAACTACAGTCGGTAACGGAAAATATATTGTGAGTGTATTGAAAAAAGTATAAAATGTTGCTGTTGTTTGTTACAAATATTTATACATATATTATGATTAAATTAATTAAGATTTTTCATGTTTTTAATTGCAATCATGTTCTAATTTGTTTTGCAAATTATATATTTTTTTTAATATAAAATTAGCGGATGTGAAAACGGATTATTTCAATATAATGGTAAAATAATAACAATGTTTGAAATAAACATTTAAAACAAATGAGTCGTAAATTTTAAAAATAAATATAAAAAATTAAAAAATATTTTTCAAAAACTATCAATAATCAAAAAGTAGCATTTTATGACCTTAACATGCAATGTTTACATTTTATTTGTTAAACTTAGTGGTTTTCATCTTTAAAGTTCATTAAATGTTTAGATTTACTAACCCATTAAGAAAAACAAAACTTTACCCAAAAAACTAAAAACATTCATTACAATTGATGTTTAACATATGTTGAAAAAACACCTGAGGAATATTTCTTTTTTTTTTTGTACCACTAACCTGTTTGTTACTAAAAATCAACAACATTTGCTACTAAAGACATTAATATTTTCATTTTACCTATTTTTTATTTTTCTTAAATAATTATGAGAATATTATTTACAATTGTTGACATTATCAAGATGGCATTTATAAACTAACAAACAAAAACAACAAAGAAACAAATATTAAATATGATAAACAGTAGCTTTAAATAATAAATAATAATTTTAAATATAAAAAAATATTACTTCTTAACCTTCACTTTTCTTAATATGCATTAAGCAATTTATGTTATAAAATCGGTTCAAAATAATTTTTTTTTAAATCCACTTATAAATTGTGTAAAGCTTATTTAAGCAGCAACATTTGCATGTGTAGCCATATTTGAATATAAATATTTTTTTTTACCATTAATCTCAAATTATGTCAAATTATTTATATATGTCATTAAAAAAAAGCAACAACAAAACGCCTACCAGTTTCTATTAATGGTAAAAAAGTTGCTTACACAATATTATTTGAAATACTTTTTAATATTTTTTCATATTTAGATAGCGACAGAATTAGATAATAAGTGAAACAAAATTATAAAATATTGATAAAAAAAATCCGATTTTATATGATTTATAAATAAATTTTTAACAGTTCTTTCTTTAACAGTTTTAATGTTTGTATTAAAAACTTATTCAAAATCGTTAGTTTTTATGTTAAAGAAAAAAAAAAACAAAAAGACTTAAGAAACAAAGTTTATTAAATATAGTCTTAGGAAATGAACATTAAATGCGTAATAAATGGAATTATGCAGCGGTTCCAACTAACTTTTATTTTACGGGACCCTTTTTAAAGTTGTTACTGGTAAATGGATAATCATTTTATATTACAAATCATTTTATATTCAAATAAAAAGATAGAGAAGCGTTATTTAGAAAATGTACACAATTCCGAATAAAGTTGCTTTGCGAAGTCATAAATAATTTATTATTTTCACTTCACAGATATTTTTCACTTCATGTTTTCATTTTGAGCGATTCCCGTTCTTGATATGAAAAAATATTGTTATGATGACTATCTGTCAATTTTATTTCATTCCACTCGGTCCGTGAGTTTTAAGCAAAATTTTATGAAAAAACTTCAATTAACTCTTTTTTTCATTAAAAAATAAACATTTAATATAGTGAAATGTGCTTTTATGCTTCTGGAAGAAAAACAGAGGGCAAGTTTTTTATTTTGGTTTTTATGTTTTATGTTTTTTTTTTTTGTAGTGTTGCAAACATGGACTTTTCGAATTGCAATTTGAGCGTTTTTCGTTTTTAGAATAAAAATATAATTATTGTTATTATAAATTCTCTAATTCTTTTGAAAATTAAAAATTTTTCAATTAAATTAAAAAAAAAGTATATTAGAAAAAATATAAAATATTAAAAAATAATAAATTTAAAAAAAGTCGCTAACAATGTTTGTAACATAGTGCAACACTTACATTTTTTCGTGAACTTTTATTTGGTGAAGAAAAAAAACTCATGTGATAAAATTTTAACAGATAGTTTTCGCAAAAGTTAAATCAGGAATCGAATTCTTTGCAAAGTAGTGAAAATTTTTATTACTTCACCACAGCTTCACACATTCAGTATCGGTAGGTACCCAGATCAAAAATTTTGGCAAAATTTTTGATTAAAAAACCCGTAGCAAAATTTAAAAAAAAAAAAAAAATTTTAAAAAGAAATTTGAATAGGAAAAAGTTATGCAAAAATACACTTTCACTTCTCTTGGTTCTGTATAAAAATTATTATTTTATAATCTTTGAATCTGATAAAGAAATTCTTCTTTATCTATAGGAGAAATACTAAAAATGTTTATTCAAATTAATGCTCTTATTTTGAATAAATCACAGACTTCCGATTTAAAAAAAAAAAACTTTTATCAATTGAAAGTACACTCCCAATAAATTCTCCGTTACCGACTGTAGTTTATTTAAAAAGTAATACGTAAAGTTTGTTTTTAAATAAAGAATCAATTGAAATTCATAGAAATATATTTTTAGACTATTTATTTGAATCATTCATTCAAATGATAAACTATAAAAATTTACAGATATTCAGTAGGAGTTAATATTTTCTGCTGAATGTAAAATTTTATGTTTTCTGTTTCTAAAAATAGAAATTCATATAATTCCTTTTTGTTTTTTTTTTTTACCAAATTAGTTTGTTTATATACAAAATTATTTCAATAAAAATTATATTAAAAGAAATAATTCAAATATACATATACACATAGAAAATAAAAATATATACGTACATCTATGTGTGTTGTGTTTTCTAAAATTACTTACAAAAAATATAATTTAAAAAACAAACCACGAAAATCGTATTTTACGTTTTTTACGTTTTTCAGTTAAAAATTGATGGTTATTTTAAACGACTTTCGATTGTTTTTACTTCTTTTGTCGATTGAAAATAAACATAAAAATGGGCTGAACATAATTAAAAATCAGTAGTCCTCTTTTTGATTGTATTTTTGATTAATTTAATATGTATTTTAGATTGTTTTTAATGAAATAATATTGTGAGTGTATCATTCATTCTCTTGTATGAACCAATTTATGAGCAAAAGTTGTCAAAGTTTGGCGTCAAAAATGGCGTAATATGAATAAACCGTCAAATCGAAGTAATTTTTTCATGTTCAGCTTTATGCGAGAAATCATGAGAAAAGAGTTATTTTACCACGTTGGAAAAAATAAATTTTTGACTATCACAATTAGCCGGATAAAAAATTAAATCTTCTGTGGTCTACACCTCCAAAAAACAAATACCCTTTAGCAAAAACATTGTATGCGTCTGAAAAGTCGAATTAGATTTTTAAACTTTACAAATATTTTATTTATTGCAAGAGTTTTGAAACTGCAGCTATATGAAACCATGGGAAATGACACTTGTGTCGTGGCTGCTACAATCGCCCGATCTTAACCCGATTGAGAACATGTGGGTGATTGCAAAACAGAGCATTGGTAATAAAGTATTCCGAAATGGTGATGAACTTTTCGCCGAGTTGGAAAAGCAGTGGAATGAAATTCCCGAAGATAATATTAAAAAGATTATAGCCTCAATGCCTAAAAGATGTTCTGAGGTAATAAAAAATAACGGCTATGCTACAAAATACTGAATACTTAAATAAATTTTTGGATTTGTATAATAATTTCTTAAGGAGTTGCAAATGTTTTCAACACTTGTATTTAGACTAATTTTGTTATACTTAAGTTTTTTATTGTTGTAAATTTATGAATATTTTTTTTTGTTTTTGTAAAATAATATGCAATAACTGAATTTAATAAAATAAAATAAAATAAAATACTAGATGTCTTTGTTAAAAAAAAAAATAAAGAATTAGGCAAAATGTGTTTTCAACTGCAAATGTTTTGAACACCACTGTATAAGGGTTAACTAAAAATATACTCTTATGCTTGATTACACTCTACAGGTCGCATACATATAGATATTTTAATAATATTTAGGACACGGGACCCTAGAAGGAAACCTATTGATCTTGGTTACAATCGGTCGATGATTAAACATAGTGCCTATATAAGGGTCACCCAAAATAGATTTTAGTGCGACTATATATTTATGCAGCATAAGAATAGTATTGGTCCATCTTCAAATTTAGTGCCCTTATGGAACTTATTCCCGATTTTCTCATAAATATATATAACATCGGAAAAAATCAAAATATCTAACTGATTTCTTGATTGATATTTATAGACAAATATTGCCACAAGTCCATTTTAACCCAAACCCTAGTTGACTTTCAACCAGACTGATGTAGGGTATTCTATAGACGGCAAACCATATTTTAGATTTTTTACTCGTTTTTGTTTTGTTTTTATCCATGAAGACGAAAATATTTTAAAAATTTCCGTTTAGCATTTGCACATTTCAAAATTTAAATTAAAAGCAGTAAATTCGTATTTGCCGAAAATTTTTATTATACAGATGGACAAAATAATTTTGATGGGAACATTTTTTGAAATTTTTGTTAAAAAAAACGTTGTGTTGGAAAAAAATTCTGAGTTAAAAAAATGCGAGGTTAATCTAAAATATTATTCTCCTCTAAGATTCTAGTGAAAAATATGAAAATTTTTTTATTTAGCTGACGCTGCAATGAAATTGTACTAAAATACACCAATTTGAATGGAAAACTTATTGGTATCTTCACATTTTCACTCATAACTTTTTATCGTTGAATCGTTATCACATATTTTCAACAACAAACTGCTATAATCTATGTGAGCTACTCTGACAGCGTCTCCGCGCCGTGTTAGCTATTTCTGAATCGGTTTATAAATTAATAAAGATTATGCGATTAATCGATTAATAAATCAAGATTTTGTAACGGCCTGAATTATCATTTTACTTAAATATTATTTGTTTTTACCTCTTCCTAAATATTCATTGTATTTACATATGGGCAATTCCACGTAAAACGGCCCTACACAGGAAAAAATGAATTTACTAGTTTTTAATAAAAATCGGTTAATTTTGTCTACAAGAGAATGATAATTATGGACAGTGATTAAAGCTCGAGAATATATTATAAAAACACCACTAGACTGTTTTAAATATCTAGTAGAAAAAAAAATAAATTAATTAACATTATCGTTTTTTACGCATCTCAAGAAAAATTTATAACTTTAAAAGAGCAGATGCAGTTCTGTGAATGTTTGCATTACATATTTATCTGAATTAAAAAAAATACTTTAAAACATACAGATAGTACATAAGGCTTTATAATAATATAATATGTGTTATTATTTTCTTATGTGTTTATCTTTAAACTTCTTAAAAAGTTTTATTTCTCCAAACTTTTCGATTTTTCATACTATGTCACACCCGTCACATAAAGATGTCACACTCGTCACATTTTCTAAAAAGTTTTTTTTTCAGACAGTAAGTATCTATCTAATACAATCATAAACACTTTAATGAAATAACTACATCAAAATAATTAAGCGCGTTCTACGGAAAATTTTACATAATAATACCTGAAAGGAATAATTCTTTACGAGCGCAAATTTGTAAGGTCACACCCGTCATAGTCTTCTAATGGTCATTCTGAGCAGAAAGCATGAAATTTCAGTGTCAAGCTGTTATTAAACGTTATTAAGATTAAAATCCTTATGAATCGCAGCTTTTTTTAATTTTAAATTTTATATTCTTGAATTATAATCAAAAATGTGAGTATCATGGTCACACCCATCACAATGGAATTACCCATATGTTTATT
Organism: Eustalomyia histrio; assembly: GCA_949748255.1. Classification (NCBI taxonomy): domain Eukaryota; kingdom Metazoa; phylum Arthropoda; class Insecta; order Diptera; family Anthomyiidae; genus Eustalomyia; species Eustalomyia histrio. The sequence goes on along the minus strand of OX456526.1, from coordinate 43,189,902 downwards.
ATTATTTTTTGTCATTATTTTTAAACGTAAGAAAGGGGACACCCTAATAATTTTTATATTTTTGTATTACAACACCAGAATATGATTTAGTTACAGTAATTTTCTCTGTATATTTCATTAAATAATTTCTTTTTAATTAACTGGAATTACATTTTTAATTTGACGAGAGGTTGTTTGGTTATGTTATTTTATAATTTTTGACACTCCTAATGTTACCCTTGAGAAATAAAGACCTGATAAAAATTAAAGCGCATATTTCATTTCACTAAAAAGTAATAAAACAATAAAAGCTAAATCGCAAGAGAACCTTGGTGACCATTGCGACTAGCTTATACAGAGGGTGAAAACTGGCGTTTTTCAGCCTGATTCGAAACGATAATCACTTTATAAAATATAACTGAAAAATAAAAAAAGGATTAAAACCACTTTATTACAATTTTAATTAATCAGAAAGTTTGATTAATCAATTAATCGCATATTCCTTAATATGAATATATATTTATATGCTTTATATTATGTCTTAGACCAATATTTCACAAATGGAATGACAAACGAGGGTATAAAAATCCTTTTAAACTTTGCAGTCCTTCAAAAAAAAAAAAAAAAATAGAAAATAAACTAGAAATGTAAGTATGCAGTTTTACTGTCAATATATTTTACAATAATAAAAAAAAAAATAGTAAAACAAAATATAAAAACAAATTATAACCAAAGTTATTTCCAAATGCATACATAACTGTATTAAAACGTGTAAAAAATTAAGGAAATACAAAATCACGTTATAAAGTTTAACATTTAACATACATATTTTACGTTTTATAAAAATGTATAAAAACATTAAAAAAAAATTATAATAAATTATAAGAAAATAACAGATGTTTGAAAGCAACACTATGCATAAATAAATAATAAATTGTTAAAAAAAAAACATAATACAATATAGACTAGAACGAATATTGAATATTGCATTAGGCCGACAAGTTATTATGTTATTTGTTCATACTTTTTTTTTTAATTTTATATAAAACAAAAATCATGAGATGAAAACTATAAAAAGAAAAACTTACTTTCTAAAGCCACTAATTTTTTACCATTTACAGAAAATGTTTTATGATAAAGACTTGATTGCATTGTTTTTTCTTTCTCCACATTGTACACAACGGCTATAAACAAAAAGTGGTTACGATACCAAATTGGTTTACACAATTTTTAAATAAGAGATAAAAATTTAAAAAAAAGCAACAAAGTGAATGTAAGTTTAATATAAACATTTGTTATATTAAATTGAATTAAAAAAAACATTTTTTTTTAACAATAAAAGTAAAAGTTTATGGTAATTCTTCAATTTTGCATTGAAAAACAAAAGCCTTAAGACACAAACTTGGTTATATTGGCAACTGATATTTTGTAGATTTTTTGCATAATGTTTAAATGTGTATAAAAATTGATTACATTTGTTATATATTTTTTTTGTGACCAAACAAAAGACTTAAGAGACATACTTTATGTTTAATGTTCAATTCATTCATATTCTATTCACTTTCAAAATTTTTATGAAAACTTCCTGACATCAAGTGTTTCTCTAAAGTTTGTTTTTAAGGTGAAGTAGTTGTAGTTTTTTAATATACTTTTTTCTTTGTATATTTACACAATATTTAAAACTTAATATTGTATTCTTTAGCGTTTTTTAATGTTTTTTTTTTTTGTTCATCTTGTTTTATTTTCATCTTTATTGAAACCTACAATTAAAACAAACATATTTAACTGCCTACTTGCTGCCTTGTTGATCTTAGTGTGTTATTTACCATGTAAAAAATATAGAAATACGAAAAACAAACATAATCATTTTATTTTTAATTGTTTCAAAATGGCCTTGACTTCTGAAGACAATTCAAATAAATATATAAAAACGTGCAACAATAAAATAATAAATATTTAATTTATTATAAAATTATATATACAACAAATATATACATAAATAACATTTTAAAATATTTAAAAATATCTGGTGGACAAAAAATAAACATTTAATATGAAGGAAGAATATTAAAAAAAGCTTTTTTAATAAAAAAAAATATATGTCCTTGAGACACTGTAGCGCGCGAACAAACGTAAAATTTATTTTTGTGAGAGCTTTATATGGGCACTAGGTCTAAACATGTACCAATTTCGACCTTATTCAATTTCATCACGTATAAAAAAAATGATTTAACATGATCTAAATGATCATAAATACAATATGATAATATTATGATTAGAGATGGGCACGTGAGCGATTTTTGACTCACGCACGATCACGAACCAACAATTACAATCACGCACAAATATTTGTTCTCTCACGCTCAAACACGACGCCTAAATTTTCGCTTACGCTTACGAAATACGAATTAAAAAAATATTTCTAAAAAATTAAACATAAAAGAATCTAAATTATTCAGTTTAATTTCTTCGACCTTTTTAATACAAATTTCAGGTTATAAGTATTCAAGCTTAAGGTCTATTTTATACAAAATTATTTATTTGTTATCCAATATTTCGCTTTCTCAATGGATAGCTTCTTCAGGGATTTTTTGTTTTTTAATTTTTAACAAATTTTTTAACAAATCAAAATTAATGAAACAACAAAATTGTCAATTTTAAAAAATATTAAAAATTAAACACAGGAAACAAAAATTATTCTATTACATTTTTATGAACCTATTTAATTTCCTATCTTATTCTTATAAATTAAATGTCTGTAATTCTGAGCTACATTGTCTGTATCTGTTTTAAAATTAATTCTTTGTTCTATTGGTGTGTTGATAATTTGTAACATTTCTAACATAAAGCGTCTTTTGTAGTTTGTTTTTGTATTTAAAACTGTTGTATTTTCAAAATCTGGTGTATGGTTAAGAGTGGCACAATGTGATGATAATGCAGTTTTCTGAGAAGCTGTATTCCTATATTTCTGATCAGATCTATGTCCTGCTAATCTAGTTTTTAATTTGTTCTTTGTGGTACCTATATATACTTTACTACATATTTCATTATCCTTACCCCTGCAAGGTATCTTGTAAATAATATTAGATTTATCTAATTTCTCTGTCCTATCTTTCATTTTACTAAATAATCTATCTAATATATCTATATGTTCTATGAGCCATCCATTTTTAAAATTGACAATTTTGTTGTTTCATTAATTTTGATTTGTTAAAAAATTTGTTAAAAATTAAAAAACAAAAAATCCCTGAAGAAGCTATCCATTAGGGAAGCGAAATATTGGATAACAAATAAATAATCTATATATATAAAAAGAAGTGTACATTTTGATTGTCACTCCATAACTCGAGAACGGCTCTACCGATTGCCATAAAATTTTTAGGGAAGGTACAGGGAGGAGTGATGATGGTTAGTTGATTTTGAAATCCAAAATCGGTCTAGCCATTCTCCAGTTATGATTTTTTTCCTGAAAAATTCAACATTTGAAAAAAAAAGTTTAAATTTCGGTTCGACCTAACGAAAAAAATCTATCCAACCTAATACACAAACTCATACATACACACATTCATTTGATTGACAGCATACATATGTCAAACAGATGAACCTGTTGAAATGCACATGTTTGCAAATCACTTTCTTTCACTCTTGGATTCTGATACAGCCGGTCATATATTCGCTGCTTTCCAATTGGAATTTTATTACAAGTGATTTTTTTTTTTTTTTTGAGTTTCATAAATATTGGTAAGTATTGAAAATTTAAAAGGTGATTTTAAGTGTGTTCAGTGCAAAAAATGTGTTTGGATTCCAGAAAACATAGTGAAAAGTGATTTTTTTCCATAATTTCATCTTATTGCATCATCCATTTAGCGTGTACTCAATATCGAATTCATTCGTAATGTGGACATTGTTGTTACTGCGTACGGTGCTTAAATAAACAATACTTAATTCATATTGAATTAATTTCATTGATTTAGAAAAAAAATGCCGCCAATCAGACGATCAACTATAGGTCGACGTACGCGTAATTCTACCTATAGATTTAATCAAAGGAGATCGCAAAGTTTAGAGCAACACTCACAACAAAATCAAGTACAACAATTACGAAACGCACGTCGTCATAGATCGCCAGATCCAAATCCATTAAATCCAGCATCTAGACGAACGACACGACTTTCACGTCTTGCTGTGCAAGAGATGGAATATGCTGCTTTCGCTTACAATAGCGAAAATGTTTATAGTGAACATGCCAATATTGGTGGAATGACGGTGAGATGTCCACATTGTGATGCAGCCAAATTTCAAGGTGAAACGCCTGGCATGTGTTGTGCTAATGGCAAAGTGAGACTGCCAGCATTTGAATCTCCCCCCGATCCACTTCATTCATTCATTTTTGGAACGTGCCAAACATCTAAGCATTTTTTGGCTCACATTCAAGAATACAATGCGGCATTTCAAATGACTTCTTTTGGTGCGACCAAAATTGTAAGAGACAATTTCATGCCGACTTTTAAGGTGATTACTTCATGCGGAATATCATATGAAAAATGTGATCTGAGCAGTAATTTTTTTGATGTGTTCAAGAATTCTGACCCAACATCTAATTACATTTCACAAATATTACAGATTCAAGGTCAGATTTATCATCGAGCTGGTTCCTTATTGCCATATCCTGATGCTGATCATCAATTTTTGCAAATCTATTTTATCGGAGATGCAAATCGTGAATTGGATCGGCGTTGTACAATTGCTGCGCGTGCAAGGCGACAAATTGTTTCTGAACTTCAAACATTCTTACATCAGCACAATGAATTAATTCGATTGTTTAAAACCGCTCTCGATCGTATGCCAACTGATGATCACAGAATCGTTATCAGGGCAGACAAAACGCCCTTTGGAGAGCATGCGAGACGATTTAATGCACCAACAATTGATGAAGTGGCCATTGTAATTGTTGGAGACCAGTTTCAATCTCGCGATATTGTGCTACATCGAAGAAATGAAGAATTACGGCGTGTTTCAGAGCTTCACCGCAGCTATGATGCATTACAATATCCATTATTGTACTGGAAAGGTGACGACGGCTATCATATCAATATACGCATGATAGATCCACAAACCGGTAAAATATATATGAATTCAATTTAATATGTATTTATTTCAAAACAAGAAGACATGATTTTAATTTTCTGATAATGTATTCATCATAGGTCGTGACGTAGAAAAAACGGTTAGTGGGATGAATTATTATTCATATAGATTCATGATTCGCCCACAAGAAGACAACTTTATTATGCGATGTGGCAAACTTTTCCACCAATACGCTGTTGATATGTATGCGAAAATTGAAGCAGAACGCCTTAATTACCTTCGATTCAATCAAGCCAAATTGCGATCGGAAGAATACATACACTTGCGAGATGCAATAGTGAATGATGGCAATGTTAATGATATCGGACGTTTAACAATATTACCATCGACATATGTTGGCAGTCCGCGCCATAGCACGAATATACGCAAGATGCAATGTCATACGTTCGCAAATATGGTCGTCCCGACCTATTCATAACATTCACATGCAATCCACAGTGGGCTGACATAAAAAACAATTTATTTGATGGTCAGAATCCAACAGATCGACACGATATAACAGCACGTGTATTTCGACAGAAAGTAAAAGCACTGATGGATTTGATTATCAAATTGCGAATTTTTGGAGAGGTGCGTTGCTGGATGTTTTCCATTGAATGGCAAAAGAGAGGGCTGCCACACGCGCACATCTTGATATGGCTGGTTCGTAAAATAACACCCGATCAAATTGATAACATTATATCAGCTGAAATTCCAGATGAAATCAGCGATCCAGAATTATTTGAAGTTGTCACGAAAAATATGATCCATGGCCCTTGCGGTCAAATAAATTTGAATTCACCATGCATGATCGATGGAAAATGTTCAAAACGGTATCCAAGAGCATTTACTTCAGATACAATTACAGGTGACGACGGATACCCGTTGTACCGACGTCGGTCACCGGAGGATAATGGCCATACAACAATAATTAAAATACGTAATCAAGACATTGATGTTGATAATCGTTAGATTGTGCCTTATTCTCCACTATTGTCAAAAGTATTTCAGGCTCACATAAATGTTGAGTACTGTAACTCTGTGAAGTCGATTAAATACATATGGAAATATGTGAATAAAGGCAGTGATATGGCTGTTTTTGGAGTAGCTGGTGATAATAGCAATGATGAAATCGTTCAATATCAAATGGGGCGCTACATTAGCACTAATGAAGCTCTTTGGAGAATTTATTCATTTCCAATTCATGAGCGATATCCTGCTGTTGTTCATTTGGCTGTTCATCTTCAAAATGGCCAGCGTGTGTATTTTACCGATGCAAATGTACAGCAGAGAGCAGCACAGCCACCAGCAACAACATTAACTGCATTCTTTCAATTGTGCGAAAACGATGATTTTGCCAGAACGTTGCTGTATTCAGATGTAACGCATTATTTCACTTGGACTGCAAAGAAATGGCAACGCCGTAAACAAGGAACCCCTGTTGATGGCCATCCGGGTGTTTTTTTTGCAGATACCATGGGAAGATTATACACAGTTCATCCAAACAATGCAGAATGTTATTATTTGCGGTTGTTGTTAGTAAATGTTGTTGGACCACGTTCATTTCAACATTTGCGAACAGTAAATGGTCATTTATGTGTGACGTATCGTGAAGCATGTGAGCAATTGGGTTTGCTTGAAAATGATGCGCATTGGGATTTAACGCTTCACGATGCATCCATTGCTTCTTCTCCACATCAAATACGTATGTTATATTCCATAATCATATCAACATGTTTTCCATCAAATCCACTTGCATTGTGGAATAAATATAAAGATTTTATGGCAGAAGACTATTTGATTCGAATGCGTCATCAGACAAGAAACGCTGATTTGGTGATTTCATTGGAAATGTATAATGAGGCATTGATAGCGATTGAAGATATGTGCCTTACGATTGCAAATAAAGCATTGGGGCAATTAGGTTTGTCATCACCCAATCGTCCAATGCATGATTTATTTGATCGAGAATGGCAACGTGAACAACAGTATGATCCCAATGAATTGCGAACATTTGTGAATTTGAATGTTCCCAAATTAAATGACCATCAAAAACATGTCTATGATACCATCATGCAAGCTGTACAAAATGAAGTCGGTGGATTATATTTTTTGGATGCGCCTGGTGGTACGGGAAAAACATTTGTGATATCACTGATTTTGGCAGCCATTCGATCGGAACGAAAAATTGCATTGGCACTTGCTTCTTCGGGAATCGCTGCTACACTATTGGATGGTGGACGAACAGCACACTCTGCATTAAAATTGCCGTTGAATGTGCAGGTGAGCTTATATTTATTAATTACTCACTTTAAAATTTAATAAATATTAATTAAAATGTAATTATTCTCAAACTAACAGGTGATTGAACATCCCACGTGCAATATTTCAAGAAATTCTGCGATGGCAAAAGTTTTGCAACAAGCAGCAATTATTCTATTGGATAAATGTACAATGACGCATAAAAAATCGCTGGAAGCATTACACCGTACAATGCAAGATCTACGTCAGAATCAAGAAATTTTTGGTGGAGCATTGATATTATTGTCAGGCGATTTTCGTCAAATATTGCCTGTGGTTCCACGATCAACACCGGCGGATGAGATCAACGCATGTTTAAAGTCTTCTCTTCTGTGGCGACATGTGCAAAAATTGACATTGAAAATAAATATGCGTGTTCAATTGCACAACGACCAATCTGCAGATCGGTTCTCGAAGCAATTGTTAGATATTGGAAATGGCAAAGTTCGAGTCGATAATACAAATGGATTGATTATATTGCCTAACAATTTTTGTACCATTCTCCATTCAACAGAAGAGTTGATTGAAAGCGTGTTTCCAAATATTGTTCAAAATTACAGGAATCTTAATTGGTTGAGAGAACGCGCAATACTGGCACCAAAAAATGTACACGTCAATGAAATCAATTATCAGATTCAAGAAAAATTGCCAGGTGCAGTGACATCATATAAATCTGTTGATAGCGCAATGAATGCAGATGATGCAGTGAATTATCCAATTGAATTTTTGAATTCATTGGAGCCACCTGGTATGCCACCGCATTGTTTGAATTTAAAGGTTGGCTCATCAATTATTTTACTACGGAATTTAAATGCACCAAAATTGTGCAATGGCACAAGATTGGCAGTAAAAAAATTGATGCCGAATTTAATTGAAACCACAATATTGACCGGAACAGCGAAAGGTGAAATTGTGCTCATACCACGTATTCCACTGATTCCAACAGACATGCCATTTGAATTCAAGCGTTTGCAATTCCCAGTGCGTCTATCATTTGCCATGTCCATCAATAAGGCGCAAGGACAAACGCTTCAAATATGCGGATTAAATTTGGGGGAGCCGTGTTTTTCACATGGACAGCTATACGTGGCCTGCTCAAGAGTTGGAACTCCAAATTGTTTGTTTGTGCTCGCTTCAAATGGGCAAACGAAAAATATTGTATATCCAAATGTTTTGGATTAACATTAATAATTTTTAAATACAATGCATTCATTTCATAAAAAAATCTAGAATATTTCATTTCTTTTTTTGGTTGGTTGCAACGAAGTGCATCGGGGTCCGCTAGTTTTGTATAAAATAGACCTTAAGCTTGAATACTTATTACCTGAAATAAAAGAATCTATTTTATTACTTGAACCACTTGAAGTGTTACCATACTAAATACATTTCATGTGAAAAATTAAAAATTAAAAACAATTTAAAAATAAAAAAACAAATAAAACAATAATTATGAAAAACTAAGACAAAAATTCGTCTCACGCACAAAATAATTTTTGTACCGTTCAAGCTCACATACAATCTCGTGAGAAATTTACGCGTGATTCATGTGAATTACTAAATTTCGTGTTACATACCCACCTCAAATTATGATCACTGATGACGATTTTATTAATATTTAGGATCATAATAGGATCTTAGAGAGCGCCCCGATAGGCTAGTTGGTAGCGTGCTAGCTTATCAGTGCGGGGGTTGTGGGTTCGATTCCCACCGCTCTGGTCTGTTTTCGCTACAACGAGCCGAAGGCCTTCGTTGCTAGTGCTCGGTTAGGGAATTAAGATATAATTTTTAATTATATGTTTAATAAAATACATAAATAAATATGATCTTAGTGCTTTCATAAAATCTGCTACACGACTTTTTGTGATTTTGAGGGCCGATGTTTATTTTAAATAAAACACAAATTATTATAGAAATTATTGTCATTATGGTATGGTTCAATTATGTATGGAACAAAATATAGGCCAAATGGCCGCCGCGACCTCGGCGGCACACCTCCCTCCGATGGTCAAATTTTTCGATGACGCTGAGGCATAATTGAGGTTCTATGCCGTTAATGTGCCGAATTATCTCATCCTTTAGCTTTTGAATTGCTTCTGGCTTATCGACGTACACTTTTTCTTTCAAATAACCCCAAAGAAAGAAGTCCAACGGTGTAAAATCACATGATCTTGCCAGCCAATTGACATCGCCACTACGTGAGATAACACGGCCATTGAATATGTCGCGCAAAAGAGCCATTGTTTCGTAAGCTGTGTGGCAAGTGGCACCGTCCTGTTGAAACCACATATCGTCCAGGATCATATCCTCAATTCCTGGCCACAATAAGTTCGTAATCATCTCGCGATATCGAACACCATTCACGGTAAATGCTTGACCGACCCCATGACACATTATCACGAACAACAGCAATGTTTTCCGCAGAACGAACTAGCCGAGCATGCACAGGTGTTTTCGCAGACCCGGTTTGCTGAAATTTGCTCACAATTCTCCCGATTGTGGACACATTTGGTCGATTTTGCTGACCAAAAAAAATCACGAAATGCACGATTTGAAGGCCCATTTTCATAATAAGCCTGAATAACTTTAACGCGTTGCTCGATTGTGTATCTTTCCATGGTTTAAATGGATTTGGTCTGAATTTGAGAAATGTCAAATGAAATGCAGAAAAAACTTGACGTTTAGGTGTGGTTCACATTCAACATCGGCCCTTAAAATTTAACCACCCTTTATATTAAAAACGGAAAAGTATTTTCTGAATATTTCCTGAAGCAATTACAAATAAAATTGTACTTGGAATGGGACACCATTTCCATTCTAGCAAATTGATGAAAGTACACCAGAAAAAAATTAACTGGAAAAAACTAAAAACGTAAAAAAAAACAAAGAAAAATTTACCTATGAAATTTTGTATCCATTTTAAAGGGCGAGGCTTGCACTATATTATAAAAATTTTGAATATTTTAACCACGCACTCAACCGTGTAGTCGACAATTTCCCTATGCATGAGATAGGGGACCCGCCGTGCTAGAATGGAAATGATGCTTAATCCAAGTAGAATTTTTTTCTATTGTTATTGCAGTGATTTAAAAAATATGTTTACGAAAAATTTAAAAAGAAATCTTTTGCATTTTAATTTGATGACAAAAAAATTCGTGTGCCAGAATTTATGAAAGCATTAGGTATAATTACTAAAAATTTCAATCATCATAACATGGTGGCTGTTCTAAAATACCTTTATAGGTATTTGCGACCTATAGGGTGCGAGAAAGCATAAGAGACAATTTTTAGGAAACAATTTAAACCAAAAAAGGCTTCAGGCTTCGTGCTTGGGTCTATATAAGTATACCATATTCCATAAAAACTAAATGTTTGTGGACAATACCAAATGAAATAAAGGGTTTTCCAACAAGGGTGGGTAGATGTTACCGTGGCGTCCGCTATGTGGCACATAGCGCCAACCTGATGGAAGCACAAGTCGTTTACGTCCATATCGTTTAATTTAGGTCAAAAGAAACCGTTCTGTAGTGCTCGCCGTTGACGTTGATAGCCTCACCAACGTCGTTTTCGATTAGAATAACATTTAATCGATTGAATACCCTAGTGACTATGCAAGGTTCTAATTTTTGGAATTTCTTCAACGTTTCGAATAAAAAATTTTTTATGTGATTTTTGCAACAAACATAAGAAGAATACAGTCACAACTGGAGTCACTTTTTATTAGAAACAGACACATAAAATACTTAAAAAACAAAAGTGTGTAGAAAAAAAAAACCTTGAAGATTAGCGTCAATATTTTACTAATCTATAAAATTATCAATCAAAAAGTGTCAAGATATAAGAATAATTAATTTAATTTAAAAATGTAAACATACCCAGCTTCAAAGCGGATAAGAGCATCATATTTCCAGCGTTATTGATTTATGGATAGTTGTCAATCTAATGTCACACTTTAAGCCACTTGTTTTTATGTTCAATAATTTAAAAAAAAAAAAAAACTTAGCAACAAAGGAGTTAACCAAGTAGCTATTAAATTTTATACAGGCAAACAAATAAAACAAAAACTTGTTACAAAATATTAAACGACTGATGAATAACAAAAAAAAAAGTTAATACAAAATCAAGAAACTTTCACTGTAGACTTTTTATAATCAATTGATTTATTGAATGATTTAAGTGATGAGTTGTTGAAGTGTTTATATTTTTTAAAATTGTTTGTTAAGTAATTTGCAGTTTAAATATAATTTTTTTTTGTATTTATTTTATTCAAATATTTAATTTATTTTGAAAGTACTTTATTTTAATATATTTTGTTTGTATTTTTTTTTAATAAATTTAAATATGTATGTTATGTTATGTCATTTATTAAATAAAAAGTTATTAAAAACTCATTAAATTGTAAAATTTATTTTGTTTGATTTATTAATTTATATAGTTGTTGTTGTTGTTGATTTTAAGATTTTTTTACAAGCTTCCTCTTATTGTTTCAATAAAAACCACATTTTTTTTTAGTTGGAAACTAAATCATTTGTTTTTGATTTGTTGTCATTAAATTGATAGTGTTGTTGTTGTTGTTTTAAATTAAATCGATTTATTTTTCGTTTTAAGAATTTAAAGCACGTTGAAGCGGAGGCTTGATATTGTTTTCAATATTTTTTTTTTTTTGCTAAATACTGATGATTAATCCTCACCAGAAGTGAAGCAAATTCGAAAAAAAACGTTATATGACCTTTATCATTTATTGTTTGTGAAACAAATATTTTTTATATTTTTTCTCACTTTTATTTATACATTCTTTTATATGGAATATTTATTTTTTTTTACTAAAAAAAATAAAACCAGTTTTTTGCAGTCAAACTACAGTTATCATTTAATATTTAAATATTGTTTTTTTAATAACCATGTCTACTGACTTTTAGTAGTTCCAAGCTGTTTAACGTTAATAGTAATTATTTAATAAAAATTTATTATTTAGACAAATGAAAACAAATCAATAGTTTACATTTTTCCAAATGTTTTGTTGGTGAAAAACAAACATTTATTTTAATTAACTTTGCAATGCACTTAGGAATGATTTATTAGAAAACGTAAATAAAAATATATTACTTTTGAGGGTGGCATTGTAAATTATTTTAATGACACGAAAAGTATTCCAAGCTTAATATTCTGATGATTTATGTGTTACTTTGCTAAGTTATAGTGAAAAATCTAAGACGAACCAGTGCCGTAAGGTGGATCAAAACTTTGAAGAAATTTTGCTTACAACAGGGGGATAGATAATTGCGAATAAATGCAAAAAATATTTATTAAAAGTTTCAGCCAATTCACAATTGATTTTCATTTTCATTTTCATTTGAAAATCTTAAATTTTCTAACAAATTTAATTTTTTTTTAATATCGACCCGTGTAAAAAAGATTAGATCTGCTTAAATCTTATTAGATATGATCGAATCTTATCAAATCTGGTGCAAGGTCTGATCATATATGATTAGAAATGGCACATGTGATACACTTTCTGGATATATCTGATCAGATCTAGTGCCATATCTTTTGAAATCTAAAGGGATCTGGAAAATTTGGTGATTTTTATTGCCAAATATAAGGAAATCTGGTCATATGGGATCATATGTTGTGGCAGCTCTATTCATAGCTAATATCAGATCTAGTACAAAATCGTAGGCATTTGAGTAATTTTTAAAGGCACAAAAAAAGGTGTTTTTATAATTAATATTAAATCCACAGCAAATTGGACCTGATTGTATACGAAGATCAAGATTAACCTAAATTTGATCAGATCTAAATAAAAATCAAATTTGTCTCCAATTTTGAGATCTAATTATATCTGATACAATAAGATCTAATGAAATCTGTTAGGTCTTATCATTTTTACACAAGGAAATCGAAAATTTTCCACGAAAAATATTTTTTAATTCTCTCTTCACGGGTGGTCTAGAATCAGTTGCTGATAAAAAAAAAAAAAAAACTCCACAAAAAGTGAGTAAAAAAAGTTAAAAAAAATGCTAAATTCGGCTGTGCCGAGTCTTTGAATGCCCTCCACTCATGTCCTAAGAAAACAATGATTTAACAAATAACAGATAATGCACCACTACACATGTGAACAAAAATCGTTCATTGCTGAGAAGACAAAAAGGGAACAAAATATACGTTTTAATAGGTTTTTTTTGTTCAAGCTCTGCCTTCTTCTAAAGGATCATTTAAGAACTTTGGGTTCTGAAGAGAATTTTTGCCGGCTCGAAGTACATATACCAGCCTATCTCAAAATGATTATTTGCTTTATTTTTGTAAAAATACAGAAGTTGAAAGCTCGTTATAAATTAACACAAAAATTTATAATTTAATCGATATTTTCGTTAAAAATATATTTTAAAATGTTTTTTTTGTCCTTTTTTTATTTAATCTTTTGAGAACTTTCAAAAACAATGATTTAAAATAAACATATTTGCTAACTCCACACATATTAATAAATAATTTTTAAGTTTATCTAAAAGAAAAAAAAATAAATTTCAAAGCTTTCTAAAAAGCAAGTGCAAACATATTTGTACATTGGGAATAAGTGGACCCAAAAGATGTTAATTTAGCGCTTAGACGTTTTGCCACGAACTTGATCCACATTGAGACCTACCTCCTATTGAAGGGTCGTTACTGGATATGGCTTAAATTATATTTAGACACACAACCCGAAGATATCGGCTTAAAATTTGTTCATGGTTCCAAATTTTTAAAAAACCGACCCATATTTAGACCTAGTCCCCATATAAAGGCGGTCCCAAAATTATCCGACTTAATAAAGAAAAAACAAAAAATTTTCTTTACTTCTCAACACGAAGAAGCCACAATAAATAGATCCACCTTTTTGATATTTGCTTAAAACACAATTTTAGATAATCTAGTAAAAATTGGATTAACTACTTAATCGAGCGCTAGATACATAACTCATCTAAACAATATTTTAATCTGTTTGATTAACATTCAATCCAACTTTTAAGCTGATTTCTATTTCTAAACGACTATGTATTCATAATTACAATTGCGAACAACTTTTGTTTTCTTATAACAACGTTGGCAACACTCAAAAACATATACGCTAGGAAAGAAACAAACTTACGTTAAGAAGTTGCCGCAAAAATATTTTGGCGCTATCGACTATTTTGATGCTGGATTGCTATCGGCAGCACCTTTGGTATTTGAAACTGGCAAAATTCATATTTTAACTTTGGAGTTAAACTTTTAAATGTAAAAAATGCAAATGTACACTTTAAAAAATGTTTGTAAAATTACTACAATAAAATGGGCAAAGTTTTATGTAATATTACGAACATTTGGTAAATACAAGCACCACATGCGTAAACCTGACACTTTCATATAAAATAATACACACAAAAAGTATTTTTACACGCAGAGAGAAAACATGGTTGGCACAATCATATTCGAAGAGCATCATACATTTTTGGGTTTATGATTGTGCCAACCATAGTCGTACTATAATATGGTTATCATATTATGATAATAAAATAACCATAATTTTACCATAATATGGTACCTACAGTTATATTATGATTCAAAAATTACCATATTATGATTCTAAATAAACATATTATGATGTTTCTAAATATCAAGGATTTTGTGTAAGAAACCTTTTCGTACAAAAACAATTTTGGGTTCTACAGACTTTTTCTTAAAAAAAAAATTATTAATATTATTAGAACTTTTTACAAGAAATGAATCAATAAATATATTTTTTTAAGAAATATCTTTTATCGTTTTTATTGAAACGAATTAAAAAATATAAGATCTTTATATGGAATCTTTTTGACAATGAATTGATTAGTGTAAATAATATTATACATATGTATAAGAAAGTCCTTAAAAAATCTTCTAAAGCTAAAAAAAAATTATCTGGATCCTAATGGGTCAATTGATGAAATGTTTAATGCCACATGAAAGGTATTCTCTACCCATATTCGTCCAGTTTGAGGTAAAAACAAACTGACTGAACTGATCAAATTTTGGTTTTTATGAAAACAAGACAATATTATGACCGTAAATGTCAGAATCATGTTATATTTTATGCATAATTATTTATTGACTGTTGCCAGCATTTAATAATTATAATGTTTTTTTCATAATCAGAATTTTTGTTACCACAATGTGTGTACGTTTTTTTCGTTTACGCACACAGAGTAATATTACCCAACTTATTATAGTAGGAGTACAGTTTCCTACTACATGTTGGGTAAATTTCAACAGAAATTAGTAAAAGTGTAAATGTTGAAGATTAACAAAGTTTATAAACTTTAATAATTTAGATTCATTTGACAGTCTAAACGAGCTATGAAAGAACTTGTTTGCCAATTTCGTTCAGGTGTATCTCTATATTTTTCTCCCAGTTCATGCTTGGAGTAAGGGTAGCATAAAAAATTTGAACCCAAAGGTGCACGGTTAGTGTTATCCGATTTAGCTCAAATTTTCAACATAACGGTTCTGCACCAAGTGGTATTTTTAACATGCAAAAAGTCGTCAAAATTCTAACTTGGGCAAATAAAATTATAACTAAAACCACAAGATATATACAGGTTGGTTGAAAAGTTCCTGCGCTCACCAAGAGATGGCACTGCTAGCTCCAAACTTTTTTTTTTCTCAAGTTGGTATAACTGTCCTGAGAACACATGCAAAGTTGCAAGTCATTCTGTCAATTCTTTCTTTGTTTACAAGCCATTTGAAGTTGAGGTGTCATTGATTTTTTTTAATATGGAAAAAATTTAATATCGTGCAGTCATTAGATTCTTTGTTTTGAAGGGTTTAAAAGCAAAGGAAATGTATGAACAATTGTTAGAAGTGTATAAGGAGTCCTCACCTTCAAAACGCACCGTTGAATTTTGGGCTGGTGAATTTAAACGTGGTCGTACTAGCCTTAAAGACGATCCACGCGAAGGACGACCAAAAACTGCAACCACAGCAGAAATCCTTGAGCAGGTACATAATATGGTTAGTGAAGATCCAAGTTTGACTAAGCGTGGAATTGCTAATGCCATAGGCATCTCAGACGAACGAGTACTCCATATTTTACATGAAGAATAATGTATGAAAAAACTGTTTGGAAAGTTAGTGCCGCACACATTAACAATTCAACAAACACTGGATCGAAAACAAATTTCTCAGCGTAATTTGGAGTGTTTTAAGCCGAATAAAACCGACTTCTTACGTCGTTTTATAACTATAGATGAGACTTGGATCTACCACCATGATCCTAAATTGAAACAAGAACGTTTACAGTGGACTGAAGCTGGTTGTTCAGCTCCAAAGCAGGCGAAGTTACAACGATCAGCAAAGAAGGTTATGGCATCAGTTTTTTGGGATGCAAAAGAAATTTTGTTGATTGATTATCTTCCGAAAGGTAAAACAATCAACTCTGAATATTATTGCAGCCTTTTGGATCAGCTGGATGAAAAAATTCGTGAGAAAAGACCTGGTTTAAAGAAGAAAAAAATCATTTTTCATCAAGACAATGCACCTGCTCACAAAAGTTTTTTGACGATGGATAAATTCAAAGAATTAAAGTACGAATTGCTTGAACATCCACCGTATTCAACAGATTTGGCTCCCAGTGACTACTATCTCTTCAGAAATCTCAAACAATTCCTTCGTGGAAAGCATTTTTCGTCGAATGAAGAGGCCATAGCAGCCGTAGACGGTTATTTTGCAGAGCTTCCGTAAAACCATTATAAGGATGGGATAAAATTATTGGAAGATCATTGGAACAAGTGTATTGAGCTTCTAGGAGATTATATTGAATAAAAAAATATATTTCGTAACAAAAATAGTATTCTTTCATTTCGAGCGCAGGAACTTTTCAACCAACTTGTATCATGAAAATTGGTGGATATATTCTAAGTATTCTGTTGGGCTTAATTGGCCATAACTTCGGAATTTATCCATGAATTTAATTGAAATATAAAATATTTTCTCCGTAGTAATGACGACTCATATTTAGAGATCTTTTGAGAACTTTGCATTGCTACACTTACAAGAAAGGGCAGTTGAGATATTCTCCCAGATTTTGATGTTAAGAAGTATAGATATTTGATCGAAAAGTCAATATGTAGTAGGGCATTTTTTAAAATGTTGAAAAACATTTTTTTAGTATATTTCCCTTAAAATAACCATAACTAAAAAAAAATTTTAAACGAAAGGTTTTACAATTGTATATCGAATTTTCGGTGTTCCGTAAAATACCGATAAAACTTTTAATGATTTTATCTTTTATAGAAAGACGACTGAGTAGGAAATCCTTCACCCAAAAAACAAAATCGTGCTGATGACAGAAATTTTTGCATTGTCACTGTCAAATTAGTCTAGTCCAAATTTGTTTTTTGTTGTCACTATCGAAAAGTTCGGTTATCACAATTGAACCATTCGATTGACCACAAATCCGGTGGACAGCACAAATCTGTTTTCTATGAGTCAACATCTAAGATCTTAGCACATTTCAATATTTTTTAATTTTAATTTTTCTAAAAAATAAACACCCTTGAATATATAAATTATTAAACTAAATGTTGAAATGTTTAAAAGTCTTCTTTAATAAATACCCTCCAACCCCGTTGGGTCATGGGTAGTGCACAACTGTTATAAAAATAAAATATATTATTGAAAACTAAACAAAACAAAAAAAATAAAAAACTTCAAGATAGTCAATGAACTACTTTTAAAAAGTTTGTGGCTTCTTCGTGCATCAAAAATAACCAACAATAAACTAAAAGCAAAGAAAAACCATAAAAAATATTACAAAATATACAAAAACATAAAAAAAAAATTTATTTAATTGGTTTTAAATAGAAATCAAAAATACAAAAAATTAAAACAAATGCTAGTTTTGTATTAAATAAATTAATGTATTTTACAATAACTGAAGGATGATTTTTTTTTTTTGTAAAATAATTAAAACCGTTGTCCAAACTCTATAATCCTTGTAATGAGTAAGCCAGAGCCTTTTTTTGAAAACTTAATTATGATTGAAATAATTAATTTTTTTCAAAGATTTTCTTTAAAAACATTTCGATTTTTATAGATATCATTATAATTAATCGTTGCATTATTTTCACTTTTTAAGAGATTCACTTTTTATTTAAATATATTTTTTGTTTTTGTAAATTGTATTGTTTTTCTATTTAAACACGCCGCGTTCTGTTGTATTGCATTAAATGTTAAAAACTCAACTGACTTTAAAATAACTACAACAAAAAGAAAACTTTAAACAGCAAAATCTAAAAAAATATACAACATTTAACATTTTCTCATAGCTGAACAACAATATAAGACTTGTATGTTAACCCTTAAACGGCTCAATTTTATAATGTGGTAATTTTAGAAAAATTAGTTCAATCCACTCAAATTTCTATTGTTACAATTAACTTTAGTTAGAACCCACGATAGTTATTTGCAAAAAATCTGTTGATAACGATAAATAAACCATATCAATCAATTTTTAGGCAGGACATGCCCACTTTAACTTAATTTTTATGTAAGTGCATGTGGAGCTATCAAACACATCAGTGCCATAATTTATTATGTAGCTCACTTTTAATTTATTTTAATTTAATTAATAATTTTGAAATTTTTCGTAAGAAATAATGGAAGTAATTTCGGGTATATGCAAAAATAGGCAATAAAATGCAAAAATATGCATTAAATAACATAAAATTTGCAAAAATATGTACTAAAGCCAATTATCCACAAATATGCATTTATAACAAAATATCGTATGCTAAAATATGCAAATTCTGTTCCAAATTCTTTGATTCGCAAAAGAATTTGGTCAAAATCGTTTTTCTGCTCTTGACCACAAACATGCATTTTTACATGGAAGATGCTGTCCCGATAATAATGATCTACAAAATATGTGTATTCTAATAAAATTATTTTAAATTGTTCCTATTTTATTAAAAAAAAAAATTTAAATCTGTAGTCTCTTTATTGGCCTTCCTATTGCATTTAAGAGTTAACTGCTTTACCTTAAAGACAACAAGTGTTTGTTGACTGCTAACCATATGATGGCTGCTTTGTTTCATAAGTATTGGTTTGTAGTTTTCTACATGTGTTGGTGTTAATTGCAAGACGTTTGGAATATAAAAATTTATACAAAAAAAGAGAAAGAGAAAAAGTGGCTAAATAACTAAATAACGTTTTTTTAAGAAAATATTTATAAAGCTAAAGCAAAAATTATTGCTAAAAAATCTAGTAAAACAAGAAATACGTATTTCAAAAAAAAATCAGGCAGCAAAGTAAAACCAATAATGTGTTTTTTGTATTAAAATTGACTACGAAAAATAGAGGCGTAGGTATAAATTCATTGTAATACTGTTTAATAGGGTGGATCGCTAAACAAAAAAATTGTGCCAGTCACCCCCTAGAATTTTAGATTAGTTGTAGACGATTTCAGAAAAATTATTTGATTTTTTAATAAATACTGTTAAAGGCAAATTTTCATAGAATTTTAAACTTTATTTAAAAATTTGGGAATTATAAATCCTCCCTTCGAGGCACCTTAAGTCACTACTAGAATTTAATGACGGAGTCATAAAAGATCAAAGGGTGAAATGTAGATGTTATCAAACTAAGAATAATATGTTAGGGGCGTGGCAAAAAAATATTAAAATCGTCTTTAAATAATCTGTAATTCTAGGGGGTGACTGGCACAACTTTTTTGTATAGCGAGCGACCCGCTCTACTGTTTAATATAGTCAAATTAAAATTTACAAAAACATAAAAATATTTTAAGCTGCAAATGCGAATTTTCTTTTGTTACTGTATGACTGTTTACTTTATTTAAAAGCCTCATGTGTTTTTTATATGCTTTTTTTCTTCCTTCTTTATAAAATAACATTTTTACAATGCAAATAAAATCAACCACAATTTTTACATAAATTTAAGAAGAAATCAAAGCATTTACATGTTATGAAAATCCATGGATAGATTCTGAAATTATAACCAATTATATTTGTATGAGTAAATACAAACTTTTCAAATATTTATATATATATATTTTGGAACACAATTGGCTATAACTTTACAATTTAACCAAGGATTTTGCATAATTTTACGATGAAATTAGACTAACTTCACTTTTTATGTAAAGTCCACAATTTTACGAAAAAAAATAAGAATAAATTCTTAACTTATGACCAATAATGTAAAATAATAATTATATTTATAAGAAATTATAAATGAATTAATATATAAAAGTTTCTCCAATAATTTTTGCTAAAGATACTAAAAATTAGTTAAAAGGGTCCTGGAGAAAAAACTGCTGAAATTATAATGTTTTTTTTTTTGCTAAAATGAGATAAGCAAAAATACAATTTTTAATCATACAAAATTTTTGTTTAATTTTACGTAGTTAATTGAAAATAACAAGTTTTCCTGCCTAAAATCAGCAAAAAAAAATTTGCTGAATACGAGGTCGGATCAATAAGTCCGCGACTTTTCGAACTTCCCTCGTAGTTATATGAAATGCAACACTGCTCCCATCAAGACTACTGTCAAATTTTGAGCAAGTTCCGTCATTTACTTTGTTTTACAACCTCGTGGTTTTTTTTTTAAATGGAAAAAAGTGAATTTCGAGTGCTCATTAAACATTATTTTTTTTCGAAAAGACACTTCAATCAAACCAAGGAAAAGCTTGATAAATACTATGGGGACTCTGCACTATCGATTTCAATGATAAAAAAGTGGTTTACTGACTTTCGTTTTGGGCGCACAAGTAAAAATGACGCTGAACATTCTGGACGGCCAATTGAGGTCAATACACCCGAAAAAGAGTAAAAGTGCGTCAGATTGTTGATGCCATAGGCATTTCATATGGCAGTGTGGCTTCGACTTTAAATGATCAGTTGGATTTAAGAAAGCTGTCTGCAAGATGGGTGCCGTGTTTGCACTCAATTGACCATAATGCACGGTGCACACGTGTGTAGTCTCAATGGCAAACTTCCTTGAATTGGGCTACGAATTGGTACCTCATCCGCCATATTCTCCGGATTTAGCCCCCAGTGACTGTTTTCTGTTTCCAATATTTTTTTTTTTTTTGCAAAAAAAAAACTGTGTTTCATTCAAAAAGTCACGGAATTATTGATCCGCCCGCGTATTAGAAGAGTAAAAAAATCACAAAATTATTAAAAATTCAAAGTTTTTTCTATATTTTTTTAACCCTTATTATTCTATCGTCGTCATATGAAGACACTACTTCAATAAATAATATATACATCGGTAATTGATATAAAAGCGCGGTAAAATGCATAAGATACTCGTAGTATAAAATTTGGCTACAACCTCAAATAAAAAATTTAATTACCATTGTAGGGTTTCCATTTATTAATTTGAAAATCTCAATATAGGATTTTTTTTAAAGACAACATAAAAATCATTAAAAAAAATCCTTAAAATTGAGTTTTTAATTATTAAAGAAAATCTTTATTATTCATGAAGATTAAGAGTTTGGAGAACAAATAAAAAATTTAAGCATTCAGCTAGTGAATGCTTGGACCTTGGCTGCAGGATATTAAAAAACCAAGGTGTTAGTAAAAAATTAATAACAATTTCATTTGGACACTGGAGTGTTCTTAATCAAATTTTCGTTGAAAAATTCACATAATTTCTTAATTCAGGAGATGGGTTAATGCGAATAAAAATCTACTCTTCAGAAATCAGAAGTTTACTTTTTTTAGCAAATATTTTTGTTGATTTTAGCAGGACATACTGTTATTTCCATTCAAATAAATTTAACTTAAAGGTAACAAAAATTTTGTAAATACAACAGTTTTTTTTGCTGTTTTTTTTTTGTCTACTACAATCAGAAAAAAGTAGAAAAATTTGTAAACGGTTTTCAATCCCACTTTACTATTTTTGTACTGATTTTTAGTAAAAAAATATTATTTAGCAAATCTTTTTGCTATTTACATTTTACAAATTACAGAATATTAACAAATTTTTTTTTGCTAATTTCAGAAACCATTTTATAAATTTTTGAAAACCGATTCGCTAAAATTAACAAAAAAAAAATGACTAATTTTAAAAAAGTGGAAATTGAAAGAAATGTTATTTCTAATTAACTCAAATAGCGCAAGAATTTTTTTTTGTTTTCAAAGCTTCAATTTTTATTCTGGAACTTAAATTTCGCACTCAATAATCAATTAAAATCAATTAAATCACACGAAACTGCTTTCATCAACTGACGATTTCAAGATGCGAAGCTACTTAACAAAGCATAATTAATATTAATTAACAAAAAAACTAACAGAAATGCACGTGCATAACTGCGCTTTTCTCTCATTTGTGATGTCCTTTTAAAAGGACGGTTGCGTCAAGTGGGTTAAAACTTTAACCTAAAAACTTAAATTGCCTTAAAATGTTATATAGATTAAAAAAATCGATCGGAAGTGAAAATAGCACTAAGAAGTTTTCTAAGTTCTAAATATCAGCCCTAAAAACAATTAAAATTTAAACTTAAAAGAAAAAAAAATATTTATTTTTCAAAACAGAAATTAACAAATTAAAACAAAACAATAGATTCGTTTATGTTTTTACAATTTTTAAGCTTTTGATTTTTTTTTAATTTTGTCTAAAATATTTTTTGAAAAAGTAAATAAAATAAATAAATTTTTGATGCTCGATAAAAAAAATAAATTTGAAATTTTGTGCTAATATTAATAATATTTTGCAAATTTTTTTGCTGATTTTAGCAAACAGATTTTAAATTCCACTTTACAAAAAGTTTACTAAAATTTAGTAGCGACAGCTATTTTTTTTTCTACAAATTTCATTGTACTACACGTCAGCAGACATGTGTTGATAAGATTAGCAAAAAAAATACTGCTAGGCAAAATTTTCAGTTTGCAATTACAGACTTTTTTTTGTGGGTGTAATATGCAGCATAATTTTTTTCCTATTTTAGCAAGGGAAATTGTCGTTTTCAATTAACTAAAATTTATCTTAATTATAACTAATATTTTTTATATTTAACAGTTTTATTTATGCTAATATGTAACAATGAAATCTTCTAATTGCGCAGTTTAATCCGCAGTAGCATTTTTTTTTACTAATTTTTCAATTTATGCAAATTTATTTCTATGAGTAAAGACAAATTCTCGGATTTATGTGACATTTAGATATGTGATGGGGGAAAAATATTTAAGAACAACCTGTCTACTAGTTTTTGCTAGTAGGCGTTTCAAAAATTTACGGATTTCGATATAAAAATTGCTTAACAATAATGTAATTGTAAAAAGAGTAAGTTTGCGGAACTGATCTGCATGTTAATAATAATTTCGTCCATTAAAACTATTCAGTAATTTAACTCAGGTTTTTTATAAAATGTCCTGATAAGTTTCATTTTATATTTAAAAATTTTCGTACACTTAATGAAGAAGTTTTTTCAAAAATAGTTTCATAAAAATTATAAAGCTTTTGTCATCGAATTTTAGAAATTGTTTCATTGACCTGGTAATGAAACCTTCATTAGTTATTTGAAAAATTTCATTAAAACTCATCTCTTTGTGTGTGTTGTTCAGAAAACCAGAGCGTTTTACTCCTACGGGACTACCCACATGCTTCTTTAAAATTCTAGTTATTATAAAATTTTTTTGGTATATCAAGTGAAATATACTATGTTACTATTATATCTAAATTTAGCAAAATTTTTATCAAAAAATATTGACAAAGTTTTTGTTCAAATTATTTAGATTTTCAAATTAAAAATATAAAAGGAAATTTTAAAGTAAAAAATCTGCTTAAAATATTACTAAAATCCAAAGTTAATTAAACCTAATAATTACCTTTAAAGTGATATCTAAAATCTTAGACTTAACACAATTACCAAATGTTTTGCTTCTTTTTTAAAAGAAAATTTCATTTAGTATTCATCTCATCTACTGTTATTTTTATTTTTTTTTTTTCAATTAAACTACATTTGTAAAACTTTTATAAAGAAAAAATTCCCCAGGAAAACTAAAAATAGTAAAATAAAGTTAAGTTATAAAGAAAAATCCACCGCAATATGCAGCACTACAGAAAATGAAATCAAATTGAACAAAAGGAAAAATAAACTCTATTACAAAAAAAAATATATTATAAAAATTAAAGTAGAAAACATAATACACAGAGAAAAAAATTGAGAGAAATAAAGAGTAAAAATAAAATTAAAAAAATAAATAGTTTTTCATGTTTTTTTTTTTTGAATTTTTTTAGCCTCGAGATAATACAAAAAATTTCTATGTTGTTAGTATTACTTTGAATGAATGAACAGAAGAGGTCATACAAATAGCGGTACGAACAAAATAAAATGAATAAATTTTACCAAATGGCATTTCTGCAAAATTGTTAATATGTAGAGATTTGAAAAATATTTTATTGAGTTAAACAGAAATGCATTAATTTTAATGCTTCTTGAAAGTAGAAAATGGAGTTTAAAATTTATAATTTTAAAATGTTAGATTATAAAAAAAACTACAAAACTTGACTGAATAATTAAAAATTATTAATTCAAAAGTGACTTAACCACATAGCAGTATATCAAAAACTTATATTCAATACCCTCTATAAACCAAGACATTTTTCAACAGAGGCAAAAAACTTATATATGCCCAAATCCTTCAAGTATGAAAGAATCTATCATCTACAATATTTGATAAACATGTCAGCAGTCATATTATATTTTACTGTATTCGCGGCGCTATGGTTGATAGAGGGTATTATTTTTAGAAAAGGCTAAAAATTGCAATATTCCCATATTGTTAAGGCATGAATCAATCTATCTTCTACAATATCTGTTAAATATGACTACTTAATCCTACGTATAAAAAAATAATATTATATTTCACGTTATTCACGGCTGATAGAGGGTATTGCAAATGATTTTTTTTTTTGCTGATAAAGTAAAATGCACAGCACTTGCAATTTTACTACAGTTTAAACGTTTTTTTTTTACATTAAGCAACTAAATAATAAAACATTGATAAACACATAGGAACAATTTGTTAAAAAAAAACATTTTAAAATAATATTATAACCAATACTCAAAATCCCCATTTATTACAATATTAAAAGTTTCACAGCCGTGATTTAAAATTATTCAATGGTTTTGTTTCCATATTTCTTCGCAACGAACTTTTCATTCTGTAAATTTCAATATAAATTTCACAAAAAAAAATGTTTAGAGTACTCCTCTCCAATAATTTTTCACAATTTCTTGTATTTGCACTTCAAAATTCATTGACTGAATGCCATTTCTTTAACAATCCGAAAAACGTATTTTACGGGGCACACTAATAAAATGACCTTGACAGGTGTAGGAAACAAATTCGTTTAATATTTCTAGTAGTAATACTTTTTTAATAAGTCAATAACCTTACTGTGGTTGATAGAGGGTATTGCATTTACAAAAATTCTTATGTTATGTTTGATGGAGAAATAAAAAAATACTAAAATTATTCATTTTTCGCGATGAATTTTTTGTCAACAGTTTTGGCAGCTGGATTAAAAAATTATGACTGAAAATGTAATATAACAACAAAATCTAATTTAATATATTCTATGTTGCCTTGAAGTGTGATGAATTTTTACTTACATAAATTTATGTAATTTTTAGTTTACAAAAAGGTAAAATTCGTGGTTTGAATGATATTTTTTCAAAAAGTTAAGTGAGAAACACATTTTACAAATGAAATGTTTCAATTTCAATAACACCTCTAGAAAGTGCAAATAAAGTATAAAATTTATACATAATATTTGTTCAAGTCTTAAGCAGTTTCCCATGAGAAACTAGCAAAATCAGTTGATTGATGTAAAAGTTATGACTAAAAATGTAAAACAATCACAAAATATTATTAACTTTATTATATCTCAAACTGTGCTACATTTTTACTTACATCTATTTTTATGAATTTTCAGTTTGTTTGCAAAAAGTTTGTTGTTTTGGAAATTGTAAGTATAGTAAATATTTTTTTTATATATATATTTTCAAGCCCTACCACAACATACAAGTGTATTTTCATAGCCATAGTCTATGAGAGTCGTTACGATTCAAACAAACTTTTATATGACTGACTGACAATCTGATAGACGGATAGATAGAGGTAAGATATCGCAGTTGTATGAATGTTTGAGTAAAAAAAAAAACTAACTAAAGGTATTACCACTATTTTATTTTGTTTGGCTTGTGAGGAAATGGTTGGAAACTTTTCTTAAACAAAACGCAAAAAAATAATAGATTTGTATTTTTTTTCTTACTTACTTACTTGTCTTGAATGTTTTTAAAGTGTAATAATAATAACAATGAATATGTACTACAATAACAACAGAAAATACTCGCAGTAAGTAGAAAACAAGTTATATAAATTGAATATCAAAAGTACAACTTTACAATTGAATACGGTTAAAAGGAAATACTACCACCGGTAGAGCAAATTTGCATTAAAGTTAGGTTTTTTTTTTTTCTTTGCAAACAAATAGTTTTATATACGAATGTGAATGAAATAAACGTTAAATCAAATAAAATTATGTCGAATATCATACAAAAAGAAAACTTGCTAGAATAATGAATGAATAAATTGTAGTTAAATACTTGTATGAAATTTTATTTACTACTGTGAAATAGAAATAAATAAAATTGAAATATGTATTGTAGTAAATGAGTGGATTTCGAAATATTTTATAATACGTATGGAAACCGTCCATTTTTATCACCGAATCAAAAACTTTATTTTGGTTGCTGCAACCATATTCAAATGTCATTCCTGAATTTTTTAGATGTTGGAACTAAAACTCAGTTGAATTAACCGGATTTTGTTGTGAAACTATTATCCACTCGAATGTTTTTCCGCCAAGCAATTTCATAAAATTTGGAAACAGGAAAAAGTCGCTAGGATCCAAATCCGGAGAAAAAGGCAGAAGTTGCAACAATTCGAACCTTAACTCGTGTATTTTTGCCATCGAAACTGCACAAGTGCACAAGTACATTCTCTTGTTAGAACATCTCTTTTTTTGGATAAATGGATTTTTTTTGACATCTTCGCTTAATTGTCCCAATATTCTCGATTTACTACATTTCCCTTTTTCAAATAGTCAATGTAGGTAATTCCCTGCAGATTAAAAAAAAGCCTTACGGATAGATTTCTTTGTCTGCGCTTTTTTCAGGGCGGATTCACCTGGTAAAATCTATTGCTTTGACTCTTGTTTCATAACTGGTGTTTAGTGAGAAATCCATGTTTCATCAACAGTTATGTACCAGTGAAGAATTCATTAGGATCGCGACAAAAAAGTTCTAAAACACCTACTGAATTAGTCACACCATTACAGTTATTTTTAATTTTGATCGTCGATTGCGATCTTCCCGACTGCTTTTGTATACCCAATTTTTCATGCAAAATGGAAATTACTAAATCATGTTACATGTCCTAGCCCTCAACTAGTTTACGCACTTTAACTTATCAGTCACTTAAAACTACATCATGGATTTTATTGATGATTTCCAAACTAACAGCATCACCTGGACGTCCTGAACGAAATTCATCATTTGTGGTTTTGCCTTTTAAATAGAATCGTTTGATGGCAGCTTGAAATTAATTTTTTTCCATTTTTTAAAAAAAGTTGGTTCAAACAATCGATTGTTACAAAAAAAAACTGAATGAGGTATTTTCCTAAAAATATACCAGTCGTCTTTTGTAACATTGACATTTTAATTTGTTTAAGATTCTCAGTGCTCCTTATTTTGAAAAGTCTTATTGACTTGTCCTCGTAAAGTACTCGAGTAAACCAAAATGTTGATACTCATATTGCGTATATAGAGGTCCCAGGATTAATACCTATTTGAAATATAGGGAAAAATCGACTTAAACTCGTACGATTACGAATGTTGAAAAAGCTCAGATACCCCTCAATTAAATCATATACGGATTTATTTTAGGTAACTTTAAACTCAAACTAAATACAATTTCCAATACAAAGCGCCAGTTTTTGTGACTTTCGAAATAAATTTTCGAATAAAAAAAAATGAAAGATAGCGAAAATAGAAAAATTTATAAAAACCCTCTAAAAGTTTAGAATTTAAAAGATAACATAAGCATTTAAGCATGAAGGTACATGTCTGGCATTCTATGAGATAGCTCTATAGAATACCTTTCTTTCAATACCCAATTCAACCGACTCTAGGACTGATAAAAGATAAAGGAATAGTTCCTGTAACGCGAGGGCGGATAAATAAGTCCGTCACTTTTCGAACATCCCTTGTAGTTATACGAAATGCAACACTGCTCCCATCAAGTACCATCGTTTAATAGACTACTGTCAAATTTTGAGCAAGTTCCGTCATTTGCTTTGCGTTTAACAGCTGTTCAACACATATAACCTGGCTGTCGCGTTTGCTCACAATCGTGTGATAGCTTAGTTTCCATGGCAAAAATCCATGAAGTAGACTACGAATTGGTACCTCATTCGCTTTATTCTTCGGATTTAGCCCCCAGTGACTATTTCCTATTTTCAAACCCAAAGAAATGGCTCCGTGGAAAGAGATTTAGCTCCAGCGATGAAAATCCTGCTGTTAAACGCAAAGTAAATGACGAAACTTGTTCAAAAACTTGCGGTAGTCTATTAACAGGTGGTACTTCGAAAAGTCACGGACCTATTGATCCGCCTTCGTACTTTGTGCGATACACTGGAAAGTCAACTACCAACGGATGTGCGCTCTTAGATATGTGAATATTCCGAATATAAGCCCGGGCTGTGGGGATAAATTCACTTATCTCAGCAGAACAATTCTACAACGAGAACGGGCTAATAAGTCCGTGACTTTTTGAATTTCCCGCCTCTTAGGATGGCAGTTCAAATGACAAAATCAATGAACTATTCTCCGGATTTAGCCACGAATGACTATTTCTTGTTCCCAAACGAGAAGAAATGGCTCGGCGGAAAGAGATTTCAACAATGAAATCATCTCACCAACAAACCTATTTTGATGACCTCGACATATCTTATTTTTTGGAAGGGATAAAAAACTTTTAGATACTTTGGACAAAGTATATAGAACTTAAAGAAGACTGTTTTGAAACATAAATCACTTTTGTATCCAAATACATGTCATATTGACCCACCCTTGTATCCATAGAGTTGGAAGCCCTAATGTTATTTATGAGTGCCAACGAACTCCTTTACACACGGTTCAAAGGCTCCAAATAAGACTTGGATATAGAAGGAATAAATCGTAAGGAGATCAGATGGGGTAAAATATTTCTTACACTGTTTTAGGAAACTAAGACACTTGAATGCTTCTTTTGGTACTTCAAATAATTTGTTATTCCAACGGGCATCACACTAAATTCTCATGACCACAACATCAAGAATATGCGATTCCACGATATTAACACACAGCCCTATGGGTCTACCTACAACATTGGGTCTTTTATACATTGTAATCGATCCTATTAGCAAGAACCCACTCGGGGATTGTCAAAAGGTTACGACTGAGTGTGTCATTTATAATCTGCCTTTTGCATCCCAATCTTTAAATGGCTTCACCTACAACCAAAGGAAAATAAATCACAAATGTTGATGTCGTTTCATCAAGAAGGTTTTTATTTATTTTATTTTATTTTATTTTATTTAATCATATAATTAAAAATTATATATTAATACCCTAACCGAGCACTAGCAACAAAGGCCATCGACTCGTTGTAGCGAAAACAGACCAGAGCCTCTGGTGGGAATCGAACCCACGAACCCCGTACTGATAAGCTAACACGCTACCAACTAGCCTACCGGGGCGCTCAAGAAGGTTTTTGATGAAGCGGTTTCTAATAAAAAAAAACTCTTTTCTTGACCAGAACTTAAAATATTGTTTTTTTTATTTGAAGTTTTTTTATTAATAAAAAACATTTCACATATCACTTTAAAAACCAATTCTCCAAAATTCAAGGAGAATTCAATTTTTTTTAGATAACAAATAAAGTACAAAACAATATTACAAAGTTTACATTCACATTTTGGAATACCCTATACAGGTATCCCGTAGAACGTCCTCTACGATTAAAAGTGAATTGTACAGAGCATATTGCAATTGGGCAGTAGATTTTGAACATTGGCAAACTTCCCTCGTTCAATACCTGTGATCACAGTAACTGCTGTTATAAGAACCCTCCTAATTCCCTTTTAAGGACAGTTGAAGTAAACTTGAAATTGAAAACATGCCAAAACATGTTCTGGAACTGAAATATTTAACATAAAGAGTTTAATTTTGAATATACCTTTTATTTAAAAACTCCGTTATTGCTTAACAGTATTTAACAATGTAACATGTGTATTCACATAAAATTCTAATTATAATTGAAGGATTTTTATTATTCTTTTATTAAACTGTAATAAAATTCAAAATATTTTTGCCAATACAAGCATATTTTATTATCATTATTAATTTAATTAATTTTTGTTGTGTTTACAATTATTTTATATTAATATTGTATACATATGTGTTAGGTATACAGCACATACTTATTGTATATATTTCACAACCACAAATATTTCACAAATCAAATTTAATGAGTGCTCAAAACCACAACAACTACCAAAAAAATTATATACTATGGTAAAATGTTTACAGGCAACCAAAAACACTTACACTCTTATAAATTTTTAATGATGATATTCAAATAACACAATTTGATGGTAAGAAAGATAAAAAAAAAATAAATTTACTAAACGATGAAAATGATATGTAGGATCGTATACAATAAAAAATAAAGGAAGATTTTTCTTAACACAATTTCATAACAAATTTGATCAATTAATTTTCATTTGCGGATAAAAATTCCAAAATATTATATGAAATGCGTTGAGAAGTATTGGAATATAATACTGACTGACAGCTGATGTCAAGTTGTATAACGAGCATACAACGACGACAACAAGAGATTTAAGACTAAAATAAATAACAATATAAAGTACTAAGTATAAAGAATATGGTAGTCGAAGAAGGCAAAGAAGAAGTAGTAGTTGCAAAAGAAGAAGCTTAAACAATAACAAACTAATAACAATACACAAACAAATATATTTATGATTATGGATGAGATATTTAACTAAAAGTGAATATGAATGAAAAGAAAAAGATACAAATAATGAAGTTGAAAATTGGACAAATATATGTATGGTAAGTTTTAAAATCCGTTAAAATTAAAAAAAAAATCCATTTTTACAGGTACGTATTTTTTTTTAAATTGTAGATATATGATTTTTTTTCTTATTTACTTTTTAAAATACCCGGAAAAATCTTAAATTTTTAATGTTTTTTAAATGCTTCAGTGCTTTTTAAACCTTATTCATTTAGATGAAGCCTTAAAGTATACTTTAGTTTTTTTATATTTATTAATATTTTTTGTGCTAAAGCTATTACATATTACATACATGAATGTATTTCTTTAGTACAAGCTATTCAAAACTAGTTTTAGTGCTAAACGATTAACCTAATTGTCCAAATTTAAACTTTTACAGGGCAAACAAAACCTCAAATGATTTTTATCAAAGTAATAAAATCATAAATAACTATTTATTTTTTTACTCACCGATCCCAATTGTAAATGGATTTAAATATTGCAATGAAAAAAGTTTGAGAATTACTACTTGACAGTTCTTTGTGTAATAATCAGTAGTCTTTGTTTAAATAATTGCGTTTTTATGGAAAATTTTTAAGTAAAATGAAACAATTGATTGAATTTTATAATGTAATGCAATAAATTGTTTTTGTTTATTAAAAATTTCGATAATTTAATTGCAAAGATACAATATTCTTTACTAACCTTTAGTTTCAAAATTTGTTAGTTTTTTTTTTAACAGATAAAAATAACTAAAGTAAATATCGTTGGTCTCATGTAGAAAGGCCCTAACTCTTTTTTTTTTTTTTTTTTTTTGAATATCTGCTACGAGAAGCATAGAGAAGAAATCGAAAAAATGCGGGAAGAAAAACGTGCAGATATAAAAAATGGTGAAACAGGGTTATGAGCGGTGTCTTGTATGGATATGCAAGCATTAAAATTGGTGCCCCAACTGAATGCAAGTGCCGCGTACTACAAGATGAAGTTACAAATTTACAATTATACAATTTTCAATTTTCTCACTCACCAATCGGACAATTACACTAGGCAACAGCCATTTTGTTATTTGGTTCTAGCATACTTTTTCTCATGGATTTGGACCTACTGAACACGAAAATGAATTTTAAAAATTTTTCTGTCGATTGGTTTGCGAGATACAAATTTTTTAATTTTTTTTTTTTAATTTTTGGAGGTACACTTACTATTTTGAGCATATCTTTAGTCTTCTTTGACCTATTTTATCCTACTACTACTCAAATTAAAGACAATTGAGCCGTCTACAACTTATTCTCAGAAAATTTTCAAATCGGGTTAGTAGTTTTGATGTTGGCGGCTTAAAAAGGTTAAAAAACTGCGTTTTTTTAGTAAAAATGTGGCTGAAAAATTCATATAAAAATTCATATAAAATGTAAAACGCGATGTTAACAGCGATTTTAATTTTTTTACGTATAGCTGACACTTTTCCAAAGAAAATAAGCCCTTACTTAACAAAATCTGATGACAAATGGCCGACTTATTATTTTTTTGGTAAACAACCGAAATTCCGCTATTTCACGATTTTTTGATTTTCATTATTTGCACAGCTTACCTACCCAACGCAAACGAATAAATACATTTGAACTTAATTTAAAATAAACAAAGTAGTCTTCGTATATTTTTTTTAAATTTATTTACAGCACTACATGCTCATACATATTTAAACATAAGGAGACACGGTTATCAATTGCATTTCAAAACTGTCTGTGAAAGTGTAAAGAAGTTAATATTTAGAAAACGCAAGGAAGACAATGAGTAAAAGACTACGTGTGTTCGAGTGTTTGAACGATCCAGACAATTTCTGCAATGTTTGTGGCCAGTTTATAAAAAAAAATCACGCACACAAGTTTACTCCAGCAGTACAATTGCACTATTTGAATTATTTTGGTATTTCACCAAATATCACAGAACCATGGACACCTAAGTCGCTGTGTGATCTTTGCTATATAATCTTAACCAACTGGGCAGCTGGCGGAAGGTAAGAATTTTTATTTAAACACATTATACATAGCGAATATAGTAATTTATTTTAATTTTAGCCGCCATATGAAATTCGATACACCAATGATGTGGAAAAAGCCGCTATGCCATTCCACAGACTGTTATTTTTGCCTCACCACAAACAGTGGGGTAGGAAGATTTTTTAAATGGAACTACGCTCAAGTGGGATCGTTTGCGCTTCCAGTACCACATTCGCATGATGTGCCATATCCAGTGTGCCCTGGTGCATCTCTTCAAAAAGCAGAATCGTCAGAAGAAGAGTCTGAGTCAAATGCAAGCGAATTTGAGCCGGGTGCAAAGCGAAAATTACTGTCACAGGCCGAACTAAACGATTGGGTGCGCGATTTTGGTCTCACTAAGGAGAAATCCGAACTTTTTGCGTCTCGGATGATACAGTGTGGATTTGCGGCTTCAGAAGTGAAAGTATCAGCGTACAGAAACCGTCACAAGGAGTATGCAAAATTTTATACAAAGAAAGACCAAATATGTTTTTGCAGCGACATTTCAGGCTTGTTCCAAGAGCTTCACCAAATTCACAACCCCAACGAATGGAGGTTGTTTATTGACAGCAACAAAGAGAGCTTGAAGGCAGTTCTCTTACATAATGGGAATGAAAAGCCATCTGTTCCTATTGCTCATGCGGTTCATTCAAAGGAGAACTATGAAACTATGGACATTTTGCTGAAATGCATAGAGTATAGGAAATACAATTGGAAAATATGCGCCGACCTTAAAGTTGTGGCCATTCTGTGTGGACTCCAAGGAGGCTATACGCGACATTGCTGTTTTCTGTGCCTTTGGAATAGCCGCGCTGATGATCAGCATTATATAAAAAAAAAATGGCCGGTACGAACGAAACCTGTAGTTGGAGAAGCGAATGTTCAGCGCAAACCACTAATAGAGAACCGTGAAAATATAATACTTCCGCCGCTGCACATAAAATTGGGTTTGATTAAAAATTTTGCCAAAAAATTAGACAAAGAAGGTGAAGCTTTTGCCTATTTACGGTCAATTTTCCCTTACCTTTCGCTGGCAAAAATTAAAGAAGGAGTCTTCGCAGGACCCGAGATAAAAAAAATGTTGAAAGATGAAAAATTCCCAAAGCTGTTATCACCCATCGAAGCCGCAGCATGGAATTCTTTCAGGCTTGTTGTGGAAAACTTTTTAGGAAACAACAAAAGCCCGAATTATAAGGACATAGTTGAGGATCTGGTAAAGAACTATGAAGCCATGGGAGTGCACATGTCACTTAAAATACACTTTCTGGATTCTCATTTGGATTTTTTCCCTGAGAATTTAGGAGACGTGAGCGACGAACACGGCGAGCGCTTTCATCAGGAATTGAAGGCTATGGAACGACGCTATCAGGGCAACTATGACACGGCTATGATGGGTGACTATATTTGGACCCTAATACGTGAGACCGATTGCAGCGAATACAAAAAACAAAGAAGAAGTCAGCAGTTTTTCCACATGGCATAAAATGTACACTTATATCTTTGTTTTTACTCATTTTTTTGTGCGTTGATTTGCTTAATTTAATTAGTTAGTTTAATTTCGTTAGTTTAGCTAATTGTGCGATACATTGAGCATGTAGTGCTGTAAATAAATTAAAAAATAATATACGAAGACTAATTTGTTTATTTTAAATTAAGTTCAAATGTATTTATTCGTTTGCGTTGGGTAGGTAAGCTGTGCAAATAATGAAAATCAAAAAATCGTGAAATAGCGGAATTTCGGTCGTTTACCAAAAAAATAATAAGTCGGCCATTTGTCATCAGATTTTGTTAAGTAAGGGCTTATTTTCTTTGGAAAAGTGTCAGCTATACGTAAAAAAATTAAAATCGCTGTTAACATCGCGTTTTACATTTTATATGAATTTTTATATGAATTTTTCAGCCACATTTTTACTAAAAAAACGCAGTTTTTTAACCTTTTTAAGCCGCCAACATCAAAACTACTAACCCGATTTGAAAATTTTCTGAGAATAAGTTGTAGACGGCTCAATTGTCTTTAATTTGAGTAGTAGTAGGATAAAATAGGTCAAAGAAGACTAAAGATATGCTCAAAATAGTAAGTGTACCTCCAAAAATTAAAAAAAAAAAATTAAAAAATTTGTATCTCGCAAACCAATCGACAGAAAAATTTTTAAAATTCATTTTCGTGTTCAGTAGGTCCAAATCCATGAGAAAAAGTATGCTAGAAACAAATAACAGACAAAAGTTTGTTATTTGTGACCTAGTGTTATGTATGGAATCAAACAGCAGGAAATTTCACAGTTTCAGTTTTCACAACGTGCATTATAAAGCATTTGAAAATTTTTTTTAACTAAGTCCAGAAACTCACCACATCATCATATATTCAGACGGCTGCTGTTATCAAAATCGCAATGTCACATTATCTAATGCCATGCTTAAGTAAGGAACGAAATGTTACTATTGAGCAAAAGTTCTTAGTGGTTGGACAAACACAAATGGAGTGCGATGCAACCCATTCTGTTATTGAGAGAAAAACAAAAAAACAAACAAATAAATTTGCCGTCGCAATTTGTGCAACTTATTAAAGAGGCAAGAAAATACCCATCACGTCTAGAGACACACCAATTGGATAATACTATTTTTATATTTCGAAAATGTTTTGAAGCGATATTAAATTTGAATTTCAATTACAATTTGGTTATCAGGGAGAAAAGTTGGTGATGATACCGTAAACATGCTGAGAGCTTTAGCATACGATCCTTCAGGAGTCATATATTTCAAAACAAATATAAGTGCGAATTATGAACTTCTTCCACATAAAGCTAAGACTTGTACTGACCGTTTCATTCCAGGACGCCTTTATAAAGAAAAATTGGCCACTTCAAAAAAGAAATGGGAACACTTGCAAGATTTGAAGAAGTTTCTTCCTATAGATTGCCATAATTTTTATGTTACTTTGCCATACAAAATATGAACGGGATTTATATTTATGCGCAAATTTCATATTTTTCGAATAATGATTTTATTTTTAGTTTGTTCAAACGAAGAATTTCGTTATTCCATAATTTGTTTTGAACATTGTGCAAAAAGCTCTAACTTATATTTATGCACAGAAAATCAACTACAAAAAGCCCTATCTCACTTTTTTTATATCAAATATGAACAAATAAATAAAATAATCTAAAGACCAAATTTATGTTTGATTTTCATTAAAACCTGCATTGAAAAAAAATAAAATATTGATTATTTCAGTTTCTAATTTGTTTTTATTTTCCACTGTAAAGTTAGAATTTAATGAGTTAGAGCCTTTCTACATGATACCAACGATATGCCTCCTTTTAACTGCATATATCCTTGTTTTAACTGATATTTTCAGTAGATTCTAGCGACAAACTTTTTTAAGTGTGTGTTGTTCGAGACTAATTTAATGGGGTCCCGGGAAACAAAGTTTATATATAATTAAATGTGGCCTTATCTAATAATATATTCTCGTATAAAAATACACATGTCAGTATAAATTACCTTATATTTAACCACATCTAATTATATATTGATCTTTACAAAATTATATAATTTATATGATCAGATTGATAACATATATATTATATCATATAAAATTATATATAACAGTATTTTTAATTATATATGGCTTACAAGGAATTGTATTTATTTATATATACCTTATACAGCACCATATAAACTTATATATGACTTATAGAGAACCATATATAATTATATATGCTACTTAATATTTGAGATATAATAATATATGGTCCGTTATCAAAAATATTTGTTAATATGGTACGAGATATATGATTAATTGTATGGTCCCAGATCAAAAATATTTTTCATATGCTATAATATATAATTATATATGATTCAATATCAATATCCCGAAGATATAATTACATATAACACAATTACACGAACAATAAAGTCTTACAAAGTCAGCTATTATGTATAGCTGTGTATGACTGAGTAAGGTAAGTGATCGACTACAATTCTGCCGAGTTCGTTGTTTTTTTTTATACTCAATTTTGTATTAAAATTTTTTTACAATTTTTTTTTAAATACATTTTTAGAAACTAAATTCCATACAATATATTATTGGATCTAATCTGCCATTTTTTTTATCAATTTTGATCTTAGTAAATCCCCAAATATATTGCAGGATCTAATTTGATTTGGCATTTTTCGGATCAATCAAGATCTAACTTAATCCCCAAAATATATTGCTGGATCTTATTTGATCTGCCATTTTTCGTATCAAATAAGATCAGCTAAATATTACAGCAGATATTAAAGAATATAAAATTGGATAAGATTAAATATTGCGCCAGATAAATTTTTTTACTCAGGGTACTGAAAAACTAAATGATTTTAATAATTTGTAAATGAGCGTCTTTTGCAACTTGTATCATTTGGTTGAACGTAAACAACAATATACTAAATATTGTCTCGATCATGTCGCGTCAACCCAAAAGGTTGAAGGAGTTGTTAGAATCATTGGGAGTGTATGATAAGACATTTAGAAAACGCTTAAGTCATGGGATTGATAAAAAAACCTAGGAAAATGGGTGGCATATGAGTTGAAGCCACGCGACGTAGAATTTTCGCTAATGAAGATATTTGGGTCGCATTGTGACTGGCGATCAAGACAACCCCAAGCGCAAGAAGTCGAATATTCATGGCATGAAGCTTAGGCTCTGTATTTGGTGGGACCAGCGCGGCGTGATCTACAACGAGCTGCTCAAAACGAATGAAACCATCAAGGGGAAACGCTCTCGCACTCAACTCAAAACGGTTGAGCCGCGCAAAATAAATCCGTAAATTTTGAAAAAACGCTCATTATTAATTCAAGGTCGCATATAAGTACGTGCGGATTATGTATCCCATGTAAACCTTAAAATAAAATAAAAATAATGAAATGCATTGGACTGGTGATTTAAGGCCTCAAATGGTATACTGCTCCTTCAATACCATCGTGAGAGTATGAGAGAAGCATGTAGACCAGTAGATATTGGGAACTCAAAATAGGTTCACCTATAGCTCAAAACAGGTCAATGTGGTTACGGGTGCAGGCGTCTGTGGACCCAATTTTTAACGTGCCCTGTTGATAGGCAAGTACCCGTCCATATTCCAGGGGGAGATCTCCGCCATTTATGTATGTGCGGTGGTGTGTCTGAGAAGGTGCAAGAATAGGACACTTATTAATATTCTTTCGAATAGTCAAGCAACATTCAGGGCATTTTTATTTCTATGACGTATAACCTAGACTTTTCCAATGTTCCTGCGGGGTATATCAGAGGAAAACTTAGTATATGGAAGGTGTTTAAGTACGTTAAGTTCTGGAATGTTACCATTCGCGTCAGGTGAGGACATTTATCACCCCATCCAGTGGCAAGTCCAGGGAACTATTTTCTTTGTACAGAAAAGACTTCGGCACCTAAACGGGATTTCTTTCTGTAATATTACATATAATTTAGGGGCTAGGGGTTTGTCCCAAAAAATTATACTTTTTGCGAGATGACGTCATGTTGATGTCTTTAGTAATTTTATATAGCATTTTAATTTTTTTTTTTCAAATTTAAAATTTCAAAAGATTTTCAATGTAATAATTTCGCTTAAAAGCTGAAAAGTGTTATTATTAACTATTAATTAATAACCGAAAAACACAGTTACAATAGTTGAAAATTAGAAAAATATATATTTAAATAAAAAAACCGGTTAACAGACAACAAATAGTGGGTTTTCGGTTATTCGAATTTATGAAAAACACCGAATCCGGTCAATTTTTTTTTTAAATACAAAAACTGGTTTTCAGTTTAGGTTTAAAATACTCTACTTCAAATAAACCAACATTCCTGCGTTAGTTTCTTCTTTAACTTAAAATTATAATAGGTAGAGAGTTTCTAAAAACTTTGATTAACTTTCGTGCCATTGTTTGACTATTTCTGGCCCAATATTAACATTATGTCAATTTATTCGTATTATGGCGAAAAAAGCAAAACCAAGTGTCGATGAGTTGTTAAAAAAAATCTACAAGAAATAAAAATATGAGAAAAAATATTAACGCCTTTCCACCTGAGCTGAGCTAAAGACAATAAAAAAATGCAGCCAACTAGTCAGTAAGTCAGTCAAGCAGCCATATGGAGAGATATAAAATGCATAATAGTTAATAATTTTCTTAAATGTATGACTTGACTTGTTTGAGTAAATGCTTGACTGGCGGCACATGTGTCTTTTTAAAAAAAAAAAAAAAAAAACTTTAAAACATTTGCTCTTAACATGAACATTTTGAAGCCCCTCTAATAGCTTTAAAACATGCCATGCCACAAAAAATTATAGATTAAAAAAAAATATATATATTTAAAAATATCCACAGATATTTATAATTTAGGATTAACAAGAAACAAACTCGAGACATTAAATCTATAACCATAATAATTTTATTTATACACTGATAAAAAAAATCTTATTAAAATAATAATAATTATGAAAAGATTTACAGTTTTATGTGTAATAAAACGTTTTATCATAATTGACAAAACTTTTCATTGGATGAAAATTTATAAAGCTTTTTCTTTTCAGTGTAGTAACACATATAATTTATGTTTAAACCATATTTTCATAAAAAGTATTAATACAAAAAAAAATAATAAAACGTGACCAAATGTTCAAGAAAAAATAAATTCATTTCAAACAGGAAATTCAAATTAAGGAAAATATAAATAAAAAAAATAATAATGCATTTTTTATAATTTTCAAATTTGCATAAATTGAACAAGTTGCTATGTAACAAAAAGAAATATGACAAAATGAATCATTTTGATATTAATAGAAATAATTATGTTTCTTTTTTTCAATGACAAGCAGCATAAAAATAGGTTAAAATTGTTTATATTTTATGTTTTAAAATTTTAAGCAAAAAAATAATTTGTAGTTCCAAAT
Source organism: Eustalomyia histrio (assembly GCA_949748255.1). Classification (NCBI taxonomy): domain Eukaryota; kingdom Metazoa; phylum Arthropoda; class Insecta; order Diptera; family Anthomyiidae; genus Eustalomyia; species Eustalomyia histrio. Next base: position 43,149,386 of record OX456526.1, on the reverse strand, counting down.
GCAAAAGAAAAAAGAAACGAATCAAGTGTTTATTGTGTGTTTGTTATTTTCACAGTGAATTATTTATTAATTAATTATTTTGTTGTGTTAACACAGCAACAAAATACCACATAAACAATTAACATTCATTAAATATGGCAAAAAATACAAAAAAATATAACTAAAATGTTGTGTCGTGAAAAACAACTCAAAATGTTAATTAAATTTTGTTGTGGACAAAATAAAATACAATAGTTGCAGGTTTTTCTAAAAAAAAAACCTTTTCATTAATTATAGCCAATTATAAGGTTTAATATTTAAGAAAAATTATAAGAATTACCTAATGCACAGTGGGCATTTGTATTCAGGAGATATCAATCAATAACCATGATTTAAGACAATAATTTCAAAAAAATTGAATATGAAAAATTTTATGAAAATCTGTCATTTTAAGCAAATAAAATTGACAGTTAAATTTTGTTTCATTCTAAAATACTTTTTTTTATTTCGTATAATTTTGATATTAGAGGCATAATGCGGAAAACTACCCTAAGACACTGTTAACTTTGGGTTTTTTTTTTAAATTTCTATTTTTTTTTTTTTTTTTTGTTAAAGAAATTAAATTATTCTCCGTTAAAAAAAATCGTGTATAGAAAACGTTTAGAAGCGAGAATAAGTCAAATTCGAAATTATTTGAAATTATTTCAGAATGATCAAAATTTTAGAAAATATACAAAAATATTAAACCTTCACTCGAACAAGTTGATAATGAGCTAGTAGTTTAAGTCTAGCCTTTTGAAAATAATTTTTAATTTTGGTCGAAGTAACCACGAGATATCGGCAGAATACGTTTAAAGCAGGGACTAAAACCGAACCCTAACCCAAACGGATTCAGGTTCGCTGTTTATAAAAACTTTGAACCCGAACCTGCTGAACGCAAAAATTTAACCAGGTTCGGGTTTAAAAATTTAAAAAATATTCTTGCTTTTCATGGCGTGAGAAATGTTTGATAGCAAAATCCTAAAAAAAAATTACACTTTTTGCATCCAGTTTGCAGTGCTTGCCACTATATCTAGTCCTTCTTTTAAGCAAATACTTGATCAATGCAGAGCTATTTGCATAAAATTGCGAACACCAAAAATATTTGCTTAGTTAGCCAAAGTAGATGGAATTCCAGTTATGACATGGTTCAAGCCTTATTGGAATACAGAAATTTTTGTTCGAAATTACTAGATGCTGCGTTAAGTATAAATGATAATATTTGGAATATTTGTAAAGAATACGTAGAAGTTTTTGCACCTGTTAAAAAATTAACGCTAAAACTACAAGAAGAACAGATGACTTTAGGTGATTTTCATAGATTCTGTCTTAGTTTTAAATTAGAGCTAACAAAAGATGACAAAACAAAAACATTTTCATAAGAATTATATTTAAATATTATAAAAAGATAAATCCACTTTATTATTAATCCACTTTTGATTGCAGCATTATATCTGGATAGCAGATATAAGTTAATGCTAAGTCCCGAAGATATTAAAAATACTTAAAAACATATTTTTTCAAACAATTGAAATTTTTAAAAATTTCCAAATGGAAAAAGAAGAGAAATTTTTGAGAGAATCAAAATATTCAGAAGAAGGAACGATTTTCGAAATCAAAGAACAAATTAAAAAAAAAAAGAAAAAACTTAAAAAATATATTAATTATAAAATTAAAGAAAATTTCTTTGAAAAATAAATAAATTTTCTATTAATAAAACATTTATATTTATCTTCCTTTATTCGATCTTCAATATTATATTATATTATTCCTTCAAATCGAGTTCAAGATCTTTTTACAAAAAATAATAATGATTATTTATTATTTATTTATTATAATATAATAAATAATATATTTATATTATAATAATAATAATAATAATAATAATAATAATAATAATAATAATAATAATAATAATAATAATAATAATAATAATAATAATAATAATAATAATAATAATAATAATAATAATAATAATAATAATAATAATAATAATAATAATAATAATAATAATAATAATAATATAATATTTATTTATTTTATTAAACATATAATTTCAAATTATATCTTAATACCCTAAGCGAGCACTAGCAACGAAGGCTATCGGCTCGTTGTAGCGAAAACAGACCAGAGCCTCTGGTGGGAATCGAACCCACGACCCCCGCACTGATAAGCTAGCACGCTACCAACTAGCCTACCGGGGCGCTCAATAATATAATATATTTATTTTATTTATATAATATAATAAAACATTTATACTTTTTTATATTCTGAACCCGAACCCTGAACCGAACCTGAAATTTTTATTTCGATTAATTCGAACCTGAACTAATTTTTTTAGGGTTTCAGTCCCTGGTTTAAAGGACATTGTCTTATTTTGGCACGGATTTAAATTTTTTTGGCAACTCAAATATACTTTATATTAGAAGCAAAATGTATAAATTCGACGATGATTAACGGTGATTTTCAACTTTTAAATCAATTTTAAAATTTAATTGATAATACTAGAAACGTTGAATAAATCCATATTTTTAAGTTTTAAATGCATATTTTTCGACATTTTATACATAACTTGTAGATGGTAAAAATAATAAAGTTCTGGCAGAACACTGATTTCCAATGGAACACTCAAAAAAAAAAGTTAGTAGAAAAATTTGTAAACTGTTTTCAACCCCACTTTACTATTTTTGTACAGATTTTTAGTAAAAAAATTATTATTTAGCAAATCTTTTTGCTATTAACATTTTAGAAATTTCAGAATTTTTACAGAATATTTACAAATTTTTGTTGGTAATGTCGGAAATCATTTTAAAAATTTTTGAAAGCCGATTTGCTAAATTTAGCAATAAAAATTTACTAATTTTAAAAAAAGTGGATATTAAAGGAAATGTTATTTCTAATTAAAACTTACACCTACAAACTTAAATTGCCTTAAAATGTTACATAGATTAAAAAAAGAGATCAGAAGTGAATATATTGAATCATGTCTAAAAATAGGACAACCACTTAAAATAGCACTTAAAAGTTTTTTTGGTTCTAAAAATCAGCCCTAAATACAATTAAAATTTGACCTTAAAAGTATAAAAATTTACTAAAATATTTCTAAAAAGAAATTAAAACAAAATGATAAATTCTTTTACGTTTTTACAATTTGTAAGCTTTTGATTTTTTTTCAATTTTGTGTAAAATACTTAAAAAAAAAAATAAAATAAAAAATAGCACTAAAAAGTTTTTATGGTTCTAAAAATCAGCCCTAAAAACAATTAAAATTTGACCTTAAGAGTAAAAAAATTTACTAAAATATTTTTCAAAAAGAAATTAAAACAAAATGATAAATTCGTTTATGTTTTCACAATTTGTAAGCCTTAGATTTTTTTTTTAATTTTGTTTTAAATATTTTTTGAGAAAAATTAAATAATGAAAACACTCGCAAAGGCCTGTTTTAGAACGCTTTCCCATCGTTTGTAAAAAGTGCTTTGCCAGTACTGGGTTAACAAAATTCAAAAACATTTATGAAATAGAAAAAATACATATAGAGCACTGGCAAAGCACTTGTTTACAACAATTTCACAGTAACCGATTAATAAAATTTACAACCATTTATGAAGTGAAATGTATAAAAAGATGTATGATTTTGTAGCATTTTCATAAGAGAATTTAAAAGGACTTATTTTTCACATACCGAGGGTTTACTGCAGCAACCTCGTATCTTAAAAACTAGTACCTTTCAGGAGACAAAAAAAATTTTTTTATTTTTTTTGTAATTTAAAAAGTTAGTTTTAAATTAAAAAAAAATTGTTAAAAAAACGTCAAGTCTTTCCTTGAAAAGTACTAGTTTTTGAGATACTATATACTTAACCGATATATTTTAATATAAGTTTTAAAGGCCAATCAAAAATTGACAAATATAGAAGTGTTTACAAAGCACAAAAAATTAAATGAATTCAATACATTGGAATAATCTAAAATAAACTGAATTTAAAGTGCATTTAATGCAAATATTGTGTGTTTTCCGAGAATTTTAAAAAGGGAAAACAAAAATTTTCTGTTGATCTAAAAACAATTTCCCAGCACTTAAAAAAACACTTATTTATTTTTTATATATTTAAATTTTATTAAAAAAGTAAAGTTATCAATTAGGAGCTGGCAAAACACGTATATTACAATATTACTCCAAAAGCACTTTTTGTTTGTTTTTCCAATGCTCTGCCAACGTTTTAAAAAAGAAACGGCGAAACCCAGCCCGATGTCATTTATTTTTGGTGTTGGCAAAGGACTTAATTTATAATTGCAAAAGCACTTTATTGATTGTTTCGCCAATACTTTGCCAACGTTTTAAAAAAGAACTATAATTTTCTAAATCCTTCGTCTGCCAACGCTGGCACTAGGCCTAAGCTTTAACGTCCCTAGCAAAAGGGATATTTAAAATTGTATTTTTTTTTTTTTTTTGTTCGAAGAAACAAACATTTTGTGGTTCAATTAGGCCTAATATTTCAGCATCGCTATTTTGAACCAAGTGTCACAAAATTCCGGCCGAAACTTCTCAAAACTCAAAAAAAAAAAAAGATGAAAGGTGGTGAAAGATGAAGGGCTTCAAATATGACAACACTGTTATTGCGCCAGAATATAAATTTTAGAACAGTTGTTGTCCTTTTTAGTGCATAGGCCTGTTATGATATTTTATTTAGGTGGGTTTAAGTGCTATGGGAACACCGAAGGTAGGCGTTGCAATATGTATGAGGTATAGAAAACTCACACATATTTTTCTTCATAAATTGATGTTGACGTCGCTGGGGATCACAACCTTCTGTGTAACAGTCCAACGCGTTTACCATTGCGAAGAGATAATATTTTTAGCATTAGATTTAACACATAAATTTTAAAAGAATTAGTAATATGAAGTGCAGATAATCATTTCTGTATTTCTCCAATCGATAAAGTTTTCTCAAAAAACATGTAAAACGCAACCCTGTTCTGCTTTCTATAGGGTGAGTCACAGGCAATTAAATATATGTGACTTGCTCCACGAAAAGGGACCTCTGCGCCCAAGAGAAGTTATTGAGAAGAACGCGTTTAAAAAAAGCACTTAGTTTTTCCGTGTTTTGCGCATGGTTATGCAACTCTTCCTTCAACCTGATCATCTGACGATGTATTTCAACTCTCTGGTACTTTGTACGATATTCACTATGCAGTGTTGCCTCTATAAAAAATATTTCTAACAGTTAAAAACCTGTTTTTGCTAATTTTGTTTTCAAAATTACTAGAGCTGTTTTATTCCTTATCAAATTATCAATGCTTTGGATTTAAGCCGATAGAATTGAATGTATTATTTATTATTATTATTTAATTTATATATTATTTAATTAATTTCAGGTTAAAATAAATCTTAATTAACGTAAGAAAATGTGTCTGGAAGACGAATTTAAGAGTGTTGAAGAACAATACTTCAGCGATTGTTTGGAAGAATGTTTACCTATAGTTAGTGATGAGTCGGATGCATTTTCATCGCCAGAAGTTTCAGAAGAACCATCAAAAAAGCGTGTTAGGAGTTAAAAAAGAGTAAAATTTTGATATTTTTGTAATTTTGTACCTTTGATATTGAACTTTTTTGAATTTCAAATATTATATATATTATCTGTTTATATCACATTTTTCAATTTTTTCATTAATTATGTTCATCTTTACAGGTGTTTTGTAAAAAAACTAAAAGACATAGAAACTAGAAGCGGTTTGCGGCATTTGAAAGAATCACTCAAGAAGTGGAGCAGGTAACATATGTTAATCTAAAGAAGATAATAAGGCTCTGCATTTCTTGTTATTTCTCAACCTAATAATAAATTTTACAAAATTAAATGTGCCCCAGCTTTAAAAGTTAGAAGCTGGAAAAAAATTTCCAGTAAAAATACAATAAACATCTAAAATATCATTTAAGTCTCCTTGTATAAAATAGGGTGACTACAAATTTCTCGATGCGAAAACTTTTCGCATCAGAAACAGAAACGTGGTGCAGTATATTTAGCCCTATTTTGGGCGCAACTTTACCATAGGATTTTTTAAAACAACATAATTTAGCGATTGCATATCGTACTTGCTAATCAGATTGCAATAAAAATTATCTTACCCTTATATATATTAAAATCTTGTTTAAAAGTTTATAAATACATACCTGCAATGAAAAAAGAGAAAAAAATACATATTAATAAAGCAAATTATTTTGAAGACAAATTTCAATTAGATATTATTGTATAAAACAGATTTTAAAACCGCAATTTATTTAAAAACATAAACCATACACTCTATAATTATGTTAACATGTCAACAACTACTAATTATCCTTAAGGAAACATGAGCAAGATGAATTTACAATAAAAAAAACTAAAAAAAAGAGAATATCATGGTAAAAGACAAGATTTTTTTCACAAAATTGCACTTCAAGGAAGTTTATAATATATTTAAATTAATACAAGCATGTAAATTACAATGACGGCAACATAAAATAAAATGATAAGGGTTTATGTTTCAGGTTTTGGAGTAAGTTAAAAGGACGATGAAATTAATAAATTATTATAAAGAGAATATTAAAAGAAGAGCTGATAGATAAGAGGATTCAAGGACTTCTTTTTGAGGATGATGATTTTTATAATTTAAATACAAATTAGTTTTTAAACTTAACAAACATATATAAAAAAAAAAATCCCAGTATTATTATGCCACGAAGCATTTAAAGCATACTTTAAGATGATTCAATTTTAATTGAAACACAGCATAGTTTCATGATTAAAAAATGGTTTCGCTCTTATTAGCAAGTCAAGCAAAGATAAGCATTTATGAACTAAATTTAAGTCCTTAAAATATGAAATATCGAATTTCAAATACACACAATTAACTTGAACAGTAATCAAAATATTTAAAAAATTGGTGATAATAAAATACAAAGTCTTTTTAATGATATTGTATGATTTATTATTTGCTTGTAGGAAGCACAGCTGAATGCTACCAGACGCGTCATAGAGTGATGATATTTGATATTTGCAGTTTGTTGCCCTTATCAGGCGCGGACAGTCAGCGGCTGCAAGTGGAGAGGCGAGGAGGGTTTTTCGAGTTACCACTAAATTCTGAGTTGTCAATGATCCTTGAAACGACATGTCAAGTCATTTGCGGCACTTATACCGATTTCTTTACCAAGCCCAATAAGCTGTGTAACCTGAAGGAATGTATACGACCAATGTATCTCGGGTAATTAGGTAACAACAAGCACCTTCATTAGAACTCATCGGGTATTCTTAGGTTTCAAAGATGCAGATGACAGCTCCATCACCTATAAATACTCAATAACGAATAAACCTGCATTGTTTGAGATCTTCTTGATACTTAACTAGACCAAAGGCTTCGTAAGAAATATTGTCTTGACTGAAATCAGAAGAAAAGTGACGAGTGTTTGAGGTAAAGTAGTGGTCCGATACTTATTCAAATTTGAACTATCAGACTATCGGGCTTAAGTGTATGTTCTATGTTTGGACATGAGTCGGTTGTGAAGATCATCTTTTTTCTATTCGATTTGCAGGAAATTGAGATGTTTAAAAACTACAAACTTTCTTTTATGGATATTACTGATGTTAGTTGAAATCCGTTAGGTCTGAGGGATACTGAAAATAGTCACGTTTTTTATGGTCTTGTATGCCAAATGTGGATGATTCTCACTAGATGGCGTAGAAATGTTGCTTAGTGCCAAGATCAAAAACTCCATATTAGAATACAAATTCATTAATTAGCGTATGATGACAGAATGAAATCATAAAATAGAAATATTAGTGTTACACAGCGTTATTAAATAAAACGACGTTACTAAAGTTTAGTGCATAACCATAGTTATGAATGATAAATTTATATAGAAATATCTGTGGTTAACCTTTTATTCTGGTTCTTTATTATACAAGTTACCCGTCCTTAATATTTATTTTGACTTTCAATTTTATTTTCATTAATTTTTGAAGATTATATCGGTCAAGTGGGCGCCGCCTTTGCTGATGATAAATGTGGGCTCTTTTCACCGCATTTTCTATAGTTCTAGATAAAAATTAGGACGATAAGTTGAGAACTTATGTGAGTATGTGAATTATTCAGAACATATTCTGGAGCGAAGAAATCGGGCGATCTTGTTCGCCTCTGCAAATCGGCAACGCGTCGCGAAAATGCATCCTTCAAAATGACAATTATGTGTAGAACCACAAAACCTTCCAAATTCCAATTTGCGGCAATAAAAACTCATTGATCATGGTTCTGTAAACATCATCAATCACAGCAACTGTGTTACCTACGGGGTTCTCGAAAAAATAAGGCCGGAACACATCTCCGACGTAAATTGCACATCATGCAGTGACTTTAAATGGATGCGTGGATTTTCAGTGACCCCAGAATTGCAAATTTTGTTTGTTAAAAAAATGGGTCTCGTCGCTCATGATAAATTTGGACTGAAAATCGTCTATTGCGTCGTTAAGGTTCACGAGAGCGTGAGCGTTGTTTAGACACGATTTACGGCAGTAGCTAATGAACTGCCTGCGGAGACTTACGTGCAATGGTCAATTGCGTAATTGCGCAATCTTCACCCACAGCGGCGACATTCATTCCGGCTCCTTTTTTGTCACGTGTTGTTCCAGTCTTTTCGAGGTGAGCGGCTAAACTGCTTTGTGTTTCACCAGGAATCTGCTCCAAAAGTCACGTTCCGCCAAAATCACCTGCATATTATTCCGTTAAAAAATTAGGCTTGTCGACGTGTATTCTGTATAAGTTTACTTCACAAATTACAAAACAAAACCGTCTGTTGCCTTCATTTCTAAAAGCTTATAGCATCTTCCGATAGATTGATACATTTTGAGACACTTTATATTACATAAAATATTAGAGATATTTTATACTAAACAAAAATTTTAAAAACTGCATACTTTTTGTTTTAATTATGATTTTTTTCACAGAAGAGGTTTCGTTAACAATTTGATTAAAGTCTTAAGGGCCAACTACAATTGGCTTAAGTTATTTAAGCTAGCTATTTGTATAAAACGAAAATTAAAAATTTTTTAAAATTAAAAATTTGTATTTCTAATATTTCGTTTCATACTTAACCAGTTGTAGTTGGGGCTTTAATATGTTTGGGGTATTAAAAACGAATTAAGGATAAATACTGGTTATATCATTAATCAGTTAGTTATAGAAGGATATAGTTAGTTAAAAATATAATAGATATAATGGTTTATTTTTAAGGCAATAAAGTCATCGTCATTTGTTCTCAAAAGTATTAAGATGTTTCTTAATGTACAAAAATATCAAGTTTGTGTTTATAAATCACCTTCAATTAAATATTTTTCCTCAGCAACCCCTCCGCAGTCATTATTTGTTCTTTCAGAACAAAAATATTAAACAATTAATATAAAAATAAATTTATTTATTAGACAATTCTAAAACATGCATAAACACAATTGTTAACATGTATTAACCATCAAAATGTAAATAAAATTAGAATCATAAAAAAACCAAACCCAACCCAAAGTAATAGAATGGTATGGAAGAAAACCAACGCGTGCTTAAATGCACAAAAAAAAATAAAATAAAATCAAATATAACGTCATGTCTTAAAAATGTGATTGTTGCAACATTTGCATAAAAAAACAAAAATATTAAAAAAAAAATAAAAATAAAAATAAATAAAAAAGGTAGTAAATAAATATATAAAGTAGACATCATCATTATTATCATGATGTTTACGATCATGATAATGATGACATTAACCCCTTACTTAATAAGGTAGAGGGGCTACATGTGGTAATGAATATATTAAACATTTTTCAAAATGACAGCAAACATATAATTTGCATTTTAAAATATATTTTATAATAACTTCCCTATTTTTTTTATTCTCAATTTTTAATTGTCCATAATAAACCACACCTAGTACATACTTTAAATTAATAATACTGTTTTAATAAATTAAAATTAATATTTAAGTCTTTTTTTGAAATTTATTTTTACAAAATTTAAAATTTATACCGCCTGCTTTGTGATAATAAAAATTTTAAATAATAAAACTCTGCAAGTCATTTTTAACCGGTTATTTTATTTTAATATACGAAGTCTTGTTTAAAAAAACAAAATACATTAATTTTATTTAAAATACTTTTTTTTGATAATCGATTTTTTTTTATTTATTAAATTTGTTGTCAATATTAAACAACATTTAGTTTATCAATGATAAACTGACCTTCATAACTGATCAGATTATTTTTATATTGAATTCAGTTTCCAGTTAAATTTGTTATTAAGAAAAACAATTTATAAATATTGTTGAACAATAAATTTCAAAGAATGTGGGGGTTATGAGGACAATTCTAGTTTAAACTAAATATTTAATTGGGGTAAATGTTTAAAATCAGTAAAACCGTTAAAAACCCTTAAAAAGTTTTTAAATTACCAGTACATTTTATTTTAAAACACTTAAAAAAATATATGGCTTATGAAAAACTACTATTATTCGACGTAACATATACAGGTTGGTTGAAAAGTTCCTCCAATATTTTTTTTCCTGAGAACACATGCAAAGTTGCAAGTCATTCTGTCAATTCTTTCTTTGTTTACAAGCCATTTGAAGTTGACGTGTCATTGATTTTTTTTAATATGGAAAAAATTGAATATCGTGCAGTCATTAGATTCTTTGTTTTGAAGGGTTTAAAAGCAAAGGAAATGTATGAACAATTGTTAAAAGTGTATAAGGAGTCCTCACCTTCAAAACGCACCGTTGAATTTTGGGCTGGTGAATTTAAACGTGGTCGTACCAGCATTGAAGACGATCGATGAGCAGGTACATATTATGGTTAGTGAAGATCCAAGTTTGACTAAGCGTGAAATTGCTAATGCCATAGGCTTCTCAGACGAAAGAGTACTCCATATTTTACATGAAGAATTACGTATAAAAAAACTGTTTGGAAAGTTAGTGCCGCACACATTAACAATTCAACAAAACTGGTTCGAAAACAAATTTCTCAGCGTAATTTGGAGCGTTTTAAGCCGAATAAAACCGACTTCTTGCATCGTTTTATAACTATGGATGAGACTTGGATCTACCACCATGATCCTAAATTGAAACAAGAACGTTTACAGTAGACGGAAGCTGGTTGTTCAGCTCCAAAGCAGGTGGTCACAACGATCAGCAAAGAAGGTTATGGCGTCAGTTTTTTGGAATGCAAAAGGAATTTTGTTGATTAATTATCTTCAGAAAGGTAAAACAATCAACTCTGAATATTATTTCAGCCTTTTGGATCAGCTGGATGAACAAATTCGTGAGAAAAGACCTGGTTTAAAGAAGAAAAAAATTATTTTTCATAAAGACAATGCACCTGCTCACAAAAGTGTTTTGACGATGGCTTAATTTAAAGAATTAAAGTACGAATTGCTTGAACATCCACCGTATTCACCAGATTTGGCTCCCAGTGACTACTATCTCTTCAGAAATCTCAAACAATTCCTTCGTGGAAAGCATTTTTTGTCGAATGAAGAGGCCATAGCAGCAGAGCTTCCGGAAAATTAATTATAAGGATGGGATAAAATTATTGAAAAATCATTGGAACAAGTGTATTGAGCTTCTAGGAGATTATATTGAATAAAAAAATATATTTCGTAACAAAAACAGTATTCTTTTATTTCCAGCGCAGGAACTTTTCAACCAACCTGTATATGCAAAATTTTTTTAATTAATGGATAAATGTATTTTTTATTTATATGGTTTCAATCGGAAACTGCGCAAAAGGTCGAAACCCAAATATGCCAAATTACTAAGAAATAAAAAGTTTTTACACGAACAGCGTCCACATGCTAAAGTACTTACTGTTCCCCGGGGCAACACTGCTTCTGAAACAGTTATCTTCGACGCTATGCCGTCCATTGGCAACCCTCTTCAGCACTTCGCAAAGTACGGACATTTTCCCTTGGTGTTGGAAGGTTGCCAATGTCTAGACAATCCCTAAAAAGAGTGCAAATAACAACCCTTATAATTACCGCCTAGGTGCAATCTGCTATGCGCTCTTAACGGCTATGAAGATAAAGGTTTAATATCAAATTGTTAATTATAAGAAGACCAATTCTCTTTATTAACGATCGTTGAAGTCGGTTTATTCACAAATTTTTTTAACGCAAGATTCTTGCCCGTGATGTTTTCAAGACGATTGATTTTATGTGTCATAAGCACATATTGATTTTGGTGCCGGTGATAAGAGATGTTATATATGGGGTCTCATTAAATGAGTTTCCGGTTTCGTTCTTTCTCCTTCCGTCTTTCCTATCCTTTTAAATAGCTCTCTCGCTTAACTTCGAATGCTGTTTTTCTACTGTTTTGCAAATGAAAGCAACATTTATTATTTATATTCCTTCGATCATAGGCCAAACCTTGTGGATTTTGGATGACATACTCAATCAGGACCTAAAACAATTTCTGAGTGGGTAGATTTTAATGCAGGTATGACCCATTGTTGTTTGTTGACCCACAGAATTTTGGGGTCATCAATGTCATCTGTATACATGAGTGGTATTAATATTGAGGGTTCTGAAACTTTTGATATTCTGGGCATGAGAATTCAATGTGATGTTCGCTAGAAAAATCATGTTATTATACAAGTGTCGAAAGAGACATTTAGGTGTCTTAGTTTTCGTAACCGGTGCAGGAAATTGTTCACTCCTTACTATTTATTATTTATACCACCTGTATCCGATCGAAAATAGAATACAATTCCCATATATAGGCAGGAGCTTCAAAGTCTATTTTAAAAATTCTGAACACTGTACAAATGACAGTTCGATATCCAGCTCTATTGACTCATTGAAGTGTGTGTGGGTTGTTCTATCGATACTACCATGGGAAGTGTTTTACTGAGATATGTGAACTTAGACCTAACCAGCTAAAACAGGGTTTCAACTGCTTATCAGCTGATTTACTCGCTTAATTACTTTTTTTCGCCATGTTTCAAAAGTAATGAGGGGTCATTAACACAAAGTAATGGGTGCTCATTACCCTCTCGCTTACGAACAACCAAAAAATAATGAGTACCCATTACTTTTTTGACATCGCGAACAAAAGTTATTAAGCGAGTAAATAGGCTGGTAAGTAGTTGATACCATGTTTCTACTGGGTGAGGGGGTTCGTATTTTTATTTGCAACACACGGCCGTCCTGAACATCTCATTCGTTTGTAGTAGGATTGCTAGTGAATCGCCGAAGGCACTGAAGAAAAAAATTGGTCTAACCACGCGTATGTGGAATACACTCTTAGCAACACATGTCTGCTGACGTGTAGTAGAATGAAATTAGTAGAAAAAATTAGTAGCCGCTACTAAATTTTAGTAAACTTCTTGTAAAGTGAAATTTAAAATCGGTTTGCTAAAAAAATTACTAAATATTATTCATATTAGTACAACCAAATTAGTATAAAAAATTAGTAAGCGCTACTAAATTTTAGTTAATTGCTGTAAACTCAATGAATTGGAAAATATAGAAAAATTTTAATTTATAAAAAATATTATTAAAATGTCCAAATTAACTCAATTATTTTTAGATACACTTGTAACACTTTAAAGCTGCTTGTTTCTTTTAAAATTGCCTTACAATTCGAATATACAATTTTATATGTTTTTTTTTTTTTTTTTTATTGAGCAAAATTTTTTTATTTTATTTATTTTTTTTTCAAAAAATATTTTAGACAAAATAAAAGAAATCAAAGACTAAGAAAAAGTGGATGTTCTATATTTGGACATGAGTCGGTTGTGAAAAATATCTTCACTTCCGATCCCTTTTTTCAACGTATGTAACATTTAAAGGCAATTAAGTTTGTATCTAAAAGTTTTAATTATTAGAAATAACATTTCTTTCAATATACACTTTTTTAAATTTTTTTGTTAATTTTAGCAGTTCGGTATTCAAAAATTTGTAAAATAATTTTTAAAATCAGCAACAATAATTTGTAAATATTCTGTAAAAATTCTGTAATATGTAAAATGTAAATAGCAAAAAAATTTACTAAATAATAATTTTTTGACTAAAAATTAGTACAAAAATAGTAAAGTGGGATTGAAAACCGTTTACAATTTTTTTACTAACTTGTTTTTCTGAGTGCAAGCAAATTTCTAATCTGTAACATACAATGCAGAAAATTATAATTTAAACATTCATATACACTATTCCTTATTTCCTCCTCATATGACCTATTTTCCTGATATCAACACAATGCACTGCATTCGTAGGGGACAGGCCAAGAGTGGGTGGAAAACTAACGTGCCAAACGAATTCAAGTGTTTTTTTACAAATTTTTTATGTAGTTCGACTATTTTTTTGCTTTCCAACAGTAAATAATAGTTTAAACAAAATCGTTCTGAAAATCATTAATCTGAATAATTTTGACTTTTTAAAGATAAATTAAAAATACTGATTCTTAGAGCCACAATAATAAAAATAAATAATAGGTTTTAAAACAATCAATACTTGTATTAAAAAAATAAAATTTCCGAGTTTTGATAAATTTAATTAATTTTTGTTTGCAATTTAGTAAATTGTTTATATTTTTTTTTAATAAAATTTTAGAAAAGTATATTTTCTTTTAAACCCAGTATTTTTGATATTTTATGATTTAATGCAAATAACATTTTCTAAAAATATTTCAAAACAATACAAAAACATAGTTAATAACCTATTATTAAAATTCCAAACAAATGATTTAAACAAAATTAAAGTTCCAAGTAAAACTATTTTATTTGACATTGAACAGTTTTTTCTTAAAACTTTTTTATATAAAATAAATCATTAAATTCATAAGCTACTTGTGTGGCTTTAAATAGAAAAACAAAAACCAACCAAATACTTTATTAACAATGGAATTTTATTAAATTTATATTTTTTTTAAGAATTTTTTAGAAACTCATGTATATTTTTTTTCAAACTTATGCACTTAACAATCAAACAATATGCGTAGGTTTTAAAAATGTTCAGTTATTATTGTACAAGTTAGAAGACAAAAAAAAACATTTCTTACAGTACAATTCTTACGATTGTATTGGCATATGCATGTTATGGCTTGTAAATATGTATTTTTTTAATGCAAACGTGCGTTATGCATTTGAGATAAATGTAGGCTTTCCATTATATAATTTTAAACACACTCGAGACATGTTCTAAATACATACCATATCAATAAAAATATGTATTGATATTTATACCCTTCACAGGTGGAATGGTATATATAAGTTTGTCATTCCGTTTGTAATTTCTACAATATTGATGTTAGACCCTATAAAGTATATATATTCTGGGTCCTTATGAAGAGCGAAGTTGATTTAACGATGTCCGTCTGTCCGTCTGTGTGTTGAAAAGGGTTTTCCGCAGACCCCAGACATGATGAGGACTTGCTTGATATATATTTCTGCCACATGTGATCCATTTCTGTTTGCTATTGAAATTCAGACAGATCGGTTAATAAATGGCTGAGATATTAGCAAAAAACCAGGACTACCTCTAATTTTTTCCGTAAAATCCCTTTGTTTAATATGTATGTAGAATTTTACGCATAACAAACACATACATTTGTTGAAATTCTTTTCTTTCATCTCCACCTTTTATACACAAACAACAAACACATACAAAGATTTGTCATTTAAATAAAAACCAAACAAATCTCTAATGAACGAAGACTTTTTATATATGTACCTCTATTAACGATGACTTTGTGTGAGCTTCAATAGCTCAGTTGTCTAGACGCTGACACAAATACTTTTTTTTTCTCTAAGGCCGCGGGTTCGAATCCCGGTCAATTCACTTTTTTTGTACATTTTTTTTTATTTTCTTAAGACTTTTTTTATTTGTTTATTTTTTGTTTTTTTTTTAACATTTAATAATTAATTTATATAAAATTTTATATTAATAATTAAATAATCCATAAATAGGCCAAAAACATCAAAATTTTTATAAAAACCCTCTGATACAAACAAAATAAAAACGTTTTTATTTCTATTTTTTGCTCCGATTTAAAAGAATTTATAAACAGATTTTTAAACCATTTTATTTCTCATACATTAAGAAAATTTTATACATAATTTCCCTTTGAGTGCAACTATTTTACGTCATAACTTATAATAATTTATAAAAAAAAATGTATAAACTATTTTCCTTTAAATTTTTAAAATTAAGCTTAAGAAATTACAAATATTTTTTAATAAAAAAGCGAAATAAAATCCCAAATGCAAATTTGCCAGCTAAATCAAACGTTTTTGTAGAAATAAAACACATGCAGTTCTAGTGATTTCTTTTAACGATTTGTTGAAATTATTTTCTTTCACCTCTTCACCTTTTATACACAAACAACAAACACTATTCTAGAGCTGTAATATGACCTATGAATACTTCTTATATAGCAAAAGATCGAAAATCTTTAGTATAACATATTTGCTGAAAAAACTCGGAAATATCGGTTCAGATACAAAAAAGTTATGCCCAAAAGATAAATTTTTTTTAAATACCTATTTTCTGGAACCATAAATCTTCCCGAGTCCAAGTTTTATCACCAAACTAAATGGTTAATTTCCTCTTAAAGGCGTCCGTATATAAATCTGTCCATTCCATATATGTCCATATGTAAACATCAGTTTTTTCCCAACCATGGTGAAGGTTATATAAGATTCGGCATAGCCGAAATTAGCCGCTCTTACTTATTTTTTCTAAAACCAGTATTTTTTTTTGTGGATGATTTAAAATTGCGTATAGAGGGCAAACATTATATTTTTTTACTGCCAAGTATTTCTATAACCAGTATTTTTGAAAAAAAAAATATATATAAGACACCTGAAGAGTAAAAAATACAGTTTCTAATTAGATTAACTTTGATTTCACAGTTTTGATCTATAATTTTCTTGCTTGGTGTTGGAAAGCCTAGTCTTTGGTATGAATACAGAAAAAAATAGAATAGTGTCTAGTTATACTTGTTATTTTGTATTTAGTATTTACTATTTGTTAGTTTAGTTTGGTTGTACATTTACACACATAATAATCTAGACGTATTATGTCTTTTAGTTGCCACAAAGTTAATCGACACGTTTTGTATTGAAAGCTTACAACGTGAGCTTATAAACGATAACAGAGTACTGATTACTGTAGTTGTTGTATTTGACGTATGAGAAGATAACCTTAGGAACATAAGTGGAAATAATTGATTAAAGATTTGACAATATGAAGGGATAAATACGGGTTTTATAAATACCAGTATTTGGTTTTTTTAATAAGAACACTTTGTTTAGAAGATAAATTGTTTATGTGGAAATTGAAAATACTGGTTTTTAAAGAAACTATTATTTTTTTCAGGGTGATTTTTTAGCAATTTTCTTCTTGGCATCCTAGGATAGGTCCTCTTCCCGCAGGGTAGTATTAAATTTGTTTGGGCTTGGATTTAAATATCCGAAATGTTTCTGCATTTTTGTAAAATACTGGTTTCGATTAAACCCCAAAAATAAAAAATACTGGTTTTAATATAAATAATTAAAGTGTAAAGATACTAAATGAATATCTCTAATGGTACCACGCTGTTTCTTTAATGACTTTTTTTTTTGCTAAAAAAATAAATAATTCCTTTATAATTATTTCGCAGGAAAACAAAAAAATTCTCACTCAATTTCTCGCACGGCAGATAATTTTATCTCATAATGTACTAAAAAATGTTTAACAAAAAATAATTTGAGCGAATATATTTTTTAAGAGATTTTTTCCGGTATTTTTATACCCTCCACCATATATGGTGAGGGTATATATCAGTTTGTCATTCCGTTTGTAACATGTCGAAATATAGGTTTAAGACCCCATAAAGTATATATATTCGTGATCCTTATGCAATTTTAAGTCGATTTAGTGATGTCCGTCTGTCTGTCTGTCTGTCCGTCTGTCTGTCTGTTGAAATGGCGATCACGACGCGAAGACACAAGCGGGGTGCCTATTTTTACCCAGATTATTGAACATCCTCCCGAGCAGTTTGGTATTTAAAATGAGCAAAATCGGTTAAGCGGTTCAAAAGTTATGAGTGAAAATGTACCTCTAAATTTTCCATACAAATTTGTACAATTTTTCTGTATATATTTTTTTTTTTTCTGTTAAGTAAGTAAAAATGTTATTAAGTCTTCTTATTGTTCGATTACATTTATTGTCTTACATAGAGAATAATAACATTCTTAGAGCTATATGTGTGTTACTCTGATAACTAAGTAAAAATCAACAATGTTAAAGTCGTAACGAGCAGACCTCTGTAAATAACATTGCTAAAACTAAATAAATAACATTACTAACATTAAATAACAAAAGTTCGTTACATAAATTGACAAAACATATTACAGTTCATGCAAAATTTAGTATATACGTATATCATCTTCAGCCCCTATGGTGGAGGGTATTCAAAGATTCGGCACAGCCGAATTTAGCCCTTTTTTACTTGTTTTTTTTTATCAAAAAAATACTTTGCGAGTCAAGAAAAACTCAATTTTGTTAGTTTTTCTTTGTTTCGCAAGAAATTATTTTTTCTTTTCGATAAAAGCAAATTTTGCGCGTATGGCATTCCCTCCAGCGCTGGTTCTCACTATTTTTTTTTTTCTTATCTCTTACGTATATTAAAAATTTGTGTTTTCTATTTCTTAGTAACAATTAATTATAAGCTCGAATCTGACCAATTCTAAATGAAAATGTTAACTTACAGATCAACATTGCATACCAAATAAGCATACCAAACATACAGGTACCATGCAATTGTAGTAAAAGCCACACAGTCAAATATGTTGTGTTAAAATATTAGGTGGGCTGGCAACCCGGACAATTAGTAGACAAAACTTTTGACAATTAGAGATTCTCGGCAAAAACTGACAATGTGGCTGACAATGACCTGGACGCACGGGTCTAAACTCTCCTCTATCGCTAATCATCACAATTTTTCCATTTTCTCTTACATTTATTAAAAGTTGGTGTTTCTATTTCATAGTAAGACTTAATTTTTTTTTTAACTTTTTAATATTTAGCAAAAAAAATAAGCTAATTTCAGCAAGTTTTTACGCAGGTCCCTAATTTTTAGCAGCTTTTTTGCTATTTGTACAGATTTATTTCTATAAGTGTAAGAATATCTGGAAATGTATCTATTAAGGATATTAAAAAACTTACTTAGAAACTACTAAATTTGTTTTTATTAGAGAAGTTGCACACATAAAATACAATCGAGAATTGAAAAGCCAGTATTATTTCAATTTGGTGTACATAATTCGAAAAAGAAAAGAGTTAACTAATTTAGAAACTACTAAGTTCTACTTAATTATAGGTATTTTTAATAGATAGTTTTGATGTTGATAAAAGACCTATTAAAAATCTTATTTTGTGTAGAATTAAAATACATAATTTAACAGTAATTATTTAGAATCAAAGATCTTGTCCAAATTTTATTTTACTACTTAACCAGTATTTATTTATTTTTTTGTGGACAATCCTTATCCCAGCAAAAATTAAGCTGCCAAAGAAGCAATAAAAGCATCACTACTATGGCAAAGGCATCACTTCTTTTCTAATGGTTTCATCGATGAATTTAACATTAGCGTGTCATAGGATGGAAGTATTCAAATAGAGCTACTAGCATTACTCATACTTTAATCTAAGGAAGCAATGATAATACAATGAATAGGTATTCTGATGCATGAATGAATAGTATTCTGATGAATGTTCATATACTTTGTAGCATTTAAGCTTTGATTAAAATTTAATTCATAAGAATGCAGAAAAATAAGTTGAAAGAAGCGAAATTTATGCATTGATATACAAATACTCTTTATTAAAACAAATAAATAATTCTGCATTAGTGAAAAAGCATTTTTGAAACATTTTTCAAAAATTTTAATGAATTTTTAGACAAATTTTGGATTGTTTAAAAACTGGTTATACAATTTGGAAACATTTTTAGACAATTTTAAAATATATTTGAACAATTTTAAATAATTTTTGGACAATTTTAAAACATTTTTGGGCAATTTGAAATAATTTTTACACAATTTTAAAATTATTTTGAGACATTCTGAATTAAAGCTGGAAATGGTGTAGTGTTAAATAATAAACATAATGCAAAAATGCACAGATTGCGTCGTCATATATATTTAAGGCTGAGAAAATGCAAATGACAGGCCAGCTAGTTTCAATTAAAGGTTAAAAAAATCTGTTTTTCTTGATATTTAAAAATTTTTATAAAAATTGCAAAATTGCATAAATTTTAACCCTCATGAAATTTTAAACTAAAATATATAAAATGATTTAATAAAAAAATTAAAAAATTTCATCAGAACTATTTTTTCAATTTGAATAAATGCTTTAGATTCAAAAAATAAACGATATATTATAACATATGCTTTAGAAGTAATGAAGAGTGATTTTTTAAGATATGCATCGGGTTTATATCCAGATCACTGCATTTGAAATATGAACACATGAATTCTTTTGGAAGTGCCTAAGAATAACACCAAAAAATCATAAAAGAATGTCAACTGAAGTTTAGGAAGCAATGAAAGAAGTTATAGTCACAGAATGACTACCATTTTTTTTTTGCTGGGATGTTCTGACCTTGCAAAAATGAAACTTTTTCAGTTCAATTTATATCTCTGTTAAAATATACCAGTATTAAGTTAATTTCCCACATCTTTGAACAATAATTTGAATTTAAATATTTTTTTCAGCAGGAAATACTGGGTTTTTAAAAGTTTACAAAAATATTAATGCTAGCAAACATTATCTTCCTGATAAATGATATTGCCATATATTTCAAATAGTTTAAGTTGCAACAATTGCGCGGAATCGTGTAGTAAGAAAAACCAGTTTTTTCTTAAAAAGCAAAAAATAAAATAATTTAGAATAAATTTTTACTTTAAAACACAATCCAAGCCCATAAACTTTATTTAAATGTAAGTATATTCTAAATAATAAAAAACCAGTATTTTTTAAAAGCGATCTTCAATTTTTATATTTTGAGGAAAATTGTATAGTTCCCATTTATAATACATTCACACTGAACCTTTAAATTTGTATTTTCTTTTTCTTCAAATTTTCAACTTTCAAATTCCATACAAATTTTAAAGCGAAAACTTAAAAACAACGAAAACACATATTTCAGTATGATCACATTAATAAATTGTTTGTTCTCGCAGATTTTAAGAAATAAAAATACTATATTTATAATGCCAAAAATTTCAATATTTCCTTCAATTTTATTGAAATTCTGTTGCCATATCTAGCTATACTTCCCATTTCAATCAATTGCGCTTGTGTAAGTTTAACTTTACCAAAATGGACGAGTTTTTTTCAGAGATTTTACTTAAGACTGCTTCGAGACTTGCATTTATTAACGGTGAAGCGTGCCAAATGTGATATTGTCGATGCTTTTCAATTTATAAAAATGACGATATTTTAATTTCAAAACCTAAACAATATATATGACGTAAGTAAAAAAAAATATTACGTTAGTTAACATAATAATAAAAAAAAATAATTTAAACAATTTTATTTTCTAAGAAATGATAAAAAAAAGTTAAATTTGTTTAAGAAATATAAAACGATAAGGAAACACGTCTTAAAAAAAATGCAGCATATATAAATCTGGGTAAAAAAAAATTGATTCTATAAACAAAAAACCAACGTAATAAAAATTTTCAGAAAAATCTTAACTTGTAAATGAAAGTTTTTACTTAAAATTTAAAAATGCTAAAACAGGGTGGCAAAAATTAAAAATTGTTTTCGAAAACTAAAAGTTTTATCGTTCTTGTGTAGACACCATGAACATTTTCCAAATTTTTCCCTAAGAAGTGAATACTCCTAATCGTTCTGGATAATGTTAAAGGTCTGTCTTATTGATATTATCTACAACTCGACCGTTAACAAAAAAAAAAAGAAAACAAATTCTACATGTGTGGCGTTAATGTATAAGATTAAATAAAAAATTTTCCAAAAAAATTAAAAAAAAAATAACAAAATGTTATATTAGCGTGAGGCACGCAAACTGTATTTACAAAATAAATATTTAAGCATTACAGAAAAAATACTACCACACAATAGAATTTAAAAAAGAATTTAAATTTTAATAAAAAAAAAATACACACATTTGAAACTATTTGTATCTAATGTTTTCAAATATAGGTCAAATATAAGAAAAAATTCAACAATAAAAAAGCGTATAATTTTGTTCATGGTTTATATTTTTTATATTTAAAATTGCCTTAAGGTTTCGTTTTTTATTTTTATTTTTATATTTTGTTTTTTTTTTTTTTAAACACATTAACCACCTTTTATGTAAATATTTTATGTCATATTTTGATTTTAATGCTTTTTAATATTTACCATAGATAATTTTTATTTTATAATAAATTAGATAAAAAGTAATTTATTTAAACCGTGAAATAAAAACAACAAATTATAATTGTTTTTATTTTTAATAACACTGTGCTCATCATGAAAACTTAAAAAAAAGCAAACTGGTAAAGCTAATTTGAGTGCGCTAATTTTTAAAAATCGTTAAAATTCGTTTTTAAAGTTTCATAAAAACAATTTGTTTATACAATTTAGATAACACTTAGCAACATTAATCTGGGCGTCGATATGCCGAATGAATATATTAAGTTAGTATAATAAAACCTCCAAAGGGTTTGGCGCTGTGTGGGTCAAGTTATATGGCCGTTAAAAAAAAATCTTTTGAGCTTATATCTGTGTTCGGATGTTCCAGATAAAACTTTATAAAAAAAATTTGTGAAACATTGCGTTGAAGTTTAAAATGAGACAAATTTAATGAAAAATTTGCGGAATTTCTCCTGATTTTTAAAGAAAAATTCGGGTTTCACAAAAAAAAAAACATACCCGCGTTCGCGAACAAATAAAAAGAGACAGGTTTGGCCGATACTGAGATGGATAGACCCTATGTGTACAGTCAAATTATACGGTCTCGCTATGTCCCATGTAAGAAACACTCAGTAGTTCAATAACCTGGTAAAGTATAGACAGAGAGTTAAAGTAAAATGTAATGTAGTGGAGCATTAAACCAAATCAAAACGATTTGGATTAAAATGGAAAATGAGCAGAGTTCGAACACTAAGCACAGGGAATGAAATCTGAAATGTAAAACTAAAAATAAGATCAAAACGGAACGAGGAATGAGTGGGATTAAAACACTAAATTAAGTTATATTCCATGAAACGAGAGGTCTATTCACCTGGCGAAAAAGTATTCAGTATTTAAATTATCAGGGCAGAGCTTTAAAAAATTAATGCCCTAATTCCATTTTTATTTTTTTTGGAATTGAATTAATATTTTGTCAATGAATTCCTTAAACAAACTTAAGGAATAAAATTAATTTATTTATTTCATTCGATGTATTTTGAAAAAATTCATTCATTATTTTCTAATTCCTTCATAAAGTTTAAGAATTAATTCACAAAGGAATTCATTTAAATATAGTTAATTAAACTTTTGGTCAAGTAGTGAATTTCCTAAGGAAAGAATTTCTCTTGAAGTCATTGAATTTTCGCTTAATTCCCGGGAGGAGTTAACATTTTCACTTAATTCCCTAACGAATTAAATTTTAAGCTTAATTTCTTAAGGAATTAACATTTTTTTTTCAATTTCATTCCCTTTTTCTATAAAATATTTTTTTTTGGAAATTTATACACATTATTTTTTGTTTTTTTTTTTAAGTGAATTAAGAGAAAGGAATTAAGAGAAAAAGTCAATTTCTTAAGGAATTACAGGAAAAAGTTAATTACTTAGGGAATTAAAAGTTATTTCCTTCTGGATATTAAGCGAAAATTGAATGAATTCAAGAGGAATTCATATCTTGGCCAAAAATATAATCAAAAAGATTTGAATGAATTATTCAGTAAATGAATTCCATAATTTTAATTTTTAATGTTTAAATTAAGGTATTCATTCATTAATTTTAATTCTTGACATCATTTATTTGAATTAATTCCTGTTTTTGCTCTTGTTAATGAATTCAATCCTTGAATTAAAAAATTCTTAGAAGCTATTGATCAGGGCTGAGGTGGTTATGAAACGCGCAGCGTGAAAGTCGACGGAACTTCTGCAATCCCTAACCTCAAGCGATTGTAGACTTTTGGTAGGGCTACTATCTGGAGTGTAATAATTGATGGGGGTTTGTAGCAATAACCGAAAATACTTGTATTCTGTCCTGCTGCCTCTTTTCGAATTTTTTCAACTTCATTCCCTTTAATTTACCAATAAAACTTATCATGTTTCTTTACATTTGAACAATTTATAAGGAATATAATTATATGATCTAAAATCAAACTAAATAAAATTCATTTACTAAATAACCAACAATACATAAACTTTTTGAAATGCAAATTATTTTAAAAATATAACTCTTGTTTTTCTTTGTTAAGTTTACAACATTTCGAACTTCCCTCTTCACTGATAATTGTGACAAATTTTTATTCGTAAAAAAAAAATATTTCTAACAAATCTAATCAAAATCGTCATCTTATAAAGTTTTAGTTTGTTTAGATTTATTATGACAGTTTCCACTTAACAAAATCTTTTACTAAAAATCTTAATTAAATTTTTTGCTTGTTTTATATCACTTTTTTATTTATTGTTTATTATTTTCTCTTTTTTTAGACACAATGAAATAACTAATTAATTCTGAAAATTTATGTTATGTTAAACATTTGTTATTGGCATATCGTCATCTATTGTTTAAATAGAGATTGTTGTTTATAGTATTTTTTTTAATACAGGAAGTTGCATATTTTTATTTCTAAAACAACATTATTTTATTTACTTTTTTTATAATTTTTAAAGAAAATACGTGTTTAAATATGGCTATTTTATTAATAATACTTTTATTCGATTAATCTATGGTACTAAAAAATTTATTTACAAATCATATCTTTTTAAAATTGCCATTAAAGTACATAACATAAATTGCTATTAATAAAGTACATAATAACTGTGTGGTTATAAATAAACAAGAGAAATATGTTGATTTTTTACATTTGTCAAGGATTTTTATTATTTAATTATAAAAAAAAAAATAAACAGTAACTATAAATAATATTATAAACACCATGACAAAAATTATTAATAGTGCATATTTTCTATAAAAGAAGTTTAAAAATTTGTTTAATGGCAATTTAATAATTTTGAATCTTTATTATACAAACAAACCTAAGCAACATGTTTTAGCTACCATATGACGTATACAAATGTTGATATCAATTGATACAAAATGTTTACATCCAAATATTACTAAAAATATTAACCCTCTAATGCTTTTTCTCTAGATATCGATAATATTTATCAGTTACAATTAAACATTTAATTGAATTTGGATCAGCAAAAGAATTTGTTACATCAATTATTATTTTTTTTTTTTGTTAAATTAAGATGAAATTTTCAATTATTTAGTTTTAATCATATCAGTTCAATTTTTAATTAAAAATCAATTCAGTTAAAGTTTTAATTATATCAATTATAACTTTAATTAAAATTGTACCCAAATATCAATTAAAATTTTAATAATATTTTTAATTCAAATTCCAGCATAAAATCAATTAAAATTTTGGATTGAAATTCCAGATTCAAATCAATTAAAATTTTAATCAAGTTTTCAGTATTTTTTTATCAAATATACATACACAGAATAAAATTACAAAATACTGTTTGTAATATTGAACATCTTTCATAGAATATTTTTGTAAATACAAAAAAAAAAAATGATTGATATGATCAAAAAAATAATTGGAAATTCCTTTAAATTTTAACAAAAAAAAATTCATTGATATAACAAATTCTTTTTTACATTTAATTAATTTTTTAACGAATCGATTTGCAAAATTCTGTTCATTGTTTGAATAATTTTCTACTTTAATCAATTAATATTAAATTCAATTCAATTTGATTTTTATTGATTCTTTTCATAGAATCAAATTGATTAAATTTTAACAAATCAAATAACCGAAAATCGTTCCTGAACAGAATCACAATTAAATCATTGATATGAAGTGATTAAAATTTATTCATAGATTCACAAAATTAATAATATGAAATAAAATGAATTATCAAGCATAAAGAGCTTTTGATTATTGATTTGAAAAATCCATCAAAATTTTAATTTTTTTTATCAATAAATTTTCAAATCTAAAGCCAAATCCCCTTAATAAACATTTTTTTTTTGTTTTTTGATTTTTTTTTTGTTTAAGGATTTGAGATGCAGTTTAAATAACTGTAATAAAAGTTAAGATATAAATAATCCAAAATAATATGACTTTTTTATGTTGTCAATAGTAAAGGGTGGTTAAATTTTAAGGGCCGATGTTGAATGTGAACCACGCCTAAACGTCAAGTTTTGTTCTGCATTTCATTTGACATTTCTGAATTTCAGACTAACTTAATTTGAACCATGGAAAGATACACAATCGAGCAACGCGTTAAAGTTATTCAGGCTTATTATGAAAATAGGCGTTCAAATCAAAATGCATTTCGTGCACTTCGTGATTTTTTTTTTGGTCAGCATAATCGACCAAATGTGTCCACAATCGGGAGAATTGTGGGCAAATTTCAGCAAACCGGGTCTGTGAAAACACCTGTGCATGCTCGCCAAGCATTAACCGTGAATGGTGTTCGCTATCGCGAGATGATAACGAACTTATTGTGGCCAGGGAATTGAGGATATGACCCTGGACGATATGTGGTTTAAACAGGATGGCGCCACTTGCCACACAGCTAACGAAACAATGGCTCTTTTGCGCGGCAAATTCAATGGCTGTGTTATCTCACGTGGTGGCGATGTCAATTGGCCGCCAAGATCATGTGATTTGACACCGTTGGACTTCTTTGTTTAGGGTTATTTGAAAGAAAAGGTGTACGTCGATAAGCCAGCAATAATTCAAGAACTAAAGGATGATATAATTCGGCACATTAACGGCATAGAACCTCAATTATGCCTCAGCGTCATCGAAAATTTGGACCATCGGATGGAGGTATGCCCCTGAGGTCGCGGCGGCCATTTAGCCGATATTTTGTTCCTAAATAAGACGTATCAAGAAATCCACTAATCAAAGAGTTTCGGTTTTTGATAGTGTTCAGTAAAATAAAATTAAATACCGAAAATTGTTGATCTAGTATTATTATTTAAGAAGTTACAACGATTTTCACTTTTTTAAAATTGCGAAATTTAGCGAAATTGACATTAAACATTATTAAATTTAACTCAATTTGATTCCGCTTACTACAAAGTCTGAATGTATTATTTCAAAAAAATCTTTTTACTGGTTTTTGAATTAAACGTATCCTGGCGGTGTCCTGTAAGTTCTGGAGCAAAAATAGAAACTTCTTTTGCAAGTTGAGACTCTTAACATACATTGTTGTTAATTATAATGTGTGCCAGAGCTCAAATATATTTTTGGCGATTTTTCAAATATTTTTTTCTATTTTAAAAAGTAAATTTTTTCAAATTTACGAAACTTTTACTTTACATCCTTCTCCCTCAAAAAATCGTTCGTTAAACAAAACAGGCTTAAAGCAGAAGAAGTAGTATATTATGTTTTACATCGATATCAAGTGATTGCTTAGAAAAAAAAATTAGTAAAAAAAATTTGTAAACGGTTTTTAATCTCACTTTTTGTACTGATTTTAAGTAAGAAAATTATTATTTGGTAAACTTTTTTGCTATATACATTTTACAAATTACAGAATTTTTACAGAATATTTACAAATTTTTGTTGCTAACTTTAGAAATCAATTTACAAATTTTTGAAAACCGATTTGGTAAAATTAGCAGGAAAAAGTACTAATTTTAAAATAAAGTGGATATTGAAGCAAATTTTATTTCTAATAAAAATGTATACTTACAAACTTAAATTGCCTTAAAATGATTTATAGGCTGAAAAAAGGGATCGGAAGTGAAAATACTTTTCACAACCAACTCATGTCCAAAAATAGGACACCCACTTAAAATAAAACACTAAAAACTTTTTTAGTTCTAAAAATCAGCCCAATTAAAATTTGGGCTTAAAATCCAAATATTTTGCTAAAAATATTTTTCAAAACAAAAATTAGCAAATTAAAATAAAATGTAAATTCGGGTATGTTTTAACTATTCTTAAAGGTTTTGATTTTTTTTTTAATTTTGTCTAAAATATTTATTGAAAAAAAAAATAAATAAAAAAATGTTGTTCGATAAAAAAATATAAGTTTGTATATTCGAATTCGTAAGGCAATTTCAAAAGAAATTAGCAGCTTTAAAGTGTAACAAGTGTATCTAAAAATAATTAAGTTATTTACTTATATTAATCATACCCAGCAAAATAAGAGCTGAGGAAGAAGTAGTTAAACGCTACATCTACTGAACCCGAAGTTGTGAAAAATTCGGTGAATCATTAATGATTTTAACATTTGCGTGAAGAAATTTGTTTCTGTGCTATGAAAAATCGATGAACAGATGGACTTTTTCATTAGTTTACGAAAGTTGTTAAATATAGGGACTACAAAATTAATATAGGGAGTGGCTTTGTTATAAAGTTAAAAATGTGATTTTGAACACATCAAGAATTATATGTTTTCAATAAGGTATTAAATGACTGCAGAAACTAACAATTTATGCACCAACTAAATAATTGGTTTTTTATTCTTATGACTTCATAAGAAGGGGTTAATATCAACATTTTGGAAGTTCTTTAAAATGACTTCTTACAAATTGAAAAATTTGCACTATTAACTTCTTTGGATGTTCTGAAAAAAGAGATTCGTAAAGAATAACATCCAATTTATTTTGCTGGGTATAATTACAAATTATATCCTAACAAAGGCTATCGCACGTTGTAGCGAAAACAGACCAGAGCCTGTGGTGGAAATTGAACCACGACCCCCGCACTGATAGGCTAAAACGCTACCAACTAGCCTAATTAAGTTAATTTGTGCATTTTAATAATATGTTTTTATAAATTAAAATTTTCAATATTTTACAATTCACTGTAAAATCAGCAATTTACTAAAATTTACTAATTTTTTATATTAATTTGGTTGTACTAATATTAATAATAATTTAGTAATATTTTTTGCTGATTTTAGCAAACCGATTTTAAATTTCACTTTACAAAAAATTTACTAAAATTTAGTAGCGGCTACTAACTTTTCTACTAATTTCGTTGTACTACATGTCAGCAGACATTTGTTGCTTAGATAAGCAAAAAATGCCGCTGGGCTAAAATTAGCAACATTTCCCGTAAGAACCACAATGTTTTCAGTTGCCATTACTGACTTTTTTTGGTGAGTGAAATATCTGGCAACCGCTTTTTGGTGGTCTTGAGCTTTAGAGGGTTAAGAGCAACAAAAAATCAGAATCGTTATTTTTTTTAAATAAGCATTAAATTTATCTTGATTTTCTATAAATTTCTCCCAACATTGTTTAATTTCTTTCAATTTATTTTAGTATTTAAATCTCTAATTAATCATTGTTAAAATATGTTAAGTTCGCAGAAAACAAACTTCTGTCATTAAGCTTTTTTCTAAAGAGTTTAACATTACTTTTTATTCTTTACTGTCACCACAAGTTTTTGTTATATTTTCAACAATATAAAAAACTCTATGCACTTAATTAACTTTTTCAGCTTCATTATCTTTAAACAATAAAATAGCAAAATATATATATAAACCTAGTGAATTAAGAGGGAAGGTATGCCAAATGATATATAGAGTAATTGTTGGAGAAATTTAATCTTAGATTGCTGAGTTTTTTCAAAGTAAAACTAAAAGAAAATGTAACTGAAAATTTAATGATTTTCAGTGGTTTTATAAATTTAATAATTTTAGGTGTTATGTGCACATAAATCATTATAAGTTTTACATTTGTCCATGAATTTTCTTGGAATATTACTTGTTTTGTTCATAAACATGCAGGCATCACGTTGTTGTGTTTTGTATGGTGGTTAACTTTATCCGTATTTGAAATATTTGAATTGTAGTAAAAACCAATTTTTTTTTTTATAATATCAACTACTAAAACGAGAGGAAAGTAGTATGGTTTTTGTAGTTTAGCTAGACCAAATATAAAATAGGTTTAATCAGAATTTAAAGAAATTGTCCTTAAACGTAAATGTTCCTTGTTGGCCTGTGAAAGATTACCCAAAATCCATATTTATGCCTTGATCTACCTTCCCCTCTGTAAGCTTTTACTCTGCATACCTACAACACATAAGCTCATTACAGTAACTCATCATTTGGTTGGTTTGAAAGACCATAAAAAAACATGTTTAAAGACTTCTTTTTTTTGCGCTCTTCTCGTAATATTATCATCATATAATAACGACGATGTCGTGCCAAAAAAAGAAACATTAACACAGTGTCACTTGAAATATTTTGTACTTTACATGTAGAGAACGTGTATGGTGTAACATAGTGTAGGCGTTGAAAATTTTATATAAACACTATCTTTTTTTATTTTTTGTCGAAAGGAGGTGGTTATAAGTTAAGCCTTTAAATTAGCAGATTTATTATATAAATTAATATATTTTTTACGGATAAAAATAAAATTTTATAGAAATTTACAACAAAACTTAAATTAAGGAGTGTTTCTTTTTTATTGTGTATATTTTCTTAACACCCAACTAGACAAGATGGCTCACAATTAAATCGTAAATGAAATGTTAAATGTGTAAACAAATATATTTTTTTACAAAAAAAAAACAGAAAATATTCAGATCTGCAACATGTTGCTAGCAATAAAATGGCCAAAGAATAAATAAATGAGGGGTTTTTTCTTAAAATTTCTCTTAAAACTTAATTCGAAATATATTTTGTTAAGAGGCGATGTTAAGATTAAAGCCTGTAAAGGGTATTCTCGTTCACAGCTTACACTTTGTAGAAAAGTTTTTTAAATAGAGACAATGTAACAATACAAATACTATCATCAATTGATACATAAACTAATCAGTTTTCATTCTTGGATGGATGAAACTGCGGCAGTCTGGTGACTCCTTTGTATCTGTTGAATTTTTTAATAAAAATGATTTATTCTCTTGTAAAGGAGCACTAAATAAATTTAAATATTTCTTGCACATCTGTTTAACAAAGCAACATATTTTCGGCAACATGTTTCTTTGGACAGCACTAATTTGTATTAGTTTACTTACTACTTTTTTATAAAAATCAGCTTAACATATTTTCATACGCAACATGTTGTTAGCAATATATAAATTTCAATTCCACTGAGGCAGAGTGAAACTGATGTTTCATAAATAAATATTTTTAACTACCTATATATCGTATTGAAAGCAGGTTTTATACCAAAACATGTTGCTAGCAACATTACTGTCTAGAATCCACTACATGCGATATCAACATTATTGCTGCTATAAAATATTTTCTACATAAATATACAATTTTCATTGTTTACTAAGATTTTCTAAATATTTTTGTTCAACATTTTTCTCTAAAAAAATGTGTATTTGTCGCTTAATAAATCTAGCAATTTTTAAGTTTTGCTTTTCCTATATATTTTAGAATATTTTAAAAATTTGTGCTTCCTTATAAAAAGAGTTTCTGCAATATTTTTAATAAAATTATGTTACTTTGGAACAAAAAAATATTGTTTTTGCACAAAATAGTTCTTTACTGCAGCATTTCGCATTAAAACTATATATTTCGTGGTTTACTGTTTATGGATATCTCCAGCAACATTATATTATCGTCGTTATTCATATTTTGCTGTAAAATCAGTTTTTTTGCTGCAACATATTACAAAATATTGTATGCCTGATATTTTGGTCATCATTTATATTTAAAATGCTGCGGCTGCAACATGTTGCTGACCAAATAACCAAATAAAATTTCGTTTATTTAAATTTGTAAGCGCATATTATGTCGCTTTAATATGTTACCAAATTGTATTTGATTTTATAAAATGTTTTGGCAATAGAAAATCGTGTTTTTTTTAAATATTTTGTTTCTGCAACATGTTGCTAATTTTTTGTTTGATTTTAGTTTCAGAATCAGACACCATTTGCTAAAAATATATTTCGTTTCCTAGATTGTTGCTGCAATATGTTGCATTAATATATATCTTAATAAAAAGTCAATGTGTATGTTAAATATTAAATCATTAAAGCTGAAAATTTTTGCTTGTTTTTAGTTTTAGAATCTAAAGGAATTTGTTAAAAAAAATTTATTTCATTGTTCAATATTTTTTATGTTGCTGCATGTTGCTTAAATATGTATATTAATTAAAAGTCAATGTATGTGATACAGATTAAATCTTTAAGTTAGAAAATTTTTGATAATGTTATGCACTGGCAATACAATATTTTGTTTTCGCATTATGTTGCAAACATACGTTAATATTTTTAAATCTAACAAACTCTTCCAGTACAATTTTTCGTATATAAGATATAGTCTATGTAGTCTTTATCCGGCTCAATTTCACCTTTTTGTTAAACCAAAAAAAAATTGGTGAAAAATGTTGATGTAGAACGAATTTTCCATTCAAAATAAAGGGAATTTTAAGGGATATAAGAATAAAAGGGAAATTGAAATTCCCCGGATTTCCAATGTTGACGAATCCTCGCAACATGTTTTCATTACTCGACCAAGATTATGCAATAAAGAATCATGGAATGTGTAGTTTCTCTAGCATGTTATATACAAACTAAAAAAATTTTCTTCTGCAACATGCTGCTAGCAACAACAATGATTTTGCATACATTTATTTTAACAAAACTTGTATTTTTTAAATAAATATTTACATTTACAAGATCATTTTTCTGACGCTTTAATGTAAGACTTACTTACATATGAATATTTTTTTGTTGCTGATTGAATCAGAGTATACCACACTTGTTTAAAAACAAAAAAAAATAGATTTGTCAATAAAAAATTATTCTTTTATGCAACATGTTGCTAAATATTTTAAAATTATTCAAAATCTGTTATTAAAAACATTTTTGTTTTAGAAATAAAACATGTTGCCAGCAACAAAAAACATTTTTCCATTTAATTTTTGTATTATTTAAACTGTATTTTTATTTGCATTAATTTTAAAATGACCAGATTTTATACTACCTACTAAAAATTTATTATCGTAAAATTGTATAGGATGACACAAACGGAAGATTTTTATAAATTTTAATTTTAAGGCTAGTCTCAGTAATAAATTTATACGTTTCTCCCATTTTCCATAATTTATTAACGGAAGTTAATGAATGCAAAATATGTATTTTTTTGTGTAAAATCTAACTTTAATTATTTTGTTTTTGTTTTCGTACTTAATTATGTTAATGTATTTCTGTGAGTATGACGTGAAACACGCGAAATATAAATTTTAAGAACTTTAACAAGTACATTTATATATCAATTTTTAAAACAAGGTGTTAATACAATATTATATTTAATGATGTTGATAATGTCATCACCTTCAGCGCAGAGACTAATTGATAATTAAAATATAACAAAAAAAAAAAAATAAAACCTTATGAATAAATTATTATAATTACGGCTTTTTATGAAATGTATCAATACAAAATATTTTTGTAATTAAGAATTAACAGAATATTTAGGGAATATGTTGCTTAATGGGTTTGCATTTTATTATACTGCAAATGAAATAATCAATACTGTTCTAAAGATTTTATAACTACACAAAATGAGAAATACTTTAGCAACATGTTGCTAGTATGTACAATTTTAGAAGTATGTACAATTTTAGCTGAAATTTCTTATTATTTATGTATTATGTCTAATTAAATCTTAAATCAAAATTGTTTCAAACTAATACCTAGTCTTGCAATACCTCTTGCCTCATTATTTACCTCTGAAATATTTAAACTTTGCAATTATTTGTAATTAACCATATTTTGCATAATATTTATAACACTTTCCTTGAACACTTGTCTTTAATTATCTACATTATATTTTTTTATTTTTTTGTGATTAATATATTAAACCATTAGTGGTAATTTTATTTATCTCAACATAGGTAAGATAGAAAAAACTTCATTCCTATTTTTTTTTTTTTTTTGTTTTCAAATAAAAACCAACAACTTAAACAAATGTCTGTCTGACCATATGTCTGTCATTGTAAATTGACATTGATATATGAATGCCTGCATTTACATTAGTATTTATATAGACAACAATATCAAATATTATAAACAGAGATATATTACAAGAAAAACAATAATACACCGAGGTGTCGATAAACAAAACTTATATTTCAATGAAGAAAACAAGATATATATTTTGGATATTCCCCGATAAAATCCCAAGTTATGGCCACTGATGTAATTAACATCAGATGTGGAAAATTTACAATGTAGTATGAGTGTTTCGTTTGTGCTAAAAGGCAATACGTATACGCCTTATTGGTATTAATTTAGTCAAAAATTTATATATTATATTTTCAAAATAGTTTAAAGCCAGTCATCTTCAATTTTATAAATTTTTGAAATATATAAATATATAGCTGCAACATGTTGCTAAATAAACTAATGAAAAAATTAACCTTTTAACACAATTTGGTAAATGTTGTTAAATATGTTTATTTCTTTTATTATTTTATATTTATCAAACAATTGTTTGTTTTAGTTTTGTCCAAAGGCTTTATCAATATTTAAATTTAAAATATTGGTCTGCATCATGTTGCTAAGTGTTTGATAAACAATGTCAACATTTCAATGGCATTAAAGTTACTTTTTTCGAAAGTTTTTGCTTTAAGTAAGTTTAACGAATTAAGAAAACAAAATATAAAAGGTTTCCTTTTTATATTTTGTAGTGACATAATGTTGCTAAATATACCTTTTTAAACTATTTTATTTTAATTTCGTTCTAAAACCATCAAATCATATTTCAAATGAAACATAAATACTTTGGGTTCTGAGCAGATATTTTACTGGATTTTACCGACAGAGAGCTCTTTATAGATGACAAAATAGAAAAATTATTATGGTGGTGTTTCCATAAGACGTTCTCCGCTTGACGAATGAGTGACTGCATGTATTTGGTTTTTGTGTTGCATGTATTTTGTAATAATGAAGAATACACAGAAAAAGTTATTAGATAATTAGACACTAGCCGAATGGAATATTGTCTAATAACATTTTTTGTGTATAATACACAGAACACAAAATATTATAATTTTCTATTTTAAAAGATTTAATGATTTTGGGCCGACTGAAAAAAAAATATCTCAAATAAAATTTATTCAATTCAACACTGAAATTATGACAATTTTATAGTGAACTTCATAAAAGTTTTATAATGTTTTTATTTTTTTAATGTAGTGTGTAGCTTACACAAATTTAATAAATTTAGTAACTAATAATTCTTATTATTCGCAAAGTATTGTATTGCTGCAACATGTTGCTAAATATATTGTTACAAGAAATTTCTGTAAATAGAAATTTCTTCACGCGAATTTTGACAGCTGGAAATATCTAGTGTAGTAATAACTGGAAATCACTAGAATACTTGACTTCTCATATAAATACGGGTACTTGGTGATTGCAGTAGTTCAGTTTAAATAAAACGCTGGAGTGTTAAGAACTAAAGTGTGACTAACGTTTAGTCTATATACATCGTGTGAATAAAGTGTGCTATTAAAGTGTTTTTTCTGTAAATAGAGCTATAAATAATTTCAAACAGTGTTTATTATTTGCAATACTAGATTTATTTATTTGCAATACTAGATTTATGAACTAAAAATGCTTCAACAATTTTGCAAACTCTTCATTAGATGGCGGGCAAAAACTGTTCTAAGAATTATCATTTCGCGCAATTATAGTGTTGCCATATTAAAAGACCTTCCCTTTTCCAAAAAAAAGCAACATATT
This sequence comes from Eustalomyia histrio, assembly GCA_949748255.1. Taxonomy (NCBI): domain Eukaryota; kingdom Metazoa; phylum Arthropoda; class Insecta; order Diptera; family Anthomyiidae; genus Eustalomyia; species Eustalomyia histrio. Next base: position 43,113,465 of record OX456526.1, on the reverse strand, counting down.
AATTAGTAGAAAGAGTTTCCGGAATTTATCAAGACGATAACCAATACTTTAATTCAAATAATTTTGCCGAAACATGTTGCCAGAATGAATTTATAAAATTTCTCCATGCTTTCTAAATGTGGCCTTATATTTATAGCCTACACTTTCGTTGAATAATTCCAATGTAAAATTTATAGGTATACGAAGAATAACTTTTTCAATCGATGTAACGATATCGGTCCGTCTTTCAGGTCGTAATTCTAAAGATAATTGTACGAAAATTTTTTACATAAGTTTGTATTGGTCGTATGCTATTAAAAATGGTTGAAATCAGTACATGTCTTGACCTAGTCACCATAGAAAGGCACAACCTGCATTAGGTTGCTTATCATTAAAATGTGTGTCTACAATTTATAACTTTTCCAATTTCTCGGAATATTACCAAATTAGTACTACGTATGGTGTAGGGTAACTCATGATCAGGCTTGTCCAACTATCATTGGTGGTATATTGAGTTTGAACTAATGTTTGTAACTACCATAAATAATTACAATTCCTCCATAGTCTACTAATCAACTCACAACCAATTGCTGAGTCAATTTACCGACCCTTGTTATCAGACCACAAGTCGGAATTCTGAATATAATTTGATGAACTTTTCTATATAACCTTCTATAACCACGAACCCTGTTGGAAATGGTTAAAATCTATTTTGAATTTATTGATCTTGAACGGTATTAACATACACAGTTTTTTTACACGGGGTTTATTTAATTTTATTGATTATGCAGATAGTGCTCATTTGAATCGTACAAATTTAGAAAATATAATTCGAGACCTAACTGATGGGCTTACACTTGTGCACCTGACCTGATTTTAGCTTTCTAAAATGTAGACTATCTGAAGCATCGATACGTTTTGATATTGGAAAAATCGGGCTTTGAACTTTTTTAATGCATTATACAGAATTATACACCACGCTTTATGCTGATAGTTGTTGCTTTCAAAAAAATATGTAAGCTAGACCCACTTTTTATTACAGTGATGTAAATTGAAATTACTTCCCGAAATTTCATCCGATCTATAAAACTTTTTAGTTCTTTTATAAAATTATTTGTGGCGCAACATTTGGAGAATTCGGTAATTATAGTAAAAAATATTGAGTTTAAAAATTTTATAAAAATGTTTTAGCAATATTTTATTATATCGCTAGCGTACCTATAGGATTTATAGGTGAAAGTTTATCCTATCAACATTATAAGCGCAAACTGTATTCCTGTAAATCGGGTGTCAGATGTAAATTTATTACATTATAATTTCTTTTGTCAATTTCAATGATTTCGTTAATATTTTTAAACAACATTTAAACAAGCTTGGACAATTGCATTTGAACATTTAATATAATAAAAACTTGGTATTGAATATGATATTATATGATATGGTATTGCATTAATAATGACAAGTAATATTTTATTGAATATTATGTTATAGTTACAATTGAAAAAACAAATACAAGATTTAATTTGTTTAAAACTTAATTAAATACTTGTACATAAATAAAAGGTGTAAATGTAAACTTAATTAAAATCCCAAGTATTTAAAAGACTTTTAGCTAAACCAGATTATTAATTATTATTAGCAATTTATTATTATTGAACATTTTTCTTGTTTTTTTTTACTCGAAATCTAATCTTTCGCTTAATATCAACCAAGTATATGTTGCAGGCATTTTTTTTTACAAGTTTCTTAAGTTTCTTATATGCCATTTTTGTAAATATATCTTTATGTTTAATAAAATTGACATTAGAGATTTATTTTTGATGATAATTTAAATAATAGTGATGTGTCTGTCTAACTGCCTGCTAATGTTTTTTCATGTCTTCTATTACATTTTAGTTTAACGTTTATTTATTCTTTTCTGGTAAACTACTGCAAAAGTCGTAAAAGATTTGAATTATGTTGCAATAAAATTGATGTTGCAACATATTAAATGATGGCTGTTAAAAATAATGTGATGTTTAAACAAATGTGGCAGTAAGCAGTAAAAAAAATGCAAACAGATTTAACAATTGATTTTTGTTACTCTTGTCAACTTTGTTTGAGGTTTTATTTTTGTTCTGTTGAAATGTTAAAGTTTGATGTGTGTGGAATGTTTTGGGAATATTATGCAATTTATTTGCAAGGAATTTTATAATCTTATAAATTTAAACTTAAATTAATTGAATGTATTTAACTATAGCAACATTTTAAAAACATGTTTACATATAAGTTGCAACCAGGGAATGTTAACCTAACAAATGACTTTAATTTGTCTATTCCATGGATTTAAAAATATTATTGATTGCCATTTATTTACCACATACATTGTAAATAAGAGGTAAAGTTTTGTTAGAATTCTTATTATTCTTATTATAAAAAATTCGAGCATCATAATATAACACATAAAAAAATGTAACCGCAACATGTTTCTGGGTTTTCATCAACATAAGAATTCAAAGGTTTCCTAAAAATGTTTCGGCGAATATGTTGCATAATGCTACACAATTTTTTATAGTTTGTGTTTTTAAACATTCATTAAAATCTTGCAGCATGTTGCTGAAACATCTGGGATTTTTATAATTGTTTCTTTAATAAAAAATATTATTGAGTTTTTATTCTAAAAAAATTTGAATCTTAAAATGTTGCTATGATATTTTTTTAACTATTCTTATTTTATTTTTAAAACTGATTTTTATCAATAAAATAAATTTAACCGTTTTAAAAAATGCTGATGCAAAAGGTTGCTACGATATTTTAAAAATGAAAAAAAATGCTGGTCAACATGTTGCTAAGATATAATAGTTTTATAAAGATTTTGCTTTAATATGTTGCTACAATATTTGTAAATTTCACTTCAGCGCTTTTTTTTTTTTTTTGTGTTTATAAAAATGTTTCAACAATATTGCATATTTGCAATAATATTTTAAAGTTTTCCGAAATCGTTGCAACGTGCTGCTAAGATGTTTTTAATGTATTTGTACAATTTTTTAAGGATTTTTCAAAAAGTTTTCTTTCTTTTATTGTTCATATCTAGAAAGATTTATATCCAAAAATGTTGCGCAACATGTTGTTGTTTTACATTTGTTTTTATATTTTATTTATAACCGTGTTTAACAAAAAAAATAACAAATCTTATCATAAATGTGGATGCAACATGTTGCTGCAATATGTTGCTGCAATATTTTGCTAATATAGTTTTAACCTTATTTTAACACTTTTCATTGTTTAATATATTTTTAAACTTTAAAATTTTGCGGAAAATGTCAGGATATTTTTACTTATCTTAATTTTTCTGTATTTTTATATATATGATCATAAATGGGCATACATGGTCATATACGTTCAAAAATTATCTCATATATGACCATATATCTTCAGATCCGGAAATTTGAGGGTATATGGTGATATATGTGCATATATTATCATACATGCTCATATATTATTCATGTATGCTCGTATATGATCATATACGTCCATATACCCTCAAATTTCAGATCCGAAGATATATGATCATATATGAGATCATGTATGGCCATATATTGAACAATGTACGGACGTATATGACCATGTATGCCAATGTATGATCACATACAGGCCCATGTATGATCATGTATGCTCATATATATTTCGATTTTTACATGGTTATCAACAAAATAAATTAAAAAGTTGTTTTTAATGTTTATGCAACATGTTGAGATATTTTTAAACTTATATTTTGTCAAATAAAACGTTTTTTTAACAAAGATATTTTTCAACATGTTTCTAGGCTATTTTTGTTTTTCCTAATTTGTTACCATTATTTTTTTTTAAATGTTGCTGCGATATTTTAAAATATTTTTATATACTTTTTAAGGTTTTATTACTATTCCAGCCACATATATAAACAAACATATTAAGCAACTGCCTTAAAAAATATTTCGCAACATGTTGCTACATTTTTTTTATTATTATTTATATAAGATTTCTTTGCATTATTATTAATTAACTTTAAAAAAAAATCATTAACATACCTTTTGAACTAGTCAAACTATGACTAAAATTATTCCAAAAATTCAGCCTACAGCCGAAGACTTTCATTTCTTTAACACGTTCCTTCATATTGCCCAGTACACTGGTTTCCGCGAGACTAACACACGGAATCATTTGATGTTAACAAACAAACAAAAAAAAATTTGATTGTAATACAAAAATTACCCAACTTTTTTTGAATTATTTTTTATAATTATTTTAATTTTCTAACACTTTCTTTTTGAAATAAATGCAACATTTAAATGAAATTTGCAAAGAAAATTAAAAATAAATAAAATAAATTAAAACCTAAAAAGAAAAAGGAAGAAAATAAATAGTTTATTAAAAATTAGTTTGAATGAAAATCAAAAGAGTAAACCATTTATTTTTGCAAAACCATTTTTAAAAAGAAGTAAAATATGAAAAAAATAAATATTAAAACATTATCATTAATTTGTAATAGCAACCGTTTCACAAATTACTTTGTTTAATAATTATTATCTAAAGAAATATTTGAGACAAAACGAAACAAATATTTAACTAACCATGTAAATGTTTTAAAGTCATAAACAATTCGTCGACGAAGCATAAATTAACCCATTTAAAAATGTTTTTATTATTTTAATAATGAAAATTTTTTTAAGTTTCCTATAAGCAATAAATTATTATTATATAGCGTTATGAGACGTTATTGTTGAGAAACATTGTTTTGAAATAAAAATTGTTAAATATTGAATACTTTTATTTAGAAAAGAAAATCCAGCAAAATGTAAAATATTAAATGGTTTTCTTAAGAAAAGTTTAATTCAGCAAAATGTTTAATTAATTCAGCAATTTGGTTCATATATATATATATATATATATATATATATATATATATATATATGTATATATATATATATATGTATATATATATATATATATGTATATATATATATATATATTTGTTTTTTTTTTATTGTTTCTAAACAGTGGGACTACTATTATATCAACATTGAAATATCACACTAAAACCCCATTCATACTGAGCACCAAAATACGTATTTTCGTTATTTTCAAGTATTCGATTTAAATTTTCTATGGAATTTGAAAGTTGAAAATTTGAAAAAAAACGAAATATGCATTTTGGGGTTCAGTTTAAATATTTAATTATGTTGCTGGCAGCATGTTGTAAACTAAGTAAGTTTATAGTTATGTAGCTATCAACATGTTGCAAACCAAATAAATTTATATTTTTACTTCTCATTATGCATACTTGATATTTTGTTCGCATTAATTGTTGCTTATAACATGTTTCTGATTAGATTTTCGTATAATATGATTCCAACCTGCATTTAATGGGTTAAAATAAAATTTTCCATACATGCTATTTATAATTCATATTAAAATGCTGAAATAAATTTATTCTTATTAAGACAACCAAGTCTTTTTATATATATTTTTTTATAAAATCTTAAGATTACTACTTTAATTAGAATTTATTCAACCATCTCACAAATATGCGAATATGTGTTTAACATTCAACAAAAAAAAACTCGAAAAGTCTTTTAGAATAATTCTCAAAGAATTCTTTGTATTGCTTAATTGAAATCATTGAAGCATTTGATAATGCTTAAAAAAATATGTTTAATAAATCATTACTAATTGTTAACAATTTATGATAATTTGTTTCTGTGTTTAAAAATATAAAATTAAAAATTTAGTTTATGAACAATATTTTAACTATTGTTAAGTCAAATTAGGCCTTCAAAATTTGTAAAAAAAAGTTCATTAGAGTTTGTTTTGTTAAATTACTATAAAAATTTGTTTTCTAAGCAAAATAAAAAATATATTTATTTGTTTATTATTAAGGAAATAATTACTTATTTTATGATAAATATTTATTTCACAGTTGTTAAAATTTTTTCTACATGTAGATTTTAAAATTATTGATTGATAGTTTAATTACTAAACTTTATTGAAAAATCTAAATTTATTAAATAAATTGTATACATTAAGGAATAATTTTGTTAAATGATGCATTTAATTTATTAATTAAGAGATAATTTATAAAAAAAATTAAAGACATTTTAATTAATAATAAACATATCAAGTTATGTTGCTAAGTATATGTTTAGCAACATTTTAAGCAAAGATTAATGCTGTTTTTTTTCTGACAAAAATGTTGCCTTTTTCTGCCCTTTTTTACAAAATCTCTTCTTTTGCAAGGTAATAGAAATTAAGAGCAGATAAATCAAGTATCAAATTAAAGGTATTTAAGAGACCTATTTAAATGTGCTTAAAACATGTTTAAACATGCACATTTAAATAGGTATCTAAAATACCTTTAATTTGATACCAAATTTGTCTGCTTTTACATTTTGTAGAAAAAGGCAGAAAAAAGCAACATTTTTTGTCAGAAAAGAAAACGGCATAAATTTAGCAAAAAATTATTTTACAAAAAATTCGAATTTTCTTAAAAATTCTTTTAAAAACAATATTTTATATATTTAAATCAAAATTTTTATCAAGTATCCTATTAAAACTTCCATAAATATCTAATTTTCCCATTAGGCATATTAAAATTAACCAACCAACTTATCTTGTTTTAATATTTAAAACTCAATTAACAGCTAAACATGTTAACTACAAATTAGTTTATTATAATATATATATTTGTGTACTTGTTTTAAGTTTGAACCTGGTTTTTTATATGTGAAATATTGCTTGTCTATATCTCATTGTAGCCACATAAATAATTAAGGCAATAAAAAAGTAAACAAATTTATTTTCAAACTTAATACAAAAGAAACCCTAAACATCGACAAATAACATAGAAAATTATAGATACCAAACTGTTAATAATGGTGGTTACATAAAAAAAACGCCTTCTTTTTTGATTAACTTTTTGTTAAACCACATCAAAACAAGTTTTAAATAAATTGGAAATAAACAAAATTATGGATTATTTTTCTCACAACATTATTAAAACACAAAGAGTTCATTAGTCTTCAATATAAAGAATTTATTTAAATTTGATTTAAAAAAAAATTAAATAAAAATAGTAACATACAGATGAAATTGGTAATTTTTGTATTCTGCAACATGTTGCTAGTAACATAATTTATCGATCAACAAATTAGACACAAAGTTTTTTTTTTTTTGTGTAACATAAAGTTTTGTTTATATTTACAAGAAATGTATGTTAAATTTAAATTCAGCAACATGTTGCTGGCAGAGAGTTTCAAAAATAAATTAAATAAAGCCCAAAGTAAAGCAAGCTCCCAATCAAAGCTACATGCAAGTTTATTTGTAATTTTTGTATTCTGCAACATGTTGATAGAAACATAATTTTCCAATTAATTTTATTTTGCTGAATTTGCATTGCGATATTTCGTATATCAATAGAATCGTATATTTTTAATACGAAACAATAAGGCGGCTGCAATAAATTTTGTTTAAGACACTTTTTTAAATTAAGCCTGAAGTATAATCAAACTCCCAGTAAAATAAGAAACTGAATTAATTTTAATTTTTTGTGTAAATTTTTGGATTTTAATTTTCAGTTTAATTCAAATTTTCAGAACTTTTTGAAATTATTTAATACTCCGTCCGTTTGGATTAAATGTTCTGAAATTTTGCCGGCAACATGTTGCTAGCTTAAAATGTCTGTATATTTCTTAAAAAACCTAGCCTGTATGTAAAACATATATGAAAAACTAAATTTGTTGTAAGTTTTTGTGAAGCAACATGTTGCTAGGAACATTTTATTAAGTAAACTTAATTTTTTGTATTCTGATAGTATTTTCCATAAACTTTTATAATAGAAAAATGTTGCCATCAACATGTTGTGACCTCAAATTTTTTTATAAAAATTCTTTAAATGCAAATTGGAGTAAATTCAAACTCTATTAAAACACGCAAGAAATTAAATTTTTGGTCAAAATTTCTTATACTGCAACATGTTGGTAAGAACATAATTTTCCGTATCGATGAGAATAAAGTAATTTATATATTTAAAATATGTGCAACACAATAAATTTTGATAGTAACATGTCGCTGGCCAAGAATTTTTATACAACATTTCAAATTAAACAAGCATGGTAAGTAAAAACAAGCTCATATCAAAGTACACAAGAAATTAAAATTTTGTAAGACAATTTGTATTCTGCAACATGCAGGTGGAATATTTTGTTGGCCAAACGTTTTTATACAACAATTTTTTTAATGAAATCGAGAGTAAAATCAACGATACTCGACACTGTATCATTTTTAAAAAAGACAGGTCTTAAGGCCTTGAAGTATTGTCAGCAATGAATGTTATTTTTTGCCAAAACACCATAATACAACGTTTGGTTTTCCTATCGGATTTATGAAAATTATATATTTTAAATAAATAAGCAAAAAATAAAAAAATGTTTCCAGCAACATGTTTCTGGCTACAAAATTTGTATACATTTTTAAAAAAAAGTCAAGTAAACCATAATTTTAAGGCCTTAAAATATTGTCAGAAATGAATTTTTTTTTGTCTAAACACCAGCAAAATATGCTGTGTATTTATGAAATAAAACGTTTGGAAGTAAATTTTTTACATTTTATAGAGTCAAAAAATACGAATGTTAAACTTATGTATAAAAACAAGTTGCTAGTACCTTAACATGGAATTTATTTTTCTTTGTTGCTGAAACATGTAACTAGTGGAACCATATTTAAGAATTACTTCATTGTTAGAAACTTTTTACAATGGAAGATAAATAAGTATTGAAGATTGAAAATATTTTTTTTTTAATCTTGTGTTAAGATGTTTCTAAACATTTCGCTTCACATAAAAATAATTAAGGAAGTTCCTAAAGAGAACATTTGTTTCTTCAGTCAAAGCTACAAAAGTTCCTCATACTACTTACTTTAGGAAAATATTTTTTAAAATGTATATCAACATCTTTTAGTGTATATTTAGTTGGATGCCAGTATAAAGCAACATTACACAAATTAAGTAGCATCATTGTGTAGAAATGTTTAATCTGTAGTGTCATTACTTTAATTTATTGTTTTCAAAAGTGTTTCTTTTTATTATTTTGCTCTAATTAAAATTTTTTGTAATACATAAACGAAATATAGCACATGTTGCTCTACTTTTTTTAAATGATAATAAACATTGTTACAAATATTTTTAAATATAATATCATTGTTTTTATTAGTTTTAAGATAAAAGGGTTTGGCAAACAAGTTTTATTTGTATGGAAACAAAAAAAAAATAATACTAAAAAATTAATTAAAAATATAAACTTAAATACTGACCTATATGAATTTTTATTTTACGGAAACAAAACATATTGAATTTTGAAAGTTCTTTTATTAGCAGACATAAAAAACTTTCGCTTCTGTTATAAGGTTTTTAGATTCAAATAAATATGAATTTAAAGGGTTAGATTATTTAATTTTTTTGTTTGTTTGTTTTAAAGAGATATACAGCCATATGCATAGACAGTTGTTTTGATTCTTGTTTTTTTTTTAATTTAATTTGTGTTATAAAAATTCAACAAGATTTCTATGCGTATGGCAGTTATTCTTTGCATAAAAACTAACAAAACTTCCGTTAAACATTTTCTTTTAAATTGGGTTAAAAATTAAATAAACAAAAATTATTCATTTTCAAATTTAAATTGTATTCATTATAAAATCAACAATGTCGATTTACATTTAACTTTTGTGCCCCTATATTATTTTTATGAATGACTTAATTTAATGTTTTTTTTATATTTATTATAAAAAATTCCCTACAATTTTATGATTTTTTTTGTTTGTGACCTAAAAAAAATATATGATATATTTAACTTTAATTTACACAACATATTGTTGTGAACTACAACCAAACCACATGATTGCAATATACTCGTATGATGCTTATGTTCTATGGTTAGATTAATTCATCAATCATCACAGCGGCAATTCTGCTCTTCATCAGCACCGCACACACACACACACCATAAGTTTTATGATGACAATTATCGTGCATTGTTCAAATGTCTAATGTTACATTTTAATTAAGGAAATTTAATAGTTTAAAAATGTTTATAAAGAAAAATTAAAAGAGATTTATTAGAAAAAATACAAAATGACACTTTGTTAAAGAATTTTTTAAAGATATAGAAAAGTTGCAAACAAAATCATAAATTATTGGGGCTTTTTAATTGAACAAATATGTTTCTATACTTTTACAATTGTCTTTTATAACATTATTTACAGACTTTATTCAGTAAATAATAATATAAGGCTAGTAATATGCTAGTAATGTTGCAGGCAACATGTTGGATAAACTTGACTAACATGATAATATTGTGGCTAGCAACATATTGCGTTATAAAAATATTGTTTTATACAGATTACTAGTTATACTAATAGCAACATGTTGCGACAACTAGACTAACAAAGCAACTAATAGCATCATGTTGTTTTAAAGATATATTGTTTAATGGAGATTTGGAAAAAATCTGCTAGTAAAATTAATAGCAACATGTGGCAGCAATCTGCCTAACATGATCATATCATTGCAAGCAACATGTTGAGACATTAGATTTTGATTTTTATGAATTTTTAAATAAATTTTTCAGGAACATGTAGGATCAAATTGGCTAATGTGATAGTTTTTTTTTTAGCTAGCAACATGTTGCGATTTATATCCAAATTATCTAACATCAAAATATTGTTGCTAACAACATGTTGAAACATAGTTCTCTGCATATTGCTAGTATTCTGCTAGTAGTGTTACTAGCAATATGTTGCGACGAACTAGCAAAAATTATAAAATTGTCGCCAGCAACATACTGAGGTATAGACATTTCCACATTTAATGTTTTTTAATTTCTAAAAAAATGTTGCTAGCTAAAAGTTACATACATGTTGAGGTATAAAGATATTGTAGATGATTAGTAATGTTGCGAGCAACATGTTGCAGTATGGAAATAATTTAAAATTTTAGTTTTTGGATTTCAAAAATAATGTTTGCAACATTATTAATGATACAATAATTTTGTGTATTGTAACATGTTGCAATATAAAGATATTGTTTAATGTATTCTGAATAGAATTGTTTTACATAATAATGCCGCCAAAAACATGTTGAGGTATAGATATTTTCATATATTATGTATTGGTTATCAAAGTAATGTCGCAGGCAACAAATTGGGCAAATGAGATAATATATTTTTAGCAACATGTTGCGGTATAGATATTGTTTTATGGCGATTACTAATGATGTTGCCAGCAACATTTTACAACAATCTGATATTATATTTTCCAATAAAACATCAATTACCTTATGTTATCATGCTGCTAGCAACATGTTGCTCTTGTCTACTACTAACAGCATCTAAGTAATTCATTAAATTTTTATAATACGATAGCTACGATTATTTTTTTATAATTTAAACAAAAAATACCTGAAGGTAATACAATTTTTTTGAATTATTTTCAAAATACCTCCTCTTTCAATATATTCCTTTTTAAACCCGTCTTTAAACTATAAAAATAAGAGGGAAATTGAATTAAATTGCGCCGTTTCTTGATTATTACCACTGATTAGAGTTTAACACATAAAAATCATACAAATAATACAAAAATACAGCTTCGTTAGGTCAAGGTCAACAACGTGCTTTAAATTACCCACAAAATTGATACTGGTCAAACACTCTACTTACAACAATTGTATGATTAAAGGTGTATATTCAGAACGAAATATACAACAACCAAAAAAAAAGAAATAATTTTTAAGAAAAGCACACGCCAATTCAAATCGAACAACAACAGAAATGTAATGTAAACTACAATTTCAAACATAAATTAAATTGAAAGTTGTTCTCAAAAAATACATTAAATAAAAACCAGGTAATATTAAGACAGCTGCAAAAATAACAGACAACCATATAATAAAACGAATCCAAAAGTGCGTTTCAATAAATCAGGTCAAAATCGTTTTAAGAAATTTAAGTACATAAAGTAGTATTAAACTTCAGCACGAACGAAAAAAACAACACATCTTCAAAAAATCCACACTACAAAAAAAGAAAGGCAATTTTAATGCTCCTTAAGATTATTAACCCTTTATTGTGAAAAGAGGTATGTATTGTATTAAAATATATTAGTTGAATTTATAAAATATTCTTTATTAAAAAAGTATTTTCTAACGAAATCATTTATTGTTATTCTGAATTGAATAGTGTCTTACGTTGGGCGCCATTATAATACGCGAGTTGTTTGTTTAATACAGTTTTTGAATACTTTAAAAGGATTTTTTTACGTAGGTGAAATGTCTCGTCGCTACCGAATGTTGGGCGCTATTATGTTACGAAGAGTACTTCATTTAAAATACTACTACAACTTTAGTATACGTGAATACAATAAAAATCTCTTCAACTTAAACTACAAATAAAAAAAAATCAATGCGGAATGACTTTTTGTCAAAGAGTTCTACATATTGCATTTAAAAAAATAATATTATTAATTTTTCTTAATGCTTTTGCATAATTTTTTTTGTTTGGTGTCTATTGCCATTAGGCATTTAAAGGGTTAATTCAAAAAAATATTTAAAAAGAGTTTAGCACATGTTTTTTCTTTATATTTTCTTATGTTTTTAAGGTCATCAAGGTTTTTTTTTCTGTTTTGCATGCGCGTAAATCTGCTTTAAACACTACCAGCAGCAGTAATAAACCACAAATGAAAAAAAACCTCTTAAGAAGGTAGTCTCAGTGGTCGTTGCAATCGTCTCCTCACAGTAGTTGTTGGCAAAACATTGTACCCTCTTCATAATAAGTAGCAATTATGTTCAAGTTTATGGTATGTGTTCAATGTGTTCCCCCACCTCTCTGCACATTATGCTACTAAAGAAAGTCGCGTGCATGCGTTGTAATTGCTGTAATTTTTTCTATACTGTATATATTTGATTTTTTTTCCATCTGTGGCTTCCCTTTCCAGTCAAAAAAAGTTTAACAAAAAAAAAATTGCAATAATTTTGATTAACATCTTGTGTTTATGTTTCTTTGTACGTTGCATAAACATGCGGGATTGTCCTGATTTTTTATGTTTTCGAGTGTATAATTTATACTGTTTTCATTAAACTGTGACCAATCATAAATTTGTAATCGTATATAACTAAATTGTAGTTTGTTGTCGTTGCAGTTATGTTTAAACCTACATACATACATATGTGTTTGTCAGACAGATTTTTATCTTTAAGTACCGTTATTAGTTTGCCAGAGTGTTTGAGAAGGTTAAAATATAATTTACCAAGTTATAAGTATTTACAAAGGAAATTTAAAAAGAAAACACGCAAGGTATAACAAAAGAGTAACAAATTTAGCACTTATTTCAAAGAATGATTAAATTAAAAATGCAGCATTTTTAGTAGATTTTTGAAACAGTTTGACTTTAGTGACAGTCAACATAATAAGTCCTTAAAAATATGTGTTAAGCTACTTTTAAATTAATTTAAAAAAAATAAGTTATTTCTTGATGAAATATCGTTTTTAACATATTAAATTTTTTTGTACTAGTGTACCTTGTTACTTTAAAAAAATTGTTGTCTATATCTCTACGATTAAGGCAGATGCAACAAATACTTAAATGCAGAAGGATTAACATAGATTTGGTATTGGCTTCAAGGTACACAACATTCGCTTATTCCAGCTAATTTTTTGTAATAGATGCGATATCCTCCAGTAATAATTTTTTTTGAAGAAAAATTTGTTTATGAAAATTTTTTTTATACACATTACTTTACCCATATTCGCAACCATATAAGTAACCACTTACTTTATCACACCGAAAGTATTGGGAAACTTTGACGATCATCGCCTTTTAAAATCACCAATTAAGTAATATGTAGAGTAATGCATCGGCCCTTATGGCTTTACAATACTTTGCGTATTATTTGGTCATGTATGGTTTTGCTGGAATACTTCTATAAAATTTTGTCAATTATCTTTTGTAGTTTCTTTTGTAAGAGTTTGACATTACCCATCGAAAGAAAGGGTTGGAATCCCATGAAAAGATATGGGAGGATGGGAATAAGTGAGTAACACATTTTTCTAACTCTTAAAATGCATCCATCAATAATTTTCTAGTGTCGTTTGATCAGGTAATGTACACAATGTATTGTATACAAAATGATATGTTATAACTAATGGAATTTTAAAACATATAATAATGTGTTACCAATAAGAGCTACAACAATAGGATACACATTGAATTACTTTAAACCATAGAATAATGAAACATTTTTTTTTTTTGAAATTTATTAAGCATTTTTGTGGATTTAATTCCCTAAAGCGATTTAAGAAAAAAAGGTAATTCCCTAGGGAATTAAACGAAAAAGTTAATTAGTGAATAAAGCGAAAACTGAATGAATACAAGAGAAATTCATTCCTTAGAGAATTAATTCGTTGACCAAAAGTTGCATTAACTAGATTTGAATGAATTCCTTAATTTTAATACATAATTTTTTTATCCATGAATTCATTCATTAATTTTGATTTTTTCAATTCATTCAAAGGAATTTATTTCCTGAATTTTCTTGGTAATGATTTCATTAGTTTAATAGCGATTTCCTTCTGTCTGTTAAATAACAAAACTTGTAAATAACAAATTACAACAACAAAAATTCAACAACATCACAACAATAAATTTTGGAAAACACCCAAAATAAAGGAATTTTTTTTATAAATAACATCAAACCAGTGATGGTTTGGTAGTGCTGTTATTTGAAAGTAGCTTATTTATTCCCCACAGAGAAAATATATTTATTGATTGGGTGATATAGCCCCAACAGGAACTAATGTTATTTTTAACATATTCTAAGAAATATCTTTAAAATATCCTAAAATTTTACCTTTTGAGGCAATTTATTCTATATATCCATTTTTCCTTATATAGAAGTTTGCCCTAATAAAGGTAATAAATATGTCATCCAAAACTATGTGGAATTTAAAAGAGAAAAAAGAAATACGTACTTAAAAGTTAAATATATAACAAAATCGCTGTTTTCTCGAAATACGCTGAAATAAAATCCCTGCATTATTGAAACAAATAAAAAAAGGAATTCCTACAATTTCTGCAGTTTTTAATCCCTAATGTATACGTACACTCAAAATACTATTTCGTTTAAGATAACCGTATTTTAGGTTTATAGGTTTATTATATGAAGTTAATCAAAAATACAATCAAAAAGAGGACTTCAGCCCATTTTGTTTTATTTTCAATCATTTCAATTTTTAACTGACAAAACGTAGAAAAAATTATTTTTGTGGTTTGTTTTTTATTTTTTTTATTTGTATGTAATTTTACAAAACACAACACAGATGGTATATATAATTTTATTTTCAATGTAGGTATTGAATAATTTCTTTTAATTTTTATTAAAATAATTTTGTATATAAACAAACTATGTTGGTAAAAAAAAAACAAAAAGGAATTTTATGAATTTCTATTTTTAGAATTGGAAAACATAAAATTTTACATTTAACAGAAAATATCATATATTTTTGAATTATTGATTCAAATAGTTAAAAAATATACTTCTTTGAATATCAATTGATTCTGAATGTAAAAACAAAGTCTACGTATTACTTTATAAATAAACTAGTCAGTAACGGAAAGGATATTGTGAGTGAATTCTCAAAAAGAACCTTAAATTCCGCTTGCTTTCCAATCCTTTTCAATTTATTTAAAAACTTTTTTTGAAACTTAAATAAGAGATTTGAAAATGATGTTTAAAACATTCTGATCTTTTTAGTATTAATTAAAATCGAGTTATCTGAGTATCTTGGAGCTAAAAGCAGAAAGTATGTATTTCAGAGAAAAATTTGCTTTTTATGGTTCTCTCGATACTATCGCCGATGAGAAAAACCCATAGGAAAAGCTATTTATAAAAAATGCGTCCAAAAACAAAGAGTATGTTTAGAGTCCGCTAGAAGAATACAAACATGTTTTTCGATTATTTCGATATATATAAAAACTTCGGATCTAATGCGGCACATCGGTTGCCGGACTTGGCAGTGTCTTAAACGATTTAAGTTAGTATTGTCTATCAGTAAGACTATTTACTGTAAAGCACAATTTTTTATAATTAATTTAAGAACATTAAAAACAACATATATTTTTCCCTAGTAATCTGTTTTTCCAAGTCCGCTAATTTTTGGGAAACATAGTTTTACAATCAAATAAATATTTGTAGAGGTTTGTCTGGCCAATCTCACAATTTATTATTTTCATTTTTTTTTTCTCGAAACCCTGCCGTGCGGTGACAAAATGACAGGTTTTAAAATATTCACAGCTTGGAATATTCACAATACTAAAATAACGACTTACAACGGTGACTCCAAAAACTGTTATATTTATTTTAGAGTAAAAATTATCATAGAAATTTTTTCTCTCCAGTGTCTCTTTCCCTTGCTAATTACCCATTTTTTTATTTTACATTTTAATTTTATAAAAACAAAAAAAAATAATTATTTTAATAAAAATTTATAAACGAACATACTAAGTTGGTTTATTCGCTAGTACAAAAAGAGAACATGAGAGCGATATAATAACGTATGTTAATTTTACTCATCATATGTAATTTTTTACAAAAAATTTTTAAAATGCGGGAACTCTGTTTATAAAATTAGAAACAAAAAACAAGAGAATAAGAAAAAAAAACATTTTGAAAACAAAATATATTCTCGAGGCGTTTTAATTGTCAATTTGTATGGAAAATTACGACACGTTTTTGTTCTGGGCTGTCACTAATAAACAAATTTTTGTTTCATAAATTCATTGTTATTTATTGATAAAAATAAAATCCTTATTCGACAAATTTTACAGGTATAAATCCCCTAAACATTCTATTTAAATGTCATTATTATCGCTATAGGTAATATTATATTATACAATACTTTAAAAATATTAAGTTCATCTCCCTCTATTAAGAGCTATCAGCCATTTATACAATCTAATGTTTATGTTGCCAACATTCTATGGTCTGGATGCTTGGTTACCTGTTATATTTTCAAACCCTAATAGTGACAATCTTTTGACAGTTTATTGTTTCTTAGAAAAACCACACAAACAATACAACTATATAACAACGGATAAAATAATAGTTTTAGAAATCACAACAATAATGTCTAATGCCATTCGTCTCTATATTTTCAGGATGAAAAAGTAGGAAACAAAAAGAATGTTTAAAAAAATAATATCAAAGTCGTCTAGTCTCTATTATGTTTTTAACAAAAAAAAAAAATACTTCCATTGTTGTATTATAATTCTTTTAACTAAAAGGTCTTCTTCCATTAAGAAATTCTCGTATGGATTTTGAGTTTAAAGAGTGAACAGAAAAAAAAACATAATAATTTTAGTCTTAAAACAACCGTTTGTTTTGGTCTTTTGATTTAAATTTAACGAGGTTAAAATTTTTTATGACCATTATTTAAATATAAAAATTTTAACTGCTTTTTTTTTATTCATTCATGTTTTGTTTTTAACAAGTGTGCTATATTTAATTTGTTATTACAATGATACATATTTTAAAGTGTTTCTGCTATTCTAATTTCTGTTTATCTAATCTCTGTTTATCTAATTTCTTAAGAAGTTATAAACATAAAAAATAAATAAATTTTGGTGTAACTACTTTAAGGTTAATTGAGTATGGGGTTTTTTCATTATTACATCAAATTTAAAAAAAAAATTGAAGAAAAATGTCATAAAATTATATAACATTATATCAGGCATTTTCCCACATCAATGGAGTAAAAATTGTAAAGAGGATTCGTAATTTAAATTCACAAAAGATTTTAAAATAGTTGATACTTCAAAAAATAAAGGGTGATTCAAGTAGAGATACTTTTTTCAGTAGCCTTTTTTTGACAGATCACGTGTGAGTCGTGTCATGCTGTCATGTTATTTTCGTTTAGTATTGTTTGGCATTTCATAATGGAAAGACTTACGCCTGAACAACGTTTACAAATCGTTCAACTTTATTACGAAAATTCAAGTTCTGTAAGGAATGTTTTCGAGGCAAATTTTGTTCAGCGATGTAAACAAACAAAATTGCCGCATTTGGGACGAAGAGCAACCTGAAGAGATTCAAGAACTGCTACTTCATCCAGAAAAACAACGGTTTGGTGTGGTTTGTGGGCCGGTGGAATCATCGGTCCATATTTCTTTAAAAATGATGCCGGTGCGAACGTTACCATCAATGGCGACCGTTATCGTGCCATGATAACCGACTATTTGATGCCTGAAATTGAAGCTCGTGATCTCGGCGTCATTTGGTTTCAACAAGACGGCGTCACTTCCCACATATCGCATCAATTTATTGAGAGAACACTTCGGTGAGCACATAATTTCACGTTTTGGGCCGGTCGATTGGCCACCAAAATCGTGTGATATTACACCGTTAGACTTTTTCTGTGGGGATATGTAAAGTCCAAAGTTTATGCTGACAAACACGCGTGTAAATCGCCAGTTACCAGTCGAAATGCTCGAACGAGTCATCGAAAATTGGACTCATCGGCTGGACCATCTGCAACGTAGCCACGGCCAACATTTGATAGACATAATCTTCAAAAAATAAATGCCAAAGAATGTTCTTTCAAATGATAATAAACATTCCGCATTAAATTTAAATTTTATGTGTTTTTTTCTTTAACAAAGTAGGGAACCTCGAAATGGATCACCCATTAGTACAGTACATCATAAAAAATAGCAGTATATTGTGTTATGGAAAGGAAGTTTGATTGTTATCTTAAATTTTGTCAAGTTCTTATAGGGTTTGGTGGGTTGGACTATTCGCATTCGTCACAGGCAAAAAGCTGCCCTGGTCATTACAGCTGCAGCAGGTTATTTACTTGATGGTGCGGGAATCAATGATTCTTTGTAATTTAAAAAAAATATATTTTTTTTTTAACTTCGATCTCGGTTGTCATAATGTCTTAAAAAGTTATGAACCGATCTTGTTCAAAATAATATTAAAGGATTTTTCTATCACAACTTTTTTTATGAGGCAATACGTGGTGAAAATTTGACAAAAACTGGCACATTTTGTTCACAATTCCGCCAAAAATTCTAATTACATTTTTTTTGCCTTCGTTCAATCACGAATTTTATACATCTAACAGATATTTTTTTTATTTTCAGATAATCCAGTCATAAGTTATCCCGACTATGCAGAGAGAACTTTTTTTGAGAGGTCAAGGAAAATGATGCACCAATAGCCGAATTTTCAAACCTTTTAAATGAAAATGTCACAAAGTGCTTGTTAAATACAGTGAACTCGCGAAAACGTGGACTCGAAAGGGTGAACGTTTTAGAAACAAATTTATTTTTACACCGACTATTCTAAAACGTGAACAAAATGTGGAAGCTCTAAATCTTAAAATTTTTTTTTTTTTTTGATACTTTTTATACTGTTTATTTTAAATTGGAAACCCCCAAATAAGGAGTTCACTTGTTTGATTATGTTACAACGTTATTTTATAATGTTGGAAGTGATTAAAATTAATTAATTTTATTCGTGAAAGTAAAAAAGATAAATTTTATATTCTTGAATTATTGAAAAAAGATATAGTCTCAGTGGTTTAGCAAGAAATTATAATGTTGCTAAATCAACCGTTTGTTCCATTAAAAAAAAAACCGGGAATTAACAAATCTTGTAAATAATACTTTTTATTGAACCGGAAGGCGTAAAACATTTTTGACGGTAAGCGGACTGATTTTAAAAGCAAAAGCTTTAGAAATTCACCAACAAATAAAAGAGCGTGATCGTGGTTTTAATGACAGCGATGACAATATTCCGTTAAGTGTTCTAAGAGAGAGAATTTCTGCTCTAGCTAGAAGAAACTGCTATTACACTTCTTCAGACGCTGAATTCTCAGGTTTGTTTTATTATAGGTTTCCAAATTTTGGCATTCAATAACGTGAAACGAACTCGAAAACGTGAACTGCCTTGGTAAAAATTAGTTTACGTAATAGCAAGTTACTGTGTTCTTTTAGGGCTATAGATAATATAATACCTCCCATGACAATATCGATACCTACACCGATCCAATACCCTACCTACACCGATCCAATACCCTACTGCCATTGATAAGCGCCAGCATCCTGCGCTGCACACGGTTCAGAAGCTTTAAAATATGCTTTGTAGTTCCTGTCAAATATATGTTATTGTATTCCACCTTCGGCCTTACATAGGTTACATTGAAAATGATTCATGTGCAAAACTAGGACATACACTTAAGACCCAAAGACGGCTTATTATGTGCCCTATTGTTGCGATAGTTTCCGTCCACATTCACTAAAATAACTCTGTGCTGTTGACGAAATTCTTAGTCCCTCCCAGCCCACATTGGCCCAAATTTTTACAATATGCAATGAAACAAGTTGAAATGAAACACAGTAAACTTAATTTTTAATATCGATGTGAGTTAATTTGTAGTATCATATAAATTGACAAAAAAAATAGTCACCCTGTGCCTGTTTTACAAAAACCATTCCCTTGGTATCCCTTCCGGACCTATCTCATTTGTATTATCAGAATTTGGTCATCTGTCGAGTTTGGCAAAAACTTTTCACAACCGACTCATGTCCAAAAATATGACATACACGAAAGTCGGCTTGTTGAGCGACATTCTTTACACAATAATAATACAGGAAAAATTTCTTTATACAACAAAATTGGAAAATAAAATTTTCTATCGAAGTGGCTTAATTTCTAATTTAAAAATACTGAGTTGACGCATTTGTGCAAACTTTGTTTAGTATTGATCGCAGAGAGTAGTTAAGCGTTAAATCTAAATTTTAGAATTTACTTCAGTTTTTTTAAGGCAAGATAGTCAGGAGAATAGTAAATTTAGAAATGTTTCTAGAAAATTTTAAATTAAACTCAGTCATTCTACAAAGGTTACTTCCTCTACTTTTAATTTGTTTTTTTTTTTGTAACATTTAAGCCATGGTACAAAAGAAGCTGAAAAAACACATCCTTTAACCTAACGGTACGCATATATCGTTAAGAAATATAAACAAAATAATAATGAAAAAAAAATATATTTGAATAAAAAAGAAACCTGAGTGCACATCAAGTAAAGATTTTTTCCACTTTTTTTTATAATTTATTACCATTTGACTACAGGGTTTTGCGTTGCAACAACTGCAAAACATTTGGTTTTTTTTTTGTATTTTGGACAAAGACTGGTTAAACGAAACTACAAACAAAAACTGTCTTACTGGTTCCAAAACCAGGCTTACGTTAGAGCAAAGTGTGTATATATGTACCTTTAAAAAAATTGGTAAAAAAAGTAACTAAAGTTGTAAAAAAAAAAAACTTTGTCTTTACTTTTTAACATTCGCAGCCATGTGTGTATGTGTCAGCCAGCTAGTTAGCCAGCAGCACATCTTCTGATCCTCTTCTTCAGCTTTTAGAGTCAACATCTTACGTAGCTGGTCTCTCTTTTTCTGTTGGTCTTGTTATATTTTGACCATTTTGCAAATAATTTTTTTTTTATTGTTGTTGTGAAGTTTCTAAAAAAAATTGGTTTTGTTGTAGTTAAAAGATTTAAACGAGTTTGGACTGTTTTTGTGTTTATTTACTTCTCGCGTTTCATTGTTTTCTTTCATTTCTTTATGCCTACGTTTCGTTACTTTTTGTTAGTCTTTTGGTACATTTTTTGTTTGTCAGGTTTTTCTGACCAAAAAAATAAAATAAGAAAACGGGTTATTTTGGTCTACTGTTAGTTTTTTAACAACTTTTTTTCCCATTTAGTCTTTTCTATTTTTAGCTATGGAAAATTTCATTAGAAAATTTGCAGTTTTTAGTAATAAATGTTTCATTCTTCTTAAGATGTTAATTATATATTAGACAAGACAAAATTTAATTAAATTTTTAGTTAAGTTTTAATTTATTTGCTTACACAGTGCAGCATTTTTAAGGTCATCGTGTGGTTCCTCCTTCATACCCGTTTTTTTTTAAGTATATATCGAAACTAAAAAAAAACCTGCAAAGGACTTGGCCAGATTACATCGAATTTTTTTTTATGGACACCCTAAGTTTTTGTACCCAAACACGATTTTTTTAAAAAAGGAAAATTTTTATGGAATCCATATATCATAAACCGTTCGGAATTTTGTTTTTATGTCTTTGGCAAAGTTGTAGATCCAAACCAAAGCAAAAAAATTCTCATATGGACCGACCCAAAAAAATTGCATCCACTGCATCAAAATTGCAAAAAATTGGGAAAAAATGCTAAAACCGGGTACGAAAGAGGAACCAATTTATGTGTTGCACTGTGTTATTATCGGAATACCCGACATTGCTAGAATCATATGGTTATTAGTTTGTAATGAATAAAATATATAAAAAAAACATAAAAATTCAATATTAGGAACGTATGAGTCATATTAAATGCGTATAAAATAAAATATTAAGTATACGCTTAATTAATTAATAAGCTGGCCACGAAAAGTTATTTTACTAAACGTCTGGTTGAATAAAGAATGTCTTGAAAGTTTTTTCAAGCAGAACTCAAAAGTTGGTTTACCCTTATATCGAGAATGGAATATTATGATAAAATACGGTTTTTAAATATTCAATCAGAAAAAAAAAATTGCTCAAAGAAAAATTTCTAAAAATGTTTTATGTTTTCTGTGGTTTACGGAGTGATATAAAAAAACACAGACACACGTTTTGGTCTACAAAATTTAATGCAACGATCGGAGGAAAACATTTAAAATATTAAAGTTACATATTCAAATAAAACAACTCAGTTAACTTGGATGATTATTGCAAATTTAATAATTTTTAAATTATTAATTTTTTTCTAAAATTGTTTTTATTTTAAAAGACGCTTAAATTAAATCAAGGCATTAAATTTTAAGACAAATCTTAAAAAACGTAGGTATATCTTTTAGTGACAATGGTTAACCCATAATATCGGTAACATCTTGAACTTGAAAGAGCTTGAAGTACTTTGGGTGCAAAAAGTTATAAGTACCCCGAAGTTAAAAGCATAGAAGGCCATTACATAGGCCTCCATTTAGTTAGCGCCATGAGTAAAATTTATAGTGGGAAAAAATTATATCAAGCCAAGACATGCGAATCTAGCTCTAAATTTATTTATTGTATCTTTTTTCGAAATATTATCGAATATACTCGACAGAATCAAAAGTTGGAAGATAACTTCTTTTCACTAGTTTGAAAATAAAAAACAACCCAGCAAAAATAAATGGAAGTGATTCTTAAGAAATCAATTTTTCACTGATTCTAAAGTAACATTTAGTTATAATTTTCCCATTCTAAGGCAGTTCATTGTCACAACTTCCAAACATGTGATTTTAAAAGAAATTTAACTTTTTTTCAAATCTATGACGGGTAACTTATTTTACAAATAATAAAAATTTAACGTTAACAATAGATAATTTCATATAAATTTGATATTCATAACTACGGTTAAGTACTAAACAGGGTTATTTTCAAACAAGTTATCAGGTTTTTTAACTTTGAATTTCGAATAAATTAATTTAAAAAATAATGCTCGATTTCTGAATGTAAATTAATAAAAGCTTTGTAAACTGCCGAAATGCACTTTTTGTACTTTTCACCTAAATATATTTATATGCAATGAAAAAGGATCATAAAAGAAAACTTCTACCCTATGACACCCCTATGTAAAAATCATTAGTTCCTATCCAAATTTTCACAACACCGGAATCAAAATCACTGCTTCTTTTTCTCTTCTTTTAATACTTTTTTTGCTGGATAAATTTTTCGTCTCTGACAACCCTTAGTGAAATTTTCAACCGGTCATATTCACAGAACATTTCAATTAAAATTGGCCATTTATGGGGATTTTTTGGTATTTCTTGAAAAAAGACTTTAATGACGCATGAAATGTTCTTATAAAATTTATTTGTGAGACTTAATTAAGCTCAGACGAACTTTTGCATTGCTTAATTTTTGGTTTTGCCAATGTTGGAAGTTTTTTTATACAATTATTTTTCGACACTTTTGGAGCAGTCGCCATTTTTTCTAACGCTGTTATCATTTGCTATCACTTTTTACCATCACTTTTACCACCTGTTAAATTGATATTCAAAATTAAGTAAAATTACACTTCTTTTAAATGCTAAAAATATGTCCAAATTTAGTGCCCTCCCAGTACTGCTTTTCCAAAAATCGTAGAAAATTTATCAAAAAAAAAAAAAAATACTGGAAAGCACCAATTTCAAACGCTGGCACAGCATTTGTATTTAGTGCTTTGTCAGTTGATTTTTTACACAGAGAAAACAGATTCATTGTGACAAGCAAATTTTTTGCCAACCGAATGGTTTGGTTGCAGCCAATAATATTTTTGTTTGTGGTAACACACTCACAATATTATTTCGTTAAAAACTACTTAAAATACTAAAGAGGACTACTGATTTTCCATTATATTCAACCCATTTTGTTGTTTATTTTCAATCATTGTTTAATAATCGACAAAAGTAAAAACAATAAAAAATCGTTTAAAATAACCATCAAATTTTTACTGACAAAAAGTTAGAAAAAACTACTTTTGTGGTTTGTTTTTCAAATTGAAAGTTTTTTAATTTGTATGTTATTACAAAACAGAACACACACATGCAGATGTATACATTTTTATTGGCTTTGTGTGTATGTATGTTTGAATAATTTCTTCTAATTTTTATTGAAATAATTTTGTATACATATAAACAAACTATTTTGGTAAAAAAAAAAAAAAAGGAATTATATGAATTTCTATTTTTTGAAGCAGAAAACATAAAATTTTACATTTAACAGAAAATATCAACTCCTACTAAATGTCTGTAAGTTTTTATAGTTTGTTTTTTGAATGACAGATTCAAATAGTTAAAAAATATATTTCTATGAATTTCAATTGATTCTTCATTTAAAAACAAACTTTACGTATTACTTTTTAAATAAACTACAATCGGTAACGGAAAATATATTGTGAGTGCAGAAATTCCGTTAATATAACAGAACTTCGTTTGGAACCAAATATTTCAATTGTATCTGGAAAATATTTGGCTGCGCCAACTAACTAATTTGGTAACTGCAACGGCTGTCACAATGAATACGTTTTTCTTTGTGTATAAATTGTAAATTTTGATCAAGATGTGAAAGTTCTTCTAGAAGATTTCTATATTTCTGAAAAGGTAGGAGTATAGATAAATATCAAGAATTTTCACTTTTGCAAAAATGTTTTTAAAGAATTAGTTTTAGCTCCAAATGGGTTACATTATCATCTTAACCACTGAAAATCAAAACTTTCGGGAAAAGTAAGAGCATGTAGTGAATGTAACGTTATAATAGAATTGAAAATTTTTCAAATGCAAATAATTTTCAAAAAATGGTACGGAAAACTATATAGATTTTTAAACGAAACAACGAATTCCGAAATTTTCAAAAAAAAAGTATAGAATGAAAATAAGGGTGGCCCAAACATTTTGAATTTACTCCAGGGCAATCACTAATTTTTTTACTTCAGTTTATAGTATAATAGTGCCAAAACTTCAAGCCCCTAAGTGGAGTAGAAGGCGCAACGTGTCCAATTTATTTTTTTTTTTTATTTTCTTACTTTTTAAGTAATAATTTCTGTATCCCACTGACCACTTTTCTACAAGATTGTTGTATTATTCATCAATTTAAGACTATAATATAACCTAATTCACTACTTCTCAGCCATACAATCCCCAAAATTCCCGATTTTTTAATTTATTATTAATGCTTCATATCTTTGAGCACTGTCTTCCAATACGAATATTATCTTCAAACTTTGCCAAAATACTTTATTACCATAAAAAAAATTAGGGGGTGTAAACTAGTTTTAAAATTTTGAGTGTATAATATAGGCCACACTAATACAAATTTACATGAAATTTAAAAATTCGAGGAATGTGATTTAGCCTACATCGAATTTTTATATTTAAAATTTACTTTTCCTTTTGGTTTTAGCAACATGTTTATAAATTTTTTAACGCTGTGTGGTATAAAAATATTCCATTAAAAAACATATGGAAAATAATACAACAAAATAACACAAAAAATATTTTGTGCTCCTAGCAAACATGTTAAGCAACATTTACATGCTTAAAACCAAGGAGTATATTTCTACTAGAGACTACACATCCCATTATTCTCTTGGTTTTTGCATCATCTCGGTCGACCAAATGAAAATATATTGTAAAAGCGGAAAGGGGACAAATATGTAAACGTTTCTAAGCTCATTTTTTTCGGCATCATGGGAAATCTGGGGAGTTTTTCCCAATATCCTCTTTTTCCCTTATATACTTATTCCCCTTATTTTGAAAGAGTTCTCGAACAAATAAAAAGAAAATGTTTGAGTGAAACTGAGATAAATAGAGATCCTCAGATAATATCCACAGCAATAACCAGCAAAAAATAAATGGAAGTGATTCTTAAGGAATTAATTTTTCACTGATTCTAAAGTATTATTTAGTTCTGAATTTCCTTTTCTAAGGTCAAAAATGTGATTTTTAATTTGACACTCTTCAAATCTATGACGGTTAACTTATTTTAAAAACAACCAAAGTTAAACATTAATCATGGATATTTCTATATAAATTTTACATTTATAACTATCGTTTAAGTTTAAGTGATTTTTATCTTTAACTTACAGTTTACCAGATTTTAAATTCCTAAAATCGTATTTATTATTATTGCTACAAAAAGTAAAAAATCTATTGTAGTAATTTAATAAATAAGGCCCGATTACTAAATGTCCCGTTATAATTTAACCAACAGTCAAACTCAAACTTTATATGGGAAACAACAACAAATCAGTTAAATTTCCAGGTAGAAGCTAAAGGGAGATTGTAAAAATGAGACATATGCCCGATTTCTGATGTCCTGGTAAAATCTATATTTACAAATTCAAAATTTATTTAGGAACATCAAAAAAGATCTCATTTTTCACTAAACCATAAGAAGGGCTTTAGATGCAATGAAAAAGGATCATAAAAGAAAACTTCCATCCTATGACACCCCTACGTAAAAATTATTAGTTCCGATCCAAATTTTCACATCGCCGGAATCAAAATCACTGCTTCTTTTTCTCTTTTGCTAATTTTTTTTTGCTGGAAACATTTTAAATAATTTGGTTTATTTAAAAAAAAAACATATGATATGGCATAAAGAAAATACAAATTACACAAAAAATAAACCTAATCTCTAACAAATGTCACTTAAACAAGAGATTATAAACATGAATACAACATTTGTTTATAACACAATTACGCTCAGGTAAACAGTTTGAAATAAATTTAAGGTAAACTGAGTAACATAAATACGAATTTGAAAACTAAATTGTATTTAGAGGATTTTCGAATAAAAAAAAAGCACAACAAATCCTCAATTAAGTGCTCACAGTTAAATAAGACTTAACCTAACGAAACATAAAATAGAATTAAATTGAAAATATACAGGATTAAAAATTTTAGAAGGAAAGAAAAACGAAGAAAAAAAGGCTATATATGGACATATTTTGAAAACAAAATGAATGTATTGTATAGGTTTTAAATGTATGGTTAGGTATGTATTTCTTAACAATGTCACGTAGATTGACACTTCATTCAAGCTATAGTTAAGTAGATGTTGGAATAAATAAACATTAAATAACATATCACGTATATAAATGTCAATAATAACAAATTTCAAAATTTGGTAGGTTGGGGTAGGGGTATTACAATACCCAACAAAACTTTTTATTTTATTATCGATTTTATATTAATTATAACGGATATTTATTGAAAACAATACTTGTATCTGCAAATAATCTGTACACAATATTTCATCGAAATTTGTTTACTAGTAACATAGAAATTGAAATAAAAGATATGTTGCTAGCATAATGTGGCAAAATAAAAACAATGAAAGGGAAAAAATTGTGTTTATGTAAATAAGGCCAACATGTTTCTGGCAACATGTTGCTGAAAAAATATATTTCATAGATTGAAAAATATTGGAGATATTTCAGCAATTTATTACTGACGACGGATCGCATGCAATTAAAATATTTTTAAAATCTGCTGAATTTTGTTAATTGATTTTAAAATTTTTATAATATTTTGGAATTCGCAGCAAAAATTCAAGGGATTTAAAAAGAAATAAATTTACTAAATGTTTCAAAATATTGCTGTAATGTTTTCGTAGATTATAAACCTATAATTAAGTTTGGAAACTATATTTGTTGGGTTACTACGGTTGCAATAAATGTTTCTAGGTGTAATTTAAAATATTGGATGGTAAAACAAATTTAAATAAATTATTTTTACTTTGAATAGACTCAAAAAAAAACAAAAAATTAAAATAAAAAACAATAAAGAAGACATAATCTTGCTTCAAAAATGTAATAAACATTTAACCGGTTTCATATTTTAATGATTTTTTTTTTTTGCTACGTATAAAGAAATCAGCATGACATAAAGTCATAGATTTGAATATTTTTCAGTACACAAATTGAGTTTATGAATTTTAAATGATGAGTCGTTTTTTTTTTTTTAGTTTGAAATTATAAAATTACTTTATGAAGTGTTTATTAAATTAGCAAAAGTTCAATAAACAACATATGATAACTAGTTTTAAAAAATACTAGAGATATTTAGTTAATAAAAAAAGGCAAAAAGGCATTAAAGAAGGTCGTTTTAAAGTTAAAACTTAAATATGTGCTAAAACGAGAATTTAGGAATAGACTACAATGGAAAATCTATCAATTTGTTGTCAAAAAAACAACAAAAAACAGAAATATAGTTTTATATTTGATCTGCAACATGTTGATAGTTACCCTGCGGGAAAAAAGTGGTGAGTTGCGAATTGGGACCTGTGCCGTGATAGTTGAAAACAGCACCGGTTCCTAAAGTACCTTTCATGTGAGCGGTTTAAAAGTCTATATCACGTGTTAGATCTGAAAGTACCAGTCCTGTGGTAGGTGAAAACAGGATCGGTTTCTAAAGTGCCTATCACGTGATCGGTATAAAAAGTCTCTATCACGTATTGGGTCTGCAAGTACTAGTCCCGTGTTAGGCGAAAACAGTACCGGTTCTCAAAAAACTTTCCACATGCTCGGTTTAAAAGCCTCCGTCATATGATGAGTTTCAAAGTACGAGTCCTGTGATACGTTTTTTCATATAAAAAACAGGTCCGTATCACAAAGAACCGGTCACGTGACGTGGCCCGTGATAGGTGCTTTTCCCGCAGGGTATTTACAATGATTCTAAATATTATATCGGGTTCCCGGGATCATTTGGTTACTGTAGCTTACAAGTAAATATAAAAATATGTTAAAGTATTAAACAAATGTATCTAAACATTAGCATAGCAACATTTTAAAAATGTTGCTGGATAAAAGATTAAAATATTTTATATAAAAATCAAGTAATTACTGACTTAAAGTTTATTAAGTATGAGGACTTAAATGTTTAGCAACATGTTGCCAATATTTAAATGTTGCTATCAATAACTAAACCAGTAAAATTTAAATAGTTTAAGTACATTACTTTTAAATCTTATTATTTGTACTAATAATTTTAAATTCGTTTTTATAATTAATCCATAGTTATTTCTTTATCTTTCCATTTATTTGTAATATTACAATTAAATTTCTGGTCTTTCGAAAACACAAGCAACTAAAAGATAAATTACCTAATAACCCATAAGCAGATGTAATTGTAAAAACAAAAAAAAAAACACACATCTAACAGTTTTTAAAAACAAAGTAACAAAAATGTTATAATGTTTTTTTTTTTGTATAAATGAACGTGAGTGAAAATAGTTAAATTATTTTGTAATTGTTTAACACCATTAAATAACATACAACATTAAGCGTTTTAAGTCTCGTCGTTTTTTATTTTTTCTATATAATATTTTCACAAAATAAATTACAAATGAAAATAACTTAAAAACCACAAAATACAAAAAATTTTGTCATTTTAATCATTTGTAATTACGACTATAAACTTTTAAACAAAACAAAATTATCTAATATCTGTTGTGACTTTAATATATGATCCATGCATTCATCATCAAAACGGGGATTAGAAACTAACATGTCATTTAGTCATTAGGGTAGGAATGAAAAAAAAACTAAACAACTTTCTTTATTTTTGTGCTACTAATTTTTAAAGTAAATAGAAATTTATCTTTTTTTGTATATTTTTCAAATAAATCTTATTTAGAAGAATTTTATAGATTAAAAAAAAAATGTTAAATAGCTATTGAATAAGGTGAAACAAAACTGAGAGATATACAGTGTACAGCAAAAGTCATGGTACCCTAGCAATAATAAAAATCCTTTCGTAATCTCTAAAAAAAAAATATGTAACATAAGATATGACACTTATTTTTTTTTTAATGTATTAACTTATGTACTATAACAAATCAAAATAATATTTCACTTATTTATCTAAATAATAAATAAAAATAAAATAAAGATCATGTCAACTTCATATTTTTGCACAGCAAAAGTCATGGTACCCCTGAAAAAAATAACAAAACTTTATTAAAATTTTGTGGTTTTTGAAATGGATTGCTTCACTTAGTAGGATATGCCTTAAGTCGTAGATTTTCAATCAACCATGTGGACATTGAGGGGACAAACTTTTTTGTGTAGTTTTCAGTCAAAAGTATTTTTTTTTAGCTGGGCTTTACTAGAAAGAGTGTGATTTCGTATGCGTTTTTCTAAATTATCCACAAGTGATCAATAGGATTCAAATCGGGACTTTGAGGAGGGGTTTTTAGCATATGTGGCGTGTTATTTTCGATCAACATATTGACGTCAGCTAATGTATGCTTAGAATCATTGTTCTGTTCAAAATAATAAATATCACGAATATTCAGTTTACAGCATTTTCATTAAGATTTTCTATCAGAATGTTCATGTAAAACGTTTTGTCCATTGTTTCCTCAATGATCACTAAACACCGGCTATTGGCATGCAACCCCATACCATTACTCCACCCTCCACATACTTCAAAGTTTTTATAATATTCTTTGTATTTAGCTTGTCGCACTTTTTGCACCACCCCAATTCACGTCCGTTCTATCGAAAAATGTTAAATTTTGATTTATCCGAGAAATTACTTTTTACCAACAGTCTTTTGCTTTAATTTTATATTCCGTTGCGAATCCATAAGCTTTTTTCCATTTAAACCGGTCTACAGAATGCAACCACGTATCGTGGCTGCAGAAACAGCTTCCTCAATGATTCCTTCAACTCTAAATATCTTAGGTGCACTTCTGAATGGATCCTTTTGGCTTACATTTTTCGCCCATGTTAATTATTGAGCCTTAGGTGACGGCTTATTTTCAATTCTTTTTTATCTTTGAAAAAGATTTATAACACTTTGCTCTGTTAATTTGTTCATATTTATAATTTTAGCAGTTTCAGTGTATGATTTACCAATTTCGTGACTATTATTATTGAATTTACTTCTTGTCATAAACAAATGCTTCTTGGAAATTTGGAAAGTACCGTTACGTTTTTAAAAGGGAATCAATAAAAGTCTAAGGGATGCCAACAGTTTTCAAATGCCAGGGATTCAAATACTTACGAGCCTATTTACTCGCTTAATTACTTTTGTTTGCGATGTCCCAAAAGTAATGAGTTTGTCATTACCTTCTAATGTAATGAGTTTGTCATTACCTTCTCACTTACAAAAAACACTTACGCTTACGAACAGCCAAAAAATAATGGGTACCCATTACTTTTTGGACATCGCGAACAAAAGTAATTCAGCGAGTAAATAGCCTGATAAGTAGTTGATACCATGTTTTTTCTGGAAGTAAATCAAATATAAGACCGATTATGACTAGGTGTACCATGATGTATATGGAGTTATATTGGTCTACAATTTTTATAAGTTTTATTTAGTTAAGTAAAATATTTGTGTGGATTTGCGGTAGTATATAAGTTAGTACACAAAATAAAAATAAGTGTCACATTTTTAGTTACATAATTTTTGAGAAATTTGGGAATATTTTATATTTTGACAGGGGTACCATGACTTTTGCTGTACACTGTACTTATCCGTAAAATCGACTGTAAATGAAAAGAGTTCTGATATCTTTGCATTGCTTTTTAATGGGAAAAACATGGTTTAAGCTAAAGCTTGACTTAATAAGCGCACACAGAAAACAGATTTGTAGTTGCAATCGAAATTTTGTAGTTCCATCTACCATCACTTTTATTAATTTTTAACACTGTTGTAATTACCGAATTCTGAATTTTTACTGTTAAAGCTGATTGCTTTTCTATTTATAGATTATAATATTCTATAAATAGATAATAGAAACGCGTTTCACAAAGTATATTTTAAAAATAAAATTGTTTTATACCGCGAACTGAGCTTGAACCGGGGACCGGTACAACAGATACTTCCATTAGGTTGTTATTTAATTAAAATATATATATATTTTAATTAAAATTGAATTTGCAACCACAATGTTGCCCACATTCATTAATGTCTAAAAACTCAGTGTCTAAAAACTCCCAGCAAAATTCGTTTATAGTTAAAGGTAGCACAAGAAGTTAACTTTTAAGAATTTGTAATCTGTCATAATAGTAATTTATACAAAAAATTGGGTTCGAAAATATTTCGGTCATAATCCCAATAATGGAAATGGGGGTTGTAACAGTTTGCAAAACCCCAGGTCACAGAATCCGGTTACACGAAAAGTCTTTTATAAGCGGAGCCGTTAAAAGTAATGTAAACTAAAGTGATATAATTTGAGGTCTGTTCATATGTTTTATAATATAAAAGTACCCGTTAACACTGACAGTCCTAGCAAACTTTGCTCTCGAATTTCACAAAAACTATTAAATTTGTCCACATTTCTAATTGTCAACAAAATATATAAAACAAAAAAATAAATATAAAATAATAAAACAAATGATTATTTTTGTATTTTTTAAATCAAAAACAAAAAATAAAAATAAAACTAACAACACTTCCGATTAGATACGAAGATGCCAAATATTTTTTGAAGTAATTTTACTCTGCATTTTAAACAATTAACATCTCAATCTGTAGCTTTTTAGTATACTCGTGCGCACATTAGGGGGAAATGTATAAAAATGTGTATCTCGTATGTAATTTAACATGAATTAATTCTGATTTTCGACTTAAAATAAAATATGTTGAAATTAAAATTAATAAAATTAATCGAAAATTTTAAATAAATTTTAAATTTTATTGAAAATCTGTCACAAAAACTTCATAACATAATTATGCTGAAAAACTTTATAAAATTTTATTCAATGTAACAATTCATATACAATATGTTTCATGAAAATGCAAATTGCTGACATGTTTCTTCATATTTATGAAACATTTCTTAAATATGGCAAAGAAATGTTTAAAAAAAATTAGGGACGTTTTATGAAATATTTCCTTATATACATATATGTATGAAGAAGTTTCTTTGTACTTATGAAGTAGTTTCATTAATATTTATGAAAAAGTTACATCATATTTAAGAATAAGTTTCATTACTATAATGCATTATTTTTAATTTTAATTTGTTTTTTTAATTATTTAAGTCAATAAAAATATAAATTTAATGAGAATTACAAATAACGGCTGCAAAACTTTATTTCCAGAATTTTTTTATAAAATTTTTAAATGAGGTAATGAAGATTTATGAAACATTAGTCATAAATTTTTATAAAACAATTCATTATATTTAAGAAAACTTTTTGGATGTGATAAAGAATTAATGAAACTTTATTTAGTGAGTATAGATTTACTATTTTTTTTTTTTTAACTGAAAAATTGTTATTTTCAACAGATAGTATTTAAGGCAAATTTTTAAAAACAATTTTATTTTAATTATAAACTTAGTATTTTGAGTCTAGCTCACTTAATTATAAATAAGTTTTTTGTTTAAGCCAGAAATCAGTAAATTTTTCCGTTAAATTAATTGATTTCTCCGGGTTTTTACCAATATTTTTTTTTACAATAATGACAGTATTATTGAGAGCATCGATATTCTTCATATTTGAAAGAATGTCAGGTAAAGATTTTTTCTAAATTTTATTGTCAACTATGCCTAGCAAAGAATTTTAATAACAATATTTTTTATATAAAATAAATTTAATACTATTATAGATTAAAATATTATTAAAGATCAAAATATAATAATCACAGCAATAATCAATATTTTTAATTTTTTTTTTTTTAAATCAACACGTAATATAAAAAGTTTTACTTTCTATTAAAGTAAACAAACTTTAGCCCTTTTCCTAACAATAAATGACTTTGCAAAAACAAACGGTATTTTTTACTCTTCTTTTAAGCAAAATAAAATATTAAAATATTTTGTTAGATATTTACTTTAGTATTTTTATTAGCGAGATCCAAGCTTTGAAGAAGATGTTAAAAAATGTAGATAATCCAGTTTTTTGACCGTAGCAACTTGTATTTTTTTAAAGTAATTTAATAATAAAAAAACAAAAACTTCTTAACAAGTTTTTTGGAATTAATATTTGTTAAATTTGATAATTTATTTATTTATTTTTTTATTTAAAACAATAACTTTATATTGAGATCAATTTTGTTTGAATGATTAAACATAAAAACACAATTTAAAATAATTTATTCACATTTTCACTTAATTTTTTTTAAACAATATTTTGTTTTTTATTCTTGTATGAAAAACAATAATATTTTATTAATAAATTTTGTTAAATTGCAATTTTTATAAACTACGTGAGAATTCTTGCGTAAATTTTATTGGGTGTAAGTAAAAAACAACGTAACGAACTTAAATCAAGACAGAACTTCTGTTTACGCGCTTACACACGATTGTATACGTTCAACTCTCGTAGCGAACTGAAGTGTTTTTGTGAAATTATTGTTTGAACTCAAACAATGATCGTTTAGTTAAGTGTTGTGGTTGTTGTAAAGTTTTTTTTTCCACAACAATAACAACAACAGCATGTATCGAGAAGTACAAAAAGAAGTAGAAAATCAACAAATTATTAAAAATTGAGTAGAGAAGTAGTAGTTGTAGTAGTAGTCAGGGATGGAAAATTCAATTTGCATTAATTTGAATTATTTTAATTCAATGTAACCAAATTTATTTACTTAAATCAGTAATAAAATTCAGATAGCAGTTCTATGATGAAAAATTTCTATCAAAAATCTTTACACTTTGCGAGCTTATTCCTATATTACGGAAAATTATTAATGTATTGACGTTTTTATTAAGAACTATTTCTAAGAAAAAACTACAAAGAAATTCTTCGCCGATTAATCGGGTCAATTCAAATCGGAGGATTTCTGCGTAGCCAACTTTATTTTCAAAGTGGGTAAACGTTCCTGGATGTTCATCAACTTGTAATCAAATGTTATAAAGAAGGAAAAACATTGCAAGAAGAAATTGGTTTATTGATTGAAAGAAGCCTCACAAATTGTGCAAAATAACTTATCGTCCCAAATCTGGAAGGCTAAATAAACTAAATGGGACGATCCATTGTAGGAAAAGTGAAAGAAAATCCAACTGAAGCAGCTGAAAAAAAGTCCCGAAAAAATGTCAAAATGCTCAGGTGTTACACAAATTTTATTTATTTGCTACTTTTTTGCCATATTTTTTCAATTTATTGACAATTAGAGATGTGAACAAATTAGCGATATGTTTTTTAGTGACACTTGTCGCGTTAAACAGTTAACAGAGCAATGTTAACTGTAAAGTAAAAAAATCTTCACTGGATTAAAAACGGATAGTGGAATATAAAAATGTATTACAGAGGAACAGAAAAAAGTTAAATTTGTTACAGTGTGAAGTAATTCAGAATTTTAATTTTTACAGAAAGTAAATGGAAATATAAGCCAGTATTAGCAAAATTAAACAAAATAGACAAAATTAACAAAGATCAGAACTTCTTTTCAATCTGCTCTATATTTTCAATTAAAAAAGATGTTGTGGCTTCATTTTGCTAGCAACTCTGCTTCTTTTCCGTCTAGATGTGCATTTATACACAAAAAAAATCGTTGTCAAGTAATAAGGAGTAGTTTAACTAATAAAGTTTGTTCACATAAATTATTTAAACATGAAGTAGAAAAAACTAAAACTGTGGTAAAATTAAATAATATATTTTAAAAATCTTTTTCTGTCATCTGTCACTTGATCGTGGCCATATAGCACAAACTACCTAGACAGGAAACAGCTGATTGAATGAAAATGGCAACTAAAAAATCATTTTGCAAATCACTTTAATATCAAAATAACCATACGGTTCGAGAATTCTTGTTTGACATATGTCATTGATACCTTGTCTGTGTAGTCTGTGACATATAGTTTGTAATTGCATATCTTTTGTTATCGACATAATAAAAGCTTTCGATAACTTGAAATTTTGGCATCACTAAATTAACATAAAAATGTAAAACGATTACTATGTATTATGTCATCGCTATATAAAAAAAATACAGCTGACATTTGCATCATTTTCATTTCGTAAACAAACAATTTCGGTGAACTTAAAAACAACACGCAGCACTTTGAAAACAAAATTATCAAATTTTGGATAAAAATGTCGTTTACATTTGAAGAAAAAATTGGTGTAATTGATTTATTACAAACCGAAAGACAAAACATTAATGTTCTACAGCAATTGGCTAAAAATGTTACACACGTAGCAACGGAACAAGGTAAGTAGGCAATGTTGGGATTCTTTAAATATAGTTTTATTTATATTGCATCTTGCACTCTGTCAACAGAAAGCCTTAGATTATATTTTTACACACATCTCAGATTGTGTGACTCTATTGAATAAACGTGCTATAACCAAGGAAGTCTTATTTAAATATTTACATAAAAATAAGGTGGCACAATACGTAGAGCACTACATGCAAATGAACCACAGAAGTATCCAAATAAACCCAATACATTTTGTAACTGTTTTTTTTAGCGATGAGAGCAAATTTTAAATGTTTGGTTAAAAAAAACCTTTTAAATTTGGAGATGGAAAGACCCAGAATTTGCCCTGCTAAATGTTATATTCATAGTCAATCATGATAGTGGTTCGGTCATGTTCAATTGAATTAAACTTGGGTCTCTCAACATGACAATGGTCCCAAGTACACCGCAAAAAAAGTAAAGAAAAAGCTGTTTTACCGTACCTACAAATATATTCTATAAGACGAGCGACGATTATCGTCCACTTTAGAAGTTAAAACTCTATGGTTTTAAAAATGATACTTACCAAACTGTTAAACTATAGGATTGAAAATTACTGTCCAAATTTAACAAATTTGTAACAATAATTTAAAATTTTTATGTTATATGGTAGATATTTAACTTCGAAAGTAGACGATAAACGATAATAGTTTTATAGAATTTGTGCCCTGGATCATTCTTTCCAGTCAACAGACCTCAACCCCATTTAACATTTGAGGGAATTTTTGGACCGGCAAATAAGAAAAAATCTATCCCGATGTTATCAGAAGATTTGAAGCTTAAGCCAAAGAAAATTCTTTCAAATTATTTTGTTATTTTTAGTGTACAACTTCTTTTGGCGCCATAATTATGAAGGCTGTAATGAATAAAAATTTCTGAATTTTGTGTTAAGGTATACATTTGTTAAAGTACAGGTTTCCCCCATTAAACCTTTATTGAAAAATGTTATTAATGTTTTAAATTCTGGTAACACTCTTATTCAATTTCTCTCTACTTTCAATGTTTTGATTTCATCAACATCACTATTTTGTATAATTTAGATTTTTTATTTTATTTGTAAAGCAATTTAAGAAAATTTTATGAAAAAAGACTTAAATGGAGCAATTGTTGTAGATTAATTTAATTTGTTGGACACCAAATTCTGGATTCAACTTATTCGTAGGTGCACAACGCACCCATTTCAGGATTAACACTACTTGAACAGATTATTAAATATTTCATTATTAACGTGTAGAGTTTCTTTTAACGCTCACAGTATATTTAAAATATTATTTTTAAGATTTTTAGTATTTTTCTATATATAAGTACTAATCATCCCATCCCTGTAACTTAGTACATAAATGTAAGAGCCTATATTTACAATTATTGTTATAGAGTGTAGATTAAGAGACTATGCGAGAGTAAATATCACTAGATTACACGTATTTTGTAGTTAAAAAAAAAGAGATTATTAAACCATATTTGTTTATGTTGTTATTTTTGTTGCTCGTCTGGCTCTATAACTAAACTTACACATTTAGTTGTTGCTCTTAAGATTTAAATCTTGTTAGTAAAACTCTAATAGATCGATAAACAAAACTACTCAACTCTCTTGTCGTTTGTTTTTGTTTTTATTTCTTATTCTGTCCGTTAAGAAAAAAACTTTTTTTCAACTTCCTAGAGTTTTTTTTTTCTCAGTCTGTTTTGTTTGTGAATTACTTTATTTAATTTAACAGAAAAAAGATTGTGTATCGAATGAAGAAAACAAAAAACGTTTGTCGATTTTTTTGTAGTTGTCCCTCAGTCTGTCTTTCCTTTATTGAACACCCTACATTTTAAGACACATCTTCAAAATGACATCTTCAAAATTTGTATAGAAACGTATTTTTCTTTTACAAGCTTGTCAAAACATCACGAAATCGCAAGATAGACATGGGCACCACTTAAATAGACTATTCTCCCCTCGAGGAAAACTCAATCTGTAATTTTCTCAATCTCTGCTTCTGTTTTTCAGAAAAGAGTTACTTTGAGACTACAGCAGAATCAAAACCAATAATCCCCTTTAAAATCGAAAATGTAAATTTTGTAAGACCTAGAAAAATGATTTGTTGTCCCAACCGAATTTAATTTAAACCGAATCATTCGGTTGTCCCAACCCTATTTCGGTTATCAAACCCCTATTTCAGTTGGGACATCAGAAATAGGCTTGTGACATCAGAATTTTTGTTGGCAGCAACTGAACGATTCGTATGGAACCTACTTGGGTTGAGACAACAATTCTTTGTCTGGGTGTACTGGATTTGAAGATAAGTGACCTAATAGTTTAAACTACTAAAATTATATAGACTCATTTCTCGTCGCCCTTTCTCTTTATATCTTTTACATCAAAGAAGTTTCTAAATACTATTTCCATAAGAAAAACTTGTCAATAATGTATCAAACACATATGGGGTAACGTCCTCCATCTATCTGTCTATTCTATTCGCAAGAATAAAATTGTTGATAACTGAGGGCTGAAAAACTGCCCTCACTCTTTTAGGATTCTTATATTTTTTTTTAGCTTTTTTACTGTTTTTAGAGCTTAAGCTAATGTTTTTTTAACTCACAGGAATTATGAGATAAATTGTCGGGAACCGGAATGTGGAAACCAACTAAATTCCCGGGAATTTCATCCTGAGATTAACCGAGTTAAAAATACTAGTTCTGACATATTAGCAAACGTTCGGCAACCGAACAATTAACTTCACAGCCAAACTTTCGCTTATGTCATCAACCTTTATCCGAATTATTTGGTCTGACACTAGCCATTAGGTATCCAAAGAGTTTTCTCATCGGATATTTAAGGCTTTTTCGGTCTTAGAGAACTTCATCAGGTTAGAGAACTTCATCAGGTTGAGGCGGCTGGTCAAAGAAATCACATAGACCAATTGGGATCCTAGGTTACCAGATAATAAACGATAAACCGCAAAAAAATCAGTCATATGTGATGGCACTCTTGTGACCCACACTCTCCCAGCAAATACCAGGATTCTTCAAATTCCGATTCTAGAGATTTCCTCCAAATCGCGGAATAGATTGTCTCCCAAGCAACTTGCCCTGGAACGCGCAAGTGCCGACAGTGACACATAGTCCACCGTCTTTATATCCCCCAGTACACCACAAAACCTACAATTACCACTCGCCAGCTTTCATGCTCTCTTGGCAAGAAACGAAGTACAACCGTGACCGTCAGTACCAGCTCCAGAATTCTACAATAGCTTCTGGTTAAGGATAACAAAAGACCCGTCGCCTTAGAGTCATAAGACTTCCACATAACTTTCGAATCCCAACACGCTTCGGTATTCTACCAAACCGCCTCAGATCTGCCCATTACAGTGGAGTCTACGTCCCATTTCAAGATTTGGAATGGCACACAAATGTCCATTGCCCTTTGGCCAGGCAACTGGACTCCGCGCTGCGCCAGCTTGTCGGCAATCTCGTTAACCTCTATGCCTTGGTGACCACAAATCCAAAGATCTACACTCTCCTTTTGGCATAAAGTCTACCGAAATAATCCATAGACAATTGATGATTTAGTCAAATCGGCGGAGATCGCCTTAATAGCCGCTTGACTATCAATATAGAAATTAACGTAAAATCCAATTGTCTTAGGGACAAAAGCAAGGTCAGCAGCCATTTTGGCCGCCAAAACTTCCTCCTAAAAAATAGTGCAGTATCGAGAAGTTCATACGACTCCTCGATAAGCAGCTCCAGACAGAAAACCGCAGCACCAACTCCCTCGCCCATCTTAGAACCATTCCTGAGGAAATTAAAAGTTCACTTTACATTTCCAATGACCTTTCCGCGATTATAAGACGCATACATAAACTAGCCACATCAGGAATTTTTATAAATTATACCACATTTCATCTTCAGGAACTATTTTGGTTTCAGATAAGAACATCTGTTAGAGTAAGGACTACATATGACTGAGAACCGATTACTAAATTAACATTAAAATTTAACAAATAGTTTAATTTAAATTTTATATGAAAAAAAACTACAAATGTGTCCCCAACTTAAATGTAGGGATATCAAATATTCCAATGAAATCGACTATAATTTTTTAATTTTTTGTTTTTTGTGTTGCCTACAAATCCACATGATGATGATTGTGGAGCTAATGTGTAGTCACAAGTTAGATTGCCTGCAAGAATATGCTTGCTTGTGCTTGCCTATAGGCTTCTTTAAGAAACTAAAAAAAAGACTCACAAATAAAAAATAAAACTCAACACAAAACGATCGATCATTTAAAGCATTGCCTGTTATACGGTTGGCTCCTCACACATATGGTTTCTCATATTATACTGGCAACGACAATACGACGAACTCTATGTAATAATATTTTTTTATTCCTGCTGATGTGGGCTTTTTTTGTCTGTTTTGGAAACAGAGCTCCTTCCTCATCATTAGCTACTGCATAGTCCAGCAAAGGCAACAGCAGCAGACAAACAAAACTAAAAATGTTACCTCTAGGTTTATGTCTGCCTTCATCATACATGTGTTTGCATGAACAAAAAAGTACTAAAAATTTTGCCTGCTAGAAATTTTAAGATCTCAAGTCTATAGACGTCGTCGTTTAAATTGTCGTTCTGTCTGTCCTTTATTTTTTGTCGCTCTTTTTTGGTTGGTGTGTAAAGTTGATATAGAGAACTGTTTAAAGTTGCATGTTGTAAACGGTGATGTCAAGAAAGTGGTTTTAGACAAAAAAAAAACGATGTTTCGTTAGTTGAAAAAATTTAACAGTGTCAGAGATCTCAGAACCAAATGTAGAGGAAATCGGAGGGTTTAGTTTGGAATACCTTTCTTGTCAGAGTTTTATTGTAAAGCTAACGCCTACAAGGCTATAATAGATTTACGACTTTGTAATAAAGCACAATATTTGTTTTTCTTTCAGGGAAAAGAAGGCACTAATAACACAAAATTGCAATAGGGTAAACAATTCTAAGAACTACATGTTGTCTATTAAAATCAAAAAATAGAAAAAATGTATATTTTGATCACTTAAATAATAGAGGTAACCCAAAAGTCGAGATAGCTAGGTTTTAGATTTTTAATTTCTACAACATATTCTGAGTACTTAGCTTTAATTATCTTCCTTTGTAATGTTGCATTGTAATAGTAGAACAATTTAGCAATTCAATTAATATAATCTAGATTCGATTAGATTTTGTGTTGCAATCTAGTTTAAAATCATCTCCCAAAATCAAATAACAAAGTGATGTTATGTCAAATATATTTTTCTTACATTTTATACGATTGCACCTTAAAACAGTCGCACGTACAATTTTAAATATTAAAAAATAAGATTGACATAACTTTGTAGCGTGAAGTTGGCTGCAGGTGAACTACAGCCAAACAAAAAATTCTGTTTCTTTTGAGCGTAATTCGAATATCAGCATAGAGTAAACAGTTAACACGACTCGCTTTGGAAGACTAGAAATTAAATTTATTATTTTTATTGTTCAACAAGTTATTCGTCCTGTTTTGTTTATTAAAAGGTTAGCACCACTGTTTCTTCTATTTTCCATTTTATTTTGTGTATTAAAATTGAAGAAATAAACCAAAATAAACATGAACGTACAAGATTTTACACGTTCAATATACCACACAGCAGTCACAAAAGTTTGTTGTATGCATTCGAGAAGGAAGAAGAGTATAAAAAGAAGTTTTTGTACATATGGTTTTGTTTATTTTTATTTTTATTCTTATTTTTTGTTTGTCTACATGACGAAATTAAAGGAAAAGCAAATGAAATAATAACAAACGGAAAGAATTAAGGCAGAATATGGTCATTGATAAACACTTTTCTAATGCGCATTAATTGAACAAAATTTAAATTTCATATCAGAACTTTAGGGCATTACTGCAACGAAAAGACTTAAGTAAAATTCGTATTTCCGTACAAATCTATATAATTCCATATTGTGTTTTTATCGGCCGAAAGTTTTAGCCTAATGCGAGGGACCTTCTAATGACATTGTGTACCAGTGGCAGTAACAATTGACCAGGTGTGAAAGAAAGTTTAAGTGTATTTGGTTAAATTCAAAATTAGGGCACACAAATATGGAAACGGACACCAGAATTAATTGTTTTAACTCCCTTCTAATCCTGCATAGTTGCCATACTATAGAGTTTTGTTGCTGGCG
This sequence comes from Eustalomyia histrio, assembly GCA_949748255.1. Taxonomy (NCBI): domain Eukaryota; kingdom Metazoa; phylum Arthropoda; class Insecta; order Diptera; family Anthomyiidae; genus Eustalomyia; species Eustalomyia histrio. The sequence continues at coordinate 43,070,553 of OX456526.1, read as the reverse complement.
ATTTTAATATTAAAATTCTTTTTAACTCCGCTATTCTAGAGGACTTTTGTTGGTACTTACGTCAAGTATTTCGCGAAGCACAACCACCTGGCGCACTTAGAGAATGAGCCAATAGATACTTTGTGTGAGGAAGGGCAGTTTCAGAATATTGTCGATCTTTTTCTCATAACTTTGTACGAATTAAGATTGTTTATACCTGTCCTTAATTTTGATCACTGTACCATTTCCGTATATATTTTATTCTCCTATTGTGCAAACAGGAGTGGTCTGAAATTGCCAAAGTACTAAAAGACGTGAAAATCTTGTATGTGCTTAAATTCTTGCATCTCCTCGGTACAATTTATGAGCAGAGGATGGTGCTAGTTTCTATATACTATCTTTTTTAAAGGATTACTCTCGCGGTTGATAAAACCAATCTTCAACCTGAATTATTCGCAGAAAATTCGATAAAGGCTTCTTGAAAATTTTTCTGGAAATAATTTCTGGTATAGTCCTACCCGACGCTATCGCATCCATTAGCAACCCCCCTTTAACACGTCCTAACGACAGGTATCTTTCCATCGCATTGGGAGTTTGCTAGTTCCCAAAAGAGATGCGGCTACCAACGCTGCCAATTGCCGCCCACTTGCAATTTGCTATGCGCAATCGAAGATTATGGAGAGCATGGTTAAAAACCATTTTGTCAATTATCAATACTCCAATTCACTTCTCAATGATCGATAGTATGGTTTTCGAAGAAGTCGTTGTACGGTAGAGCTCACCCAGGAAAAAAAATTGTTGTCCCAACTTAATTTGGTACCAAGGGAATCTTTCGGTTGTTGCAACCCCAATTCAGTTTTCAAACCGAGCGATTTAGTTAGCACTAAATTCCGTTAGAACATTTTTTTTGTAAACTGATGGCGCTTCCTTCGAAGCATAGCAGTTGATCCATTTGTAAATTTGGCGAAAGCAAATTATAGATATTTTCGAGGCATTTGTTCGTTTGTGTTGTATAGATGGCGTCGCATACAATGAGTTTTAGTGAAATGCAAGAGTACCGCAAGCTTCGGATCTTGCTCCTATCATCATTTTAAACGACTTTATGAGTCAAACTTATAACTCTATATATTCTTTCACAGATCATAGGAGGTTAGGAAAAAAGGCAGATTATGAATGCCATACTCAATTAGGACATAATGACAATCCCTGAGTGAGGTGATGTGAATTAGGGCCCAATTAAGGTCTAAACACGGGCCGATTTTAACCAAAATCAAGAGGGTTCTTCTTTGAGCTTAGATGACTGAGGGGAAATATATCACAAAATTCCCCTCAAAAAGTGATTCTAACCTGAACGGTTACATCACAGGTGTAATTACAGGGTGACTATCTTTCAATCCAGGGTGGCACTCTTTCAACAATCCTATGGCAACCACCATAAGCAGTATCCTAAGGATTTTAGACAATAAGGGTTTCCAACCTGTCTGCTATGCAAACGATGTGGCAATACTCCTAAACATCTGAGTAGGAGAGATTCACAAACACGGGCTAGGCCGCGAGGAGGTAACTTGAACTCGGTAAAACTGAAATATGTTTTTTCACTTTAAAAAGGAGTATTATTTGTTTTCAAGAGCCCTTTCTAGGCAAACCCATTAGCGTCTCCGAATTGGAGAAATATCTGGAAGTAATTATCGACAATAAAATATACTGGAAAGATAACATCAAGAGCAGTAAACCTAAGGCCCACCAAGCGTGAGCCCCATGTAAAAGAGCTTTAGGCTCCCAATGAGATTAAAACCCAAGAATGCCACACCCGAGAATTCCACTCTATACAGTCGTAGTCAGACACATCTTGACTTATGCGGCAGACACCAATGCAAATAAAGAAAGCATTGAATACATTTTTGCCATTAGAGCCTATTGTGAATACTGAATGGACTTGTGGTTATCAGAAAACCAACCAATCTTAGACGAGTTACAGGAAAACAATATCACACAATTGAATTATGATGGGAGCTTCGAGAGATCTAAAACTGCAAGTTGCGGTATACGAATCCCAAGCAGAGAATTCTGCTTAGAAGGTACCGTTTTAAGAGTCAAACCAGAGAGATTAACTTGTATACAGATATTTTGCAGGACTTAATGCGGCTTCTATAGCTATGAACTCTTTGTTGGAAATGCACCCGCATCCCGGATCATAGTTCCATCTTTCAGGCGGATATCCAGGTAATCTCTTCGAACTCATTCACTATATTCGGGTGCAAGGAGAAAACCAATCAGAGGCTTCCATGGTATTGCAGGACATTGCAATATCGTAGGGAACAATATGAAGGAGGAGGTTCAGCCCTAAGCACCGCAAACAATTGAAACGCGATTCCATTTCAGACTTTTAGACCAGAACTACGTGCTTATAGAACAATATGCGACACCGAGTAGACCGGGAGTAGGTTAAGAGACTAGAATACTATGGCTAGGTCCTAATAGGGAAAAAATTAATGGACTTTTAAAACTCAGTAATAGCAAATTTTGTTGCAAATTTTGTTCAACGCTGAGGGCACACCTATTTCGAATGGGTTGTGTTTACTCGTTGACTGTACAACTTGTAGGGACTGTGGGAAGGATAAACCATCTTTGTGGATGTCCGGCCTTTGCCAGGATAATGGTTCAACACTTATCCAACGACAATATTCCAACTTTGGATGACCGAAGTGGAGTAGACAGAAATTTCGTCAAAACCAAAAATCTCGACATTAAAGCACACAACCAGCTGACATTCGGGCTTGAATGTATGTCCTATTTTTGGACATGATTCGGTTATAAAGAGTTCTTATAAATTCTAAATTCTTTGAGAAAACTTATACTGAAAATTAATTTTCCATAATTAAAAGTTATCATATAAATCTTACCAGGAATTGTTTAAAAAAACAAAGATAACAAAATGTGTACGTACCTAAAAATAAAGAATAAAAAAATTTATAATTTAATTAAAAGTTCCATTATACATATTTTTACTATAAATGAAAAATTGTGTAATAATACACACACAAGGCATTCCTTATAAAAAACAAAAGTAATCGATATCAACCATAAATGAAAATACTAGTACAACTTGCAACACCATACTGCCAGCCACAACGCAATAAGATCAATGAAAAATTACAAATAATGGCCTAAAGACAGAGACACTGACTTGAAATGAACAGAAATACAAAAGTAAAATACATCACAATACAAAAAAAAAATAAATAAATGAAAATAATAAAAAATCTGTATAATTAAAAAAATACTGTAGTAATATTTTGTTATTTCTGGCGATTTCTTAATCAATAACGTTGTCTCCTTCTGCTAAATGAGGAAATAAGGAAGTTTTTAGGCCATACAACGGACAGACGAACGAAGTAAGAAAAATTATTTTGAGGAAAAAGAAAAATTACGCAAGTAACAACAAAAAAAATAAACAAAATAAAGGAGTAAATTACAAATTACACTTAACAAACGGACAAATTTTATTGCATGAATACACAGTGTGGAGCATAAAAAAAGCACAACACTTTTATATAGAAACTCCAAAAAAAATAAAAAATTTAATTTCTTTATAGATAATTTTTGTCCAAATTTAAGGATTTTTGTCAGAATTTTCTTTAGAAAGTTTGCCTACAGTGTATCTTAGAATAAAAAAAAAACTTTCCTATACAAAATTTATGAATTTTGTGAATTTTTTTTTATAGAAACAGTTTTTCATTCTAAGAATTTACCTTGAAAAAAATTTTCAGAATCTGAAATTTTTCTACAAAAAAAAATTTTCAGAATCTGAAACCATTTTTCTTTAGAAAAATTCTAAGAATCTAAGAAAATTTTTTCTTGAAAAAAATTCTAAATGTGAGACATTTTTCATAAAATACTTGACACAATCTAAAACTATTTTTTAATATAAAAAAAAATCTGAGACGATTTTTCAATATTTGAATATAGAAAATTCTCCGAATCTAGGACAATATTTTTATACAAAAATCTGATATTTTTCTGTAAACAAATTCTCAGAATCTGTGACTATTCTACGTATACAAAAACAGAACTTTTTTGTCTATAGAAAAACTCTCAGATCTCAGACTTTTCTAAAAAATTGCAGAACTTGAGTTAATATTTTTCTGTGTAGAGAAATTTTTTATTTTTGTTTAGAAAAATTTTTAGAATCTGAGACTATATTTCTATACAAAATTTTTAAAATCAGAGACTATATTTCTATAAAAAAAACGCCAGATTGTGAGACTATTTTTCATATAGCAGTCTGATATTGTAAACATGGACCTACTTTTATATAACAAAAATTTCTTGGAATCTTCTAATATTTTATGAATTTTTTTTTATAAAAGAAATTCTCAGAATCTGATACTATTTTTCAATAGAAGAATTCTCAGAATCTAAAATATTAAAAATCTGCCATCATATGTCTATACAAAAATTCTTTGAATCTTAAAATATATTTCTATACAAAAGTTCTTAGAATCTGACACTCTTTTCTATAGAAAAATTGTCACAATCTGTGCTTTTATTTCTGCAGAAATTTTTTAGAACTTAAAACTATTTTTGTATAAAAAATTCTCAAAATATGATACATATTTTTTTTTTTGGAGAAAATTAATAGAAAATTTCTCAGAACCTATTACTATTTTTCTATAGAAAAAATTTTTCGGAATCTGATTATATTTTTCTATAAAAAAAATCGGAATCTGATACAATTTTTCTACAGAAAATCTGACACAGTGAGAATATTTTCTATAGAATATTTTCAGAAAAATTTTCAAACCCAGAGAATATTCTTCTGAGACAAGTTTATTATACAAAAATTCTTAGAGCCCGATATTTTTTTAATCTGAGAATATTTTTGTACAGAAAAATTTTCAGAATTTAACACTATTTTTATAAAGAAAAATTCTAAGAATCTAAGACTTTTTTCAAAAGCTGATAATACATATATTTCTATATTAAAATTTAAAAATTGGAGACTATATTTATAAAGAGGCTATATTTATAAGGAAAAGTTTTCAAAAGCTGATAATATGTATATTTCTATATAAAAATTGAAAAATTGAATACCAATTACCTGCAGAATAATTCTTAAAATCTGAGAAAATTTTTCCATCAAAAAATTCAAAGAATGTAAAATTATTTTTCCATAGAAAAATCCTCAGATCTTAAGACTAAGTATTATATAAGAAAATTGTCTGAATCCCACACAAAAAATCTTAGAAACCTGCTATATTTATACCCTCGACTTTTATGTTTTTGTAATGTTTTGACAAAAAATGGAAAGATTAAGAAACTTCCAGCGGTAAAAGTCAAAAAAGAAATATAAGAAAATATTTCTTAATGTTAAACAATTTCTTCTGGTATTATCCGATGATGTTAAGGAAGTTTAGTTGACTGCGTGACTGACTGCCTGGTCTGGCTGATTGCAATAATGCGTCTCATATGTATAGTCTCTAACCATGGCCACCTTTAACACAAACAGTACGAAACAAAAAAAAAAACGCAAAACCAGCATCATCTCAAACAAATAGGAGTCATTAGGAAATTGTTTAAAATTTCCGCAAATGAAATAAAAAAACAGACAAAAACTGTTTTATAAAACAGTTCAAAGCGTAAGAAATTTTTAACAAAAAAAAAAAAACTATAACAATTTTATACAAAAAAGAAAAAAAAAAAAAACTATTAGCCACCAACCAATTGGCATTGCACTGTTTGGGGAGTTGTGAACAATAAGCAGCTTGTAAAAGCCCTCTCGTTCCACCTCAACCTCCCTCTTATCTGACAAAGAGTTACACATTGGTGATGTCAATACATTTTTAGGATGCTACTAAAATTGCAACAACTTGCGGCAGCAATTACAATTGTTTAAGTTTTATTGTCTGGTACTTTGAAGTTGAATGTTGAAATAATTTTTAAGGATGTGTAAAATGTTGGCAATTTATTTTCATATAAAACGATGTGAGTTCGAGATACAAAAAAAATAAAAGATGTTGAGTGTTAAATGAAAGCAATATGTTTAAAATTAAATTTGTAAAAAATAAAACAATTGGACAATCGTTTAGAGAAAACATTTTTTACAGTGTAACATTTGGAAATATTTTTTTTTTGGAAGAACATTGGTTTATTTAATGCATTCCCAGCAAAACTTTGGTAATGGGTGCGATATTCTCATGCGTTACCTTGTAATGATAGCTCGTTATCTTTTTCATTATTTGCAAGCATAAAGTAATAAGTTACTCATTATTGATTATGTAATATATGATTTATATATGCAGAGTAATAATTGAAATGTTTTTCAAAATCTATTTTTTGTAAACAAAAGGGTAATGTATGTTTGTTTTGACAACACTAGCGAATAAACGAAGCGCAACAATTCATTTAAGTTTAAATCAAACTATATGCGTCGATAGCTCAGTGGGTAGAGTTCTTAGCTGGCAACCAGAGTTCCCTGGTCCCATCATGACCACATTAAATTTTTTTTAATAAAAATTCCTTTCTCGTAACCATATAAGTAACCCCTTACATTATCACCTCTAAAGTAATGGGTATATACATTACTTTGAGGCTCATCGCCTGTTAAATTCATCAATGAAGTAAGGTGTAAAGTAATCCATCGGCCCCTATGACAATACATTACTTTACCAATTATTTGGAAATGTATGGTTTTGCTGGGTTTATGTGAAAAAGCATTACTAAAGGTACAGGCTTTTTAAAATGAGATAACAGAGCCGAGAAAGATGTTTATTTTCCAAAATTTGAAGCTTATTCAGAAAGATATTTAGGTAGTTGTCCATATTCAACTAATTAAAGAAAAGGTTATTTAAGAACTGGTACCGAACAGATTCCTGGCCAGATTGCTTGATTTAATGAATTTAGACTAGCTGTAAAATTTTTTATGGAATCGATTCTATAGAAATCTTTATATTTTTTTGCGATAACCTCTATTCTGCTGCAATTAAATATGGTTCTCTGTTTTTTTAGAAACAAATTCTAAGAATCTAAGTCCATTTCTCAGAATCTGTAACAATTTTTCGGTAAAAAATTCACCAGAACCGTTACAATTTTTTTATAGAAAAATAATCAGAGACTTAGGGATTTTTTGTGGATAGAAATTTCTCGGAATCTATAACTATTTTTCTATAGAAAAATTCTTAGAATATCAGAAATTTTTTCATAGTTCTTAGAAAAACATTGTTTTTTCTAAGGAAAATTTTTCAGAGTCAAAATTAGTTTTTGTGTATGAAATTTTTAAATCTGACATATTTTTATTTTTAATATTTGTCTGTTACAAAACTCAAAATCAAAAAAAGTAGAAAAACTCTGTGACAATTGTTGCACACAAAAATTCTCGAAATCTGCAACTATTTCTCAGATTACTTTTCATAGTAAAATTCTTAAAAAGAAATTTTTTTTTGATATAGAAAATTTTTTAGAATAAAGACTTTTCTTCTATAAAAAAATTCTTAAAACCTGTGGATATTTTTATTTAAAAAAAAAAGAATTCAGAATTTGAGACTATTTTTTATAGAAAAATCTTTAGAACCTGAGACTATTTTTTGCAGAAAAGTTTTCAGAATCTGAGTTTATTTTTATAGACAATTTTTCGGAATCAGGCAATACTTTTCAACAGAGAAATTCCCTGACTATTTTTTCGAGACTATTCTTCTGTATAGAAAAACTCAAAATCTGTAATTGTTTTTCTGTAAAAAAAATTCTACAGAAAAAGTTCTAAGAACCTGAGACTATTTTTCTGTCGAAATAAACTCAGAATCTGAAACCATTTTCATCTAGAAAAATTTTCAGTGTGTGAGACTATTTAGACTATTTTTTTAAAGCAAAATATTAAGAATCTGATACGATTTACCTATAGAAAAATTCTCAGAATTCGAGACCATTTTAAGACAGACAAATTTTCAGAATCTGAGACAATTTTTTTAAGAAAAATTCTAGAATCTGATACGATTTTTCTATAGAAAAATTCTTAAAATCTGAGACTTATTTTCTAAAGAAAAATTGGCAGAATTTGTAACTATTTTTCTGTAGAAAACTTCTTAGAATCTTAGTCTATTTTTTATCAAAAAAAAGTTTCCACAATCTGAGATTATTTTCCTATAGATAAATTCTCAAAATCTGGGACTATTTCTTATACAAAAATTGTCAAATTTGCGGCATATTTTTATAAAGAAAAATTCTCAGAATCTGATACAATTTCGCTATAGAAAAGTCTACGGAATCTGATAATTTTTCAGAATTATGACTATGTTTCTATAGAAAAATTGTTCATATCTAAAACTAATTAAAAAAAATCATATAGTGGAATTATTTTCTGAAAAAAAAAATCTATGAATCTGAAACTATTTTTTTTATATACAAATCGAAAAGTGAGGCTGCTTTTATATAGAAAAACTTAGAATCTGAGACATTTTTGTATAGATGAGTTCTAGTCAAAATTCACAGAATCTAAGGCTATTTTTCTCTATGCCGAAAACAGAATATGTGCCAAAATCTTAAAATAAGACACAAAGTTTTGCTGGGTTATTTTAAAATTTTATAAGCAATAATACGATGATAATAACTGTTTAGGATTTTATTTAAAATATATCATAGTACTTGTATAATATTTTTAGCAAATATTTAGAGACTATGAACTTGTTTCTCGTAATTTTTACAATGATTGTTTTTCATTTATTTAATTCTAACCATGACATTTATAACCATCTAAACATTTATTGATGATTTTCCCAGAAAAATAATGCACTAACATATTGACAAATCTAAAAATTTATATAAAAAGGAAAAGAATATACGAGTTTATTTAAAAAATTAACTTGAAGTCAAGAGATATGGATCTGAAAAAATGGAACAATAAAAATTCAAAAAAAAAAAAAAACTATGGAGACAATACAAAACGGTATAACATCAAAAAAATTGTTGTGGAGTAAGAATTCTAAATTTTTAATATTTTCAAAAGAAAATCTTTAAAAAACAATTTTATGGTTTATCTAAAAATATTGATATTTTTTTAAATACCAAATTATAATAATTTATTTTAGGTTTGGTGGCAACTTTCCCAAAGACTACTAACTGGGTTGATTGACCATAAGATGATTATGGTTTTGAGATAAATAGACAACCACAACAACAACAACAACAAAAAGAAAGGGAAATTTATGGTTAGTCCAGTGGCGGAGGTAACGAAAGATTAAGAAATACCGTGTAATAGTGGTAACCAAAAACCTCAACCTACGTAAAGCTAGTGGTGTCTTATAAGTTTTATTTCAAATCACACAAAAGAAAATGTATAAAATATAAATATGTAAAAAAACTTAAATGATTAATGATGCGTTTTGTTATGATTCCTAAACGTGGGAAATGTGCCTTGACTTTCAAAATTGTAAAAAAAATATAAAAAAACGAAATCAAAACGCACAAAACTTTTTTTTTAAACACAACAAAAAAAAAAAAACTTCACGACAAACTTGTGTATTTTACTTTCACGGTTGGTCCAGCAAGAGCAATAAGTGAACAAATAAATTCATTCAAAAAAGTAATAAGTATAACTACATTAGTCCAGATTTTAACAAAAAAAAAAACAGTTTAAAAGATGCGACCAACGAAATTACAAAATATAGACTTTAAAAGGTTTTCTACGATAATTTTTGAAATAGAATAACGGTTGGTTCAGCAAGATCAATTAGCGAACAAATAAATTCATTCAATAAACTATTGACTTTGAAAAATTATTACTCCAGCTTTTAACAAAAAAAAATCCAGTTTAAAATATTCGACCAATGAAATTAAAAAAAATATTAAACATTTAAAGTTTTTCATATATAATTTCTCAAAGAGAAAAATACTCGTAACTTAAAATCGTTATAATTTTTAAATTTGTCGACAGATTTTTATAAAATATGTTTTATTTAAATTCTAAAAAGCTATTCTTTATATGGTGAAATTATTTCAGCAATTAACCTTATTCGACTAGCTGTGCTTTATTTTTTAAACACAATCACTGAAAACAATAATATACTCCAGCAATCATAAACAAACATGTAGACAAAGAATTTTTCGTTTGTTAAATACAATATAAATCGAGTTTACGTTTAGGAAGACTATACAGAAGAAGAACTTTAAAACAAGGCTTAAAAGGTGCGGTTGTTGTTTGAAAAATCAAACAAACAAAAAGTAGCCAAGATTTTTAATATTGTCTTTAACGGACGACTGAACTCTGATAGAGCTAACTGACTGCCTGCTGTTGCTTCTGACGTTGGATAGAATGTCTTGAGTTCTTTCTTGTTTTTTTCTTCTTCTTTTCTTTCAATAGTAATTTGAATGATTGTAACTCGGTATTTTTAACTGATTGTCAAACAATATTTAATCACGCAATATTTTTTTACTTTTTTTGGCTTCTATAATGTTCAAAGGAAAAAAAACTTTAAGGGATATTTCCCGCAAACATTTGGAAACGTTTAGCACTGTAATCTAAATGCAAATATTATTTAAAAAAATATCTTTTCCTGTAAAATTTTGTTTTTGGCCCTTAAATTTTGGGAGTGTTTAACGCTAAATCTAACTTTGTGGAAAAAATGTCTTAAATAAGAAGACACCCTTTGAACAGAGCCGTACGGGGAAAAAAGTTTCAAGTGGACGACATGATTTTTTATCTAAAAAAAAAACTCAGAATCTGAAACTATTTTTCTTTCTGAAAATTTTAAAATAAAAAACTGCCAGAGAGGAGAGGTTTTTTCCTAGAAATTGTACCCTAACATAAATTCTTAAATTTTGAGTTATTTGCCTTTGATTTTCTAATTCTAGGGATTCACAGAGACTAATTAATTCATAATTCCATTTACGAACGCGATGACGCCCCTTCGTCCGACAACGCCGGTTGTTCCCTTATGCTTAATGGTGGCTGTCAGATATAGCTCTCCTGTCTGTTTGACCGCACATTTGACTGGTCCGCTGGGTGCTCAGCGGACCAGTCTATCTATCTATTTAGCAATAGATAGATAAGAAAACAAGGTTTTTTTGTGAACAGAAAGAAAATTCTTGATATTACGTTTATTGGCGATAATAGGTCTCACATGGTTATGGAACAAAATGTTTTCAGAACTTCAACATATTTACTGCTCTATAGACATTACGAATCGGGAGAATAATCCGTGCATTAATCCAAGGAAAACAAACTGGGACATGCACCGCATATATAGAAGGCCGGGGATAGGCTGACTAAAGCGCTAAATAAGGCGACGTCAATGGTATTTAAGGCCGTTATTCGCAAGAGTAAGCCACCATAAAGTAACTTCGGCATTGGCAATATACGGACTAAGTGTCTAAGACTCTACAACGCCACTGGTATGTCTAAATCTCTACTGCACTGTGGACACTTCAAAGACAATGCATCAGTTGCACCAAGTGCAGCAGAGAGTCACGGGATGAGATGCCATACGGGATTTGGGGGTAGAGGATACAATCGCCGAGTTAGTCACAAGCTTGCACAGTCGTAGAATAATCAGATGTACATTTCTCCACAGGGAAGTGTAATATCACCACTTCTTTGGAATTTACAATGAAACGACTACTAGTTCAAATGGAAAAATTCATACTTACACTCAGAAAAAAACGTTAGTAAAACAATTTGTAAACGGTTTTCAATGTCACTTTACAATTTTTGTACTGATTTTTAGTAAAAAAATTATTATTTAGCAAATCTTTTTGCTATTTACATTTTACAAATTACAGAATTTTTACAGAATATTTACAAATTTTCAAAAACCGATTTGCTTAAATTAGCAAATAAAACTACTAATATTAAAAAAGTGGATATTGAAGGAAATGTTATTTCTAATTAAAACTTACACCTACAAACTTAAATTGCCTTAAAATATTACATAGATTAAAAAAAGGGATCAGAAGTGAAGATAACAAAAATTCGACCTTAAAAGTAAAAAAAAAAATTACTAAAATATTTTTTAAAACAGAAATTACCAAATTAAAACAAAATGATAAATTCGATTCTGTTTTTACAATTTTTAAGCATTTGATTTTTTTGCTGACTTTAGCAGACTTTAAATTTCACTTTACAAAAAGTTTACTAAAACTTTGTAGCGCCTACTAACTTTTCTACTAATTTCATTGTACTACACGTCAGCAGATATGTGTTGCCAAGATTAGCAAAATATACCGCTGGGCTCAAATTAGCAAAATTTCCAGACATTTATTGGTGAGTTTAGTTATGACTACACTCAAAAAAAAAAGACATGAACTAAAAAATAATCCAAAATAGTTTTAAAGTTTTCCTCAATGTAAATCAAATTTTATTTAAACTTAAAAAAATTTTCTTAAAAAGAATAAAAATTCCTTCCTATGTTTAAGTAAATCTCTCAAGGAGAACCATTAATTGACTACGAAAAGGATCTGACTTTGTCACAATTTATTACGTTTTAGGATACCCTGCTGTACATTTGTTTAATTTATTTACCTTTTTGCTAATAAAATTTAATTTGTATTTTTAATACATGGGTTCAGTATAATTCAATTTAATTTAAGGACAAAATGTATAGCAAAATGCTTGTTAAGAGCAGTGTCCTCACAAAGCGGAAGTCCTCCAAAAGTGGGAAAATACTTACACAATGAGTGTAAAGTACTTTAAAATATGTTATATGGCTAAAAATATTACCTTTACCATAGAAACAGTTTTACATTTATTAGAAATTTTTTAATTAAATTTAAGGATAGTTTTTACTTAAAAGAGTGCTATTTAACTTGATGTTAGAAAATATTTTCTTAGTTTTAGAGAGTTAAGTCCTAGTTTTTAGTAAAAATTTATCTAATAAATTTAAATAAAATAAAATTTTTCTTAGAACCAAGGAAACATTTTCTAACCAACTGTAAAATTTCAGATGATATATAAATAAAAATTTAGTTCTCAATAATAAAATTTTTCCCAAATTTTAAGTCAAATTTGTTTCATAATTTCAAGGAAAGTTTTATTAAATTTTGATAAAAAGTGTCTTTGGCGCAGTTTTCATTTAAATTATTCCTCCAAATAAGTTAATTTTTCTAAATTCTAGTTAATTTTTTTTTTTGTATGTAGAAATTTGGCCTCTAATACCTAAACAAAAAATTTTGTTATTTTAACAAAAACATTAATTGTATTTATAAATTGTTAAAAAAAAATTATTTTTAAAATTTTAATTAATTATTTTTAAAATTTAATTACAAATAATTTTTTCTGTGTATAAGAGTTCAAATACTAGATTGTTACATAACAGTGGCAAATATTTGCCAAGTTCTAAGACAAATCAATATTGTTTAAGAATTAATTTAAATAACAATAGAAATTTAAATCTTTTCTTTACTCTTTATATGTTTTAAATATTCAAGGTGAAATACCTTTAAGAAATTGGCCAACTGGATGTTAATAAAATTTTGAAAACTACTGAAATTTTGTTTGAGAATACAACTCGTATCATCTTACGTTCTAAAAATTCTATAAAGTTGTAAATCACAATAAGTACAAATGGAACGTTATCAAACTTGAATTTTAACAAATCAATGACCTATGAAAAAGACAAGATGTTTTATCTATTGTGATTTAGATTTTGTAAATTTTTTAAAATGAATTATCATGTTTCGAAAAAAAAAAAATAACCTAACTAATAATAAATGTTTCATTAATCATACTTTCCTTAAATGTCAACAACATTTAAATGATTTCTACTTCATCATCCATTTACCAGAGACTAATAATAGACAAACAAATAAAAACGTCGAAGAAGAAATTGAGGCCTCAATGAACAAGTTTATTGAAATATCGATAAGAACCAAGCATGAGATCATATATTATTGTAGTTGATAGAATCATGTAATATTAATAAAAGCTAATCGATTAGGGCTCTATTGAATAAGAATGATGAAGAAGTATCCAAGAGCGCTATTATTGACGTACCGAAAATCTTTTTTTTTTAATTTCTTTATTTGATAAATGATTGAACAATATACCAATAGACTTAAATGGTCAATATACCTTAAACAACGAGTATAAAAAAGGAAATAACAAACATAGGGAAATAAGCTATTAAAAACAAATTATTTTATTAAAGAAATGTATAATATTTTAGAAAATTATAAATGACAACAAAATTCCTAAGTTCCTATTGGTGAAAACTTGTTTAAAAATCAAAAAAAAAATTGTATTATAACCAAATTATAATTTGATTAATATAATCATTGTGATAAAATAAATTGTTACTTATTAAAATTGTGTAAAAATAACATACAACTGTTGACAACTTATTAGAAACGCATTTTTGTATATTAGCGCTTGATGATCATCACTGTTATTTTTTCAAATTAAGCGTTGTTTTTTATTCAAAACAATTGTATTGTATTTATTTCTCTTTTTATACCCTCCACCATATATGGTGAGGGTATATATCAGTTTGTCATTCCGTTTGTAACATGTCGAAATATAGGTTTAAGACCCCATAAAGTACATATATTCGTGATCCTTATGCAATTTTAAGTCGATTTAGCGATGTCCGTCTGTCCGTCTGTCTGTCTGTCTGTCTGTCTGTCTGTCTGTCTGTCTGTCTGTCTGTCTGTCTGTCTGTCTGTCTGTCTGTCTGTCTGTCTGTCTGTCCGTCTGTCTGTCTGTTGAAATGGCGATCACGACGCGAAGACACAAGCGGGGGTGCCTATTTTTACAATGATTATTGAACATCCTCCCGAGCAGTTTGGTATTTAAAATGAGCAAAATCGGTTAAGCGGTTCAAAAGTTATGAGTGAAAATGTGAAGGTACCTCTAAATTTTCCATACAAATTTGTACAATTTTTCTGTATATATTTTTTTTTTTCTGTTAAGTAAGTAAAAATGTTATTAAGTCTTCTTATTGTTCGATTACATTTATTGTCTTACATAGAGAATAATAACATTCTTAGAGCTATATGTGTGTTACTCTGATAACACTAGGCAACAGCCATTTTGTTATTTGGTTCTAGCATACTTTTTCTCATGGATTTGGACCTACTGAACACGAAAATGAATTTTAAAAATTTTTCTGTCGATTGGTTTGCGAGATACAAATTTTTTAATTTTTTTTTTTTAATTTTTGGAGGTACACTTACTATTTTGAGCATATCTTTAGTCTTCTTTGACCTATTTTATCCTACTACTACTCAAATTAAAGACAATTGAGCCGTCTACAACTTATTCTCAGAAAATTTTCAAATCGGGTTAGTAGTTTTGATGTTGGCGGCTTAAAAAGGTTAAAAAACTGCGTTTTTTTAGTAAAAATGTGGCTGAAAAATTCATATAAAAATTCATATAAAATGTAAAACGCGATGTTAACAGCGATTTTAATTTTTTTACGTATAGCTGACACTTTTCCAAAGAAAATAAGCCCTTACTTAACAAAATCTGATGACAAATGGCCGACTTATTATTTTTTTGGTAAACGACCGAAATTCCGCTATTTCACGATTTTTTGATTTTCATTATTTGCACAGCTTACCTACCCAACGCAAACGAATAAATACATTTGAACTTAATTTAAAATAAACAAAGTAGTCTTCGTATATTTTTTTTTTTAATTTATTTACAGCACTACATGCTCATACATATTTAAACATAAGGAGACACGGTTATCAATTGCATTTCAAAACTGTCTGTGAAAGTGTAAAGAAGTTAATATTACAGAACCGTACAGAAACCGTCACAAGGAGTATGCAAAATTTTATACAAAGAAAGACCAAATATGTTTTTGCAGCGACATTTCAGGCTTGTTCCAAGAGCTTCACCAAATTCACAACCCCAACGAATGGAGGTTGTTTATTGACAGCAACAAAGAGAGCTTGAAGGCAGTTCTCTTACATAATGGGAATGAAAAGCCATCTGTTCCTATTGCTCATGCGGTTCATTCAAAGGAGAACTATGAAACTATGGACATTTTGCTGAAATGCATAGAGTATAGGAAATACAATTGGAAAATATGCGCCGACCTTAAAGTTGTGGCCATTCTGTGTGGACTCCAAGGAGGCTATACGCGACATTGCTGTTTTCTGTGCCTTTGGAATAGCCGCGCTGATGATCAGCATTATATAAAAAAAAAATGGCCGGTACGAACGAAACCTGTAGTTGGAGAAGCGAATGTTCAGCGCAAACCACTAATAGAGAACCGTGAAAATATAATACTTCCGCCGCTGCACATAAAATTGGGTTTGATTAAAAATTTTGCCAAAAAATTAGACAAAGAAGGTGAAGCTTTTGCCTATTTACGGTCAATTTTCCCTTACCTTTCGCTGGCAAAAATTAAAGAAGGAGTCTTCGCAGGACCCGAGATAAAAAAAATGTTGAAAGATGAAAAATTCCCAAAGCTGTTATCACCCATCGAAGCCGCAGCATGGAATTCCTTCAGGCTTGTTGTGGAAAACTTTTTAGGAAACAACAAAAGCCCGAATTATAAGGACATAGTTGAGGATCTGGTAAAGAACTATGAAGCCATGGGAGTGCACATGTCACTTAAAATACACTTTCTGGATTCTCATTTGGATTTTTTCCCTGAGAATTTAGGAGACGTGAGCGACGAACACGGCGAGCGCTTTCATCAGGAATTGAAGGCTATGGAACGACGCTATCAGGGCAACTATGACACGGCTATGATGGGTGACTATATTTGGACCCTAATACGTGAGACCGATTGCAGCGAATACAAAAAACAAAGAAGAAGTCAGCAGTTTTTCCACATGGCATAAAATGTACACTTATATCTTTGTTTTTACTCATTTTTTTGTGCGTTGATTTGCTTAATTTAATTAGTTAGTTTAATTTCGTTAGTTTAGCTAATTGTGCGATACATTGAGCATGTAGTGCTGTAAATAAATTAAAAAATAATATACGAAGACTAATTTGTTTATTTTAAATTAAGTTCAAATGTATTTATTCGTTTGCGTTGGGTAGGTAAGCTGTGCAAATAATGAAAATCAAAAAATCGTGAAATAGCGGAATTTCGGTCGTTTACCAAAAAAATAATAAGTCGGCCATTTGTCATCAGATTTTGTTAAGTAAGGGCTTATTTTCTTTGGAAAAGTGTCAGCTATACGTAAAAAAATTAAAATCGCTGTTAACATCGCGTTTTACATTTTATATGAATTTTTATATGAATTTTTCAGCCACATTTTTACTAAAAAAACGCAGTTTTTTAACCTTTTTAAGCCGCCAACATCAAAACTACTAACCCGATTTGAAAATTTTCTGAGAATAAGTTGTAGACGGCTCAATTGTCTTTAATTTGAGTAGTAGTAGGATAAAATAGGTCAAAGAAGACTAAAGATATGCTCAAAATAGTAAGTGTACCTCCAAAAATTAAAAAAAAAAATTAAAAAATTTGTATCTCGCAAACCAATCGACAGAAAAATTTTTAAAATTCATTTTCGTGTTCAGTAGGTCCAAATCCATGAGAAAAAGTATGCTAGAAACAAATAACAGACAAAAGTTTGTTATTTGTGACCTAGTGTAACTAAGTAAAAATCAACAATGTTAAAGTCGCTAACAGAGCAGACCTCTGTAAATAACATTGCTAAAACTAAATAAATAACATTACTAACACTAAATAACAAAAGTTCGTTACATAAATTGACAAAACATATTACAGTTCATTCAAAATTTAGTATATACGTATATCATCTTCAGCCCCTATGGTGGAGGGTATTCAAAGATTCGGCACAGCCGAATTTAGCCCTTTTTTACTTGTTAATATTATATACACTCAATTTTGTTGTTTTAAAGCCGTTATAATTTTTGAAAATAATTTACATGTTGTTTAGTAAAATTCTAATAAAGTGCGACAACTAATTAATTGTCTATTAAAATCTTCTTTGTTAAGCATTTTTTTGATAAAGATAATATTGATTTACGATAAATTGTTTTCAATTTAATGTATAGGGTCCGCCAAATAACTTTATTTTTTGAAAATGCTATAAAAAAAAAAACTACTGAATATTTTCTCAAATATCTTTTTTTATTTGAAAGTACAATCCTTCCGGTTAATAATGAAAAAAATTTCATTCAAATGGCTGCCTCGCAGTAGCCTACACGATCGGTCCAGTTTTTAAGCATATTATCGATTGTGTGCAGCTGTATTTCTGGCTTGTCGGCGTAACACTTATCTTTGACGGCACCCCACAAATAATAGTCCAATGGTGTCAAATCGCAGCTCCGAGGTGGCCAAACGACATCAGCTCTGCGGCTGATAATACGATCTTCAAAAACATCGATATTAGATTCGGCAGTGTGGCACGTAGCGCCGTCCTGTTAAAACAAAATTGTGGCCAATATCATCCTCTTCAATTTTTGTGAACAAAAATTCGTTCAACATGGCCCGATAACGATCGCCATTGACTGTAACGGCCACTCCTTGCTCAATTATGCCATATTCCAACCATATTCGTTCAGCGGAAGGATAAAACTAATTATCTGTCAAATCAGACATGAGCTAAGTGTTACCATTCACGAAATAAGCACTGGTTGAAAAAAAAAACGTTAGATGGCGGACCCTATATTATAACAAATAAAGAATAATAGTATTTAAGATTTACAATGGGAAAAGGAAAAAGTTGCACTCCTGCCGAACGGAGCTCAATTTTTGATTTTTGGAAGTCTGGAAAGTCTTATAGAGAAATAGCAGAGCAGCTAAAGTGTACCAAAAAAATTTTTTATAATGCCAATTACATCATATCAACAAATATGACACTATAGACAACGTTCTGCGAAAGAAGAGACCCAGAAAAACATCAGCGCACATCGACCGAATTAAAACGCGAATCTCAAAATTCGACCCACAAAAGTCATACACTGACATCCAACGTGATATTCAAGAAAATGCAAATATCACGATATCCAAGCGGACTATTTCACGCCGTTTGGTGGAAGTTGGGCTACACGAAAGACCCTGACGTAAGAAGCCACTTCTAAGAAGTATTCAAAAAAAACGTCGTGTGGACTTTGCCAAGTCCCATTGTGGAATTGTACTGCAAATCAATGGAAGTATGTGTTTTGGAGCGATGAAACAAAGATTAATCGCCTTGGTCCTGATGGTCAGAGATATGTTAGGCGGCCTATTAACCAAGAATTTAACCCTCGCTACGTTTCACGGGTAGTAAAACATGGTGGAGGGTCAATTATGGTATAGGGATGTTTCTCCTAGAACGGTATTGACCCAATTCATAAAATTTATGAAATCTTAAACAAAAAATACGTTGATATTATAAATAATTTCATGCTCCCGTGCTTGTTATATGGCAATTTCAGCAGGATAATGATCCGAAGCACACGGCGAGGCTGACAAAAACAATTTTAGGATAATTCCATCAACGTTTTAAAGTGGCCATCATCTAGTCCCGACTTGAACCCCATAGACGATTTATGGGAGGACGTAAAAAAAGCCATTAGCCTCAAAAATATAACAAATATGGCGACTCTTTTTGAGGAAGTGTAGACGGCGTGGGAGGCGATACCAGTATAGCGATGTTGGCGTCTCGTAACATCAATGCGCAATCGATGTGAGGAAGTGATAAAGCAAAAGGGATTTGCAACAACATATTAATAAAAAGTAAGAAAACTAACTTAATATAAATTTTTTTAATAATGTATAATCGTTTCTGATAAGGTGTCGCCATATTTCAAACAATATAATAAATTTGTAAAATATTTTTAAGACTGAATAATTTTTTAGTTCCTTTTGTTTATTTGTTAACTGTTAAATATATTCAAAAATAAATTTTATATAAAAACTTAAGCATTATTAGTAAATTAAAAAGCGTTTCTAATTAGTTGTCAACAGCTGTATATTAAAACGAATATTTGTCGTGATATGCAATTTTATAATTTTCACAATATTATTTAAAATAATAAGACCAAAAAAAAAATATACGTGTGTCGGCGTTTTGATGGATCACATCGGAATTTGATTTTAGAGGCATTTAAAGCTTCCCAGCTCTGGCCTTTTCTTGCAGCATAGCGTTATATAAAACTATGTTTTCTTTTCATCTGAGGTATAGGGTATATTCAGCAAATTTTGGGATGACCTACATATTATAAGTCAGATTTTGGGATCACCTACATTTTATGTAGGTCATTCCAAAATCTGACTATAAATGATAATGAGTAATCTTAAATTTGATTGGTTTTTGGTGTTTGTATTAAGTTTTGGGTTTTGGTGTGTTCTGACATATATAGTAGAATTTTATGGCCAATATTTTTGTAGAACATTTCGTCCCCGCCCTTTCCCTTTTTTGGATCTTTTTACAATTTGTTAGATAAAGCCAAAAAATTTCCTTATAAGGGGGAGTTAGATGGTTAATATGTTCTACAAAAATATTTTCCATACCATTATCTACAAAGTTGTTAAACATACCCTACACCTCAGATGTAAAGAAAACATAGTTTTATATACCGATATGCTGCAAGAACAGGCCAGAGCTGGGAAACTTTAACCGCCTTTAAAATTAAATTCCGATGTGATCTATCAATACGCCGACACACGTATATTTTTTTTGGTCTCCTTAACAAGAATCAATCGTCGGAATCCCGTAATCTTTTTGTGTTAAACTGTGTTAGAAGTGCAATATAATACATTATAACTTATTATGATCATTATATAAAACATTATAACAAATTATAACCGTAATATGTTATATTATATCAAATTATAAACGTGCTGTAATATATTAACACAAATTATATTCGTGGTATAATATATTATAACAAAATTCTAACCCAGATTTAATATATTATTACCAATTATAAAAATATTTAAATATATTATAAATAAATATAACAGTGATATAGCACGTTATAACAAATTATAACAGTGGTTTAATAATGTGTTATTGATATCATAATAATACATTATTACTATAACAGTAGTATAATACCTTGTAATAAATTATAACCATGATTTATTGTATTATTACAAATTATAACAGAGGTTTTATTTATTATATCGAATTATAACCATAATATTTATAACATACCATAACAAATTATAATCGTGATTATCGTCGAACAGTAAAAACATATTATAAAAAACATATTATAATCGTGGTATCAAACATTAAAACGAATTGTAATCGTAACATAATACAGTACAATGAATAATAACCGTAGTATAAAATATTATAACGATATTATAATACACTGTAACGATATTATAACGAATTATAACGATACTATAATACATTAAAACGAAATATAATCACGATATAACACATTATAGCAAATTATAATAGACGTATAATATACTGAAATTTATTGTAATCATAGTATAAGAAGACTTAACAAGTTATAATTGTTGAATAATACATTAAAAGGGATTATAATCGCGATATAAAACATTAATATATTATATTGAATTGTTATTTTTTAACATAATTTTTCACATTTGTTCTTTACATTTCTTTTTCACATTTGTTCTTTAGAAATCATATGAAATATTAGAAAAAATATTCAAATCACAGTTATTGTTGTTAACTAGAAACTTAAGCAAAGAATATATTAAATAATTCATTAATTGAATGAATTAAAGTTGCTAAATTGGTGGATATATCCAAATAATCTAAAAGATAGTTAGCAATACTTTTTTCAATATATACACCAATATTTGTAATTGCTTAAGTATCGAAAACACATCTGCAATATTAAATAAAAAACAGTAATTGAATGTTGTTGTTTAACACCCAGATCTTAAATGTAAGTATGGTAAAGTGAAAAAAAAAACCAAATGCATGCAGGCTGTATTAAAAGTTGACAATAATGAAACTAAATATTGAAAAATGAGGATAGTATAGGATGGCAACATGGATGTTGCACACACGCTTGAAGTAAAGATAATAAATAAATTATTGAACGTATGCGAGGCATCTTTCATGCAACCAACTAACCGACATATACATTCATTGATAATTTATAGATTGTCTGACTATAAAACGAGTTGATGAGACGACTTAAATTACAAATTTTGAAAACTGAATGTCTGGATGTGAAAATGTACTTACAGGGAAGTCATCCCCAAGGGTTCTCTCCGATCTTAATGAAATATCGAGCGGAAAAAATAAGAGACACGTATTTTTTAGCGGCCCAATCTCATCTCATGTTTTGGAGTAAAGAAGTCAGGACAAAAACTAAGCGGTTCGTGTATTTAAGCATATCTTTAATTTTACAAAATTTTGATCTCTTATAGTACTCTAGAAAACAAATATTTTGATAGTCATATTGCCTATAATTTTGCTCCATGGTTACCACATATTTGAAATTCTTGTAGCATGGATTAAAAAAGCTCTTTGGGAAGAGATGCCTAAAAGCCAAACGGTTACAAATATCAAAAAAAAAGCCCACACACCCACCTATACTATCCATAATTATATATTATTTTGAACTCAAACCAACAATAATTTCCCACACAAATGTGATATTTTAAAAATATTATTTTAACAAAAAAGTTGGACATCCTCAGACATATTTATGAACCGGTAAATATGTCTTCAACTTGACTTTTTATTTGACACAAAATCTTTGATATTAAAAAAACTAAAATATGGTTTGTTTGTGCCCTACTCTATCACATCCCACCCAACTTCATTAAGATCGGAGGGAACCTTACGGGATAGCTTCCCTGTTAGAGGAGAGTTAAGTAACCATATAAAGCCAAATGCAGTGTCAAATGTTTGAGGGTGGGTGTAAAATATATGAATAACGAATTTAATAAAAAATCATGGGAATGAGAATGTGATGGTATTAAAGATTTGCCTGCTTTCGTAAGACAAGAACCCGCATTTTAATAAAGGATCAATTGAACTTTGATAATAAAAAAAAAAAACTTTAAGTAAATAATTATTTTAAACGATAAATGCTAAATAATATTTATTTCCTTAAGCATAAAATTTATTTTGAAAAAATTAATTACTCAAAAGAACTTGTCAGCTGTTCTTTAAATTAGTATTTAAAATTTATTTAATTTTAGTAAAAATATTAGCATACACTCAAAAAAAAGATTAACTAGAATTTAGAAAAATTAACTTATTTAGACGAAAAATTGAAATGAAAACGGCGCCAAAGACACTTTTTACCGATATTTTATAAAATTTTCCTTGAAATTAAGAAACAAATTTGACTTAAAATTTGGTCAAAATTTCTAAATTATAGAAAAATTTTACTACTGGGAGTAAATTTTTATTAGAAAACAGTAAAATTTCCTCCTTATTAGTTCATACATCATCTAAAATTTTACTGTTAGTTAGGAAATGTTTTCTTGGTTTTTAGAAAAATTTTATTTTATTTAAGGTCATTAGATAATTTTTTTTACTAAAAACTTAACTCCCTAAAAATAAGAAAATATTTTCTAACATCAAGTTAAATAGCACTTCTTTTAAGTGAACATTATCTTTATCCTGCTTCTATGATAAAGGTAATATATTTTATCATATATTTTAAAGTACTTTACACTCATTGAGTAAGTATTTTCCCACTTTCGGAGGACTTTCGCTTTGTGAGGACACTGCTCTTAACAAGCTTTTTGCTAGACGTTTTTGTCTTAAAATTAAATTAAATTATACTAAATTCATGTATTTAAAATATAAATAAAATTTCATTAGCAAAAAGGTAAACAAATTAAAAAAATGTTATGCAGGATATCCTGAAACGTAATAAATTGTGACAAAGTCAGATCCTTTTCGTAGTTAATTAACGGTTCTGCTTGAGAGAACTACAAAAAGGGACGCCCTAAGTGACACACGGCATCTATGGCTAAGGAACACTGGGGGTCCTTTGTTTTCTTAAATTAACTAATTTAAGGAAATTGTTGCAAAAATACAAAATATCACAGTTACATTTCTTGTTATTATTGGAAAATGGAAAATTTTACATAAGTTTATTATGGGATTTTTAAGCTTAAAAATTATAGGAAAGCCATGTATAAAATGTGCCTGCGATATTTTTTTTTGTAGTCAGCAAACAAATTTATTACATAAAAGCTCAAATTCGAAATTTTTTACCCTTTGCTAACAAAATTTAAAATATATTTTAAGCTACTTTAAGTTCAATTGTTAAGACTGTTAAGATTAGTGATGGGTACGTTTGAGATTTTTTTGGAATTGAATATTAAAAATAATTTAAACGTTTTCCAACAAAAAAAAATCCTATAATAAAGTTTGGTATTTTTTTATTTTTTAAAAATTATAAAACTTTTACTTGAAAAAAGAATATTTTATTACAATTTTTAAAATTTATCTGAACAAAGTTGCATGAAAATTTTACTTAGAAAGTTTTAATCAGTTTCTAAAATCAAGAAAATTTTTATTATTACATAGGAAGAAATGTATTACTTTTTGTTTGTAATTGTCTGAATTAATTTTTAGAAAACAATTCTTCAAAATTAGAAAGTGGTATAC
The DNA here is from genome assembly GCA_949748255.1 of Eustalomyia histrio. NCBI lineage: Eukaryota > Metazoa > Arthropoda > Insecta > Diptera > Anthomyiidae > Eustalomyia > Eustalomyia histrio. Next base: position 43,046,103 of record OX456526.1, on the reverse strand, counting down.
TTAAAAACTGAATTTGGAAATGGCTTTCTAAAAATTAGGTAATTTTACTACTCGCTAACAAAAACTGAACACACATTAAGTTTAAATACTTTCTCGAATTAAGTTACACATTTTTTTAACAATTTTTTTTTTTTTTTTTTGAACTTAACTTAATTTTATTACATTTGAGTATGCAAATTTCTTAAAACTATGTTTTTTCTTAAAATTAATAAATTTTTATTTAATTGACTTGTTTTTTTTCCAAAATCAAGAAATATTACTTAGGAAAAATAAACTTTTCCTTTTTCTTCAAACTTAGGAATTTTTATTCTTTTTAAATAATTTTTCTAAGTTTTAATAAAATTTTACTTAAATTAAGGACAATTTATAAACTATTTTGAAGGAAATTTTCGATTACATTTCACGTTCATGTCTTATTTTTGGAGTGTGGTTTAAACAAAGAGTCTTGCCTTTTTATTACTTAAGATAATTGAATTGCGTTTATTTGCAACGAATTATTTATTTCATCCAGTGAATAAAGTGCATTAAAACGATTTTTAATTGCGGTATAATACATGATAATAGTTCATATTTGTGGAATAATATATTGTATCGTCTTATAATCAATATTAATTGATTTAAAAAAAATAATTATAATTCCCATATTTTATAAAAAATTATAGGCAGATTATAACGAATTATAAGCCGGGAGAAATAATAATCGTGATATTATAAATATTAACAAGTTATGTTTATGGCATAGTTCATTTCTACATGTATATTATAATCTTAGCATGCGAAATTATAATGAATTATAATTATAAAAATATATAAAAATTATTATTATAAAAATTATATTTGTGGTATAATATATTATAATGAGGTTGTAACAGATTATAATGAATCATAATCGTGGAAAAAGGAACTATAATCGTACAATTATATAGTAAAATAAATTATAAAGGTTTATAAACTTGATATAATACATTATGACGATTTTAGTGATCATAAGTATTTTAATTATGACGTTTTATAATTATGATATAATCCATAACAATGAATTATATTTGTAGTATAATACATTATAACGGTTTATAATCGCAGTCTAACACATTATAAGAAAATATAATTATTGTATAATGCATTATAACGGTTTATAATCGTAGTATAATACGATTATAATATATATATATGTCCTTTATTTATTTAAATACAATAATATAACATAATATACTTAAATAAAAAGTTCACTGAGAACATAGGGCGACAACGAATTCTCTCCATCTGTTTCTGTCTCTGGAAAGCAGTTTAATTTCGTTCCAGGTTCTTCGAGCTGTTTCATGTTCGTTTCTTATGCATCGGATCCATGTATTACGTGGTCTTCCTGGTCTTCGTTGACCTTGAGGGTTCCACTCTAGTGCAGCCCTAGCAATATCACTAGTTGGTCGCCTGAGAATATGGCCGATCCATGTCCATTTATGTCTTCGAATATCAAATTCGATTGAGCAACAATCTGCCTTCTTCCAAAGATCTTCATTGGATAACCAATTAGGCCAATAGATACGTAATATCTGTCTCAGACACCGATTTACGAACGATTATAATACATTATTTTAAATTTTTGTTATAGCGAAAAACAACAATGGAATAATATTTTACAGCAGATTATAATAATGGTTTAATACATTGTGTTATATAATGTATATAACGAAAACTTTTCATATAAATATTTTTTAATTGATTTTTTTTTTAAATTATAGATAATATAAATAATAGATTTTTGTTTCTTTTCAAGAAATTAAATGCATTAAAACGAAATATATTATAATGAATTACAATTGTGGGATAACACATTGCAACAGTTTATAACAATTAATTGTGTTGTCTTATAATGAATACTAATAAATAAAAAATTAATTTTAATTACGATGTATAAAACTTTATTATGAATTATAGTCGAGGTGTTATAAATAATATAGTATTATACTCATGGTATAATATGAGCATTATAACGAATATAGCGATATAGTTCATTAAGATGAATATATTATAAATATAATCAATTATTATATTATAACTGTGGTAAAAAATATTATATTGAATTATATTCGTGGAATAATACATTAAAATAAATTATAACCGTGATATATATATTATAGTTAAATAAATTATAACGGTTTATAACTTTGGAATATTATGTTACTACAAATTATAATTAAGGAAATTTTTAATATCATATAATGCATTATAACGAATTAGAATTATGATACAATGTATTGTAACGATTTATAAATATAGCATACTACAATATAACGAATTCTAATTATATTATTATCCATAACAACGAATCATTATTATGGTATAATACATTATAACGGTTTATAATCGCAGAATAATACATTCAAAAGAAATATAATTATGGTATAATGCTTTATAATGATTTATAATCATTTTATAATAAACAACTTCTTATTATATTTATTATAAAATACATTATAACGAATTATAATTATGGTACAATGCAATATAACGAATTATAACGAATTTTTATTAAGGGACATTGTATTATGGTACATTTTTATTGTGATATATTGAACAAAATTACAGCAAAGAAAAATATATAAGATTATAATAATGATTTAATATATTATTACAATTTATAATAGTCATTTATTACAATAAATCGATATAAAATTATAATATAATACATTATAATAAATTATAATTATTTTATAATACATTATAACGATTAAGAAGAGTCTTTTAATGCAGTATTAATAATTATAATATAATACTTGTTATCTTTTTTTTAAAGTTTTTCTTTTTAATAATTAATTTATTTTTTGGGCTAAAGGTTTGTCTTTTTATAAAAATATTATTTGTTTTTATTTATTTCCTGAAAATGCTACAGAATAGAGTAACGAAATATTGAAAAAATCAAAAAAGAAATAAGTTAAAATATGATTCAATACAACGAATTCTAATTATAGTATAATGCATTCTAACGAATTATAGTTATGTTATAAACCATTACAACGAAATTCTGAATAACTGAAGTAGTCAAAAACTTGAAAAATTTAAAGCAATCTTTCGAAAAACTCTTAGATTTGTTTGTTTCAAATAAAGTATAATTAAGTTGCTGTAGACTTAAAAAAATAAACCTCATTTCTAAGATGACAGGCATAAAATTGTAAACAAAAAATTTGTCTAATCATATTATTAACTAATTTGCACTAAAATATTTAAAACATTTTTATTAAAAAACACATCAAATACCTTTGAAACAAAATAAGTGTCAAGGATACATAAACACAAAAGAAACATAATGAAATTAAAATTTTAATCAGCATTTAATAATAAAAACACGAAATTTAATTTGCACTTAATTTTAAATCAAATTAAACATAAATAATGATTTTCTTCACAAAAAAAAAATAACTAATTTTGTCTTTAGGCCAAATCAGCCAAATTAATTTTTTTCTTTAAGCCCAAAGTAAAAATTTTAATAATAACTAAAACAAAACTGGTTTGCAAAAAAATAAGTAATTGAAAGAGTGGCTCAAATTGTAATAATAATTTGAAATTAAGTACTAAAACCATAATTTTTCTCTTAAATTTATACCTTTAAACTCTTAAAATTTGCTCTTTTTATAAAAACCTTAGATTCCCTGAAATTTCTTAACCTACTCTTAAAACTTGAAAGATTTTGTTTTTTTTGACTAAACATAAAACTAGTTTTTCAGGTGTTATAATTTTTTTGGTTTATTTTATATGTTTATTATTTTTTTTTTTACTTTTAAATTTTTTGTTGTAAACTAGTTAAGAAAAAGTAAACAATATCATTTGCAGTCGAAGCTCTATAACAAAAATTGAAACATAAAACAACGCACACGTGCATTGAACTTGTAACAAAAGTACTTCGTAGTTGTTGCATTGAATTATAGAGTATTGAATGACGAATTAAGGTATTAATTTCAAAAATTTGTTAAAGCGTAATTTTTTTCAGATACATATGATACATGAACTTAATTAATGAACTCTTCGGAAACAGTTTAAAATCCGGAAGAAGTGGTTTTAAAATTTTAGGGCATGACAGCAATATATACTAATAAATTTGTTAGCACCAAAATTTTTGCATTACTTGCTTCTCTGACTTTACTTTGTTTGAGAGTTAAGATTCATTTATTTACAGCTACGTAAACATTTCGTTAGATAAATTGCACAATTTCGTACGATATATTGCTAGACCCTGAGACAAAATTATTATCAGCTAAAGATTTGTGGCGTTCTGCATTTTAGCTCCTAATTATTATACACTCACCAAAAAAAGTCTGTAATGGCAACTGAAAATTTTGCTGTTATTACGGGAAATTCTGCTAATTTGAGCCCAGCGGTATTTTTTGCTAACCTTAGCAACACGTGTAGTACAATGAAATTAGTAGAAAAATTAGTAGCCGCTACTAAATTTTAGTAGACTTTTTGTAAAGTTGAATTTAAAATCTGTTTGCTAAAATCAGCAAAAAAAATTACTAAATATTATTAATATTAGTAAAAAGCTTTGAATTTATTTTTCTTATCGATCATCAAAAATTTTGATTATATTTTTTAAAAAACGAATTAACCATTTTGTTTTAATTTGGTAATTTCTGTTTTGAAAAATATTTTGTTCAATTTTTTTTTTACTTTTAAGATTAAATTTAAATTGTTTTTAGGGCGGATTTTTAGAACTAAAAAACCTTTTTAGTGCTATTTTAAGTGGATGTCCTCTTTAACGACATTAGTCGGTATCTTCACTTCCTAACCCTTTTTTTAAACTATGTAACATTTTAAGACAATTTAAGTTTGTAGGTGTAAGTTTTAATTAGAAATAATATTTCCTTCAATATCCACTTTTTTAAAATTAGTAATATATTTTGCTAATTTTATCAAATCGGTTTTCAAAAATTTGTAAATTTGATTTCTGAAATCAGCAACAAAAATTTGTAAATATTCTGTAAAAAGTCTGTAATTTGTAAAATGTAAATTGCAAAAAGATTTGCTAAATCATAATTTTTTACTAAAAATCAGTACAAAAATAGTAGAGTGCGATTGAAAACCGTTTACAAATTTTTCTACTAACTTTTTTTTCTGAGTGTAGCATTAGAAGTTTTTTTAAAGTTAGGACTAAACAATGACCTGACAACGAAATCGTATTGAGCGTTCCAAAAAAACACACACACACAAGTCACAACTCAACTCTCATATTTGGTTTCAATTTGTGATGAAAAAACGAACTCCATTCTACCGCACCAATATTCTGCTCTGATTTAGCAACAATTTATTATTCCAGAGAAACTATTGAATGGTTTAGAAGCAATAATATAAAATTTGTCGCAAAAGAATGCAATCCACCACTTTTGGGCTCATATAAAATCAATACTGCGAAAACATCCAAGGTAGCTAAAACTGAGAGAAATTTATACTTCACACTCAAAAAAAAAGACTTGAACTAAAAATTAATCCAAAGTTTCCTTTAAAATAGTTTAAAAATTTTCCACAATTTAAGTCAAATTTTATTAAAATTTAGAAAAATTTTCTTAAAATTAATAAAACTTCCTATGTTTGAGTAAAAACGAAATAGTTTATATACTCAGAAATAGTTCATAAATTTCTTAAGTAATATTTCTGGATTTTAGGAAAAAAACAAGTTAAAAAAATGTATAAATTTTTAAGAAAAACATCTTTGTATTAGGAAATATAATAAAACTAAGTTTAGATAATTCCATTTAGTTCAAAAAATGTGTAACTAAAAATGAGAAAGTACTTGAACTTAATGTGTGTTCATTTTTCTTTCGCGAGCAGTAAAATTAACTAAATTTTAGAAAGCCATTTCTAAATTTTATTTTTAGTCTACCACTTTCTAATTTTTAAGAATTATTTACTAAAAATTAGTTAAGGCAATTAAAAACAAAAAGTAATAAATTTTATCCTAACTGATTTCTAGGGAAAATTTTCAAGCAACGTAGTTCAGATAAGTTTTTAAAATTTTAATAAAATATTATTTTTTTTTTCAAGTAAAATTTTTCTAAATTTTTAGAAACAATAACCTTAGGTATAGGATTAATTTCCTAAAAATTTCTTCAGATAAATTAATTTAGTTTTCATTGCTTAACGTTAAACTTATTTTCAATACTTAAAAAAATAAATTAATTAAAAACAAACTAGTTAATTTTCATAATTAAAAAAAAATAATATAATTAAAGGAAACAAACTAAACTACCCATTAATACAAAGAATTATCGTGCATGATTGTAATTTTTGGTTTGTGAGTCAAAAATCTCTCACGTCTTAAAGTCTTAAAAATTAAACTTAAAGGAGGTTAAAGTATATTTTTTTAATTTTTTTTAGCAAAAGGTAAAAAATTTCGAATTTTGCGCTTTTATGTAATAATTTTGTTTGCTGACAATAATATGGCTTTCCTATAATTGACGTTGTGCCTATTAAACTTTATATTTATCGAAGGCACTAAACGTTTTTTTCACTTAGTAATAAAAAAAAGTTAAAATTTGTATATGTCAATTAAAGTTTAAGCTACAAACGCCATAAAATAAACATGACATTTTTCCATAAAAACAAGATATGTAACTGTGATATTTTGTATTTTTGCAACAATTTCCTTAAATTGGTTAATTTAAGAAGACAAGGGACCCCCAGTGTTCCTTAGCTATAGATGCCGTGTTTTACTTAGGGCGCCCATTTTTGCAGTTCTATCAAGCAGAACCGTTAATTAACTACGAAAAGGATATAACTTTTTCACAATTTATTACATTTCAGGATATCCAGCAGTACATTTTTTTAATTTGTTTATCTTTTTGTTAATGAAATTTAATTTATATTTTAAATACATGAGTTTAGTATAATTCAATTTATTTAAAGACAAAAATGAATAGCAAAAAGCTTGTTAAAAGCAGTGTCCTCATAAAGCGGAAGTGAGTGTAAATTACTTTAAAATATATGTCTAAAACTTTGAGTTTTGAAAGAGATCTTTTGCCGGATCAAAATACATATATTAACCTAGCTAAAAATCGTTAATTTGCTTTGTTTTTGTAAATATACGGAGGTTGAAAGCTCACTATAAACTAGAAATAATAAACGAAATATCTCGAAGTATATAAAAACTTCATAGAAAAAACTAGTAATATAAAAACTTTCATATATATAAGAAAATTTTTATTAAGGATGATTTTCACTTAAAAGAAGTGCTATTTAACTTGATGTTAGAAAAATTTTTCTTATTTTTTAGGGAGTTAAGTCCTAGTTTTTAGTAAAAAAAAATTATCTAATGAACTTAATTAACATTTTTCTTAAAACCAAGGAAACATTTCCTACATAACAGTAAAATTTTAGATGATGCATGAACTAATTAGGAGGACATTTTACTGTTTTCTAATAAAAATTTAGTTATCAATAGTAAAATTTATCTATAATTTAGAAATGTTGACCAAATTTTAAGTAAAATTTATTTCTTAATTTCAAGGAAAATTTTATTCAATTTTGGTAAAAAGTATCTTTGGCGCCGTCATTTCAATTTTTCCTCAAAATAAATTAATTTTTCTAAATTATATTTAATTTTTTGAAGTTACAACATTGAGCACCACGTACAAAAGATAAAAATTTTGGCCGAAAAATCATCTTTAGCGACAAGGCCTATTTTTTTGGATGAATGGCTATGTTAACAAGCAAAATTGCCGTATATGGGACAACGCTAACCCGCACGAGGTTCACCAGATGGCAATACATCCACAAAAAGTTACTGTTTGGTGCGGATTGTGCGCCTCTGGCGTCATTGGTCCGTATTGTGAAAACGACGTTGATGAGGTCATCACCCTCAACGGCGAGCCATATAAAACGATGATAACCGATTTCTTTTCGTCCATTTTGAACGACATGGACGTAGAAGACATGTGGTTCCATCAGGATGGGGCTTCGTACCACACAGCAGACGCCACGATGCCATCTACCTGACCTTATAGAAAAACCCCACCAGAAACGGTTAAGAAAAGGTAACATATTCGATGATCGTCGGTTGAAGGTGCGTCAGCTAGCTAAAATGATAGGCATTTCAAAAAGTGCTATACATTGCATATTTATCGAAAATTTGAAAGCTGTGCGCAAGCTGGGTGCCGCTTTTGCTCACAATAGAACAAAAACAGCGCCGAAAAACATCTACTGCTGCGATGACCAAAATCAATGGATTAAAGTTCAAATTACTTCATCACACACCTTATTCGCCAGACTTAGCTTCCACAGATTATTTTCTATTCCCGAAATTGAAAGAATCGCTTGGTGGTAAAAGATTTGCCAACAATGAAGAGATGAAGTCTGCGGTTGATAGCTATTTTAAGGAATTAAACAGGTCTTACTAGAAACAGGGTACCGCAGCTATTGAACACCGCTGGGAAAAGTGTGTAAAGAGCTAACTATATTATACTTTTGCTAGCTTAAGAAAATGTGCGATTACATGTAATCAAATGTGTACAACTGTATTGTACTTAACAAACTTTTCGTTAAGTTTCGTAAAGTGTCATTTGCTTAAGCAAACAGCGAAAAACTCTTTATAAAAAAAAACACACTGCAATGTACGTGGAAAATAAATTTTATAGAAAATGTAATTGAGAATTATAAAAAACAAGTAAGAGCGGCTAAATTCGGCTATATGGACATATATGGAACGGATAGATTTATATACGGACGCCTTTAAGAGGAAATTAACCATTTAGTTTGGTGATAAAACTTGGACTCGGGAAGATTTATGGTTCCAGAAAATAGGTATTTAAAAAAAATTTATCTTTTGGGCATAACTTTTTTGTATCTGAACCGATATTTCCGAGTTTTTTCAGCAAATATGTTATACTAAAGATTTTCGATCTTTTGCTATATAAGACGTATCCATAGGTCATATTACAGCTCTAGAATAGTGTTTGTTGTTTGTGTATAAAAGGTGAAGAGGTGAAAGAAAAGAATTTCAACAAATCGTTAAAAGAAATCACTAGAACTGCATGTGTTTTATTTCTACAAAATAGTTTGATTTAGTTGGCAAATTTGCATTTGGGATTTTATTTCGCTTTTTTATTAGAAATATTTGTAATTTCTTTAGCTTAATTTTAAAAATTTGAAGGAAAATAGTTTATAATTTTTTTTATAAATTATTATAAGTAATGACCTAAAATAGTTGCACTCAAAGGGAAATTATGTATAAAATTTTCTTAATATATGAGAAATAAAATGGTTTAAAAATCTGTTTATAAATTCTTTTAAATCGGAGCAAAAAATAGAAATAAAAACGTTTGTATTTTGTTTGTATCAGAGGGTTTTTATAAAAATTTTGATGTTTTTAGCCTATTTATGGATTATTTAGTTATTAGTATAAAATTTTATATAAATTAATTATTAAATGTTAAAAAAAAATAAACAAAACCAAAAAAAGTCTTAAGAAAATAAAAAAAAAAATGTACAAAAATAAGTGAATTGTCCGGGATTCGAACCCGCGGCCTTAAAGAAAAAAAAGTATTTGTGACATATCGTCTAGACAACTGAGCTATTGAAGCTCACACAAAATTAATAGAGGTACATATATAAAAAGTCTTCGTTCATCAGAGATATGTTTGGTTTTTATTTAAATGACAAATCTTTGTATGTGTTTGTTGTTTCTGTATAAAAGGTGGAGATTAAAGAAAAGAATTTCAACAAATGGATGTGTTTGTTATGCGTAAAATTCTACATACATATTAAACAAAGGGATTTTACGGAAAAAATTAGAGGTAGTCCTGATTTTTTGCAAATATCTCAGCCATTTATTAACCGATCTGGCTGATTTTTAATAGCTAACAGAAATGGATCACATGTAACAGAAATAAATAACAATCAAGTCCTCATCATGTCTGGGTTCTTCGGAAAACCCATTTCAACACACAGACGGACAGACGGACATCGTTATATCAACTTCGCTCTTCATAAGGACCCAGAAGGGTGAAGGGTATAACAAACGCCTATGTACGACAAAAAGGATAGTTTTTGTTATTGTAAGTATTTAAGTTTAAAAAGTACATTGTAGCCATCCAAAAGTCGTCAATAAGTTGATTAAGAATTTGACAGACTTTTCTTTAATTTTTGACAGTTGCTTAAGTTAGCAAAAGTATAATATAGTTAGCCCTTAACGCTAAAACGAGATTATGTTGGGAAATAAAGACAAATTTTCCGAAGTTTGCTTTATTTTCTTTGTTAGGTCGACTAATTTTAACACCTTTGGATTAGAATTTGCGTTGACAATGTATAAATCTCTTGGAACAAGTTTTTTGAACTTTAACAAAGAAAAATGATACACTTCTTTAAATACTTAACTAACCAAAGAGACAGATAAAAAAAAACTTAAAATTGTAATTTAATTTTAGTACAATCTTAAGCTGTATGTGTGTGTTTATTTGATTGTATGCAGATTCCCACTCAATATACTTGACATTGAAAATGACATTTGTCTTCGCTTTTAACAACAATTGCCACTGTCAAACATCAATGTAACATTTACTTACGGTAGATAAAGAGTCTGTCTAAAAACTAACAAAAACAACATCAACAACAACAGCACACAACATGCAATTGTCACATGTTACTGGTGTGCATATAAGAGAAAAGGAACAGTTTTCGACAATCAACTTGGTAAACTTGTCATGTTTAAATACAATGTATGGTAGCAAGTAACTAAAAAACCGAATTATCCTTTTCTTCTGTCATTGTGAGAATAAACAACAGCAGCAAAATAACATTTGCATGTAAAGAATACAAGTAAGTTGGTTTTAAAAGGAATCTTTTTTTTTATAAACAATTTGATATTTTGACAAGACATCCAAATGTGGACTGAAAATAAAAGAAAACTAGGGAGGTTTTTGTCACGAGAGATTAATGCGTGATAAGTGCAGTTATGAAGATTTCCAACAATATGTGTTGATAAGGGAGTTTGTAATGAAAAGGACTTGTTAAAAGTATACTTCTAAATGCACCAGACACTATGAAAAGAAACTCAAGTGTCATGAAATTGTCAGTGATTTGTTGCAATTGTGTGTCCATTCTTTGTATATTTCTTTTCATTATTTTTTTTTTAACGTAAAACGTGTATTGAGTGCATTTGTATGTTATTATTTTAACACATTTGTTTTATTTTTGTTTTTTGTTTTTTTTTTTTTTTAAGAAACATTTTAAATTTAACACTTGTTTTAAGTTTTTATTTTTAACAGACTAGAGACTACTTCTGCATTTTAAAGATTAACTTTTTGATGTTTTATTTTTCTCATTCTGCATAAAACATTTGGTTGAGGAACAAATAATTTACATTTTTCTTTACAACTAATATTAGCATTAGTTTATTTGTTGTTAAAAAATTAATACAAAAAAACTGACTTTTTATTTATTTGTTAAAATTCACATGTATTTTGTTTGTTGGGTTAAGACTACAAGCTCTACAGAGTTAATTTGTTGTTGACACATAAATGAGGGTTACCATTATTGCACAAAATAAATAATGGCGCCTTTGTTTAAGAAGTAGGTACACTAAAAACTAAATTTCAAACGAATTTTAAATTTATTTCAAGATATGTATTAAATCTTACATAAATATTTACACTAAAGTGTAATATGATGTATTAAAAAAAAACTACCCCAAGTAGTATAAAAAAGTATTATGATTCATTATTAAACAATTTTACTATGAACAACATAAAATGCTCCTTAGGTTGTTAAATTTTCAGTGTTTTCTTTTTTTTATTTACACATGCTTGTTTAAACTGTCTTTGAAAAAGTACAAAAATTACCCCCATTATTTTTAATTAATGATAAAATAAAAAAAATAAAAGTGTGTGCAAAATCTGAGTTGGCAAATTCTTTTTTAGAAGCATGTGATTTATTGCCAAATACGAGGGCGGGTTAATAAGTCCGTGATTTTTTTGAATTTCCCTCGAGATAGTGCGAGAGATTGTGGAAGCTATAGGCATCTCACATGGCTCAGTGGTTTTAATTTTGAATGATCATAGCTTTTCGCAAGATGGGTGCCGCGCTTGCTACATGTCTCCATGTCAAAAATCTATGAATTAGGCTACGAAATGTTCCCGAGAGACTATTGTTTGTTTCCAACCCTAAAGAATGGCTCGGCGAAAAGAGATTTGACTACAACGATGAAATCATCTGACAAACAAACCTATTTTGTTGACTCCGACAAATATTTTTTTTTTGGAAGGAATAAAAAAAATTGGAGAAACGTTAGACAAAGTGTATAGAGTTCAAAGTAGTCTACAGTAGAATCTCACAAATTAGAACCACTTTGTTCCTCGGGTTGTTCTAATTTCGGGACAGTTTTTTCTCACAAAAATAATGAAATAATAATAAAACTAAACTAGTCACGTAAGCTTTATAACATAACATACAAATTTTTTATTTATTAACATTAAAATAGTCTTAGTTTTTTTTTAAATTTATTTGGCATTTTTTTTAAACTTTTACCCAAATGAAAAACTGTCACATTGACCTTCAGTCATCCACTGAACCAAATTTGTACAATAGTATCAAATTTCACATGCATGTGACCGAATTGTACACACCACGAATAACTTGGAGATTTCCCGTTTTATTGTAACTTCAATTAACGTTTAATACATATAACTCGGTTTCCCATATTAGTTTAAAATCATTAAAAAACTTATTTTGTAATTTCAGACCGTCCAATACATTACCGGTTCTAATTTCTGGACGGTTCAAATTTGTGAGAAAAATAAAATGATTTTTTATCCAAAAACTTATGTTTCATTCAAAAAGTCACGTATTTATTAATCTACCCTCGTAGCTTAAAATGTTGTATCTTCTTAAATTTTAACAACTCTGTTTAATACGACTATACAGTACATACAACACTCAATGGTGTCATGGAGAATGAGTTTAATACTAAATACGACCAAGCGTTGAATATACAAAAGTACGTTTCAATTTTAGGAACGGGCATAGGCATTCCATCGGTATTTCATTGTCATTGCATTGCATTGGCATCGCATTGCATTGGCATCGCATTGCATCGCATTGCATCGGCGTTCTATCGACATTTTATTGACATTGCATTGTCAATGTACCGGCATTGCATTGTCATTGCATCGGCATTGAATTGGCATTGCATTGGCATTTCATCGGCATTGCATTCCATCGGCATTGCATTGGCATTGCATCGCCATTGCATCTGCAGTGCATTGGCATTGCATCGGCATTGCATTTGCATCGCATTGACATTGCATTGGTATTATATCGGCATTGCATTGACATTACATTAGCATTGCATTGACATTGCATGGGCATTGCTTAGGCATTGCACCGGCATTGCATTCGTATTATACAGGCATTGCATTGGAATTGAATTGGAACTGCATTGGCATTGCATCGGCATAATTAAATTTACTTTGCGGACTAGGCCCCTTGGCTGAGCACTACATCTGTGTCCTGCATGGTATTCCTACGAAAAACTCGTTGGTTTTAGGTGGAATTTTTTTATAAGATTACAGGGTGGGCTATTTAATATTTTAAATTTGAATCGGCTATAAATTATTTTCTTCAAATTTCTGGTTTTATTTGAAAGGTTGAACTTTGTCATTTAATAATGGAAAACAATATTATTCATATGACTACCACGACTAGCTGGGCAGTACCTCACCCGATCAACCCAATTTTTCAGTACATTTTCGATTGTTTCGGCTCGAATCTCTTTAATGGCAACTTCGATTTCATGTTTCAGCGCTTCAATGTCTCTGGATGGTTTGCCTAACATTTATCCTTAATGGCTCCTCACAGAAAATAAACTAAAAGGCTCAAATCACAGCTCCGAGGCGGCCAATTGACATCACAATTTCGGCTGATTATTCGATTTTCAAACGCAGTGCGAAAAATTTCAATGGTTGCGTTGGCTGTGTGACATGTGTCCCCCCCCCCCCCCCCCGTCTTGTTGAAATTCGTTGAGCATGGCACGGTAACGCTCACCGTTGACGGTAACGGCGACTCCCTGCTCATTTTCGAAGAAAAATGGCCCAGTCGTGGTAGTCATATGAATGATATTGTGTTCTATTCTGAAATGACAAAGGTCAACATTTCCAATAAAACCAGAAATTTGAAAAAATAATACGTTTTTATTTTTTTTTTTTTTAAATGGCCCACCCTACAAACAGACTGCATGGCCTTCTATTGTACTCGCTTTATTGTCGGGCTCTTATTTAACTTTACCTTAAAACAGAAGTTAAGATATATGAATTTTTTCTCGTATACGAATGTTCTGATTGTTAGGACTGTTGTTCAGAAGAATTAAATTTAAAAAAGTCATAGTCGGAGCCAAGGTTGACCCTCTAGGCATTATTTCTATATTTACACTAGTTTTTTTGTAATTTTTATTTTGTTCTTATTTCTGAATGTCCATGTAAAGTGCAATGTTCTTATAAATTATTACCACCACTATGACTTCATTAAACATTTAGTTCGTTCGTTCTTTCCATTTTTTTTTTTGTTACTGTATTTTGATGTTAAATGAAATAATGTCGTTGCATCGTTCTTGTCACTATTCTGCTCCTTCTTCTGTCATGTTTACAACACTTAAATACCACAAAACTGTAATGACGTTAATTTCGATTTAGTTTCTTTTTTTTTTTTGTTCTTCATTATTTTGCGTTGCAATTTTATGGTTGTTTTGGTGTAACTTTATTTGTTACAACTTTTTTTTATGGGGTTGTCAAACTTTTCCAAAGAAAACGATTACAAAAATAACACATTTTTATCTTTGGATGTATTTAGTGTTATTTCTTAAATAATGTAATTTAAAAACTTTTTAAAAAATAAAAGATTTTGTTTGGTTTGGTTTCATTTACATATCCCACTGACTCTTTTCATTACACAAACAAAAACAAAACAAAATTTACACTGTTTAAAATTTAGCATTAAATTTTCAACGAACTGTTAAAGTAATCAATCGCGCGTAACCGTTACGCCCGGTTTTCTTGAGAGAAGACGCGTCTTATTTTGAAAATCATTAAAAACAAAACAGTTTTTTTTTATAATCTGGCATAATTTGTTTGTTTAAATTTTAATGAGTTGTGTATTTTTCCTCTTAAACAACCTGCAATAATTGTATTTAACACAGTCTTTAATGGATTGCAATGTTTTTGTTAATGAAATTATGTGTATACTGCTGGAATGGTATAAAATAAATGAAATGTTCATAGCTTTTTTAGATATGAAATTAGTTTTTTTTTTAATGCAAACGAATGTGGAACTATTTGAAGAATATATCTCAAGCAGTGAAGACCTTTCTAGATATTCGATCATAAATAAACATATTGCTTTTCATTTTAATAATTCGGTAGAAGAAGTATTAAATGCTATGCAAAACGTGATCCCCGTGAACACAAAGTATCCTTGAAATCCCTCATGCAGTCTTCAAAAACATCTTTTGTTATTTTTTTAAGGAAATTATCACTCAGGAAATTGTTCCTACCTATTAATGTGTTGCTTTCTTCGGAAAGGGGACAGAGGAGAGTTGAAAGGGGGTGAAATGTTAAGGGCTTCAAATATGGTAACACTGTAATTGTGCGAGATGATAAATTTAAGAACAGTTGTTGCTCTGATGGAGTGTTTGCAAAATTTTTTGAAGCTTTTTAGTTCATAGTCCTGTTATAAAGGGTGATCCAACCATAATGCACGATGTTAATTGTGAGTCACACCTTATCGTCAAGTTTTTTGCCAAACTTAATTTGAAATTTCATTGTTTCAGTGTTTGACAAATTCAATCATGGAGAGGTACACAATTGAACAGAGCGTTAAGATTGTTGAAGCCTTTTACGAAAATGGGCGTTCAAATCGAAATGCATTTCGTGCACTCGACCAAATGTGTCCACAATCGGGAGAATTGTGCGCAAATTTCAGCAAACCCTATCTGTAGGAAATGTGAAAACACCTGTGAATGCTCGACCAGTCCGTTCTGCGGAAAACATTACTGTTGTTGGCAATAGTGTGTCAGAAGAGCCGTCAACCTCGACTTGTCGGTGGTGTTCGCTATCGCGAGATGATAACGGAATTCTTGTGGCCAGAAATTGAGAATATGAACCTGGACGTTATGTGGTTCCAACATGATGGTGCCACCTGCCACACAGCCAACGAAACAATGGCTCTTTCGCGCGAGAAATTAAATGGCCGTTTTATCTCACGTCGTGGCGATGTTAATTGGACTCCACGATCATGTGATTTGATACCGTTGGAGTTCATTTTTGGGGACATTTAAAAGAAAAAGCTTACGTCAACAAGCCAAGAATAATTCAAGAGCTAAAGGATGAGATAATTCGGCACATTAACGACATTGAACCTCAATTATGTCTCAGAGTCATTTGGAGGTATACCACCGAAGCCGTGGCGAGCATTTGACCGATATTATCTATCATAATAATAAATATTAAGATAATTCTCTGAAAACTTTTTGTTTTATTTGCAATTAACATCGTGCATTATGGTTGGACCACCCTTTATTATTTTACCTCGGTAGGGTTAAGTTCTATGGGAACACTGAAGGAGGACGTCGCGATATGTATAAGTGATAGAAAAACATTTCATAGATACCAGGGCGGGTCAATAAGTACGCCTCTTAACTGAAAAGTAAACACTACTCCTGTCAACAGGTATCTGTCAGTTGACTCCTGTCAAAATTTGAACAAGCTTCGTCATTCAGTTTGTGTTTGACAGCCATAGATAGCAGACTACCGCGTAATTTGATTCGAATTGTTCCTTCACCGCCATATTCTGCGGATTTAGCCCCGAGTGACTATTTCTTGTTTCCAAAACTAAAGAAATGGTTCGGCGGAAAGATAACTGTATTTCATTCAAAAAGTCAAAGACTTATTGACGCATCCCCGTATTATATTTTTCTAAATTAACGTCATTTTCGCCGCGGATCGAACCCGCAACCATCTGTGTAACAGTCCAACGTGCTAACAATTACAACACAACGGATGGAAGAGTAACAGTACCTGTATATGTAGCGTCAGTTTGAAAGCGTTTATGACACTTGTTTCTGTCATTACTTCATACAAATTGGTTCAGAAATGTAGGCGCAGACTGATAGAGATTCCTTTTATTGGTATTTTTCAAAGACTTTAATTTCTTAACGATTCAACAAAGTTTCTTATGTGTGTATTGAAAATAATGCCTCCCTTTAAAGCCAATATATCTC
Organism: Eustalomyia histrio; assembly: GCA_949748255.1. Classification (NCBI taxonomy): domain Eukaryota; kingdom Metazoa; phylum Arthropoda; class Insecta; order Diptera; family Anthomyiidae; genus Eustalomyia; species Eustalomyia histrio. The sequence continues at coordinate 43,028,855 of OX456526.1, read as the reverse complement.
AGACTCAAAATGAGTGAATTTTGACACACAACTCAAGTGACTAATTGAAATTACACTCATAGAAAAAAAATTCATCAAAATCGATTGCTTTCAATCACACATTACTCAAGTAGAATTAAACTTCAATTAAATCCCCCAATAATGCTGGTGGTGGCCACCATCATCATCTAAAGATGATTAACTTAATTCACACAGTAGCATCATAGAACACTTAAAAATAAAATGTTGGAAGACGGGAGTCTTTCGATAAATTTCGCAACCAAAATGATGATGAGTATGAATACCATGACCAAAGTGATATACGAGTATGTATGTGGTAAGACATAAAGAAGAAAATGCGAAAACCAAAGTTAGACTTTTTATACATTTCGCTACCGTTTCAAGTATACAAATTATTATCCACCACATTGAAAATGCAGATGCAAACACAAGAGATTTAGTATTGAAACTGCAGTACGGGAAAATAAATAATAATAAAGAAAAATATTATGAAAGTCTAAAAATATACTACGTACAATTTATTTAGTAAAAAGGAATATAATTCTTTCATATATTAAAAAAAGAAACATGTCTTAACATGTCTTTGCATGTAAGTATTGGAAAAAGAAATTCGTTGCGGTTATAAATTATGGAACGCTATTCTTTTGGCTTATACAACTACAAAAAAAAGAAACAGAAGAACTTGTAAGACAATTTTTTATTAGCCAAGAATTACTATTTGGCACCCTACTTTTGTAAAGTTAGTATGATAAGACTCATGAAAAATAGACCGAGGAGTTGATCTCGCAGGGCCTAAAAAAAATCATCAATCGTCACTCTAACTAGAAATGTCTCTGGTTGAATTTTTTTTTAAATTTATCTCCACCATAATGACATATAAAATTATAGTTAAAGATGTTACAAAAATCCACTTTAAGCCCCAACTACCTCAGTCTTCACTGTAGGGTAATGGAAATGTAGAAAAAAAGGAAAGGTCATAAAGTCTTAAATTTAATTTAAGAATTCATATTGTAAGTAAAGCTAGAACAACAACTACATTCAGTAGGAACGACAAGAACAAATGATGATTATATTGAGAATGAATAGATATTTTGTGATGTATGGCACGCATTTCCTGCTTACAAAACATTAAAATATAAAAAGAAACATATGAAACACCAAACATCAACTCCAAAATCCCCAAGACTCGAATGTGTAATTAGAAGGTTTCTATTTAATGTTCGAACACATTTAAAAATGTGTTTAAAAAACTATTTAACGACGAAAAAAAAACATTGTGGCAGATGGATTATGGAGGGGAACATAAAAGAAAAAATATTTACGGTTGTATTCATAATTTAATGGAGTAATTCTTTATTATCCCTACAAATGTCTTTGGCATATTAAATTCTTATTATGTACGTACTTGGATTATTATTGGTTTCACGCCAATGTGTTGCTGCTTGACATCCAAATGTTGAACGGCTTATACCCTTACAACAAGACCATCGTTTGCCAGACCAAAGTCCAGGATGATAACGATATGATTTGGGAGTATTTGTATCTTCACAAACTGTAATGAAAAGAGAAGTATTTAAAATAAATTTTATTCATAGAGAAGTTTATTACTGATCTGTATACATTTTTGTGTGAGTTATTCTTCGCTTGGTTTACGATCGTTAAAAATTGTTTAAAAAGAAAACTTTTAATTTTTGTAGTCATGGAAAATATACAGAAAAGTTATTAGACGCTAGCTGAATGGAACGCATTTTTGGTCAGCTACGACCACGACCGATATTCTTTTGAATTTTGATTCTATGTCCAAAAAGGCTATCAGGGCATTTTGTGCCTGTCAAAGGATCTTTGGAACATCGTGTGCGCAACCGAGCCGACATATGGTCTACTGGTGGATCAATACTATTCTTAAACCTATGCAGTCCTCGCATAGTAGCCAAAAGTCGAAGGTAGGGCATTCTATCGATGGGGCCAAGTTGGGTATTCCACCGTTGCACATTTACGTTATGAAGGCTGCCGTTGTGGTTTCATTAGACTTCAACAATTCGGTAACATGAAGAGTGGGTTTAGGTTAGGTTGAAAAAAAGAGGAGTCCGCAATAAAGATCACAAAAATAAGACACACACTTAAGCCCTAAACTCGGTTTGTTGTGCGCTCGACCTAAGGGGTTAAATGAGGATCTCCAAGATCTTTATGGACGACACGATCTCAAAGGTCGCGGAAAAGATGTTTACGGAACAGGTTCACGGCGGGCAATTTAACATTATGTTGATTGATTGGAGTATGAGGACTGACCGACCTTGAGAGCCTGAACAGGGTGCTTAAGTATGGTTCACTGACACTTCAAAACAGGCCAATATGGATTTTGGTGCGGATGTCTTTGTACCCAGATCCCAAGGTTCTTTCCCCATTGGAAAATACCCCTCAATTTTTCAGGCGGAAATCTTCACCATATATGTTTGTGCGACGGAGTACCTACGGAGGAATATGGTAATATTTCGAATCTACATTTATTCTGACATTCAGCGGAACTAATAGTCTAGTAGGTGTTATCTAGAATGATCATCGAGTGCACTCAGACTCTCAATCAACTTGGAAGAAGCAATTCCATTAACCTTCGGGGATTCCTGGACATAAGGGTAATGAAAGGGTAGACTGCTCCCAGCGTCCCTGAATCATTCTTAGGGAAAAACTCAGGTTGTTAAGAGTGAGAATTTTTTGGATATTTAGAAAATTCTCTTGTCCAACGCTAGGCCAACGGATTTGTTAAATGGAGGGTTTGAGTGACTACTTCACTGGACCCTGCCATCTAAGGTATAATCGGCACAAGAAGGGTCAATCGGACACTGATGTGTGTAGATTTTGAAAGGCGGGGTCTGATGTACTCCTAGGCTTTGTGGTAGGAGACTTAGGTTTCTGGATGATTCGGTTATGTCGTCTTTCGACATTTGGAATATTTTGACTAAAAGAATAATTGGCTTCATTAATATATTGAATCTTTAGGTTACTCCAGGCAGTGCAAAAGCCATATACTGGTCGCAATGCATAATGACATTTTATCTAAAATATTTCCATATTAGTTTAAATTAAGCTTAATTTTTTTTTATTTATAAAAATTAATTATAAATATTTATTTATCCCAATATTTCGTCTTCACATTGGGTGACTTATTCAGCTAAAATTTTTTTGTTTATATATCCCCTGAAAAAGTCACCCAATGTGGTGATGAAATATTGGGATAAATAAATATTTTTAATTAATTTTTATAAGATCTTAAGCTCAATTTAAACTAATATACAAATCAAGAAAATCGAAGAAAACTAACAGAATTATCTAAAATATTTCCTATTCAACTTTCAACTTATATGGAAATGATTTATTGAGTTAAAATTTAATTTTAATTACGAACTCTAATTGTCGAAACGACAAACCGAGAAGTTTATATATGTTTTCCTTCTGAAAATCGTCCACTGACGATTGCTAAATCTCTGACAAATATTGCAATTTTGTACATTTCTTAATATTTATTATTTCTCTATCAATCATAAGATTTATTTTTATATGCAATACCCTCTATCAACCACATTAAGGTTATCGACTCATTAAAAATGTATTATTACTACATATAAGTTGTAATAAAGGTTATATAAATGCTTGTTTATTAGTGTGTCCCGTAATAATTAATTTTTAGGTACAGATTACAAGATCATAAGAAGAAAGTTATTGAAGTACTTTAGAAAAAAATTGTGAAATACAATACTAAAATAGAACTCAAACTAAAAAATCAATCAATATACTTGCCCATCGAATATATCAGAATAACAAAAGAACCACGAAAAACTGTCGAAATTATTGATAAACGATTCGATGCAAATTACAAATTAAATTACAAATTTTTTAAACTACAATGTTCTAAGCTTATTCGCATTAGACCTGGTGGAGCAAAAAATGGGCTAAGATCTCGAAAGTGGTAATGTTAAAGTGAAAGTGAATTTTGATGAAGAATATAATAATCAACTGAACCAAAACCGTTACATACAAGATTTGAAGTCTGTTGTACCACTAGATTATCATTATTCCCTCCACCATATATGGTGAGGGTATATATCAGTTTGTCATTCCCTTTGTAACATGTCAAAATATGAGTTTCAGACCCCATAAATTATATATATTCGTGATCCTTCTGCGATTTCAAGTCGATTTAGCGATGTACGTCTGTCTATCTGTTGAAATGGCGATCACAACGCGAAGACGCAAGTGGTGGTGCTCATTTTTACCTAAGTTAATCAACATCCTCCCGAGCAGTTTCGTATTGAAAATGAGCAAAATCGGTTCAGCAGTTCAAAAGTTATGAGTGAAAATGTAAACGTACCTGTACATTTTCCATACAAATTGGTGTATTTTAGTACAATTTAATAGTAGCGACTGGTACATAATATATTTTTTTATATTTTTTCACCAGTCGCTTAGAAGTTAATAATATTTTGTATTCACTACAAATATATTCACCTCAAAAAATTTTTCACCTCTAAAATTTTTTTCACCACAAAAAATTATTTTTGCCTCAAAAAATTTTTTACCAAATTTTTTCCCAAACACAAAATTTGTTTTCAAGCCCAAAAAAGTTGTTTACATTATTTGTATCAAAAACAGTATCTTGTTTCTTTTTAATCGTTTCGTTATTTTGTTACATATTACATAATTTATTTTACTGTGCAATATCCTCTATCAGCCAAAAAATATTTGACATTTTCAATTGCAAATAATAATCAACCATAGCGCCGCCAATAACGTTAAATATTATATTATTTTTGCAAGTAGGATTTTGTTTGGGCGTAAATCAGTTTTTGGCCTCTCCTGAAAAAATGTCTTTTGTTTCATACAGAGTATTCCAATATGTTCTACAGAAATTGTTTAATATTTTTAAAACATACACATGTCTTTTAACATCAGCTAATAAGTGGACATATGTAAGGGAGTTTCATCTTACCACGATAAATAAGAAATATTAACTATTTATACTACAGTCAAGGAAAAAAGTCTACATACACCCTTTGATTTATTGGTTTTACAGAGTTTGCGAAGAAAATAAAAAAAAAATTATATAAATATTTAAGGCATTAATAAATAAGTTTATTTATAAAACAAAAAAGTAATTCATTTTTATAATAAAAACAATAATAACAAAAACATGAAAAATTCATAGGAAAAAAGTGTACATTAGACCGTACCACCTTATAGGCAAAAAAAAAAGTTCACCGTACACCCTCAAATATAAAGTATTTTAACAAGAAAATTTCGAAAATGTTTTTTTTTTTTTTTTGGCCGAACGTAGGGGTCGTCATTTTATATTTTTCGTTATATCTTCGCCATTTACCGTCGGATCTTAAAGTGTTGTATATCAGTGTTTTTTGTCTCGCGGAGACCGATGTTTTCCTCGAAGGAGCCATTGACCTCAAGTAACCCGTTCTCGTATTAACCTACCAGATCTCAGTTGCTACCACCTTAATGTACTACCCTAATATTTTAAAATGAAAGCTCGCAAAAAAGCAATAAACTTTTGCTAGGAAAGTATTCCAATAATTCCAGCGGAACTATTATTTTATTTTTTTTTAATTTTTTTTGTTGCCGAATGTAGGGCATTTTTAATTTTTTTGTCATATCTTCTGTATTTACAGTCGGATCTTAAAGGGTTATATATCAATGTTTTTGGCGCAATGATACCAATTTGTTACATCAAAAATCATTGACCTCAAGCACCCTTTTATACTACTTAAGGGGTAACACCTTTGTAAAAAGCCTATATATAAAAACTTCCTTTTTTTATTTTCTTTATTTACGGAGATGTGTTAACAAAGATTGGTTCTCACAAGATTTATGAAGGAGTACAAAAAAATATTTGTTTTACGCAAAGTTTTACAAAATGATAGTATATTTACAATAGAGGTCCACGGCACGCAGCATTACGGTACGGTACATACAGCCAAAAAAAATTAATATTGAAGACGATGGGGCATTGATGTCACCAAATTCTCTGTAATATCGGGTGTTATTTCGGCCCATGCACGAATAAGGGCCATTTTTAATGTTTCACGGCTACTAATGTCGAATTTTCCAAAACATCCCATATGTGCTCTTTTGGGTTTAAGTCCGGTGACTAGGGTGGTGAATTCAGCTGTCTTGGGGCATAGTATTCTTAGGGTCGTTATTTTGTTGGAAAATCCATTGATTTCATAGACCCAAGCTATCAAAAGAAGCCATTAGATTTTGTTCCAATATGTTTTTATATTGATAGCGGTCCATATTACCTTCGACAAAAACCAAACGACCCGCTTCAGATGACGCAATGACGCCCCAAACCATAGCGTTGCCCCCACCATATTTAACTCTAGGTATAATATTCTTTGGGTCAAGTGCAGTGTTTGGTTTTCTCCAAACTTTGGATCGGCCATCACTTCCGAAAATGTTATACTTACTTTCGTCGGTAAATATAACAAGTTTCCAAAAATCCTTACCCTTGTCCATATGTGCTTTAGCAAACTCAAGGCGAAGTTTACTATTCATCGCTGAAATTAGTGGCTTTTTTCATGCTAATCTAATTTTAAAACCATTGTCATGCAAAACGTTTATAGTTACTCGTGGAGTAACAATTATATTGCAACATTTTTCGATGTGTTCCGCCAATTTTGGGACACTTATTTTCGGATCCTGGTTGACTTCTTTAATAGAACTGCTAACATCGAGTCTTAAAAGCTTTTTGAGTCTACCAGATCGTGGCTTATTTTCGGAACATTGGTCGTCTGTACAGTAGCACGACTTTATTTATCGATCCTAGCAATTTCTCGATAAGATTTATTTTCCTTTCGGAGATTTATTACCATATTTCTAACTGAAATATGAATCTCTTTCCGATTTTCCATTTTCAAGGATAAAAATTTTAATAATATCTTCTTTAGTTATAACTTTGTCAACGTAAACGATTGTAAAGCATGTAAATTTAATAAATTGACAAGGTTAACGGTTATTCCTTTTTCTTTGTTTTTAATTTTCAATTTACTGTTAGGAGCTGCCACGCTGTATGTAGACTTTTTTCCCGCTAATTATTATGTTTTTCCCTAATAATTTCTATCTTATATTATTTTCATATCTTTTTTTTTTTTCTTTAAATAATCTATACTATACAAACATGCCTTAAACATTGCTATAAAATCTTTTTTAATTATCGCTACTAATTATCTAAAACTTTAAAATTGTAGGGTGTATGTAGACTTTTTTCCTTAACTGTATAATACGGGTGTCTAATAACTTTTTATGTGTATTATCCATGATTACACAAATATAAAATATGAAGCATAAATAAATTTAATTATATTAAACAAGACGCGGGTTAAAATTTCCATTGATTAGCAAAATATCGTATATAATTGAGTTTTAGTTCTTAACTTTATTAGCAATTTTTTTTTTTTTTCTTAAACCTCAAAATACATTTTAAAGTAAACTTTGAAAAAATCTCAAACAAATTTACAACACCTTAAAAGTAATCAAGCCTCCAGATAAGTTAACTTTAATAAAAAAAAATGGTTGTTAATAGGCAGTAAAAATTTTTGCTGCATATTTTATTTTTTTGTTTTCTAAAAACCTCAACATAAAGATTCAGGATAAAAATTAGGCCAACACATAAATGAATAGTTCGAATTCACCAGCAACACAAAAAGTCAAAAGATCACGACAAAATGAAAGAAGAAAAATATATATTTAACCACACCATCCACTATATACCAAGGCAAAATATGAGTTTTTACTACAAATAATGTTTAACAAAAAAAAAAAAACCTTTACAATAAACCTGCTAACAAAACCGTTAGTAAATCGACATGTAGTATTTTTTAACCATCGATTGAAAAGAATTAATTGTTTACGCAAAACTTATGATTATGGTTATTCGATTATGATTATTCGAGGTCCATAAAATATGCATTTTTTCATCAATAATTTCATCGTTGGAGCTAAATCTCTTTCCACCGAGCCATTTCTTCAGGTTTGGAAATTGGAAGTAGTCACTGTGGGCTAAATCCAAAGAATATGGCGGACGAGATACCAATTCGTAGCCCAATCCATGGAATTTTGCCATAGAGACTGCACACGTGTGCACCCGTGCATTATCTTGATGAAAAATAACTTCTTGGCTACATGGGGTCGTTTTTTTTTTAAATCCTCGTTAAATCGGGCCAATAAGTTGGCATAGTATTTGCCGTTTATTGTTTTTCCCTTTTGAAGGAAATAGTCTGTCTTTAAAAGTTCCTACCGCAAGATTGCCTTGGTTAAAATTCGCTAGGTTCGAATGTATTTGAGATATCGTTTTATTTGATTTGAATTTTTCTTTTAGCAGTGTTGATAAGTTTGCAAAGTCTGTTGGTTCTGAACAACTTCCTATTATTGTCTTAACCTTTGGGGAAAATTTTATGTGGAAAACTACTTCTATTAATTGTCGTTTACCATCTGCAGATAAAGAATTATAAAGTAACTACTATTTTTAAAAAAATATCAATTTCCTTGTGACTTCCTGTAAAGTTAGGAATTATCTTCATATCTGTTTCAATGTTAAAATCTGCCATTTTCTTGCCATTATCTATTTCTATCAATTGTGTCACTAATAAATCTTTGGCTTTTCCGTATAATTCTATTGTCTCTGCTCTTAATTTTGTATCTATACTATTGTCATCTAAACTAATATTGTCAATATTTTCTTTTTCCAAATCTTTAAGTTTTGCTATAATTGTGTCCCTTGTATATTTTCTATTAGAAGATTTTCTTATATTTTTTATAGTTTTATTAAATAGTTCCTTTGCCTGTTCCATTAATAAATATACTCTATGTATATTTGGCTATATGTTTTTATACTATATTATTTGCATTTATTTCTTTTCTTATATAATTTTTTAAATATTTCTTTACTTTATATACTGCATATCCAAGAATAACAAAAATGACTATTACAAGCATTAAAGTTCCTTTATCTGAATCAAATATATTATTGTTTATGTTGACTTGGTCCTTTGAATCTGTGAACCACATTCTTTTTTCTTCTGTCCTTTAGCGAAGCTTTCAGATTGTCTATTTCTTCATATAACTTGTTAGCTATATCCCATGGAGGTGGATTTAGCTCGTCTCTGGTGATGTTTAACCTTTTCTTTAGTTTGGTTAATTTGCCTCCTCTTTTGTCCTTCTGGATTTTGATTCTGTTATAGTCAGAGGTTTCGGTCCAATTTTAGTTGGTATATGTGTTGGGAATTCTTTTTTCATTCCTTTAGGGACGTATTCTGACATTTAGTGTTTTTTTTATATATATATAGGTTCTTTTGACTAAAAAAAAATTTTTTTTTTCGTTTTTTTTTTTTTTAGTTTGGCAGGATCGCCATGTAATGTTGTGCGTTTGGGTTATTATCTAAGATCAGCAACCAGGTGCTAATGATCTTTCAATACGCTGATTTTCTTTAAAAGAAAAGCGTAAAGTCACTAAATGTTCAAATGAAACGCTGAGATGTACCAGTTAGTAGTAATCTGATTTATTTTAAATAATATGTGGGTTTTTATATACCCTTTTTTATTCCGTTTCTTAACTATTCTAATTCTTAGTCTATCCTACTTTTACTTAGTTTTACAGTTATGCTACAATCCTATTGGTTGTAGCATATTGAGTTCATATCAGTACGATTGAGTGTATTGTGCATGACACATATGTTTCACATGTGCAATATGATGCGTTACAATCGATCGTATTTTACAATAATGTTTAGGTAGTGGCAGAATGAGTGGATACACTACAGTGGATTATCCCGCGTGCATCCCAAAAAACTGTTGCCATCACCTTATTGGCCGACAAACTTACCCTGGCCTTGTTCGGAGCCGGTTCACCCGGAAAAGCCCATTGTTTAGACTGCTGCTTGGTCTCCGGAGTGTTGTAATGGATCCATGTTTCATCCAGTCATTCGAATTGCGGTTAAACAACTCCAAACAATAAATTGAAGTTGTCACACGATTAAAATTATGGTAACTTGAGAGCAAACGCGGCACCTATCTTGCAGACAGCTTTCTTAAATCCAACTGATCATCCAAAATCGAAACCACACTGCCATATGAAATTCCTATGGCATCAACAATCTCATGCACTTTTACTCTTCGATCGGCCAACAACATATCGTGGATTTTTTCGACATTTTCGGGTGCATTGACCTCAATTGGCCGTCAAGAACATTCAGCGTCATTCGTACTTGTGCGACCACAACGAAAGTCAGTAAACCACTTTTTTACCCTTGAAATCGATGGTGCAGAGTCCCCATAGTATTTATCAAGCTTTTCCTTGGTTTGATTGACGTTTTTTTCGCAAAAAATAATGTTTAATGAGCACTCGAAACTCACTTTTTTCCATTTTTAAAAAAATCCACGAGGTTGTATGTTTTTAACAGCTATTAAACGCAAAGCAAATGACGGAACTTGCTCAAAATTTGACAGTAGTCTATTAACAGGTGGTACTTAATGTGAGCAGTGTTGCATTTCATATAACTACGAGGGAAGTTGGAAAAGTCACAGTCTCATTGATCTACCCTCGTATTTAAGTATTAAAACCGAGATTTTCTTAAGAAATATTGCCATTCGCAAGACCGAGAAGAATACCGAATATTTGAGGTAAAATAAAAATCGAACCTACATGAGGGCGCACAATAAGCCTATTTGCAGGCTTAAGTGTATGTCCTATTTTTGGACATAAGTCGATTGTAAGGAGTCTTCCCTTCCAATTCCTCTTTTTATTTTTATAGGAAACCTCACTAGGCACTGTATAATGAGATTACTTGATTAGGGTTTACTTTAAGAGCTGTGGTGACGAAAAGGAGACAAATAGCATCTACTCCGTGAATGGTCAGTACTTGAAGGGCGAAAGCGTGTAGCTGGAGTAGTGTAAATCTGTGTAGCTTCGCGAACATTTTGAATGAATCTAGGTGGTTTAGGATCGTATCATTATTGTTTTGTTTTAACTACCATGATTTCACTCCTTTAAGAGCGTATCCACCAACAAGTGTAAAGGGAAAAGTGGCGGGGTAGACAGACAGACAACTTTAAAAAATCATAAAATAATAACAAGTTTTGTCTTTTAGTTCCTTAAACGCTTGTCCAATTTGAAGTTACTCGTAACAATTATCTTGAAAATTTCACCAAAAAAAAAAAAAAACACAAAACTTAACCCACAAAATTATATTAAACTGTATTGTTATTGTTTATATATTTTGTTCATGTTTGTAGCACATTTTCTTTAAGCATGCTTGATCATGTTATTGTTATGTTTTGTCTTGTCTTGCCTTGTCTCATTGTTGGTAACATTGCCCAAGGTCATACTACTACAACTTAACTTGATTTTTTTTTCTTTTTATTGTGTTCACTAAATTTCTGTGTACTTGTAAAAAAAAATGATATCGCAAAAAACATTATTTGTAACATCAATTTATCTTGTATCTGAAAAACCTCTTTCCCTGAACACCCTTTTAAAAATAAGATTTTGCGGTTACTTTTTTTATTAAATTATAAGGTAATGTTCATTAGCGTGTATAATACTTTGATAATATCAAAACGGTACATTTTTTTTGTAACAAAATCCTAAAAAAAACACGCACAAAATTCAATTTTTGAACTTTATAGATTCAATTTACCCGTATTCATCATATCATCATCTTTATTATAATGGTGAGGTTTTTTTTTAGGTTATATTGTGGTTTCAAATTTATGAAAAATGTTTGCGGTATTAAATTGAATTTGAATTGTTTGTTTGAAGGTAGTAAGTAGGTGGTTTAATAAAATTTATTTATATGTAAATTATGTAACCATAAGATAACATATTAAATAGAATATTGAATTTTTTTGTTAATATTTTAAAGGAAGTTGTATGAAGAAATTGGTTTTTTGATTAGTTCCGTCACATGGTGTAAATAACAGTCTTAGAGTCAAAAGCATTTGAAAACTATGTCGTAGACATATTGGTTTATTGATTGATTTGTTGAGAGAAGACGAACCTAACTAGGATACATCTTAGAGCACACTTAAGTCTTGTAATAAATATCAAATATATCTTTGTCGGAACAGAAAGGACTTAGGGACCTTAACGAAATTTTTTTCACTGGACACTGTAATCTCAGGTAAAATTTAATGACTAGATGCCTGTATAATTTGGATACTTGTAGGTTCTGCGAATTGGACACTAAGACAACGGAACATAACTTTGCGTATTCCCTAGGATGCGTGGAAGGAGACTACAGTTCCTTGGTAGATATACACTATCCCCCTTGGAAATTTGGGTGCTTGGCTTCATTGGAATCCTCAATATTAAGGCTAAAATAAGGCTGCACAAAAGATAAATTTTTTTATCTAATCTGATCTACATCGTAATAGCTTTATTAGATTTAGAAAATATTTAAATAACGAAGCCGGAGTTGGACATAACCCGGCCGAATATCTGCTACAGAAAAAACGTTTATCAGCGAAATCGGTACTCGATATTCCCCAGAGGAGAAAACCTCAAAGTTAGGACGAAGCCCGGCCATTCATAAAACCTTTATTTGGTCAATTACTCAATGAATTTACACAGAAAAAATTTACAAAATTATGTTTGTATTATTAAACATTTTTTATACATCATTTTTTTAAATACAAACAAAAAACTCTTTAAATTGGCACCAACAATATAATTTGTAAATACAATACCTTTTTGTTAATTTTTTGTAACATTCTTAGAAATCTAATTTTAATTAAAATAAATATTTTTAATTATTTAAAATTTTGTGACCCTTTTTTTTCTGTGCATAAAGACTTCAAAATATTATGGAGATAAATATAACCAGTTTTCTTTTGGAGATTGCGAACTAAAATTTTAGAAATTGGGATAATGTCATGTCATCACGAAAATGATAGAAAGCATGATTTTTCCATGGAATGAAGTCATTTATTCCTGTAAAAAAGACTTCGGCTAAATAAAGAATTAAGTGTTGGTTTAAGTAAGGATGCATGGAGTCAGTCAGATCCTGAGAGGAAACGTTTAGTAATTGGCGTGGACACAAAGACACAATTACTTTTCTGCTTTGCCAACAGTAGATATCTGAAGGTGTCAAGGTAAAGGGTGGTTAAATTTAAAGGGCCTATGTTGATTTTGAATAAAACACAAATTATTTAGGAAATTATTGTCATTTCTTTTTGTTATGATAATATTGTATGGTTCAATTTTGTATGGAACAAAATATCGGCCAAATGGCCGCCGCGACCTCGGCGGCACACCTCCATCCGATGGTCCAAATTTTCAATGACGCTGAGGCATAATTTAGGTTCTATGCCGTTAATGTGCCGAATTATCTCATCCTTTAGCTCTTGAATTGTTGCTGGCTTATCGACGTACACCTTTTCTTACAAATAACCCCAAAGAAAAAAGTCCAACGGTGTCAAATCACATGATCTTGGCGGCCAATTGACATCGCCATCACGTGAGATAACACGGCCATTGAATTTGTCGCGCAAAAGAGCCATTGTTTCGTTAGCTGTGTGCCAAGTGGCACTGTCCTGTTGAAACCACATATCGTGCACATCCATTTCTTCCAATTTAGGTCATAAAAAGTTCGTTATCATCTCACAATAGCGAACACCATTCACAGTAACTGCCTGACCGGCCTCATTTTGAAAAAAATACGGCCTGATTTTGTCGCCACCCCATAAACCGCACCAAACAGTCACGCTTTGTGGGTGCATTGGTTTTTCGACAATCACTTTTGGACTATCATTCGCCCAAATGCGGCAATTCTGCTTATTGACGAATCCACTGAGGTGAAAATGTGCCTCATCACTAAAGATGATTTTCTTCGAAAATTGATCATCCACTGTTGCCATTTCTTGCCACCATTCTGACCATTGACGACGTTTGGAATGGTCAAGAAGCTTAAGTTCTTGAGTCAATTGCACCTTGTTAGCGTGTAAATTCAAGTCTTTATGCATAATGTTCATCAACGACTAGCGTGAGAGATGCAATTGTTGGGCACGACGACGAGTTGAGGTGGACGGCTCTTCAGCCACACTATCGCAAACAGCAGCAATATTTTCTGCAGTACGAGCTGTACGAGCATGCAATGGTGTTTTCACATCTCCTACAGACCCGGTTTGCTCAAATTTGTGCACGTTTTTTCAGATTGTACGCACATTTGGACGATTAAATTGACCGAAAAAACCACGAAGTGCACGATATGCATTTTGATTTGAACGCCCATTTTTATAATAAGCCTGAATAACTTTAACGCGTTGCTCGATTGTGTATCTTTCCATGGTTCAAATTGAGTTATTCTGAAATTGAGAAATGTCAAATGAAATGCAGAAAAAACTTGACGTTTAGGTGTGGTTCACATCCAACATCGGCCCTTAAAATTTAACCAACCTTTACTAAGCCGCGAGAATATTCTTTACCAACAGCATCTTCACGTTAACTTTTCAGGGCAATAAGACCATCTGGTTATTTGTTTAAAAAGTAAGGGCTAATGGTGGCTCCCAACTCTTACAAGGGATGACCAAATATTCACTGACCTGGTTGATAAGGCCAACCATCGGGCTGAATTATTCTCAAGAAATTCGATCTAACCGGTAATCAACCACTGCCCAGGTAGAGTAACTCATAATTTGTGCAAGATATTCTTTGGAGCTCGTACAATTAAAAGGGTTCCTGGGAATTTTCAAATCCATATGACAGTAACATTTGTTGTTCATATTCTTTCGATCACCTTGGTAGTTGAAGGCATGAGGCAAAGTATAAATGACACACTTAGTGAGGTCATATTGACAATCTCCGATTGAGGTGGTGTAAATAGGGTCAATTTTAATGCACGCAAGACCTAACGTTGTCTGTTTATCCAGAGACGAGTCGTAGGGTCACCAGTATCATTTGTACACATGAAGACTGTCGATATTGTGGATCGCACAATGCATTAGAGAAGAAATTCGTTCCTTAGTCGAACTATCCGTATGTGAAAAAACTCCCACTGCTCACTGTTTCCTCAGTTTTCATTTGAAGAATATTTAACGCCTTCGTTTGAATTAGTTCAATGAATTAGTTTCACACTTTTTCTACTAAAACTTTACAAAATTTAACAACAAAATTTTGTACACTCACAATATTATTTCGTTAAAAACAACTTCAAATACATATTAAATTAATCGAAAATACAATCAAAAAGAGGACTACTGATTTTCCATTATATTAAACCCATTTTGTTGTTTATTTTTAATCATTGTTTAATAATCGACAAAAGTTAAAACAATAGAAAGTCGTTTAAAATAACCATCAAATTTTTACTGACAAAAAGTTAGAAAAAACTACTTTTGTAGTTTGTTTTTCAAATTGAAAGTTTTTTTTATTTGTATGTAATTACAAAACAAAATACAACACACGCAGATGTATATATTTTTATTGAACTGATTATTGTAAATAATATTACATGTATAAGGAATTTTCGAAAAAAAACCCTCAAAATAATCTTCTGAAGTTTAAAAAAAATAAACTGGATCTTAAAAAGTCAATTGATGAAATGTTTTAATGCCACATGAAAGGTATTTTCTACCCATCTGATATTTGTCCAGTTTTAGTAAACAATATATGATTTTTTTTAAGACATTTTGGTTTTTATGAAAACAAGACAATACTCGTATTAGGAATGTAAATAGTCAAAGTCATGTTTTATTTGATGTATAATTATTCATTGATTGTTGCCATCATATTATGGTTGCATTATTATCATATTTTTTTCACAGCCAGAATTTTCGTTACCACAGTATGGTTACAGCCAATCAGGATATAAAATAAGAGGTGCCAATCATAAAATAGTAAAATATTTACTATAATAATGATGGTAGCGACCATGTTGATGGTTAGACAACCAATAATATGGTTGTGACAACCATACCCGATTGCAGCAAGCACAATATAGTAGCAGTGATCATGTTGCAACCATGTTTTTTCTCTGCGTGTTTCTATTTTTTGAAGCAGAAAACATAAAATTTTACATTTAACTGAAAATATCAACTCCTACTGAATGTCTGTAGATTTTTATAGTTTGTATTTTGAATGACTGATTCAAATAGTTTAAAAATATATTTCTATGAATTTGAATTGATTCTTCATTTAAAAACAAACTTTACGTATTACTTTTTAAATAAACTACAGTCGGTAACGGAAAATATATTGTGAGTGTATGTCCCAAAATTAACGTAGGACATATTGGCAGAAAAATAGGTAGGATTAAAAATCCACATGATTTTTTGGAACTACCTACCTTCAGATGATACCTGTCAAAATTAAGTGACATGCGTTCATTAGTGAACAAGTTACAGCAGTTTTAGTGACGTAATTTTTGCGATTTTGAAAACAATAGATTCAAAGCAATTTCGTGTGTTGATTTATCATTGCTTTTTAATGGCAAAAACACCGTTCAACCAAAGCTTGGCTTGATACCTGTTTTCGAAATTGGTGCCGCTTTTGCTCTTCACCAAGACAATGCGTCATGTCACAAGTCGTTGACTACCATGGCCAAACTGCACGAATTACACTTTCAATTGCCTGGGTGCTCCCTGAGTGGTGCCGTGTGTTCTCCGGGTGCGCCCCGGGCGCTCCCCGTGTGCTCCCTGGGTGTATGGGCACTTTATTAAAATTTTGATGTTTTTATAAATTTTCATGACGTCATATTTCAAAAACTGAAAGAGTTTGGTGCTAGAAGATTAATTATTTCATAAACAGCAGCTATTTACAATATGTATGACGAATTTCATTAAAATCGAAGATGACAAATCCAAAAATGACAGTTTTCTGTGCGGTTTGATATGGAATGGCCCTACTTTATTATCTTGTCGCGTATCGATCAGTCTCATTTTAAACGGCTTAATTTTTGGACGACCAGTGTGTCTCATAGTTCACGAAGTTATATTAATTAGATGTTCTCAACAATTCTAGGTTTGTACCCATCCTTTTACCCCCTAGACTTGAGATTGAGCCGCTAAAAACTGTAAGTTCATTAATTTTATATCCTTTATCACATATACCGATTTTATTGAAATCGCAATTCTCACTTGGAAGAGTTCCCTTGTAAGATCCATATTAAGCGAAAAATTATTAATTATTCGACTTGCAAATAATAATAAGATATTTTAGTCTTCTCGGCTATCATCTACTGGTTGTCTAGAATCAATACGTTCTCCTCGTCTTTGTCCACTATGTCCTGATCATATTAAAACCAAGAAAGCCCCTACCGACTCGGATCTATTTCGAGTATATTTCTTAGCCAATACGTCCCCATAACACCATTGCGACTTTACCGCCTGCCAAGAGATACGATAAAATGTTATGGTTTATAAAGTAACACGACCCCACAAAGATATATGCCCCAGATAACTGAGTTGTCGAACCATTGTTCCTAGACATTCGCGGAGAAGATGCTGCACTGACTCCTCCTTCCCATTTCCAAAACATCATACACTGTAATCTGCGCGTGAGTTACTTTACATTTCCGCTAGAGGATTTTTTTATGAGCTCAGAACCTTTCATTTACTTATCCGTCAATACATGCTTATCCTAGAGTATCGATTAGCTTTAGTCTTTAAGGAAATTCTGGATAAATAATATTTCTAAATATACTAGCATTTTCTATTACCAACTAAGCAGTTCCTCGTCAAAAGCTATCCTTGAAAAATGATATTACACTGCGCTGAATTAGATAATGTATTCGATATCTAGATCGTAAAATACGGACTAAGTTCGTAGCTTACACTGATTTCTATAAATTAAAAATTAAACTTATATAGCCTACGGTTTTACACGATTTTTTAACTTAAATATACCGTTCTATTTTAGTTTTTTTTTTTTGCTTTAAGAGGGGATTAACAGAAAAAAATAATTTTTTTGTACATGTGTGATTATAACTAAATCTAAAATGAAGATCTGAATTATCAACAACATTTCCTTTAATTTATTGTATTCTTTCTTTAACGCATATATACGTCAACTCTTACCTTGTCTTATGGCACGTATCCAATCTAAACGTTCTTTATCACTGCTTGCTACCAAATATAAGGTGTATTGAGGAACAGTACGTTGAGATTGATCATCTGAAGATTCACAATAACCTACTTGAAAAGGATAACCCTGAAATAATAACAAGACATACAAGAAAGAAAAAAAAAACAACAACACATTAAATTATAATCAAATAAAAAAAATTTTACAGACAAAAACTAAATACACAATGAAAAAGGTACTCACATCCGGTGCAAAAGGATCGCCGCCCTCACCATTCACTGCTGCTTGTTCAACAAGTCTAACACCTTTAACAGGTATACGACCACGTTCGCGACGACGCTGAAATGATGAAAAAAAGAAAAAAAAATTATTAATAAAGAAACTGTGATTAAAATATAAAAAATAAGATGGAATCTATTTTAAAGCACCGGCTTTCAATCCAACTTATTTTAGAGCAGATTCTCATACAACGGTTTTTATAGAACTAATTCCGACAACAAGTTCTTAATCCAGTTCCATATTAGATTATAGATGAATAACCAGTTCCAGTTTGAAGTAAAATAAAGGGTTGGTTTTGAGACAACAGATTGTGGAGAGGTAAAGATAAAGTATTCCTTCAAATGACAATTTGAAGTATAAGTGCCCTAACACTGTTTTTAAGCATTAAATGATGCAAAATAAGTACAACCCTAATAACGATTTACAAGAATATGAAAATGGTAAATATAAAAATTTAAATATGATAATAGAGTGTTGTTGCTAATAAACATAACTGCAAATTATAAGACTTAAGACAAGAAATAAGTGGTATATATATTTTTTTTTTTGGCACTTATATAAAGTTCTTCACTTGAGTTTCCTCAAGTGCTTATGTTAGTGCAAAAATACATATTTTTGACATTTGTTGTTTTAAGTTCCGTATGTTAGTTGGTTGCACAAGACAGGTTTAAGTTTCTTTTTCTGAAGTGTTGACATTTTATATATTTGGTTTTAGTTAAATATTAAATAGCCTTAGGGGAATCCTTTTTAAATATGCACTACAAGTGTTAACAAGTGTGATGTTTAGTTTCTGAGCAAAAAAAAAACGAAATGAAACTAAACTAAACTAGGCCAAAAACACACATGTTGGGCCGTAGGACATGTAAAATCTTTTAAGGTTTCGTAAAGACAATGAACACAAAAAATTAACTTCAAATCCTTAAAAACAACTTAATAAGGAAATTGTTTGTTGAGCGACATTTTTGGAATATCACAGCTTTCCATAAAAATACTCGTAAACACATCGCATAAACTTTCTGAAACACTTAATGCGATACAAAAGTCATCTTAAAGGCTTTGGTGATGCATCCCCTAATCTAGCATTGAATGCATTTCTGAAATCAAATATTGGTTAGACAAAACAATTTGTACTGATTAAAGCCTTGTTGAGGAAATAGGACAATAATTTTAAGAAAAAGGCATGTACTAGGGCGGATCAATAAGTCCGTGACTTTTTGAATGAAACACAGTTTTTTTTACAAAAAAAATATATTTTTTAACATAATCTCCTTTTAGCTCAATACACTTAGTCCAACGTTTCTCCAATTTTTGTATCCCTTCCAAAAAAGAGGATTTTCCAAAGTCCATAAAATAGGCATTTGTTTGATCAATAATTTCATCATTGGAGCTAAATAAATCACTTTCCAACGAGCCATTTCTTTAGGTTTGGAAATAGAAAATAGTCACTGGGAGCTAAATCCGGAGAATAAGGCGAATGAGGGGCAATTCGTAGTCTACTTTATGTACTTTTGCCATGGAAACTTAGATCACATGATTCCGTTGGTGGTCGATTGTGAGCAAACGCGGCAGCCTACGTCTTCCACAATTTATCGCACATTCAATCTCCGATTGGGCAACACCATATCGTGAATTTTTTCAATTTTTTTGGGTGTAGAGACTACTGAAGGGAGTTTTTTTAATTGTTTGGGTTTGAAATTTGAAAAAAAAAAAACAGAAAATTTGCAAAAGTGAATGAAATATTTACTTTTTGCGATAAATTTATGCCTGCCATTTACTTTTTAAAGATTATTCCATGTAAATGTTGCCCGCGGCTACGCCGTAGGTGGTCCACCCGTGAGATCCAATTTTGGTACATTTTTTCTAGCCTTTATTAGTTTATTTATTTATTTATTTATTTATTTATTTATTTATTTATTTATTTATTTTATTTTATTTTTATTTTATTTTCGGCCGGTATCTAACGAATGGCAGCTGAAATGTTGTCTTCCAAGCCAGGAATTGTGGCTTGCTCTCCCTGTACCCGAGGGACTTCACGTATCCCCACAAAAATAGCCTAGAGGGGTCAAATCTCATGATCTTGGCGGGCAATGCACTACTTCAAAATGTGAGGTTAATTGCTTACTAAACTCGTCTCTTAATAAGTCTATAGTATCGCGTGCCGTGTGGCATGTGACATCTCGAAGAAAAACGGACCAATGATGGCCGCTGGCACACAAACCGCACTAGGGAGTGCATCTTTTAGGGTGCATTGGCAGCTATTTAACTGCTCTTCATACCAGATTCAGCAATTCTGTTTTTTGACGTGCCCATTGAGCCAAAAATGAGCCTCGTCACTGAAAACAAGCTATATTTTTCATGGTTTCATACCGAGGTCTTTGCGTAAAATCTTCCAGGTATTCGAATAACACAAGCCCAATTCAAGGGCGACGAATTGACATATCGCGATCTTCTTAACACTGGCCGATGCAACAGCAATATTCTCCTTCGCATATGGGTTGGTTGATTATTGTCCAAAAAAGTAAAACTGATGCGAAATTTGGTCACAACAGCTTGAATAGCCGACCATAAAATTGTTGTAATTTACGAAACACATTTCTCACACAGCACGAATTTTCATAATAACATTTAATGATTTGCTAGCGTAGTTCGTTTCTCAGTCTATTTATGGTGAAATGGCAAACATTACTGAGCATTTTTTGGTAGTGCCACATGTCACGAATCTTTTTTTTACACTGCAAAAATGTTCACTAAAAAACAAAATATCAAAAAATCTCCCTTGATATTTTGGCGACGAGAGTTTTGCATTCTCTTTGAACACCAAAAAAAATTGTAAAATGAATTACGATAGAATCCCCGAGAGGCTAAAAAAAATGCAAGGTGCAGTACTCGAAAGGTTTATTGGGACAAGAAATTCATAACGATATGGTGAATTTGATAGGTGAAAGTGCTCCTTCATATGCAATAAAAAACCAATTGATTTGCTGCATTTAAACGCATTGAACATGTACCACGAAATGGACGTCCAAAAACTGGAATAACAGCAAAAATCATAGCTAAAGTACATAATATGATATTAGACAATTGACGTGTGAAAGTGCGTGAAATAGGTCAAGAATTCAGATGAAAAAGCTTTCTGCAGGATAGCAAAAATAATTCAATGGGCTGGTAACGTTCTGGCAACGATTTTCTGGGAGTACAAAGGTATTTTATTGATCGACTATCTTTAAAAAGGTAAAACAATAAATTCAGAATATTAATGTAACCTTTTGGATCAATTGAATGTGAAAATTGTAGAAAAACGAAACAAAAAAAAAATATTTTTCAAGACAACGCACCAGCACATTAGGGCGTTTTAACAAAAATCAACGAATTGAAGTACGAATTGATTGATCACCCACATTCCCCTTGTCTAAAAAAATTCTTTGCTGGCAAGCGCTTTACCTCGAATAAAGATTCAATTGCAGCTGCTAACGATTATTTTGCATAGCTTTGGGAAACTAATTTTAATCAAGATTTCTAGAAAAGCGTTAAATTTTCAGGAGATTGTTTTTCATTGTTAGGCTATGAACTGCAATATTTCAGAGGAGAAAATCCCTAAGCCCGGCCGAAAGCTGTTTATTTCAAATACCCCAGGGAATAAAATCCCTAAATGCGACTGAAAGCCGGCACACCCATAAAAGTCTGTGAACATAATACAGAGTTCGAAAATGTTAAGGGGATTATGGCTCTGATCCTGGGATTTATGCCCATTATTTTACTACCAAAAATGTTTCGGTCGTTATTTCCGATAATGTAAGAGGAGGTTGACGCTTGGTTTTGGCGTAACATAAAGTCCACGACAAGCGTCAGCATTGTGTGATTAACATCTACCACACGTCCTTCGTGATATGGCAAAGCAGTTTAACATTCGACACGTGTAAGTCTCGGACCTCAGTGACATACCGCGGAGCTTTATAGCTTATGAACTTGCAGGGCTGAGAATTACTTTACAGGTTTCTGCAGAATTTGAAAATTATGATATTCCCCTAGCAACTTGTAAATTTTGTAAATTGAACAGCCGGCTCTACTCCAAGATGACGACTAAGCTTAGGAGTGCTAATGCGATGACTTGTATAGTCACAAGATACATCTGACCCGCTGAGGATCCGGAGCTAACAAAGACGCTTCTATCTCCTTCGAACAAAGATATCTACAGTCTTATTGGTAGGCACACAATGACTTATTAATTAAATTTTAACAACTCTGTTTTTAATAGAACAATATAACACATAAAATACTTAACAACCTAATTGTGTTGATTTTCTGTTCAAATAAACACAAAAGAAAAAAAACGAAGATTACAAGGTAATAAAAGAAAAGGGCAATAAAAGAATGTAAATGAGAAAACTACAAAAAAAATTCTTTGCACCTATTTGCCCGCAGATAACGGGTCGCTGAATATATTCTTTGACGTCAATTGATTAATCAATGCCCGTAAGGAAGTTATAACAAATTCATTTCAAATATCATACATTTAAGCCAAAATATATTTTTAATCTTAATCTTAACACTTAAAAATATTTAATTTCTTAAAAACGAAATTTTTTGTACGAAATATGTTCATGATTAATGTTACATTAATTGACTTTCACTTCCTTTCAATTTTAATTTATATGAAAAAAAAAGCTTAAACAATTTACAAAAAAAAAAAAAAAAACTAAAATATACGATTATGTGTGATGATGACGATATTATCAGGCTTCAGAAAGAGTATGAATGTACGAGTGTGGCATAAGTAGCATAAGTTGCATGAAATGTGTGTTAAATTACAGATAATTTTAACATAATTTTGTATTTTAATATTCATCTATCCGTAAGGGGAATGACGGTAAAGTTAAATTATATATATTGTTTTTGGGTTACATTAGCGTGTCTGACATTAAAGTGAATTTAATTGAATTGAAATTTTTTGTATAGAGGAATTAATTAATTTAAGTAAGCAAAGAAAATTTCCTACAAAAAATTATACGAACTGGCCCTCAAAGAAGATCTGTTGACATGAAACAGAACTCACGTATCACTCAACTCTCCTAAAAACTCACACTGGTAACACTTTCTAAAAAAAGGTCCTTAATAAAATATCTCAAGGGATCAATTTTTTCTCTTCTAATATAATGAAGTATCAACCAAACTTACCGCAAAACTTTTAAATTTTAACAACTTCCCAGCAAAATAAGAGCTGAGGAAGAAGTAGTTTAACACTACATCTACTGAACACGAAGTTGTGAAAATTTCGGTGGATCATTAATGATTTTAACATTGGCGTGTCATTGGGAGGAAGTAGTTTGGTTCGGTGCTATGAAAAATCGATGAGCAGATGGACTTTTTCATTAGTTTACGAAAGTTGTTAAATATAGGGACTACAAAATAAATATAGGGAGTGGCTTTTTTTTAAGTTCAAAATGTAATTTTGAACACACCAAGAATTATTATTCCGACCAGGACAACGTGAATGTCACTGGCATGCAAAATATGTTTTTAATAAGGCATTTAATGACTTAATGAATTAACCATTTATGGACTAACTAAATAATTGTTTTTTTACTAGTAGGGGTTAATATCAACATTTTGGAAGTTGTTTAAAATGACTTCTTACAAATCGAAAAATTTGCACTATTAACTTCTTTGGATGTTCTGAAAAAGAGATTCGTAAAGAATAATATCCATTTTATTTTGCTGGGTTATTTTATAAAAATCTATACCCAGTGATTGTTATAAAGAAAATCACTGCAGCAAATATATCTTCAAACTCAATTACTTTTTTTTTTCTTTTTTTATTGCAATTTATCAATATCCGCCGTAAGCATATTCGTACCTTGTGCATAGACAAACGTATTTAACAGAGACAAAATCTATAGATTCAATAGAGAAGAAAATTTGTTTGACAACTTGGTTGACATTTACAACAAAACCAAATAAAATTTGTTAAATTGACAAACTTTAACGAAAGCAAAAGAACAAACGCCAAAACATGAGGTGATAAATATTCCAACAAGAAAAGTTAAAAGTTAATCACCAAAAAATATATTTGGAACAAATACACAATTCTTTGCAATTGGTGGGGTGAGGGGATGGTTTAAGTTGTACTATTTATGCCCAAAAGAGAAAAATTTATTTATACACACAGAAAAATAATCCTAGGGGTTGTCGCTGTGAGAGAGCACTAAATCGTTGGCGAAAACTTGTCTGTTTATTGTGTTATTTAAAGCTTAAAAAGTGTTTTTTTTTTCTTTTTAACGTAAGCAAACATCTTTAGAGAGTTGGTCAATAATTTTTCTTCTTAAGGGAATGACAATGAAAACACACAAAATCATCTGTGAAGTTTGGAAAGTTCCAACATCGGTTCCAAGATTGGTTCTAACATTGCTCTATGGTAAATGAAGGATCGATTGATCCAAGGTGAAAATGATGTGACACCTGAATGAGAGGGACAGAACTGGATTCCCCGCCATAGGTGACTCCCCATCATAACATTACAAATGACGTATGGCAACCTTTTTGAACCAGTTTTATTTCATAAAAATATGTATTCTCATCAGTAAACAGAATTCGGGTACTGGCAAAGCATTGCCTTAGATTTTTGCTTGCATTTCTGCTTTGAAGCCCCCTTATCCATATCTTGCAATAATGCAAGATATGGATACAGACGATAAAATCAAATCCTGCGAAAATTTTTCCAGCTTTTTACAGAAATAACAGCTCTAGGAGTTCGCACACTGCGCAGGCAGCCAGATCTCGCAACTGTCAATTTTGTTTTAAGTAAAGAACGAAGAATACCTGTGGCTATTTTGCAATGGACTACTTTCTGTTGAAATTTATCATGAGCGCAGAGGTCCATTTTCATATGAACGGATACGTAAACAAAGAAAAATTAGCGTTTCTGGGGCACTGAGAATCCACGAATCATTCACAAAGAACCTTTACATCCACTCAAAGTTACTGCATGGTGCGTGATTTACGGCAGAGGTGACATTGGGCCTTTTTATTTAAGGACGCCATGGGTAGCATGGCTACTGTGACTGGTGAGCGATACAGAAGCATTATCAATGAGTTTTTGTTGCCGCAAATTGATTTATTATGACAGGAGAACTGGAGGGCATCTAGTTCCAACTGAAAATGTTTCTGTTATTACGGGAAATTTTGCTAATTTGAGCCCAGCGGAATTTTTTCTAATTTTACCAACACATGTCTGCTGGCGTGTAGTACAATGAAATTAGTAGAAAAATTAGTAGCCGCTACTAAATTTTAGTAAATTTTTTGTATAGTGGAATATAAAATCTGTTTGCTAAAATCAGCAAACAAAATTACTAAATATTATTAATATTAGTACAAAATTTTAAATTTATTTTTTTTTTATCGAGCATCAAAATTTTTTATTTTATTTATTTTTTTCAAGAAATATTTTATACAAAATTAAAAAAAAAAATCAAAGGCTTAAAAATCTTAAAAATTATTAAAACATAAACGAATTTATCATTTTGTTTTAATTTCGTTATTTCTGTTTTGAAAACTATTTTATTAATTTTTTTTTAGTTTTAAGGTTAAATTTTAATTGTTTTAAGGTCTAATTTTTAGAACTTAAAAAAACTTTTCAGTGCTATTTGAAGTGGATGTCCTATTTTTAGACATGAGTCGGTATATTCACTTCTGTTGTCTTTTTTAATCTATGTAACATTTTAAAGCAATTTAAGTTTGTAGGTGTAAGTTTCAATTACAAATAACATTCCTTCAATATCCACTTTTTTTTAAATTAGTAAATTTTTTTTTGCTAATTTTAGCAAATTGGTTTTCAAAAAATTGTAAAATAATTTCTGAAATTAGCAACAAAAATTTGTAAATATTCTGAAAAAAATCTGTAATCTGTAAAATGTAATTAGCAAAAAGATTTGCTAAATAATATTTTTTTTACTAAAAATCAGTAGAAAAATAGTGAAGTGGGATTGAAAACCGTTTACAAATTTTTCTACTAACATTTTTTCTGAGTGTATTAAACGGCTTCAAACTTTTTTCTTTAGGGTTTTTTTAAGTCACGGTTCTATTTAAACGAGTTACAGACTTTCAAAGCTCTCAAAGAGAATATGCTAAATCACCCGAAGATCTCTCTATAACGATACAAAATGCTGTAAAAAGATCCCAAATGATTATCAATTAATGGAGAAAAAAGTAAAGGTCCAAATGGTCATATAAAAAATATAAAATTTAAATTATGTAATTTCATTTCATTTTAGCAAAACAACATGGGGTGAATGTTTTTGGGCCACACCATACATTCAATGAATTTCTGATTGTGGGTCCGATAAATCGTGTTTCAGAACTTATAAAAGTAGAATGCAAATATCTTAAACAACATTTTGTCACCCAACGCCTCTGGATGATCATTTCTGTTTTATGCAAAAAATTGTTTATAAAAAGTGTCAAAGCTTATTTTTCAAAGTGATGTGAAATGGCACAGAAAAAACTTCATATACATATTTTCGGGCATATGATTGTGCCAAACATAGTCGTACTGCAATATAGTTATCATGTTATGATAATAAAATAACCATAATTGTACCATAATATTATCCCTACAGTTATATTATGATTCGAAACTATGAAAAAGTTCTTTAAATTCAAAAATATTTAACATTAAATACTTTTCAAGAAAACTTTTTTGATTCTACGGACTTTTTTAAAGAAATATAATTCAAACAAATTTTAAAATTATAAGTACTTTTTTAATAAAAAAAAAAACATAGATTCTATGGATTTTTTCTAATAGAAAAATTCTTAAATTCTATGGACTTTTTGTAATAAAAAAAATTCTTAGATTCTAAGGACATTTTTTAAAAATTTTTTAGAATCTTTTAGAAAAAGAAAATTCCACTAGAAAAAAATCGAAGAATTTTTTAGAATCTAAATTTTTTTTAAAAATACTTGAGTTTTTATCTAAGAAAGAATTTGCAGAATAGAGAATCTAAAAATGTTTCTATCAGAAAAATGTCTAAAAATCTAGTATTTTGTATAAGAAATCTTTTCGTACAGGTGAAAATTATCATATATTATAATTTTTACATGGATGACTGAACTGATACCATTTTTTTATGAAAACAAGACAGTTTATGACTGTAAATGTCAAAGTCATGTTTTATTTGATTTATAATTTTTCATTGATTGTTGTCAGCATTTTATGGTTTTACAATTATCATATTTTGTTCATAGTCAGAATTTTTGTTACCACAGTATGGTTATATCCAATCATGTTATAAAATAGAAAGTGACAACCATGAAATAATTATATATTTACTATAATAATGATGGTAACGATCATATTGATGGTTAGAACCTGTTTATAAACCAATATCTTGATTGTCGCAATATCTTGATTGTCGCAAGCATAATATAGTAGAAGTCATCATGTTGCAACCATGTTTTTTCTCTGCGTGCTGAGACATTTAATGCGATTGTTATTTACTGTTACAGAGTACAGAGCCTAATTCAAGTAATCCAAAATCCGTTCTCTTCATTTGAAAAAATCGGACCCTTTAACTCAAGGCAATTGGCTCACTTTTGCAACAACAAAAAATACTTTATTAAGGATACTAAAATTGTTTATACTTATTATTAGTTTGAATTTTTTTTTTTTTGATTTTGTGCATAATAAAGTGAAAAATAATTAAAAAAAATCGATGAAACCAACAGCCGATAACGTGAAAAAAGAGGTGCTGGAAAAAGCTAAAAATGGTGATTCCACACGTAAAATTGCCAATTTTTTTAAAATGGGTCAGCGAACAGTGGCAAGTATTATTGCAAATGAGAAAAAAATTAATCCAGATCAGTATCCGACACCAAAAATTGGAAAACTTAAAAAAAATCAGTGACACTGAAGCTAGAGCCATTGGACGTCTTTTCACTTCGGCCAAAATCAAGAGCACAAAAGAGGCAGTTTCACGTTTTTAGAAAAATATAAATCTTGGACAGTTTTTGATTGGTATAAGGAATGATTAATTTACCAGCTTATTTTGTCATATATGTGGCAGTTTTCTTTATTTTGTAGATAATATGGTCCGATGAGACCAAAATCAAAAGATACCATCGGATAGAAAAGTTTGGTATTGGGACAAGCCATCAACCCCACCAAACCCAGCCCATGTAACTCAAACCATAAAGCACGGAGGTGGTTCTCTTATGGTTTGGGGATGTATAACACGATATGGTGTAGGCCCACTTATACGGGTTGAAGGTATTATGCGAAAGGAGGACTATCTTCGCATATTACAAGAGAATTTGCCTTTAGCTCTCGCCAAAATGGCAGATAGACCTGAAAATGTTATCTTTTAGCATGACAACGACCCTTAACATTCTGCGAAAATGGTTAAGGAATGGTGTTTAGGCTCATGGAGTGGCCACCTCAAAGCCCCGATCTTAACCCAGATTACGATGAACCTCCAAAAAGTAAAAGTGAGCTGTGGGAGAGGGTACAAGCTGTATGAAAAAAAAATTCTGTGGATTACATATCGAAACTGTATGAATCCATGCTAAGGAGAATAAATCAGTTTGAAAAAGCAAAGAGATACTGAATAAAGTATTAAATTTTGATTAGAAAACCCTTGGTGCACAAGTGTGCCAATTTTTGTGAATATCTTTTTTATTAGAGCCAATTTAGATGGAGACTTTGTTGTACATAATTATTGCGTGCAATTGTTGATTGTTGTCGAACGGTCTCTATCCCGGGGTAACAAAAAAGGCACAGTTTTCGTTTTGCGTGCATGTTTCTTTTATATCTCTTTCACACTCATATGTTTTCTTATTTTGTTGCTTCATTCACATTCAGTTTCACCGTATAAATAGACATAACTTTGGAAGCAACTTTGAAAAGGGAATTAAGAAAATTCACGCAATCAATTGCACCGTATAGGTTGCCAACAGTTTCTAGTCTAGTACAAACGAAAGATTTGTTACATTTATCGAATTATTGTTGCTATAATTTTAAAATAACAAATAGTTTGTTATCTAATATCTATGATATTGATCTCATGGATTTTTGTAAATTATTTTACATATTTTTATTATATTCTTTATTTTCTGTAAAGTTTTTTTTCGTTATGTTTATTAAAAATAAAACTATTAAAAAAAATCTATAATTAGTGTTTTATTTTTTTTAATACTTAACATTCTGCGAAAATGGGCCAAAAAAGTAAAATTTGGTAATCACTTTTGTACGAAATTGAAATTCTCATTTCACATCCCTGGCGTAAGTAAATAAAAACGTTCTATAGAATCCCAGTAGTTTTCTGGACTTTACGTACGTATCAAATTTTTATAAATCAGAGATAGAATTAACGCGCACACAGCGAACGAAATGGAATGGAACGGAGAACGAAATTTGTATTACCACTTATACTAATATTTAATAGTAATATAAATTATACATTATTTTTTCTCCGTGTAAAATTATAGAAGAAATTCTCAACTTCTTTCAAAAAAGTTTGTTTTTTCTTGAACAAAGGATACAAAACTTTTAATGATAAAAGAAAACAGAAAACTACATACTACTGGCAATAAATCAAAATTTGAATTTCTTTTTGTAAAAAAAAAATCTTCAATTTTATTTTAACCTACTTTTGGAGTTTATAAAACAACCTTTCGACTTGTCCATTATTTTTTTCTTTAATCAGTCTTATGTAAAAATTATCAATTTTTGATTTCGTAAACAAAGAATTTTGTTAATTTTTTTTACAAAACATTTAAATTTGTAAAATGCATTAGTAACGCCTCTCATTCAAAAAACAACTGAGGGTTTATTGAAAATAAAAGAACGAACTAACGAAAAATTGAAGCCCTTTCTTTTTGTCAAGAAAGAAAACAACCATCTTCAACTTATCAAAAGACTGAAATTAACAATTAAAATACAACGTGTGTGTTTTTTTTTACTGTATTCTACACACTTATGTCTCCGTGATTGTGTGTGACTCATTAATCACCAGAGTGTTTTACAAAAAGCCATAAGAAATGTTTTACAATAATTGATCACATCATCATATATGTACATACCTCAGAAAGAAACTAACCAAACAATCGATCGATCGACCGACCGACCAATCAACCAAAATAAAAGAAATGGGAATTATTTGGTGGATATCAGAGGTTCTCAAATATTAAGTTTTTCTTTTTAGCTCGTTAAACTACTAATTATTTCTAATCTATTTGATTAATATATTTAATTCTTCGACAGTTTAAACTTTAACTTGAATTTGTCATTTTAAAATATCAAGGTAGCGCCAATAGAGTACGTATTTTTCTAAGTGTTCCCAGAGTTGTATACAATTAGTAGTGTAACTAAATAAGAGTATATCTAATATACGAATTAAAAGTTAGATTAACTTTTAATCAAACAGTTTAAAATATGATTTAATCTACTTATATGATTTAATCTACTTATTTAGTTATCAATTAAGCGGCTAATCCGACTTTTGCTAGATTTACTTTTAAGTGTAAATTAGGTATTAGGTATTATTACCAAGCGACAGATGTGAGATTAGAAATATGTCACTGGTTTCGTTGGGAATTCACCTAACGATTATTTTTTCTACTATCAGAAAAAATATTCGTGCTGACAACAGAATTTGTTGCCAACTGAATGGTTCAGTTGTATCAACAGAATTTTTTAGCTTTGACTACTGACTTGGTATTAAGACAAAAATATTATGTTGTTGCAATCATATTCCTCTTGTCTCAAACTGTTTTCTATTGGCACAGTCAAAATTCGGTTATCACAAGCGAGCCATTTGATCAGCCACAAATTCGATTGTCAGCAAGAATATATATCCTCTGTGTGTAACCTACCATTAGACTTCTGACAAACCCTCTTAAAGACAAAAGTTTTGTGTTCTGATAAACTTTCTTTAATATCTACTTATGTCTGTTTTAAAACAGAGATTTAAGTTTTTATAAACCTTCTAAAAGACTCATTTGCTTATAACTTTATCAGTTCTAATAGACGTTTTCAAATATCCAGATATGTCCTTTAAGATTCACATTTGTCATTCTTTCGAAACTACTACTTGAAATCTGCTAGATCTCCTCAGATGTCCATTTTTTTCTTTCCCTTGAACCTGCGTTTTGAGTCTATGGTAGCAGTAATAGCCTCCCATTTCTATTTATTTTAATTAAGACATTTTATTGAAGTTCTTATAAAATATATTTTTTGTTTGTTATAAATTTTGATTCACAAATTAAACTAAAAATTCTTTAAAAATATAAATTATTAAATTACAACTTATTTCTAGAAATCTTGGGGAAGTCTCCACAAGTTCTTATAGACTTCATCAATAACTAACATTTGCCTTCTTTTTTTTTCCTGAGATTGTAGTTGGCGCTAAGACTATAGAAATTAGAGATTAGGGAAAAATGAGCCTAGAATTTTTCAGTCTTTCTTATGAACAAAATCCATAAACAAGATGTCACTTCCGAAGATGCTGCATCTGGTTTTGGAGAAAGCTGGAGAGGAACAGACAAAATATTCCATCTTGTCCTCTTCCTCCAGATATTACACATTCATTGACAATACCCATTCTCGCCACATGACGAGCAAAAGTCCCCTTGGGTCCCGTAATCAGGCCAGTAAGCCTGCAGCAGTCAGCTCTACTTAAACTGAGTAGGTACCGTGCCACATTCCCATCTGGTTTACCTTCAAAACACTTCGTATCACCGCAGTAAGTCCTGTCTGACGACCTTTCAATGAAAACAGATTTCATGTATGGGCAATCCAACTAACTAACCTTGACATGTTGATTCCCAACTGCGGTTCCTTATTTATGGAAGTCGTAACCGATTCAATGTTTGCGTACAAGTTGATCATATCATTGCCCGGAATAATAACTAGATTTCGTACCCTGTTTCCCATAGACGAACCCTGTTTCCCATAGAAACCTCGTTCGCCCTGCGTCTGTACTCCTAAACAATCTTGGATGTCACTACAGATACTGATACTCCTGTCTGTCCCTCCATCCATTGTCGATTATCCAATTCATTACATCTAAAATCGTCCAGACACCAGCCGGATCCAGTACCATTATCAATGTAAAAAGTATCAGAATAATTCCTAACCAGTTCAGCTGGTCTTCTCTACTCGCTTTACTTGCTTAATTCATGCTTTCTAGCGAATCCGCATTAGATACATCGGACAAAGTTCTAAAAGCCTCTCAACGATAAGATTATGCTTTGTGATGCAATCCATATGTCAAGTTCCATTGATCCGAATCCAGCATACTGATTTCATAGCCTCACCCTGTACGAGTATATGAAGATCCATTGGTAACATGTCCAACATAACATCAAGAATGTCACCATGTGTGGTATTCATAGCACCGGTAATACTTAATACAAATTAGCAGCCCCTGAGACAGCTTTAGTCCACATCAATTTGCTATCTAAATTCAACCCTATATATTTAATCTCTGTAGACAGTTGGAGAGTAACCCCTTTTAACACCAGAAGTCTAAGACTTCCAACGTTTGCATTTCTTTAAAAGTTTCAGTTTGGCTGCTGACAAAACTTGTTAAAGGCCAACAAATGTCTTTCATTAACTTATACGATTTAAATTCTGACAGGCCTTCTAAAAGACTCATGATTGACGTTTTTACAACCTACAATCAAAACTGATAGATCTCATACAAAAAGACACATTATTCAAATCATTCGCTTAATATTCTAAAATAATTACAGTTAGATCTCTTAAAGGCTTATAAAAAAAAGAGCTTTAACCTTGTAAATTACTCAAGAGTATCATATTTAAAATTAGCACCCATTAAACCATTTAAGAACCCCTGTTATAAAGTAGTTATATCATTGAAAACCTTTGGCTAACAACCAATAATAACGTCCGCTGTAGAACATGCTGTGTTTGGTAAACAATGATATATTTACGAGCGGCTTTTTTTTCTTGATTTTTTGTCAGATTTCTGGCCACTCGTTTATATTCTCCTCTACTTTTAATTTTTGTATTCATAAGAAGGTCGATTTAGTCGTCGTCGTCTGTTTATACCCCACTTAAACTTTTTCAATTGATTTTGTTGTCTGGTTTTAAATTCAATATTATTCAACATTTTTTTGATTAATCTATATTTTCTACATGACTTTCAATTGGTTTCGCTTTCAGTAATTCTGTAGAAAAATATATTTTATTTATTTTCTTTGATACTCGTAGGTAATTTATTAAGTGTTTATTATTTAAGGAATCAATTAATGATGGCACATTTGTTTTGAGTAATCTATTAAAAATGTAAAGAAAATAGCAATTGCCGATCATGAATTCTATACACAAAGAACATCAAAGTAGTGGGAAATATTCCCACGCGACCAAAAAACGATCTTTTGTGTAGCCTCATTTTGCCCGAAATATTGAAGTTTCCAATGAAGCAAATCACCTACAAGTATCTGTATCAGACAGACGACCTCTAGTCCTTAAATTCTAGCTTAAATAACAGTGAGCAGATAAAAATCCCGTAAAGGGTCTTAAATTTTTCCTGTTCAAGTAAAGAAGTTTCCTGGAGTTTCCACTAGATGGAGCGATGAATCTCGTTGCCTGGTGCTGGCCAATTGTAGCGGGTTTAAAAGGATTCATGTAACATTTGAGTTTCGTAGGATTACACCTGTGCACTTTTAAACTAAATTAATTTTTAAAATTATATTTCTGTGAAAAAATTAACATTTAATAATAACTTTTAGACTAATGATTATCAAAAATTAAAAAAATATATACAGTATCGGACAAATCATTTGCAACTAACATTCAAAAGTTAATGTTTGGTCCATATAATAAGTGTGACCCTATTTATTCAGACTATTTTTTGATAGTTTATAGTTAGTTACTTAACAAATACCTTCATACATATTTTGGGTTCAGTTATCCGGTATTTGCATTTCTATGGTGCGTTATGTAAAAGTAGTCAATATTTGGACGCGACAAAACAATTGCAACTCTTAAAATTTTTGTTGTTAATGATCATATATATATTTTGTTTTGATAACATTCGTAGTTTCTTGGTAGAAGGTCACATTTTTTATTAGCTGCAAAATTATTTAAAAGGAAACACAATTTTTCTTAGTGTCTCGAAATATTCATAATAATGGTACCAGATAAATTCGGTAAAGAGTTACGGAAGCGTATTGTGGACGATTTCGACCAAGGAATTTCTCAAAAAGAACTCTCTGTTAAATATAAAGTGCATAAATCATCAATTTCTCGAATTTTATTACGTTTTCAAAAAACTAAATCCGTGGAGGTTATAAGCAAAGGCGGTCGGCCGTGAAAAACTGACCAAAGAACTGACGCACGAATACTGAGAGAGGTTAAAAAGTTTCCCTTTAAATCGGCTCCGAAATTGGCAAAATAATTAAAAATACCAGTTAGCGCAAGAACCATTTCCCGACGTCTCAAAGATGCTGGCTTATTAGCTTATCGGCCTGTAAAAAAGCTCCTCATATCAAAGCGTAACCAATTGAAACGACTTCAATTTGCTCAAGAACATATTAGCTGGACAGCCAATCAGTGAAAAAACGTGCTCTTCAGTGACGAATCAAAATTTAATATTATCGCCAGTGATGGTATAACTCATGTACGAAGACCCAGAGGAAAACGAGTTCAGAAAGAGTTTTGCGTAAAGACAGTCAAGCATTGAGGTGGCCATGTCATGGCCTGGGGATGTTTTTCTTCCAATGGATTAGGTCCACTTCATCGTATTAATGGAATAATGGATAAATGGGTTTACAAAAACATTCTTGAGAGCGTTATGTTGCCGTATGTTGAATGGGAAATGCCGTTACGTTGGACGTTTTAACAAGATAACGATCCCAAACACACTTTGAAGGTGGTAAAAGCTTGGTTTGAGCAACAAAGCATTAACGTTATGCAATGGCCACCTCAGTCTCCGGATCTTAATCCAATTGAAAACCTCTGGTCAATAGTAAAACAAAGAATTGATAGAAATAACATTCAAAGTACCGATGAGTTTTTCAAATGGATCCAAGATGCTTGGTATGGTATACCATATAATACCATCAATCATTTAATAGAGTCCATGCCACGGCGATGCAAGGCTGTTATTGAAAATAAGGGGTTCGCTACAAAATATTAAAGAAAAAAAGTAAAACAAGAATTTTTTTGTTGCAATTGTTTTGTCTTGCTGAAATAGTGACTATGTTAATTTTATGTTACAAAAAATTAAAAATATAAATTTTTTTTAATTTATTACAAAATAAAATTGGATTTAAAAAAAAAATATCCCACATGTTTTTTTTATATAAAATTATGAAATTTGTATGCTAGTTGCAAATGATTTGTCCGATACTGTATGTATTTTTCTTACCAAATTTAATGAGACAAGAACAGACATTTTAACATTATTAAATGGATTTCAAATGAAAAGAAGAATAAGTACAAAATAAACGGACATCCTGTTGCTTTTGTTTTTTGACATTCAAATCATTGTCATTAAATTAAAAAAAATATATATATATATCAACAACAAAATTTCACAAGGAAAAAAAATAATTTTCATGCCTAATTTGTAGACTAGAAAAAAGGTGTTTTTTTATGGCTGAAACTAAAGAAGAGTAAAGACGCAACCCAAACACTAAAACCATTGTTTAAGTAGTTTTTCCTTTATTGTGGTTAACACCTACTATTTTACATAATTCTAAGGAATTTTTCTTTCTACTTTATAAGACGCGAATCAACAAAATCAGCCATCCATATATTAAGCGACTAATACAGTAAACCCCGTTTAAGACGAACTCAAATAAGACGAATTTTTTCATTTGAAATGTCTTATATTTAAAAAATTCTTTTATCAGAATTTTACAAGTTGATTTATTAATTTTAAAAGTATTTTATCCACCATCGATATTACAGTTTCTTTCTATAAACAATATTTTAGTTTATGGGACACTTATAGTATTAAGATGTCAGGAACAAAATATTTATTCGTGTTAAATAAAAAGCTTTAAAAATATTATATTCATACAAAATTTACAAAAATGTTGAAGAAAATGCATTAAAAGGAAAGATTTGTTTCCTTTCTTCAAAATTTATTAAGGTTTTTATGCCCAAAAAAAAAAAATTTAAGTCCCCTGTCTTTAAATTAAAATTTTTGTCCCCAAGATTTAAGCTGGAAGTTCATACCACGCATTTTCGCGTCAAAGCTTTGTACGCATTTACGCTTTACTTTTCTTTAAAATAAAGAACTTCGTGTTTTTTACAGCCTCAATAAGTTTTTCCTCCATTGTGTAGTTTTTAAAATAAAAATAACCTATACAAATCAGCTGATCTGTTCGTACGCTGCTTATGACGCTTACAAAGGTAAAAAGTAGACCTACTTTTTGCGTCATACGCGTTAAGGCATCCTATGTTATGGTACATTGTAACTTGCAGCATATAATTGTACTGATTCTACTTTTTTGAAAACCGCGTAGGATGCAAAAAAGCGCAGCATGCGTGGTATGGACTTTCAGCTTAACAAAAATTTTTAAATTTTACTTAAGTATAAACCTGAAAAAGCTACCTGCGAATCGTCGGAGTAGAATTTTAAAAATAGTATTTTTATTTTTTAAAACATATAAAAAGTTGGGCAATAAATATCATCCTATTGGAAAGTGCTGCGATTTTCCATCAAAATTTATCATAAATGACAAGGCGTCAGCGTTAGCGCGTTGGACTGTTACACTGAAGGTTGCGGGTTCGATCCCTAGCGATGACAACATCAATTTAAAACAATAATAATATGTATGAGTTTATAGCTCTCATACATAACGCAACGTCCTCCTTCGGTATTCCCATAGCATCCCACCGAAGTAAAATAACAAAACAGGGCTATGAACTTAAAAAGCTCCAACTCTTCATCAGATGGCCGGCAACAACTGTTCTAAGAATTATCATCTCGCGCAATTACGGGCTCATTTTTATGCCAGCGGCCATGTCGCTAAGTAAAATTCTGGGTTCTAGGGGACAAAAAATCTACGCATAATTCATGGAGCAACATTACACCCTCTCACAGTCACCAGTACGTCGGAAATGATGATTATTTTTTTGAAAGAGAAGTCTGTAAGGCTATTACGGCGAACGGCGACCGCTATAGACCAATGCTGACTAAATTTTTTTTATCGGAAGGTAAATATCCCGATTTGGGGGACATGTGGTTCGAACAGGATGGGGCCACATGTGACACAATGCGTATTTTAAAGGATGCCTTACCAGAGCGTGTAATCTCGCGTTTCGGGGATTTGGCTTGGGCAGTTAGATCTCTAATTTATCATCTCGCACTTTTACCTCTGGTCATATTTGAAGTCGTTGTTGTACACAATATTGGAGACGAAATTAACAACGTTACATATACATAATCAATAAAAAACCAAATGAATTTTCACTTTAAACAAAAGTTATAGACAAAGTAAATCAGATGATGGTTTTTGCTCCACCCTTTATGACATTGAAAGCATAATTAGAGATTTTTAAAAACAATTTTCTTATATTTGTTCTTACTTTCACCAAATTTGAACAGAAAACACAGAAGTTTTTCCTAAATGTATCACATAAAATTTATTTTATATATTAAATCCCAATAAGCATTTTTGCTGGAATAAAAGCTTAAATCAAGTGTTATTCAAGTCATGTTTTCCAATTTCAAGTCTTGATTTATACTTTAATTACACTTTAATTCAATAGCATATTCCAGCAAAACGGACACTGGAATTAAAGTCGAACATTACAGTGAGAGTATACTTTAATTCAAGCCTTGCATCACATTTCAATTCAAGTTCAAACAACATAATAATTACACTTGTTTTCAAGCCCTAACTTCAAGTTTAAACAAAGCTATAACAACACGGTAATGGTTGGTTTTGGTACAACCCAATAAACATTGAAAATTTTAAATTTCAAGTGTTTTAAATATTGCTTGTATTGTGCTTTATTTTAAGTGTTTTTTTACAGTCAAAATCAAGTTCATACAAATAAAAATAATTTGATTCATGTTTTTCGTTTATTGTCAATATTTTAAAATAAAATAAAAACGTTTGATAAAATTTACAATTTTTCTGTGAAGATTTTTTTAAAATCTTAATTTCTTCCATGGATTTTAAAGAAAAGGTAAGCCACATTTTTTTGGAGCTAAACTATGTCCTTACATTACATTTTTTCTTTTTTCAGCAAGATTCTACAAATTTCTACGCTTCAAAATAAAAAAAAAGTATTAGTGGAAAAAATCGGAAGTCAAAAAATCAAATTATTTTTATTTGTATGAACTTGATTTTGACTGTAAAAAAAACACTTAAAATAAAGCACAATACAAGCAATATTA
Source organism: Eustalomyia histrio (assembly GCA_949748255.1). Classification (NCBI taxonomy): domain Eukaryota; kingdom Metazoa; phylum Arthropoda; class Insecta; order Diptera; family Anthomyiidae; genus Eustalomyia; species Eustalomyia histrio. The sequence continues at coordinate 42,990,125 of OX456526.1, read as the reverse complement.
AAGCACTTGAATTTTTAACTTTTCAATGTTTATTGGGATAAAATTATTACACATTTTAATGAATTTTCTTTTTAAAATTTTTAATTCTTTTGAATAATAAAATACTTAATAAATTTAACTCTGTTAATAAGAACATCGCGTTTAACGAATCAATGAGTTTAGAAAATAAAGTGGGCAATCCTTCCAGTTACTGGAAAAAATTTACAAAATGCAAATATAGATAATTTTTCAATTTTTTAACTACACTCAAAAAAAAGACATTAACTAAAATGTAAACAAAAATTTCCTTCGAAATAGTTTATAAATTGTCCTCAATTTGAGTAAAATTTTATTAAAACTTAGAAAAATTTTCTTAAAAAGAATAAAAATCACTAATTTTGAGGAAAAACGAAATAAGTAATATTTCTTGAATTTAGTAAAAGAAAAAAAAAACAAGTGAATTAAGTAAAAATTTATTAATTTTAAGAAAAAACGTCTTAGTTTGAAGAAAATTACATACTCAAATGTAATAAAATTAAGTTTAGTTCAAAAAAAAAAACTAAGGATATAATTTTCTCCCATTTAGTTAAAAAATGTGTCTAACTTAAATCGAGAAAGTACTTGAACTTAATGTGTGTTCATTCTTTGTTCGCGAGTAGTAAAATTAACTAAATTTTAGAAAGCCATTTCGAAATTCAATTTTTAAGTATACCACTTTCTAATTTTGAAGAATTGTTTTTTAAAATTAGTTCAGACAATTAAAAACAAAAAGTAATAAATTTTTCCTATGTAATAATAAAAGTATACTTGATTTTAGAAACTGATGAACTATTTCTAAGGAAAATTTTCATGCAACTTAGTTCAGATAAATTTTAAAAATTTTAATAAAATATTCTTTTTTTCAAGTAAATGTTTTCTAATTTTTAAAAATAATAAAATTTGGTATAGGCTTTTTTTGTTGGAAAACGTTTAAATTATTTTTAATATTCTATTCCAAAAAAACAATAAATTAAAAACAAACTAGTTAGTTTTCATAATTTTCAAGAAAAAATATTATTAAATAAAAGAAATTAATTTTTGGTTCGTGATCGTGCGTGATCGTGAGTCAAAAATCTCTCACGTGCCCATCTCTAATCTTACCAGTCTTAAATATTGAACTTAAAGTAGCTTAAAATATATTTTAAAATTTTGTTAGCAAAGGGTAAAAAATTTTTAATTTGCGCTTTTATGTAATAAATTTGTTTGTTGACTACAATACAAAATATCGCAGACACATTTTATACATTACGGCATAATGGCTCTCCTATAATTGACGTAGCGCGTATTAAACTTTATATTTATCGAACTATTTTTTCACTTAATAACAAAAAAATTTAAATTTGTATATATCAAATAAAGTTTCAGCTAAAAATCCCATAAAATAAACTTTTGACTTTTCCATTTTCCAATAATAACAAGAAATGTAACTGTGATATTTTGTATTTTTGCCATAATTTCCTTAAATTAGTTAATTTAAGAAGACAAAGGACCCCCAAATTTTCCTTAGCCATAGATGCCGTGTGTCACGTAGGGCGTCCCTTTTTGTAGTTCTCTCAAGCAGAACCGTTAATTAACTACGAAAAGGATATGGCTTTGTCACAATTTATTATTGTTTACCTTTTTGCTAATAAAATTTAATTTATATTTTAAATACATGAAATTAGTATAATTCAATTTAGTTTTAAGACAAAATTTCGATAGCAAAGAGCAGTGTCCTCTCAAAGCGGAAGTCCTTCGAAAGTGGGAAAATACCTACTCAATGAGTGTAAAGTTTTTTAAAATATATGGTAAAATATATTACCTTTACCATAGAAGCAGGATAAGGATAATTTTCACTTAAAAGAAGTGCTATTTAACTTGTTGTTAAAAAATATTTTTTTATTTTTAGGGAATTAAGTCCTAGTTTTTAGTAAAAAAAATTATCTAATGAACTTAAATAAAATAAAATTTTTCTTAAAACCAAGGAAACATTTCCTAACTAACAGTACAATTTTAGATGATGTATGAACTAATTAGGAGGACATTTTACTGTTTTCTAATAAAAAAAATAAGTAGTAAAATTTTTCTATAATTTAGAAATTTTGACCAAATTTTAAGTAAAATTTGTTTCTTAATTTCAAGGAAAATTTTATTAAAATAATGGTAAAAAATGTCTTCATTTCAATTTTTTTATTTCAATAAGTTAATTTTTCTAAATTCTTCTTTTTTTGAGTGTATAAAATTTATCAATTCACCTTTAGTCCCATTTCACACAGAGCAACTTTTGTTGTGCAAATCTTGAGTTTGTGGGAGAGATGGGAAAGAAGAGAATCTGTAATTCGTTTTGTTTTTTATTCGGCACGAAGTTGGCTGCAGGTTGATATTTGAAATTTTGTTTCATGCTTTGCTGTGAAATTGTGGATTAAAAAAAATTAAACAGAAACAAATTTTACAAATAAAAAGAAGAAATAACAATATTTTAAATAATTTATTTTAATAACAATAGAAGAAACCAATAATTTAGTTTTAAACCATAGAAAAACGAAAATTGCTTAAAAAAATTCTCTGTGTAAACATAGGACTTAGTTTTCAATAAAAATAGTACCTTTCCTGTTTGCAGGCACAAGTTGTTAACACAGAGTGAGAAAATTACATAGCTATTGAACGAACTAATGTCTCTGGTCCGTCAGAGTTCGTCTAAACCGGGTGTTACTGTAGTATATTCACAGCTCACTGCAGTGTGTGTCTTTCTTATGCATTTTTTCGTTTCTTCTTAAATATTTTTTATAAATAAATTTAATCGTTTGCATAATTTTAATTTATTATTGGTTTTAAGCCACAAAATAAGAAGTTCAAGAATACAAAAGTATAATTTCAAAATAATTTATTATCATTATTTTGAAATCATGTCTTAGCAGGGGGTAATTTATTTAACATTTTCAATCGTAAAAACAATGGTTGTTTATGTGGTATAGAGAAGGTTTCGTTTACTATTATGAGAATTTAGTCGTCATACATATCTACAAATTAAAAATATAATCCACTTATCACAATTAGTATTAAATTTCTTATCAGCTGTTGTATGGTTAGTGGTTGAAATATACAATAAGCTACGTTGTATCGTACAGCCGAAATAGCTCAGTTGGGAGAGCGTTAGACTGAAGATCTAAATGTCCCCGGTTCAATCCCGGGTTTCGGCATACTTTTTTATTTTTTTTTTATAAAATATTTTTTGTCAAACTAAAAAGAAATAATATTTTATTATACAAAATGCAAGTAAAAACGTTAAATTTTTATTAGCGATTTTTTTTTTGGATTTACAAAAGTCATTGTTATTTTAAAAACATGTTTAAATAAATAAAAAAAAAACATCTCAACAAAAAATTCGACGTAAACAATTTTTTTTCGTTTTTTTTTTTTGAAAACAGAAATTAAAAAAAATTTAAATTTTAAAAAAATTTGATTAAAAAAAAATTTAAATTTTAGAAAAATCTTTCTGTTGGAAATTAAAATGTACTTTAAAATAATAAATGTACTTTGCAAAGCTCTTTTTACATTTGGTCAATTAGCGTAATTCTTTAGTAATGTTCAGTAAAAATTACTCAGTAACAAATTTAAAAAGCTTAAGACAATTCAATTTTAAAATTACTAAAACAGAAAATTTATAAGAAAATAGTTAAAATAGCTGATTGTAAATACCAAATGTTAGAAACAAATTGCAACTGGTCAACATGTAAAAGAAAAAATTTGATGGCATATATTGACCAGACACTTTTTTAAATGCTTTTTTTTTAACTTCTTTCGGAGTAAATTCTTTAAAATTTATCAACAAAAAGTAAAAAGTATAATAATTGTTTTTCGTAACTGAAAATATGTACAAGCATATCAATGGCTTAATACAAAAAGGCCCTAACTCGATTTTTTGTTACTTGATAGGAGAATGAAAAAACTTAATAAAATCCGTAAAATTTTAGATAAAAAAAGTTTTAATGCAATTTCTAAAAATGTGTTGCCTCTTTTTATTATAAATTGCATTAAAACTTTTTTTGTATCTAAAATTTTACGTATTTTATTAAGTTTTTTCCTTCTCCTGTTAAGTAACAAAAAATCGAGTTAGGGCCTTTTTATATTAAGCCATCGATACGTAGGTTTTATCACTCACGTTTTTCTTTTGTTTACAAATTGTTAGTGAAGAAACAGAACAACAACGTGCCGTATTTTTCCATACAAGTTAACAATTAAAACACGTCGAGCGTTGCAGTTGTGAGATAGAATATATATTTTACTTTTGTAATGTTTTTTAATCTCTAATTTTTGTTTCTCAGATTTCCTCCATTTGAGTGTTTAAATAAAAAAGCATATAGCGAGTAAAGATTATAAATATATTAGGCTCTCATTTGCAATTTATGTACCAGCGAATGTACAATGTAATATAAACCAACTTATCATCTTCGGTTCCTAAATTTGTATTTCAATAATTCGATTTTTGATTATTTTTACATGATTTAAAATAAGAAAAATATTATTTTTAAGGTAAACAAAAATAATCCTGACATTTTTTGCAGTCACTGCCGTAAGTCGTATTTTGGGCACATTTTCTCTCATTGCGACAATCGTTATACGTCATATTGTTATTCTGGGCCTACACTTACTAGTAAAAATTAATCCAGTAAGTAAAAGTAATTTAGTCTTTTCTTTCTCCCAGAACTTGAGATTTTGTTCCCAGATATGGATATTTTTTGTTGAACAAATATTTTTTTTATTTACCTGACAACGAGTTTTTTGAGGATCTAAACAAAAAATATTTTAAGTTATTCGGTTGCAGCCAACAATTTTTTTGTTTGTGGCGACAGAAATTCGTTTGGAAAACTACAGCGACAATCAAAAAAATCCGGTTGCTACTACCAAACTATGCAGTTGGCAAGAAATTCGGTTGTCACAATGAATCTTTTTTCTCTGTGTAGCAATGTAATTCATTTGATTTATATTATGCGAATTGATTCAAAAAAGAATTATCTTTTTAAGCTCTGTTTGTCACAATAATTTAATATTTTTATGTATATACAAAGAAAAATGTTTACAGTTTTCGAAATTCGGTTTCTACGACTAAAATCGGTTGATACAACTTAAGATTGGTTTCCACAACAAAATTCGGTTAACACCACTGAACTTTGATTGTGCTACCCAAATTTATTGGTTGTCGGAACGAAAATACACTTTTCAATTCGGTTGGCCCTTTATTTTTCTGTGTGTATTTATTATCTATATAGAAAAATTCCAAATTTACCTTAGAAAAAACAACCTTCTATTTTTTCCAAGTCTTTGGTACAAAAAGAAAATACGCAGTGTGTAAGATTTTAATAGATTTGATGGCCCAGAATCTAAAATATTATTTATAGGAAAAAAGCTGTTGGAAATTTTATTTGAAAATTTCTTACTTAAGAAAAATTTAAGTCAAAAATCCTGCAAGTGCTGACTTTAATACTGGCCATTAGCGAATTTAAAGATAATTTAGTATAGTACTTCACTTATCAGTTCTATCACAGCCGAAATAGCTCAGTTGGGAGAGCGTTAGACTGAAGATCTAAATGTCCCCGGTTCAATCCCGGGTTTCGGCATAAACATTTTTTTCTGAAAAATTTTCTTATACAATTTTTTTTTCTCAATAAAGATAAAAATTGAAATTTAAATTGAAGGTTAAGTTATATTTTCAGTATTAAAGTTAAACTATGTACTTTATTCTGGCTAAATTTACGTAGATGAATCAAGTAACTTTAACTAAATTAAAATTTGCCATAAAAAAATGTAATGAAATAAATTAAACGATATAAAGTATAATTTATTAAATTTAACAAAGACTTTACTATTTTCGGGTAAAATAATTTAAGTAAAATTTTGCATTATTCCTGAGTTTGTGAACTATTTATTTTTACTCATATTTAAAAATATTTCCAAATTTTTCATTATTTTTCGCTACTTTAATAAAAATTTTACTGATATCAATAAAATTTGTTGGTGTTAATTTTGAACTACATTTAGTTCAAATCATATTCTGAGTGCAGAAGGAATTCAGTCACGATTTGCTGTATAGATTTAAGGGAAGACTTTAAACCTCGACTTCATTAGTAAATTTCTTTCAACAGAGATTTACTTTTAACCGCGATTCAGCATTAAATTTTGAGTAGTATAAACAAAACTTACATGTCAACGCAGGGGGCGATGACTTCAACTTGAGATGACTTTAAAGTATGGTTGGCAAGCAATACCTTTTCATTATAACGGTAGTTGTCTATTGCGCCCTGATCAATACCGATACGAAAATTTCAAAACTGCGGTTGCAATAGGGACATGTGTCTTCAAATATCACGGGGTTTACTTTATAATATTACCTCTTAAATTTTGTTACATCTGGAAAATACCTTTATAAATCGGTGTTTCGGTAGTTTGGCGTTATTATAACGGTAGTTTAAGATATTTCAAAATTGAACCGGTAAAATATCGCAATAAACCCGGTTATACAAAAAGACACTTGCCTTAAATGGAATGGCTATTTTAAAATTTTCATATCGGTCTTAAAGTAGCTGTGGTAGCCAACTACCGTTATTAGGAAAAGGTAATGAATGCCAACCATGCTTTAAAGCTTGAAGTTCGACATCCGTAGATTTCGACTGTTTATTTTACCATTAATTCTGGATTTTAAGGGAAGGTCCTTATCACTTTCATATTAGTATTATTTTTTGTAAAATTGAAAAAATGCATGGCTATAGAGGGAATATTCATATCACGTTTTTATTTAAATTTAATTTGTAATATGCATTGTCTTATGACGCAGCCGAAATAGCTCAGTTGGGAAAGCGTTAGACTGTAGATCTAAAGGTCCCGGTTTCAATCCCGGGTTTCGGCAAATAATCTTTTTTCAAAATCGATCGCAATTTGAGTAGATAGTGGTCGCTCTTAGTGGAATTATGTTACTTACGGTTTCTGTTTATGTATTTAAATAGACTTAAATTGAAGCTTGAGATGACTTTGAAGCTTGAATTTCGATATCCGTAAGTTTCTAGGATATATTTTTCCTGAAATCTTTACTTGGAGGGAATGTTTTATAATAGCATTATTTTTTTTTTTTTTTTTTGTAAAAATGCATGGATTTAGAGGGAAGTTTCTTATAACTTCTTTATTTAAATTTAATTTGTAAAATTGCATAATGCATTGTCTTATCACGCAGCCGAAATAGCTCAGTTGGGAGAGCGTTAGACTGAAGATCTAAATGTCCCCGGTTCAATCCCGGGTTTCGGCAAAAAAATTTTTTCCAAACCTTGATCATCTTTACAATTATGTTTGCAATTTCTTTATTTATAATTATTTTTACAATTGCATATAGAATATAAAACTCATTATCTTCTCCTGCTGCCGAAACAGTTGGTTGGGAGAGCTAACGATCTAAAGTTCTCCGGGGTTCAATCCTGGAATTCTGCAAATCTAGTTTTTTTTAATTTGGAAGGTAATTCGTGTGTTTTGATTCTATATCGTGGCTTCCAGCGTGGTTTAAGATGTATTTTATCGTAAGTTTAAAGATTGTGGTTTTAGAGGGAACTTTCTTAGCAGCTATTTATTTACATTCTGTTTTTATAATCGTCTGTTTTTATAATCGGGAGAGCGTTAGACTGAAGATCTAAAGGTCCCCGGTTCAATCCCGGGTTTCGGCAAATCATCTTTTATGGAAATTCTATCCTAGTTTTAGCAGAATAATGTTGTTACGATTTTGTTGTGTTTTACACAGACTTCAATTGTAGCTTAAGATGACCTTAAGCTTGAATTTCGACATTCGTAGATTTGGAGTGTATAATTTTGACGTTTTAAATTAATATTTTTTTTTTTCCAAAACTGCAGAAAAATGCAGGGAGTTTCTTATCACTTTGTTATTTAATTTTAGTTTGCGAAATGCATTGTTACATCATGCAGCCAAAATAGCTCAGTTGGGAGAGCGTTAGACTGAAGATCTAAATGTCCCCGGTTCAATCCCGGGTTTCGGCAAAGCAATTTTTTTTTTGAAATTCTATCGTAGTATGTTTTGTTTAAAACAGACTTCAATTGTAGCTTGAAATCAGTTTAAAGCTTGAATTTCGACATCCGTAGATTTGAAGTGCTTTCAATTCTGGATGTGGTGGGAATTTTCTTATTAGTTTTATAGAAATATAATTTTTTATAAAATTGCACAAAAATTCTTGGCTTAAGTGGGACGTTTCTTATCACTTCTTAATTTAAATTTAGTTTTTGAATTGCATTGCCTTACACTGCAGCCGAAATAGCTCAGTTGGGAGAGCGTTAGACTGAAGATCTAAATGTCCCCGGTTCAATCCCGGGTTTCGGCAAACTATTTTTTCCCCGAACTGAGTTCCGAATTCATTGTGTTTTTTGCCAACTTTAGTTGAGATTCTTAATTTCTAGCTTGGTTTAGGGAAACTTTAATCGTGAATTTTAAGTTTTTTTATTTCGCCCTAAATTGTGGATCTAAAAGGAATGCACTATTTACAATTAATTTTGAATCAATTCCGGGTTTCGGCAAACTATCTTTCCCTTCACTGCGTTCTTAGTAGAACATAGTAGGTTTCGATTTATTGTTACTTCAACAAGACTGCTGTCGAAGCTTATAACGTCTTTCAATTTCAAGTTAAGATCCTCAACTTCCATCTAAGTTTAAGAGAAACTTTAATTGTGGATTTTAAGTTTCAAATTTCACCTAAAATTATAGATATCAAAGGTATGTTGAACTCAAAATTACTGTTGGAAAATTGTATAATTTATTATCTTTTCATTCAGCCGAAATAACCCAGATGGGAAAGGTTTATTCGAATATTAAAGGTAATTTTACTAGAGTTTAAAAGAAATACAGTTTTGTTGTTATTCTGGTTGTGAAAATATTTTTGTGCATAAATGCATTATCGTATTATGCAGCCGAAATAGCTCAGTTGGGAGAGCGTTAGACTGAAGATCTAAAGGTCCCCGGTTCGATCCCGGGTTTCGGCAAATTATTTTTTTAATAATAAAGATTCGAAAATTTTTTAAAACTCTGCTTTGACAGATTTGATCAATTGTAATTTCAACAGTGTTTTTTTTTTGCATTATTAAAAAACTACTAAATGGACTTTAATTTCAGTTACGAATGTAGTTAATTTAGTCTTAACTTTAAAGTGTCGTTAATCTTGGATTGCGGTTTAAGCGGCCCTTAATCTAGTCATGTTTCGTTTGAAATGTTAAGTTTGGTCTTCTTTTTAAATAATGACTTCGATGTTTTAAGAGGGATTTAAATCGTGAATTCATAAAGAAAAATTTCTTTGGTGTATAATCGTTTAAATATAAAATTCATTATCAGCTTTCACGGTTAAAAGTCATTCATTGTAATTTAAAATGTTTTTTAAAAACCACGTTTTAGTTTCGAAAGGCCCTATGCACCGCGACCAAAAGATGTTGATTTTGAAAACTTAAGCTTTGACATTGTTCGAATAGAGGTTCCAAATAAGACTGACTTATAATTTAATTCAATCAATGCAGAGAAGATAGATTCGTGCTAGCAACCGAATTTGTAGCCAATCGATCGATAATCGAAGTTTTATGTTATGACAACAGAAAACCAATAATTTCACTGTGGCAACAGAATTTCGATGACCTCAATAACAATTCGGTAGTCACAATAGAAACATTCGCATTCTGCATCTAAACAATTCGATTCACAACAAATTCATTTAGTTCTTTATATCGTACTTCTTCTGTGTGACGACTTCTGACTCCTCTTGTCAGTGTAAAACTTCCATTTTTTGTGGCCACATTTTTGCAAAACATGAGAAATAAATTCGTTGTTAAAAGGATTTACGTTATTATACTTTCTGCATTCTTAATTCAATTAATTTGCAACACAAAGTTGTTTCTTTTTTAATTTCATTATTTTTAGATTTTCTCACTCTTCCTACTCAAAAACAATGGATTATATTTCTATAATTCCGTCTTTCCGTTTTTGAATCGCTGATCCTTAACACAATTTGTTGGCAACATTTTATTTATAAAAATTAAATTCACTTAGTATTCGTTGTTGTATTCATTAACTTCCTTCTCTTGTATGGCAAAAGACCAGTAAAATAGTAAAAAGAATATGCTGTTGATTACATTTAAAATAGTTTGAAAGACATTGCAATTATATGCTTTTGAAAGTAAATTTATGTTAATTTATAAGTTATATGAGGAATTATATTTTATGTATAATTAAGGAAAGAAAACAAAATCGAAGAAGATTATGATGAAAAGATCAGACAGAAGATTGTCATGTTAGACCTGCTAATCAAAAATTTAGGCAGTACAGCTTCTAAGGTTTTCAAAAGCTATTTTTACATACAGGTTTGTTGAAAAGTTCCTGCGCTCGAAATGAAAGAATAGTGTTTTTGTTACGAAATATATTTTTTTTATTCAATATAATCTCCTAGAAGCTCAATACACTTGTTCCAATGATCTTCCAATAATTTTATTCCATCCTTACAATGGTTTTCCGGAAGCTCTGCAAAATAACCGTCTACGGCTGCCATGGCCTCTTCATTCGACGAAAAATGCTCTCCACGAAGGAATTGTTTGAGATTTCTGAAGAGATAGTAGTCACTGGGAGCCAATACTGGTGAAAACGGTGGATGTTCAAGCAATTCGTACTTTAATTCTTTGAATTTAGCCATCGTCAAAACACTTTTGTGAGCAGGTGCATTGTCTTGATGAAAAATTATTTTATTCTTCTTTAAACCAGGTCTTTTCTCACGAATTTTTTCATCTAGCTGATCCAAAAAGCTGCAATAATATTCAGAATTGATTGTTTTACCTGTCTGAAGATAATCAATCAACAAAATTCATTTTGCATCCCAAAAAACTCATGCCATAACCTTCTTTGCTGATAGTTTTGACTTCACCTGCTTTGGAGCTGAACAACCAGCTTCAGTCCACTGTAAACGTTCTTGTTTCAATTTAGGATCATGGTGGTAGATCCAAGTCTAATCCATAGTTATAAAACGACGCAAGAAGTCGGTTTTATTCGGTTTAAAATGCTCCAAATCACGCTGAGAAATTTGTTTTCGATCCAGTTTTTGTTGAATTGTTAATGTGTGCGGCACTAACTTTCCAAACAGTTTTTTCATGCGTAATTCTTCATGTAAAATATGGAGTACTCGTTCGTCTGAGATGCCTATGGCATTAGCAATTTCACGCTTAGTCAAACTTGGATCTTCACTAGCCATATTATGTACCCGCTCAATGATTTCTGCTGTGGTTGCAGTTTTTGGTCGTCCTTCGCGTGGATCGTCTTCAAGGCTGGTACGACCACGTTTAAATTCAACAGCCCAAAATTCAACGGTGCGTTTTGAAGGTGAGGACTCCTTATACACTTCTAACAATTGTTCATAAATTTCCTTTGCTTTTAAACCCTTCAAAACAAAGAATCTAATGACTGCACGATATTCAATTTTTGTCATATTAAAATAAATCAATGACACGTCAACTTCAAATGGCTTGTAAACAAAGAAAGAATTGACAGAATGACTTGAACTTTGCATGTGTTCTCAGGACAGATATACAAACTTGAGAAAAAAAAAGTTCGGAGCTAGCAGTGCCATCTCTTGGTGAGCGCAGGAACTTTTCAACCAACCTGTATAATAACCAATTAGAAAGATTAGACAATTACATTTCAGTTACTCACAATATCCAAAGAAGATTTAAAAACTCAAATCTAAAATTTCCTTTGACAAATCTTAGTGTTCTACTCAAGCATCTGGCTCTTTTACCACAAAAAATTGGATTTAATAATTTAATAACCAAATTATTGTTATGCACCCCTCATTTACTTATTTCAAAAATGAAAATTCCAATAATAATGTTGTCAATTTGAAGCTGTCTTTCTTAATAAATTATAAAACACTTATTCACTTCTGAAGTGTACAACGACAAGTATACTTGAAATTTGTTTTCTACGCTCTTGAATACTAAAACATTAACAAACTAATAAATAAAATAAACATTAACACTCTTGAAAAAGTTTATTTTGTTCAGATTAATACATCAAAATCAGTAGAAATAAATACTTTAAAATTCAGAGTAATTTATGTTGAGGTATTTAAAATGGGGTTTTGTTTTTAAATTAACCATAATTGTAGCCGTTAAATTTCAATTACTATTATAAGTTTTGAAGACTTGTAACACTTAATGGAGATTGTCTACAATAAACATCATTGTTAGTAATTATGTGATATCACATTGGGTGAGAAGTATCTTTCTTTTTTCCTATTTAACAAGATTTTGTTTCAAATATCCGACAAGGAACGTACTCCAAGCTACTCTCTCGTGTTATGAGCACTCCAAGTTCACTTTTTCACTTTTTACAAAAATTTATAAGTTTGTATGCTTTTAATAGCTGCCAAGCACAATCTTAAAATTAGTAGTTTCTTAACTGATGGCAGTTAATGAAAGCAATGTTGAACCCGAAATGACTATGAGGGACGTTCAGAATGTCACGGACTTATAGATCCGCCCTCTTAGAACATCCTTTGCATAGACTTAGATCTTTGGCGAGCTGGTAGCCTCACGATGGATTACTTTAGCTGAGTCCAACACGCATACCTCTAATTAAGGTCGGTGGAAACATTGTTGAATGAAGTTATGGGGACTTTTGATAATCCTTTTCACAAGCATGATCAATGTCCATAGCTCTGCAGAGTATTGTGTTCATTGAACATGAATTGGCATCCTTCTTCGACGTGAAAGTCACGTTCAATAACATAGATCATTAATTGCCTCGGTAGTACGGGCAGTGACCCACATATTACCTTATAGAGGGGTCACATGCTGAAATGCAGAGAAATTAAATTGAATAGAGAATATAGTGCAGCTAGAAAGACTTCTTTAGAACTTTGGGATCAGTGAAAGTACTGAAGAGAACAACGGAAAAAGTTTGTTTCAAAGGATAAGATATTTTATCGAATACCCTCACATGTTTGTTAGGTTGTGATCATAGAATATCGCCCAACCGAATCGAATAGGTTTCTGCATGTTACCACAACTGGATTGAATAAGTTGCTGCAGGTTGTCACAGCCGTATTCGATTGCTGCAATCTTCTTAGGGGGTTCTGACAACTGAATTCAATTTTGACAACCCTCTCGATTCGGTTGGATAACACTGTTCGAATTTTAATGAAAGTGTAGGCGCTTCTGAGGCTGTATAGATGGTCACTACAGAAAGATCTGCAAATCAATACCACAAAAACCAAACTATTTTTTTTTTGTTTTCAAAGAAGACAACTCTAGAAGAGTTTGATCTCGCTTAATTGGATGAAGTAGCTCTTTAACTTTAAAAGGAGTGCCATTCTGAACTCTTAAATATCCTAGAAAAGTAATATCAAGGAAAGTAAAAAAATTAGTTTATATAATTTTTAAACGAAATTAACCTATGGAGTTCTGGTTTAATGGAGGACGATTAACACAAAGTCGAATATAACTAACCTTACTAAGGAAAAACGACTGGCTATAGTGAATAAGTATTACAGAGGCTGCCAATTTAGCGCCCCAAGCGGGTCTGGAAGTAATGGTCGACATTCCGCCGACTAACATATGTACATATATGAGAAAAGGCTTCCGGAGACACACTATCTTATCGAATGAGACTGGTTGTACATGACACCCGATCACAAAACATACTACATTTCGCAGATTGCGAATTTTTTCGTACTTTTGAGGTTAAAATATTAAACAGACAGAAACTTTGTTATTCGGAAGAATGTTATACGGCCGCGAACTCTGTTATTCGGAGAGACGAGGTCTCGGTTTTCGAGAATTGATTCAAGAATGAAAAAGGTAACAGGGTAAGAAGTCATAAGAGTCATAAGTCCAGGCAAAAGCATATGCAATTAATAAAGCCGCGCGAATAATAATGAAACGTGATATGGATTCAAAACTTAGGAGCATCCTTGTAGGCAGTCTTGCAGCTTTAAAGGCCTTAAAATCGGATACCATAAGATCGATTTACTCAAACTGGCATGGGTCCCGGGGCATATTGAGGTCATGGGACTCAAGTTAGCTAATAAATATGAAAGGAACTGCTATAAGCCGTTCGGGGATTTGATATAAACGGATATTCTTTTTCCCCTGGTGTAGCTGTTCGGTGTGATTAGCAAAATATCAAATAGGAAACGCGATTAAGGTGGACGGCCTTAACAATTTGTATGGTATCTGGGAGCATATGGTCGTTGCTAAACCGAAAGGAAACTAGACTCTTCTTCTTGGTTCGGTTCATGGAGGATCAACATGATTATTTGGATATACAGAGGGCACTGCGCTATAGGGTTCCTAGCTAGAGTAATTAACGTGGGGATTATGCAGAGTCTTAGCAGAAGAGGAGGAGGAGGAGGAGACAGCCAAGCATATTTTCTATAGGGGCAAAGGTGCTGCACTGTATCTTTCTCCTCTTCTCCTCAGCGCCTACAGTAACACCGACATGAGTAACCTCTGCGGGGAACCATTTGCCCTTTCAGGTACTGCCCTCTGGCCTCTGGCATGTTGATTCTTCATCCACCAAAACCAAGAAAAGTTCTCGTACCCTTTGGGTTTCGCAACAAAGGAGCGGCATCTCAGATTTTTGGGAAACAGATTATTCAAAATCATGGACAGTCTGTGGAATGTATATTAATACAGCCTCGCACACAGAGAAAACAGATTAACAGTTCTATTCCTTCGTCTTGTGAATCCGTTAAATTAGAAGGCTAACTCATGCTGTTTAAGACAAGAAAAATATGTTTGAAGAGTTGTGAAGAGTATCTTCCCATTCGATACCTCTTTTTCAACCAAACCATCCCATTGTGCACATAAACTTACGATTTGTTTATTTAACAAAATATTTGTTCAAAGTTTTTTTTTTTTTTTGTTTAGTTTCAAGTGTTGCACTTGATTACTTTGTTTCAATTTTATAATCATATAAATAAATGAATTCAACTATTAAGTTGAAATAATTCCCCTTGCTCTACCCAAATGCTCCACTTAGTTGTACAATCTCTTGCAGGAGGGGCATTATTTGATTTTTTTTTGTTTTCGAAGCACAACAATATTTATTTAGCTTATCTTTTTTTTAGAGTTTTTGTCAATTGTTTTTGTTTTTTAAGCTTCATAAGCAGCATTCGTTATTCCTTTTTTTCTGGCTCTATGTGGTATCTAAATCAAGCGGTCGGTTTGCCTTTTTCATCATGAATTCCGTTTGTATTTTTTTTTTTTTTGTTTTTTTTTTAATTTTTTTATGTAAACTTTTGGAATTAACCTAAATAGTGTTTATTTGTTTTCTTCATAGGTTTTTAATGGACATTTGTTCCATATATTTGTAGTATTTTTTTTTCTATCACAAAATAAACAATAGTGCTGTATATCATGTGCAGTACTTTGTTTAGCTTTGGTTGTACTTGTTTGATGTTGTATGGAGAAACTTTTCATTTTCCTAGATAAACTAAATATCACACCAATATAGTTATATGTTAAAATAAATTTTATTTTTCTTATCTCAAAAGCTTAGCAAACAAACAAAATTTTCATTTAGAAAAAGGGTAATAACGGTACCATTATACGTGAAGCATTAGTGACAATTTATGGCGGGGATTGAGTATATATATCTCAATATATGTTAGATGATTAACAACAAATTAGTGGCCACAAAAGTATACATAGAAAAACTAAATTGACACTCACTATTAAATTGGCTCTGTACGCAATTTTTTATTTGAAAAGAAACTGTGTGGTCCCTGATTTGGGCGCCAAAATGTCAGTAGGTTAATTATATAGAAACTTATAATTTTTTTGCCATTAACAAAGGTTTTTTATGAGGTTTATCTTGACTTAAAACAAACAAAATTGTCAATTATTAAGACCTTGAATTAATAATGATCGTTTTTTCGAAATGTACGTATCTGTTGTGCAAAAATGGTTTCAAATATGTATATTATTAAATGTGTTGTCCATCGCTGGTCACAAATTTTACCAATTTTTCTGGTAATTTTTGGATACCGGCTCAAAATAACGACTCGTATTCTTAGGCAATCCAATCATCGACCAATTTTTTGCATTGTTCATAATAAGTGAACTTCTGTCATATTAAGTGAACTTCTGCTGGGAAAGGTCATGTGTCACTGATCGGAACAAGTAGTAGTCCGAAGGAGCGATGTCTGGAGAATACAGCAGGAGGGGTAGGACTTCCCATTCCAGCGTTTCCAAATAGGTCTTGACCGGTATTGCGATATGTGGCCGAGCGTTTCCATGCTGCAAAATAAATTTGTCATGCCTTTCTTTGTATTCCGGCCGCTTTTGCTGCAATGCGCGGCTCAAACGAATGATCGGCCGTTGTGGTGTAATGGTTAGCGCGTTGGACTGTTGATCGATTCCTTGCGACGGCACCATCAATTTAGAAATAATATTGCAACGTCCTCCTTCGGTGTTTTGATAGCACTTAACCCCAACAAACTAAAATAACAAAACAGGGCTATTAACTAAAAAGCTTCATCTTTCATCTTTCACCAACTTTCATCTCTACTCTATCCCCTTCCAAAGAAAGCAACACATTACAAGTAATAAGTAGGAAGGATTTCTTGAGTGTTGCTTCTCTTAAAAAACGAATGAGTTGAGTCCGACAGCGTTCCCAGATGATCGTTTCATTCGGTTTGAGCAGCTCGTAGTAGTTCACGCCCGTCTGGTCTCACCAAATACAGAGCATATGCCTCCTGCCAGAAATATTCGGCTTTGCGAAGGATTTTGATGGCTGTCCGGTAAAACCCATGACTTTTTGTGAATGGGGTTGGTGTAAAGGATCCACTTTTCATCGTTACTAAAAATGCGATACAAAAAATCCTTCCTTTTTTGGCGTTTCGACATCGCCCGGCTTTAACTCGTATAGCTTCACTCAATCAATCCCATAGCGCTCAGGCATTTGTTGACTGTCCAATGATTTTGACAACTGCTGAAGCGTTTGTCATTCGTCCACATAGAGCAATTATTCCAATTCTTCGTCTTCAAACTTTTTAGGTTGACTCAACCGTTCCTTGTCACTACTTTTAAAGCGACCAAACCATTTCCTACATGACAGTTCTGATAGAGTATGCTCGCCGTAAGCTTCTACTAAGATACGATGAACCTCGACCGCACTTTCCTTCATATTAAAGTAATAAAGAAGAACTCTCCGCAAAAGCACTTTATCTGGTACAAAATTCGACATGTTGAAGGAAATATTTAGTATTGTTTTTTATATTTCAATCACATGACACAAACTACCAAAGACATAACAGGTTTTAGCGGCAAGGCATTGGAAACTGGAATGTCCCTGCTTGGGCAATAAAAGGTAAATTACCATAATGTGGAAAATTCAGCTTTTCGGTAAATACTAAAAAAAACAAGAAAAACTTTATGAAATGAATCCCCTAAAATTAGTTAAAGAACACTTGTCCACATTACCCTACATATACATATTTCCCTACCAACATTCCGAAATGTTGTTAACGTAATTGTGTTCCGCAGTTAGAAATAACAATTCATTCAGTTTTCAACTAATTCCAAATAAAACTAAAATATAAAAACTTTATAAATTTTATTATTTTGTAGATAAAGAGAAAAAAAACAATTTTATCAGACCCTATTTCACTTAAATAGACAAGTCGGCAAAAAAATCAGGCACAATCATGCATATTCATGTACTGTTTATTGTGTATGCAAAACCATGCATTAAAAATTTTATGATGGAAGACAGATTTAACCCATAAAAGGCACAGGTACAATAAGCCAAAGACCGATACATAGGATGTTTTATAGATCATCATAACCAATCGTGCAAGTGCTTTCGGTAATTATATGAAAAATTTGCAATTACATTTACCTTGAAAAAGTGAACATCGTTTTAGGTAATTTTCCTTTAAAGGGTTAACTATTAAGTTTGTCTCTTTTGAAGTTTCGCTAACAGCACAAGTCAAAATTTATAAATGCTTACATTTTGCATTATATCGTATTGTATAATATAAAAAACTAGATTATTTATAGAAAACCATTAAATAGGACTGCATGTTACTTGTAGGAGCAAGAGAAGATACAATGACAGACATATGTTGAAAATAAAAACATGTACACCAAATCCAATATGTATTTGTACAAAACAAGAAAGAATGAAAATTGGGGCTAACTATACACGGAAACTAATATTAATGACAGCACCGATACCGTTCGGCATTTTCTAACCCTGAGACTAAAGTATATTTTCTCAGGATTTAAAAAAATCTAGCCTGACAAAAATAATGTTTTTATATACAGTCGGAATTCAACTGTACTTCAATAAATAAATAATTGGGAATTCATTTTGAACTTAACAAATATTAAGTGTTTGATCAAGCTATAAGCCAACAAATCGGTAAATGGTCAGTATTAGCAGCATTATGGTAAAATTGTGTTAATTAACTCAACAAATAAGCCGAAGTTTAGCAGTGCTTTACCCTTTTCCCTAAATTTTACACTCAAGATAAGAGCTGCCCAAGCGGGAAAATCGTCGTTAACGACGTGTATTTATTCATAACTTTTCGTAGATTTACCTTTCTAGCCAATTAACCCCGGTTGGCAATTGCGTTGAGACCTTAACCGCGCCCCACCACTTGTCGGTGGTGACCTTCGAACTCTTCCTCACTTCCGATAACCACGAAGTGAGAACGCTTGCTCCTTTCGCTAATTCGATTTATAGCACCAATTCTGCATACTTTTCGTACTCCGGATTTCATGTCGTTTTAACAACTGTTTGAAACTTTCTATTTTTATTTATAAAAAAGGAACGTTGAACTGAGTACAGCCATTTTTTTACGGCACTGGAAACTCTGTTTCCTCGATGACAGTGTTGATTTAGATGCTAAAATGTTTAAACATGTTATGGACCTTGAAATGAAATTGTTCATTCCATGAAGCGGATTTCAGCTAAACCAAGAGATAAATATTTGTTGAGCTAGACCAATAGTAATTCGTGTAATAACACAAACGAAAGGTACTGTGACGTGAAAAGTTTATTTACGAACAGTGTCTTCGTGCCAAAGTTCTTTCTGCTCCTCCGGTAAGATGTTTTGGTCATTATTTAAAAGTGATGAATAATCTATCCCAATTTTTAAAATCGATAACAAGGTTAAACTTTTAACCGAAATGTTCGCAAAAAACTCATTCTTGTCGGAAAGGGATCACTGAACTTGCCTGAACTTGAAAGAGTACAATATCGTGGGTTATTTTTTAGAAATTTTTCCGAGTTCGTACAGCGTTTTTGCGATCTGAATGCAAATAAGTCAGCAGGCCAGATGGTGTATCAACAGTCCTCGTCTATTGCTTATTTTTTTTTTTTATTAAGTCGTACCGTGTGGTAGTCTTCTCTCTAAATGTAATTTCCAAATTTTGTTGTGGAGACCAATATTCAGTTGTCGTTTTAGATATTTCTAAAGCGTTCCATCGTCACACTTGTATCATAGCTTATTGCTTTTAGTGTAGGTAATAACTTTGTCCTTGAGGGAATAGGGTCGATTTTAGTGTACAAAATCTCCAATGTTTTATGTTGTCCCATAGGCTGTGGAGGTGGTATTGATACTAAGAAAACGGATAGTCTTAATCTCTGGGCATGAAAATTCAGTGCAATGTGCGCTGAAGCAAGTATGTTTTCGAATTTTCGGTAAAAGTATTCAAGTGCTTTGGTTTCTGAAATACAAGTAGGAACTAATTCAACCCTGATCTGATCTCCTAACAATTATACGACCTATATTCGACCAAAGATAGAGTACAACTCTCATACATGGAGAAGATTCAAAGTCTGGTTTGAAGCTTTTCGACCATGATTGACGGGAGGCGTTCGTACATACCAGCAACAAAGGGATACTCCCCAACAAACAATACGTTCCGCTTACGTATCGTTTTCGGGTCATTATAAAGGGAATACAACTCCGTTATGGTCGGTATACCGATTAAAAAAACGGATTTTAAGCAACAGCGAAAATGATTCGTGTCCATTAAAATACCATCAATGATGGACCGATCGGGTGAAAAACGGTGTAGTCGGCTAAAAGACCGTCAACGACAGACCGTTTATGTACCGAAAAATCGGATGAAAAACGGAGTTGTTCGGATCCGTATTCGGTCAGTATTCATACCGTTTTTTCAACAAAAAAAGGATTCGTGTAACTGACTTAATTTTGAATAACAAATTAGTTTGTTTTCTTTTAATTTATTTATAAAGATATTAAATTAAATAAAATAACAAAACAAAACAAAACTCATACAAATTTAATTAAATGGTATATTCATCTCCAACACAACTAGCTTATCGATTCATCACTGCGGTTATGGCCCATTAAAAATCATGAAAAAATATAGCAAAATTTTAATTTAGGTTTAATTTGTGGAGTTTACGAAAACCAATTCAAAAGCTGATGAAAATCGGGAAGTCCGTATTCGACAGAACAGAAACGGATACACCAATACGGAGTCAAAACGTATTTTTTCGCAAATTCAATTATACGGTCCGTTAATGTCCCGTTTACGTACAAGCTTTGACGGATACGTATTTACAAACAGTAACTTACAGTAGAAGCCGGATTCATGAATATGTACGTGTTGGAGTCTGTTAAAATATTTCTTGGGTCTATTGACTAATGAGTCCGTTAGATTTTGAGTTGCGCAGCGCATTACAAGAAAATTTGTTCATCAGTCGAACTTGCCAGATGTGAAATATACCCCCCGCATAAGTTTTTCCTGAGAATTAAAGTACATATTGATAAATGTAAGTCAAATCTCCCACAGATTGTTTTAAATTATGATAAAATTTTTCATTAAGACCACGAATTATTGTTTAAATACATTAAATTCACACTGTATGTTGCAAGCATGATGAAAAGAGGAACATACTCATATACAGACTCATACAACATTCAACATATTGTTGCATATGACATATTCAGAGTATATTGACATATCCGTTTAGAATTGTAAAAGAATATAACACAACATGCAACAAAAGAAAAAAAAACTAAAATGATGACATCATACTTGTTTTAAGTACAAACAAAAACCATGTGTAAATTTTTTAGGACAAAGATCCACAAAGCACAGGAAAAGGGATTTAAAATGGAGAAATTCCATAAAAAGTCAAATACAATAAAAAAAGATGTTAGTTAAACATTGAAATGCCGTTTTAATCAAAGATCTTAGTTGTCTTTAGTTCAGAGATTAGTAAAAAATCGTATGTACAATACTTCTTAATTTTTTTTTACTTAAAAGAGAAGGAACGGGAAATTCTTAATATTTATTAATGCGTTTCTTTGAAAAGTGGATAAAGGAGAGATGAATGGTGGTGAAAGATAATGGGTTGCAAATATAACAATATTGAAATTGCCCAAGATAATAAGAGTCAATTTAGACGGTGACTTTGTTGCATGCAAATATTGCGTGAAATTTTTGTTTGTTGGCGAACGGGGTAGAGAGTTTTCGTTTTGCGTGGATATTTCTGTTATCTCTTATTCACACTCATATGTATTCTTTTTTTGTTCCTTCATTCACATTCAGTTTTCGTGGAATTAAAGTCACCGTATAAATAGACATAACTTTGGAAGGCAACTTTGAAAAAAGAATTAAGAAAATTGCACGCAATTAATTGCATCGTATAAATAAGTCTTAGAACAGTTGCTTTCCTAATTACATATATCATACACCACTACGAGGAAAGTGTTTAATGGTTTTTTCCTGATGTTTGTAACTACCAAAAATAATGTACCTAGACCCACCCTTATGTATAGACACCCATCGACTCAGAATAAGCAATGTCCGTCCATGCTTATATTTTAAAGATAATTGGACGAAAATCGCTTAGAATATTGTATTGGTCCAAGGACCTATCTGAATTGGGCTTAAATGGTATTTAAACTGACGAAGCCATTAATAACTGGTCAAAAAAAATCGCACCACTTTTAGACCTAACAGGTCCTACCATACTAAAACACATTTTTTTTTTTGGCAAAATTAGTTTTTTTTATTCAGCATAGTTCCCTTCAAGGGTGATACACTGATTATAGCGACCCTCCAACTTTTCGATACCATTTTGGTACGATTTGTCCTTTGCTTCAAAATAGGCCTCAATTTCGGCAATCACCTCTTCATTCGACGAAAATTTCTTCCCAGCGAGCATTATTTTGAGATCTGAGAACAGGAAATAGTCGCTGGAGAATACGTTGGATGCGGAAGCAATTCGAAGCCCGATTCATGAATTTTCGCCTTCGTTTGTTTTCACTGACTTGTTTTTGGTCAAAAGTGAGCTCGCGCGGCACCCACTTTGCACAGAGCTTTCTCATACCCAAATATTCGTGAATGATATAATGTACACGTTCAGTTGATATCTTTAGATTACCTGCTATTTTATTCAATTTCAATTTACGGTCATTCGAAATCATTTTGTGGATTTTTTAATGTTTTCGTCCGTAACAACCTCTTTTGGGCGTCCACTGTCTTCGGTGCTAATTTCACCACGTCTAAACATGGCATACCAATCCTTGATGGTTGATTTTCCTGGGGCAGTGTCCGGAAACTCGTCATCAAGCCAAGTTTTTGCTTCAACTGTATTTTTTCCCTTCAAAAAGCAATATTTTATCAATACGCGAAATTCCTTTTTATTCATTTTTTTTCACAATAACAAAAGTTGCTTCACTCAAAATGCTATAATTCACAAACTAATGATCCGACAGCTGTCAACTTTATACACATGCCTTTTGAAGGTTAGGGCTAACTAAAAATCGATTTAAGTCTAGTATGTGTCAGGCCGGGGACTTCTCAATTGATATGTTATTCCTCATATAAACCTCCTACTCCTTCCTAACATATTTGCTTAAATGCCGTTTTCAGGAATTTAGATTTTTCTATATATTTTCTTTTGCCTCCTTTCCGGAATATAACCTAAATCATACTTTGATGTAGGGCGCCTCATGGTCGGGTTTGACCGACTATAATTTTGTACTTGTTTAATTTTAATTTCTTTGAAAAATTAAATGACCCATATCTCCGAAATTAAGAGAGATAAACAAAAATTAAGTAACATTTGGACTACACTGAGATGCTTAATGCATTTCATGCACTTACAATGCAACAAACAAATTTTTTTTTTGGAATAAATAATACAATTAAACACAAACAAGAAAAAAAAGGTGATAAATCAATTTTGCTTTGATAAAAAAAATATAGAACAAATGTTTATTTAACATAAGAAAAAGCTGTCCATCATAGTCAAATTTAAAATGACCCATCATCATTTTAAAAGTATGTATGTACGAGCACATATTTCAAATGATAAATTTTCGTGTCATGACAAGGAATAAAAACAACTTTTCAAAAAGAAAATAATCCATCAAAATTAAAAAATTTATTACCGTACCAAATAAAACAAAGATAAATACAAAAACCATCTAATAAACCTTTTTTCAACAAATTTGGGAAAAATACCATAAAAAAAAAAAAAAAAAACTAAAACAACAAAATAAAATTTACTTCCAATTTTGAAATAGAACCATAAAGAAAACATTAATGGTGAATAAATGTCTTTGCCTGTCCGTCGGGTTTTCTGTCATTACAAAACCCCAAAACAGCTGTATTTGTATTCTTTTTTTTTTTAAGTGGAAAGAACCGCGAAAGGTTTCATATTGAAAACATCTTTTGATAATGTGTAGGGGTTTTTTCACACACACATACTACACCATTATAATTTCTTATCTCTAAGAAAATAAACAAAGAATTGAATTCAAATAATTAAATATGATGTTATTTTTTACAATTTGAAATTTTCAAAATATCAGCCACTCAAGTAGATTGAGTGTATACAATTTGATCACTAACAACAGCAACAACAACAATAATAATATTAATAACAATTAAAGAATTTCTTCTCCTTCTTGTGCATCGTCCTCTTGTGCATTCATTGCTGATGGTTTAAAATGTTGATGATGACCTTTCTGTTATCGACTTTGGACGACCTCATTTCCTGTAGGCCTTTTTCA
Organism: Eustalomyia histrio; assembly: GCA_949748255.1. NCBI lineage: Eukaryota > Metazoa > Arthropoda > Insecta > Diptera > Anthomyiidae > Eustalomyia > Eustalomyia histrio. The sequence continues at coordinate 42,966,042 of OX456526.1, read as the reverse complement.
ATAGTAATTTTCTTCATTATATTCTTTATTTATTATTTTAATTTTTCTATTACTTTATTTAATTGCTTTTAATACACGATAAATTTTCCACTAAAATAATGTAAGACTTATAAAATGTCATTATTTCACGTTATATTTCGGGAAATTATCCTTTGTAGAATTTCTACAAGAAAGAATATATATAAGCAAATGTTTATATACAGAATATTAAGATGACCGGACATTACTCCAACGGACATTATCCTAATATACAGTATTGTGATATACAATCTTGTGTCATAATCCCAAAAATTTAAACGGGGGTTATGACCGTTTACCCAACCGTGTTATTACCGCTTCTGTTCGGATTATGGCCGAAATAATAAGTTCTAGCTAGCGAGTCGGAGTTAAACATACCTTAGAGGAGAAAACCCTTAAGTCCGGCCGAAGGCTGACTCACAAAAAACCTTTTATCGCCGAAGCCGGTATTAGGCGTACACCAGAGGAGAAAGCTCCCTAAAGTCGGCTGAAGGCCGTCCACCAACGAAAACTTTAGGTAGCAAAGAAGACGGTAAACATATTGGGTATACAAGTTAATAATGTCGATTTGGACAATAGATGGCATAACTATCACATATGGTTTGTGTCAATAATAACAAATATGGTATTTTTGAGGGTAAACAACTGTCATTATAATTCAGTATTCGATAGACGCCAAGTGTAAACAAACATTGTTTTCAATCGCTATAAGAATGTCGAATTTTGTGCCTAAAAAAAGATGTTTTGCGGGGAAGACTGATAACCTTCTTTCATTTGAAGAAACCGGCTGCTGAAAGTTATCGTGTGTTGGTAGAAACTTACGATCAACATGCACCAACTCATACAACTTGTGAACGATGGCTTGCGCGATTCAAAAGTGGTGATTTCGACACAGAAGACAAGGAGAGGCCTGGTCAGCCGAAAAAGTTTGAAGATGAGGAATTGGAAGCATTACTCCACGAAGATTGTTGTTAAACGCAAGAAGAACTTGCATTATCATTGAGAGTCACACAACAAGCCATTTCCCTACGTTTAAAAACATTTGAATTCATTCAAAAGCAAGGAAATTGGGTCCCATATGAATTGAAGCCGAGAGACGTTGAAAGGCGATTTTGGATGCCGGAAATGCTGCTTGAACGCTACAAAAAGAAATCATTTTTGTATCGTACTGTTACTGGTGATGAAAAATTGATACATTACGATAACCCCAAGCGCAAAAATTCATATGTAAAGCGCGGCCAACCAGCTAAATCAACGCAGAAGCAGAATATCCATGGCGCCAAGGTATTTGGTGGGATCAGAAGGATGTTTTGTATTATGAGCTGTTGAAATCGGGTCAGACTATCACAGGGGACTTGTACCGAACACAATTGATTCGTTTGAAGAGAGCAATCAAGGAAAAACGACCAGACACGAATCAATAATCTTCCATCATGACAACGCTCGGACACATGCTGCAAGACCGGTAAAAAACTATTTAGAAAACAGTGGATGGGCTTACCCGCCTTATATCCCAGACTTTGCTCCTTCTGATTAACATTTGTTTCGATCGATGCAGAACGCCCTTAGTGGAATACGCTTCACTTCAGAACAGGGTATCAGAAATTGGCTTGATTCATACTTTACCTTAAAACCGGAGAAGCAGGTCCAAAAATTAAAAAATCATACTTAGCGACGAGGCGCATTTTTGGATGAATGGTTATGTTAACAAGCAAAATTGTCGTATGACGCCACCCCACACAAGGCTCACCAGGTCCCACAAAAAGTTACTGTTTGGTGCGGATTTTCCGCCGGCGTCATTGGTCCGTACTTTTTTAAAAACGATGTTGGTAAGGCTATCACCGTCAAAGGCGAGCGCTTCAGAATGATGATAGACGATCTCTTTTAGCCCAAATTGAACGATAAGGATGTAGACAACATGCAGTTCCAGCAGGATGGCACTACGTGTCACACAGCGGAGTCCACGATAACATCTACCAGTCCTTACTGGAAAATTCTTTAGTTCATAGGTGTTACACGTAATTTTACTTCGGTGGGGTTAAGTGCTATGGAAACACAGAAGGAGGACGTTGCAATATGTATGAGGGAGAGAAAATAAACTCGTACATATCGCTGGGGATCGAACACGCAACCTTCCATTTTGTTTAAATGTTCTGGTTACTTTTAACTTCAATGAGTAACCAAATTCTAATTTGTGATGATAATGGGTATAAACTGTGATATTTTGCACCATAAGTTATCAGACTAACTTTAGTCATAACCTTTACGGTTCTGATCTTGCGGTGGATACTAAGGAGTGTAGGTTACGCCCTCTGAAACAGACTGTCTATCCTGTTTACAAGAACAAAATTTTTGATAACTAATACGCACGGTTTTTTTTTTTTAAATAAATAAAAACGGAACTTCAGGCTGAATAACTGCTCTAAATTTGTTATAAAGTTGGAATAAATAGTTTTGTTTTCTTTGAAATTAAAATAATTAATTTAAATAAAAATATATAAACAAAGGTCAGAAATTGTATAGCAAAATCTGAGATAGGTACAAACTTCCTAAATCTAAATGTCTGAGGAATTATCAATTTAAAAATGAAATTATCTGTGTACTACTTATAATTCCCAGACGGAAAAGTTTCAAAAGTTGGTCTGCTTATAAAGGCTGTCTCATTCCCCTTTATTTCGAACAACAAACAAATTTATAATTTATGATTATGCTCTTTGGCAAGTGTTAGGTCATGTGCTTGACATTTCTTTAGTCCTCCTCTTTAATTTTTATAGTTACAAATAAAAACCGAAAGAAAAAGTTTACAAAACAAGGCTTTTCACATTAATGAAATCCTTTTAACAATAAAACAACAGACAATAAATTTAATATCTAATTTAGAATTTCAAGCACGATCGTGGTATTTTTTTTTTAAATTAATTTCCAAAAACCGAGACAAATGTAAGGGTTTACAATTTATTTTTTTAACAAGAAAACTTGATTTCTTATTAAAAGTTATAACTTTTATTACTAAATTTGAATGTAATTCAATAAAATACCATAAAAAATATTCACCTATAATAATGTTCACACATTATTTTTATATGAAAATCTAATAAAAAGCATGAATATAAAGCGGTGGAAAAAAACTAATGTGGACAACAATATAATAACAACCCCATGCTGAGGAAAAATTGTGTTTTTAAATACATTTTATAATCACACACACAAAAAACGTAAGAAAAACTTGAAAAAAGAAATAAATAAATTTTATAAAACTCGCTACAAAAACTCACTCAAAGCAAAAATATATATCATGCTACAAAATATGTACGACATACATTTTATTGCATACCATAGAAAAAACAAACTCTAGCACTTCACACTTAACTTAACTAACACTAATTGTTGGACAAAGACAACAATAACAACACACTTCTCATCATGCTAATATTATTAGCCCATGTACGAGCATGTTAGTTTACGAATGAGTAAATCAAAACAGAAACAACAAAACAATCTATTTATAGCAAGAGAATATTGAAAGAAGTGAGAGAGAAGAGAATATTATTATATTTTTCTTTATTTAGAAAAACGTGAGGGTCAGTTGTGTGAAATTTATTTAGCTTACTAATGTGTGTGTGGTGTCTAAAAATAGATGATGAATTTGTAGTTCTGTCTTGTAGTTAGTTAATTAAGTTGATATTATATGCCCGGGTAGCTCAGTCGGTAGAGCATTGGACTTTTAATCCAAGGGTCCAGGGTTCAAGTCCCTGCTCGGGCGGACAACTTTTTTTTTTATTTATTTTTTTAAGTTTATTTGTTTTTTTAATTTAATTAGTTTTCATTAATTTTTTAACAGTTTCTGTAATTTTTTTATTTTTAAGTTTCTTTAATTTTTTTGTTTTATTTTTTTTTTTGTTTTTAATTTATTTTATTTTTTTATTTTAGTTTGTTTCTATTTTTGTAGTTTTTATATACTAATTTATTTTTTTTTAGTTTTTAATTTATTATTTTTTTTTTTATTTTTCTATTATTTTTTTTTAATTTTATTTTTCTATTAATTTTTTTAGTTTATTAGTGTTTTGTTTGTTAATTTTTTTAGTTTCCATTAATTTTTTGTTTTTAATTTTTTTATATCTTTTTTATGTTATTTTAGTTTTATTCTATTAATTTAATTATTTTTTTTTTAGTTGTTTCTATTAATTTATTTGTGTTTGGTTTGCTTCTATTAATTTATATTTTTGTAGTTTTTTTCTACTAATTTATTTTTTTTAGTTTTTTGCTTTGATTTATTTTTTTAATTTTGTTTTTCTATTATTTTTTTTTTTTGTAATTTATAATTAGTTTTTTTTAAATTTCATTAATTTTTTGTTTTTTAATTTTTTCTTAATTTTTTTTTGTTTTTTTTTTTTTTTGTAATTTTTTAACAGTTTCTTTATTTTTTTGTTTTGTTTTTTTATTTTTTTTTTTTTATTTTTTATCTTTTAGTATTTTTTTAGTTTTTTTTTTATTAATTTATTTTTTTTTTTGGTTTTTTTCTTTTAATTTATTTGTGTTTAGTTTGTTTCTATTAATTTATATTTTTGTATTTTTTTTTTATTTTCAATTATTTAGTATTTTCAATTATTTATTATTTTCAATTTTTTATAATTTTTTCTATTAGCTTAAAAGTTAATTTTTTAAAAATTATTTTCTATTATCTTTTTTTAATTATTTTTTTTTTTATTTTTTTCTATTAGCCTAAGTGAATTAGCTAGGTATCGGTATGAAATGAAAATACTAAAAATTCTAATTTAAAATTTGTATTTCTAAAATTTCGTTTCATATCAAAACAAAGTTTAAGCCAAGGGCTTTTAGAAAATAATTTGTTAAGAGGCAATTTTTCTTAAATTTTATATAAAAATATCAATAGGAAATGTTTTCATAAAATATACAAATCAAATTCGGTTTACAATGTACCTAATTCCGTTATGGATGTCATAAAAACGTCCACAACAAAAAGAAAATTTTCAATTACAGCAAAAATTATTTGCATTAAAAAAATCTCTTAAAGTAATCATTGAATATTATTCCAACACTAAAATTCAATAAACATCATCATAATAATTAAACACAAACAAAAATTGTCGTAAAAGTTAAAAACAAAGACTAAGGTTATTTTCAATATTAAACAACTGTAAACAATTTGCCCAGTATTAAAAACAATCAAGCCTAAGCAAAAAAAAAAAAACATTTAAAAAATCATGGGAAATTGCCAAAAGCTATTTTACGGCATTACAGAGTTAGGAAGGAAGGACGTAGACCAAGACTTAGTTTCAGGGATGAAAAACATGGTACAATTGTACTTTTTTTGGTACATTTTTACCTTGGTTGGTACCGTGGTACTACCGCGGCTCATTTAGTACAATTTGAAATTTTTTCAAATTTTCAATTTAAAACTTGATAAAACCACATAACAAAAAGTCGACTTTTTTTAAAAGAAACTTTATATTAAAAACCTGTTTTTATTTATTCAGCTTCTATAGTAAAAATAGTCAGTTTTAAGTTGAACCGGCTCTAAATTGGTGTCACATCAAATGTACCAAATGTTTCCATACACATTGTACTAAAATATTCGGAAGTGGCAACATTGAGCAGCTGATTTTAAATTACCTCTCAAAACAAAAAAAAAAAAAAACAAGTAAGAGCGGCTAAATTCGGCTATGCCGAATCTTATATACCCTTCACCATGGTTGGGAAAAAACTGAAGTTTATATATGGACATATATGGAATGGCCAGATTTATATACGGACGCCTTTAAGAGGAAATTAACCATTAAGTTTGGAGATAAAACTTGGACTCGGGAAGATTTATGGTTCCAGAAAATAGGTATTTTAAAAAAATTTATGTTTTGGGCATAACTTTTTTGTGTCTGAACCGATATTTCCGAGTTTTTCAGCAAATATGTCATACTAAAGATTTTCGATCTTTTGCTATATAAGACGTATCCATAGGTCATAATACAGCTCTAGAATAGTGTTTGTTGTTTGTGTATAAAAGGTGAAGAGGTGAAAGAAAAGAATTTCAACAAATCGTTAAAAGAAATCACTACAACTGCATGTGTTTTATTTCTACAAAATAGTTTGATTTAGCTGGCAAATTTGCATTTGGGATTTTATTTCGCTTTTTTATTAGAAATATTTGTAATTTCTTTAGCTTAATTTTAAAAATTTGAAGGAAAATAGTTTATAATTTTTTTATAAATTATTATAAGTTATGACCTAAAATAGTTGCACTCAAAGGTAAATTATGTATAAAATTTTCTTAATATGTGAGAAATAAAATGGTTTAAAAATCTGTTTATAAATTCTTTTAAATTGGAGCAAAAAATAGAAATAAAACCGTTTGTATTTTGTTTGTATCAGAGGGTTTTTATAAAAATTTTGACCCTTCCACCTGTGGTGAAAGGTATAAAAATGTTTGTATTTTGTTTGTATCAGAGGGTTTTTATAAAAACGTTGATGTTTTTAGCCTATTTATGGATTATTTAATTATTAATATAAAATTTTATATAAATTAATTATTAAATGTTAAAAAAAAACCAAAAATAAGCAAAAAAAAAAGTCTTAAGAAAATAATAAAAAAAAATGTACAAAAAAAAAAGTGAATTGACCTGACCGAGATTCGAACCCGCGGCCTTAGAGAAAAAAAGTATTTGTGACATAGCGTCTAGACAACTGAGCTATTAAAGCTCACACAAAATCATCGTCAATAGAGGTACATATATAAAAGTCTTCGTTCATTAGAGATTTGTTTAGTTTTTATTTAAATGACAAATCTTTGTATGTGTGTTGTTTGTGTATAAAAGGTGGAGATGAAAGAAAATAATTTTAATTATTAATATAAAATTTTATATAAATTAATTATTAAATGTTAAAAAAAAAAAAAATAAGAAATAAAAAAAGTCTTAAGAAAAAAATAAAAAAAAATGTACAAAAAAAAGTGAATTGACCTGACCGAGATTCGAACTTCGAACCCGCGGGCTTAAAGAAAAAAAGTATTTGTGACATAGCGTCTAGACAACTGAGCTATTGAAGCTCACACGAAATCATCGTCAATAGAGGTACATATATAAAAGTCTTCGTTCATTAGGGATTTGTTTAGTTTTTATTTAAATGACAAATCTTTGTATGTGTGTTGTTTGTGTATAAAAGGTGGAGATGAAAGAAAAGAATTTTAACACATGGATGTGTTGTTATGCTCAAAATTCTACATACATATTAAACAAAGGGATTTTACTGGAAAAATTAGAGGTAGTCCTGGTTTTTTGCTAATATCTCAGCCATTTATTAACCGATCTGTCTGATTTTTAATAGCAAACAGAAATGGATCACATGTAACAGAAATAAAAAAAAATCAAGTCCTCATCATGTCTGGGTTCTTCGGAAAACCCATTTCAACACACAGACGGACAGACGGACATCGTTAAATCAACTTCGCTCTTCATAAGGACCCAGAATATATATACTTTATAGGGTCTAAGATCAATATTGTAGAAATTACAAACGGAATGACAAACTTATATATACCCTTCCACCTGTGGTGAAGGGTATAATAAGAAAAAAGTGTATTATTGTCAAAAAGCTATTTAATGCCTTTAAATTTTTTAATAGCAAATCCTGAAAAGGTTAACCATAAAAAAAGGTGTGACATAAAAATTAGAGTAAAATTTTACAAAGTTTTGTGGGAATTAAACGACTTCATAAAATTAACGATAAATTTTGTTTCACCCGGTCAATTTAAATTTTTTTAAGTCTTTTTAGTTTCTAAGCAAATCTGACTCAATACGATAAAATTGTTAAAAAAAAGCGGAACAAATTTTGGTACCGTGAGGATCGAAAAAGTACAATTTGTTTGTCTGGTTGGTACAATAACAGAAAACATATTTTCCATCCCTGCTTAGTTTCAATATTTTTCATACATACACAAACCAAAAACAAAAATACTACATAAAACCGAAAAAATAGGGTTATCGGGTTGTATAAATGCGACGTAAACAGGCATATAAACTATCGAGTTGCCAGTTAGTATTAATAAGGTCGGTAAGCTTATTTGAAATATTGTAGGCCTATAATATAACGATTTTGAATCACAATTTGGTTTTAAAATAAGATTTAAACCTGCCTGGTTTGAGACTTATTTGAGATGCTTAAGTCAAATGTTTTCTAAACAAATATTGTCTTGATTGAGGTCAGCCGGTCGCAAGCCCATTAAAAGTGGCGAGCGTTTGAAATAAAGAAGTGGCCGGATCCCCAGTACTATTCGAATCTACATGAGAGCGCACAACAAACCGATTTTCGGGCTTAAGTCCCCGTTCACACACAGCAATTTTCTTTAATTCTTTTAGGAACTTGCATTTGTGCCCACACAGTGAAAGTCTCTTTTTCAATTATAGTTTATTTTACATATAAAAAAGTAGGAATTAAAAAACACAAGAGAATTGCAAGTACAAGCAAGTCGGTACCCCTTTCCTTTCTTCTTCCCTCCCTCTACGATAAACTAAAAGTTGCTGCAATAAAAATTGCTTAATGTGAACAGGCACTAAGTGTATGTAATATTTTATGGACAAGAGTATCCTCACTTTCGGTTCCCCTTTATAAAGATTTCTTTAAAGTTTTTGCAGTATTACAAGATGAGAATTGCTAACATTTCCAAACGAAAATAATTTAGTGTGAACGTAAAAAATAAATTTTGAACTAAATTATTTTTTGCTCGTATTGATAAATTTTTTTTATGGAAAAAAACCTATGTTTAAGGATCTCAACTATATAGAATAAATCAGTATCTGTCAAATGGATGTCGGTAAAGCAGTGCTCCCATTTGATTTACATTGCTGATTTTGAATCACTGTCATAAGAGTTTTAGTAAATTGATTAAAACTACCCCCAACCCTTACAAAAATTAATGAAGAAAAATAAAATGAATGAAACCGACAACCAACATGTCAAGTTTAAAAAAAAAGTATTGTACAAACATTGATTAGAGGAAGTATTCTAAAATAAGATATTCAGATATCAAGTAAATAAAAAATAGTGGTCGATGAAGTTACATAAGGGTGTCCCAAGAAGAACGCAATTTTTAAATTTTAAATAAAACACAGATATTTAAAAAAATATCGTGAAACTTTATTATATCGTAAAGTAGACAGAATGAGGTTATGTATGGAACAATATATCGTGCAGATGGCCGCCGCGGCACGCGATATTTTAATGAAATTTTCAATGACTGTTTTGCATGAATGCTGCGGTATTTTATTAATGCAGCGTCCAATTTCCTCGTTTAAGGCTTGAGTCGTCGTCGGCTTATTCGCGTAAACCATCGACTTCAAAAAACCCCAAAGAAAAAAATCTAATGGTGTTAAATCGCACAATCTAGGCGGCCAATTCTGATCTCCAAAACGCGAAATAACACGACCGGGAAATGACTGATGCAGCAATTGAATTGTTTCTCTGGTTGTATGACATGTGGCGCCGTCTTGTTGGAACCACATGCCCTCCACATTCATTTCTTCAATTTTAGGCAAGAAAAAACTGGTTATCATTTCACGATACCGAACACCATTGACTGTTTGCGCTTGACCTGCCTCATTTTCATAAAAAAAAGGTCCAATGATTCCTCCAGCCCAAAAACCACACCACACAGTGACACGTTGAGGATGCATTTGCTTCTCGTGAATCACTCGAGGATTTTCCTCACCCCAAATGCCACAATTCTGCCTATTGACGAAGCCATCAAGATGAAAATGGGCCTCGTCACTGAAGATGATTTTATCGGCAAAATCAGCATTTTCATGTTGTCTCTCCAATACCCAGTTAACGAACTCCCTTCGCTGTCCATGGTCAGCTGGCTTCAGTTCCTGAGTCAATTGAACTTTGTATGCATGAAGATGCAAATCTTTCGTCAAAATTCGCTGCAAAGTGGATTTGGAGACACCAATTTGCTGAGCTCGGTGTCGAATTGAGGTGGATGGAGTTTGAGCGACATCATCACGTACAGCTGCGACATTTTCGGTCGATCGACCTGGTCGATGGCGCGTTGTTGTCTTTACATCACTAACAGACCCAGTTTCGGCAAATTTATCCATTAATCTTTTTACAGTTGACTCTTTTGGAGCATTATTGTGACCCCAAATTGATCGCAATTTGCGAACTGTAGCCGCAAAACTTTCACCAATTTGGTAAAACAATTTCACAATGAGAATGCGTTGTTCATTCGTGTAGCGCTCCATTTTTACTAACCTCGTACCTTCTACTAGCAAACAATAACAATTGTTCAAATGTCAAACAATGACACTTCGAATGTTGCCAGATTTAAAAATTGCGTTCTTCTTGGGACACCCTATTTAGTCATTCTGAATCTGTTATGCCTTTAACCATGTTTTTGTTTGGCTTTTATAAGATGTAAAATTATTTAGTCGCTTAATGCAAAGTGGGGGCAGAAGTACTATGAAATTTCACACAGTTTCAGCTGAAGTCTTGGTGGCAGGTCCACTTTGAGCTGTGCCCTAGACTTTAAGATAGCTCATCTCGAGCATGTGAAAATTTTTTAAAGCTTTGTTGATAATTTTTTTCTATTTATGAACCGATTTTAAATAACGGTACATTTTTGCAATCTACTTACAAAGGTCTAAATATTGTTCCACATGTGAGTTACATTCCATAGAACTAAACCCATCGAAGTAAAATAACGTTACTGGGCTGTGGTCTAAAAATCTTCGCAATACGCCAACTCTTCGTCATATGACAGTGTTAGCATATTTGAAGCCCTTCGTATTTTAGCACCTCTTATCTCTCATCTCTCCTCAATCCCCTTTTCAAAGAAAGCATTTACAGCTAAAATTTTACATTTTTACTACAAATTATTATTATTGCTACAAATTATTCTAATAAGTTTATTATTTTCTACAGACTTAAAATGGCGTACTATTAAAGTTGAATATTAAAAAAGGGATTTTATCCATTTTTTTTAAAGATCCAAGGACACTTTTGTGTCCCCCATTAAAAAATTATTTCAGAGCACATAAGATACCGAAAGGTTACTTTACTTAGATGTGTGCTTATTGTTCTCTCCTAAGACTAAGGTTTAAACATTAGAGTGGAGCAGATACTCCAAGAGCTTCTTATGTGTTACCCCTTCTTTAAATGCGAACAAAGCAGTCAAAATTTTAAAAATCGCTTTTTATGGACCTTTTTTTTGCAACTGAGGATTCCTTTCTTCACATCTCATTTTTTTAATTTCAAGTTATAAGACTGAAATTTAATTACAATATGTTCACAAGCGAATATTTTATTGAAAAATAAAAATTTACATTAGAAATAGCGATCATCGATAGCACTGAAACAAAAGCGAAATCATCAACTTGGGCAAATGAAAATGATCTGGGAGTAAATTGCACAATACCCAAACTTGTTCCGTATACAAGGAAAACATTGTGGAGTAGTTAAACTTTAATAAAGTATAAAATAGAGAGGAAAATATTAAAATGGTCTTATATGCATCAAATGGATATACACTGTAATCAATAGACGGAAACATACAAAAATTGTTGTCCCAACCAAATTTTGCGCCCACCGAATCGTTTAGTTAATGGAAGCGAGGTAGGGTTACAACAACCAAATTGTTTCCGGCTGCACTTACTTATCGAATACAGCTGTGCAAAGTTATAACTCTGCAATCTCATAAAGGTACTAAGACTAGTTCATGGGTTTGGAAGTGATAATCGGCACCTTGCCGATATATGTAAACATCAAGAGCGGAGCACCTCTTAGATTACGGATGGGTCTGCGTAACTAATGAGGAGCTACAATCTAGCATTTACTATTTGAATAGCCAGAATAATAGCAAATACTACTCAGATATCTATCTATCATGAAGTAGGTGGTACTCAACTCGATCATGGTACGGACTGCTTTATGTTACTGAGGAATGATTTTAGAATGAAATTGGGAGCATGTCTTGGTCAACATACTGTTTACAAGCGAATGTAGAGTTTATGCAATAAACACAGACGCGGGGATAATAATGGAATGGGATATAAATATTTCATCTACTCAACTGATAAGACTGAGTGTAGAAACACTCAGTGTGATTCCGAGAAACTCGGAATCCACCGGATTTCGAATAAAGAATATCCCACAGCATAAGCCTTCGCTGCTACAACAACAACATATATATTTTAATTAAAATACGGACTGCATTCCACCGATCTCGAAGATTCGTTGGACTTTTGACATTATTGTGCCAAATAGAGAGGACTGGGCCGCAGACTTTTAGGGGGTGATAACTGAAAATGGATTAGTTTTGTGACTATGTAGGATATCTAGATCGAGATACGGACTATATTCTACCGATCTCGAACTTTTCTCTGACTTTTGACTAACAGGATTGAAGATTTTACAGATGACTCGAAAATGGACCAGTAGTCTTTTCAGATAAACTCGAAATTATGCAGAGTTCTCTTGGTGAATAATGATTAATCGAAATATGAATTTATCTATCTATCCGCTAAGATTCAATCGGAGAACGATGGCTCTTAATCGGTCAAGAATTTAATAAAATTTAATGTATTGGTTTCACAGGTTAAATTGTTCAATATGATTTAGATTAAAGCGGATAAGAACAAAAGGGACTTGTTTCGAGACCAAAAAGTACATAGAATATGTTCTAGACTTTCAAGAATACAATAACATACTCATCATAGGAATATATGATATGAAATTACTGTAGGGTGATGTAAGAATGAGACGCTACTGTGTAGCATTTACATTTTAAATATTTGAAATAGTAGAAAAAATGGCACAGAAATCTGGGTAGAAGATACATCGAAGACATAGTAAGTTTGAAGGATGTATCTTTACCTGGCCTCGTGGACTTTTTTCAAGTGGGTATATGTTAAGGACAAACTAAAAACAATTACAAAGTGCAGTATAACCTTTGAGGGTACTCGCCTTTTACACCAGATTAAAAACCAACCAACTTTAGGATACTTCTTCGCTTAAAATTTAAAACATAATTAACCATAAATTGATTATGGGTTGTAAAAACTACTATAATAATAAAACCAAAACGGAAAACATTAGCAGTTAGGAGTATGTAGATGTTTTATTGAATGAAATTATAAAAAATATAATAAATGTTTTGTAGCTTGGTCCCACATAAACAGCGAAGAGTAGTAGTTTATGGGTTCAAATCAACAACCCACCAAAACCATCTACCACAAAATACAACAAGTGAATGAATCAGTGAGTAATAGCTCGAAGGCTTTTTATATTTTACAAAAACAAAGCTTAAACCCTAAGAAATGCAACAACATTAAAATCACTTCAACAAAATGTTTGGTTAAAATAAACCAATCCAACCAACAAATCATTTATTTAACATCCATGCAAGAGTAAGTAAAGTATCGCCATGCATCAAATATACATTCATCGTATAAAGTAAACTGTGAAAACTACTGACAAGTAGGACTGATGTTGGTTGATGTTCATTAGTGCGGGCCAAATGTTCGATTGTAGAAGCGCTTTACTGCTGAAGAGTTAAAGAGATTTGTAAAATTGGCTCAGGTGCAACTATCCGCATTGAAATTTAAATTAAATACAAATTTTCGTATATCGCCTTATTTGCAATAAGTTTTTTTAAATTTTCAACATATGTACGAGGGCTGATCAATAAGTCCGTGACATTTCGAACTTCTCTCGCAGTTATATGAAATGCAACACTGCTCCCATCAAGTACCACCTGTTAAAAGACTACTATCAAATTTTGAGCAAGTTCCGCCATTTACTTTCATTGGTAAAAAAAGTGGTTTACTGACTTTCCTTGTGTTCGCACAAGTACAAATGATGCTGAACCTTCTGTACGGCCAATTGAGCTCAATACATCCGAAAATGTTACAAAAACCACGATAAGATCGAAGAGTTAAAGTGCGTGAGATTGTTGGTGCCATATGCATTTGATTGGCAGTGAGGTTTCGATTTTAAAAGATCAGTTGGATTTAAGAAAGCTGTCTGCAAGATGGGTGCCGCGTTTGCTCTCAATTGACCATAATGCACGGGTGCACACGTGTGTAGTCTCAATGGCAAAATTCTATGAATTGGACTTCGAATTGGCACCTCATGCGTCATATTCTCCGGATTTAGCCCCCAGTGACTATTTTCTTTTTCCAAACCTAAAGAAATGGCTCGGTGGACAGAGATTTAGCTGCAACGATAAAAATTATTGGTCAAACAAATGTATATTTTATGGACCTCAAAAAATCCTTTTTTTTTGTTAGGGATACAAAAATTGGAGAAACGTTGGACTAAGTGTATTGAGCTAAAAGAAGACTAAGTTGTAAAATATTTTTTTTATTTTTTTTTTTTTTTTTGCAAATAAAAAAACTGTGTTTCTTTCAAAAAGTCACGGACTTGTTGATCCGCCTTCAAATAATAATAAAACTCATATAAGTAAATATTTAAAAATATTTCCGGAATTTCGAAATTTTTACACTTTGATGATATCAATTTCTGTACTCTTTTCACTATAATTTCCCAACAAGAAAAATTTTAATTTCATGATTCCGACCCACTCTAAAATTCATATTGCTCATGTTATACGATATTACAGAATGTTGTTGCATATTCCAACGATGACTATGTTACGCCCCAATTTTGTTTTTAGCTTGGGAAAATTCTTTTTGTGGATTAAAAAAAAAATACAATTTTGGCCAACTATTTTATAACGTACATAATATGCAACTGAACCGGAAACGGGGTGGATGCCAAACTGATTGAATCAACACAGCATTTTTTTTTTTTTTTAATTCTTCAATCTTACTTTTCTTTACCTTACGGTAATGCAAAGCTATAAAATCGAGTATGAGTATGTATTATGATTATTAAGACGTTGCAATAAGAATAGCATAAAAAAGTTGACAATATTTTTTGGATGGTACATAGAAATTTCTTACAAAAATATTGACTCATAAACATCTACCCAGGCGGAAATAGATAATGGTACAACAAATTGAATACTGGTAAACTTAAATTCACTATTTGATTTTTGGTTGAAAAAGGGTAGCCGAAATGTTATAAATTATTTATTAAAGTCTTGATATTAATATAAAACGAGGAGTTGACAAAAATCGGACAATATTTTAGGCAATCGATAATTTGAAGCAATCGCTGAAAAAAATCTTTAAAAACTACTTAATAAAAACTTGATAAAACACTGGAAATCATAAAAACGTTACAACTTTTAACATTTAACGGCTGACCTCCGATTCCTTTGTGGGATTCTGATGAAAATTATGGTAGATCTTTTTTGTTTTGGTCAGCCATTGTTATTTCTCCATTTATTTATATCTTCATATTTTCCCCGGGAAATAGGGGGCATTTAATGCTTTACGAATAACGAGTTTTTTTTCGATTTTCACTCCCCCGATTTTCCCTCAAAAAATATATTTTAATACGTATGTCATACCTATTTTTGAGCATAATACAAGGTGGCCCAAAATATATCACCCTATCCGAAGATGTTATAACTTTTGCAAATTACGTTTTGACGATTTGTTTTAATATTTATGAAGTATACAGATACATAATACAAGTCTACAAGCCATGGAACGATATACCCCTCAAGAACGTCGGATACTCGTGACTATTTTGTACTGCAAACTAACAAAATTTTCGCTTATGAGGCGCTGAGAACACACGCATCATTCACACACAGTCCTTACATCGACTCAAAATCAGTGCATGGTGCGCCATTTACGCCGTAGGTGTCATCGGGATTTATTATTTCGAGGACAATGGACATTTTGAAGGATTTGTTTCCACATCGCCTAATGTCTCGTTTGGCGATTTGCAGTGGCCATCAATACGCCCGACTTAATCGCTCCAGACTTTTTTCTTCGAGGGTTTTTTTTTAAGTTACGGATCTATGTAAACAATTAATGGTAAAAAAATAATTATATGTCAAAATAAACATTTAAAAAAAATTAAATTATGTCTATTCATTTTAAAGATTTAGCAAAACAACCTCGGGGAAATGTTTTTGGGCCATCTGTTGTATCAGTCTTTTTTTGAGAATCTGACATATCCGGAACTTATGAATTACCCACTGACATGATATTATTCCTTCATATATTCCCCGGAAGATAGAGGCATCTAATGCTTTACGAATCAACAGTTCTTTTTCCGATTTTTCATACATTGTACGTTGTTTGGTACCACGAAAATTTTTTGTAAAATAAATTTGCATTATTAAATTGAATTTGTTGAAGGTACTTTTTAATAGAAAATAAATTTTCATAAACCTCATATTCTGAGGGTGAAAAACTGCTTAGTTCATGTATGAAATTTAAGTTTTTGGAATCACTGAATTTGTATCTAGCATCAGAATTTTAAAATTCAAAATAGCAGATCTAATATAAAGGATGATTTTAAAAAAATCGGAGTTTGGTTTCAAACTGATTTATTAAAATTTTTGAGATCGCGGAATACGAATCTGACATCATGGCGAATATTTTGTAATTATTTAACCGCGAATTTTTTTACAAAAAAAAAAATCATCCGCAATATTGGATCCGCCTTTAAAGATTTTGATAAGACTCGTATTCAGACTCCCAAAAATTAAAAAAAAAAAATATTTGATAAGAAACCGATCACTTTTTTTAAAACTCATCCATTATATTGAATCCACCTTTTTGAATTTTAAAAATCTAATGGCAGATTCATATTCAGCGATGCGAAAAACTATAATTAATCGTCATAATTAATCTGACATTTGGAACATGTTTGTCTTCATCTCCTAACATGATTAAAGTAGTTCTGACGGTAAAATCTAAGCGCGCCGAAATAATTGCTTCACCATCATTATCTCCATATCTCTCCATAATAATTGAGATTTTGTAATAGAAATTAAAAAAAAATTAAATAAAAATTAATAATTTCGAACCAAAATATCGAACGGAGAGGATTTTTTTTTTATTTCGCTTCATTTCCACAATGTACCGGTTGCTAGTGAGACTTTAACTGATACAATTGTTGTTGTTTTCTATATAAAATTTTAATTAAACTGTACTTTAATCTTTAAATTAATCTAGCCTTAAAGAACATTTTTTTTTTGGTTTTTATAAAACATTGTAAAGTACTGTAAGAATTGAAATTCTAACATTTTGCCAAATCTTCTCCAATATTCTGCAGTTTTTTTTTTTTGCTCAGTTAAAAATTGACAGTGGTACAAAAAATCAAATACTGGAAAACCACTGGATACCCATGAAATGAAAAATTATTTACTGTCGCAAGATCTTTTTGGAACGTTTTACCAGCGTTGGCAAAAAGCGTTTTGTCAGTATTTGTTTTACAAAAATTTTAGTGTTAAAAAAAAAGACTGGCGAAGAATTTCTTTTACGACGCTTTTTGAACAGCTGTTCCTTTTATCTAATGATGTTATCATAATAGAATTGTGAAAGAATTTTTTTGCCAGCACTTGTATCGACCTTTCAAAGTTCCCTGCCGGTACTCCTCCGTTTTTTATTTTCTCACTGGGTGTGTATCTGGGTAATTTTATTATTTTTTTTTTTTTTGAGAATTTCTTAATTTTGTGTGACATATTTTTATTGTATTTGACATGTCCAATGTGAAAATTTATCCAAGCGCTATGACGATAAATATTTGCTAGACACAGCTAAAATTTATATGTTTTTTCTTGCAATTTTTTTTTTTTGGTTAATAATTCTTACCACATCTTTGATATAAGTTGAGTACAAAATACAATTTTTGTTTTTGCTTACCTGCAAAAAAATAAGAAAAAAAATTAATTAATTTTTGAAATAAATTTAAAAAATGTGAAAAAAAAAAATAATTTATTGCGACAAATCGGGCAAGATTTATTGTAGATAAGTTATAAACATATAACTTAACTGATTATAAATGTGATATATAATCGATATGTTTAAAGTAATAAGTGAAATTTTGGTGGAGTTTATCACACATGGGGATGTAGCTCAGATGGTAGAGCGCTCGCTTAGCATGTGAGAGGTACGGGGATCGATGCCCCGCATCTCCAATATGATTTATTTTTTTATAAAAATTATTTTTTCAAAATTTTGTTTTCTTCGATCTTCTTGATTAAAATATGTAATATAAAAATTATTTTTTAATATAAAAAAAATCGTAAAGCTTTTATATACAAAATGCATCCATCCAATTAAAAAATTAATGGAATAACATGGCGAATTTTGAGATACGGGTAAAAAACCGGTTTTTCTGACCTCTATGCACTTAATAACGGGTAACTCAGTTGGTTCTCAACCGATTTTAATTTTATAAACGGATTTGGATAGAAGAGACTTATTCCTTTAAAATGATATGTATTATTATATGGTTTGATCCAAAAATATGTGTGTATTTCTGCATCAAAGTCATTTTTTTACCACTTTTTTCGACATTTTTTAACTTTGGCGGTATTTTTACGCACTTTTTTATATGGGAACCGTACAGCTTTATAATTTATATTAGTAGCATATTTAGTTAGGAGTAAAATGCAATTTACGGTTTTAAAATCCGTTAAAAAATGACTAAGTTATTAAATATTGTATCAAACCAAAATTCTTGCAAAATACAAATTTCTTAATATGATGTTCCTACGCATTATTTTATACAGAAATTTTACTGAGTAAAATTCAACTTTGTTTTAAAAAATCCGTTAGAAATTAAGAGAGTTATTAGTTTTGTTTTTAAACCAAATTTTTTGCATAATTGCTTGCACATTATTTTTCTAGTTTTTTTTGCTCTCTGTCTAGTGATGTTTTGCTAGAAGTTAGCAGGTAAAATTTTGTAAATGCAATGTGGAGCAAATTGGGACAACAGAGTTTGCCAAACTTTTTTTGCTTGGAGCCAGATTGTTATTTGTACAGAACTTTACATTCCGAAAACTGAAAATGGTTCTTAAAAAAGATTTTGGAGGGGTTTTCTTAGTTAATATAAAATAATGAATTTAAACATAAGTGGTATTTTATTTGCACTGTATATTTTTTGATATATACTAACTATAATAAATGTGATTGATATACTCTGAGGACTATAAATTGTAAATCACTGTTATATTAAACTCAAATTAGAATTACAACAACAATTAGCAATGAGAGCTTAAATCATGTAAAAGTATTGTTTTTTTAATTTGCTTTGTTTATCACTTTTGTTTACTTAAATTAATAAAAAAGTTAGCCATTTGATAATAGTGAAGTGCAATTAAAATTAAATTTGAATTTATCCCGATAAAAAAATTTTATTAAAAATAGAAAATGTGCGACAGATGTAATAAATTTTGTTATATTTGTGGTTTACTGGTAGATATCGATCATAGACGTGATTTTAGAAACAATGGTGGAGTGGTGGAAATATATAACAAACTCTTCAATCGCTCTTATAAATTTAGTCGCTGGTATGAACCTGAATTTATTTGTGATTATTGCTGTAGAACATTAAAAAAGCCGTCAGTTACTTTACACTTTTCGACACCTATGATTTGGCATCATCAGCTCTACCATAAACCAGATGATTGCTATTTTTGTCAAACCAATACAAAAGGTTACTCTTTTAAAACGCGCAAAAGTGTCAAATACGCAAATGTTTTAACTGTAACAAAACCGATATATGTAAGTGATGAAGTTCCCACATCTAGCAAAGCTGCTATTGAAATTGAAAAAGATTTGAAAGATGAAGAGTACCTTCCACCTAAGTATTCTTCAATGGAACAGCATCTAGTTTCCAATGCAGATTTCAGCGATCTTATTCGTGATTTACATTTGTCAAAACGACAATGTGAAATTCTCGGGTCACGATTAAAACAGTGGAATTTGGTGGATCAAGATTTTCGTGTAACAACTTGTAGAAGGAGTAACCATACAGTGTCAATTGAAGAAAGTTTTAAGACGGATGAAAATGATTGTAATCTTGTTTATTGCGGAGATGTACCCAAATTATTTTCGGCACTAAATCAAAACTATAAGGCATACGAATGGCGACTCTTCATTGATGGTTCATGTAAAAGTATGTTTAATCCAAAAAAATTTTTTATTTCTGTTTTATAAAATCTGATTTGTTATCTCTAGGCTTGAAAGCAGTTTTATTACATAACCAGAATAAGTTACCATCTGTTCCAATCGCGTATGCTACAAACACTAAAGAAACCTACGAAGTGATGACAAAAATACTTAGAAATATCAACTATACCGCTCATAAATTGAAAATTATCGCCGATTTAAAGGTTTTAACTATTAGGTTTTAACTATAGGTTTTAACATTTTCAGTTTTCGGAATGTAAAGTTTTGTACAAATAACAATCTGACTCCAAGCAAAAAAAGTTTGGCAAACTCTGTTGTCCCAATTTGCTCCACATTGCATTTACAAAATTTTACCTGCTAACTTCTAGCAAAACATCACTAGACAGAGAGCAAAAAAAACTAGAAAAATAATGTGCAAGCAATTATGCAAAAAATTTGGTTTAAAAACAAAATTAATAACTCTCTTTATTTCTAACGGATTTTTTAAAACAAAGTTGAATATTTTTACTCAGTAAAATTTCTGTATAAAATAATGCGTAGGAACATCATATTAAGAAATTTGTATTTTGCAAGAATTTTGGTTTGATACAATATTTAATAACTTAGTCATTTTTTAACGGATTTTAAAACCGTAAATTGCATTTTACTCCTAACTAAATATGCTACTAATATAAATTATAAAGCTGTACGGTTCCCATATAAAAAAGTGTGTAAAAATATCGCCAAAGTTAAAAAATGTCGAAAAAAGTGGTAAAAAAATGACTTTGGTGCAGAAATACACACATATTTTTGGATCAAAACATATATCATTTTAAAGGTATAAGTCTCTTCTATCCAAATCCGTTTATAAAATTAAAATCGGTTGAGAACCAACTGAGTTATCCGTTATTAAGTGCACAGAGGTCCGAAAAACCGGGTTTTTACCCGTATCTCAAAATTCTGACGTGCCTGGAAAATTTCAAATACAGATTCTTGTTCTAATCGACAATACCTACCAGAAAAATAATATGATATCCCAGGGATTTCGACTTCATTCTTTTTTGTAACACCGTGTAATTTTTAAAATTTGGCTTTTGTAATTTACCGTAGTATGTTATTTCAAAATTCTGAAAATTTTCGAAAAGTGCGTTTTGGGTTTTTTTATATAAAAAACTACTTTTTTTAAGTTTTCTCGCCGAAAAATTGTCAAATTTGTGTGAAACAAATTTTCTTAAAAATCATATTTTTAGAGAATTCAAGGTAAAAAATCAAAATCTTATTCGTAATCCAAAGGTTTTAAATAAATGCAAAATTTAAATATTTTTTAATAAAAAAACCATCATTTAAAAAAATCGATTTATTGGAGATGCGGGGCATCGATCCCCGTACCTCTCACATGCTAAGCGAGCGCTCTACCATCTGAGCTACATCCCCACATATTTTATACTCTACAAAAAATTTGGTATTTTTTTTAAATCGGTTTTAAATAAATTTTCATACACAAAAATCACAACTTTAAACGAGTTCGATAAAATAAAATTATCAGGTAGGTATTTTTGAGTTCTCTTTAACATTGAAATTCATTTATAAATTAACCCCTAAACATAATATAAAATCGGTTCATTAAGATTTTAAATTTGAAAACATCTTTCAAGGGTTGCATCTAGTTAGCAAAATTTAAATTTAAATATACTAAAATATTTATATAAGGTTGATTTATTTTCTTGTAATTTTTAGGAGTACCCGGCGAAATCTTGTGACACCTTAACCCGTTAACCCACGTCGCAGCAGCGACCAAAGTTTCAGATGTTCAGAAATTTTTTAAAATTTTTATTTTACATATTTATATAGTGTGATACATGTTTATCATGTAATTTTAGTATGATGATCATGAATAATTTTTAAAAAAGCTCCAACAATTTTCGAGTTGTAACTACTTGAATTTTACAAAAAAAAAAAATATCATTTGTTTCCTCTATCTACCAAATGTTTTAAAAGAGATACATATATACATACATATGCGGCCATATAGCCTCAAATTACGGATCCGAGCATATATAGAATAATATATGAACCTATATATTACTATATATGAACATTTTCACTTGGGTTGCTAATCTCAAATATTTTTTTTATAATTATCAAAATTGTGTAAAATTAATTAAAATTTATTGAAAAAGAACTATGTAATAGTCTAATCTTCGACAAATTACAGGCTGTTGCTATTAAAAGTAATGTGGAATAAAATATATATATATTTTTTTCAATATTGATTAGAAAAAACAATATTTGGGATGATGTGACAGTGTTCCGGTTTATTTTATATATTTTCTATTTATGTTTAAATTGTATGACAAATTTTAAGTACTTTGGAATAATGATAAAAATATTGGTGATTTCGATAGAATTCCAAACAATTTTGTTTTTGTATGCAGAAACTCTGATCGCGCCGCTGGTTAACGTTCTACGATCAAAGTCAAATTTTAATTATTGACGTTTTAGAGCAAGTGTAACCAAATTTCACTCGGCGCTCCTTAAAATTATATAAAAAGTTTAATTTGCCATACACGCAAAGAAAAAACATGGTTGATACAATCACAATCGCAAACTATCAGTAATGTTTGTGGTTATGATTGTGTCAAACACGTCTTAAGTAACAATATATGTTCAGATATAATATTTATAGCTAATTATTATCTCAAACATATTATTATGTTCACAAGAAAAACGCAAACGATCTTTCAAACCATGTTTCTATATTTCCCAATACCATGCAAAATGTCTATGTCAACATCTTCTCACAATAAAATAAATAAAAAATGTAATTTCAAAGATTTATTTTTTATTAAAAAGGTATACATATATCCATATTTTTTGCCCCGCACTGAAGACTTGTAAAATAAAGTCAAAGACAAACGTACCTTTAATTTCTATTATGAAATCGGGGCTTATCACAAAATTCTGCGTCAAAATTTCAATGGCGTTTTTAATGTTGTATGTTTTTTTGGCTACAAAATAGACAATGTAATTTATACGTATTTATACATGTATGAATTTAGGTATGTATTTTTCTAATTATATCAATAAATTTGCAAGGCAGCATGGCCTTTTGCTCCCCGAAAAATGTTTTTATTATTTTATACCCACTCATGTTATTAACTATCGTTGGTGAACGGAAAATGACGCGGGAGAAAATTTTATTTTTTTAGAAACACACACTGTTTATTTTGTCAATAAATGTTTGCTAATTTAGAGAATGTGTTTAAAGGCAAACATACATTTTTGTAATATACATACACTTTTGTGTGCAACTAATAATATGCTTAAGACAAAAAATTTTTGTTCAATTTATTCTAGGTCTATAATAAATTTATTAGGGTAAACATATTAGGCTAATATGAATAAATATGGTCGTAGTGACCATTTATTAATCATGTTTTTTCTCTGCGTGTACAAACTGTTGTCACCCTAATGTTGTATGCCTAATTAAACTACAATAATATTTTGTTTTTTTTTTTTATATTTCGATTGCCCCCACAATAATTTTGTTTATTGGCTTTATTTGGATATCAGTCCACATGTTTAACAATAATGAATCATTATTAGGTTGCAAACCACTCGAACATCTTCAATATAATCATGATTATACTATTGAAAAGTCTTTATAGCACAACATTTTAATATTAAACATCTTTGAAATTTGGAGAAACATACAAAAAAAAAAAAACATGTTAATTTACGAGTCTTTTAGTGTTAAAATTTGACTGTTAAAAAACACGCGGATTTATAAAATGACAGTCAGATGGACAGACATTTTAGTATACACCCAGCGAATAAAAAAAGTGTTTGCTAAATTAATATATTAAGAGCTGACTCCTCTTTTCGATTGTTCTGCCATACCGGAAACTTATGAAATAACCTTTGATATAAATTTCTTTCTTGTTTTTTTAAACAAAATATTTTTTTATGATTTCGCATATAGGCGGAGTTAAAAAATGTCGTAATTGGTCATATGTGATGTAATCAGCTTGTAGCACGATCTTATTTAACATAACCTTTAAATATTCCAGTTTGTCCAGTCGAAACCGTTTCTGATTAATTCAGGCCGCTATCTCAAAATAAACTCAAATTAATTCATTAGCTTCTTTTTGGCTTAAATGGAAGTTCTGACGTTTGGTTCACTCCGATTTAAATAAAATTTTGTATTTGAAATATAAACTATACTTTTTAGCCCCTAAATATCAACTTGTGTAACTCTGAACCTCTAAATTTTAACTCGACATTATTTAAAGCCGAAGGTTAATTATGGTTTACTCAGGGTATCCAAGACTTGACAATCAATTGTAGATTTTAAAGGGAACCAAAATAAACTGTATATTTCCAAAGGTGTCACAATCTGGCAACATCAAAATCAATAGTAGATCTCTAAAAAAATATCAAAAGTAGATCTCTAAACAGTATCAATAGTAGATCTCTTAAAAATATCAACAAGAAAACTGTTTTATGCCGCGTTTCATAAAGTGGCGAAGTCTATGAAGATTCATATCTATCCTTTTCTTCTCGAGCTGTAAACATTAATTTTTAAGAATCCCCCTGAGGAACATCTCGTTTACTTATCTGTTAACATATTTTTATTCCAAATGAATTTGATCAAAAATAATTTATCGGGAAGGTGAATATTGTTACTGAAAGTTGGGCGCCATTAAGTTTATGTGATGAATACTACATATCAGTAACATATTTTGGAGAAGCTAGCTGCTATGACATGACGTTGGGCGATAATAAAATAAATTGAAAAATTGATGATGTACTTTTTGAAAGTTCTGCCATTTTTGCAAATTGCATGCTGTGTCAGTTTGGTTTTGACATTCGTGAAGTAGACAAGTGTAAAATTTATAGCGAATAACAATGAATCGCTTTTTTGGATTTGGATCGAGATTTTGAAACTCAGTGACGAAGTGAATGATTTGCCATCATGAGCAATAACAAAATTCTCGGTTCTGCGGGACGGAAAATCCATACATAATTCATGAAGCTCTATTTCACCATTATAAGTGATCGCGACGAGTGTAGCTACGTAGGAAAATGTGATTGAACCTTATTTTTCCAAAGAAGCCGGCATGACGGTAACACTATGCCGTGAACAGCCACCGCTATAGTGCCACGCTGACTGAATTTTTCTTGCATATTTTGAAGAATGCCTTCCCTGTGCATGTAATCTCGAGTTTCGATGATTTGGTTTGGCCAGTTAGATCTCCCGATTTGACTGCCACGGACTTATTCTACTGGAAATACTTAAAGTCGTTGATGTACGCGATCAAGTCGCTCACCTTGCAGCAGCTAAATAATATTCGAGCCCAAATTGGCAACAAATGCTGCGCATATTTATGTAAAATGTAATGTTAGAGAGCCCATGCTTACATCAACGCCGACAGCGGCCAATTGTCGGACACAATTTTCCATCAGATCCATTAAGACGCAGCTGCTATGCATCAAAGGCATCTTCTAAGTGCTAATATTTAAATTTAAAATTTACAACTTCTTTTTTGTCGTTAGGTATATAAATCTTAAAAAAGTGGCTAATAATTCAATTTGAATGTAAAACACACACATGGTGACTTACTTTTTATTTTTCTTCGTCATTTTATAAGATTTTAATTCTGTTGATATTGTTGTTGTTTGTTTAAATTAAAAAATTAACAACAAACAAAACAAAATTATAGTGTGTGTAACGAATTTATTGGATTGTTATTGTTTTTTCTTTTTATTAGTATGAACATATTTTGCTTGATGACCAAGTTTGTTGACTTATTGTTTTAATGTCCAATACAACCGAACATCTCCATTCATTGTTTTATGAATTTTAATGGTACATACAATTTCGTTGCTTTTTTCTGGTATTTCTTAGTAATTTTTTACTTTAACAAGAAATTTAAAAAAGAGAAAAAATCAACTGCATTTTATAGTATTTTATTGATAATAAAAAGATTTCAAGGAATTTCTTTTCTTACATATTTTTTTTTTGTACTTTTTTTCCAAAGAAACAGAAAGAAAAATTAATCTTTTACTTGAAGTTTAAATCTGATTTTTGTAAAGAAATTAACGGTAATTTTTTATGACATTTAATTTAAAAAACAAAAAAAAAAAGAAACAGTTTCCAGCAGGAGTTTAGTTATTAAAATTTTTGTATTCATTGTTAACAATATTTAGGTCGATTTGTAAGAAAGTAATTGATCTTGTCAATTCATTGGTTATTGATCATCATCTTATAAAAGGAAAATGATTGGTTGATCAGTGTTAAATTTTATGTAAAAAGTTAAACTCGAAATATGTTACTAAAGTTACTAGAGTTTTATACAACATTTATTCATTTTCCAAAATAATTATAATGACGCCCAACGTCAAGCCTGAATAGGCGAGAGCCGAGTATTCAAAATAACTCGAAAGAGTATCATATACTATGTCTAAGATATTCTTTCGAGCTCGTACAGTTAAGAGTTGTTGAGGATCTGAACGTGAATAAGCCACTGGGGCCGCATTGTATACCAGCACTGGTGCGAGGGCAGTAATCTTCGTAAAATATTCCCCTCTCTAAGAAGCGTGCGAACAAAACACTGAAAACTACAGTGTAATTGCAGTATATTCTGCGCTCTCGAAGGTGGTGGAGAGCATGGTTAATTAACATCTCGTGAATTACCTAGAGCCCAATTCACTTTCAAGCGACTGTAGAGGTCGTTGTAGGAAAACCTGTAGCGTTCCTTTCGGAGCGTTTAAGTCGACCAGTTTGGTAAAAAGAAAATGGGTACACTGTTGTCAAAGTTAATTATTTTTGGTATAAGCAATGAATTCTCTCGACTTATTTTAAACTTTCCCAGGGATTAATTCCCAGATTGGATTTCACTGGGATTTAGGGGCAGCGCAAGGTTCGGATATTCTTGATCTACTTATTCGCTGATGACAACAACATTTGTCACTAATTTTTATGTCGTTGTGGGCCAAGCCTTTTGGAGGTTAGGGCAAAATGAGGTTAAAAGTGATCTTTCCGCAATCTCCGAATGGAGTCTTGCTAATGCTGTATAATGACTTGAGTAGGGTCGTCAATGTCATCAGTACATATGGGAGGTGTCAATATCGAGGAATCGGATACTTTTAATGTTATGGGCGTGAGAATTCAGTGTGATGCACCTTGAAATAAGTGTCATGGTTTCCGACCTAAGATGGAATACTAAGTCTATTTTGGAGTTTTTGCACCGTGTACAAAACAAAGTAGGACATCAGCACTAAATAATAACAGTAGAATATCAACCACTAAGGACTCATTGGATCGTTGTTGAAATTTGGGTTTTGTATCACTGTTATGTCGATATTACCATGGGAATTATTCTGCCAAGATAAGTGAACTGATCTCTAAAGCCCCGCTTTATATTCGGAATGCCCGCTCATCGAGTAGAGCTCCTATTTCCTAATTCCACCACCACCACCCTGATTGTTTGTCTTTCGTAATAGCCGTCTTCCAGATAAATTATATATTGCTTGTGGAATTCGTGTAGTATGAAAAAGAGAAAAAAACTCCACCGTCTTAGACTGAACTCGGTCGCGGACAAAATACAGCAATCTTTCTTAGAAGTCAGGTCTACTAACCAAGATTCCTTACATAATTTTAGTGGCAACAAAATTCAGTAACCTCCATTTCGGAAGATAAAGAATCTGAAAAGTGGAATTCATCATAAAATTATAATGAAGCCATACAACCCAACCCTTTTACAACCCAAGCCTTCGACAACTCAATAAAAAGCCTAAGCAGCCACTTGTCGCAGCATAAAGATCTAAAAGAAGAGATTTATTACAAAATTATAATGGCGCTTAACGCCGGGACTAAAAAGCCAATTTCCTAAGAAGTACAACATAGAGCCCGGATGGCTACCATCCTGGGTAGGCATTGCTGGCAGAATTCGTTACAAAAAGAAATATCACGAAAAAATTAAGATAAAAAGTCTACAGCTTGGATCGAGTTTGGTCAGGGCAAAATACTGGCAACTTTCCAGCAAAAATAAATGGAAGTGATTCTTAAGGAAACAATTGTTCATTGATTCTAAAGTATCGTTAAGTTCTTATTTTCCCATTCCAAAGCAGTTATTTTTCACAATTTCCAAAAATGAGATTTTTAATAAAATTTAGCTCTTTTCAAATCTATGGCGGGTAACTTGATATTCATAAATATGGTTAAGTACTAAACTTTGATTAGTTTGAAACAAGTTATCAGGTTTAAGTGATTTGCATCAATTTTTAACTTCGAATAAAGTAATTTAAATGTGAATTAATGAAAGCCATGAAAACTGCCGAAATGCACTTTTTGACTTTGCACCTTTATTTGTCTTTAAATATATTCAGTTGAGCTCCGATGGTCGTAAGTTGCCAACTGCTATATATCAAACAGTTTTACTTAAGAAAAAGATGCCAAATGACTTTTATAAGATGGTAAAATTATGCAATAAAAATGGATCATAAAAGAAAACGTCCACCCTATGACACCTCTATGTAAAAATCATTGATTCCAATCCAAATTTTCACAACACAGGAATCGAAATCACTGCTTCTTTCTTTTGTAGACCAATGACAAGTTTCAACAATTAAGATTGGAAATATACGATTCATACTATATTTATAATGGCGTCCAGCTTGGAGTATACAGGTTGGTTGAAAAGTTCCTGCGCTCGAAATGAAAGAATACTGTTTTTGTTACGAAATATATTTTTTATTCAATATAATCTCCTAGAAGCTCAATACACTTGTTCAAATGATCTTCCAATAATTTTATCCCATCCTTATAATGGTTTTCCGGAAGCTCTGCAAAATTTTCGTATACGGCTGCTATGGCCTCTTCTTTCGACGAAAAATGCTTTCCACGAAGGAATTGTTTGAGATTTCTGAAGAGATAGTAGTCACTGGGAGCCAAATCTGGTGAATACGGTGGATGTTCAAGCAATTCGTACTTTAATTCTTTGAATTTAACCATCGTCAAAACACTTTTGTGAGCAGGTGCATTGTCTTGATGAAAAATGATTTTTTTCTTCTTTAAACCAGAACTTTTTTCACGAATTTTTTCATCCAGCTGATCAAAAAGGCTGCAATAATATTCAGACTTGATTGTTTTACCTTTCTGAAGATAATCAATCAACAAAATTCCTTTTGCATCCCAAAAAACTGATGCCATAACCTTCTTTGCTGATCGTTGTGACTTCACCTGCTTTGAAGCTGAACAACCAGCTTCAGTCCACAGTAAACGTTCTTGTTTCAATTTAGGATCATGGTGGTAGATCCAAGTCTCATCCACAGTTATAAAACGATGCAAGAAGTTGGTTTTATTCGGCTTAAAACGCTCCAAATTACGCTGAGAAATTTGTTTTCGATCCAGTTTTTGTTGAATTTTTAATGTGTGCGGCACCAACTTTCCAAACAGTTTTTTCATACGTAATTCTTCATGTAAAATATGGAGTAATTGTTCGTCTGAGATGCCTATGGCATTAGCAATTTCACGCTTAGTCAAACTTGGATCTTCACTAACCATATTATGTATCTGCTCATGATTTCTGCTGTGGTTGCAGTTTTTGGTCGTCCTTCGAGTGGATCGTCTTTAAGGCTGGTGCGACCACGTTTAAATTCACCAGCCCAAAATTCAACGGTGCGTTTTGAAGGTGAGGACTCCTAATACACTTCTAACAATTGTTCATAAATTTCCTTTGCTTTTAAACCCTTCAAAATAAAGCATCTAATGACTGCACGATATTAAATTTTTTCCATATAAAAAAAATCAATGACACGTCAACTTCAAATGGCTTGTAAACAAAGAAAGAATTGACAGAATGACTTGCAACTTTCCATGTGTTCTCAGGAAAGTTATACCAACTTGAGAAAAAAAAAGTTTGGAGCTAGCAGTGCCATCTCTTGGTGAGCGCAGGAACTTTTCAACAAACCTGTAAATATAAACCTTCCCGAAGAAGGCAATGTAAGTGCGATTCAAATGAGGACTATTCTAAGCAACAATTTAAGAACCATGGTTTTAAGCTAAAGACATTACCCTACATTGAAGCAATACATTCTTTCAATACAAATATTCAAACAATTATCTGTGATAGAAAATCGCCTTAATAAAAGAACAACAACTTTAAAAGTAATGGTTAAAGGCTATATAGCGAAATCATCCAGCCTTTAGACTACTTTTCCATGGAGTTGGTGGTGGTATGGATGGCGATGATGATCATGAACAAAGATGTTTCTGATTATTTGCACAAAGTATTAAACTTATTGTGTCTCCAAACAAAAAAAAAAAAAGAATAATTTTATTTTACATAAAGGATAAAAGCGACGAACAGTAAAAAGAACCAACGACCCAACAAAAATAAAAAACAAAATAGAACAGAAAAAAAACAAAAAAACTTCTTTAAATAGTTTTGTTAAACTCGAGCTTATACTTGATTATGTAGCACAAAACTGGCTGGGTGACTGACTGAATGGCTTTTACACTCCAAATTACGATGTGTGTAGGATAACGATGCACATCGTGTTATAATTTTTTATTTTTTTTAGTAGGA
Organism: Eustalomyia histrio; assembly: GCA_949748255.1. Taxonomy (NCBI): domain Eukaryota; kingdom Metazoa; phylum Arthropoda; class Insecta; order Diptera; family Anthomyiidae; genus Eustalomyia; species Eustalomyia histrio. The sequence goes on along the minus strand of OX456526.1, from coordinate 42,935,384 downwards.
TGATGATGACGATAATGTTGATGGCGGGTAACGTACTCAGAAAACTAAAGGAATGCAATAGTTTCGAGCTAAAAATAATAAAAGTCCTGTTAGCTTGGAGACCACTTGGTTTCCACACCCACCCAAAGGAAAAGATCTAGTCATCCACTTTTCTTTAAAAACGTTTGCCGTAACAAACAGAGATATACATATTTGTTAATAAGACCTCATCTTTAAAGAATTTACGTCTCAGATGTGCGATTATTCGCTTTTTAGTAGTGGACATTTGCAGTATACATTCCGCTCCGCTCCGCTCCTCTAAATATTATAAAAACATATACACAGTAAAATTAAGTGCCAACCAAAATGTAAAGTCTATTTTGGCTTCTATAAGTAAATTCGGTTAGAAAGTATAACCACATTCAAATATGATAACTGAATTTTTTGGACATTGCAACTAAAATTAGATTTTATTTTGAAAAGTTTGTTGTATAAACCGATATTCAGTTGTACCAACCGATTCAAGTCAAAGTAACCAAATTTCAGTTGGAAAATTAGAAATGTTTTCTCCATGTGTACTAAGTGTCCGCTTTAGGCAATCAAGAAGGGGTTTTTTTCGCTGCTGATTATGTGTCGTTTGTACGGCCCCAGCTTCGTACATACAATGATGTACACCATGTTCTTGACTTTCAATCCGTTATGTATGCGATCCTATAGAAGAATTCCACAAAATAAATAAGAGCATTTGGTTTATATTGAGTCGCCACACTTTCATTAGGCATTGTAAGTCAAAGAATTTTACATAATTCCTTTTACTCCATGATCTAAATGTGTCGGATATAAGGTTATATCTTCTATGATATTAATTATGCATAAATTTCTGAGTACTTTGAAATACGTATTTGAGGCGACAGCGAAAACTAGTTCTTATGAACAAAGACTGTCTCCGAAAATACAAATATGTGTTTGGTTCATTTTCCTCTTTTACGTTCAGTATTATACAGGGTGGTTGAAAAGTTCCTGCGCGCGAAATGAAAGAATACTGTTTTTGTTACGAAATATTTTTCTTATTCAATATAATCTCCTAGAAGCTCAATACACTTGTTCCAATGATCTTCCAATAATTTTATCCCATCCTTATAATGGTTTTCCGGAAGCTCTGCAAAATAACCGTCTACGGCTGCTATGGCCTCTTCAGGTGCATTGTCTTGATGAAAAATGATTTTTTTCTTCTTTAAACCAGGTCTTTTCTCACGAATTTTTTCATCCAGCTAATCCAAAAGGCTGCAATAATATTCAGAGTTGATTGTTTTACCTTTCTGAAGATAATCAATTAACAAAATTCCTTTTGCATCCCAAAAAACTGATGCCATAACCTTCTTTGCTGATCGTTGTGACTTCACCTGCTTTGGAACCGTACAACCAGCTTCAGTCCACTGTAAACGTTCTTGTTTCAATTTAGGATCATGGTGGTAGATCCAAGTCTCATGCATAGTTATAAAACGACGCAAAAAGTCGGTTTTATTCGGGTTAAAACGCTCCAAATTACGCTGAGAAATTTGTTTTCGATCCAGTTTTTGTTGAATTGTTAATGTTTTTTCATGTAAAATATGGAGTACTCGTTCGTCTAAGATGCCTATGGCATTAGCAATTTCATGCTTAGTCAAACTTGGATCTTCACTAACCATATTATATACCTGCTCAATGATTTCTGCTGTGGTTGCAGTTTTTTGTCGTCCTTCGCGTGGATCGTCTTTGAAGAATCTAATGACTGCACGATATTCAATTTTTTCCATATTAAAAAAAAACAATGACACGTCAACTTCAAATGGCTTGTAAACAAAGAAAGAATTGACAGAATGACTTTCAACTTTGCATGTATTCTCAGGACAGTTATACCAACTTGTGAAAAAAAGTTTGGAGCTAGCAGTGCCATCTCTTGGTGAGCGCAGGAACTTTTCAACCAACCTGTATACTCTTTTACATAAGTACATTAATTTTAGATTGAAATACCTAAACACAGAATCAGATTCCCAATTCGAAAATTCAGAGGAAGTTCGTGAACAGTGCAATTAAGTCTGTATTCTGATTGAGTTGTATACCGCTCATCCCACATATTGTTTCCCATGACCCTTGTTACAATGAGAGGTTCATCATCAAGGCTCTCAAGCCAACAGGTCCGTTTACGAATATGCTAGTAGATGATGGATCCGTAATAAATTTAACTTTCAATTATTTGCAAAAACTTCTAGCTGGAAAAAACTGCACTCTTTTGGAGTCTTAATAAAACTAGTTATATTTCCACTCTTATTTTTGAAAGCCAAAATGTAAGGTTTCACTGTCCCATAACCAGTTGTATAACAAATTCAAGAAGCGGTTCTAAAGTTCAATTTCTAGTTGGGAGGAAAATAACCTCTACAAAAAGTACATACATACAAAAAGTACAAGGTGTAGAACAAAAATCAGAATCTAGCTTGTGCTGTATACCGTCCTCTTTGGGTAGTACTTTTTTCCTCGGTATCTTTAAGTCGCCTTTGAAAACTCAAATCTAATTTTCAAGTCCCTTCCAGTAAGTATAGCCTTTGTTTTGGGTCCGGAATTTGCACCTTTTGAAGTTTATAAAATGTGGCTGAGTTGTTTACCGTGCAATGTATGTAAAATGCAATTGTTGTCCAAAGAGTATTTTCTCAGCGATTACATCTCACTTAACCTAAGAGATACCTTAATCTGTTATATCGTGATTTGGATGTTCCTTTTAATGACACCTAACTAGATAATGTACCGAGGACAATTGAACAGAGTCCGTTATTGTTTAAGGGGTATCTTTTGCCACTTCAAGAGCTTATTCTGCATTTCAATGATACTGGGTTACCTAACTGGTGCAGTATAATTTACCACGGACTGGCCAACAAGGTCTCATTCTTTATACCCATAGATTTCCTGCTAATAGATTGAGGACCGTTTTCTTCTTCACATCTTATTGCAAACTTCGTTAAGAAGGAAAAAAAAGGCTGTAAAATGTTACATACAGTATTTTGGGAGGTAGTTTATTATCGGCATTTTATACCATCGATTCTTTCTGCAATGTACCAAAAAGTGACGGAATGTCACTTCTACGAGTAGGTGTCTAATTATTGCAGTGTAATGAATGACAGTCCCCGCTGACCACTAAAGTCACCATTCTGTACACATTTCTCATTAAAAAAATTCAAGCTCACAAGCCTTGGATCTTACCTTTCCAAATGTTTAGGAAACTTTTTTATATTTTTTTGAGCACACAGAACACAAAGGCAAGCTCATGGCGCTCAGACTAGAAATGGGATTGAAATTAGAAAAAAAAAGAAGGGTGAAGTTCATTCCTAGAATTTCCCAGTCTTCCTTGTAAACCTGGAAAAATCAGGAAGGGGTAGTTTATGAACAGAACCCATAAAAAGATGTCAAGTTGCACAGTAACAGACAAAATGTTCTATGAAATACACAATGGGTCAGTGTCAATGCCCATTCTCGCCATATAACAAGCAGAAGCGTTGGGTCCCGTGATCATGTCAGTACTCTACCGCAGTCAGTTCTACTTAAATTTTGTTTTGCTTACAAAACACTTCGAATCACTGGGGGTAGACACGTCATTCCACTTCTCAATTAAAACAGATTTCATTTATGAGCCTAACTAACAATGAAATGATTATACCCAGCTGAGGTTCCGGATTCAGTAGATTCCAAACTGATCCAATGTTTACCAATGAGTCAGACATTTCATTGCACTGCACTCCTAAAAAATCTTTGGTAAAGTGATCGGAGTTTTAAGTGCCTAAAGCGCATTCCGGCTTTCACTACAGATACTGATAATCCCGTCTCTCCAACTTTTATCGATTATCCAATTCCCCATATCCAAAATAGCAATAATCTTTGTCTGAAAGATTGTTACCACTCTACCCATGCCATAAGATTACCTGTTCAAATCGACCAGATCCTCTTCTGTAAGAGGTACTAGATTCATTAGTGTAAAAGGTATCAGAATAGTCCCTAAGTAGATAACTTGGGTAGCCCCAATCGTCCCTACTGGGAATAATTACTCCATACATTCTACCGAATTTCGATTGATGGATCATGCTATCCAAAGTCATTAAAAATATCGGTTAAAATTTCGAAAGCCTCTTAACAATCTGTGTAACAAGTTACATTTTTTCCTCCTTTTCAACTTCCTACGAAATTTAAAAAAACTGGGTAACCATTTAGGGAAACCATTGAGGGATACTAAATTACTCACTTACTTTTAGTTGTAGTTGCTTTTAAGGAAGAACGGAAAGTAATTGTAAAATCGAGTAAAATTAACTACAGGAAAGTGATATATCTTCCTATTGCAATTCATGAGTCTGTCCGGACTGGTTAAGATTACTTAATTCAGTTGAATACAATTTTCAAGAACCTACACCTTCCATAACCTACACATTCTTTAAAACACTGAATAAAAAACTCAATCTATTCATTATTTTGATGGCATTTATTTAAAGTTTGTCAGTTTGACATACAACCTAAATAACTGACAACATAAACCACCACAATAACTGCCTGTACGCCTGTCGAAGATGAGAACAAACAGGCGAGCAGTTTTAACTTACTGGCTGTTGCTACTGCTAGTTACCCAGACAAATGATTTTATATAAGTATGTATATGTGATTACGCCTGGTTGGGATTATTAACTAAACTGAGTTAAAAAAAAATGGTTTAATGAAGATTAAATGATGTGCAATTTTCTTTTGTTCTCAATAGAATCAATGTAAAACAATATAAAAATAACTTTTTTATTATTTATTTTATGCCGCTCTTTTTGTATGCTGTAATAATTTTCCATTGTTAATTTAAACGAAATTAGTTATGGTTGAAATTCGTAATAAAACTAAAAAACTATTGTATTTAAATACTAAAAAGTTTATTGAACGTCTGAGGGAGTTCACAGAACTGGCGTAGTTGTGCAAACAAATCTGGTCAAATCTGGTCTTTCATACAAAATTTAAATTACAAAAAAAAAGTAGATGGCTAATCTTCTAACTCATCTCTTTGGTATTTTAATGATTTTGGGAGAATTGAAATAATTTATTTTCAAAATCATGTTAAATTTTTGATGACTTTGAATTTAAATTAATGACATTTTTTATGGTGGCACCTCATCATAGATAAAGTGCTTAAATTTTAAGTGTTTTTGTTGCACACAATATAAAAATGCATAATTCTTACTCATCTTCATATTGTTCCTAAGCCTATAATACCATTTCCAACAGTTGCTGCCACATCAATTGATGAAATTTACAAAACCAGAAGATATTAAAAAAAAGAACAGTAAGTAACACCATCATCATCATAAATGTGTTAAAAGCTTACAAGTGTGTGGCCTCTACCACGATGCACCTCTTACTTTACTCTCTTTCTTTTTGTTCACAAACCAACCTAATGCGGAACTTTACATTTACAGAATTGCAAAATTCAAATCATTTATTCTTGGTATTCATTTAGTCTTGGTTTCATTTTTCACTTAAGAACATTTTACAACACTTAGTGCACTATGAACTGAAATTCCATAAGAATTGGCTATTAAAAATGCATACCAACTAAATTATGTTTTAAAGGATTTTTGCTTGAGTTTTTTTTAGAAATGCCAAATAACTGATTTTTCACTACATTTAGCGGTTGAAAGGAAATAAAATATATTTTTTAAAATGAATCTTAATCTTTGCGTTTTTTAAATATTCTTTTATGATTTTTTCTAACACTGCCCATTTGTAACCTTAAACCTCTAAATGTACAGAATTAGCTTAAGTGACTTAATTCAAAACTTTTTAAATAAAAAACTTGTATTTTCAAAATTTCGTTTCAAAAGAAGCTTAAATCACTTAACCCAATAATCTTTCAGCCATAATTCCCTACACATAACGTTTTCAGCCACACCATCATACTACATTTAATTGTTTAAAATTGTTTTATTTAAATTAAATAATATCTAAGTCTTTTTTTAAATATTCTAAAAATAAATATTGTTTTAACTACACCGTCCAACGAACATTTTTAGCCTCAATGATTCCATCGTGAAAAAAAGACCATTTGGCAAACAAATTTACCATATGGTTTTCAAAACCATATGAGTAACTGTTGTAACATCGATCCCTGCGCTAAGCCGCAAAACACGTTGCTCGTTTTTTGTCTACAACCTCGTGTCTTTTTTTAAAAATGGAAAAAAGTGAATTTCGTGTGGTCATTATTGCGAAAAGAAAACCGTCAATCAAACCAATGATAAGCTTGATAAATACTATGGGGACTCTGCACCAAAAATTCACGATCGGAGATTGAATGTGCGATATATTGTGGAAGACATGGCTCAGTGGTTTCAATTTTAAGCGATCACTTGGGTATGAGAAAGCTTCCCGCAAGATGGCTGCCGCGTTTGCTCACAATCGACCACTAACGGAATCGTGTGACAGCTTAGTTTCCATGGCATAAATCCATGAACTACGAATTGTCCTCTCATTCGCCTTATTCTCCAGCTTTAGCCCCCTATTTCCAAACCTAAAGAAATGGCTCGGTGGAAAGAGATTTAGCTCCAACGATGAAATTATTGATCAAACAAATGCCTATTTTATGGACCTCGAAAAATCCTGCTGTTAAACGCAAAGTAAATGGCGGAACTTGCTTAAAATTTGACAGTAGTCTATAAAAAGGTGGTACTGATGGGAGCAGTGTTGCATTTCATATAACTACGAGGGAAGTTCGAAAAGTGACGGACTTATTGATCCGGCCTCGTCATATGGCTTTATTAGAAATAACAAATATTCCCATTATTTATGGAACAGGATTTCATTCTTGTGGTTGCCGCGGTGGCTTCTCAGAAGACCATCCTTCAAATTTCTGCCGACTTGTTGAGATCGATAGCGAGGCAATGTTCCTGAATTTAGTTACACACTTTCGGCCGCAGCAGCGATCGTACAACGACGGGAACCATGAGTGTTGTCCACCAGCAAGCCAGTTACAAGCTATTTGCACAAACTTGCATCCAGCACGCGTGGTGGATGCTTCATTTCGACCAAAAGTCTTTCCAACAAACACACAGTGTGGGCAACATAACACTCACTTTGGCAATAAGTTTGCAATATTTTCCAACGTTGTTCAAGCGTAATGCGACTCATTTTGGTCCGCAGAGGTAGGATACTGACTGATAATCAATATTTCGAACAGAATAAATATATCACTCTCAAAATAACATATGATTTAAAAACATACCTGTATTTGAATCACTCTGTATATGAACATGTTTGATCATGTCTGTTTGCATATATATATATATGTATATATATTAATTTTTAAATGCGGTGGGATATTTAGAATACGATTTTGTAGAATTTTTTCCAAAATTAATAAAAAAAATATGTTTGGACCTTGAATTAATAATAATCGGTTCGCACAAGAGGCCGTCACTAGTATACGAACCAATATTCCAGTTTCTAATGTATTGCCGCTAAAACTTATTATGTCATTTAGTTGAAACATAAAAACAATTCTAAATAATGTCTCGAACAATTTGAATTTCGTAACAAATAAAGTGTTTTTGCGGGGAGTTCTTTTTCATTACTTCAGTATGAGGAAAAGTGCGGCCGAGAGTCATGCAGTCTTAGTGGAAGTTTACGGCGAGTATGCTATATCTAAACAATCTTGTCGGAGGTGGTTTGGTCGATTTTAAAATTGTAAAGACAAGGAAGGGCTAGGTCAACCCAAAACGGTTGAAGGCAAAGAATTGCAATCATTGATCTATGTGAGCGAATGCCAAACACTTCGTGAGTTGTTAAAATCATTGGTAGTGATTTTGCCTGGGCAGCAACCATATATTATTCGCAAAGCCGAATATGGCATGAAGCTTATGCTCTGTATGTGGTGGGACCAGCGCAACGTGATCTACTACGAGCTGCTCAAACCGAATGAAATGATCGCGGGGGAACACTATCGGTTTGAACTCATACGTTTGAGCCTCGCACTGTAGCAAAAATGGCCATATGTTGCAAGGCCGGCCAAGACCTTTTTGGAAACGCGGAAATGGGAAGTCCCACCCCCCGTATGCTTCAGACATCGTTCCTTCCGACTACTACTTATTCCAGTCGATGACACATGGTCTCCCCAGCAAAAATTAACTCCATAAGAACACTGCAAAAATGGGTCGTTGATTGGATTGCCTCAAAAGAAAAGTCGATCTTCCGAACTGGTATCTAAAAATTGCCATAAACATTGAAAAAAAAAGTTGTGGCCAGCGATGGACAATACCTTGAATGACATATTTGTAACAAATTTTGCATAATAAATCCGTAAATTTTGGAAAAAAAAGCTCATTATTAATTTAAAGTCTCAATAATTTGGACCATTTCAAATAATTTTAAACACTAATATTGTTAAAAAAAACATACACCAGTTTGTAGATTTAAGGAATGCATAAAGAAGCTATTTTAAAGAACCGATTAGAGTATTCAAAAACCGAAACCGAAAGCCGGTCAACCGGTTTCTTTATTTTTAAAAACCGATCGGTTTCGAATATTTTGTAAATTCGAAGAAAACCGAAAACCGGTATTTTTTGTTCGGTTAACCGGTTTTTTTAATTACGTCACCAACTGGGTTACTTGGTCTCTTTTATTTTTTCCGAACACTTTTATAATCGTTTGTTTGGTTATGATAGATTCCGATGAAGACTTAACTGTGGATATTCCAAATTCAAATAGTTTAATTTCTGATCTATATAACACAAAGAGCATTCAAAATCCTCAAAAAGAGACTGTACAAAATCATTCATCATTATATGTGACCTTCTCCGAGAAAGTGAAAGTGAAGTTTTGGGAAAAACGCATTTAAAGTTTTATAACGCATTATCACTGTGAACACACCCTCAGTTGGGAAATGCGATTTGGTATGGTTGGTAATGATTGGGTGCCGACTTTGGTGACGTCTTGCCTATGTGGTGACGTATTTTTTTTCGCTTTTAGAGTGACAATTTAAAAACAATTTAAAATCAAAAAAAGTAAAATATTAATGTTTTTTCCATTTTGATCGATTTTCCCAAGTTCGTTTTGTACGTTTTTATGGGGTAAATAAATTTTTATCAGAAATCTAACTCATTTCATCTTATTCTACACCCTTTTAGGTACCAGAATCCACTCTTAAGTCCAAACCCGTTTTTTGACACACTAGGTCTCTTTTCTCGGAGAAGGTCACATATGATGATTTCATATATCTTGATAAATGCGACAAAAGAACTGAAAAGTTGGACAATTTATATAATTGTCTTTTGACTATTTGCCCAACATCTACTATTAGTGAAAGAGTATTTTTCACTTCTAGCTTTATTAAATTCTGTTTTTTAACAAATTATATAAGCTTTTTATTCAAATTAAAAAAACCGAAAAAACCGGTTGACCGGTTTTTTCTGCAAAAACCGAAACCGAAACCGGTTTTTTTTTAAATTAGATTTTTCGAAGAAAACCGAAACCGCTTTTTTCAAAAGGCCGGTTTTTTGAATACTCTAGAACCGATCATTAAACTTTTTTAATTAATTGTTTAAAGACAGAAAATGTTTCTACGTTAAAAACAAATATTTTTCTTAAAGAAGAGCTTAACATTAAATTAAAGACTTTCTTTATATTTTTAAAATAATTTTTGCAAAACAAATGGATTTTTGTCATAGGAATATTTGTCTACTCCGGGAGAATGGTTTTAAAACTTGTTTTTAACCTTGATTTGCATGTTGACCATTTCTGTCTATTTGTATCTTCCATTTCTTAGTATTGGAAATATGAATTGTTATTTTCGAAAAAAAAAAAAAATTATAAAAAAGGGACAATTCATAGTGCCATAGTGGAATAGAATAGAACAAGCGATACAGCCTTAATTTAAACTATAATTTGACATAGAACTTAAAAAATAGAACTCTTTTTTGAATCCATTTGCATTAAAGTTTATTAATTTTATAAATCAATGATTTAATATTGTATAAAGTGAGATAATGATTTAGTCCCATTTATATTGTTCCAATTTTGTGCCGAATCAATTGTGTTTGGCTTAATTTCAGCAGCTCATAGTAAATGGGACCCTTCTGGAAAAAATTGCTTCTTTTTATGGCGTTCAAGAAACATTTCGGACATTCAAAATCATCTTCCAACTTGTAAAGTACCCAATTTCCTTGCTTTTGAATGAATCCTGCTGCTTGCAAACGTTTTGAAATTGCTGCTTGAGTGAATGACTCCCAATGATTTTGCACGTTGCTCTTGAGTTTAACAACAATCTTCATTGAGTAATGCCTCCACGTCATGAACTTCGATCTTTTTTGGCTGACCTGTGGGGGTCTTTGTCTTCCGTGTTAAAATCACCACTTCTTAACCGATCAAAACCAACTCCCGCACGTTGAAATCGATGGAACATATTCAGGAAAAGGTTCGGTGAAGAACCAAAGCAAAACTTTCCGCAAATGATGCATTGTTGGCACAAAATATGATATTTTTGAAGCAAAAAAAAAAAAACTTATGACTTAGTGAGAATAAATGACAGATGTTTACCCTCCAAAATGCCATATAAGTTATTAGACCCAAGCCATGTGTAAAAGATACACCCCATATTATTCTAGTGAAAAAGTGACATTTTCAATTTATTGAAATTGTGTCTTTTTTAAAAAATAGAAATATTATAAGTTTATGCAATTTAAATAACAATGTAAATGAAATTTTTTCACACGAACAACAAGTTACTATGCTTAACGCAAAATATTATTTGTTCAAAAAATATTGCAATTCTGCCCCATAGTAATAAACATAAACAAAATTTTCTACAAGTTATAAATATTTTACTTAGCTACCAATCTTTAAATTTTAAGTTTTTTTTCTTTCTTACGACTGTAAAACAAAAACTTAATGCTTTCACACGCACATTTGAATAAAATACAACGTTTTAGTTCAAGTTATAACTATGACTGTTTATTTTATATTCCTACATATTGCCACTTTTTGTTGCAAGCAAAGTCTTAATTATTATAAGCAGTTTTTGAAAAGTGCTTAAAGTTGAATGTAAAAAGGATTTTTATTGCTAATAAATCCTTCAAAATATGTTTTTGCCACAACACAACTACCAAACAACTGCAAAACATTAAGTATTTCTTTGTTGTTGCTGTTGATGGTGAATCATTAAAATAAGAATTGTAAATTTTCTAATAGGTGTTACTTTTTAAATTGTTATTTATTACCTTTTGCAATAAATACACTACTAGGATTATTATCCTTTTGATGTAAAATCAAGATTACATTAAAAAAAAAAAAAGAATTTCTTAATTAGTAGAAATGATTTTGAAAAGTATAAAACATTAAATTTGTGATGAAACATATTACAAGGAATTTTACTGTACGAGATTCTTAACAAATATGTGGTTGCCATATATTTGTACATATATGAAAAAACTGTCCCATTAAAAATCGTGTCGATTTTTCAGAAATTTGTATGTGTCAGCCATTAATTGTAAAGTCAATATTCTAATCATTCCATTTTGTGGTTAATGTTGCATCTGATACTTTTATTGTTTCTCACAAGGTCTTGTTATTTGTCATTATTTTTCTTTTTTCCAGTACGTGTTTAAAATTTTTAAAATAAATATTTTAATAGTTAAAGTTTAGTGTTTAAAACATTATAGTGGACCTCCCAGTAGTTACGTGTGTGCACATGGAGTTTGGATGAAATATTTTTAGTATTTTTGTTTTCTATAAACTCTAACCACATTTATTATGATTATTATGTTACATTTGGGGAATGAATCATAATTACTCTTAAAATTGTGGTGTGGAGTGTCTTTTTTTCTTCGTAATTAAATGGTAAACTTATGTATTTATCCAACAGCAGCAAACATATGCGGCCTTGTTTCATTGGACTTTACATATTCTGTGACCAACAACATATTGTAAAAAAATCATGGTTGGCAAGCAGCGACTCTTAAATACCATTACCGGCCAGGACATGAATTTTGGCGAGGAGGTTGTTGGAAAGTCTTGAATTCAAATCCGATGAAGAATAAAATTTCTGATTTCAAGCCGGCATTATGCCCGTAGTTAAAATTATGTGTTAATTTTATTTTGCAGTAGAGATGGGCTCGAACCAAAAATTACAATCACGCATTATGTCGTAATTTAAATTTTGGCAAAAACCAGTATTTTGGCAAAAAAAAACAGTTTTTACAAACACTAGTATTATACCGAAACCCAGTATTTTACCAAAACTAGCAGAACATTATTTTACCAAAAACGAGTATTTTGCCAAAAAAAAACAATATTTTATTTAATACAGTTATTTTACAAAATAGCAGTATTTTCCTAAATAGCAGTATTTAACTAAATACCAGTATTTTCTAAATAGCAGTATTTAACTAAAAACCAGTATTTTACTAAATACCAGTATTTCTACAAGTATTTTACTAAATACCAGTATTTTTAAAATACCAGTATTTCTACAAGTATTTTACAAAATACTAGTGTTTTACAAAATACCAGTATTTTACAAAATACCAGTATTTTACAAAATACCAGTATTTTAAAAAATACCAGTATTTTACAAAATACCAGTATTTTATAAAATACCAGTATTTTACAAAAAACCATAATTTTACAAAATACCAGTATTTTACAAAATACCAGTATTTTACAAAATACCAGTATTTTACAAAATACCAGTATTTTACAAAATACCAGTATTTTACAAAATACCAGTATTTTACAAAATACCAGTATTTTACAAAATACCAGTATTTTATAAAATACCAGTATTTCATAAAATACCAGTTTTTTTACCAGTATTACATGAGTAATTTATTTTACAAAATACTAGTGTTTTAGTATTTTACAAAATACTAGTGTTTTAGTATTTTACAAAATACTAGTGTTTTAGTATTTTACAAAATACTAGTGTTTTATAAAATACCAGTATTTTATAAAATACCAGTATTTTATAAAATACCAGTATTTTATAAAATACCAGTATTTTATAAAATACCAGTATTTTGTAAAATACTAAAACACTAGTATAAAATACCAGTATTTTATAAAATACCAGTATTTTATAAAATACCAGTATTTATAAAATACCAGTATTTTATAAAATACCAGTATTTTATAAAATACCAGTATTTAATAAAATACCAGTATTTTACAAAATACCAGTATTTAAATAAATACCAGTATTCTACAAAATACCAGTATTTTACCAGTATTACATGAGTAATTTAAATTTTTGCTTACGCTCACAAAATACTATTTAACCTAATTGTTTTTCAAAAAATTATTAAGAAATTTTCAATTTTAACGTTAAAAAGGGCAAAGTATACACAGGAAAATTTTTGGGACCAGTTATAAAATTATTAGTTCTAGAACGTCTTCTCAGGAAATAACTACATATTCATTAAAAGCATCTCTGGAACTACTGGTGGTGTAACTAGTTTTAGAACCCATGCAAGGAGTAATGTTTGCTTTATAACATAACTAAATCTTTGGTGTGTTTTATGAATAAGTGATTTAGAATAAGTTATGCATGACTTCCGCATCGGTTGCCAGAACCTGATATTAACTTTCAAAACAGCTCCATAGAGCTAATTTAAAAATTTAAAAATATCTTCTGCCTTAAATTAACCAAAAAAAGTTATAAAAATTTCTCCCATACAAATAAAAAACAGCATTTATGAAAATAAAGGTTACCGGAAGGCGGGAAGGACAACTCAATATAAATTGAATAACTAACTCCTCAAAATCTGTTTCGTTCTTATTTTCGTAATGAAGATTGCTTCGCCCATGGTTACCCCTCGAAATTGAAGCGGTTGGTAATTTGTTTGCCCATAACATCGCTTATAATCATTGGAAACAAAATAATATATAACGATTTCAAATTTATAAAAATTTCAAAATTTATAACACAAATATTGCTTAAATTCATATTGAAAACAAGTGGAATTGAAATATTTGACAAGAGGGAAAATGGTATGTGAACGGCGACTGAGTGGAATTAAAACAAAAGACAGGGGAACGAATTGGAATGGAAATGAGAACGAGTGGAATTGAATGGAACGAACGAGAGAATTTCACACACTAACACTATACAGGGAACGAAATAGAATGGAACGGAAACGAATAAAATTAAAACTGTTTGCAAAGGAAATGAAATTAAAGGGAGTTAACCAGCATTTTAATGATATTTATCGATTTCAACATATTTTTCGATTTAAGCGATTTTTATTTGGTATAGTATGGATAGTTCTTAATTTTAAAACGGTTGTTAAAAATTTTTGGAATTTACCATAAGAACGTGGTAAAAATGGGTTTCCTACCCAAATCCTTCGGCTTGAAATCTTAAATTTAAAAGATGTGCTCCCTGAAGTAGAGGCTAATTCTCAGTTGAGTCGCCCCATTGATGGCTTCTTAAAGATATGCTCTTTGAAATTTTCAAAAAGAACGTGTAAAAAAACTGTACCCTTAATCGCCTGGCCCACACCTCTGAAACTCGGAACTTAAATTTTGGCATTTAGCTTCCTACTACGGCTTTAGAATCCAGGGGATTAAAAATTAAACACTGCCAAAATGCTTAAGTATTACAGAAATGCATGGAAACCACGATAGTTTTTTTGCATTCTAAAAAAAGTCTAGAATCTGAAGGTTTTTCTTCAGGAACGGTTTTTCTATAGGAAAAATTACTCAGTAGTCAAAGATTTTTGTCAGGAAATAGTCCTCCTAATATGAGTTTTCTTATAGAAAAGGTCATCTGTATGAAAAAGTCCTCAGAATTTATGGATTTTTACGCAAGAAAAGAGAAACGAATTTTTTATAAGCAAAAAGTTTTTACAATCTGGAGAGATTTATTTAGAAATGTTTTTCAGAATCTGAGGGTTGTTCTGTAGAAAAAAAAAAGGATTTTTAAATAGGAAGTCGTCATAAAAATCTGAAGGATTTAAAACAGATTCATTCATTGTGACAACCGAATTTCTTGCCAACTGAATGCTTAGTTGCAGCAATCGAATTTTTGGGTTGTCGCAGTCAAATGTACAGGGTGGGCCATTTAAAATTTGAATCGGCTATACATATAAAAAAAGTACTGATTGTTTTTTTAAATTTCTGGTTTTATCGGAATAGTTGAACTTTATCATTTAAGAATGGAACACAATATCGTTCATTTGACTACCACGACTGGCTCGGCAGTACCTCATCCGATCAACCCAACTTGTCAGTACATTTTCGATTGTTTCGTCTCGAATCTCTTCTATGGGAACTTCAATTTTATGTTCAATTGTATCTGTATGATTTGCGTAACACTTATACTTAATGGCTCGCCACACAAAAATAATCCAAAGGGCTGAAATCACAGCTCCGAGGCAGCCAACTGACATAACAATTTCGGCTGATTATTCGATTTTCAAATTTAAAATTTTAAATGGCCCACCCTATATAACCGAATTTCTGTCGCCACAACCGAATTATTCGTTTAGCAAGAAATTCGATTTTCTCTTAGGTTTAGGAAAACCGTTCGAATTTGAGGAGTTAGCTAAAATCGTTTAGATTGCTTGGAAATAGCGTTAAAATAAAACCCGTCTTTTAAAAAATCCTCAGATTTTGAGAATTTTTTTCTATAGAAAAATTATTTGGACCCTAAGGACTTATTCCAATAGAAAAATTCTCAAATTCTAACTGTTTTCTGTAGATAAATTCTCAGATCCTGAGGATTTTTACCTAAAGAAAAACCTTTTGATTTGAAGGTTTCAATGAATAAAAAACGCTTTGATTTGATATTTCTCAAAAAGAAACCTCACATTCTGTATACTTTTTTCTATAGAAAAATCCTTAGATTTAGAGGACTTCTTCTCATAAGAAAACTATCAGATTGTGAAGACTATTTCTATTTAAAAAAACTTCAGATTCTAAGCACTTTTTGCTCAGATTTTGAGAACTAGTTAATATAAAAAAGGCTTTTGGGATTTCGACAATCTCCGATTGGACTATTGCAGACACTACTCTCTTTTTACTTCTACCCAAAAGGTGTTTTCAACACAATACAGGGGACATTCTCGAAAAGATTATTTTACGCAAATGAAAATTATTTAATAAGATTTTTGGCAAATTCTTATCTCAATATGCAAAAAAAAAACACATTTTGTTGTCATACTCGGCACTTTGATTATTGTTTCATTGTGCCAATTACTCTTTAACTTCAAACAAATTTTTTGAATTTTTCAGATATTTTATTTCTTTCCACAAAAATCGTGCCTTGAAAATAAATTAGTTTAAATATTGGATGAAATCTTAAATAAATTTCAAAAATTGTTGTACAACAGCATTGTAGAAAATTATTTCGGTGGAACAGAAATGTGAATTGATAAATGTCCTGTATTGCAGTGCCTTTTTTAAGAGCAATGTCTTGATTCAATGAAATAAAGGGTGTCCCAAGAAGGACGCAATTTTTGAATCTGGCAACATTCGAAGTGTCATTGTTTGACATTTAAACAATTGTTATTGTTTGCTAGTAGAAGGTACGAGGTTAGTAAAAATGGAGCGCTACACGAATGAACAACGCATTCTCATTGTGAAATTGTTTTACCAAAATGGTGAAAGTTTTGCAGCTACAGTTCGCAAATTGCGATCAATTTGGGGTCACAATAATGCTCCAAAAGAGTCAACTGTAAAGAGATTAATGGATAAATTTGCCGAAACTGGGTCTGTTAGTGATGTAAAGACAACAACGCGCCATCGACCAGGTCGATCGACCGAAAATGTCGCAGCTGTACGTGATGATGTCGCTCAAACTCCATCCACCTCAATTCGACACCGAGCTCAGCAAATCGGTGTCTCCAAATCTACTTTGCAGCGAATTTCGACGAAAGATTTGCATCTTCATGCATACAAAGTTCAATTGACTCAGGAACTGAAGCCAGCTGACCATGGACAGCGAAGGGAGTTCGTTAATTGGGTATTGGAGAGACAACATGAAAATGCTGATTTTGCCGATAAAATCATCTTCAGTGACGAGGCCCATTTTCATATTGATGGCTTCGTCAATAGGCAGAATTGTCGCATTTGGGGTGAGGAAAATCCTCGAGTGATTCACGAGAAGCAAATGCATCCTCAACGTGTCACTGTGTGGTGTGGTTTTTGGGCTGGAGGAATCATTGGACCTTTTTTTTATGAAAATGAGGCAGGTCAAGCGCAAACAGTCAATGGTGTTCGGTATCGTGAAATGATAACCAGTTTTTTCTTGCCTAGAATTGAAGAAATGAATGTGGAGGGCATGTGGTTCCAACAAGACGGCGCCACATGTCATACAGCCAGAGAAACAATTCAATTGCTGCATCAGTCATTTCCCGGTCGTGTTATTTCGCGTTTTGGAGATCAGAATTGGCCGCCTAGATCGTGCGATTTAACACCATTAGATTTTTTTCTTTGGGGTTTTTTGAAGTCGATGGTTTACGCGAATAAGCCGACGACGACTCAAGCCTTAAAAGAGGAAATTGGACGCTGCATTAATGAAATACGGCAGCATTCATGCAAAACGGTCATTGAAAATTTCATTAAAAGATCGCGTGCATGCTAGCAAAGCCGCGGCGGCCATCTGCACGATATATTGTTCCATACATAACCTCATTCTGTCTACTTTACGATATAATAAAGTTTCACGATTTTTTTTTTTTTAAATATCTGTGTTTAATTTAAAATTTAAAAATTGCGTTCTTCTTGGGACACCCTTTATATTATTTTAACAAATTTATTAATTCACATTTAAAAGTCAATACTACATCTCGAAATTATGTCCTACTGTGTAAACAAGGTATTGTCTGCTGGCCAGAGGCATAAAATTTAATCCTCTTAAATTTTTTTGTTTTTTCGGTCTTATTTTAATTTCTTTTTCTTAATGCTGCTGCAGAATAATTTAAATTAAAACAAGTAAGAGCGGCTAAATTCGGCTATGCCGAATCTTATATACCCTTCACCATGGTATTCTGAAGGAGATGAATACATCGTTGGAATCTACTACCTCATAGCTCTCCACAAACAAGCGGTATCCCCATTTATTTTTTCTTAAATGTCCAAAAATTTTAATCCAAAATAATATGTCATGTAAAATCTCAAATTTATATTTTTCCATATGTTTCAGCGCTTTTCTTGTCAAATTTGGCATTTTCTAGGCAAAAAAAAGTTGGCGACACTACTATTTATTTTTTATTTATATCATTCACAATAGTTGTGAAACGTATTTAACCTACGTATTTATCTTCACACTCTTATTAAACAAAGGGATTTTACTGGAAAAATTAGAGGTAGTCCTGGTTTTTTGCTAATATCTCAGCCATTTATTAACCGATCTGTCTGATTTTTAATAGCAAACAGAAATGGATCACATGTAACAGAAATAAAAAAGAATCAAGTCCTCATCATGTCTGGGTTCTTCGGAAAACCCATTTCAACACACAGACGGACAGACGGACAGACGGACAGACGGACAGACGGACAGACGGACAGACGGACAGACGGACAGACGGACATCGTTAAATCAACTTCGCTCTTCATATGGACCCAGAATATATATACTTTATAGGGTCTAAGATCAATATTGTAGAAATTACAAACGGAATGACAAACTTATATATACCCTTCCACCTATGGTGAAGGGTATAAATATGCAAAACTTTTTTGTTAATGTATTGACACCTTGATTTAAGTGCTAAAGTGGATTCTTCTTTTTTTGTAGATTTCATTGGAATTTTTAACACATTTTTTTTTCATATGATGTTGTTATCCTGCCAGGCTGACAAATTAACAGAAATATTAACATGATTCTTTTAAAAAGATAATTTTGTTGGGTGGTCTAAA
Source organism: Eustalomyia histrio (assembly GCA_949748255.1). Taxonomy (NCBI): domain Eukaryota; kingdom Metazoa; phylum Arthropoda; class Insecta; order Diptera; family Anthomyiidae; genus Eustalomyia; species Eustalomyia histrio. Next base: position 42,916,508 of record OX456526.1, on the reverse strand, counting down.
AACACCATTAACCATAAATCATGATCATTTCTCCTCCGTTTGCGACATCTGAATCATAAGATTTTTGATTTAGCCAGAGAATACAACAAAAAAATTATGGAGAAACGTTAAATGTTAATTTTGTTATACGTATTCGAAAGAAATTTTTAAATTGAATTAATGCATATTCTTCTTTCAATTTAATGTTTAACCAAAAATTGGCGCCAACTATATTTGACATAAATATAAATTAAAAATATGTGGTAGTGTGACATTTGCGTTGTGGTGAATGCCAATTTTAAATTATTATGCCTTTTTTTTTTTGTTCTTTCCATTTCATATGTAAAAACTTAATTTCATATTTTGTTATCTCTATGTAAATGCCTTAAATTGCAGACTTTTTGGAGTCTTTGTTTAAACCGAACAACACAATATTTTTGTATAATATGTGCCACTATATTGTGTCACATTGTTGTAGTACTTATTAGTTAGCATATGTTTCAAATTTCATTGTTTCTGTTTAAACCACAATCCCAGTAATTGTTACTTCAGGCTTCTTTTAAGTAAACAATCAATACTTAGTTTCAAAAACCTGTGTTCTCCATTTTGCGTGCTCCATTAACTGATGAATGCTGGTGTCCTTTCATCTCATTATTGTAAAAATTGTATACAAAGCTGCTGTATTGCAGCACTTCGTGGTTTATATTGTCTTGTACTTATTGATTTTCATAAATGTACTTTTAATCATTTGACATGACATCTGTTGTGTCGTACAATATGAGGGTTTTTTGTTTTACCTTTATTTAATGATTGTTAATTTATGGTAGCATATGTGTACTAATGGGCCAAAATGGACTTGCTACTAATTATCCAGTCGGCACAGAACATGGCCTTAAATTTAGAAGATTTAAGCAATTCAGTTCTTTATATTTTTATGCCTTCAGATCGTGTGACATTTTGTATAAAAGTCAATAGGAAGTTTGGTTTGTTATTTTCCAGTAGAGAAGATTGGAATAAACCGGCTTAACTGGTTAAGACTAGTATTTCCGTGTCTGGTTTTACAAATATTTTTTTCCTGGTGAATCTAGTGTATCCGGTGGCACTGCATCCGGTTGGTATTTTACTCGAATTCAATTTACAAAATTGCTACAGTTTTTAAGACATCTCTATAAAGTTTCTGTATCTTCCCCATCAATAGGTCTGAGATCTTGATCTATCGCGAATGGCTTGCAGGGGTTAGGTTCCATTCTGATGGATCCTATTGTGTGTCGAGTGTCATAATGCAATAAAGCAGGGAACTCAGTTAAATCGTGTGGTTGATAGGTGTTTCAAGCAGCTGTTTTTTATTTAGGGAATTGTTGCATTAATTGAAAACTGTCTCCATCGTAACTTCAGTACTTCCTATGCATCTTTAAGCAGAAGCTACATACAGGTTGGTTGAAAAGCTCCTGCGCTCGAAATGAAAGAATACTGTTTTTGTTACGAAATATATTTTTTTATTCAATATAATCTCCTAGAAGCTCAATACACTTGTTCCAATGATCTTCCATTAATTATATCCCATCCTTATAATGGTTTTCCGGAAGCTCTTCAAAATAACCGTCTACGGCTACTATGGCCTCTTCATTCAACGAAAAATGCTTTCCACGAAGGAATTGTTTGAGATTTCTGAAGAGATAGTAGTCACTGGGAGCCAAATCTGGTGAATACGGTGGATGTTCAAGCAATTCGTACTTTAATTCTTTGAATTTAGCCATCGTCAAAACACTTTTGAGGGCAGGTGCATTGTCTTGATGAAAAATGATTTTTTTCTTCTTTAAACCAGGTCTTTTCTCACGAATTTTTTTATCCAGCTGATCCAAAAGGCTGCAATAATACTCTAGAGTTGATTGTTTTACCTTTCTGAAGATAATCAATCAACAAAATTCCTTGTGCATCCCAAAAAACTGATGCCATATCCTTCTTTGCTGATCGTTGTGACTTCACCTGCTTTGGAGCTGAACAGTCAGCTTCAGTCCACTCTAAACGTTCTTGTTTCAATTTAGGATCATGGTGGTAGATCCAAGTCTCATGCATAGTTATAAAACGACGCAAGAAGTCGGTTTTATTCGGCTTTAAACGCTCCAAATTATGCTGAGAAATTTGTTTTCGATCCAGTTTTTGTTGAATTGTTAATGTGTGCGGCACTAACTTTCCAAACAGTTTTTTCATACGTAATTCTTCATGTAAAATATGGAGTTCTCGTTCGTCTGAAATGCCTATGGCATTAGCAATTTCACACTTAGTCAAACTTGGATCTTCACTAACCATATTATGTACCTGCTCAATGATTTCTGCTGTGGTTGCAGTGTTTGGTCGTCCTTCGAGTGGATCGTCTTTAAGGCTGTTACGACCACGTTTAAATTTACCAGCCCAAAATTCAACGGTGCGTTTTGAAGGTGAGGACTCCTTATACACTTCTAACAATTGTTCATAAATTTCCTTTGCTTTTAAACCCTTCAAAACAAAGAATATAATGACTGCACGATATTCAATTTTTTCCATATTTAAAAAAATCAATGACACGTCAACTTCAAATGGCTTATAAAAAAAAAAAGAAAGAATTGACAGAATGACTTGCAACTTTGCATGTGTTCTCAGGACAGTTATACCAACTTGAGAAAAAAAAAAGTTTGGAGCTAGCAGTGTCATCTCTTGGTGAGCGCAGGAACTTTTCAACTAACCTGTAAGAGGCTCTACCAGAAGAAAAGGACAAGATAGAGAGAGAGAGACTACGCAGAGAAAACAGATTCATCGTGATTTCTGAATTTCTTACCAACTGAATAGCTTAATTGCAGCAACCGAATTATTTAGTTGCCGCAAACAATTCAAGATATAATTGAAATATTTGGTTTTAACCGAAATTTTGTTGCTTTAACCGCATTTCGGTCGCAACAAACAAATATATCGGTGGATCTAACCAAACCTTTCGATTGGCAAGAAATTCGGTTGTCGCAATGAATCCATTTTCACTGTGCACAGCACAAGCTAGCACACAGTAGACGGATTCACATACAGCAGAGAGTAAAGTAGTATTCAGATATGGTCTTGAGAAGAGGCTACCTGGTTTCACAACCATTACAAAAGGGTTAGATATTTATCCGACAAAGGCTTAGTGATGGATCCTTTATAGTTAGGTTTCTATCCAATGAATGGATTTACATCCTTTTAGTCAGGAAAAAGTGGCAGGATGGTGGGGTAGCAGCCAAAAGACGGTCAAGTCGAACTATTACCAAAAGAAAATCATAGTGATAAATTATATATATTTGCAATATTGTAAAAGCGAGAAGTGTGATAATAAAGATTTATATTTAAAGTAAAACATAAAAATCACAAGTGATTTAAATAAATTAAATGCAAGGGCCCTGGACTTTCAGAGTTTGAGGGTTACTTTAAACCTCATTGGAGAGTCGTAGTGTAACTGTTAGATATCTGACGAGATATCAATCTTGTGACGTTAAATTTTGTAGCGCCAAATACATTTTTAGCGGACCAATTTCATGTCTAAGGGGTGGAAACGTAAAAATTGTCTTGTATTTTAACACCTCCAAATTCATTTAGAAATATAGACGAAAATATGGCGCGAATATCAAAAAACACCCCCTTGCTTTAGCTGCCCATCCACTACGAGGATGGACTTCGTCAAGTCATTTAAGGTTAAATTCATTTAGTCATGGTTAAAAGCGACATTTGGCATGCGGATAGGTTCCGACACAGTATTGTAGTAGCGGAACATCTGGAAATGAAGATACGGCATACCTTTGTGATTGTGCGGCTCTTATCGCCGTTGGATACAGAACATATGCTGCACGAATTATTTGAGATATCAGAAATTGGGCTAAGTGATCTGATTAAATATCTTAATACTTTGGGTTGGTTCTAGCACTCTTCACATCGGTATCCTCGAAACAATCTAATTGATGCCCGCATGGTGTGAGTTGCTACTTAAAGCTACCAATCAAAGTAGGTTCTAAAGCAAAGCGATTTTTCTGCAACCGATTTTGCCAAGTTCTTAACTTCCAGCGCATCAAGGTGTTTCAACATCAACACTCGACCGGAAATTTATACAAACTGTCTAAGGACCGGTCGCTTTTTAAGAGAGGAAAATTGACGCATTGTGACCTTTCAAATTATTATTTTAAGGAAAGTTCAGTTATGTGTTTTGTAGCAGTTCATATAAATTTTAAGTATAGCTAGGGCGGAATCTACATTGCAAATTATTTAGTTTCGTATTGTTATAGAAATGTAAAATTGTTCCATTAGTTCACATTTTTAATTTTCAGCTTTAATATTGTTTATTCAATTTTAACATTAGATTAAATTCTACAAAACTTTGTCATATAAATTGTCTGCCATAATAATCCAACAGCTGTTTACATATGACATTTTTCACATCTTCATCCCCCACATTGTAACACCACCACCCTTTTTGCAGTTGAAGTCTTATAATAATCATTGGTATAAATCATTGCAAATGGATTTCCCATTTTTTTCCAAATCCTTTAGTAAATCAAAAGGACGTATTCCTACCCTTACTTAACAATAAAATATGGGAAAATTCTGCTTATGAATTGAATGTGAATTTTATATATTATGTGTGTGATGAATATTTAGAAGTGTATGTTTGTTATGGAAGTGTTCTTAATCACAATTCACATTTCTATTGATATCAATCAATTATTTTGTCATTTTCTAAGCAGTGATGCACTGAACTGACATCGTATCTAGGTCTGCATAATAAATAAGAGTATTTGCCTATGAATGAAAATAATAAAGTTAAAAGCACAAAGTTAAATAATATCGGAAATAATGAATATTTGATGATATAAAATATCAGACTCCTTCTGTGCTTCTCTTAGGTTTTTTTTGTGTTTTTCTCTTCGAGAGAAACGTGAGAAGCCACATCTCTCTAAAACAGTGCTGTTCAAAAATAAAAATGTAGTTGTGTTGGTGAGAAAATGAGAATTGCACTGTAAGAAATGTCCCTGTAGGAAGCTTGGGTTCAAGTGTCTACAAGTCACCACTTTTGTTGACTATTTTGGGTGACGTATTGGTGACATGTCCACAAATTTTCCTTATAAGACTGTTATAAGAATCAACTAACCGTCTATGCATATGGGGGTTAATGTTTTGTGTAAAACAGTTTTAAAGAAATATAAATTAAACAAAAAGTAAATTTTTGAAAGGAAAATAATAAATACATACATATATGTTAGATTAGTGTGCCTTTTTTCATTTTATAAAAAACAAAAAGTTTAAAATTTTGTCCACAATCTTAATGATTTCATTATATTTACATATTAATATCTGTAATATGTACAGGTTGGTTGGAAAGTTCCTGCGCTCACCAAGAGATGGCACTATTAGCTCCAAACTTTTTATTTTCTCAAGTTGGTATAACTGTCCTGAGAACACATGCAAAGTTGCAAGTCATTCTGTCAATTCTTTCTTTTTCTTTACAAGCCATTTGAAGTTGACGTGTCATTGATTTTTTTTAACATGGAAAATTGAATATCGTGCAGTCATTAGATTCTTTGTTTTGAAGGGTTTAAAAGCAAAGGAAAGTTATGAACAATTGTAAGAAGTGTATAAGGAGTCCTCACCTTCAAAACGCACCGTTAAATTTTGAGCTGGTGAATTTAAACGTGGCCTTGAAGACGATCCACGCGAAGGACGACTAAAAACTGCAACCACAGCAGAAATCATTGAGCAGGTACATAATATGGTTAGTGAAGATCCAAGTTTGACTAAGCGTGAAATTGCTAATGCCATAGGCATCTCAGACGATCGAGTACTCCATATTTTACATAAAGAATTACGTATGAAAAAACTGTTTGGAAAGTTAGTGCCGCACACATTAACAATTCAACAAAAACTGGATCGAAAACAAATTTCTCAGCGTAATTTAGAGCGTTTTAAGCCGAATAAAACCGACTTTTTGCGTCGTTTTATAACTATGGATGAGACTTGGATCTACCACCATGATCCTAAATTGAAACAAGAATTTTTATAGTGGACTGAAGCTGGTTGTTCAGCTCCAAAGCAGGTGAAGTCACAACGATCAGCAAAGAACGTTATGGCATCAGTTTTTTGGGATGCAAAAGGAATTTTGTTGATTCATTATCTTCAGAAAGGTAAAACAATAAACTCTGAATATTATTGCAGCCTTTTGGATCAGCTGGATGAAAAAATTCGTGAGAAAAGACCTGGTTTAAAGAAGAAAAAAATTATTTTTCATCAAGACAATGCACCTGCTCACAAAAGTGTTTGACGATGGCTAAATTCAAAGAGTTAAAGTACGAATTGCTTGAACATCCACCGTATTCACCATATTTGGCTCCCAGTGACTACTATCTCTTCAGAAATCTCAAACAATTCCTTCGTGGAAAGCATTTTTCGTTGAATGAGGAGGCCATAGCAGCCGTAGACGGTTATTTTGCAGAGCGTCCGGAAAACCATTATAAGGATGGGATAAAATTATTGGAAGATCATAAGAACAAGTGTATTATGCTTCTAGGAGATTATATTGAATAAAAAATATATTTCGTAACAAAAACAGTATTCTTTCATTTCGAGCGCAGGAACTTTTAAACCAACCTGTATGGATTTATTATGATATCATATTAAAAAAATGCTATTTTTGGCACGAAAAAAAATACAATACTTTCGATCGGAATAAATGAATGAACGATCAGACTTCAATTTTAAAAACATTTCAGCTTTTATATTAAAAGAAATGCGTTTTTTTTTTTATTAGGTTTATTAAAGATTTTCATAGATCTTGTATTATCATAAAATATTTTTCGTACATTGCTATTTTTATCAATGCATTAAAGAAAAATCAGCATACATCCGCCACAAGTGTTCATTCGTAGCTGTTTCAGTGACGACTAAAGGCAAGAGCGTAAGAATACATGTGAGTTTAGCAGGGGACAATTGTTCCATGAAATGTACAGCACTGCTCTAAAACACATATACTTTGACTAAATGATTACATGAAAAAATTTTAGAAAAACCTGTAAGTTCACATTTAAAAACTTTTAGAATCTGTATCGTTTCAGACAACTTCTCTAAAATTAGTGTTAAAAAATCATGTAACATACATATTTAGTTATAGAAAAAATATCAAAGGTTATAAAAATTGTTTAATAAAATAATCGATTCACTTAATTCTTAAATTTTTTCATACACATACCAGGGCGATCTCTAAATTAGACGACCTAATAAAGAAATCTCAAAAAAATCTCCTAATTTCTTGACATAATCTTTTTTTTTAACTCAATACACTTTTCCCAGCGATATTTAATAGCTTCGATACCCTGTTTATAATAAAAGCTGTATTTTGCATTTTTTCATTTATTAATTTTTTCAAGTTTTGAAATAGAAAGTAATACGAGATGAACAAGGTGCGATGTGTGGTGAAACATATCGAACTTTAATTCATTGATTTTGGGCAATTTATTCCATGTAGCCAATTTTTTCCATGTTTACAAACTCACTGAGATCGTTTATTTTTGATGGCTCAAAAAAAATACTAAACAACATCGCGCCTTAAAACTTAAAACTAAATTGCCACTTTTCATCAAAGTTATTTTTTTTTTTAAATTACTGTCGCCATCTACAAGGTGGACCATTTACAATTTTAAATTTTAACTACCGATAACTTTGACTTTAAAAGGTAGAATAACATTCATTTTTATTTTCAGGTGTATGTTTGACATTTGCAAAATGGGACGCTATACGCTCTAGCAAAATAGGGAAATATGAAAAATTTACTTCCAGTGGCTCTTTAACGCAAACTGTAAGAAATTTACGTGAAAAATTTTCGAGAAGAGATCGGCTTTCAGTTCAGTTTGTGCATTAATTTGTGAAGCGAGTTCATGAAAATGGATCGTTATTGGACAAACCAACCCGTGTACGTTCTCGTACAGTGCGTTCAATCGAAAACATTTCTGCTGTGGCTGAAAATATCCCAAGAACATCCATCAACATCAACTAGTCATCGTCCTCAGGAACTGAACATTTCTCGCACTTCTTTAAGAAGAATTTTGCATAAAGACCTCGGTATAAAGGCTTACAAAGTTTAATTGGTCCAACAACTGAAGCTTCATGACCATCCGATGCGTTTTCGCTTCGCCCAATGGGCTAAAGATTGTTTAGCAGGAGATGAAGAATTTTACCGAAAAATCGTGTTTTCAGATGAAGCTCATTTTCATCTCGGTGGCTATGTCAATAAACAAAATTGCCGCATACGGGGTACAGAGAACCCACACGTGACTATTGAGAAGCCATTGCATCCACAATGAGTCACTGTTTGGTGTGTATTTTGGGCTGGCGGCATTAGTTAGCCATTTTTCTTCGAAAATGAGCAAGAAGCCGCCGTTACGGTCAACGGTGAGCATTACCCTGCCATGCCCAACGAATGACATGTACGACATTTGGTTTCAACAAAACGGGGCCACATGTCACACAGCCAACGCAACCATTGATATTTTACGCACTGTTTTTGAAAATCGAATAATAAGCCGAAATTATGATGTCAATTGACTGCCTCCGAGCTGTGATTTGAGTCCTTTGGATTATTTTCTGTGGGGAGCCATTATAGAAACAATTGAAGCGTTGAAACATGAAATCGAAATTGCCATTGAAGAGATTTGAGCCGAAAATGTACTGAAAAATTGGGTTCATCGGATGAGGTACTACCAAGCCAGTCGTGGTAGTCATATGAATGATATTGTGTTCCACTCTTAAATAACAAAGTTCAACCTTTCCAATAAAACCAGAAATTATAAAAAATAATCAATACTTTTTTTTATAGCCGATTCAAATTTAAAATTTTAAATGGCCCACCTTGTAAATATATTTCAGTTTGGCTAATTTTGAAACCGCCCTCGTATTTCCTATAAAGCATTACTAAAATATACATTTTTTATACCGACAAATTGCACAGTCTCAACGGTAATAAATAATTCTACCATTTGGAAATGTAAAAGGACGAAAAACCTATAATAAAAAACATCCTAAGAAATTCTATGCAAAATAAAAACCAAGCAACAAAAAATGAATGTAGTACATCAAATTTAATGGCAAAAAATGTCCGGTAAAATTTGAATGGCGCAACAATATAGAAACAGAGTTAACAAAGAATCAATTAACAAAAATAGAAATCGGCGAAAAACCGCACAAGGTTATAAAACATATGGAAAGTTATCATTTTGAAATGCGAATACATATGTATGTCTTGGACTTTTTGGGATACAACACAAGCATACAGTTTTTGTTACCCCGAATATCTCGTGAACTTTAGAGGATAGCACATAGGTTTAAAGTTTTCGCAATTCCGAGTCTGTGGTGTCAATTCTTCATTACAATCCGACTAGCCAGTAAGAGATTTGCAAATTGTTTCCATAATATTTCCGATTTATCCCTCTTTGCATTCGGCGTTAGTTTCGACCAAATAGAAAAAATGCTATAGAAATTATCCCCAAAAATATAGTTTAAATAAAAAATTTCAATATTACAAAATCCAGAATGTTTGTGAACTTTATGGCTTTTTATTGAAATATCGTAAATTTACGATACTCAGAGATTGAATTACAAATTACTTTTTTAAATTTCAAAAAAAAAAATAAATATATATATTTATATGAATATGTATATACAAATGTATGTGATAAATGAATTGTTATTTATTGTGACATTTTTACAATATCGTAAATTTACGATATAAAATAATTTTTAAATTAAGAGCAAACCAGTAAGTTTAAATTTGCTGTAAGTAATAATATAATCAAATTAACAAACAAACTTGTTTATGTTCAAAATGTCGTATCAATATCGTATATCCACAATATTCAATATCGTAAAATCATTATTTTTTTCAAGATCGCAAAATCATCATTTTAATGGAGAAAATATATTTTTAAGTCTAAAAAACTATTGAAAATTATTTGGTAATATTTTTGCCATATCGTAAATTTACGATATTAAACTTTATACATGAATTTTGTTTACAATATGTTTATATGATAGAATTTCTGTTAAAAAATAATATATTGTTACGGAAATTCGATTCATCAACTTTCATTCCCTCGTGGAAACATAAATTCCCATATGTTAGCCCTGAAATATAGAACAGTTAAATGACAACCCTTCACCATAACAAATGTTTCTTCTGTCAAACTTCAAAGAACATTCTCAAAGTTGCCACTATGGGGCTTCTGGACGGTGCTGCCACATTATAATTATTTTTACCCGCAAATATAAATACGCCACCAAGATGACATGACAGTGAGTTGACATTTAAACACTAAAGAAGTAGCATTGGCGATTAATTAAATTAATAAAGTTTAAATAAAGTCTGTCTTTAAAAGAAATTCAACGTTTAACATTTCCAATATAAAAAGAACTAGATTTATTTAAAGGAAATAAATCAAAGATTTTAAAAGATGAAATCGTAACAATATGATTGAACATTTTTTAAATTTTATATATTCCTATATCGTTAATTTTAGATGTTTGATATGTTTAACACAAAAAATTCAACTTAGAAATTAAATAATAATTTTAAGCAAAATATGTGATTAAACTAATATCGAGTCATTTTTGGTAATATCGTAAATATACGATATAAAAAATGCTTTTTAGAAATGTATTTCAAATTAGTATAGGGTCCGCCAAATAACTTTTTTTTTTGAAAATGCTATAAAAAACTACTGAATATTTTCTCAAATTTCTTTTTTATTTGAAAGTACAATCCTTCCGGTTAATAATGGAAAAATTTCATTCAAATGGCTGCCTCGGCTGGCCATGCAGTAGCCTACAGGATCGGTCCAATTTTTAAGCACATTTTCGATTGTGTGCAGCTGTATTTCACCAATGGCTTCACGAATATTGTCCTTTAAAGCGTCAATTGTCTCTGGCTTGTCGGCGTAACACTTATCTTTGACGGCACCCCACAAATAATAGTCCAACGGAGTCAAATCGCAGCTCCGAGGTGGCCAAACGACTTAGCCCTGCGGCTGATAATGCGATCTTCAAAAACAGGGGGCAAAACATCGAGTGTAGATTCGGCTGTGTGGCACGTAGCGCCGTCCTGTTGAAACCAAATTGTTGCCAATATCCTCCTCTTCAATTTTTGTGAACAAAAATTCGTTCAACATGGCCCGATAACGATCGCCATTGACTGTAACGGCCAGCCGAGGCAGCTATTTGAATGAAATTATTTTCCATAATTAATCGGAAGGATTGTACTTTCAAATAAAAAAAGAAATTTAAGAAAATATTCAGTAGTTTTTTTTTTAAAGCATTTTCAAAAAAAAAAAAAAGTTATTTGGCGGACCCTATATATAGGAATATAATTGAGTTGCAAACAAAACTTATTTATTTTTGACCATTACTGTAATTTATACAATATCGTAAATTTACAAGATATAAAATTCTAAAGTTCTGCAATTTGAATATTTTTAAGTTACGTACATGATTACTGTATAAGGACTGCAGATAAAAAAAATATGTTTGATTGGGCATTTCAGACAATATTTTCTCAGATATCGTATATTTGAAATATTTAATTTAAAATCATTTACTTGTGAATTAAATAATATTCTTAAGCTAAACATATGATTTAAAGAAATTTTGTTTCCTTTTGATAATATTGCAAATTTACGATATAATAATTAGTTTTAAATATGTTTTTAAATTATTAAAAACTATTTAGTTTCAAACAAAAATAAGTATGTTAATTTTTATTATTACTATAATTTTTCACTATACCGTAAATTTATATGATTTAAATAAATATATTTTTTATACAATAAAAATTTGTTTTATATTGGTACACAAGTTTATAATGTCGATTTAGACAACAGATGGCATAACTATCACGTATGGTTTGTGTCAATAATAACAAATATGGTATTTTGGAGGGTAAACATCACATCATTATAATTCAGTATTCGATAGACGACAAAGTGTAAGCACACATTTTTCCAATCGCTATAATACAGGTTGGTTGAAAAGTTTCTGCGCTCGAAATGAAAGAATACTGTTTTTGTTACGAAATATATTTTTTATTCAATATAATCTCCTAGAAGCTCAATACACTTGTTCCAATGATCTTCCAATAATTTTATCCCATCCTTATAATGGTTTTCCGGAAGCTCTGCAAAATAACCGTCTACGGCTGCTATGGCCTCTTCATTCGACGAAAAATGCTTTTCAGGAAGGAATTGTTTGAGATTTCTGAAGAGATAGTAGTCACTGGGAGCCAAATCTGGTGAATACCGTGGATGTTCAAGCAATTCGTACTTTAATTCTTTGAATTTAGCCATCGTCAAAACACTTTTGTGAGCAGGTGCATTGTCTTGATGAAAAATTATTTTTTTCTTCTTTAAACCAGGTCTTTTCTCACGAATTTTTTTATTCAGCTGATCCGAAAGGTTGTAATAATATTCAGAGTTGATTGTTTTACCTTTCTGAAGATAATCAATCAACAAAATTCCTTGTGCATCCCAAAAAACTGATGCCATAACCTTCTTTGCTGATCGTTGTGACTTTACCTGATTAGGAGCTGAACAACCAGCTTCAGTCCACTGTAAACGTTCTTGTTTCAATTTAGGATCATGGTGGTAGATCCAAGTCTCATCCATAGTTATAAAACGACACAAGAAGTCGGTTTTATTCGGCTTAAAACGCTCCAAATTACGCTGAGAAATTTGTTTTCGATCGAGTTTTTGTTGAATTGTTAATGTGTGCGGCACTAACTTTCCAAACAGTTTTTTCATACGTAATTCTTCATGTAAAATATGGAGTACTCGTTCGTCTGAGATACCTATGGCATTAGCAATTTCACGCTTAGTCAAACTTGGATCTTCATTAACCATATTATGTACTTGGTTAATGATTTCTGCTGTGGCTGCAGTTTTTGTTCATCCTTCGCGTGGATCGTCTTTAAGGCTGGTACGACCACGTTTAAATTCACCAGCCCAAAATTCAACGGTGCGTTTTGAAGGTGAGGACTCCTTATACACTTCTAACAATTGTTCATAAATTTCCTTTGCTTTTAAACCCTTCAAAACAAAGAATCTAATGACTGCACGATATTCAATTTTTTCATTATTAAAAAAACCAATGACACGTCAACTTCAAATGGCTTGTAAACAAAGAAAGAATTGACAGAATGACTTGCAACTTTGCATGTGTTCTCAGGACAGTTATACCAAATTGAGAAAAAAAAAGTTTGGAGCTAGCAGTACCATCTCTTGGTGAGCGCAGGAACTTTTCAACCAACCTGTAATGTCAAAATTTGTGCCTAAAAAAAATGTTTTGCGGGGAAGTCTGATAAGCTTCTTTCATTTGAAGAAAACGGCTGCTGAAAGATATCGATTGTTGGTAGAAGCTTACGGTCAACATGCACCAACTCAAAAAACTTGTAAACGATGGTTTGCGTGATTCAAAAGAGAGGCCTAGTCAGCCGAAAAAGTTTGGAGATGAGAAATTGGAAACATTAATCGACGAAGATTGTTGTCAAACGCAAAAAGAACTTGTATTATCATTGGAAGTCACACAGCAAGCAATTCATTCAAGAGCAAGAAAATTGGTTCCCATATGAAATGAAGCCGAGAGACGTTGAAAGGTGATTTTGTATGTCGGAAATGCTGCTTGAACGCTACAAAAAGAAGTAATTTTTGCATCGTCAAAAAAGTCATATGCCGAAGCCAAATATCCATGGCACCAAGGTAATGCTCTGTATTTGGTTGGATCAGAAGGGTGTTTTGTATTATGAGCTGTTGAAATCGGGTCAGACGATCACAGGGGACCTGTACCGAACACAATTGTTTCTTTTGAAGAGAGCAATCAACGAAAAACGACCAGAATATTTGACCAGACACGAGGCCATAATGTTCCATTATGACAACGCTCGGCCACATTTTGCAAGACCGGTCAAAAACTATTTGGAAAACAGTGGATGGGAAGTTTTGGCTTATCCGCCTCATAGCCCAGACCTTGCCCCTTTCGACTACCATTTGTTTGGATCGATGCAGAACGCCCTTACTGAAATATGCTTTACTTCAGAATAGGTTATCAGAAATTGGCTTGATTCATTATTTACCTTAAAACTGAAGCAGTTCTTTTGGCGAGTAATCCATATGCTACCAGAAAGATGGCAAAAAGTAGTGGCTAACGATGGACAATAATTTGAATAATTTATCAATTCATTTTGTTATTATAACAAATGCATTTTTCAAGCAAAAAAATTGACATTATTAACTTGTATACCCAATAATTAAAATAATATTTTAAAATACAATATTTTTTAGGCATTTTTCGTAGATTTACGATAAGAAAAACTGTTGAGTTTAGACCCAAAAAGGTTAATTTTTAGATAAAAAGATGTTTTTAATATTTTTAGGCATATTTCTGTAATATCGTAAATATACGATATGATAAAAACTGTTTAACTTTAAAACAAAAATTAAAAAATATTTAATGATATTTTTTTCAGTATGGTAAATTTACGCTATAAAAGTGTTTAAACTAATTTAGTGAAACATGTGTTTTTAATTATGTACCTACTTTTAAAAATATAATATTTAATGTGATTTTATCTTTAATAAATTATCGAATTATCTTGAACGCATTTTAATGAAGTTTTTTTTAGAAAAGTAATAAGAGTTTTCTACACAAGATGTGTCAATAAAAACTCATAATCTAGCACTTCATCTAGCACTTTTTTAGGCAATCTAGCACCTTTTCAAATTTTTCATATGATTGACTAACATGAAAATGATCAGTAGTCGTAGCAATAAGCGGAGTTCCGTCTAGGTTCCTCTACTAGCAACTGTGCTAAGTTTTAACTATTTCGGAGTTCCGTTCAGGTTCACTTTTTGTATTTTATGGGAACTCGCTGGAACAACGTCATATTAGGATAGGTTATTTTTTGAATTATTATAATTATCGTTTAAGAATAAATTAAAGGGAAAATCTACAACCCGTTTCAATTCTCATTCTCTGACACTTATCAATAAATTTTCTGTGATGCACCTGGACCTAGGAGCGCTTTACCTAGCAACCGGGAAAAACTCGTCGTACGAACATAATTTTTGATAGTGACAAATATCAGCACAAACTCAATATGCAATGTTCCACAGAGTGGTGCAGGATATAAAAATGGATATAATCTGAAAAATTGGCTCAATATAATTCATTACAACAAATTGTAATTAATAATATAGGTTTGTAATTTAATTGTCTATTGTTCTAATTGAATAAAATTTATCTCATCATTTTTATAAAAATTAAAAAAGTCATAAAATGAAGGATACTTTCGATCTAGAATAGAGTCAAAATTTTGACTTTTTTGGACTTCTAAATGACGCAGAAAATAATCCAATTTTTTGGTGAAATTTTCAATTATATTTTGGACTCAAAAATAACTCTTAAAAGACTCCCATTTATGAGGGAAATTTCCGTTGACACACTCATTTTTCGAAATCATTTTTGACTCAAAAAGTAGGACTCTTTTAGATGAATCACTTTCACATTAAAATTTTAGTACTATTTTTTGGGCTTATTTTTTTTTATTTTTGAGCTCACTTGCTGGCTGGGTAACACTAACCAGACTTTAAAAACCCCAACGGAATAATTTTGTTATCCATTATCAGTAATTCATTAATTTTAAATAAATGATAATTAAAAAGAAATCAACACAAATATAATATTAAAAACAATTTTCTTTTTTTTTTTTTAAATTTCAGTAGACAATATGAATTTGTTACGAATATTTATATTATTTATAAATTTGTTTATACTCGCAAGGAGTGCCAGTATAAAATTTACTAATGTAATATGTAACGAATATGACAAACCGTTTGTAACAATTCCAAAATGTCAATTGAAGGTAATAAAACGTGGCATTGTGGGACTTAATCTATATGTTAAATTACATCAGCTGCCAGTTAATAATGTGACGGTATATTTCTTCGAACAATTAAAAGAATCTTAAACTAAATACTGATAACGTTTTTCTTGAATTTTTCTAATTATAGATCAATGTAGAGCTACTAAAAAAAGCAAACGGTTATCGACCATTTCTATATAATGCAACTACCAATTTTTGTCAAATCATGAAAAGTAGAAAACAACTTTCTTTTATTAAAATTGTTTTAGATATTCTGTTTAAAGATTCAAATTTAAATCACACTTGTCCTTACAATGTAAGTTGTACATAAATAATTTTAAAGTGTTTTTTTTTTTTAATTAACTGTACTTTTTATATATTTACAGCATGATATTATTATACAGAACATGGTTCTTGAGGAAGATATGTTCAGATATATTCCACTACCAACTGGTGAATATTTGGTGAATTTAAAATTTATTTTTTATAATCATATGAAGGTCTTTGTTCAAGCATATTTTTCTTTTATCGAAAGGTAGACAGTTATCCAAATACACATAAATTTCCAAAAAAAAAAAAAAAATATTTAAGAATTTAAAAACAACTTTAATGACAGTAACATATACTACATAATAATTTCAAAAGCTGTGGTACAAGATTTTTAGCGCAATGAAATTTAAACGACAAACGATTTGTTATTATTCGACAGAAGTCGGAACGTCCAATCATCTATTGTAGTACGCACCATAATATGCTTAAAAAAATTGTCCACTGTCCGGAAAACGTATGCTTTAGAGAATACAAAGTTATGTGACGAGTAGTACAAACCTTACTCTCAAAATAGGGGCACAAAGGATTCCATTAGCAGCATCTTTTTATTTTCCAATCACACTACTTTTTTTCAATATTAGTTTATTAAGTTAAATCAAGTTTAAGTCGGGGGCATGCCATATACCTCATTGCAATTTGGGTCATATTCCGGAAAGGAATTTCAATTAACGGGCCAATAAACATAGTGAAATACATAATGAGTGTAACAAAAAGTGGATCTGGGTCACATATATTTCGGAGAGGAATTTCAATTAAAGGGGGTGGGGGGAAATAAAAAGTGTAATTGGGTCACATATTTTTGGTAGTAATAAATATCAGCACCATGTTATTTTACCCTATATCTAATCTGGCCAACTATTTTTGATCAAAAAGTGGAATTTGGAAGTGAAAATCTGGATTTCACCAAATTTGCATATATTTTTAGCATAAGTTGCTTAAAAAATGTTTCTAGACAATCTAGGACTGACAAAGTAACTACAAATTTAAAATTTAATTCATTGTTGAAAAAAAGTTGTTAAATTAAGCTAGAGTTTAAAAAGTTTGTTTGCTTCCGATAAAATATTTGCTTTAGAAAAATCATCTAATTCTGAGAGTATTATGACATTTTAAACATTTTTGTTAGAAAAAACTCAGATTCCTATCCAAAGTTTATTCAAAAACATTTGTAATAAAACATAAAGAAATTCTATTCAAAATAATTGTGCGCCACGGTAGGCTAGTGTTGGCTTATCAGTGAGGCGATCGTGGGTTCGACTCCCACCCTTGTCTGTTAACGCTACAGCGAATCATTAGTCTTCGTTACTACACCTTTTCCAATTGTATTTCAGAAATAGTCAATTGTATTTCAGAATAGTCAATTGTAATTCAGAAATAGCCAATTGTATTTCAGAAACATCCAATTGTATTTTTGAATAGTCAATTGGATTTCAGAAATAGTCAATTCTATTTCAGAATAGTCAATTGTATTTCAGAAATCGTCAATTGTATTTCAGAATAGTCAATTGTATTTCAGAAATAGTCAATTGTATTTCAGAATAGTCATTGTATTTCAGAAATAGTCAATTGCATTTCTTTTGGCCAAGTCTGGCACCTGGGGGGTCAAATGGGGCGAAAAAATTCCGGTATTTTTGGATAATTTTTTTGTTTGGCAGCATATTGAGAACGTTATAAAAATCGCACTAAACAATATATACATATTCGTCAAATGAAGATGTTTCACATAATTCCTATGTTTTAGTGTAAGACTGTCAAGTTAATCCAAAAAGTACCAACAACAATTAAGAAAAGGCTTAAATTCAGCTGTACCGAATCTTTGAACTGTTTTTGATACAAATGAAGTTAATGTTAGATGCAAAAACAAATTTTTTGGTGGAAAAAAAATTTGATGTGAAAATAATTTTTTGTGGTGAAAAGAAGTTTAGTGGTGAATAATATTTGAGGTGAATACAAAATATTATTCACTTCTAAGCAACTGGTGAAAAAATATGAGAAACTATATTATGCACCAGTCGCTACTATGAAATTGTACTAAAATACACCCCATTTGTCTAGAAAAGTTAGAGGCACCTTCACATTTTCACTCATAACTTTTTAACCGCTGGACCGATTTTGCTCTTTATCAATACCAAACTACTCTGGAGGATGTCCAATAATCTAGGAAAAAAGGCCCCCCGCTTCGCGTCGTAATCGCCATTCAACAGACAGACAGGCACACAGACAGCTGGACATCGCTAAATCTACTTAAAATCACATAAGGATCACGAATATATATACTTTATGGGGTATTAGACCTATATTTCAACATGTTGCAAACGGAATTACAAACTGATAATGGCATCGGGAAAAATTCGTTACGATCCAAAGTAGGACGAATATCAAAAAAAGGGAAAATGCGACAAATTCAAAAAGCAAATCGAAAATCCCTCAGAAAAAAAAAACGAAAAAAATTAAAATTTTTGAACCCCTTAAAATTCCGAGGCAACCTAAAAGCCGAAACAGGCCGATCTTAGATTTTTTTCATCTTAATCTCTTGGTTTTTATAATACATAAAAGAGGCGTAATATGAAGGTTATTTTCGATGGAGTCAAAAATTTCACTTTTTTAAACTTATAAACGATTCAGAAAATAATCTAAGTTATTAGTGAAATTTCAATAATTTTTGGGCCCTAAAAATTGCTCAATTTATAAAGGATATTTCTGTTGACACACTCATTTTTCTTAATCATTTTTGCCTCAGAAAGAAGGTACTTTTGGATGAACCAATTTCACAAAAAAATTTAAATTTGATTACAATGTTTTTGGGCTTATTTTGGTTTTATTTTTGAGTCAGCTGAGTAACAAAATAACTTAAAATACCAATATATCTAAAATACCGACAGACAGACTTAAAATACCCCAGCGAATAAATTTTGTTATCTGTTATCAGTAATTCATTTATTTTAAATAAATGACAATTAAAAATAAATCAGCACAAGTCAAATATTAAAAACAATTTTATTTTTATTTATATTTATTTTTTTTTTTTAATTTCAGTTAACAGTATGAATTTGCTACGAATTTTTACAGTATTCGTAAATTTGTTTATACTCGCAACAAGTACAAATATAAAATTTACTAATGTAATATGTAACGAATATGACAAGTCGTTTGTAACAATTCCAAAATGTCAATTGAAGGTAATAAAACGTGGCATTGTGGGACTTAATGTATATGTTAAATTACATCAACTGCCAATTAATAATGTGACGGTATGTACCTTCAAAAAATTTAACTAAATATTGATATCGTTTTTCCATTTTTTCTTTTCTAATTATAGATTAATATAGAGCTACTAAAAAAAGCAAACGGTTATCGACCATTTTTATATAATGTAACTGCCGATTTTTGTAAAGTCATGAAAAGTGCGAAAAAATTTTCTTTTATTAAAATAGTTTTAGAATTTTTGTCTAAAGATTCAAATTTGAATCATTCTTGTCCTTACAATGTAAGTTATCCATAATTTTCAAGTATTGTTTAATTGGCTGTACTTTTTTTCTGCATTTACAGCATGATATTACTGTACATAATCTGGTTCTAAAGGAAGATATGTTCAGATATGTTCCAGTACCAACTGGTGATTATTTGGTGAATTTTAAATTTAGTTTTTATAATCATTTGAAGGTCTTTGTTCAAGCTTATTTTTCTTTAATTGAAATGTAGACAGTTATCTAAATACACATTAATTTTCAAAAAAATATTTAAGATTTTAAAAAATACTACATAATAATAAAAAGCTGTGGTACAAGATCTTTTATCAATGAAATTTAAACGACAAACGATATGTTATTATTCGACAGAAGTCGGAACGTCCAATCATCTATTGTAGTACGCACCATCATATGCTTAGAAAAATTGTCCACTGTCCGGAAAACGTATGCTTTAGAGAATACAAAGTTATGTGACGAGTAGTACAAACCTTACTCTCAAAATAGGGGTACAAAGGATTCCATGAGCAGCGCGTATTTATTTTCTGATCACACCACTTTTTAGTTTAGTTTATTAACTCATTGCAATTTGGGTCATATTCCGGAAAGGAATTTCAATTAAAGGGCCAATAAATATAGTGAAATACATAATGAGTGTAACAAAATGTAGATCTGGGTCACATATATTTCAGAAAGGAATTTCAATTAAAGGGGGTGGGGTGAAATAAAAAGTGTAATTGGGTCACATATTTTTGGCAGTAATAAATACCAGCACCATGTTATTTTACCCTATATCTAATCTGACCAACTATTTTTGATCAAAAAGCGGGATTTGGAAGTGAAAATCTGGATTTCACCAAATTTGCATATTATTTTTAGCATAAGTTGCTTAAAAAAGATTTCTAGACAATCTAGCACTGACAAAGTAACTACAATTTGCTTTAATAACAAAAAAATTTTAAATTTAGAGAATCATTGTTGAAAAAAAACGTTGTCAAATTAAGCATATTTTTCGAACTTAACGGAAAGAGCTATAGTTTGAAATGTTTGTTGACTTCCGATAAAATATTTGCTTTAGAAATATCATCTAATTCTGAGAGTATTATGACATTTTAAACATTTTTGTTAGAGAAAACTCAGATTCCTATAAAAAAAAAGTTTATTCAAAAACATTTGTAATCTCTATATATGAAGGAATAACGGTACTGACTGACTGACTCACTCATTCAACATCGCCCAGCCCAAACCGCTGGAGCTAGGAAGCTGGAATTTGGTATGTAGGTTTCCCTTCCGACGTAGACATCCTCTAAGACGGGGTTTTTGGAAACTCCTTCGGGGAGGGGCAAAAAAGGGAAAACTTCCCTTTCACGGCCTGTCCAAACTCCTTTAGCTAGAAATACGCCTTCCTGAGAGTATGTGCTAACTACTGGATAAGGCACATTTTAGAATTTTGACCCGGGATATGGTAAAAATGGGGATTTAAAGGACGAAAAGTCTCCCTTTTACGGCCTTCCCAAACTGTTGGACATGGGAAGTTGATAGTTGGTATGCAAGCACCTTCTCCAGTGAAGATAACAGCAAAGATGTCAATTTTAGAAAATCCAACAGGGAGGGCAAAGAAGGGGAAAATTCTCCCCATAGGTTCCCACTCCAGCGTAGACATCCACCCAAGTTGGGTTTTTGGAAATTCCTATGGGGAGGGGCAAAAAGGGGAATATCTCCCCCTTAACGGCCTGTCCAAACCGCTGAAACTAGAAAGCTAAAATTTTTTATGCAGGTTCCTTCTTCAGTGTAGATAACAGATAAGGCGTGACTTTTGGAAAATCTAATGCGGCGGGCAAAAAAGCGAAAATTCTTCCCCTTGACGTCCTGCCAAAACCGCTTAAGCTGGGAATTTAAAATTTGGTACATAGGTTCCTCCTCCAATGTAAATGTAAATGTGCAAAATTGCAAATGTGCAAATTTTTAAAAGTGCAAATTTGCAAAAGTATTAATGTGCAAATGAGCAAATTTAAAAAAGTGCAAATGAGCAAATTAGCATATGTGCAAATTTACAAAAGTGTAAATGTACAAAAGTGCAAATGTGAAAATGTGCAAATTTGCCAAAGTGCAAATGTGCAAAAGTGAAAATTGGATTGTTTGATAGATTGATGGTTTGATGGTATGTTAATAGTAATGTGTAAATGTGCACATGGGCAAATGGGCAAATGTGCAAATTTGCAAATGTGACAATGTGTAAATGTGCAGGAGGTAGGACGCTAAAATTTGGTATGTAGGTTCCACCTGCGGCGTAGACATTCGCTAATAAGAGGTTTTTGGAAAGTTCTTCTTCAAACTCCTATAGCTAGAAATCTGATATTTGGAGTATATGCTAACTCATCGATGAAGTCTCCCCTTAACAGCCTGCACAAGCCCCGTTGCACCTAGGAAGTTGAAATTTAGTATGTAGGCAAGGTAAAATTGGAAGGGGACAGAAATGGAATAGAAAGGGTACGAGTAAAATTGAAACACTAGACAAGGGAATTGAAATGGAATGAAATGAAATGAGGAACGAGTGAAATCGATACACTTGACAGGGTAAAAATAAAATGGAATGGGGAACTATTGTAACTGAAACATTAGACGAGGGGAAATAAATGGAATGGGAGCAAGTGGAAATTAATCATTAGACAAGGAGAACGAAATGGGATCGAAAGGGGAACAAGTGATATTAAACAGTTAACAGTTAAATTACTCAAAAAAGACTACAGTTTGTAAAGGAAATTTCTGTTGACGCACTCATTTTTCTTAATTATTTTTGTCTCAGATGGATGAACCAATTTAACATAAAAATTTTTAATTTGAGTAAAATTAGTTTGGGCTTAGTTTGATTTTATTTTTGAGTCAGTTACTCAGCATAAAATAACATAAAATACCAATAGACGTAAAATACCGACAGACTTAAAATACACCAACGAATAAATTTTGTTATCCATTATCAGTAATTCATTAAATTTAAATAAATGACAATTAAAAAGAAATCAACACAAATATAATATTAACAACAATTTTATTCTTTTTTTTTTTAATTTCAGTAAACAATATGAATTTGTTACGAATATTTATAGTATTAATAAATTTGTTTATACTCGCAAGGAGTGCCAGTATAAAATTTACTAATGTAATATGTAACGAATATGACAAACCGTTTGTAACAATTCCAAAATGTCAATTGAAGGTAATAAAACGTGGCATTGTGGGGCTTAATCTATATTTTAAATTACATCAACTGCCAGTTAATAATGTGACGGTATGTACTTTCAAACAATTTAACTAAATATTGATATAGTTTTTCTTTTCTAATTATAGATCAATATAGAGCTACTAAAAAAAGCAAACGGTTATCGACCATTTTTATATAATGCAACTGCCGATTTTTGTCATGTCATGAAAAGTACAAAAAAATTATCTTTTATTAAAATAGTTTTAGATGCTCTGTCTAAAGATTCAAATTTAAATCATTCTTGTCCTTACAATGTAAGTTATCCAAAATTTGCAAGTGTTGTTTAATTGACTGTATATTTTTAAATATTTACAGCATGATATTATTATACAGAATATGGTTCTAAAGGAAGATATGTTCAGATTTATTCCAGTACCAACTGGTGAATATTTGTTGAATTTGAAATTTTCTTTTTATAATCATTTGAAGCTCTGTGTTCAAGCTTATTTTTCTTTAATTGAAAAGTAGACATTTATATAAAAGCACATAAATCTTAATTTAGACTACAATCTAAAATTAGAAGTTTTTAAAAAGTTTTTGATTCAAAATTTGTATGAAAATTGACAAGTTAATACAAGTAGTTTTCAAAGACTTCTAGTTTTTATTTAAGTGTAAATGTAATTCATTAAATTCAAAATATTTAAGATTTTAAAAACAACTTTGGTGGAAGCAAATTATTTACACTAGTTTTGAAAAACTTTATATATTTTTCGTGGGCTTAACTTTAAAAATGCATTTTGTATTTTCTTTTTATGGATTAGATTTTGAAATTTGTATTATATTTTCAACTATTTCGATCACGTAGAGCCCACATTCTTGCCATGCACCTAAGGTATATATAAAGGAAATCAATGGATAAATTATGGCCAATTATGTTCAACAAAATGACTCAATGTGTCTTTCACTAAAGTAGACGTATAAGTGTTACCTTTTAGCTCTAAAATGCAATACTCATATGTCTAGTTTATGTTAATTTATTGAGTTTTCCAAGTAAAGGGTATTTTTTATTACCAAGTAAAGGGTATTTTTTACACTTTACTTTAACTTTAAACCAAAAGTAATACCTTCCAAATATTGTGATACATCATTACTTATTTGAAAGTTATGAAATAATGGCTTACCGATATTGATATACATCACTACTTATTTTTAGGTTTCAAAATAAGGATATACTGATATTGTGTAATGTTATTACTTATTAAGAAGGATACAAATAAAGAGTTATTGGTATTGCATTATATAACCATATACTTGTAATGAGTGTTAATTCATTTATATTTAAGCAGTGTCTATGGCGAATGAACAAATATATTTTTTTTGTTAATGCTATTGTTATCCAATTTTTAATTGAAGCTATTATTTGATTCTGTTCTCTTTACAAAATTTAATTTATTTAATTCTATACTTTTTTAAGAATTTTGTTTCAAAAGTAGAATTTTCTTTCAGACTTAAACCTCAAGTTGGCGCTTAAGTGCTTAAGCCGATGAGACTCCAATCATAAACATTTACACTAGAAAGTCAAAAAAAGGTAAAAATTCAAAAACCCTTGAAACCTACACACTAAAAAATGTTTGTAAAT
Source organism: Eustalomyia histrio (assembly GCA_949748255.1). NCBI lineage: Eukaryota > Metazoa > Arthropoda > Insecta > Diptera > Anthomyiidae > Eustalomyia > Eustalomyia histrio. The sequence goes on along the minus strand of OX456526.1, from coordinate 42,891,954 downwards.
TTACTACTATAAAAGTGGTATTTTTTTGTGTAATATAGCACCTATTGAGTAAATATAAACACCAAATGTGTAAAATCAATTTTAACACATTTTCATATACAATTATGCACACACAACGTAAAGGAAGACATAAGTTGTTTATAATTAAACAGTTTGTTCGTTAAATAAGTATTTAACCCACAAAGTTTGTAAATGTACTACATTAAAGGAGTAATGAAAATATTGACATTTATTTATTTGAAAAAATATTTCGAAAAAAATCCAAGAAAATATTTAATAAAATAACGATGATGAAGCCGAAGACAATAAAAATGATACAAATACTACAAAGAGATTAATATTGTATTCCTGCAGATGGAACAATTAATTGAAGTAATTAACCATTATCCATTTAAAAAAGGCAAATGCATACATAAATTTAAGATATGAACGAATTCTACAGAGATGAAGGCAGTCATGCACATAATAAACGTATGGTTAAAATAACCATCCCATATTACCAACGAAATTTCTTATACTGCCGAATACAGCCGATAAAAGTAACAAAACATATTCCTATTGAAGGAACGAAGTAAAAAACATAATATAGATGAAAATTAATTACGGAATTTTTTATGCTGCTGACATTGAGGCCATTCTCAAGCAATTGGTTAAAATTCGATAACTTATATCTTTTATTTTGTATGTATAAGACTTCCCATTAAAAAAACAAATTAATTTTTTTAAAATAGTGTTTGCACTTGCACTTGAACTTATGGATATTGGTTAATTTTTAAATACAATTTATTTTTCTTTTTTTACAAAAATAAAAAGAAATGGGCTGTTTAATTTTCAACATCGTGGTGTTAAATATACGCTTTTTTGGAGGATTTTAACGCATTTACAATGGATTTTTATGCATTTTATGTGTACATTTAAAAAATTAGTGTTTCTTTACTCACAAATTCGATAATTTACCCTTTAATTTCAAAATTTCAATGTAATTTTACTCATTTTGTGTTCACCAAGTTACGCATAATGTGTGAAATTTTTGTATTTACGCACACAGAGTAAATTTACCCAACTTATAGTAGGAGTACAGTTTCCTACTATAAGTTGGGTAAATTTCAACAGAAATTAATAAGAGTGTAGTTCGTGTAAAATAGTTTACCATATGATCGAAATTTGGTTCAAACTACGAGTAGATTGCGAACGTAACCCAGCAAAAACATGGTATAAACTACTTACCAGCCTATTTATGCAGTTAATTACTTTTGTTCGCGATGTCCAAAAAGTAATGGGTACTAATTATTTTTTAACTGTTCGTAAGGTAGAGGGTAATGACCACCCATTACTTTTTGTTGTTTGTAAGTGAGAAAGTAATGACCACTCATTACTTTTGGGACATCGCCAACAAAAGTAATTAAGCGAGTAAATAGGCTGGTAAGTAGTTTAAACCCTGTTTTTGCTGGGAATGTAAACTCAGTTTTGTATTAATTCTAATATTTATTAATTTAATATTTTCGTGGTCAGCATATCAGAGTTAATAAAAATGATTTGTCGCAAAATACAAACAAATTATTTAAAATTTTCAAAAACTCAGGAACTTTAGACGCGACATGACACCGGTTAACGTTTTGATTTAGTAATGATTAAAATAAGTAGTTACTTTAATCCCTTTAAGTAAAAACTTATTTCTTTCCATGCAAGTAACTAATTACATAAGATCTTATTTGTAATGAGTTTAAAGTCATTACATATGTTTCTAAAACATACATATGTAAATTGGCAACCGGTGAACTGATTACAGTTGTTTTATTTGATTGCTCTTATAAGTGCGATTAACTTATTCATAAGATGCACACAAAAAAATTTACCTAAAATTCCTTTAATTAAAAATGTTGTTAAATAAATGTATTTAATTGAATAATTGATCCAATTAAAACAAGTAAAAAAAAAAAAGATTTAAATTTAGCTGTGCCGAATCTTTCAATACCCTCCACCAAAATGTTTCTACTGTTTTTGATACAAATAATGTAAAAAACTTTAGAAAATTTTTTTTAAGGCGGAAAAATTTGAGGTGAAAAATATTTTTGAGGTGAAAAAAAATTTTTGTGGTGGATAAAAAATTTGATGTTAAAAATTTTTTTTTAGGTGAAAAAAATTTTTTGTGGCGAAAAAAAATTAGTGGTGAAAACAATTTTTTAAGGTGAATATAAAATATTATTGAATTATAAACGACTGGTGAAAAAACAAGTGAAAATATTTTACTTGCCAGTCGCTATTATGAATTTGTATTTAAAATTTGGAGGTACCTTCACATTTTCACTCATAACTTTTTAACCGCTGGACCGATTTTGCTCCCTTTCAATACTAAATTTTTCGGGAAAATGTCCATTAATCTAGTTAAAAATGCTAACCTCCGCTTGCGTCTTCGCGTCGTGTTCGCCATTTCAACAAACAGACAGACAAACTGACATCAATAAATCGACTAGAGTATCCAAAAAACCGGCCTTTTGAAAAAACTGGTTTCGGTTTTCTTCGAAAAATCTAATTTTAAAAAAACCGCTTTCGGTTTCGGTTTTTGCAGAAAAAACCGGTCAACCGGTTTTTTTCGTTTTTTTTTAATTTAAATAAAAAGCTTATATAATTTGTTAAAAAACAGAATTTAATAAAGCTAGAAGTGGAAAATACTCTTTTACTAATAGTAGATGTTGGACAAATAGTCAAAAGACAATTATATAAATTGTCCAACTTTTCAGTTCTTTTGTCGCATTTATCAAGATATATGAAATCATCATATGCGACCTTCTCCGAGAAAAGAGACCTAGTGTGTCAAAAAACGGGTTTGGACTTAAGAGTGGATTCTGGTACCTAAAAGGGTGTAGAATAAGATGAAATGAGTTAGATTTCTGATAAAAATTTATTTACCCCATAAAAACGTACAAAACGAACTTGGGAAAATCGATAAAAATGTAAAAAACAATAAAATTTTACTTTTTTTAATTTTAAATTGTTTTTAAATTGTCACTCTAAAAGCGAAAAAAAATACGTCACCACATAGGCAAGACGTCACCAAAGTCGGCACCCAATCATAACCAACCATACCAAATCGCATTTCCCAACTGAAGATGTGTTCACAGTGATAATGCGTTATAAAACTTTAAATGTTTTTATCCCAAAACTTCACTTTCACACACTAGGTCCCTTTTCTCGGAGAAGGTCACATATAATGATTAATGATTTTGTTCAGTCTCTTTTTGAGGATTTTGAATGCTCTTTGTGTTATATAGATCAGAAATTAAACTATTTGAATTTGGGATATCCACAGTTAAGTCTTCATCGGAATCTATCAGACTTACATCTAAATCTTCATAACCAAACAAACGATTATAAAAGTGTTCGGAAAAAATAAAAGAGACCAAGTAACCCAGTTGGTGATGTAATTAAAAAAACCGGTTAACCGTACAAAAAAGACCGGTTTTCGGTTTTCTTCGAATTTACAAAATATTCGAAACCGATCGGTTTTTAAAAATAAAGAAACCGGTTGACCGGTTTTCGGTTTCGGTTTTTGAATACTCTAAAGTCGACTTAAAATTGCATAAGGATCACGAATAATTATATATATACTTTATAAGGTCTTACACCTATATTTCGACATGTTACAAACGAAAGGACACCATATATTTTGGAGGGTATACAAATTATCAATGATTAATCACTTTATATTATCCAGTTTTTAATTAAATCAATTACACATTTAATTCTTTCTGGTTTTGTTATTTAACAAAACTTTTAGTTGTAGGAATTTGGGAGTTATTTTTTGTGTGTGTCTAAAAATTTGTCAAATATGTATAAATATAATTAAGTGTACTGGTTGTTTTTAAGATAAGTTACCCGATCTCAGATATTATTATTTAAGTCACTCTGGGCTAATTTCTCGGTATTCAAAAAATTACTTTTCCTGATTAATTTTTCATCCCTATGTCGTGTTAACAAAAAAAAAAACAAAAAAGGGGGCTTAACAGAGGTTGATCCTTAAAATTAGGGTTTGTTTGCGTACACCAACGGCTTCAAATAATCACCGAAACGTGAGATTATACGCGCTAGGAAGGCTAGCATGCAGTATGACAAGTGTTGGAACCACATGTTCTCCAAATCCAGATCTTCAACTTCCGGTAAGAAAAATTCACCGTTGCACATAATCAATTTTGATGAAAAATTATCCAAACAAAACATTGTCACAATTATCGTGCCTTTTTGAGTCATATAGCGGGTCATTGTTATTCACCATAAATTTCGCACGTATCTACTTCACGAATTTCAAAACCAAACTGATATACGATGTCATTTGCAAAAATGGCAGCACTTTGCAATTGAATGATACTTATTGCCCCACCTTGCATAAAACATGTTTGAAGGCAAAAAAAGTACACACAAAAAAATAAAACCAACCGAATTAAAAAGTGTGTTTTGGTTGCGACAACCAATACATTCGGCTAACGTTGCGGGTTCGATTCCCAGCTACGAAAAAAGTATGTATAAGTTTTTTATTCCTCATATATATCGCAACTGCATCCTTTGGTGTTCCTATAACACTTAACCCCTCCGAAATAAAATAACATAACAGGGATACACCCAGAGAAAAGATTGGTTGCAATTTGATCAAAACCATTAATATTTATTTGTAAGAATTTTATTTGGAATAACTGTAATCCATTATTACAGCAAAAATATGGCATTGGGAATTAAAAAAAAAGGAAAAAGAACTAAAAAAGAATACTGTTATCCAATTATTGGTATTTCCAATCAACTTTACCAATAAAATTCGTTTAGAAATTGTGTACAGTAGAAGCAACCATTTATTTAGTGAATGTTCTGGAAAATTAGTACAATCTATCAAATTTAGTAATAAATTATTGTCATTTAGTAATAAATTATTGTTATTTGTAGTAACTACAAATAAGGTTGTCCTGATCAAATATATCATTAGGATTTTAGTTGAACCAATCGAATTGTGGATTGTATTGGTATTTGTTAATGAATTTTCTGCTATATTTATTTCCTTATTTCCGAGTTCAAATCCCGGTAATTAAAATAAAATCCCAGCAAAACTTTGGTAATGGGTGCAATATTCTCATGCGTTACCTTGTAATGATACCTTTTTCATTATTTGCAAGCACAAAGTAATAAGTTACTCATTATTGATTACGTAATATATAATTTATAAATGTAAAGTAATAATTGAAATATTTTTGAAAATCTATTTTTAGATACATTACTTTGTGTTTTTTTGTAAGCAAAAGGGTAATGTATATTTGTTTTGATAACACTAGCGAAAAAACGAAGCGCAACATTTTATTTAAGTTTAAAGCAATAAAATACTATATGCGTCGATAGCTCAGTGGGTAGAGTTCATGGCTGGCAACCAGATTTCCCTGGTTCGATTTCCATCATGACCACATTATTTTTAATTACAAATATTTTAAATAAAACATTTGTAATAGTTTTTTTTTAATAAAAATTCCTCTTTTTTAAAAATCTATTTTTTACACATTACTTTTTCCATTCTCGTAACCATATAAGTAACCCCTTATATTATCACCTCTAAATGGGTATATACATTACTTTGAGGCTCATCGCCTGTAAAATTAATCAATGAAGTAAGGTGTAAAGTAATCCGTCGGTTCTTATGGCTATACATTACTTTACCCATTATTTGGTAATGTGTATTTTGCTGAGATATTCAAATGTTTAAATAACAAATATAACAAAGACAATTAAATTAAATTGTGGTGCAGTAAGTAAGGGTGTGCTATGAATCTGAATGCCCAGGTTCGATACCGTAAAAATCTAAAAATATTTTTTTTTTTAAATAAAATTTTGTGGAACGTAATAATATTTATGTGGAATATAAATATGAAATTAGACAACTGAATATTAGCTTTCACAACTAAAAATATAATTTACTATGAATACAGTTGTCGTAACCGCTAGAATTCGATTGGCAACAACTTCGGTAGCCACAACTGATACTGTTTTCTGGGTGTATGAACTAAAAAGCTTTAACAATTTCGTCTTTATGTCAAAATTCCACAAATTTGCAACAAATTTGCTACCCCATCCGCCATATTTTCCGAATTTAGCCGCCAATGACTATTTGTTATTTCCAAAACAAATTACTCGACGGATAGGGCAAAAAATACTGAATTTACTGATCCGCCCCCGTAATAACTAATACCTTTGATAACTAATACCTTTTGCCTCATACATATAAAAATATTTCCCACTTTACCCCATGTTACCTTAAAATTGTAATCTGCATACAAAAAAAAACACATCACAAAATGAATTCCTTAATTTAAAAGTCTGCATAAAATAAACGTATGCATAAAAAAAAGGATTATAAAAAATGTTTCCTATAATGTAGGGATATGGAAACCGGAAGAGATCAATAGAAAATTGAGTTTAAAAAGGAGGATTATACTCGTATGAAATAAAGAATGTCGAACAGAGAAAGGCAGATATTAAACTAGAATGTAAAGGAATTTGTAAAAGAATATTCCTAGGTTTCTTTAAATGTTTAAATCCTTAGCAATTAAAATAATTTACATGCAAATTAAAACTTACCTAAATTGTTTCTATTTTTTTTTTTTTTTGCAAAACAAGTGTTATAATTCCTTGTAATATGTATGATGTATAGTTTAAGCAACTGCGACAAAGAATAACAACACCACACTTGGAGTTAAAAATGCACTCAAGTGGAAGTGTTGTCCTGTCCCTTTATGAACGACTACAACGAAAAAAAAAACACAAGTTGTAGGTAGGTTATGTTTGGGTAGCAAGTGGTTGGGGCCCGATGGTGTATGGAGGTTAGTTGTAGTGTTTGTAATCCTTTAAATTAGTTTATGTATAATACGTTTCAATTCCCCAAAGAGGAATGAATGTAGGTTTGTTTTTGGCTGGATGGCTGCTTAGTTAGTAAGTTTAGAGAAGTAGAAGTAGGCAACAAAAACTGCACATAACATAACTACTACTACTCTTTAGAACACATACAAACACACTTACACACACACGAGATATAGTTTTAATAATCACATAGGCCAAAAAGAGAGAGATGCCAGATTGTTAAGAATTTAAATACACACACAAATATTTTAGTATTTCCGTTTTAAATAATACAACAAAAGGGTGGGTCGCCTTTAATAAAATAAATCAAATTTTTATTCTTTTTTTTAACAAAAATTTATAAATTTATATTGTAAAAAATTATAAATTTATATTGTAAAAATTTATGAAGTTACACAATTAAATTGTTTTAATATTATTTTTTTTTCTTAACTTTGTTTATGCTATATTTAACTTTTTAAGTTAGACAGATTTTAAAATCTGTTTGGATTTTTTTTAAGTTAAAAAATGGGTGGAGTTGCTAAGGAACTTTTGTCGGTTTTTAAAATTGATTTTTAGGATTTTTTTTTTATTATTTTTCAATAATTTGTTTTAAATTTGTTTAACACAATTTAATTTATAACTCTGTTTTAAGAATTTCTTTTACTTTAAAATTTTTTTTTTATATTTTTGTAATAATTTTAAAACTTTATCCCGTTTTCCAAGAGTCTAGTTTTAACGTACACACAATAATAATAACTTCGACAATAACAAGAATAATGAAATACAGGAAGAAAATTAAGGGATGAATTTGTTTAACATCGACACAAACAAAATAACACACACTCAGACACAACAACTCCAAGAAGAGTAATAGAAAAAAAATTATGCCCGGCTATTGTAAAAAATACTAGACAACTGCATAAATTAACAATATATTTTTTATTTCTTATACGCCAGAGTGATTTTCACTATATTGTTAAAACTTTTTAAATAAACATTTTTAATTTTTCAATATTCATTAGCTTTTGTTATAAACATCAAACTTTCTGTAAATACCGGTGTTTTGTATATATTTTGTTATTTTATTTCAAAACAAAATATTTTTATGTGCAAATATTTTGCGACCGCGTTTCTATGATGCATACAATATCCCAGTAACCGTTATACTGAAGCAAAATTTCGTATCATTCGGTTTTTTGGTGGCGGTTAGTGAACTTTTTCTATGTAGCTCGTATTAAAATTTAAATGTTTCGTAAGGAATAGAAAGAATTTCATTTAAGGGTGGTTTGGATTTTCAAATGGGGTTTTCTGTGTGCTGTTCGTTTTTGCACAGGTGTAGAGATTTTTCTTTCCAGAAAAAAAAACCCACAAAAAATTGTTTTTGTGAAGCTGTATATGTTGGAAAAGAGAAACTTCATCTGAATTTGTTTTTTGTTAAGAGAACTTTAAGAGAATAGGATGTAGGGGTTTCGAAAATGGAAATATTTAAAAGGGGATTGTTGTAAATTCTTTTATTGTTGAATTGTTTTTTTTTTTTATTTTAGGTTATCAAATTATTTAAAAGATTTTGACATTATTATTTTTTTTTTTTCATTTATAGTGAATGCTCCTCATTATTGTGTTAGACGTTCATGATAATGGGATTTCTTTATATTGAAAATGAAACAAATTGTGGATTAATTAATCGATTAAATAATCGGATTTAGTTAATATTTTTTACTCTGGGCTTTATGTGGTTACTAATCAAAAACTTGATAGTTATTTAAATGGAAGATGCAATACGGGAGAAAATTCTTTTTTTAAACAATAATTTTTATGGAAGATTTATTCAAGATTCATTATTACTTTGTTTTACAAATACAAGAAAATTTGAATTAGGAAAAATCAAAAATTAAAAAAAAAATCTACAAAATCACCAAAATCTAAAAAATAGATAAAATTTAAAAAAATGCAAAATTGGAAAAAATCGCCAAAATTAAATAATACCCAAAATAAAAAAATTGCTAAAACTAGGAAAAACGTTAAAATTTGAGAAAATTCTAAAAATTGTAAAACTCGCCAAATTGAAAAAATAATCACTTAAATTAAAAAAAAAAAACAAAAACGCTCAAATTGAAAAAAATTGCCAATACCTAAAAACACTAAAATTTAAAAAAAAATCGCCAAAATTAAAAAAATCGCCAATATTTGAAAAATATTTTAGAATTAAAAAAAAAATGCGAAATGTATAAAAAATTAATCGAATTGCATCGCTTAGATTCAAATTTTAATAAAATAAATCAAATTTTTATATTTTATTTTTAAACAAAAATATATAAATTTATAAATCTACATAAACACCAAAATCTTAAAAATAGCTAAAATTTAAAAAATCGTCAAATTGAAAAAAATAGCCAAAATTAAAAAATACCCAAAATAAAAAAATGCTAAAACTGTGAAAAATTTTGAAAATTGTTAAACTCGCCAAAGTGTAAAAATAATCACTTAAAATAAAAGAAAACACAATTGAAAAATTGCTACCATTTCAAAAAACGCTTAAATTGAAAAAATCGCAAATACCGAAAAACGCTAATATTAAATAAAAAATCGCAAAATCAAAAAATGTAATATTTCAAAATTAAAAAAAAATGCCAAAACTAAAAAAAAAAAAAAATAATCGAATTGCATCGCTTAGATACAATTTTAATTGTAATTATCTCGCTTTTAATAAAATAAATCAAATTTTTATATTTTATTTTTAAACAAAAATTTATAAATCTACAAAATCACCAAAATCTAAAAAATCGCAAAAATTGGAAAAAATCGCCAAAATAAAAGAATACCCAAAATAAAAAATTGCTAAAACTGGGAAAAACGTTAAAATTAAAAAAAAAAATTCTAAAAATTGGAATAATAATCACTTAACCCTTTCGGTCCTTTTGGGATAATACGTTCCAATTAAAGTTTAAATGATTCTATTTGTTCTCTAAAGTAAAAAAAAAAACATATTTTAAAATGTCCCAGCCGTTCTTTTGCGTTACATAACGGAACCCAATTTTGAGTACGTTTTTCATGAGAAAACAAGTATTAGTTGATGAAAAGTTCCTTGTGAAGGTAGCTTCATATTTTAATAACATTTAAAATAAAATAATACAAGAGTAACTGTGTTGTAAATTAAAATATTAATTTTGTTTGTGACATCAAGCTTTTTAATTCGAGTGTGGAAAAATAGTTTTTTCTTTGTAAGTGCAGGGTTTTTTTTTTGTATTTTATGTGATTTGGGATATACTGTCCCATTCGGGGGTTTCATTCGGCATACATATATGTCCCATTTGTATTATTTTCAGGGAAAAATTTCCCAATTTAGTAAAGCACTTTTAGAAACCGAAATTTCTTTTTAGAGAGAATCTAGTGACTCTGAATCAGAGAATGAGTCATCAGAATTAAGTGAGGAAGAAGACGAAGTTGACAAATCAAGAGATGATGATAGTCCAAATGAAAACATTGTAATTCCATATCTGTCGTCACGACCAATTACGGATTTTCGAACAAGAATGCAGATTCCAAAAGAGAAAGAAACTATTATTTTGGATGATGCTAATCGTTCTTCAAAGGAATTAGATATTTTCAGAAAAAATTTTTCCAAAATCCTTATTAATATTTATTGCTGAAAATACGAATATTTATTTATTTTATTTATTAATCATATAATTACAAATTATATGTTAATACCCTAACCGAGCACTAGCAACAAAGGCCTTCGGCTCGTTGTAGCGAAAACAGACCAGAGCCTCTGGTGGGAATTGACCCCCTAGCCTACCGGGGCGCTCAATACGAATAAAAGACATAAAAATGCTAGAAAAAGAACAAAAATCGCAAAAGCTGATGAGTACGAAATTCTAATTGTGCTGGGATGCTGCCTTATCATGAGTTACAGCAAAGTTCCGAGGATTTAAAATTACTGGAGTTTACATTCATCTCTTGGAAACCCAGCCATAAAAAATGCAATATCTAAAGATTGGTTTCAACTAATAACATCTAAAATTAATTTCAATGACCCTAGAAAACCAGATGGATGATCCAAACTGTATTATATATAAGAGATAGTATCCTGTGTAAAAAAAAAGCTTCCCTAGTGCTAGACATATTGATAATATAGATAATTAAAGGATTTATGGAAAAACTAAAAACGCAAAACATCATGCATTTTAATGCATTTCCAATATATGAAAACAGTTTTTCCATTTGCACTTTTGTTTCGCTAAAAAAAGCCGGACCGAAAGGGTTAAATTAAAAAAAACTAAAAAACAAAATTGAAAAATTGCAACCTTTTCAAAAATCGCTTAAAGCGAAAAATCGACAATACCGAAAAACGCTAAAATTAAAAAATCGCCTTAATTAAAAAAAATTGCCAAAATTAAAAAAAATCGCTAACATTTGAAAAATATTTTAAAATTAAAAAAAATATTGCATCGCTTAGATACGTTTAGTAAATATCTCTAAAAGGGTGGGTCGCTTTTAATAAAATAAATTAAATTTGTATATTTTTGTTTAAACAAAAATTTGTAAACTTACATTTTAAAATTTTTTAAATTTACACAATTTAGTTTTAATATTTGCTTTATTAACTTTGTAGATGCAATTTTTAACTATTTCAGTTAGACAGGTTTTGAAAGCTGTTTGGATTTTTTTAAGTTAAAAAATGGGTGGAGTTGCTAAGGAACTTTTGTCGGTTTTAAAAGTGATTTTTAAGATTTTTTTTTTAGTTATTATTATTTTTATAATTTGTTTTGAAAATTTCTTCCACTTTAAATTTTTTAATATTTTTTTAATAATTTTAAAACTAATAAATAAATTTTAAAAATCGCTATAAATTGTAAAATTCCCAAATTGGAAAAAATCACCTAAAATTAAAAACAGCCAAAATTAAAAAATTGCTACAATACCAAAAAACGCTCAAATTAAAAAAAAAATCGCCAACACCGAAAAACGCTAATATTAAAAAATATCGCCAAAATTAAAAAAATTGCTAATAATTGAAAAATATTTCAAAATTAAAAAAAAACTAATCGAATTGCATCGTTTAGATACAATTTTAATCGTAAATATCTAGATCTAAAGTTTTAAGTTACTTGACAATATTTTAGATAGCGTTTGTCTCGATAACTCTTCATTGCATAGCAATATTCATTTTTTATATATATTTTTTTTGACTTTTGGCGGTTTATTTTTATTATTTATTTCGAATTCAATAATTGGGTTTTGTTAATTTCTTCTTATATTTGTAAGAAATCATTAAATTTACTGAAATAAAATAATATAATTGTTAATTTGTCAAACTTTTTTTTCGAATGAATAATAAATCCCAAATTTGTAAACCGATTGAATAAAAATCGATTAAATTCACAAAGAACTATTGATTGAATCTCTAACTGTAAATCGAATGAGTAAGAAATTAATTCCTAATGATTGAATTCAATGATTGATAAAATCGAATTAAATAAATTGATTAAATTCCTCAGATGTGAATTCGATCGAATGAATTCTCGAGAATGTTTAACAGTAAATACAATTCGATTTTTAGGGAATTCATTCAAAATAAAATTCAATCTACGCAGCTCTGATACTCATCAACAGATCAATTTAAAATATTTCCAAATAAGAATCAACACTTGAAAAATTTCAGCTTTCAAACTCAAACAAACACTTAATCCTTATATAGTATTACAAAACATATATACTCTTCACTTGGGTATAAACTCTCTTTAAACATTCCCTGCAAGTTTTAATTGTTTAAAAACACATTTTACGCTCAATTGTGTACATTGAAAGGAACACAAAAAAATACATGCGTAATAATTGCTAATGGCCAAATAGTGGGTGTGAAAAATAATTTCAAAAATATTTAGAATACACATAGAAGAAGGGTGTGTTTGCAACACACAACTTCCTAGCACTCATGCCACGTGTAATGAGAAAAGGAAGTTATTATACCAAAACACTGGAGATTGGAAATTTATACTACTACACCATACGATATATCCATCCATCCATCCATTCATCCTTTCTTACTTATGATGGGAGATGTTACTCGTATTTAAAAAATAAAACATAGGCGGCATATTGCAGAAATATTTTCGTGTTTCTATTTTTTTTTTTTTTTTTGTAAATCTTTTTTGGTATGCGGCAGAATAACACACCATTATAGTATAACAACAAGCCGGCAAGGATCTACATACATATAATCCTTAGCAAGTTTAAAATGTTAATAAAGAGTTTAATATGAGTAGAAAACATTTGCGAAAAATAAAAATTGCGTAGCCGGTATTTAGTATGAAATGAATGTTGAATATACAAGGATGTTGCCACAGTTTAGATATTTATGTATTAGTGTGTGTGTGTGTATGTTTGCATTGCAAGGATATTTATGATTGCAAAAGTGTTGGTAGTAACAACGCAATAAAATAAGCAAAGTACATAATTACATATGGAAAATGAAAAAATTCTTTACTCACAAAAACAAAAAGTTTATATAACATAGAAAAACAACAAAGACAAGGAAAAAAGAAAGAAAACTTTATACAATAAAACCAAACAGACAGATGTTAAATATGACTCTTTTTGTTGTCATCCATAGATGAATAAATAAAAGCAAGAACAGCAACAACAAAAAAGGCAAGGCTGGAAATGATGGCAAGGCTGAAAAGGATGGGTTGCTGCAAGTAGTATAAAAAATGTAGAGTGACATTTAGTTTTTATTAACAAACTTTAAGAAGTCTTTTTTTTATGATTTAATAGATTAACACATTTAATATAAATTATTACCACCCGTGTAAAATGATCAGATCTGGCCAGAGCTCATTAAGTCTTATTGTAACAGATGTAATTAGATCTCAAAATTGGGGCCAAAATTGTAAGATTTCAATTAGATATAATCAAATTTAGGCAGATATGGCACACCATATAAAATTATATCAAATTTGATCTGGATTTATAATATCTTTAAGATAAAGTAAAAACTTTTAAACAACATTTAAATTATAAATCAAAGACAAATTCTTTCATGTACAGGGTGTTCGCCGGGAAGGTATACAACTTTGTTTGTTTATAATTTTTGATTAAATGATAATGTTTTATTTAATGTCGGCAATTATGTATGGAATACAATATCAGATAAATGTCCGCCTATGTTAGCCTCACAAAAGCGAGCCCTTTTGAGCACATTTTTTATTAGATTCTCACACATTTCACGCGGTATTTCATTAATTTCATCAGGAATAATTTGTTTAAGTTGCTTAAGCGTTTCTGATTTGTTTGCATAAACCTTGCTTTTCAGATATCCCCACAAAAAGAAGTCCGGAGCAGTCAAATCAGGCGACCGTGAAGGCCAATCAACATCGCCATTTCTTGAAATAACTTGTTGTGGAAAGAGGTCTCGCAGTAATTCCATTATAATCCTGACTGTATGCGATGTGGCACCGTTTTTATTGATACCACATGTTAAACAAGCCCAAAGTATGCAGTTTTGGCATTTAAAAGTTTTCAATCAAATCACGATACCGCTCCCCATTCATAGTTACCGTTACGCCGTTTTTATTTTCAAAGAAGAAAGGTCCAATGATTCCTCCTGACCAAATTGCACACCAGACTGTCACTTTTAATGGATGCAAAGGTGACTGATGAATAATCTGAGGGTTTTCCATTGCCCAGATCGCGGCTTTTCTGTTTAAATGAAAATGTGCCTCGTCACTCATTATGATTTTTTTATGAAAATCGAGGTTGTCATGGGCAAACTGTAATACCCTATGGCATGTTGGTTTATCGAATATTTTTCCATAATAAATTTGCCACGTGTCTACTTCACGACTGCCAAATATGAACCGTCAAGACTAATGTTTACCAAAATGGCGGCAAAACAAAGTAGTATACCTTCTCGGCGGACACCCTGTATAAACATATCTTGCAGCAGATATGCTAATATATGATTCTATATGACCTGTTCAATCTAGCCTTTTAATATCACCCAATTTTCCAGATTTATTTAGATATGGACAGATCTGATCATATCTGGCCATACAATGTATCTCATATGCTATATTTTACATTTATCATCAGATCTGGCACCAGAGATAAAATTACATCCAGACAGTGGCGTACACATGGGGGGCCAGGTTGCCCGGGCCCCCCCCCCCCCCCCCCCCCCGAAATTATTTCTAAAATACAATTTTATTTTACTAAGTTTAGTATAAATATATACAAAAAAAGCTTGTATTTATTATTTTCAGTTGATTTCCTTTGCAAGACCAATTGATTTTCTTTGCAAGTCCAATTGGATTTTTCTGAAATTTGTTCAGAAATGAGAAAAATTTGCTTTGAAATCAGGGAAATTTGCTCAATTTTCTTTTAGTTACAAAACGTTGTAATATTTGCGGAACTTTATTTGGCCGCTGTTTATGATGAAATCTCGACTTATCCTTTCTCTATTATTAATTATTTTCACATTCGTAATATTATTTGGGTAAAAACAACCAAAAATACACTTAAGTTTTTAAAAACCGATCAATTATTGGATTGAGGCTTTTGAATTTGAAGAAATAAAAAATTACCCCAAATATGATGAAATGAAAAATGTCTCCAAAATATGCAAAGCTAAGAAATGTTGCATTGCATTATACGCATTTATATTGCGGTTGAATCAATAAAATCCGAATGTACTCCTTATAAACATTAAAGTTACTTGGGCCAACCTAAATTGAAATATTTTAAAGAATTAGAATAAAAGCCATTTTATATAAATGTGAACCACACCTAAACGTCAAGTTTTTTCTGCATTTCATTTGGCATTTCTCAATATCAGACTAACTCATTTTAAACCATGGAAAGATACACAATCGAGCAACGCGTTAAAGTTATTCAGGCTTATTATAAAAATGGGCGTTCAAATCAAAATGCATATCGTGCATTTCGTGGTTTTTTGGGTCAATTTAATCGTCCAAATGTGCGTACGATTGGAAAAATCGTGCAAAAACTTGAGCAAACCGGGTCTGTAGGAGATGTGAAAATACCAATGCACGCTCGTACATCTCGTATTGTAGAAAATATTGCTGCTGTTCGCGATAGTGTGGCTGAAGGGCCTCCACCTCAATTGTACCTCTCACGCTCGTCGTTGATGAACATTATGCATAAAAACTTGCATTTACACGCTTACAAGGTGCAATTGACTCAAGAACTAAAGCCTTTTGACCATTTCAAACGTCGTTAATGGTCAGAATGGTGGCAAGAAATGGCAACAGTGGATGATCAATTTTCGAAGAAAATCATCTTCAGTGATGAGGCACATTTTCACCTCAGTGGATTCGTCAATAAGCAGAGTTGCCACATTTGGTCGAATGATAATCGGAGAGTGATTGTCGAAAAACCAACTGTTTGTTGCGGTTTATGGGCTGGTGGCATCATCCGGCCGTATTTTTTCCAAAATGAGGCCGGTCAGGCAGTTACAGTGAATGGTGTTGGCTATCGTGAGATGATAACGAACATTTTATGACCCGAATTGGAAGATATGGATGTGCACGATATGTGGTTTCAACAGGACGGTACCACTTGCCAAACAACTAACGAAACAATGACACTTTTGCGCAACAAATTCAATGGCCGTGTTATCTCACGTGGTCGGGATGTCAATTGGCCGCCAAGATCATGTGATTTGACACCGTTGGACTTCTTTCTTTGGGATTATTTGAAAGAAAAGGTGTACGTCGATAAGCCAGCAACAATTCAAGAGCTAAAGGATGAGATAATTCGGCACATTAACGGCATAGAACTTCAATTATGCCTCAGCGTCATCGAAAATTTGGACCATCGGATGGAGGTGTGCCGCCGAGTTCGCGGCGGCCATTTGACCGATATTTAGTTCCATACATAATTGAACCATGCCATATTATCATAATAAAAAGAAATGACAATAATTTCCTAAATAATTTGTGTTTTATTCAAAATTAACATCGGCCCTTAAAATTTAATCACCCTTTGTATTATATATGGTTCTGTATAAGCCATATATAGGGTCCGCCAAATAACTTTTTTTTTGAAAATGCTATAAAAAAAACTACTGAATATTTTCTCAAATTTCTTTTTTTATTTGAAAGTACAATCCTTCCGGTTAATAATGGAAAATAATTGCATTCAAATGGCTGCCTCGGCTGGCCATGCAGTAGCCCTCACGATCGGTCCAATTTTTAAGCACATTATCGATTGTGTGCAGCTGTATTTCACCAATGGCTTCACGAATATTGTCCTTTAAAGCGTCAGCTGTCTCTGGCTTGTCGGCGTACCACTTATCTTTGACGGCACCCCACAAATAATAGTCCAACGGTGTCAAATCGCAGCTCCGAGGTGGCCAAACGACATCAGCTCTGCGGCTGATAATGCGATCTTCAAAAACAGGGCGCAAAACATCGAGTGGAGCTTCGGCTGTGTGGCACGGTAGCGCCGTCCTGTTGAAACCAAATGTTGCCAATATCCTCCTCTTTAATTTTTGTGAACAAAAATTCGTTCAACATGGCCCGATAACGGTGGCCATTGACTGTAATGGCCACTCCTTGCTCATTTTCGAAGAAAAATGTCCCAATTATGCCTCTGGACCAAAATCAGCACCAAACAGTGACTCGTTTTGGGTGCATCGGCTTTTCAATGTATGCGAGCGGGTTTTCTGTGCCCCAAATGCGACAATTTTGCTTGTTTACATACCCGCCAAGATCAAAATGAGCTTCATCTGAAAAGATGACTTTGTAAAGATGACATTCTGCAACATTACCATGATTTTCAAAGTAATGTCGCAATATTTTCCAGCGTTGTTCAAGCGTATACATATTCGTTCAGGGGAAGGATAAAACTTATTATCTGTCAAATCAGACATGAGCTAAGTGTTACCATTCACGAAATAAGCACTAGTTGAAAAAAAAAACGTTAGATAGCGGACCCTATATAAGTAAATATGGTCCCGCGTAAGCCATATATAAGTTAATATGTTTCCGCCATGTTTTAATTATATAAATCATATCTAATTTTATAACAAGTAAGAGCGGCTAAATTCGGCTATGCCGAATCTTATATACCCTTCACCATGGTTGGGAAAAAACTGAAGTTTATATATGGACATATATGGAATGGACAGATTTTTATACCTACGCCTTTAAGAGGAAATTAACCATTTAGTTTGGTGATAAAACTTGGACTCGGGAAGATTTATGGTTCCAGAAAATAGGTATTTAAAAAAATTTATGTTTTGGGCATAACTTTTTTGTATCTGAACCGATATTTCCGAGTTTTTTCAGCAAATATGTTATCCTAAAGATTTTCTATCTTTTGCTATATAAGACGTATCCATAGGTCATATTACAGCTCTAGAATAGTGTTTGTTGTTTGTGTATAAAAGGTGAAGAGGTGAAAGAAAATAATTTCAACAAATCGTTAAAAGAAATCACTAGAACTGCATGTGTTTTATTTCTACAAAAACGTTTGATTTAGCTGGCAAATTTGCATTTGGGATTTTATTTCGCTTTTTTATCAAAAATATTTTTAATTTCTTTAGCTTAATTTTAAAAATTTGAAGGAAAATAGTTTATAATTTTATTTTTATATATTATTATAAGTTATGACCTAAAATAGTTGCACTCAAAGGGAAATTATGTATAAAATTTTCTTAAAATATAAGAAATAAAATGGTTTAAAAATCTTTTTATAAATTTTTTTAAATCGGAGCAAAAATAGAAATAAAACCGTTTGTATTTTGTTTGTATCAGAGGGTTTTTATAAAAATGTTGATGTTTTTAGCCTATTTATGGATTATTTAATTATTAATATAAAATTTTATTTAAATTAATTATTAAATGTTAAAAAAAAACAAAAAATAAACAAAAAAAAAATCTTAAGAAAATAAAAAAAAAATGTACAAAAAAAAAGTGAATTGACCGGGATTCGAACCCGCGACCCTTCCACCTGTGGTGAAGGGTATAAAAACGTTTGTATTTTGTTTGTATCAGAGGGTTTTTATAAAAATTTTGATGTTTTTAGCCTATTTATGGATTATTTAATTATTAATATAAAATTTTATATAAATTAATTATTAAATGTTAAAAAAAAACCAAAAATAAACAAAAAAAAGTCTTAAGAAAATAATAAAAAAAAATGTACAAAAAAAAAGCGAATTGACCGGGATTCGAACCCGCGGCCTTAGAGAAAAAAGTATTTGTGACATAGCGTCTAGACAACTGAGCTATTGAAGCTCTCACAAAATCATCGTTAATAGAGGTACATATATAAAAGTCTTCGTTCATTAGAGATTTGTTTAGTTTTTATTTAAATGACAAATCTTTGTATGTGTGTTGTTTGTGTATAAAAGGTGGAGATGAAAGAAAAGAATTTTAACACATGGATGTGTTTGTTATGCGTAAAATGCTACATACATATTAAACAAAGGGATTTTACGCAAAAAATTAGAGGTAGTCCTAGTTTTTTGGTAATATCTCAGCCATTTATTAACCGATCTGTCTGATTTTTAATAGCAAACAGAAATGGATCACATGTAACAGAAATAAAAAACAATCAAGTCCTCATCATGTCTGGGTTCTTCGGAAAACCCATTTTAACACACAGACGGACATCGTAAAATCAACTTCGCTCTTCATAAGGACCCAGAATATATATACTTTATAGGGTCTAAGATCAATATTGTAGAAATTTCAAACGGAATGACAAACTTATATATACCCTTCCACCTGTGGTGAAGGGTATTAAGATCAATATATAACTTGATGTGGTTATATATGGCACAATATGAGGTAATTTAAAAAAAATTAATGTAATATGGTGATTCATACTGACCTATTAAATTATATATGTTAATTTACAATATTTTTAGATAAGACCACATATGATTATATCTAATTTTTGAGACCCTTCGCCACATTTTTCAAAGCTCTGCCACTTCTTTTCAAAATAATTTCAAAATGAGATTTCTACATATCTTTCAAAATATAGGTTTAAGAACCAATTAAGTATATATATTCGTGATCCTTATGAAATTTTAAAGCGATGTCCGTTTTTCCGTCTGTCTGTTGAAATGGCGATTACGGCGCGAAGACTCAAGCTGGGGTGCTCATTATTACTTAGATTAATTTATTTCCTACCGAGCAGTTTCACTACCAAACTGAAATGAGCAATATCGGTCCAGTGGTTAAATAGTTATGAGTGAAAATGTGAAGGTTTCTCTAAACAAATGGGGTGTATTTTAGTTAGTGTTTCCAATTATTTTCAGATCATTATTCGAAAAATGAAGAAGATTGATTAATCGGTCAGTCGGTTATTCGGATCGATCAAATCGGAAAAATTGGCGACTAATAATTTAATTGGTTATTCGGATAGATTAAATCGGAAAAATTGGCGATTAATCATTTAATGCAAAATAAATGTATTTCTTTCATCAATAAGAACACAAGAGCTGCTTTTTGCTAAAATATCAAGTTAAGTCTACTGCATTGGTTTCTAAGTGTTTGTTTATGACAATTCAAAGCATCCTGAGATTTTTTAAAGAATTTGGAAAATGTCAGAGTGTTCAGTAGAAGTAAAACCTTAAAAACGCAGTGTAGATAGTCGATAAAATTGACACTGTGCAGAATAAAAAAAAATGCCAAAAACTGGTATAAATAGTTTTTGCGAAATTCACAAACAAAGTTTGATAGAATTGCCACTGTTCCCTGACTCTTTCACTACCTGGTTTAAGCTTTAGAGTTAAAGAGGTTATCTATAAGAAAATATATAAAAACAATGCACATTCCTGACAAGAATTCAAATAAGCGAATTTTTAAATATTTCAAAATTCATCAAAATTTGTTGATAAATCAAATTAGAAACAAAATTTCATGTTATTTAAATTTTATAAATTTTTTCATAGAATTTTAAATGAAACTGTTTTTTAGAAAATACTGTTTTCGAATTGAAAGCAATTTTGTATTATTATTTTATAACATAAGTAACGTCATAGTGCTTGGTAGGAATATACCTAGTCACGTATTTCTTTGCTAGGTTTTCATTTAATAGGTTTTTTGTTAAAGCTCTGCTTAGAGGCTCTAGCTTTTCCATAACTTCGCGTTCTGATGAGATCTTTTGTCAGCTCGAAATACTTGTATACGGAGGTTGAAAGCTCTATTTCAATTTTTTGGACATGTAAAAACATGACATGAATTGAAACAAAAATAAAAATTGTCTATCATATTTCCTAAAGCCTATATAACATTTGCTTTGATTTAGTCGATTTAAAAATAATTTGATTGTATTTTTGTTGATGATTTTTCTATGATTTTATTGCCAAAGTTAAGAAAATAAGGAAGTTTTAAGAAAAATAACAGAAAAATTCATATTAAAAATTTAACCGGTTAATCGACCTATTTTAATCGTATTCGGGTAGAATAATTATCTGTTTCGACATTAACCGAAATAGAGGCGATTAATTGAGCAATCGGTTAATCGATTAACCGAATTGGAAACACTAATTTTAGTACAATTTCATAGTATCAACTGGCAAGTAAAATATTTTCTCTTGTTTTTTAACCAGTCTCTTAGAATTGAGACTGGAAAAATTTATTTTCACCTCAAAAAAATTTTTCACCTTAAAAAAATTGTTCACCTCAAAATTTTTTTCAACCACAAAATTTGTTTTCACATCCAAATAGTTTTTCACCTCAAAAAATCTTTTTCACCTACATAATTTCACTTCTAAAGTTTTTTACATTGTGCGTATCAAAAACAGGGAAATTGGTGGAGTGTATTCAAAGATTCGACACAGCCGAATGTAAGCCTTTTTGCATATTTTCGAATTTTCAAAGCAACCTAAAATGGTGAGACTGTCCTTAACCAGTGGGACATTCGCCAAAAGAACTTAATACAATTTTAACAAAAAATTTTAAATCCTTTATAACACTAACGTTTTCCTCAACTTTTTCTTGAATTTTTTTAGGGATTTAATTTAAGCTTTTGGAACAAATAGAAAAAATTCAAATAAAAACCCTAAAAAAAGTGTAAAAAAATCCTAAAATGATGTTTCTTTAGTTTTACGGTTCACTGTATATAAAAAATAACATGACGAACTAATTGGCTGACTCATTGAATATTACCCTGTCTAAACCGCTGGAGCTAAGAAGTTTAAGCCCGGCGTAAACATCTGTTAAGACATAATTCCTATGGTGAGGGGCAAAAGGGAGAAAATATATCCCTTGACGGCCTGCCCAAGCCCCTTTGGCTAGAAACCTGAAATTTTAAATGTGTTCCCTGTAGTATGGACTAACTCACTTAAAAAGGAACACTTTGAAATTTTCGCCAGGAATGTGGCAAAAATGTGGGTTGAAATAGATAAAAGCCTTCCTTGACCAGCTGCTTAACCCGTTTTAACTAGAAGCATTAAAGAAAAAATATGTGTTCCCTGGACTATGGCACGTCAGGCGCGTAGTAAAAAAAGGGGGGTTCCAAAGGCAAAATTCTCCTCCTTATAAATCAGATTTTTAAAATGTGTTCGTTGGTGTATGTGCTTACTTACTCTTTGATATAATAATAAATGATAAGGTGGTAAAAATGGAGCAACAAAGGGTAAAAGTGCCTCCTTACGTAATCACCGAGCACAAACCGCTGGAGTTGGGAACATGAAATTTGGCATACGTAAACGGAAAAGTTTAACCTTCAAAGAACTGTCCCAACCCCTTCGGATAGAACTCTTAAATTTAAAATATATATACTCTGAAGTACGGGCTTAGTCACTAAAAAAATAATTATTGGAATTTCCAATAAAGAGCGTGAATAAAATGGGATAAAAAAGGAAAAAGCACGTTTTCTTCTAAAAATGTATTAACTTAAAGCAATAAATTACGTTTTTTTATCCACTTACCTCTACATTTTCAACATCAAAATATGACAGCGTCTTTTTTGTCAACTCAAACCATCGCTGTTTGTAATTGACCGGTGTAAAACGTTTTTTATTTTGTGCTCTTTTTATCATAAAACCACTTTTGACAATGTCATATAAACGTTCAGACATTTTATCCATTTTACTTTGAAAGGATTTGCCAAGACGCATTTTGGTCGATGAATTAGATTTTATGCTACCCTGTGTTGAGCGATTCATTTTAAATGGTGTTGATGTGTTGTGGTTTTCGCAAAAATTATGACTTAGAAAAGTGTGTGTCACACAGCTTTAGGAATCTGGAAACAAAGAAAACATTTATCAATTACAATCACAATTATTAAAACCTTCATTTGATAAAGTTTATTCATAGAAATATAACCGATATGATGCAACTCGGGATCCAACCAGGACGTGGGCCATTTTTAGCCAATCTTAAATCAGCATATAACCCAAAAATCCAGCTTTTGGTAAAATTTAAAAAAAATTATTTTTTTGCAAAATATGCATTTATAGCGAAATATGCTTCAAGATATTGCAAAATATGCACAAGAATTTTGCCCAAACTTCTACTAAACTTTTTTTAAATCCGAATCTAAAGTCAAAAAAGTTTCATCAACTCGCCTTTCCAAATTGTGGGCCTTGCTTTTTTTAACCCCTGACCCAGAGAAAAATACTTTACAGGTCAAATATTTAAGGGTGTTTCAATAAGGGGTTCTTAAAAAACCCTTGAAAATTGTTTATTTTTTTCAATTGGCTTTTGAGCGAAACAACGTATATTGGCAAATTGCGATATTTTTTTATTCCGGGCATGGGGTTTAGAAGTTAAAGAATTATACCAATGAAAATAATTTCTACACGAATGGATCCCAAATGTACGGGAGGGCTGGTTTCAGATTCTTTTATGGGGATATGAATATAAAAATGTGATTCTGGTCAAAACACTGTTTTTCAGGCGGGGCTTGTGGCTACTACGGAGTGCATTCAGTTTTTAACTGCGAATAATTATTCTGTGGATGCAGTCGTCTTTACTGACAGTCAGGCTGCGGTTAAGGCTCTAACGGTAAAGTCGGTGAAATCAGAGGCGGGTTTGAACTGAAAAAGAGCAATGGACCGGGGACGCCTGAGGTACCCATACCCGGACACTGTGGGGTGGATGGAAATAAAAGGGCTGACGATCTGGCTACACTTAAAATAATCCATAGGTAAAATACACGATAACTGTGGTTCATTTTACGAAATATTTGGTTATTTTGACATTACGAAAAATTTTGTAATACATATGTATATACAAATTTCATAAAAATATTAAAAATATTTGTTTATTGTACGAAAAAAAATTTACGAAAAATATATTTGCATTTTAAAGCATGGATTATTATGAGTGTAGGGATGGATACAACCTGGTCTTCCTTAAACTTAAAAATCCGAAACCTTTTCGGATGACGCAAACGAAACTTGAACGGAGATGGTGCTGGTACGAACACGAGACTTATGTGGGGGATTTCGTAAAGACGATAATGATCTTAAAGCTGGGGAAGAGAAGCGAAGTCTCACGGGTCACCCTTCACAACAGTCAAACCTTTTGAATTTGAAAAGGAGTGACTACGTGGCTTGTAGGGCCTATAGAGAGTACGATGAGACTCTGGAACACTTTCTTTGTTTTTGTCCGGCTTTCGCAGGAAGCAGTGTAAAACATTGGCATGGGGACGTTATACCATCGTTGGGTTGCTTGCGGGGATTTGACTTGGGGAAACTAAAAAGATACTTGAAGGATTCTGAATTCTTTAGGTAGACCGGAATGCTTATTTATGGTGTAGTTTAACAGCGCGCATCATGCAGATTTACTGGCATATTTACATGTCATCCTTTTTTTCATGAAGGGCAAAAAGGCCTTAATCTCTTCAACCTAACCTATACTCAAAAAATAAATCGAGGGGCCAAAATTGCAATTATTTTAGTATGTTTAAAAATAATTGAAAAATAGGTCAGCATTTCAAACAAAATTTTTTTAAATAAAGAGAGCGTCACATTTCGGAAGATTGATTTAATAAGGCTTTTTTAACTTCATATTTGTACTAAGAAGACTAAAATATTTTGAAAAAGTTTTATTTATTTATTGTTATCTAGTGTAGTCTAAGAGATTAATTCAAAGTGTGAGCGAAAAGTTGTTTTATTGCACTGCTT
This sequence comes from Eustalomyia histrio, assembly GCA_949748255.1. NCBI lineage: Eukaryota > Metazoa > Arthropoda > Insecta > Diptera > Anthomyiidae > Eustalomyia > Eustalomyia histrio. The sequence goes on along the minus strand of OX456526.1, from coordinate 42,866,969 downwards.
TAAAAAAATCTTCCTTGAATTCAATTTTAAATCCACTGAATAGATTTGCAAGTTTGACCCTTCGATATAATAATTGAATTGTAGTTTTAATAATTTTAAAAAAATATTGACCTCATTTCCATGTACGCAATATTGATCCATAAATAATTTTTACCACAACTCGGAAATAAACTTGGATTTTTAACTTTAGATTCGTAAGCCTTCACATGCAGTAAAATAAAAACAGGCAATTGTCAAACTGATTTCATCTCAACTTAATACCCTAAATTTTAATGGTATTGCAATATCATGATATCGTTGACATGCAATCGGATTGCAATGGTATCTGTCATCAAATGTCACAAATAGTTTTCATTTAAGAAAATAACAACGAGGAAAAGTATAATTACTTATTTTTCCTAATTTCTAAGAATCTTTCAACCTCCGTGTGTTTACAAATACAAAGCAAATCAATTTTAGCCTGATGCATATATTTCGATCCAGCTCTTTAGAACCAGAAGTTTTAGAAAGGTTATTTGTTAATAAAATTTGTATTTTTCGAAGAAACAGTGATATTTCTTAGCAACGAAATTGATGAGCTGCTAGAGGGTAGAACCTACGGATACGCAGATGATCTTGCCATATCCGTCGTCGGATGGGATGACAGGACGATCTCGGCTCTGAACTTTACTCTTTAATGGTGTCAGAATAAGGGATTATGCATCAACCCATCAAAGAAGGTCAATTTGCCCACGCTTGTTGTAGGAGGTACGACAACAGATGACAAGGACAGGGTGACAAATCCCTCACCTGAAATATGGCGACCTAAAGGATCACATGAGGATCGTCAAGATCTTTATGGACGACCCGATTTCAAGGGTCGCGGACAGGATGTTACCGGAACAAGTTCTCGTCAGGAATTTTTGCATGATGTCGTTTCACAGGAGCATGTGGAGCAACCGATCTTTGGAGCCTGAACAGGAAGCCCAGGTATGGTACGGGTGCGGGCGTTTTCTGACCTAGGTTCCAGCGTGCTCTCAAATATACCTCCATTTTTCAAGCTGAAATCTTCGCCATATGTGTTTGAGCGGCGGAATGCCTGCGGAGGCATACAGTTAGATCTCGTATCTTTTTCTATCTGACAGCCAAGCAGCACTAAGGGCTCTTATGGCCTACGAGGTGTCTTCTGTACTGGTGATGGAGTGCATTCAGGCTTTCGATTGACTTGGTCGAAACAACTCTCTCACCCTGGGATGGATTCCTGGCCATGAGGGGCAAGGGGGCAACAAAAGGGCGAAGTGCCTGGAAAACTGTGGTGCCCGTCGGCCCTTAATCGGTCCTGAACATTTTTTTGGGGGGAAGATCAGGTTGTGGAGAGAGTCGGAATTTTCTGGCTATTGGAGAAATTCTCGTGGCAAATGCCAGGCTAAGAGATTTATTTCTCTTTCCAGTGAAGTATCGGGGCGACCTTTACGGGGTACTTTACTGGACAATGCGACCTCCGGTACCAACGATACAAGAAGGGTCAATCGAACACTGATATTCGAACACAGATTTTGCGAGTTGGAATCGGAGACGTCGGAGCATGTTCTCTGCGAATGTCTCAGACTTTGTGGTAGGAGACATGGGTTTCTAGATAACCGTCTCGTGTAGCCTTCGGACGTTTGGAATATGTCACCTGGTAGGATTCTTAGCTTTATCGGTAGCTTGGACCTTTAGGGGAGCTTTGCATAGTGCCATTTGAATCTAATCTAGCAATAAAATGGTGAAGTTTTCTTTACTGCAATGCAATGACATCATATTGACATTTCTTTATAATCGGTTTTGTAATTGCTTGCTATAATTCCATTGCACGTAGAGGCAAATGGGTAAATGCTGTCTTAAGCTTTTTATATCTCAATCAGTTTTTGTCCAACTCCTACATTTATGGGTTAACATTTAGTAATTGTATTCCCTCACTTTTTATAGAGGCGCCACTTATCATGTTTGTCTTAACAATTAAATGCTTAATTAATTTAGGTTTAAATGGCCTTAAAATTGAGCTGTGCCGTATCTGCGTGAAGTTAAACCACACAATGTTGGCTTGATCTGTTAATAAAATAATTTACACAGTAAACATTACGGATTTAAACTGTAAAACTGCAAAGCTCACTTAAAAAAACAAGACTTATAATGACAGCTTTAGACTGGTTTAAAAAAATGAGATTTAAACTGCATCTAAGTCTTGAGCTGTATGGCTTAAGATACTGAAAACGATAAGAGTAAATAAAAAAATCACACACACAAAATTAAAAACATCTTAAGGAAAACCAGAAATACAAAAATAATAAATAAAATTAACAACTTTAAATACAAGAACGGTTAAAGCTGTTATTGAAATAACTAGTTTAAATATAGTGACCTTGAGTTTTTACTAGAAATTATAAAATGTACTGACAAATTAATGCATCAACGAAAGTCAAAATCATCTCGAAAGTTCATGAGACGGCGCACTGTTGCCATCATCGATTTTTTCGTTTTTCTCTGCTATTATTTGTAGTATAATTTAAGTGAAAATATTTTCGGACAGTCAACCTAATTTTTTAAATCATAAACCAAAAGATTTTTCTAGTCTTGTAATTTTGTGGTAGTTTAAAATTCACATCCAATTCACAGCAATTGAAAAAAAGAACATTTTGACAAAAAAAATACTAAAAATTATGTGATGTGTATTAATAATGGCGCGTAATCATAGTCCCGCACTAAAGTCATCTTTTTTTAAAAACGACTTTAAATTAAAACCCTGTTATCATCTATCTTGCTATTATAGCCAGTTTTAAGTTGAACCGGCTTTAAATGGGTATCACATCTAATGTACCAAATACCCGCATACATTTTGTACTAAAAACTTAACAAGTGGCAACATTGATCAGCTGATTTTATATTAGCCGAAAAAAAGAAAAGTGTGTAAATAAAAAATTTGCAATTCCAAAATGTGAATAGAAAAAACTTAAGAAAAAAGGGAAAGAAAAGTGTATTTTTATTAGTAAAAATTTATTAAATTAATATAAATAATGCAAAATCCCTTTTTTATTTTATTAATTTTCCATTTAATATTTTGCAATTGAAACATATTTTTTCACAAATATTTTCTCGACGGAAAACAGCTGTTGTATGGCCTAAAGACTGCTTTTAAGAAAAGTATACTTTAGAATTCCTAAAGTATACTTTATTTTGACTATAACTTATACAGACACTAATTAAACCTGTTAAAGCTATGTACTACCGAATTTATAAACGGTTCCTTTAGGATAGCAGTTTTTACCTTTTTGCTCCTTGGCAATTTACAAAAACATTTTACAATTGCCTTTAAAGGGTTAAGAGAACGTAAACAATCTCAAATAATATTTCAATAGAATCTCTTGAGGCGAGATATACACATACATACATATGTACTTTTAACACTCCATATAAATCTTAATATCATCTTTTAAAAAATTTAATAGGAAAATTATTGCACTTCAACACACCACAATGAAGTTGTTGTGGGCAACAAAATCTTTTCTCTAAACGTAGCAGGGTGGATCAATAAGTCAGTGACTTTTCGAACTTCCCTGGTAGTTATATAAAATGTAACACTGCTCCCATCAAGTACCACGTGTTAATAGACTACTGTCAAATTTTTTACTTTGCGTTTAACAGCTGTTCAAAACATACAACCTAGTGGATTTTTAAAAAAAAATGGAAAAAAGTGAATTTCAAGTGCTCATTAAACATTATTTTTTGCGTCAATCAAACCAAGGAAAAGCTTAATAAATACTATGGGGAATCTGCACCATCGATTTCAATGGTAAAAGAGTTGTTTAGTGACTTTCGTTGTGGTCGCACAAGTACAAATGACGCTGAACGTTCTGCACGGCCAATTATGGTGAATACGCCCACAAATGTCGAAAAACCCACCATATGGTGTTGGCCGATCAAAGAGTTAAAGTGCGTGAGATTGTTGATGCCATAGGCATTTCATATGGCAGTGTGGTTTCAATTTTAAATGATCAGTTTGATTTAAGAAAGCTGTCTGCAAGATGGTTGCCGCGTTTGCTCTCAATTGACCTTAATGCACGGGTACACACGTGTGTAGTCTCAATGGCAAAATTCCATGAATTGGGCTACGAATTGGTACCTCATCCGCCATATTCTCCGCATTTAGCCTCCGGTGACCATTTTCTATTTCCAAACCTAATGAAATGGCTCGGTGGAAAGAGATTTAGCTCCAAAGATGAAATTATTGATCAAACAACTCTACCTCACAAAAAAGGCGTAGATTTGAAAAGAAAAAATACTAAAAATCACAACATTTTCAAAACATGAAAATAGTGTACTATTTATTTAAAGATCACATACTTGGGAATATGTCAGTTCCATTTAAATTTCATTACCATTATTTGGAAATAATGCAAATGAAAAAAAAAATGTCAATACGATTTAATGGTAATTAAATATTTCGCATTAAAAGAACATTATTAGTTGTAATGGAGTACTAGTTACAATTTTTTTACAAAAGAGAATTCTGATAAATGAAACGGTTTTGGCCAGGGAAGTTTTATACATACATGATGTTATAGAATATTTTTTCAAATAGGAACGATATGAAATAGAATGGGTAACGCGTGACATGGGGAACGAAATGGAATTAGAACGAGTGAAATTGCAGCACAAATAGATTCCAGTGATATTAAACGGCTTGACACATTTTTCCGATTTCACTCACTTGTATCTATTTCTATGAGTTTTTTAATTTGAACATTGTTCCAAATCGGAACGATATAAAATGGAACTAAGAACGAGTAGTATTGAAACTCTAAACATGGTGAAAGAAATGGAAATTTTGTGAAATTTTTAACATGAATAGATTTTATGGATAATTGTGTATTTTAACGTATTTTTTCCGATTTTTTTTCAATTTGATTTTGTCACTTAAGATTAACATTATTTTTTAGAATATAAATTTGTTTTTTTTCGAATTTTATATCTATAACTACTTGACTTTTCTTTATTTGAAGATTTGGGGCCACTTTTATACGAAAGCTGCTTTCGTATATGGACTTCGCCGGAACGCGAATTTCAGCTATTATATTGTTTGACCTGCTCTACCTTTACTTACAAACACATAGTTCATTTGTTAACTTTTGTTGTTTATGATATTTTATCAAATTACAAATACCAAAATTTCAAAAAAATAAAACTCAAGAATTTATAAGACTTGGCAGCATTTGTATACATTCCTCATTTTTAAGCAGCTATATCTATAACTACTAAGCAAGTCTATATCTACTTGAATTTGTATGGAATATTTATATAAAATTCGAAAAAAACACCATCCTAATGTAACCTCTTCCATTTTGTTTTCTTTTAGAACATTTGTAAGTATTTTAAATTTTATAAAAAAAAATTCCGTCAATTAAAGGAATTAATAAAATTAAGTTTAAAATTTCAATAAAACATTAAAAAAAACCCTTGATAAAAAAACAGCTGGGAAGAAAAACATCACAAAACTTTGCGGCGAAATTCAATCTAAATATAATTTAAACCGCTAGTTCTAGCTATAAAATGCCTTAATTGACAATCCTAATAACAATACTTTGAAGTGTAAAGACGGCAAATCATAAAAAAATAATGTAACTAATAAATCACTAAAAATTCCTCTTCCGGCTAGATGAAATCAAGCGTTTTTGGATAAATGAAAAAAAAATCGCTAGCTCAATGGCAACCTTGATATTAATCTTGGCGGTAAATGTACCTATAAAGAAAGTTAAAAATTAAAAGATCACAAAAACAGCAAAACCATAAAATTTTATTTAAACCATAAAATACTGGATTAAAATATAAATCTTTTGCACAGTGTTTAGGAGTGTACGTACAAACAAACACAGCACGCTTACAATCATAATTGAATATCTAAAGAACGACGGACAGGATCAAAAGTTAACATGAAAGCAGTTAAACTCCTTTAAAAATGTCAAAATAAACCTTAAATATTGATATGTTTTTTATTGAATAAAAGTTTTTTTTAATAACAGTTAGGAGTATTAACAAATGCACAGTGGAGCATATTGAAAATAAGTTGAATATAATTTATAAAATGTGTAGAATCCGATTTGGATAAAGTTTACAATCGGGGGAAAATGCTTCATCATATCAATGAAGTATTATTAACTTTTTCACCGTTTTATGAAAAAATGTATGCTCTTGAAAATGGCCCATATCTCGAAAACTAAGTTAACGGTATTCATTAACGCTACTTTAAAGATAATGGTACTAATATCAGGTTAGCGATATTTCGCTTATTTCGGTTAAAGTATTTTAAGGGTAACAGTAGTCAGTTATTTAGGCGCATACCGCTAGTTTTTTACACAAAAACCAAGCTAAAATAAAAACTAATATTTGAGTCCATCAAGCCGATTATATAATACCCTGCACCAAGTATAATTTAGACCAAATTTCAGGAAACGGTCCAAATTTCGGGACGGGTGATCATCCTTGTGAAACAAAATTGCATACAAATTTTATTTAACCCTTTAACCACTGGAGTCGAAATACGAGGTATTTTGTTATGAAATTTTGGTTCTAGTATCATTTTGGACTAAAAAGCACGAATGTGAAGTCCATTTGTCAAAAAAAATTTAACCTGAAAGCGCCAGGTGGAAAAAATGAAAGACAACCTGAAGACAAAAAGCTCGACTCAAACAAAAAATTTCGAGTCGATTGAGCTGTTGGAAAGTGGGTTTTTTTTAGTTTTAATTTTGCACCAAAATCATAAATAATTTTCGTGTCTGTTTTGACAAAAATCTTGACAGAAATGGGTGTATCTATCAAACTATTCAGCTGAGCGTGTTCAAACAGGCACTGTTCGAAAGGTAAATTCAGACAGACAAAAATGTCGTTGGCGATTATTGCACCAAAAATATTGCTTTGGATATAATTGGACTTTAGTGATGACCTTCTGTAGACGGTCTTAGTGCTTAAAGGGTTAAGCAAATTGGAAGGTGTATTTATACGATTTGGGAACTAGGTCCAAATATAGTTGGATTTTCTTTAAATTTAGTAACATATTTTATGCTCTCAAATTCTAACCAGGTATCTTTTGTATGTCTAAAAACTATTTAAGGCCTATTTATATGGAAGGAAGATCTGAATTGGCACCGATTTTAACCAAATTCAAAAGAGTTTCTCCTTGGGACAATGGAAACTTATGTACCAAACGTTATCTAACTATCTTGAAAAATGTGTACTGTAGTTCTTTAAGAAAATACCGGGAAAGTGGGTTCATATAGGCCGTAGGTGCAAATATGTCAAGATTTTCTTCAAACTCGCAGGCGTGATTTATGGTCCCATATAACATTCACAAAACAAAATTTCAACCAGATATCTACGGTTTTGTGTGTCTAAATACCATTTAAACCCAATTCAGAAGGAAATTTCTATGGATGGTAGGTGTGCATATTGGCTGATTCTAATAGAATTCAATAACGGTCGTCCCTGGGCCAATAAACACTTATGTACCAAATTTCATCCAAATAATTCTATTTGCAACCTGTAATCATTAAATTAAATTAACATTGGAAAAGAGATGCGGCTTAGTTGCCGCCAAGAACTTTCTTCGTTAGCTGTAGTTGCCGCCGATGCTATCGGCTTCAAGCCGCTGGTGACTAAGCCATTTGACATATAAATACAGACAAGAAATCAGATATTTTAAAAATTATTATTTTTAATTTATTTCTTAAATTCTGTATACATATATTATTCGATCTCTATGTTATATTTTAATTTTATTAGGTTCAATATCATAATTAAATGTTTCTAGGGAATAGTAACTAAACACGAATTTTCAAATGGAAAAAATGGAGGATCACCGCTAGAGGTGGTGCGCAATTTCGACCTGAGTTACCAAGTCATCGTCAGCCTCCTTTATAAACCACCCAAACCCACAAACAACTCATGGTTTTGAAGAGGCACACACTCTAAAGAAAATGACTATGCGAAACTCCTTTCACAGTTAGTTAATGATTACCCGTACAAATGAGCTTTTTCCATCTATTTATAGAATTACCCTTGGCATCCACCTTTGATTTTCGCAGCAGGGTTGAATTTATTGGTTGTGACATGTGGTAACACAACCAAATGCAAATATAATTGCTGAATATTTTGGGTGTTGCTACCAAAATTCAGTTGTACTAGCCGAATTTTGTTGCGGAAACCAATATTTATTTGTTTAACCGATTTTAGTCGTAGTAACCGAAATTCAGTTGGAAACTGAAAAAAATTTTCTCTATGTGTACAAGAGCTGCTGATCTGAAAAAAAACTGTCGCACGCCCACTATTTTTGGTTTGGCTTGCATCTCTAAAGTTACAAACATCAGCACAAACTCACTATACCCTGACCGCGTAGGCCTGTCGGATACAATTAACACAAGACCACCAAAAACCGGTTGCCAGATATTAGTAGATTTAAACTTTTTTGTACAACAAAAGATTTTCGTAAATTTTATAAAATTTATTTTTTTTAATCAAAAAATTTCAATAAATTTTAAATTTCAAATTCAATTTCGCTAAATTTCGCAGTTTTCAAAAAGCGAAAGTCGCTGTAACTTCTTAAATAATAATACTAGATCTACAATTTTCGGTATCTAACTCTATTTTACTGATAGTGTTATTTCCATCAAAAATCAAAAATCTTTTATTAGTGGATGTCTTGATTTGTCTTCAGCCTTTATTGTGGATATATCGCCTAAATAAAGCAATAATTTAATATTTTTGCCATAGGAAGATATTAATGTCAAATATATACTAGAAATAGGGTTAATTCGCAATATATGAACAAACAATTATATTTCGCAAATTAACAAAAAAAACTATTTTTATTGATTCCCTTTTAGAAATTGAATTCTTACTGATGATTGAATTAATTCTTTTAGTTTTCATCGATTTTCTTGATTTGAATAATATTAAGCTCAATTTAAACTAATATAATGATTGAATTTTTTTGTAGCAATGCAAAATCGTTTAAAAAAATATATTATATTATTGAAATGATCCCTGAATATTTAAGTTACTTGTTAATGAAATAAATGAATGAAATGAAATTTATTGTTTGTGTATCTGAATAAATAATCTGGATCATGAAATTTTTTCATTTTGTTAAGGAATTTTGGGTACTTTGAAAATGGGACCATGAGAATAAACTTTTTTGGCAACACTGATAAAGTTGGTACCATAGTATTTTTTGTGGTGCTATTGGAACCTCAAAAGTACTATGGTACTCCTATGAACTATTTGGTACAAAGTATTTAGAAATTTTCATGCGTTGATGAAATACACACAAACATATGTATATTTGATAAAAAAAAAAAATATTATAAATTTGATTAAAATTTTAATTGATTTGAATCTGAAGTCTTAATCAAAAATTTGTCTGAAATGTACTTTATGCTAAATAACCCCCTCTGGAATAACAAAAGAAATTTTTTTTCTGTCTTCCATTTTTGGGGCCGGGCCTGTGGGGCCCCCAGGGCCCAAAAACTGGTACGCGGAGTAACATATAAGTGTGGGTAATTTCCACAGGATCTCAAATATGCATTTTGTTTCACGATCCATGGTATGTGGCTGACTCTAGATCCATTTAAGGCCCCTTTGGGTCAATTTTTCCAAAACCTAAAAAAATTTTTCCCTGCGGCGCTTTTACATCAGAAAATACTTTTTTTTCTTGATATATGGTGTGTGGCTCCCTCTAAAAAATTAAAAATTTTGTAAAAAATAATCACGCGATTTTTTCGATAGTGGCTCCGTCTCCATCCATTTAAGATACCCTTGAGGCGATTTCGAAAAAATGTTTGCCTGCGGCGCCTTTCCACACAATTAAAAACTCCTGGCCCCATATACAAAAAATGTAAAGAAGAGACTGATTTCCCAAAAATTTTAAAAAATTTCCAAAAAAATTGAGCAAAATCGTCCCCATTTTTAAAATCGCGCGATTTTTTAAAACATTTCTATTTTTTGGGGTGGGGGCGTGTGGTCCAAAGTTATAAAAGATAGTTTTTGAGATCCTGAGGAAATTTCCTTTCATTTGAGTACCCACACTACGCCTGCCAGTTTTTAGCCCCGGCTCCAAAAATAGAAGATACAAAATATTTCTTTTCTTATTCCAGAAGGGGTCATATATTTTTTTTATTAAAGTACATTTTTTCGGGAACCCAAAGAAAGTCTATAATGGACCTAGACGGAGCCATATGGATCGTGAAACAAAATGCATATTTGAGATCCTGAGAAAATTTCCTTTCATTTGAGTACCGACACTTATATGTTACTACGCGTTTTTTCTGTTTTTATTCCAGAGGGAGTCATATTTTTTTTTTTTTGAGCAACGCCCGACAAAGTGAATTTTTGCCAAAAATTTTATTTAAATTTAATTTTATTTTTATGCTGGAATTTCAATTTGATTAAAATTTTAATTGATTTTTGGTTAGAACTTTAATTTATTAATAATTGATATGATTTGAATTTTAATTGAAAATGTTGAAGATTTTTGATTAAAAATTTTATTGATATGATTAAAAAATAATAATTCAAAATTTCAATTAATTTTAACAAAAAAAAATTAATTGATTTAACATATTATTTTGCTACTTCAAATTCCATTAAATTTTTAATTGTGTTTACAAATATTTTAATTGAAACTCAATTTTAGTTTTTTTCTGTATATATAGATTAAGTTTTCATAGTGAAAAAAAGTTTTTAAATTTTGTCAACCCTAAACACATTTTCAAAGAAATCAAAAACGTTATTTTATGTTTTTTTTTTTAAAATTATATAAAAGAATTATAAATTTTTTTTTGTAATTTCATATGGTTTCGGATAACAATTCCATTCTGTGTATTCCCCAGAAAGAAAAATGTTGATCTTTAACAGACCAAAGAACATCTCTTTTTATATAGATTTATTTAAATTTTTTCTACATTTATTTTTCTTAATGAATATAAATTGATTATCGTAAACAATTTAAAAGTAGATTTAATCTTTTTCTTTTGTTTCTACAATATAATTGCGACAACTTAACAAAATTATAACCGGTTGGATATTTTTATATGTATTAATCTTTTGTTTATGAGTTTTTATTATTTTGACTACATTTTTATAAGAAAAGGTAATATTTTGCTTAAAATTTTATAAAAGAAATAGTAACAACAAAATATATCACCATAATAGAATCAGCTACTTAAAACCAGTTTAAATTTAAATTAACAAACAAAAAAAAAACAAAAAAAAAGAAAACGACAAAATGCAGTGTTGACTACAGTTAAATAATAAACATTTTTTAATTATTTTTAGTTTTTTAATGTTATTTCCGGGAAATTGCTTTTAAAGAAATATTTGTAAATATTAAACTCTGTTTTAAAGCTGTAAAGTAACTAGATTCAATTGTTTTTAATAAACAATAAAATTCTTAAAATAATTTGCTTATTTAACTGAAATTTGAGTGTGAATTAGAGCATTCAAAACCGAAAACGAAAACCGGTTGATTCAATATTTAATAAAGTTTTCCTTAAAATTAAGAAACAAATTTTACTTAAAATTTTATACTAATTTTTAAATTATAGAAAAATTTTACCACTAAAAACTAAATTTTTATTAGAAAAGAGTAAAATTTTCTCTTAATTAGTTCATACATCATCTAAAATTTTACTGTTATCTAGGAAATGTTTCCTTGGTTTTAAGAAAAATTTTATTTAAGTTCATTAGATATTTTTTTTACTATAAACAAAGGACTTAACACCCTAAAAATAAGAAAAATATTTTCTAACATCAAGTTAAATGGCACTTTATTGAAGTAAAAATTATCCTTAAATTTTATAAAAAATTTCTAATAAATATAAAACTGTTTCTCTGGTAATATATTTTACCATTTATTTTAATGTACTTTACACTCATTGCGCAAGTATTTTCCCACTTTCGGTGGACTTCGCTTTGTGAGGACACTTCTGGCAACAAGCTCTTTGCTATACACTTTTGCCTTTAAATTAAATTGAATTATACTAAACTCATGTATTTAAAATATAAATTAAATTTCATTAGCAAAAAGATAAACAAATTAAAAAAATGTACTGCAGCATATCCTGAAACGTAAAAAATTGTGGCAAGGTCAGATCTTTTTCGTAGTAAATTAACGGTTCTGCTTGCATGAACTACAAAGAGGTACGCCCTAAGTGGCACATGGCATCTATGGCTAAGGAACACTGGGGGTCCTTTGTTTTCTTAAATTAACAAATTTAAGGAAATTATTGCAAAAATACAAAAATGTCAAAGGTTATTTTATGACATTTTTAGCTTAAACTTTAATTGACATACGAGGGCGGATCAATAAGTGCGTGACTTTTTGAACTTCATTCGTAGTTATATGAAATGCAACACTGCTCCCATCAAGTACCACCTGATTAGATTTTTTTAAAAATGGAAAAAGTGAATTTCAAGTGCTCATTAAACATTATATTTTGCGAAAAAAACCGTCAATCAAACCAAACATTTTAGTTCATGTCTTTTTTTTTGGGTGTGGCTCAGTGGTTTTAATTTTGAACGATCACTTGGGAAAGCTTTCCGCAAGATGGCTGCCGCGTTTGCTCACAATCGACAACTAACGGAATCGTGTGACAGCTTAGTTTCCATGGCAAAAACTCATTAAGTAGACTACGAATTGCCCCCTCATTCACCTTATTCTCCGGCTTTAGCCCCCAGTGACTATTTCCTATTTTCAAACCTAAAGAAATGGCTCGGTGGAAAGAGATTTAGCTCCAACGATGAAATTATTGATCAAACAAATGCCTATTTTATTATTTCTCAAAAATTAGAAAAATTTTACTTGAATAAAAAATCTTTTATTAAAATTTTTAAAATTTATCTGAACTAAAATGCATGAAAATTTTCTTAGAAATAGTTCACTAGTTCTACTCGTATAATCAAATAAATTTTTATTATTACATAGAAAAAAATGTATTACTTTTTGTTTTTAATTGCCTAAACTAATTTTTACAAAACAATTCTTAAAAATTAGAAAGTGGTAGACTTAAAATTAAATTAAGAAATGGCTTTCTAAAATTTAGTTAATTTTACTACTCGCGAAAAAAGTTAACACACATTTAGTTCAAGGACTTTCTGATTTTAAGTTAGACACATTTTTTAAACTAAAAGGGAGTTAAGTATGTTCTAAATTTTTTTTGACTAAACTTAATTTTATTAGATTATAGTATGCAAATTTCTTAAAACTAAGATTTTTTTTTAAATTGATAAATTTTTATTTAATATCTTTTTTTTTCTAAAATCAAGAAATATTACTTAAGAAAGGTATGAACTATTTCAGAGTATATAAACTATTTCGTTTATACCCAAACAAAGAAATTTTTATTCATTTTAAAAATTGTTCCAAGTTTTAATAAAATTTTACTTAAATTGAGCAAAATGTTTAAACTATTTTAAAGGAAATTTTGGATTAATTTTTAGTTCATGTCATTTTTTTTTTCTTGAGTGCATATTTTCATCTATTTTACCTAGAGTTGGCAAGCAGGTAATTGTCAAACGGTTTTTTTAACGATTTATCGAATGAACCGAAAACCGGTTTTTTTGAAAAAGCCGCTTTATTGAATACTCTATTGTGAATTTATTGTAGTTCATGCAATACTTAGCAAATCAGTGTTATTTAAGCCAAATTGTATTGAATTTTCAAGATTGTATTTTTTTTCTTTTGTTGTTTTAATTGAATTGAATATTTTGTTACGTGAAAACAATTTTTTGCTGATTAGATTTATTTTTTTTTTATTTGTTATTAATATTTTTTAGGATTTTTTGTTTTGTTTTATAACCGTAAGATATCAGTTGATCAAATTTAACACGAGCTAGGTTTTTGTATTGTATTTTAAAAACAGTTATTTTCTACCAGAATTTATTGTTTTCATTAACAAAAACTGACTATTAGATACCCTACGTCACAGAATGAATGAATGCTGAATGTGAGCCACACCTAAACGTCAAGTTTTTTCCGACATTTCATTTGACATTTCTCGATTTTAGACTAACTCAATTTGAACCATGGAAAGATACATAATCGAGCAACGCGTTAAAGTTATTCAGGCTTATTATGAAAAAAGGCGTTCAAATCAAAATGCATTTCGTGCACTTCGTGATTTTTTTTGGTCAGCATAATCGACCAAATGTGTCCACAATCGGGAGAATTGTGGGCAAATTTCAGCAAACCGGGCCTGTGAAAACACCTTTGCATGCTCGCCCAGTTCATTATGCGGAAAACATTGCTGTTGTTCGCGATAGTGTGTCATGAGGTCGGCCAAGCATTTACCGTGAATGATGTTCGCTATCGCGAGATGATAACGAACTTATAGTGGCCAGGAATTGAGGATATGAACCTGGACGATATGTGGTTTCAACAGGACGGTGCCACTTGCCACATAGCTAACGAAACAATGGCTCTTTTGTGCGACAAATTCAATGGCCGTGTTATCTCACGTGGTGGCGATGACAATTGGCCGCCAAGATCATGTGATTTGACACCGTTTGACTTCTTCCTTTGGGTTATTTGAAATAAAAGGTGTACGTCGATAAGTCAGCAACAATTCAAGAGCTAAAGGATGAGATAATTCGGCACATTAACGGCATAGAACCTCTATTATGCCTCAGCGTCATCGAAAATTTGGACCATCGGATAAGATTTGCCGCCGAGGTCGCGGCGGCCATTTGGCCGATATTTTGTTCGATACATAATTGAACCATACCATATCATCATAATAAAAAGAAATGACAATAATTTCCTAAATGATTTGTGTTTTATTCAAAATCAACATCGGCCCTTAAAATTTAACCACCCTTTACTTAGGCAAACGATAGAGACCCATTAATTAGACATAAAACCTAGAACGTCTGGGTTTAAAATTAGTCCAAAAATTCTTTAATTATAAACTACATATGTATGATTTTGTTAATTTATCCAATTTTAATAACAGTTAATTTGTCAAATTGCTACGAAAATTTTTTAGTAGCATTTTCTTTTAAAGAGAAACAACATTCAGAAAATTCTCCCTACTTATTAATTCCTTCTTTGGTAAGGGGATAGAAGAGAGATGAAAAGTGGTGATAGATGAACGGTGACAAGTATGGCAAACCAGTAATTAAATATTGGAACAGTTTTTGTGCGCCATCAGATTGAGTGTTGGCGCATTTGTTAAGGCTGTTTAGTTTTTAGCCCTGTTATGTTATTTTACTTGGGTGCTATGGGAACAGTAAAGGAGGACGTTCCGATATGGGTAGGGGATAGAAAACTCATACATATTAATTTTCAAAATTTATGTTGCCGTCGTTGGGTATTGAGCCCGCAATCTTCTGTGTAACAGTCCTACGTGCTAACCATTACTGCACAACGTTCAATCGAGACGGAAACATTCCAAGGAAGGTGGGTCTAAACATAGACCCATTTTAATTAAGGATGTCAATCGAAACTAACGTTTATCACTTGTAAATAGCGATTGCGGTATTTAAATCAGTAACGGGTTTCAAATCGAAACGGTATTTAATCGGTTTCGGTGTCTTACATAGCTTTGGTAAAGACTTTTAGGAATAGAGGTTACTCTTTTGAAAAATAACACTTCCGGTATTTGAATCGGTTATGGTTTTAAATTTGAAATGATATTTAATCGGTTACTTTATTTTAGCACACAGGAAAAACAGATTCATCGTGACAACCAAATTTCTTGCCAACTAAATGGTTCGGTTGCAGCCACTGATATATTTATTTGTTTGTGGCGACAGAAATTCGGTTATTGCAACAGAATTTCGATTGGAACGCTATATTTCAATTGACCTAGGAATACATTTGATTGCAATAACCAAAACAATTCGCATGATACAACTAAAGCATTTAGTTGACAAGAAATTTGACCGGTTAACCGGCTAGACCGTTTAACATACCCGGTCTAACGATCTGCTTGGTCTTACGAGCTACCCGGTCTTACGGTCTACGCGGTCTTTCGATCTGAACGGGTAGACCGGTCTACCCGTAAAAACTAGTCAGTGCATACTTTTTTTAAAAACAGATTTAAAAAAAATACTTTTTAAATTATTTTTTTCCAAAATTAGAGCACTTCTGAGGTTTAAAAAAAAAATTCCAAAAAATACCTTTCCACAAAAAAACTTATTTTAAAGAAAGAACTTGAAAATATTATATATATATATATATATATATATATATATATATATATATATATATATATATAAAACAGTACTTCCTTTAAAAAAATATTTTTTTTTTCAAAAAAAAGGACGTGACATTTTCCTGTAAATATGTATATGGAAAACTCAGTACTTTCTGAATTCTATTGTGTTTTTCAGAACATTTTTGTTTCTCGACCAGAAAAAATTTCTATAATTCTTGGTCCAATTTATATCTAGACTATTTCTGCAAAGTTTTAACCCATTCGGAGCTTACCTGAAAAAGACCTTAACATTTTCATGCAAAAATATATGGTAAACGCTATATTTTCAGAATTCTATTGTATTTTTCGGAACATTTTTGTTTTACGACCAGCAAAAATTTCTATAGTTCTTACTAGAATTTATATCTATACCATTTTTGCAAAGTTTTAATACATATGGAGCTTCGGTGTAGAAACGCCGTACTACTACCCGAAAAAGACCGTGACATTTTCAAATGAGAATTCAACTTATATTTTTAAAGTTTTTTGTTGTATTAAAAGAAACACAAGTCATATAAAAGCAACTTTCAAAAAGTACATTGTTTTGAGAAAATAATTTTTTTTTTAAGAAGAAGTACTTTTTTTGAAAATAGTACTTTATTCTAATAAAAGTACTATTTTTTCTAAAAACAAAGTACTATTGAAGTAAGTTTTTTAAATTTTTTTTGTAACAAAAAGCACTCTAAAAAATTATTGTTTTTTACAAAAAGTACTTTTTTGAAAAAGTACTTATTTTTACAAGTACTTGTTTTTAAGAAAAATTTTGTTTGTTTAAATAATAACTCTGAAAAAGGAACTTTTTGGGAAACAAATTTAAAACGACACTTATTTTGAAAGTTATTTAATTTTGGAAAAAAAAACATTTAATAAGTAATTTTTTTATTTTAAGTCTTGTATTTTTAAAAAAGTACGCACTGACTAGTTTGTACGGGTAGACTGGTCTATCCTGGTTTTCGGTCGGGTAATAATCGTCAATGCTTATTCTTTAGCGTTTTATTATCAACTAACTTGCCATGCCACCTTGCTGGCGTTTTTATATGTGCGGCTTAAAATAACTAGAATGTGGCAGCACATACTGGCAATTTTGAGAATGTTGTTTTGAAGTTTGACAGAAGAAACATTAGTTAAGGTGAAGGGTTGCCATTTAACGGTTTTACATTTCAGGACTAACATATGGGGATTTATGTTTCTACGAGTGAATGGAAATATCCGTAACAATACAATATTGTTCACCTTTGGGTGAAAAAATATGACAAAATATAGTATTCACCAGACGCTAATAAGGGGATACATGTCAAATTAAAATTTGTAAAATTTTTCTTAAGCACGACAACAAATACATGGGAAAAACTTTCCATAAACCTTACAATTCCGCACAATCAAGAGAAACAATTTTGTCTTGAAGAAGTGTAACTTTTAATAATGTTTTCATGCTTAAAAATACCAACACTTTCTAAATTACCAACACTTTATAATTATTTTACTTGGCAGCACTTTTTCAATACACTTAGAATAAAAAGTTTTGTAAAAAAATTTGTAAACGGTTTTCAATCCCATTTTACTATTTTTGTACTGATTTTTAGTAAAAAAAAATATTTTTTAGCAAATCTTTTTTACAATAAAAATTTTACCTTAAAAGCAAAAAACCTTACTAAAATATTTTTCAAAACAGAAATTACCAAATTAAAACAATATAATAAATTCGTTTATGTTTTTAAAATTTTTAAGTCTGATTTTTTTAATTTTATCTAAGATATTTTTTGAAAAAAAATATATAAAAAATTGTGATGCTCGATAAAAAAAATAATAAATTAAAAATTTTGTACTAATATTAATAATATTTAGTAAATTTTTTTGCTAATTTTAGCAAACAGATTTTAAATTCAACTTTACAAAAAATTTACTAAAATTTAGTAGCGGCAGTTAATTTTTTCTACAAATTTCACGTCAGCAGACATGTGTTGCTAAGATTAGCAAAAAGAACCGCTGGGCTCAAATTAGCAAAATTTTCCGTAATAACAGCAAAATTTTCAGTTGCCATTACAGACTTTTTCGGTGAGTGTAAAAGATTGAAAAAAATATAATTAAAAAACAGAAATAAATAAATATTAAACCTACAATGTTACTTTTAATCCAATAATATAAATATTTGGAAATGTTGCTCCATTTTAATTTTAAAAGGGGCGCTCACATCACGCGTGAACACATAACTAAATCGGCTTATAAGGATCATGCCACAAAAAACTTTAAAAGTTTTACATATTAAAACTCAATTGAAAATTCAATTCTGTTTTTCCAATCAAGTTCCATTATGGGTTTTATAAAAGGATTAGTGTTAATTATATGGGATTTCTGTTATTGAAATTTTTGAATTATCATTTACGCTATATAAATTTAAATAAATGCGCAATTCACCAGAACTTGTAAAACTTTTCAAATTTGATTGATAGCAAATTATTCACTACGAGTTGACTAATACATTTAATCTAAAATTACAACTTGACAATTGTTTCTATAGTTATTGTTTAATGCAATGTAAAAATTTCAATTCTTTACTTTTTTTTGTTAAATGTTTCATTTTTTTATCATCATCAATTTCTTTTCATGCACAATGTAGAAGTGATTTTGCTAATCAATATGCATTACATGGTATGCAATTTTATACACTCGTACATACGAGGTAGGTTTGATAAGGCTGATAAATAAAACAAATTCTAAAGATTTCTGGTTGCCAAAAATCTAAAAAGAATCCTTTAAAAACAATAAAAGAAGACGAGAAATTTTCCTTAGTTTTTAAAATTAGTCAAATATGGACTAAACAGAATTTCGTAAAATATTCGTATAAAGTACGACAATATTCGTATGAAAAAATACAATTTTTTTTGTAAAATGTGAATGGTTTTTTTGCCGTGTATTATCAGCTTTTTACCGGGGTTTAGCGTAATACCTTACCATTTTTTGAGGGGGATTTCCGGCATTTGTGTCTGTGCGACTGAGTGCTTAGGTAGGGGCATAATTATATTTCGCACCTACATTCTCTCTGACAGTCGGGCGAAAGCCAGGGCTCTAATGGCGTTTGAAGTGTCATATGAAAAGCAACTCTCTTACATAAGGGTGGATTAATGGCCATGAGAGGTATGAAGGTAACGAAATGCCTCTGTGGAATACCCTGGAGGTATGTTTGGGAGAAACTCAGATTGTGGAGGGAGTTCGAATTTTCCAGGTACTAGAAAAATTCTAAGAAATATATTTGTTTGTCCAGTGGAAGATCCATGCGACTCTTGTTTCTAGACAGGAGGAATTGAAAACCTTGAGGGGATTCTTCACTGTACAAAAAGGGCCAATAAGATACTAATGTTTATAAAGGATGGTCCAACTATAATACACGATGTTAATTATAAATAAAATAAGAACTTTTCAGAGAATTATCTTAATATTTTGTATTATTCGATTTTTTTGCTTGAAAAAAAAAAAACATTTATTATAATAACAAAATGAATTAATACATTATTCAAAGTATTGTCCATTGTTAGTCACTACTTTTCCCCATCTTTCTGATAGCGTATGGATTTCGCGCCAAAAGAACTGCTTCGGTTCTGAGGTAAAGAATGAATCAAGCCAATTTCTGATACCCTGTTCTGAAGTGAAGCGTATTCCAGTTAGGGCGTTCCGCATGGATCGAAACGAATTGTAGTCAGAAGGGGCAAGATTTGGGCTATAAGCCGGGTGAGCCAAAACTTCCCATCCACTGTTTTCCAAATACAATAGTTTTTGACCGGTCTTGCAACATATGGCCGAGCGTTGTTATGATGGAACACTATGTCCTCGTGTCTGGTCGAATATTCTTGTCGTTTTTCATTGATTTCTCTCTTCAAACGAATCAATTGTGTTCGGTACAGGTCCTCTGTGTTCGTCTGACCTGATTTCAACAGCTCATAATACAAAAACCCTTCTGATCCCACCAAATACAGAGCATTACCTTGGCGCCATGGATATTTGGCTTCGGCGTTGACTTGGCTGGTTGGCCGGGCTTTAGTAATGTATCCATTTTTCATCACCAGTAACAATACGATGCAAAAATTACTTCTTTTTGTAGCGTTCAAGCAACCTTCCAACGTCTCTGAGCTTCAATTCATATGGGACCCAATTTCCTTGCTTTTGAATGAATTCCAATGTTTTTAAACGTAGGTAAATGGCTTGTTGTGTTACTCCCAATGAGAATGCAAGTTCTTCTTGCGTTTAACAACAATCTTCATCGAGTTATGCTTCCAATTCCTCATCTTCAGGCTTTTTCAGCTGGCCTGGTCTTCTGTGTCAATATCACAAATTTTGAATCTCGCAAGCCATCGTTCACAAGTTTTTCGAGTTGGTTGCATGTTGACCGTAAGCTTCTTCCAACAATCGATATCTTTCAGCAGCCGTTTTCTTTAAATGAAAGAAGGTTATCAGAGGGCGATGATATTGCGAAATTTAAGGTAACATAATATAAGGAGATTCCATTTGATACACGGGAGGTGGGCAACTTGCATCATGGCTAATACAGGGATACTGTTCTAAACATTTGTTAGTAGGCGTTCAGTTCCCGCAAAACATCTTTTTTATGCACGAAATTCGACATTATAATAGCGATTGAAAAAAATGTGTGTTTACACTTTGGCGTCTATCGCATACTGAATTATAATGATAGATGTTTACCCTCCGAAATACCATATTTGGTATTATTGACACTAACCATATGCGATAGTTGTCCAAATCGACATTAACATATTAACTTGTATACCCAACATGGTAGAAGGATCTATGACAATTATGTGTAAAACAAAATATCGACCAAATGCTCGCCATGGCTTCGGTGGCATACCTCTATCCGATGGTCCATAAGGGACATAATTGAGGTTCAATGCCGTTGATGTGCCGAATTATCTCATCCTTTAGCTCTTAAATTGTTCTTGCATTATAGTTGGGCCACCCTTTAGGTTTATGTGAGTTTGGGAAGGAACATGTTCTCTGCGAAAATCCCTGGCTTTGTGATAGGAGACTCAGGTGTCTGAGTGGCCGATAACACCGGATAATTCGCTTCATTGGTTACTTGAATCTTAAGGGAAACTCTGGGCTGAAAAGACATATGCATGTTGTTGCTGTAGCAGCGAAGACCAAATTGTTTTGATTCTTGCTTCTGCTGAGGTGCATAGAACTCAATGTCGCAGGAACGACCTATGCTTGGTGCATAGCGCCATTTAACCTAATCTAGATGTACCAATTTTTTAGGTAGCATCTTTACTTTTTTATATTTAATATACTTGTCAAACCGGCCTCGTTCTAGCTATGTGTGTTATTCACTTTGCTAAAATCACGCCTATATTTTTTTATGAATCGTTATTTAGCGTACATTACCCCATCTATTAATGTCAGTTAGTATGAAGTTGCTGTTCCGTGCGTCACTAGCATCACTTTTCATACAACATCTATGAAGCGGACTTCTCCAAATAATGCAAAACTAAATAAATTCCATAAATCATATGAAAAGAATTACAATATTCTTATCAGTTACAAAAAATTTACAGCAATAAGTTAATAAATTTTATAAATAAACAAGAAAGTTAAAGTGCCAAAGTCAAGAATCACAAAATGGAACGAAAATAACAAATATTTCGTGGAACATTTTTCTTGGATAGAGTCAGAATATAAAAAAATCTATGGTCTTGAATAAAAGATCAAGCACGAGAATTCAATATCAAAATATCATAATGTTTTGGTTTGAATAGACATCCAATTTTAACAGTATACTCCAAAAAAGATTTAAATTTACTAATAATAATCGGCTTTTTACACTCAACAACATCTTTGTGAAACGCATGGAAGATGTTGAAATCGTGAAACATGTGTTTACATTGGCAACATCTTTCATCTGTTATTTATTCAGCTGTCAAAAAAAAAAGACGCATAATTTTTATTAAAAATAAAAAATGGATTTAGAGAAAGCATTAATCATTGGAGTAGTTGTTGCATTGCAAGAACAAACCTGAATTCTAATGAAGTACATTGATATATTAAAGGTCATTCTGAAAGAAGATGATGATGAACAAGAATTTTTGGTAGGTATAAGTATGAAATTCTTACATCTGCCGCCCTTTTTCCTTTGTTGAATAAATTTTTTGTTTCTTTATTTTCTGCAATGTCAGTTTGATGGCACAAAGGAAAATCGATTTTTTGTCATTTTTTTAGTGATGACACTTAAAATAACGAACAAAATGAGAAAGGATCATCTTTTGTAGATGTAGAAAGATGTAGAATTTTTGGCCTGTATAATTTTTATGGGAAGATGTTAACATCTTTGCAAATTGATGAAAGATGAAAGATGTAGCTCAGTGGAAAAAGGCTATTAGTAGTCTTTCCCATTGAATTGGAATCTTGACCTGGATTCCACTCAATTTGCTCTTTAATTCCAGTTTTTTTTTTCAAATATGTTCTATTTTACCACAAGCCTAAAAAAGATCATCTACAAAGTTTTTTGGAAACATTCTTTAAAGCAGCTATCATTACCATATGTAATTTTTAGTTGTTTTGTTCCAATTTTTTTGTACATATCGTCATTACAGCTGTAATCGAATAAAAGGGTTTTGTATCGCATTGATCAATTGTTGTCGTTTTGAGATAATGTCTCACTTAATTCATTTATGTACGAGCATTTGTTTTGGTTTAGTTTTCAGTTCAAAAATTTTATTGATAAGAAAGCGGTTTGTATGCATTTCAAATTGTAAACAATACACACATTATATGTTAGTAATTTCTAAAAAGAGTTTATTTATTGTGGAATTCGAAATGAATTAGATTTTAAAATAAGCAGCTGAGTTATTTTTAAGAATTTTGTTTGAAGCGCAGGTGTTATTTTTTAATGAATAAATTAACAGACGTTGGAGAAAGGACAGAAAGGAGATTGTGAATGTTTGAAAATTATTTAAGAGTTCACTAAACTTTAGATATGCACTCCAAACAAACAGTAGGAAAAGTTAAAATTTTTACTTTGACAAAAGTACACTCAAAAAAGTTATGTGGTTGCTAGCCTGACATTATGCGTCACTTGTAGGTTTAACGTAGGTGGTAGCTGTGCCAAAAACCTTAATGGCTAGTCAGTGGTGAAAGTCGAATAGTCGGACGATCCTTTGTTGCTTACACTCCAAAGACTACGGTCAGGATATCGGATGTCTGGATTTCGAATCCGATAACCAGTTAAAGCGAAAGAAGAAAATGTCGAAAATCTAAATACTTTAAGTTTATGAATTCTATTCTTAGCTATTAAGTAGCAGCCCATAAGAAGGGTGGTGGTGGTGGTTGAGAGCGATGAGATTGTATTAAGCCACAGAAGCGAACAGAAGACCATTATGCTGCCTACTACGTTTCGACTGCGGAATTAACGTGACAACCAACTGTCAGCAGGTTTTTTAACCCTGAGGTTTCAGTGGGATTCACCGGAGCTACAGGCTGATCAATGGTTTGTACGCGAAACAAAAGCAGTTTTTTGCATCGCTAAGATTGGGGATACATGGGGTGGTCCAAGTTAATGCTATCGACTGTCAGTCAGAAGGTTGCTAGAGTAT
Organism: Eustalomyia histrio; assembly: GCA_949748255.1. Classification (NCBI taxonomy): domain Eukaryota; kingdom Metazoa; phylum Arthropoda; class Insecta; order Diptera; family Anthomyiidae; genus Eustalomyia; species Eustalomyia histrio. Next base: position 42,843,112 of record OX456526.1, on the reverse strand, counting down.
CTCTCATTATTAAACTGAATTGTTCCTTTGAATGACCATGGCAGCACTTGGGGTAAGGTTAAAGAATTCTTGTTGACTACATATAAAACAATTGGCCGATCAGGGACAAACTATGCAGTGTGCGTGTGGTCCACGAGTGTGAGCGCAACGCAGTGAATAAAACTTCAAGGTTACCAAAATGCAGCCTTTAAATGTCCTCAAAATATTATCTTCAGTAGAATTCTGACAAAGCAGTTCCTATTGGTATGTCATCGGAGGGGCTATCCAAGACACCATGTCATGGAAATAAACACCCCTCGAGACATGATATGGGAGAAATCCAGCGATACAACATGCAACAGCTGCACAAAAGTTTTACATCTTTTGGTAGCGGTGCATGCAACAACTAATACCAAACTCATACAAATCAGCTCTGAACAACATACATAGAGACACGTCTAACTCGGCCCTGACAAGCTACCGTAATAATGTCGTATAAGGAGGCTGTCCCCTACACATCACAGATAAAGAGAGAAGTCATCCAAGAAGAATAAGAGTGGGTCTGGTTACTGCAGTCGCCTTACCTTCTATTGCTCAATCATTAACACAACTATCCTCAACATTTTCCCTGCATGCGGACAAAGTCTGTATCATGATCCCCACCTTTTCAACTCCGCAGCAAACCCCACACCTCATTCCTGTGTACTCACATAATATATATATGCAACATAGTTGTTGTATATTGTTAATTCTCTTCCATTTCTTTCGGGGACTACTCCCAATATTACTGCAGGTTAGATGCGGTCACCCCTCTAAATACAGGGTGAGTACACAGAAATGATATGTACGGTTGGTGGTCCCGCTTTAAGTCGGCTTTTTTGAAAAACTACTTCAAATTTAAAACCTGTTATTATTTATTTTTCTATTATAGTCAGAATCGGCTTTAAATGGGTGTCACATCAAGTGTATCGAATGTCCGCATACATTTTGTACTTCAATACAAAATAATTATGTTACATTGATCAGCTGATTTTATTAAGTTGCAAAAAAAGAAAAGTGTGCAAATAAAGGATTTGCAATGGCAAAATTTTAAAAGGTATAACTTTATTAAAAATTAATAAAAAAAAATACATTAATAAAAATAATGCAAAATCTCTTTTAATATTTTGCAATTAAATTTTTTTTTTAAAACTATTTTCTTGACGGCAAACAGCTGTTTGTAAGTGTTATAAAATTGGATAAAACCAACTATTAAAGTATAGTTATACTTATCAATCACATATATACATATATTTTCCACAAATAATTTGCTTTGCTTCACTCAGCTGTTTTTGACATATCGACCAAATAAACCAACAATAAAAAACCATGTTGTTTCTGTAATGTTGTACTTGTTGTAGAATCAACACCACCTGTAAAGTGAATTCGCCTTGGTTCCACTGTAGGATGAGATTTCAAGTATAATATAATAATTATGTTAACTGTGTGAGTCATGCGTGATAAGGTTTTTTCGTCAACATGCATGAGCAGAGTTAACAGCCAATCGACTTAAAATAGGCGGAAAGCTGATGGTTCATTTTTGAGTTGTTTTAGCCATCGCGGTTTAACCCTTTCATACATCCCAAGCAAAATTTAAAAAATCATATCTCTACCGATGGGATATTTAGTCCAATTTTATGTTTTGCTTTTACCAGGCTTTACACAAAATTACCTCGTACTGATCTATTACGTGCAAATCAACTAAAAAAACCATTAGATAAAAAATATTTAATCAAAAGGTCTGTACGAGGTAATTTTGGGAAAAGTCTGGTAAAATGATAGTAAGCAAAAGATTCTCTTACAAATTTTGAATTGCAAAATTTTTTTTAACTTCAATTTTTTTCACAAATACAAAACAGCTGATTTATAAGCAGCAGGTGATGATTTGATAGGTTTACCATTTTAACCGAACAAGTTCTGGTACAAAAGAGAAATACAATTACTCTCTCATGAACGCTTTCATTTACCAAATTTTCGCTGCAGCAAACGCTCGAACAAACCTATAGTTTTCTTATGGCCGCGAAAGGATTAATAATGTCGGAAAAATAACTATCAAATTTTTACTACAAACATTTGAAAATGACTGACAAACTGTTATAGTTTCTTTTATCTTGATATTTTTATAAAAATATATTTTTTTTTATTTTAATTTCAAAAAATGTGCAATTGAAGGTACAGTAACATTTTTTCATTGTTATTATTTGCAAATTAAAAATACGAGGGTGGTTCAAAAAGTCCGTGAATTTTCGAACTTCCATCGTAGTTATATGAAATGCAACACTGCTCTTATCAAGTACCGTCATTTACTTTGCGTTTAACAACTGTTCAAAACATATAACCTCGTGGATTTAAAAAAAATGGAAAAAGTGAATTTCGAGTGCTCATAAAACATTTTTTTTTTTGGAAAAAACTGTCAATCAAAAGGTAAAGCTTGATAAATACTATGGGGACTCTGCACCATCGATTTCAATGGTAAAAAAGTGGTTTACTGACTTTCGTTGTGGTCTTACAAGCATGGAAGATGCTGAACGTCCTGGACGCCCCGATGGGGTCTCTACACCCAAAACAATTGGAAAAATTCACGATATGGTGTTGGCCGATCGGTGATTGAATGTGCGATATATTGTGGAAGACATAGGCATCTCACATGGCTCAGTGGTTTCAATTTTGAACGATCACTTGGGTATGAGAAAGCTTTCCGCAAGATGGCTGCCGCGTGTGCTCACAATCGACCACCAACGGAATCGTGTGACAGCTTAGTTTTCATGGCAAAAATCCATTAAGTAGACTACTTTATTCTCCGGATTTAGCCCCCAGTGACTATTTCCTATTTCCAAACCAAAAGAAATGGCTCGGTGGAAGGAGATTTAGCTCTAACGATGCTGTTAAATGCAAAGTATTAACAGGTGGTACTTGATGGGAGCAGTGTTGCTCGGACTTATTGATCCGCCCTCGTACATATATCAATAATTACATATGTATATAAATTAAACAAGGATTTTAAGAAACTCGACGACATTTTTTATTTTTTAAATAGTTATCAAAAGTTCATAAAAAAATTTGCTTCGGTAGTTGTTTATTATACGAGGTCGGATCAATAAGTCCATGACTTTCGAACTTCCCTGGTAGGTATATGAAATGCAACAACTACGGTTGAAGTTTACTTCTAATATCGATTAAGGGGGCCGGGGACATATTACTGGTACAGCTATAAACATGTAAGTATGGGTTTTCAAGAAACGAAAGAAAAATATCCAACAATGAAAAAAATGCATTTTATGATCCGGAAAGTATGGCTGCCACTAGATCCATTTAAGACACCCTGAGAGTCTAAAATAACCAGTTAATGTACTAGTCAGAAAGTATGTGTACTCAAAGGTAATGCAATTTTCTTACGAATGCAAATATGAACAAGAATTTATTATTCGCATTCAAAAAAACTAGATCTATCGGGTCCAGGGAACACTTCTTCATAACACTAAAACTAATTACTACACAACTACTAATTACTACTACAACTACTAATTACTGCATAAACAGCTGTCATGTAGTAAGTGCCAAACTGTTTTTTAGTGTAACTGCGCCGCGGTACATGTAATTTTTTATAACGTTTTTATCCAAAAAGAATTGAACCTAGTACTTAAGCAACTGTAGGCAGTTCAAGACGCCGACGAACTAAATTGGTCACGCAACTGCTGCCAAAAATTATTCACGCGCCCATGTCCACAATGTAAATTACAATCATAAATTTATAAAAACATACCTATTTCAGTGTTTTATGGTCAAAACTAAATATGGTCATACAATAGTTAAGAACTAAAATTAGACAGTGTTTTAATAAAATGATTCATTGATCTTAAACAAATCTCAAAATTGTATTTTTCAATAAAAAATTAAGCACTTACCATAAAGTTCGAAATTCTTTTTAGCCAAACTGTGTAAACTTTTAACTGATGGCACGTTTTTAACAAATTTTAATTAAGTTATTTTAAAACAAAAAATAGCGGCATATTAATAAAAAAAAATTAAACAAAAAAAGTAAAAGAAACAAAAACTAATTAAGGCGCGAGTTGTTTAAAAAAAGCTACATAAGACAACAAACACAGCAAGAGTTTGGTAGTGAAGTGGTTGTTGTTTTTGTTCATGTTTAAGACAACAATAAGAAAAAACTACAAGAAACAATAATGGCACTTTCAATTTCCTAAAAAAAAAAACATCAGCTCAAACTGATTTTTAACACACAAAACACTATTTCAACAATTTATTTTAAATAAATTCGTTTAATTTGTTATGAATAATTTAAATAACACTTTATAAAAATTAATTTTATTATATTCCTTAATTCTTGGAATTTTTATTGCTTGTTATAAATATTTTTCGTCGACACACACAAACACAAAATTTTCTGATACGATTCTTGTTTTTATCTTTTTTTGTTGTTGTTTTTTGAACACTAGTTTTGTTTTTGGTTTGTCTTTTTTTATTGCATTCCCTACGGCAGGGAATTCTTGTATCGAAAAAAAGGAACAAAAAAAAACTGAAAGGCCGAAAATGCATACGAAATCACTTGTTGCTTTTTATGACATTGCTACAATTTTATCAACGATTTGTTATATTTTTGCCACGCTTTGTTGAGATTTTTATTGCGATTATATTCGTTTATAGTTTACGTACATATTTGTTTAATTTTATTGAATTTATTTAACAAACTATTAATTTTAATCGAAAAAATCCAATATTTTAACACTCTTCACTTTAAAATTCTAGTTGCTACTATTTTTAATGCGCTCTTGTGTTTCTTTAAAACGACAGGGTTGTCAAATTGGCAAAATCCAATTAGTAGTAAAATTTCTACTACCTAAAACCAATTGGATTATTTTTTGATACATATATCGCCCATTACAGGAGAAAAGGACCATGCTTTAAGAATTTTTGTAATATTCCGTTTTTAGTCTGCAAAAATTGTTAAAATTTTGTTTATCATTTAAACAAAATTATTTAAATATTAAAAAAATAATAGTTTCCTAAAGTAGATTGAATATTTCAAAAATTTAAAAAGCATCTGAAAGTTATACAGCATCTGAAAGTTATAATTTTTCGACAACCACTTTTTGAAATATAAGTCAAACCAATAACAAGCTCATATCGTCGTTTGATGATTAGTGTGACCTATACACCATTTTTGGCAAAAAGTTATGCCTTTTTTAATGGTTTTTTATTAAATTTGTTTTGTGAAACTAAATATGTTAATTAAAATATGTTTTTATTTATTATTTTTAAAATGCGAAAACAAAAAACTAATGCGTTATATTAGAATTTTTGTATGCAAATTTGAAGCATATGCTAAATGCAGCAAAACAATAATTACTTTTTTTTATTTTTGTATGCAAAATTTGTTGTTTTTGCCAAGCAGTGGTATAATCAGCGAACAAATATCCATTTATATGTAAAAATTATGAATGCAAAGCTAAGTCGTTACGACACAATATATCGAGAAACGACTTTCGGAATGATAAAGATAATATTTACAATATATAATACATTCCTAACTCCTAAAAGATGGTCAGTTGATAAAAAAATAGAAAATTTATGACGTGGATTTTGAAAAAATAATATATATAAACTTTAGGTCAGTGCGGCACTCTAATATGCAATTGTCACACGTTGCAAAACCGGTAAATCTGGCAGCTTTAGTTTATGATTTTTTTTCCTTGGCCAATCGATCTAATGCTGCGGTTACATTGACTTTAATTCCCAAGGTTTCATTAGAAATCTCGCATATACATTTTGACCGTTTACATTTGCATTTGCCGAGATTTCGATGTTACAACCCGTTCTTTGTAAACAAACCAACATAAAAAACCTTAAATTAAAAATTGTCCTTAAAAGCACTTTATTCTATGGCGGCGTAAAGGGTTTATAAATTTATTTTTCTGTTTTAGCTAGAGTCAAGAATTTTTAATATATTTGCAAAGCTTTCCTCATTGTTTTTCTCCACTCAATACATCTTTTGATTAGTAACACAATTTTATTGGGTTTAAATTTATTTTTATCAATTTTTTTTTTCATTTTAGTATTTTGTGATATTTTTTTGTAACTTTTGACCAGCTTTGCTCTTCATAATAAATAAAACGCAGTGTTGTGTTCTATAATAAGTCTATACATTTGCGAGATTTTCATGAGATTTCTTTTAAAACTCGTAAATTTGCGAGATTTCATTTGTATGATAAAACTTGAGATTTATATTATAAGTTAACGTTTATTGTTAATATTTAACGTTGTGTATGGGAATGACATAAAACAACGTTGATAGCCTACCGCACAAATACACGTTAGTATATATTTTAAGTTCAATAAACTACTTAGCTAAAGTCCACTTTATCGGTCCTTGCTCAAAAAAAGTATGACTGGAATAAAAAATTATATTTTTTTATACTTTTTCATATTTAAACGTCCGTTTTAGTTTTTTATTAATAAAATGGCGTCATAAAAAAAATTGAGAAACTCTACTATTATTATGCTATTATGCAGCTAGATCTCGATGATGCTGTCTCAATCTGAAATCTTATAGAAAAACAAAACATGGTTAAAACAAATTTTTTTTAACATTTTAATTCATGTTTTAGTTGTACGAGATGTTTAATTTATAACTTTTTATGCTTAAATCAAATAAAAATAGATACAAACACTTTATAAAAGAAAGTGGCAAAAATAAGTTATCAAAAAATAGTTAACTTTTTTTAAATATAAAATTTTCATAAATCTGAAACTAAGAAAAAGTAGTTTGAGGGAAAATAAAAAAAAATTAGCAAACGATCAAAAAAACTACTGTGTATGTGGTTTAACATCCACACGCCAAGCTCCAATTAAATAACGAAACCATATTAGGAATAAATCCAGACCCATTTGTAACCAAGACCAAATGGGTGTCAATTTTGAACCTTCAATTTCTTGCCAATTTACTGCAATTTCACGTACAGGAATGTTTAAACGTTCAACGAGATATAATAATTCAACATCGAAAGCCCTATAGAGATAATAAAATAGTTTAAATTATTTTGAAAACTTAGTTAAAAGTAATTTTTAGTCTTACCATCTTTCTACATGAAGGATATTAAATAATCTTTTAGCAGCTGATCTTGTTAAAAGTTTAAAACCACATTGTGTATCTTTTAGGGTGCGTACAGCAAATAACCAGACCAAAAAATGAAAACCGTACATTAAGAATGTTCTATAATTAAAATTTTTAATTATATTTAGAAAAATAACAGTTTTTTTTTTGAGTTCCTGAATAAAAATGAAAATTGTTTATCTACAACTTATATGTCATTATGAAACCTGATTTTTTTAAGCAACTTTATAATGCTTTTTATACAAACCATTGAAAATTTTCAAATAATTTTTATTGTTATTCCCAAAATTGTACAGCAAAGCTTTGAAAAAGTTACTCGAAAAAAGGAGATATCATAATGGCTTAAAAAAGAATTTTAATTATGTATTTTTTTTTTTAATTTAAAAGAATACACTTGGTTTTTCTTGGTACGGCCGATAAAAATTTGCGAAATTTTAAAAATGTATTTCTTACCTAAAGGTACTTCTTGTAGCTATGGCTTCATTTTCCAAATGGGCCCTTGATCCTATCACCACAGCATCATCTTTCCAATCACTGGTTATTGACTTTAACGCTTCCTCCAATTTATCAAAATCCGAAAATTTGGTAGCCCCATCAGCATCAGCAAATAATATACTACGACCACGGGCACTTAACATTCCCTGTTAATAAAAAAAAAACAAGAGGAAAGTTTTGAAGTAAATAGCAAACAATTTCATTTGCCAATACCAACCAGTCTTACAGCTCCTCCCTTACCACGATTTTCAACCAATTCGAGCACCCTTACTTTGTTTACCGTAAATTTTTTAGAATATTTTAGTGCCAAAGAAACTGTACCATCTGAACTGCCATCACTGACTACAATAGTTTCATATGTAAAATTGCCATTTTTTGTTTTCGCTTCCAAGAACTCTAAACATTCATCCAGCATTGCGGGCACTAGGATTAAGAAAATATACACCATATAGTTTAAAAAATATTTTAAATACCTTACTATAAAATAATATTTTAAATTCATAGTCCATTTTACAGAGCGATTTTTTTATTAAAAATATTTTAATTGGTTAAAAAAAATCAACTGATCATAATGCCTATAAATAAACTAAGTCAACGTATACTACCACCTAAAAATTTAAAATAGAGATCTACTTTAAATATTTTTATAGTAAGGATGTAAGATTTTAATACATTATTTCTATGGCACAATTTTCAAATTTAACAATATTTTTGAGTTCTATATAAAAATTTCTAAATTCTTAGTGCTGTTCTTAGAATCGAGACACATCTACAAAAAATTTTGTCGAATATTCCGTGTAGAAGACCTTTTTTTCTAAAATACATATGTATATTTATGAATCAAAATTGGAAATGTTTTTTTTTTAAATTTTCTTAAAGGATGAAATTTTTAAAACATAAATTATTTTAAAAAATGTCTATCTAACATTTGCAACATTTTCTTAAAGCAAATAAAAATTACTTATAGTATAAGTTAAGTCTACGCAGATACGAGCATTTTCATAGGATGTGTTGCCTGCCTCACACATTGTTTTCGAATATTTTCGACCCCGATGCTCAATGTAACTTAAAACAAATGCTCCATCCATTTTTTAAACTATTTTCAAAATTTATTGTTTTTATGACTTTAAAGAACAAATATTTCTTTTTGTGCATTTGACATTTGGAAATTTCATAAAAAAGAAATAGGTGAATCCCAAAATAGCAAATTTCCGAATATTTTAATCCCATGTGTTATTACGAATACATTATAAATAAAAAGTTTCTAAACTTAGAACAGCGCTGAGCAATTTTTTAATATTTTTCTTCAATCTAATGACAAATTCTCAGATATTGTTCCTATTGAAAACTTTTATTAGATAAAAGATGCAAAAATTATTAGAATAATTAAAAGGATAAACAACTTTTAAATATAGTTTATCACGTTTCACACAGATCAACTTTTGTTGCGCAACTCTTGGATTTGTGGGAGAGAAGGGAAAGAAGAGTGGTAATTGGTACGGAGTTGCTTGTTCTCGCAATTCGTTTTGTTTTTTAATGCTTTGTTTTTTTTTTATTCAACCAAATGTAGAAGAAAATTTCTGAAAAAAATTTATCTGTGTGAAAATAAAGGCAACTTTAAAAGAGAATTGACAAGAGTTGCCGCAAAAATAGTTGTTCTGTGTGAAAAAGGACTTTGTATAAATAAGCCACTCCTTTTATGCTTCTCTTAGGTACTTAACAAGTGCTCTTTTTTTTTTGTCGTGTCCCAGTTCACACACAGCAATTGTGAGTTTATTGTAGTGGAAGGAAAAAAGAACGAAAAAGGGTGCAGACTTGCAAGTACAGCTAAGTCTGTACTCTTTTCTTTTGTGTTTTCTAATTCGTACTTTTTTATATATGTAAAAGATAATTAAATTGCAAAAAGTCTTTCGAAGTGAGGACACGAATTTAAGTTCAAAAGATAACTAAAGAAAATTGCTGCAAAAAAAATTGCTGTGTGTGAACCGAGATATGATTTTTCTCTTCCAAGATAGTTCGCATATGCGAGAGAAGCAAAATCTTTCTCTTGAATACATATTCTTTAATTAAACCTTGCAATTAGTCAAAACTTTCGCATCATTATAAGAATAACTGTGGATATCTATTAGCACTTGCTTTTACTACAATCCGCCAATAAGAAATGCTTGTGAATTATTTCAGTATTTCCAATCTACTCCTCTGTGCAATCATTGATAGTTAAAATTGTTCTTTTTTTCTATCCCACATACTTACTCCGTTGTTCTTCATTATAAGCTGGTACTATAACACTTAAATCTATAGTCGGTTCATCTTCTATACTTGGAAATTCGTAAGTTTTCAAAATATTTGGATCCAAAAAGGTTTTTTCTTGTTTGTGCCTTTTAATAATTGGTAAAGGTGTTGTTATAGACTTTTGTACTATGAAAAGCTAGAAAGGAAAGAAAATTCATAAATGTTTATTCATAAATTTTTAAAAACGTGTTTTTTTATCTAAATAATATTATGGACAATATCTTTGCGCATACGTTCAGGATTTCCCTCCAATAAATAGCTCATATATATTCAACGTTTGTCTATGCAACACACAAGAAATAAATGGTTAATGTGTTGTAAAGTTGTTGAGAATGGTTGGTCTCTACCAGTAAAATCAATTCCAAGGTTACATAATTAATTCCCCAGAATGTTTTTTGCCGGTACTACTCTGTCATCAGCTCCAGCAGTTATGGTCAATTATTAAAACTTACCGATATTAACAGGGCCGCAAATATAGCTGAACCAATGAATATTATTAATTGTAAATATTCTATAAATGCCATTTTACTTTATTGCTGTGTTTTGTGATTTAAAACATTTCAATTTTATAGAAAAATGTATTAAAAACGCCACGTATTTGTTGGTATAAATATTTTTGGATAAATACACAAGAATTTTCTTTATTGTGAAAATTAATGAGAATTGATGACACAGTTCTAAAACAGATGATTTTGTTGGGATGTTCTACAGAGACCTGTGACGAACAGTTAATGTCGGCTGAACAATGCCGCCGTCTATGTTTTGCTTAAAATATTCCGCCGATTATTATTATTATTTTTTTTAATTTGAACTTAATTTATATATAACTATTATGCATATCTTTATTTATATGTAGTATTTAGCATCGTTTTACTTTTTGCTGATCTTTCATTTGGCAGTTTTGCCAACTTAGAACTATTCTAGCTAGTCTGCAAGAAAAAATGTGTTTTTCATAAATTATAAGCTTTTTTTTGGCGCAGAAACCTTTAAGTTTAAAGCTTATAAAAAAACACTAAAATACATAAACTTTTCTTAAAATTTACAAAACTTTTTCTTAAAATCTTCATGATAAATATTTCTTCATTGATTCAATATTTCTTCAGTGATTCAATTTTAGATTAACCTGGCACTTAGCCATGGCACTTAGCCATGGTAAACGTAGCGAGTCGTGACGGGCAAATCTGTTGAAATTTGATTTTCGTTTTGTATATGCACTGTATATTCTGATTTAACTCATTAAATTTTCTATACAGAGATACGTTTACGTCTGGCTAATTCAGCCTTTAAGCTTAACGATAATCTACATTACAAAAACTGGGCATTTTAATAATGCTAGGAATTCAATGAAATAATTCAAATAAAATTATGTGAATATTGAAAAAAATACTTATTTGTTAAAAAAAAATTAAACAGAATTATTAAAATGACAACAACAGATGATGTGAATGAAGAGAGCAATGATCAGCAAAAGGATGAAACAAATATTGTTAGCTCTGCAACGTCAATACCACCAAAAGATATAATGGATATTATGGAATTTTTAAGTTTAAATTCACAAATTGTATTTAAATCCCAGCAAAGAGATGAACCAGAACTACCACAAACCGAAAAAATGAAATTGGCTTTAGATGTTTATCAAAGAAATCCACAAACATTTCTTATACGATATGGAAATTACTTGGAGGAGAAACATTTACAAGATTTTGCTAGATTCTCCATAGCGGATAGTGATGAAGAAATGCATTTAATGGTAAAAGAGTATAAAAACAAAATCAAGACTAGACAACAAGATGTAAAGAATAGACGATATGCGGCATTACAGAAATTGATTAAAGATGGTGAATATTTTAGTGAACAGGAAATGATGAAGAGACAACCTGAACTGTATCAAGAACTCGTTGGCCAATATCTAAGCACCGACGAGAAAAAACTACGTGATAGTTATGATGTTAGAAATACCACATTTTCCGGAATATTAATGCATAATTTAATACAAACACAAATTACAGAGATAATGGAAAAAGCGGAAGAAAATATCAAACATCAAAAGGAAGATATGCAAATTCAAGAATCTTCTTCCGAGGACAGTATTGCAGAGAAAGTATCTAAAGATAATTTAGAAAAAGAAGCAGAAGTTCCAATGAATTGTCGCCAACAGTGGGGTAATTTTGATAATGAACAAATTGCCTGTACATCAAGTAAAATACAAAAGCAAAAGTCGCCGATTGAAACCAAAACAAAAAAAACTCCAGCTGTTGTGGATTTAATAACGGCCGATGAAAGAGAGTTGCTAAGACAGGAATTTATTAGTCAAATGCATGAACAATTTTTAACAGGGCAAGATGAAGATTTTGATTATGCTGCAGTAGATGATAATACACAATTTGATGATTTACAATTAATAAATCAAGACAAGGAAGATAAATATTTTGCCGAAACAGATGACGAAGAACAGGATAATGAAAATTTTACAAATAAAATGGAAGAAGATGCAGAAGAATCGGAAGATGAATTAGATGTATATATGTCACATTTAAATAAACATCATAGTTTACAAAAATAAATGATATAAATTTAATTTATTTCAATACATAGGAAGCCTATAAGGCCAATTAAAGATGTATTGTAGTCTTAAAAATACTAAAAATAATATATTTTAGAGCTAATTGAAATAATAAATGGTTCCCCAATTACACAAACATCACCAATATATAAATACTTAAAAAAAATCCTATAATACCAGAGACTCAACTGTTTAGAATACCTAAGGATACAAACTTAAAAGCTTTGTCTTGAATGTAGGATATGAATATGAAAATAGCCTTAGCTTAGACGGCTGAAGGTTCCAAGTACGACATACTCTTAATTTTAAACGAATTTTCAAAAGTTGTAAGATGTATTCAAAGTATCTCAAGTTGTATATTACGGGTAGAGTGAATAAATTTAAATTCATCCATAAGAAAAATTGGCTGTCTTAGTTTCATAATTTAATAAAAATAAAGTTGTTTTTAGTTATAATGTAGGGCCTTCGAATAAAAATTATTTCTGTTTACTTAATTTCAGGGCAATTACATGTAATATAATACCATTCAATTGCACGATATTTAAAAACACAAAAGTATTCTTTATAACTTTTTATTATAGTTTTAACAATATTGCAATTGCATGTAATTTATGTAGCAGTGTTTGAAAATATTTTCAAATGAATTTTATTAATTTAAATTTATCGTAGAATAAATTAAGCCACCACGCACAAGGCCTAAGTAATATTTAGTAATCAAATTCGTAATTAGTTTTGATCATAAAACTGGCCTCAAATATTAAAAAATATATATGTTTAATAATTTATTTTTATCTCATTTTCAAAAGACTGCAATAAAAAACAATTTTGATATATTAGAAAAAAATCAATTTATTACTTTTATCCACAAAAATGTAAAATGCTTTAATATGTATATGTAAGTCTACAAAACTTTTTTAATGAAATAAAACTGCAAAAGTTAATATAGTATAATCCTCTTAAACTAAACTGTCGTAAAATGAAAATTTTATGTTAATAAAAAAATACTTATACTGATGAGAAAAATAACACTAAATGTTAAAAGAAAAAAACTCATGTAACTCAAGATAAATATAATTCCTCTCTTTTATCTACCACGGCCACGACCTCTAGGAAAACCACGTCCTCTACCTCTAATAATTTTACTATTGGCTGGAGGACTTTTAGGCCTTAACGATTCAATACGTGTTGTGCAACCCGTAGCTGGAGCCTCAGCAAAATAGGTTTGATAAACATCAGCATTAAAGTTAGAATTAGTCAATTCAGGGCCCACAGTCAACCAACCAGGTCGTATACTAGAGTCACGACCAAACAAATGTAAACGTCTACGTCCTAAACAAAAGTGTTCAATAATATGAAAAATTTCAATTGGCTTTTCAAAGGAACCAAATTCATCTTCTTCCGAAATAATTAAATCAATGTCAACATTAGCGTGTATAAAATCTCCATCGGTAGAACGTCTAACAGTGCCTTTAATACCCATAAGACAATGTTCTTTTGTACGCTGAAAAACTGATTTTGGTTCCAATTGTTTAGAATGGCCCGGTTTATTTATATTCGTACGTATCCAACATATATCCTCACAACGTCTAAAGCCCCATTTTTTCAAGCAATTACGACCCATATCCAAGCCTTCCGATGAACCGCACCACAGAAAAACAAATGAACGATGAGCCGCTATTTCACCGACATCAAGATCTGAAAATGTGCAAAACAATCACATTATTTTTATGAATTCGTTTAAAAACTTCAAAACTTACTTAATATTTCATCCCAATTCCAAAAAGCCCTTGGTGCTCCGCCAACTGTTGCTACTGATGGTGCTGCTCTAGCATATTCTTCCAAAGGCGGTTCTATGTGTATAACATCAAATTTGGTTCCCAATGTTTTTAGATCTAAATTTTTCAAATCCGCTTTTAAATACATGGGAGCCGAGGCTGTATCTTGTATGAGTTTATCTTTAAGACGTATTAATTCCCTTAGCTTGGGATATTCTTCAAAGCGATCCGCTAAACCAACATCGCGTATAAAATTTTGTGGTCTTTGACCAGTATCAACAAAATGTTGGCAGTAATCATTGTGAGGGTTAGAAGATTGTGTACCCTAAAATATAAAAAAAAATATTTCAAAACTTCATAATAAAAAAATTCCAATATTTGGCAAAGATTATTATTTATAAAAAAATAGTATTTTTATGGTATTGTATGTAAGTAGAGTATTAAAAAAAACACAGGGATCAAGTTAAGGCTTTTGTGATCTAATAATTTTTCAATCGGAATTATTATTTTATTTCTAAAAATAAGTTAATTTTTTTCATCAGGGATGTTGTAATTCGGTACTAGATTGGAAAAAAGTCAAAATTATTACAAAAGATGCTGTGTGGGCTGATGCTGTTACCTTTTTTAAGTAGGCAGGGCCCTAAAGTTGAAAATTACATTTTTTTATTCAACATTTTGTAATTTAAAAGCCCTGAAAAACTTATCCGAACAAGATAGAATGTACACCAAATAAAGGGTCACTGAAATATATTTTTTAGTAAAGTCTTTTATGATCCCATTGATTTACCCATTATGGAAAATTTTAAGATTATTGTTTTTTTTTTATAAAAAGCCTATTTATTCAAAATTTTACCTATATAATAAAATATTAATTTTACAGAAATGGAGACATATTCAAGCTTTCATTTGATAAATCGTAATAAATGTAATTTGAAGCCTTGACTATCCATTTATGCAAACTAAAATTGCAATTATATAGAAAAAATTTTTAATAAATAAGGCATTTACAAAAAAGCTATAAAAACTAAAAAAGGTTCTGAATCTTTACCTATGATGATCATTTCTTTTTGAAACGGGTACTGATTTTAAATGGTTTTATCACTGAAAACTGATAAAAACTCTCATTTGCTATAAAGTATTTCGAACCTTTTTGTAGACTTAATTGAAATTTAATTTTAAATTTTAATCCCCGCCTACTCGAAAACGAGCGCGTCCGACGAAAAATATTTTTTTTCTTTGAAAGCAAAGAAAACTAAATAGTAGTTGCTTTTTAAGGATTTTTTACTATGTAATACAATATTTTTGGCGAAAATAGCTTTTTGTATTGTAGATGAATTAATTAAAAAATCAGGCCAAAGAGAATATTGTTAAAAATTGTCGGCTGACTGTAGTTGTTCCGATCTGACAACAAAACGAAACACTTTTACATACCCTTCAAATTCTGTTTACTACGGCCCAGTTTTTTAAGTCCTACCTTTAAAAAAGTTGATGAATCCCTGTAAATTATTTCTCCGGTAGTCTTTTTCGCTGCTATTCCCTCATCACCATCATCATCCGGCACAGAACGTTCACTGTTGTGTGCCGCAATACCCTTTAGAGCACTTCCACCAAAACTGCCAGAACTTAAGCCCGCACCAGTGTGGGAATCATTGCCAGTACCCAATGCAATTTTTAATTCATCAACACTTGATAAACCAAGCTGAAATCAGAAAAAAATACATTAGTTTTCAATTAATGCAAAGTAAAAAAAGTCCTTACCGTTTGTGCTAACAACTTTTTTCGCTTTCGAGAACGCTCCTGAGAGCTTTTTAAAACATCACTCATTGTTTAGTGCTTAAATAAAGCAATATTTAAAAAAAAAATTAATTAAAAAAATATATTTTTACGGCAGTGTCACTGTTGCCCACCTTTTCAAAAATATTGTTAGATCAGACTTAAAAATCGCTAATTTTTTTTATGATTTATTTAATGCTACACACAGACGAAGGAATATTAGTAGAAACATGTGTTTCTTTTAATTTTTCTTTTTTTAGTAGAGACGATGGAACCAAAAACGTAACCATAAGGGAAACATCAGTCTGTGTGTTCGAATTTACTTCTACTAAACAAACTTACGCGGAAGAGAAGCTAATTTTTAAAACTTGTTTTTAAAAACGTAAACGTATCTCTGTATAGCATATTCAATGAGTTTAATAAGAATAGAAGATGTTCTGTTGTATATATTTGTGTCATTCTTGTACATTGAATGTGTAAGAATGTGTATCTTGAATGTGTAAGAATGACACAAATATATACAACACAGCATCTTCTATTCTTAGTTAACTCATAGAATTTGCTATACAGATATACGTTTACGCTCAAGTAATTTCGGCTTACGAAAGTTTATTTACAACAGACGTTTTTCTTTTTTTGACTCATTATGTAAGATTGCATCCAATAACTAGTACACATAAGTAATATGATTTACTCGATTGCAAGAACAAAATATCAAGTATCATACATTACTATAATGAATTTCCAAGTATTTAAACTGCGTTTAAATAAAGTCTAGTTTGAAAACTCAGTTACAAACTTACAGAGAGTAAGAAAAATTTGCTCTCAGTAAGAAAATTTTATAAAAATGTACTAAAAAGTATCCAGTAAAAATTTGTACAAATTATTAGGTTAACATTGATTTGATGTCTAAAAATACAACTCTAGCTGTGTTTATGTGGCAAGCTATCAAAGTTGGCTTATATCATTTCAATATAAATTTGACATAAGCTAACGCTTAACGTTAGTTGTATGGAAATGACAGAAGACAACGACGATAGCATCCCGCATAAACATAGCTTCTCCTGTAATATTTTGCAAATTATTCCGTTATTTACCCTTAAATTTAGGCAACTCTAATGTCATTTTGACATGTGTCAATTTTTTTGTGGAATGGAGTGACGTTTTTGTGTAGTTTTGTTAGGGTGCCGAAAAAGAAAGAAATTAACTATTTTTATTAATAAATATAAGTAGATTTAATTAAACAAACAGCAAAATGAAAGCTATATATAAAACATTGCTGTTTGCAATGATATTAATGGCTGGCTTTTTAATATTGAGCACTACGGCTCAAAGTAAACAAAAGGTAAGTGGTTGTAGAGCAACACAAATACAGGGTGTGCAATGGCCACGTCATTGTGGCCGATAAGAATAGAACAACCAAAAATGCCGGGTTTTAAAACGTTTTTTTTTTTATTTTTTAATTTCAGGGCGGTTTAGGTTTATCGGAAAAGGTGCAAAACTTAATGGAAATGAATAATAAAAAAGCTTTGCTAAGATTCAATGGTCAAAAGTTTAGGGAATATATTAAAAATTCACCCCGAAATTATTCAATGATTGTTATGTTAACCGCATTGGCACCATCAAGACAGTGTCAAATATGTAGAAATGCTCATGATGAGTTCCAAATTGTAGCCCAGTCCTATAGATTTTCTCCCGTCTACTCAAATAAGGTATTCTTTGCTATGGTGGATTTCGATGAAGGCTCCGATGTTTTCCAGTTATTACGTTTAAATACCGCACCGGTTTTTATGCATTTCCCAGCTAAGGGTAAACCAAAAGGAGCTGATACTATGGATATACACCGGGTGGGATTTGCTGCTGATGCCATAGCGAAATTTGTAGCCGAACGTACAGATGTACAAATACGAGTGTTCCGGCCACCTAATTATTCGGGTACTGTTGCTATGGTTACCTTGGCTGCACTTGTTGGTGGTTTCTTGTATATGAGACGTAATAATTTGGAGTTCTTGTATAACAAATCGATATGGGGTGCTATAGCTGTGTTTTTCTGTTTCACTATGATTTCGGGTCAAATGTGGAATCATATTCGTGGTCCACCATTGGTACATAAATCGCAAAATGGTGGTGTTGCATATATACATGGATCGTCACAAGGACAATTGGTAGTAGAAACTTATATTGTTTTAGGTTTGAGTAAGTATATGCTGTAGTTTAATCAGTAGCATGAATCTCATTGTCTTTTATGTTCCGTCTAACCTAGATGCCTTAATTTTCTTTGGAATGATTTTACTTACCGAGTCTGGTAGTCAAACAGATCAACGCAAAGGCCGTATTATGTCAATTGTTGGTTTGGCCTTTTTGGCTATATTTTTTTCATTTCTTTTATCGGTATTCCGTTCAAAAGCTCAAGGTTATCCCTACAGGTAGGTTTTCATTGGTTGTTTATTGTGTTCCATTTCTAATGAAATTTTTGTTTGCTCTTTTTAATTTCTTTTTAGTTTTCTTTTTAAATAAACTTCTTTTTTTAAGATTAAAATTCCTGCAGATGATAATAATTTAAAAATATCATAAATTTGGTTTATATATTTCGAATTATAATGGATTATGTTTTCGTTTGTGTAAAACATATTTTAAAAAATAAAGGGATATTTTCTTTAAACCTATTTATTTAAAAAAAACTGTGTTGTTGATTTCTAAGAAGAGCCTTTATAATCTGATGTGTTTTAACCAATCCCGAGATTGGTAAATTTTTGGTGTTGTGATTCCCAATTTCAGTATATATAGGAACACAAAAATATAAGTTAAAGCTTGCAGTTATTTTTTTTTTTAACGTTTATTTTCACAAAATCTTTTGTAATTCTTAAACTATAATAAACACTAGTTAACAATAATACTTAGTAATATACATAGTCGAGCTCTCGAGTATTATCAACAAATACCAAGAAGTATTGGTGGCAAAGCTAATAACTTGTTATGCTACCTTATTCTGTTTTTTATCTCTTAGACCTTATTTTTTATCCTATGCTGTTATATAAGTAATGTTTTCACAATTTTTTATTACGAACAATACAAAAGTTAATCTTTTGAAGTACGCAAATTGTTCACATTTTTTTAAAAGAGCTTGCAGTTATTTGTCATACGGGTTCACCTTATATTAGGGAACGTATATATGGGCAAGTTTAAATTAAAACTAATCATTGTCGTAACCCGCACAATATTTCTGCGGAGGGCAGGTGACCCTTTAATTTCTTTGTAATAATGTAAATTTCATCTTAACTCAAGGTTGCAGCTGTCCCGAAAATAAATTCCAATCGGCTGGCGTCATAGTTTTTTTTTTTTTTTGTGAGAATTCCCCATTATTAAAAAAAAAACAATATTTTTTTATACAGAAAATTAAAATTTGCATGTCCTTGAACCGAAAAAAAAACATTTCATAATGATATTTTTTAAAGATTTTCCATCTTATGATTTGTATATTTTGAAATTGGCTTAAGTCCATTTTTGGTCGAAATTGAAATAATTATGGAATTCGATACAACTCTTTTAAATCAGCTGATTTGATCTAATTTTTTTAGTTAAAAAGAGACAAACATTTTATAAAACTATTTTTACCTGAGCGTATATTAAAAATATTTTTTACAAAATCCTATTAAACATGAAAATAATAAATGATCCGAGATTTTTCTATAGAAAAGCATCTAAACTTGTTGTAGCTAATAAATAATGCTGAAATTTTTATATGGTATAAATTTTTATCTCGGATTTTTAAGAATATTTCCTTATTTAGAAAAGATTTTACCCGGAAATTTTCTATAAAAATCCACAATTTTGAAATGATTTATTTTAAAAAACAGATCCTGAACAAAATATTAATATTTAAATTTTTTTCTTATTTCTGTCGTCACATGATGACGACCACAACAAGAAAATTTTCAAATATCACTCCAGGATTAAAAAGCTTGAAAAAAGACAAAATAATATGGGGATTAGTATTTAGTGAAACAACTAAAATGTTATTTTAAAAAATCTGGATCAATTGAAGAATTTCAACACCAAAATGAAAGGCTGGATATTTCATCTTTATATTTTAAGTATTTTCTTTACATTTTTAACTTCTTAAATTTTATATTTATTTATTATTTCCTGAAGATGCTACACAATGGATAAGCAAAATATTGAAAAATAAATAATATTTCTATTTCAAAAAAATTAAGAAGTTAAAAATTAAAGAAAAAAGTTAAAAATAATTATTTTCTGTACATTTATTTGACTTTATATTGATTTAAAAACCACGTAGTGGTGAAATCCGCAGGTCTTAATAAAACTAAGCTTTGTGGTAGAGGGTGCAATCTAATTTTTGGTAAAAATTGGTTTGAATTTCGAAATTCAATAATTTACAATAAGAGATATTTAAAACATCTTTAGTTTGACATTCAATTTGTGTAAATTTAATTTAAAAAGACATGAAAAAACGCATAAAACAAAAAACGACGTCACATTTGATTCCACTTTTTAAACTACAATATATCTAAATTTTATTGCGATATGTGGGTTACAGTTTAGTTACAACCTCAAAAAGGAAAGTTGTAATTTTGACTGAAGTTTTTTTTTTAACGGTTTCAATAAATTACATTATGTTACTAAATTTTATTATGGAATGATATGTATATGATTAAATTTTTTAGTCTCCATCACATTACACAATGAAAGGTATCAATGCTTTTCTGACTTTAGGATAATTTTTAAAGTTTTCTTTATACCATTTGTGGGTTAATGAAGCATTAAGAAACTGCAATTAAAAAAACGTATTAATTTAATATTATTAAAGATATTGTAGCATTTAAACTTTCAAATTGACAATCATCGTAAGTATTAAATTCATACCTGGTTAGTAAACACCCACATGACGACCAATTTCCAAGTAAAACTTTGTGTTAATAGACCCATCAGTACAACGTACATTAAAATTTCGAAAAACATGTGTGGCGATGATACGAAATTGAAGAAACCTCCCGAAGGTAATAAATGTTTTTCAGTAGCTACCTGACCAGTTTTAACATCTTTACGTAAATTAACTAAAATCATATTGGCTTTATACTGTTGAGACCAACTAAAGTGAAAGAAGAAAATGCAAATGTATTGCAGTATAGATATCTTGGCAAAGCTAAAGGAGGTTGGTATAGATCCTGAAAATATATGTATATATATATAGATAAACAAATGCTTTTCAAATAAAATATACTCGACTCTTAATACCTCTAACAAATCCTTCCGTATTAATAAGTAATGCCAATATGGCTCCAAAATAATGTAAATATCCTACAATATAGTGGGATAGATTAATTTTACTTTTCTTGGAGAAAATTTGCACAAAATTGGTTTCATAAAATCTTCTAGCACATTGTAAAGTCATTAATACGGTGGCTACCAAGCCACTATTAGAATCTATTAATACTTTACGATTCTTTGCACCACCAGCTACAAAATCTAAAAACTTCAGTACATATTCTGGTGCTTGAGAATGCATAATGATACCTTTCAGCATTAAATACAATGCCAACATCGACCACGTAAATGCGAATACATAAAAATGTGAAAACCATGATTTGGGCACTTCCATTTTGGTTACTAATTTGTCTTCGACTCCTTTATGACTATGTTTTCCATAACGAAATGATTGTTTTACGAAAGTAGGCAGCACCGGCTCAACAAAATTTATGAGACTACCGAATATTACAATAATTATTGTAAAACCAATAAATAGCGTATTAACAAAATTAATATTGTATTTTTCTATTAATTCCACTATATAAAATATATATTTCGATAACATTTTGTTAGATAAATACTTTTTTTTAGTATTTAATCGATTTAAAAAATTTTTTAGTTACAAATTTCATTCATAAAATAACAACTTCTTATCACTTTCTACATATATTGTATAATCATAACAGATACTGACTTTCTTTTAGAGAACAAAGCCGGGTGGTTTATAGTCGGTTAGTAGTCGTCGCTGTCATGCAATTACCCGCTGCAGTCTCTTAAAAACATAATTCTTTAAATCAGTTTTCATTACAGTTACCATCATTTTGCACATATTTGAAAGTTTGCTCCAACCACTGTTATCATTTAGATCATCTATTTGTTTTTTATTTGAAAATACTGTCAAGATTGTTAATTTGTGCAAACGTTTTAAACTTTTTTTTTACCAATGTGCTTCAACATCGCCCATGTTCAACTCTTTAATACTCATCGTTTGAATTTAAATTATTTTTTTGATAATCTTTCCCTGCTGGGTATTCTTTAATTGTGCTCATATAGATAAGAAATTAAGTTTTTTTTTATTATATTCATTATATTTTTATTATATTGTTATTTTGGTATGTAGTAGTTTTTTTTTTTTGTTTTGATTTAAAGAGGAAGTTACAAAAAACTAATAAAAAATAAAATCATTTACCGGAAAATTTACATACTTTTAAAAATAGACTTTTATTTTTTTAAAGAAACTAATTACTGGGGAATCATTTTTATTTATTTTTTTAATTTGAAATGCAACACTGGGAATTCTTCCTACTTATTAATGTGTTGCTTTCTTTGGAAAGGTAGTGAAAGACGAGCTTCAAATATGACAACACTGTAATTGTTCGAGATGATAAATCCTATAACAGTTGGGGCTCGCTATTTATGCAGGCCAATAAAATATATATTACACAGTAATAATCTTAACATAAGTTCTCATTGTAACATAAAAAACTAAGAAACAAACTTCAAAACCATCCACAAATTCCATTGGCTTCCCAGCCATAATGAAGAACGTAATAGTAAATGAAAAAATATAAAACATTAAAAGTAAAGTCCCAATTGTCAGTAATATATACATTTGAAGAAAACAAAATAAAGTATTTTCAGATAGACTGACATGCATGTACTTCGACTGTCGAAACTCAATACGAAATTCGTAAAATGTTATTCTCTCGTTTACAATTTTTGTTGCTAATTTATAAAATTTCAAAGCAAATAAATTTTTTAATTAACTTTTCCCGTAACTCGACCGACAATTATCGTTAGTTAACAAAATCGGTAAAATCGTTAGAGAATGTAGCGTTAACTTTAACAAAAAAAACCCATTAAAACGAATATTTTGTTCCATTCTTGTCTTCTTTACAATCAAAAATGTGATTAAGTTGATTTCCTAACAGGCACAATGAAATTTTAAAATCAAAAAAGGTTCCATTTATTAAGCTGTCCAAATTCCTTTAGCAAATAACATAACATTGATTAACCAATCTACCCAAGATATTCAAAAACAAGTTGAAGCCGTTGGTAAATAAATTGTGGTAAATATTCAAACGAATTCTTAATACTTTTAAATCATAAGTCAATAAATAATAAATACAAATTAAAACAACATATATTTAGCAAGTTGTTGTTTCCTCACACAAAAATACACATTTATTTTTATTTTCATTTCTATAGTAAGTAGTGTTAGTGGTAGGTTTTCCAAACCTAAATACATAAATTCTAATAAAAGCTTTGCTTGCCATATGGTACAAGTACACAAAATTTTACTATAAAAGGTACATTAATGACCTTCTTCCATATTTTTTTTTTGTTTTAATATTTGAAAATTTTACATTTTTTCATTAAAATTTCAAACGAAACGCAAAATATGGAATAAGGTTTAGTTTAATTATAATATGCCTATTCGCTTACTTGCTACAAGTTACTACTTTTACTACAAGTGGAAAATTTGAATACTAAATGTTAATAAAAGTAGTAAGAAATTCAGGTAAATGAACACACTGAATGTTAATTTGTCTATGGAATAAGGTAATAAGATTTGAAGATAAAACAAAGCATATACTAATTGCAACTGATATTTAAAATTAAATAGGATGGAGGTCAGCTTGACCTTTTTCATTTTGGATTACTTCGTATATTTTCTACTTGTCAAATGGTGGTAAACCATATAATTCTGGTTGAAAATCTTCTAATGATCCTAATCTTTGTGTAGCCAATGCACACATTTCTAATGGTACACGCTCATCGGGTACCATAACAACTTGCATACCAGCACTGTGTCCGGCCTGTACACCATTTGGTGCATCTTCAAATACCAAACATTTCGATGGATCTGGTTTATCTGGAAAACGTGAGGCAGCAATTAGAAATACATCTGGGGCAGGTTTGCCTTGTTTAACATCAGGATCTGAAGAACCACATACACGATGATGGAATAGTTTAAAAATTTCACGATGATTAGTGATTTTAATTTCAACCATCTCTTCGCCTGAACTAGTAGCCAAACAGATGGGGATGTTATGCGAATGTAAGTGACGTAAAAGACGTTCAGCACCTGTAATTCAAAAGAAATTATTGTAAAACAATAATAGTGATAATTTTAATTTCTTTCAACGGTACTAAATTTTGCTGTATATAAAACTAAATGCTCTGCTTAAAATACACTAAAGCCAGTTTATATCTCGTCACCTTAACCCATATTCTACTAAATTAGGAAATTTTTTTATTTATATTATTACCGTTCCATGCCCTTAAGCAAAGATATGCAATCGTAGTCAAAATATGTATCATACGATTATATACAGCCAGCCATGACCATATAAATAGTAGTACACGTCATAGTGACTTTTTATTTTAACGTTTATTTTTGAAAGTAAAAAAGGATTCCGAAAAAATATTTGACATTATAATAACAACAATTCAAAATGCCTCTAATAAAATGTATAAAACGTATAGATTTCCATTTTAAAAGTAGAGTTTATTAATATTTTACCTACATGTTTTGGACATACGATAAATAGGCAGGGTTGGCAGGCAATACCCGTAAAACACCGTTATCGATTCAATACCCTTTCAACTCACTATCGTTACCCCTAAAATACCGTTACCGAAATAATAGAAAATACAGTTATCGCTAAAATACCGATACCGAAATAACTGAAAGAATCGTTATTCCTAAAATACCGTTACCGAAATAACTGAAAAAATCGTTATCCTTAAAATACCGTTACCGAAATAACTGAAAAAATCATTATGCCTAAAATACCGTTACCCAAATAACTGAAAAAATCGTTATCCTTAAAATGACGTTACCGAAATAATAGAAAATATCGTTACCCTTAAAATAACGTTACCAAAATAGTAGAAAATAGCGTTACCCTTACCGATAACCGCATTTATTTCGGTTACCATCCATGTAAATAGGACATGTACTAGTGAACAAAAATTTTTAATATGCTTAGAGGTTCACGTGTATCAATTTCAGAATTATCTTTTAGATGATTCTTAAGGAATAATCAGAGCCCTATTTTAGAATTTATCAGGTTCGAGATCATAATTAAATGTTACTAAAAAAGTGGGAAAAGTGTTTGTATATAAGCCTGTTCAAACCATTAGTTGTTGTGGGCTTTTTCACCTTCTCTTACATTTATAAATAAGTGTATTTCTTTGGAAAATTTAATTAAGATCTCGAATAATGTGCTCTATATAAGTTGATATTATTTGCTGTGGAAATCGTATAATTGATCTATGATATATCAATGATTACCCATAAATTTTTGATGGGGTTTACATCAAGTGGCTGGCCAATCAAGGAACGGAATATTATGATTTCTGAACTTTTCCATTGTATTTCTTGCTTTATGACTTGTTGAAAATAAAAACTATTTGAATTGAAACCAAAAATTCCTGGGTAATGCTTCTGAAACAAGTTCAACATAACTGGCGGTATTTAGACGTTCCTCAACCCCCGACACGCTAATATTTTCACCACCTTAGGTTAAAAACAAAGACTGTAGTGGGTTCAACGCGCAGAGTCGGTTGTTTATAAATCAAAAATGAAAGAACCATCTTGCCCCAATCGTTCCGATTCGATTTTGTGTATAACTTATCAAATCGTAGTCAAAGAGACGGCGACGTGTTTTACTTGGACTTATCTGCTTTCCCAGAGTTGTCAAAAGTTCAGCTTGTAGTACATCTGTAACGGTGTATTTCTCTAATTTAATTTGACTTTTTCTTATTTTATATATGTACTTTCTGGGCATAGTAACGTCACGAGTTATTTTCGATGTCGAAAATTTTTGGAAAAGCGTTTACACTTTTTTCCCATCGTTTTATCAAAAAAGGACAAAAAAGAAAAATTGACTACAAAAAAAATGGGGTTTTGGCATAGTAAAAAAGAACAGTTTATAAAATATTCAAGCCAGCATTTATATGTCCAGTTCATATATTAAAGTATAATGTTAAGGAATTTTACTCCAAAAAAGGAATTGTTGTAAATGTGAATAAGTTTTGTACATTATTAGAGACTACTAAGTTGAAGTTTTATTTATGTGGCCATTGCTGCATGATTTGTCCTCGTTTTATAATCGTAATCTATTTTTCAATACAAAAAAAAATGGCATTAACTCAATATTTTTTTGCTGCATATGCAGGAGGTACATGAAACAAATTTCCCATAGGATGCAGATAAAAAATTATTCCTTACTTTTGTTTCAAAGTTCCAAATTTTACGTTATGAAAGTACTATGACTAGTGTTTCCAATTCAATCATTAAGTGATTTCTCGGTTAATCACCTCTATTTCGGTTAATGTTGAAATAAATTATTTAAAACTCAAATAATTATTTGACCCGAATAATCAGTTAAAAAACAGGTTAAATTTTTTGTTTTTATACCCTCCACCATATATGGTGAGGGTATATATCAGTTTGTCATTCCGTTTGTAATATGTCGAAATATAGGTTTAAGACCCCATAAAGTATATATATTCGTGATCCTTATGCAATTTTAAGTCAATTTAGCGATGTCCGTCTGTCTGTGTGTCCGTCTGTCTGTCTGTCTGTTGAAATGGCGATCACGACGCGAAGACGCAAGCGGGGGTGCCTATTTTTACCCAGATTATTGAACATCCTCCCGAGCAGTTTGGTATTTAAAATGAGCAAAATCGGTTAAGCGGTTCAAAAGTTATGAGTGAAAATGTGAAGGTACCTCTAAATTTTCCATACAAATTTGTAAAATTTTTCTGTATCTATTTTTTTTTCTGTTAAGTAAGTAAAAATGTTATTAAGTCTTCTTATTGTTTTACTCTGATAACTAAGTTAACGTAAAAATCAACAATGTTAAAGTCGCTAACAGAGCAGACCTCTGTAAATAACATTGCTAAAGCTAAATAAATAACATTACTAAAACTAAATAACAAAAGTTCGTTACATAAATTGACAAATCATATTCATATTACAGTTCATGCAAAATTTAGTATATACGTATATCATCTTCAGCCCCTATGGTGGAGGGTATTCAAAGATTCGGCACAGCCGAATTTAGCCCTTTTTTACTTGTTTTTTTTTCATTTTTTCTGTTTAGGACAATTCAAAGCATCCTGAGATTTTTTTTTAAAGAAAATGTCAGACTTGTTCAGTGGAAGTAAACCCTTAAAAACGCAGTGTTGATAGTCGATAAAGTTAATTTTTATAAAAATATGCCTAAACAAACAAGAGTTACCTTCAAAAAATTTAATAACAAATTCTTGAAAAATATAGTATAAATAGTTTTTGCGAAATTCGCAAACAAAGTTTGATAGAACTGCCAGTTCCCACTCTTTCACTACCTGGTTTAAGCTTTAGAGTTTAAGTGGTTATCTTTTAGAAAATATATAAAAATCACGCATATTCCTGACAAGCCCTCACCGATTTTTCTGTGTTTGTGCAATTAAGAATTCAAATAAACGAATTCTTAAATATTTTTGACTAAACAACTTAATTCTACTGAAGTTCCTACACTCACAATATATTTTCCGTTACCGACTGTAGTTTATTTAAAAATTAATACGTATAGTTCGTTTTTAAATGAAATTCATAGAAATATATTTTTTAACTATTTGAATCAGTTATTCAAAAACCAAACTATAAAAAGATACAGACATTCAGTAGGAGTTAAAATTTTCAGAAATTCATAATTCCTTTTTGTTTTTTTTTTTGTGGAAGGAGTGTGTTCAAATACAAATTTATTTCAATGAAAATTTCAAGAAAACATACATACACATATAGAAAATAAAAATATATACATCTGTGTGTGTTGTCTTTTATAATTTCGTACAAACAAATATACTTTCAATTTGAAAAACAAACTACAAAAATCGTTTTTTTTTCTACCGTTTTGTCTGTTAAAAATGTATGGTTATTTTAAACCACTTTCGATTGTTTTTACTACTTTCGTCAATTATTAAATTATGATTAAAAATAAACAATATAATGAAAAATCATTAGTACACTTTTTGATAACAATTTCGATTAATTTGATATGTATTTTAGATTGTTATTAATGAAATAATATTGTGAGTACACTTCATCAAAATTTGTTGATAAATCAAATTAGAAAAAAAAAAATCGTGCTAGTTTTTAGTTTTTATAAATTTTTTTCATCGAATTTGAAATGAAACTGTTTTTAAGAAAATACATTTTTCGAATTTAAAACAATTTTATATTATTATTTTATAACATAAGTAACGTCATAGTTCTTGTTAGGAATATACCTAGTCAAATGTTTCATTGCTAAGGAGAAAAATATATTTTAATAGGTTTTTTGTTAAAGCTGTACTTAGGCCGAGTTTTTAGAATGTAGATTATCTTTGAACTCATTTTATTGCAGTTTGTAACTGAGATACTGCTTTTAAAATTTGGTTTATTTTGTTTCATTTCAATAAAGACCAAAATTCTATGCAAAGAAAAGTTGTTCCGACAAATTTATATTAATAAACAAAATTCGCATTCGGTTTAACTAAACGAAGTTTAGCCCACATCCCAAAAATTCGACCTTAGAAGCTCTAGCTTTCCTAAAAATTCGCGTTCTGATGAGATCTTTTGTCAGCTCGAAATACATACGGAAGTTCAAAGCTCTAATTCAATATTTTGGACATGAAAATATAATTTTATATTATTTAAAATTTATCTGTTAAAGGAATGAAAACAAAAATAAAAATTATCTATCATATTTCCTAAAGCCTATATAACATTTGCTTTGATTCAGTCGATTTAAAAATAATTTGATTGTCTCTTAGTTGATGTTTTTTCTTCGATTTTCTTGCCAAAGTTAAGAAAATTAGGAAGTTTTAAAAAAAATAACAGAAAAATTCATATTAAAAATTTAACCGGACCTACTTTAATCGATTATTCGGGTCAATTATTTATTTGAGTTTTTAATTATTTGTTTCGACATTAACCGAAATAGAGACGAATAATCGAGGAATCGGTTAATCGATTAACAGTATTGAAAAACACTACCACCAATGCAGTAGACTTGACTTGTGTTCTTAATTATGAAAGAAATACATTTATTTTAAATTAATCGGTTAATCATCAATTTTTCCGATTAATCGACGCAAACAACTGTTCCCGAGACAGTCGGTTCTATGCACCGGCACGGCTTTTAAATTTTAATTTTATTGTTGGGTTGGGAAAGTTGTGCCCCTAATTACTATTACCAAACATTATGTCTATAAATGTGATTTAAATTTTAAGTTCAATGAATCGAGCTATGTCAAATCTTGTTTTATGGTGATATAGTTCGTTATATTCTACCGTCAAACATTTTTGAGTGTACAAGCTAATAAATAGAGTTGAATAATGTTTATACTCAATACTTTTTATATTCATACAAAAACAAATTTGAATTATCTACCAAAAGCAGCTATTTCATAGTATTTTTCATAACAAAACTACGCACGTATTAATTCTGAAAGTATTGAGTACTCAATACTCCAATATTAAAAACTTTTACAAATCTATAGTTCAATCGATTTTACAGTGAAAATTTTACATACATTCGACATCACAGAAACACAGCGATACTAGTATGTGATGAAAATCGATCGATTTTGGTTTCAATCAATTAGGTTAAAACTCGATATTAAAAAAGTGAATAAAAAAAGGATTAAAATTATTTTTAATCACTTAATTTGATTGAATTTATATGTATTGATTTACATTTTTTTATATTTCTTTTAATTAAAAACATGTACTAAGAAATATTAAGGTTTAAAACTTCAAAAATTACCATTTTCAAATTTATCACTTTTTACCACATGCCAGATAATAAATTTTATTAATTAATTAGTATTTATAAATTCTAAAAAACTGATCATTTTCAGTTTAAACAAAAAGTCTATAATCAAACTAAAACTTCTTTTTTATTCTATAGTACGTACAGTTAAATAGTAACGGAAATCAAAAGGCAAATAACAGTTCGCGGGTAATAAAAATATAGGAAACTCTTAAATAAAAAAAGAAGAGAATATAATAAAACCAAAAACAACCATGGCATAACAATACCTGGTAGACATTAGATTATAATAAAATATCTAAAATTTATACAAAAAGTAAAGAAAACGCCCAAGAGAACGTCAGGATTGTATTGCTATGTTTTTTTTTTGGCCTTGAAGACTTTTTGTATTACAATATGGATAAATAAAAAAATTAAAAAACCCAAATTATACCTAATGTCTTTACCTTGTGTTGTTATGCCCTGTAAGCTTGATTGATAAAGATATACTTTTCATCGAAAAAGAAAAATGTAAATAGATTATAATACATTGATTTGATCTTGACCTATCACAATTTGATTTTTTATCAATTGCTAATAATTTAATTTTTTAATAGAATCGAAACAAATCTTCTTTTTAGAACATTTTAATTCGTAGATAGATAAGCATGCACGAATATCAAATTAAATTGTGCCTGTTCTGGAATTCCATTCTGTAGGTAAAGAAACGAATTCAAAATCTTGGTGTTCTTGGTAAACTAACTAGTATCTAGATTTTAAATATAAGTTTTGGGAAGAACAAACCAATAGCTTCATTTAGAATATTTTTATTATTTTTTTAAGACTTTCGAATTTTTCCCAAGATTAAAAAAAAAAACATATAAAATAAACATGGATCCCGGCAGTGAATTTAAGGTATTTCTTCCAAATAACCACCAATGTAGTGGTAACAGAAAAACTTTTAATTAAAAACACTGCTAACATATTTGTTTAATATTAGTAACATTTCTTTTAATTTTTTTCTAAAAACTGTTCAAAAAAATATATTTTTTTTAATAAAAAAAAGAAGAAATTCAACATCTGATACAAAAACATGTTTTTTTAAAACATTAACCAAAAACACACGAATTCAAGAACACCGTTTTTCCAATTATGAAAATTTAAAAAAATTTTCGTATTCTAGAACATGCACGGATGTACATCGTCTCTTTTTTAATGTAATCTCTGTATTTTAAATCAAAGTGCATACTTTTCACGGTGAGCAAATTTCCGTTAATTTGAGTAGTCGCACTAAACCTAATTTTCACCATATCCAGTAAGCTACTAACGGGAACTTTCGCTGACATACAATTTTTGCTGGATATTCCGTAGTCGGATGTTAATTCTTAGTCAATGAACAAGTTATTATAGACCCAAGTAGGTGTTAAATGCATCTAGAGGAGCCACATATCATGGATCATGAAACAAAATGCACTTTTGAAATTCAGAGAAAATTTTATTTCATTTGAGTACTTGCACACGTACGTGATTTAGGACATGCGACCCCTTAGCCGATAATAGAAAGCATTCTTTTTTTGAATCTAGAGTGGGTTATATACTTTTTGGAGACTTTTTTAAATTGTTCACAAAATAATTAAAATTTCTTTACATTTCTGAGTCATTTATGAAAAATTTTGTGGATTTAATTATTTCTCTTTCGTGCCTTTTATGCTTCCTTTTAGAAGCAAAAGAAATTTTTTTACTTCATTAAAACTTTTTGGAAAATCTAAAACTTAAATTCTTGATTTTACTCCATCAATAAAAAGTGTATCTTTTTTATGTTGGCTAACTTATCTAAAATTAAGATCAATTTAATACAATCCAATTTCTTTAATGCAAATTTTTTCTTTAACCTTAGTAAAATTTTCATGAAAATTACTGGATATCATTATTGGGTTCAGAAAAGTTTCCCGTACTTAATATTAGAAAAAGTCTAAAGGCCCAACTACAATTGGCATGGCAAATCGTTTGTTTTAGTATGAAACGAAATTTTAGAAATCCATTTTTTAATTTAAAAAAATTTTTAATTTTCGTTTCATACCAATCAATACCTAGCTTGAGTCACTTAAGACAATTGTAGTTAAGCTTTAAGAAATTATAAATTCTATTTATTCTATTCGAAAATATAATTGCTTGTTAAATACAACGTGCAATTAAAACAAAACTACAAGGTTTAGTAAAAATCAAACCCATGGTATCTAACCTTTCTTCAATGGACAATCGGCTAATCTATCCCTGCATAACTTATGAAATTGCTCCAAAAACACTTGCGTACTGATAGGTAAACCCAAATCATTAACCACAATTTCTGCAGTACGAGGTTCAGTAGTTCCCAAAAGTTTGAGACGAACTTCAATAGGATAACTTTTATTGTACGCTTGTGCTATTTGCCTAATGACTTCCTCATACACAGCTTCTGTATCTGTGAGCAGGAAAAGACGAGCAAGAGAGAAAGGAAGAAAAAGAGAAAAACAAAAAGCATTAGTTTTGGAATGATCTTTATAACATTACCTGGCATTAATTGCGCGTTTATCATAATCTCCTTATTAATATCACGTTGTAATTCAGAATACTCTTCGGGGGTTAATGGAAGATCATAGGTTTCAACAAGTTTACGACACATTTCCTTATGAACCATTCCCATTAAGGTGATTTTCACTTCCCAGGTGTAAATTTTACCATATTTGTCCAAGATTCGTTGTGTAGCTTCAGTATATAATTTTTCTGTGTCTAAATTTTGTTTATTGAAGTTAAAAAGAAAGAAATTTATATGGGTATTCTATGTTAAGTTGATATTAGCTGAATTTAAGTATTTGCGCATCATATCGTTTTTAAAATTTTCTATAATTATTCACGTTTTACTCTAAAAATCCATGTGCCATGTAAACTGCGTTCACACAAAGTTCTTAAAGCAAGTTTTTTGCGAAAACGCATATTCTTTGCACTCGTTTTAATCACGTGTTTGGGATGATTTAGGTTTGTGCACTTAGCATAAAACATCTACAAATTTGTACATCGACTAAAGGGTCCAAAGCGAGATCTGTAGTTCTATAATGCTTTGGTACTCACGCCCCTTTTAAGTAGGCAAGGATCTAAAGTTGATAATATTTGTTTGCAATTTTGAGAAAGAAGTTCTGAAACTCTATATAACTCGCGTTTCAGGTGAAAAAACTTTTGTACTCCATAGAAAAAAAAAATGATTTGGGAAGGATCTTCATAAATTAATGTGTTGGTTGAAATGTATGTCCTCAACATATACATGTATAATGTATTCATTAAGTGCTGACTAACGTAGAAAATACCTTTTCAACTTGAGTCTCGCCCACTCCAAAGGTGACGCGAGCCCAGATAAATTATAGTTCCATTTAACTCAGAGTGGGCCCTTAACATCATTAAAAAATAACAAATTTATTCCTTGTAAAAAAATCTGCCAAAGAAACAAAGTTTACCAAAATATTTTTAAAATAAAGCTTACCCAATAATAAACCATCCATATCAAAGATGCAATGGGTTACATTTTTAATTTTTGGAGACATATTTTAAACCTTTTCTATAAAAGATTACAATTTTTAAGGCCAACTTTATTCACTTCTTATCTTAATTTGCAAAATAAAAAAAATTATGTAACGTAGTTGTTATTTACGGAAATGAAATATTTTGCAATTTTTTGTCTACTTCCTTTTCCACTAAAGTATAATAAAGCTGTCAACATTAACAAAAAAAAAACAAATGGAATGCAATAAAATTTGTTTTCACTACACCTGATACGTTTCTTTAATTTTTTTACAAACTTTTTTCGACCTATCGCCCAAGGTCACGTTTACGCTACAGTACCCCACTCAAATTCTATACTTTTTCAACCCTTTTTATATATACAACAACACAAATTTAAATCAACAGCTGTTGGAAAGTTTACAAAAAAAAAAGCATTTACCACATATTTAGCGATTTTCAAATTTTTAAAAACGTGCTTTAGTGAGTGAGCCATCACACTCCAACTAATATTTAAGCGCACAATTTTTGTTCTTTTTGTGACAAACGGGATGATATTCATCTGGCATGAAATGTTTACGCATACAAAGCTCTGTGTGTTAGTGTGTTTTGTATTATTTTAACGCTTGGCATTTTTTATAAATTTGCTTGTATTGTTTCTTTGCTGCTAATGATTGATAGAAGCTGGTTGAAACTCTACGCTAACAAAAATCATTCGCTTTGCCCCGCTTGCCAACATAATTCTTCTCGTGTGTGATGGATCCATTGAATTTATATGTACCCCTCGTTTACAGCTGCATCGAAATCTAGAGATTTTCATATTTACCACCACGAAAAGCAATGAAGGAAGAAAGTTCGTAGGAATTTTCAAAAATCTCGTCTAAGTGGATATCTACGCCGGAGGAAAAACCTGTATGTTGTACCAAATTTTAACTTCCTAGTTTCAGCGGTTTTTGGCTGGCTGTCAAGAGGAAATTTTCCTTTTTTGGCCCCTCCAGCGAAAAGCTATCAACGTTGGCTTATATCATTCCCATACAAATTTGGCGTAAGTAACAATAAGAGTTAACACTAAAAGTTGGCTTATATCAAATTTATATGACATAAGCCAACTTTGATAGCTTGCCGCATAAGCACAGCTATAACTTTACTTTATTCAATATCAAATTATTGATGTGGGCACGATTACTGAATGTCCACTTCAAAATTAACGAACAATAAATTTAACTTTAATATGGAAAACAACAACAAAGTCAAAGTTCAAGCTTAGCAACTAATGGGACATTCTGAGAATGGGGCTTATATTGACTGTGAATTATTTACTGAATTATACAATTTATAAAAGTTTAATTTATGAAATGAAATTAGATTGATAGTTATCAATAGGTTATGGGATCACAACCTATTGCTTCTAGAAATATAAAACTGATATGATTGATAAATTACAATAACAATCTAATTTAACAAGTGTTATTTAAGCAATTGTGTATTTTTTTTATTTTAACAATTGGGCATTTTACAAAAAAATTAAAAAGGTCCTACTGTATCAATATTTTAGGGGTAAGGCCATTTCCTGTTATTTCAGTAACGTTATTTAAGGGTAAACGATATTTCACGAACATGATTGCTCAAATACCTGTCAATTTTATTCATCGAGCAAGGTTCCTCGGTTGAGGATATATTTTTAATGGCAACTCTGTTACTGAAATACAACATTGTTAAGCAGTGTTGGCACTTTATTGATGCCATCTTGTTTTCCACTGTTGCCATATAGTTAAATCCTAATTCCAAAGCTCTAAACAGAGATCTGTACCGAACAAATTAATCAGTGACTGCTAAAAACCGCCTGCGAGCCGAAAATAGCCCTACAAGAATATGACCGGTCATTTGACTGGTAGTGTTTACGGAAATACTCGTCAATGCGTAGAACAAAGTTTCTATTAAGTTCTTAAAGACAATATGAAAAACTTGACCGAAACATAATTTTTTTTAACAACAAAAAATGCAATTTATATTAGTTGTTTTACTCTTGCATATATGCAAAAGTGAAATGACAGATATTTTATTTTGTTTATGTGTTAGTTTCAGTCATCGTACTTCTTCGCCTTTTCTCCTATAAACTCAGAAGTTCTGCAAGAAAAATAGCTTAGTGTGAACAGGGACTAATTTATTTGAATTTTATTTTTTTATCTCATTCTGCAAATTACTACATTATAAACAAAAACTTTTTTGACATATGTCATCGGTGTTTGCCAAATGAATGTAGTTAATTGCTATAAATATCAATCCAATACAAAATAAATCTTTTTATGTGAGCAGATAATATATGCTCGCCGATCATTATTTGGCTAGCAACCGGCCATGAGCCGCTATTGTTTCAATTGCCGCCGCCGATGAATTTACTTTTCGTCTGGTGTTGAAAATACAGCCAACTTCGCTGATTTCCTTCTTTCTTAAAAACTCAAGATGGTGAGTGGACGTAGTTCTTTACTCGAGTTGCCACAATTGACATAAAATTTCAAGATGAACTTAATATTTTGTGTATAAATTATCTAATAAAAGTGGAAATATATTAAATAACTAAAATGTAAATAAGAGTTCACAAATCCCTATAAAAACAAATTTGTTTTAACAATTGAAGTTTATGTGAAAACAATGTAAAATATATGGCGACTCGTGTTCATAAAACACGTTTTTGAAAAATGAATATAAAATTTATTAGAATTTGGTTTTTATTCCTACCTTTAGTCGAATATCAAGAGGAAGAAAACCAGAAAGCTTCGTGGTCATGTAAGTCATGGCCATGGTCGTATTGGTAAGCACCGTAAGCATCCTGGTGGTCGCGGTAATGCCGGTGGTATGCATCACCATCGCATCAACTTTGACAAATACCATCCCGGTTATTTCGGCAAAGTTGGTATGAGGAATTTCCATTTGCGTCGCCAACACAAATTCTGCCCTACCATGAATTTGGACAAATTGTGGTCTTTGGTCGGTGTTGACAAAGTTGCTGAACTTCAAAAGGAAAAGTCTCCAAAAGCTCCCGTCATCGATTTAGTTAAATTTGTAAGTATATTGAAAAATTGAATAAAATTGATTGAAGAGTGAAGCATAGAAAATGAAGATATACCCTAAGGCGTCGGGCGGACTGAATGCGACCGTACAATTTGCTTTCCCCATGTAGCGAAAGCCTTTCAGATTCTATACCTCTCTTTAATTATAAAAATTAATTGAATACGTGTCTGTGTAAAAGTAAATACTAATATTTTGTTCTTTTACCACTTTTAGGGTTATTACAAATTGTTGGGACGTGGTCACTTCCCCAACTTGCCCGTCATTGTTAAAGCCAAATATTTCTCCAAGAAGGCTGAAAATAAGATTAAGAAGGCTGGTGGTGCCTGTTTGTTGGTAGCTTAAGTTCAGGTAATTATTTTGTTTAAAATGGTATTTCAAGAATTTTTCAAACAGTGACGATTGACACTAGTCCGTCAGACTTCTGCTGAATGATTTCTAGTTATTACCATAACTGAACTGAGTTTTTTTTGTTAAAATTTTGTTTGTATTTTTAAAATGTTGATATTTTTTTAACAATAGGCTTTCTTTCCATTTCAGGATTTCTTAACAACAACCTCTTTTAAGTTCGCTTTACCTAGATACATTCAACCATCTAAAATGTATGTTTTTTTAATAAAAAAACATTTTTGAGAATAAAAAAAAAAATTAAATATAAGTTTTATTAAAATTAAGTTGTTTATAAATATGTTTTTATTTACAACAAATAGGTACCCCCAAAAGGAAGTCTAGCACATTGCACGAGTGTTCTCATACAAAAATAGTAATATGCAACACCTAAACTACTGGCCCACTTCTAGTAGACTATGGGCAGTGCTACATGCTCAATGTATATTGAACGTGTAGCATGTAGTATTGATGGATCGCGATCCATATCGCAGAATGCATAAACATTTTGTTGATATTTATAAATTAACATGCAAAACAAATTTTCTTTATAAGACTGTTATAAAAGCCAGATAAACGGCTAAGCATACGTAAAGCTTTTTAATTAATTAGACCATTTCTAAGCCGATTTAAACTTTTGGCAAAATGAGTTAGTAATATGTCGTAGTTTGATGAAAGTTGCGACCTGTACAAAACTAAATAAGTATGTAAAGATATTAGGACTGATTGTGGTTGGCCTTGTTGATATCGACAGCTAGGCGTTTTCACAAAAATTCGTTACAAAAACTTTTTTGCAAATTTCAAAATGAATACTGTTACACAATGCCAACCTATATTTTTCTATTGCGTTTAACTGCAATTTTGCTTAACCGCCAGTTAATCGTACTCAAATATTTTTTACACAAAATTTAAGGCATAAAACAAATTCAATCCGCGCTAGTCCGTCCACAGCAGATGGTTTCTCTTGAGTCTACGAACTTCATTGGTATCATCCAGCAAAGTTATTGCATTGTGTTACTGTGTTTACTTAAACTTTTGTTGACACGAGGCGAAAGTGAAAAATAATTGTGGGTTTCTGTCTGAATAAGTGGAAAGAAAATTACTATATAAACGCATCAAAAAAAAATTAATTATATATGTCAAATCGGTGGCATTTCTTTTTAATTTAATTTTTTTTAATTCAACATTTTGTAATTTGAAAGCCTAGAGGCCAATTTTAAGCGCATCAATTAAATATAAAAAAAGGTTTTTTAGTAAGGGTATGTGCGAATTGAAAAATAAAATGTAAATTCAGGTTTATTTATTTAATATCAATACAAAGGAAGCCCAGAATTATATACGTATTGTTTCCCAATATATTTGAAATTTCAAAATCTTTGTTCAGTTTGAATATAGTTTAAAATTTATTTACCAACTCGCACAGGGCCTAAACTCTTAAAAAAACTGGTTTTGAATAGTACGGTTACTGTTAAAACCGACATGCAAACTCTAGCCAATACATTTAAAATACCGTTACCGAAACAAATGAAATAGTGTTATCTTTAAAATGACATTTTTAATTTTCTGTTGCTGTAGGAATATTAGAAATATAATATATTGAATAAATAAATATTTAGCAAAACAAAAACACTTTCTATTTTTAACATTCATGGAGATATATAAATACACCCATAAAAAAAGTTAGTAAATCAACAATGAAAAATTGGAACTCAAATATTTTAAAAAATGTAGCTGCTAAGTATTTCTAGGTATATTTCTACTTATTTCAATTTATTTGAAGTAAATAAAAATATATTAATATTTCAAAACTCAAGTATTAATAATTTTTTACTTAAAAGTATTATTATCTGGATATTTATTTATTGAATTATTAAGCTCTACTTTTTTCTAGAAGTTTGTTATTAAGATAGTAGCTTTAATTAACCACATAAGGCCCTAATGGCTCGGTTATGTAAATGAAGATTTAATAAAAAAAAAAAAAAAGTAATAAAATACTGGAACTCTCAATTATTAATATGTAAAATATTAACTTGGAAATATTTTTAAGTACAATAACTATGTATTGCATCCTGCTGGCTCTAATCGAATATCTTCAATTTATTCTTTATATCTTACTAATAAAATTAATCATGTTTCTTTAGATTTGAAGAATTTAAGCCCGTATGACATTTGCTAGATTTTGTATTGACGAAAAATTTATGAATTTTCGTATGGTAAAATACTGAGTGTGAAGAGTTCAACTATAGAGAATAAATGAGTATTTGTCAAATGAATGTCGGTAACACAGCGCTCCCATTTGATTTTCATTGCTGTCAATATCAATCCAATACAAAATAAATGTAGTGTCATTCGGGTTTTAGGAGAATGCATTTTAAGGCCAGCACTAGTCTATAAAAATGTTATTAAATCGATTACGGTATTTTAGGGTTACTGCTTACCAAACGTGATAAAAAGACCTTTATATGTAGGACATTACGTAGACTTGGCAAACCCAATCGATTGAATTTTATTGTTAGCTTAATTTAGAAATTTGGTTTAACTTAGATTTCAAGTGTATGTTAAGGCAGTTAAGTACTGAATTTACATGTCCGAAATATCGTCTTAATCGTATTTTATCGAAAATCTAGTTCATAACTGGATTTAAAACCAATAATATAATAATAAAAAATTAATATAAAGTGTCACTGGGATCAATTTAGGTACATTATTATTTATTGTATACATGAATGATGAGCTTAACATAGTGACAGTTGTGAAATAATATTGTGTTATGCAGATGATACATTAATTTTTACAAGAGGAAATTTAGACATTGTTATGACAAACTAAAGGACATGTTAATGTTTGGGAAAATAAACAAACATAAATTAAACGAAAATACGATGCAAGCTATCCTTTTTTGCATCATGTGATAAAGGTTATGAAAATTAACATTAATAGCAGCATCATTTTAAAAATTAATAATAAAATACAAATTTCATGTTAAGTAGCCTTATAAAAATATTTAAAAGACATAAGTACATAATAGAGATATAAATATAATGTTTACCAAATGTTATAGTATATTAAAAGTATTTTGAATACTATTTATAAATAATAAAAAATATAAATACAAAAAAGTTTATAGATTAAAAACAAGTAAATTCTTTCGCTACTTGCATAGGTGTGAAACCTCAAGGGGAACAATTATGCTATTCCACAACTTAAATTCTAAAGTTGTGAACTCCTGCAATAGTTTATAATTCAGTCATTAATCACTCATTAATTCTACTTTGTTTGTAATGCTAATTTCTGAATTATCTTTATAAATACAAATTTTTTCTAGCAAATTTGATTGATTTAATGGTATTTTATTTTCTAAATCTAAAATATTTTTTAAAAGCCATACAATTTCACGGGTTAAATAAGGATTTCGATATGAAAATAAATTATTTAAAATATCAACAAGATTAGATTGCCATACAGAAGATATTTGTTGCAATAAAAGGGAATATAAGGTAGAATGGGAAGCTAGTAAATTACCTAAAATACGAATAGAATAAAGTACCTTTAAATGTTCAGATGACGTTAAAAAACTATTTGTATTGCAGATATTATTTAAGGAATAATTCACTAAATACAATATTTGGTCAGAGGAGAAAGTGGATACCGTCTCTGGGCTAGCAAACAATATATGAAATATAATTTGTAAGTGATATTCTCCAGCCAAACAAGATGGATTCTTTTCTTGAAAATGTTGCAATATAAAATTATGATCTAATTTAAAAAGCGTTTCCGCATTTAATGCAATTAATTGTAGACATATAGCAGAATCTTCCCTGTAATCTGCTAAAGTATCAGCTACTGTATCATCAACATAAAGTTTCCATAATTGCGGCAACAGCTTCATTTGCAATAAAATCGTGGCACTTTTATAACCAGTAGCCAATATATTTGCCACAGTCCATAGACATAAGCGTACCAATTGAGTCTCAGTCGTATGTAAATACGTAACTAAATATCCACCTGCTAAAGAAGCTATTCTCTCGCATACTGGCGCTTCGCCCAATGATAAATTGCATAAACATTCTGCTGCCGATATTTGACGTTCAGAATCTTTTCCTGTAAACCCATAACATTGAAATATTAAAATAATAAACAATTATTTTATTTTTACCTGTTAGTTCCTTTATCAAAACTTGCATGGCTCCTGGTATTTTATTAAATGTTTGTATATTATTTTCATCTTGCAAAAAGGCATGAGATAATCTATACATATCTTCGTTGGTAGCATGTTTACGACGTTTAATACGTCCTGCTAAGCCCGTTACATCTTTCTCTGTGATATTATCCAATTCTTGTATCCTTGCTTTAATTTCTCCTATGCCAAAACGTAAAGAGTCCGAAGCGTTGGCGCGCAATTGTTCTCTGTTCGTTTTTGTGTATAGGCGTATTTTTTCTTTTAATTTTAATGTGGATACCATTGTTTGGGATTCTGCTGTGGTACTCGAAGGACAACAATCCATATTCTTTTATTAAATAGAAATATATAAAATAATTTCAAGAAATTAATGAACTTTATCACAGAAAGTTAACCACAAAACTACAGTATTGGTTCTCAATAACATATCGTCAGCTTATTATTGTTTTTACGTTTATGGTATCGAGAAAAACGATAAAGGAATACATAATTTTTCTACATGATAAATATTTTGTATTTTCACCATCGATAGTGGGATGTATCTTGAAAAAAATTCAAATTTTCATTTATTTTTTTTACCAAAGCAAAAAAAAATCTTGTTTTGTTTCAATTTGAGTTTTTGAATTTGGCTATCTGGGCAATGTATCTATACATAATGTGCACACATTCGGTGTTATGATAATGCAACAAAACAATTATGAAAAATATTTTATTATTTTTGTGAGCAGATTTAATGCATATACCTAATGCAGCAAAACAATGATATTTTTTTATTTTTGTATGGAAAATTTCCTGGTTATGTCAAACATTCCTAACTCAATTTTTTCAAAAATGGCTAGTGGGTCCGGTCCAAACAACAATAAGCCAAAAAGTTTTTGTTTTTTTACATGTAGTGACATTATAAATTGTACGGTAAATATTTTTTGTACGTCTATTCTTTCTGTGTATTACTATAACTTTGACATTATCTTTTACTAATTTTCTAGTCACCGTATTGATTCAGTCAGCTATTTCCTGTGTGGTGGATGACCTGTACACAGATTCTATAAGACGATTATAGTTCATCGTCTACTTTTAAAGTTAAATATCTACCATATTACATAAAAATCATCTAGTCATCGGTAACACGTCTAGACATTGACAACACATTTGTATATAATATGTGGGCTACGGTTTGAGTATTTTAGAGAATCATAGTCCGCTATAACTACCAAAAAATCTTAAGCTTTACATTGCATATATCAGTCTCTTTTGCATATATCTATTTTTAGATTTTTTCACCTAGTATATTTACACCATATACCTTGTTTCTAGATTTAGAGCGTAATGTAAATGCGACCGAATTTGCTATATTTACAATTATGAACGCACCTTTAAAATCAGCTGTTTGGATCCTATACAATCAGACGTAAAATGTGTGGATAATTAAAAGAGTCATATATCAAATAAATGTTATTTAACAAGAACACAATTTTTTACAGATTATTATTAAAAAGTCATTAAAATTTAAGAAAAATGTCGTTTACAATAATGCAAAAGTTATCAATTACATGTTTAAAAGCTGATCAACCATTGTTAAGTAAGTTTGTAATAAAAAAATATATGTAATATGTTTTTAGCACGTTTCATGTTGCAGCAACAATACGTAATGCTAGTAAGAAAACCGGTGGTAGTACCCGCAACAAGAAGGGACATCCGAGACCTAAGCATCGCGGGTGGCGTGTACAAGATGGACATTACGTGTCGCAGGGTACACTTTTAGTAACACAATTAACTCCTAGATTTCATCCTGGTTTAAATGTAAGTTGTGGGTGTAAACTATAGGGAAAAACTAGTTTACTACAGGCTTTGAAACAGTTTTATATATTATTCATAAAATTTAGTTTGGGGTATATTTAGCCTATGACCTTTTTAGTTTTATTGAAACAACTTCAGTTTATTTTTA
Organism: Eustalomyia histrio; assembly: GCA_949748255.1. Classification (NCBI taxonomy): domain Eukaryota; kingdom Metazoa; phylum Arthropoda; class Insecta; order Diptera; family Anthomyiidae; genus Eustalomyia; species Eustalomyia histrio. The sequence goes on along the minus strand of OX456526.1, from coordinate 42,799,892 downwards.
AAATGTTCCAGTTATTTTTTAAAATGTTCTTTTTGTCTTATTAATAAAAAAATTTTGGGTTGAGAACACTTTAGTGGGATTACAATAAGGGCCGTGGGGCCCCTTGAATGAATATGGGCATTCAAATGAAAGAAAATTTGTTGATGATTTCAAATAATTGATTTTGAACTACAGAAGGGGAACCAGAAAATGATCCAATGCAAATATGGTACTTAATTGAAAGAAAATTTCCTCACTATAAACCATGGTTGGCATTCAATACCTTTTCCTAATAACGGTGGTTGGCTACCTTAACCCTACGGTCAATAACCGGGTACCCGGGTAACTTTTTCGACTTAAAATTGCTCGCAATTTTTAAATAATGAAGATATAGCGATGGGACTTCAGATCGTCGCTCTTAAGGTCTTTATAAACATAAATAAAAGAAAAAAATTTAATATTATTAACTAAATCTATGTTTAAAATAGTTTAACATTCGACACCTACGCGAGTCAATGACCGGATACCCCGGTACCCCTACAAAATCTATTTGTTTTCCTCTACAGCTTGCCATTATTTATTATTGAAAAGACATTTTTTTTTATTTTAAGTAAGCTTTTTATTTTTATTTTACATTTTTATAAACTTTTTCTGATATTTTTTGATATAAATACCTACGTACATTCAAAACATTTTGAAATGGTATTGGTATGCTGGTCACATATCGGCTTATTGCACACGTTGCATGATTTTCTTGTTTTTCTTCTTCTCTTTTCTGGTAATGTTAGGCACAAGTAACATGACCCAACAATGGGCTTTCTTCCAGTAGTTTGACTGGAGGTCGACGGTTGTTCACACGTTGCAATTGTGGGTATCGGTTTGCCCAAATAGCATTCAATGGCGGACCTTGATGAAAAGTGGCGTGTAATTTGGCTATTTAGAGCACGGTCTTCAATAAGAGGAAGACAAAGCTCCTCGCTGAGCCTCCGCAAAAAGCATTTCCTTTGTGTATTTTTATATGGTATGGTGCTGTTATTTTGAAAATATATTAGATATGCAGCAAACGCACTGATATCTATTATGTTATAGAATAGTGACAACGGCCATCTTTTTGTTTGCCGTTGTGTTGTATATTGGCCCAGCATTTGATCCATGACATCTACGCCCCCTTTTGTTTTGTTGTAAAATGTGACAATGTCTGGTTTGCCATTACTACCAACACTGTCGTTGTCGTGCATTGTGGATAACAAAATAACGGAATTTGTTTTTCTTTGCGCATATGAACACATTGTCACATTTCTCCGAAAGGCAAATATGGATGACCCAATAGATCGTTTTTTATCTTTCATTATATCTGGAATATATGTCTTGTTTTTGCGTAGAGTTCCCACCATTGTCAATTTGTAGGAAAGGAGATGTTCCGCCAAAGCAAGTGTGGTAAAAAAGTTATCCATTGTGATATTGCGTCCACTACCATGAAATGGACCTGTTAGATCTTTAACCACTCTTTCTCCTTGTCGAATCTCACGACCTGTTGCAAGTTTCCCGGTATACAGTTGTCCTTCGAGAGGATAGGAGTTTTTTGCATCACAAATCCACCAAACTTTAATCCCATATTTTGCTGGCTTTGAGGGAATGTATTGAGTAAACTTAGTTCTGCCACGATAAGGGAAGAGCTGTTCGTCGATCGTTAAATTCTCACTTGGTTTGTAATATGCTGCAAGATTTGCATTGAGCATTGTCCATATATCACGGATTGGGGCTGCTTTATCCGTAAGTGTTCTTTCACCTCTAGTGTTTGCGTTGTCAAAACGTATCAGTGACCAGAATCTGTTAATGCCCATCGTTGCCCGGTAAAGAGGATAAGATGTAAGGGCCCATAAATCTTTTGCATTATCATTACATGAATGATTTGCACCAGCCATTATCAATATGCCAATGAAGGCGTACATTTCATTCACTGTTACATCTTTCCAATTTAGCGCTGGTTTTGTCGGATTTGTTTCGTTGTATGCTGCATAAGTGGCATGTGCTTTTTTGTTTGTGTGACGCACTATTATGTCCACCATCTCTACGCTCAAGTAGCATTTAAAAGTTTGAGCCTTTGACAGCATTTCTGTTGATCGTGCTGGCCCACAACGTTGACGTAGAATATTAAAGCTCCTAGTTTGATGGGACGGCAAATTATGCTTTTGCCACTCAGAACCATCACGAGCAACATACCTTTCATTTGTGTCACTAACAATTACTGCTGCCACTTCGTCATCACTTTCATCTGTAGACTCGTCATCTACCTCATCATTAGGCTCATCAATATTCGCATCACCAACTGGGAAATCTTCTATGTCTGACATTTCCACATCTCCAGCATATGAGGTTTCTTCATCTTCTCCTTTAGACAATTGTTCCTCGTCCACAATATCGTCGAAAATAGATTCGATATAATTTGATTTTTCTTCATCTGATAAGTGTTGGTATTGTCTTTGTGATATCAATTCCACTTTTCGCGACATTCTTACTTGATTTTCAAATTCAAATGATACAGTTGCTGAAAAATGTTGTGTCTAAACTCTTTCAAGTATTTCGTTCTAACAATTCCTACAAAGGCAGTACCGCTACTTCTATAGAAAGAGCTGTACAAAAACAACAGGCAAAGACTTATAGTTTTCTTCTACATGTAATTTGCCTTGGTATAAAAAATGCAACAACAATACCGACATGTCTTGGTAGCTACAAATGACTTAGTGACAGACGAAGCAGCGGCATTAGACACAAAAGCTATGGCGAATTTATAAAACAAATTTGTTTTTTTATATATATTAACAAATATTTAAAGCAAAAATATAATTTTTAATATAAAAGCTCAAAAAAGTATATAGGGGTACCGGGGTACCCGGTCATTGACTAACGTATATTTTTTTGGTTATTGACCGTAGGGTTAAGACCAAAATCATAATTTTAAAATGGCGATCCCATTAAAGGCTTGTCTTTTTGTGTAAGCGGGCTTATTGAGCTATTTTACTTAAACTGATCGCGCAAAACTACTGAAACACTTTATTATAACGGAATTTTGCAGATATAACAAAATTTAACATGTAATATTATGAAATAAACCCAGTGATATTAGAAGACATATTCTACTATTGGTAGGCCACTACCGTTATAATGAATAATTATTACTTTCCAAACATGGAATAAACGTATTTAAAAATGACATTTGTTTTTAAATGAGTGAAAAGTAGTTTTCATCACTTCACAGCATCGCGAATTGAAAATGCGACTAAAATTTTCTGTACATGTATTAAACCACGAATAAAGATATTTTGCTCTTAAATTAAAATTTCGTTCAACATTTTTTGATTTGAATATAAAAAATTATCTCTTCAAAATTCGTAAATATTATTTTTATTATATTTGTATCACTCCTTAATAATTCCTCCATGGAGTGAACGTATTATTATAAAAAAAAAAAAATTAAATGTTTTCACACATTTAAAAAAAGTGTTTCACTTAAAAGAACTTAGTTGTAAAGTATAAATTAAAAAGTTAGTTTCAGTCTTCAACATATCGTATTATTATATCACAAACATATTCTCTGCTTAGAGAGCTATGAAACTATGTTATACCTTAAAGATTTAACATCTCAGCTAAACAATTCTATGAACTTTTTTTAACATTATATAATATTTTTAGGCAATATGTTATATTGTTTTATATTATTGAAGATATACTTGAGAGGTATTTTTAACGGTAAAAATTCATTTATAGTTAGTTAAGTAGTTTTTTTTAAGTATTCGCGGTAATAATTTCAATTTTAGCGGCCTGCCGAACCAAAATAAGGCGGAAGAAAAATATTTATTCTACCAAATCTTGTGTATTTATGATAAAAATTTTAGGTCAATCGGAGTTATCCTAATTCAATTTAACAAATCGAAAAAGAAACTTTATAAAACTCTTTTTTATCTTTAATATTTATAGAAAACTTTTTTTTGATGAAAACCGAAAACAAAACTTTTTCCGGTCCTTGATATCAACTGACAGCTTAAACTATTTTTTTTTTAGCAATTTCTGTATAATTTAAGTTGAAAAACTTTTTATACAAATTTTCTTTAAATGCAATTTTTTTATTTTATTGCTGTATTGATAAAAAAATTGGAGTAAAAATTTTATATTCAATGTATTTTATATTTTATTTTTAATTTTTTCTCTAGAGAAATAATAAATTGAGTTAGATCCTTTCGACGTTAAAGCATCGATATTCTTTAACTTATGTCCATAATCCAAATAACACCTTACATAATACAAACTGAATGCATTCAGTTCATAAACTTGTTTTACTTGATAAGGACATGTCATAGATTCGCCGGATATTTTTCACCACACACAATGCTTCATTAAGAAATCGTGCCTTTTTTTCTTAAGGCGTCCTCTAGTGGAAATATATGCCACCAAAATTTGAAACTATAATAGGATATAAAACTTGGGAGGCTGAAGATAATTTAAACGTTTTAATTTTGAATATTTTTGTGGACAAAACTTTATTACCATTCTTTAATAATTTTAATAAGTAAAATAACGTTTTAATAAAAACTAGCCATTATTTATGCTTTGAGTAAAAACTGAACAAATTTTATTATATTTTCGACTTTGAACATTTAGAGAATTCATGTTAGGATCGATGAGATTTTCATAAATTATATACAATTGACTAATTTTTATCACAGAAATAATTTTTTGTATTTAGCTTTTTTTTAATTTATTGTTTTTTTACATGAGAAGCAAAAAAAAAACATTAAACATTAAACAAATTTGTAAAAAAAAATCTGATAGTTTTAATCATAGAACGATAAAATTTTGTGGATAAATGTGGTCCAATGCAGTACTTCATATTTACTCAACTCCATTTTAAATTTATACAGGGCAACCAAAAACACATAAAATTAAAATTTTAGATTCGCATTTTCAGCAGGCATGAATCATAATCATAATAATCAATAAAATTGATTTTAAAATTTTTAGTTTGCGCCCTTTTAGATTTGTGCTGTGCCTGGAAACAAAGCTGACCAACAAACATGACCAAAACTATCAATCAACATTAATGAATGGCATTTAATCAATTCAAATTACAAAATGTTGAAAAAAAGTCGGAAAATTTAAATTTCCTATCATGGCAAAATAATGCCTGGTACCCACATTAGAAATATGGTCGCTCGATTAAAACAATAAAATGTCTAAAATTCATATAAAAGGTAAACACCTAATGACCTTACCTGGTGTTGGTTTGTCACAATTTCGTATTTGCAGGCACAATTTGGATAGTTTTGAGAGTGTTCCAAAATACATAAAAGTTCGAATTCGCAGTTTCCAGTTAAAAATCTCTGTGCCATTTTTCAGCTATATTCGCTTATATATAAAATTACTAATTCTTAACTTTTAAGAATTAGTAACTTTCGTTTATATTATATTATCCATCTAAAGCCCCATCTAACTAAAGCAGTTTCTGACCGAATGATACAATCTTGGTATCATCGTAAAGACCATTCAATGTAAACGACGTAATTATATAAATATTTTTGTAATATCCTTTCGAAGATTTCATTCCAAATGTCCTTATTCTAGAATAGTAGTAATTTCGACGACAATATAGTTGTTTTAATTTGACAAATATTAATAACACAAAAAGTTAGAAAGAGATGGACATTATGATGTAAATCTGTTAAATGTAATTTATCTGAAAGTATTTAAAAATTCTTGGTATATTTTTTAATTTATTATCAAAACACAAAAAAAAAATTAACAGAATACAATATTTGAAGATAATTTATTGTCGATTCTAGAAAAACAAAAATTATTTTAACGCAAAATTTGAGTAATTCAAAAAATAGTATCTTCATGCTAGTTAAATATGTTTTATCGCTTGATTCTCAGAGATACTGATATTTTTTATTTCCCCCACATATTTAAAATGTACAGAATATGAATAAAACAAAGTATTTTATTAATAAAAACATGTCATCAACCGATATTCGTTTGCAAAGAAATGAACATGGTAATTCTGTTCTATTAGTTTTGACCGACACATTATGTAGAGACAAGTGCTAACTATATGAATTATTTCAAAAATAGACGCTTGTCAAAAGATGTTCAACACTTAAGTGACATGTGAAATTAAATTAAAAAAAAAAGAATTGTGTTCACATTATTATACATTTTCTTTATACAACATATTTTTAACATGTATAACATACTTACGTGATGTGAACCGGGCTTTAACAGTAGCAAAAATTATAGTATTTCCAATTCCAAAATATTAATCCCTTATCCAGAAGCTTATTTGCAGACAAACAGTTATTATGAATATGAGATATACCAGTTGGCTAATAAGCTAAAGGAAATTTAACCCAAGTTGTCAAGTTATATATAGGTTGTTACGAGGTGTGTTAATACCAAAACTCCTAATGGACTTTGATATTAATCCCGCAAATGTATCCCGCTTAATTCCTAAAATTATCATAAATAAATGCAGAATGTTATAAAAGATAGGAGGTTATCGAAATAACGTTGTATCTGCCATTCGCATTAAAGCCTAAAAAACGAACATCAAATCGCTAAAAAAGTCATGGATACTTATTTCCGTTGAAATAAGTGTACCGACCTTCTTGTCAATTCAACCTTCGTACTGGTAAGACCTATTGCAATAAATTGTTCAATAAACATTATGTTCACAAATAGTAATTTCGGCTTTGTCTTTTTCTTTCTTTGGTACTATTTGGGAATATTCTATATTGAGAGCAAATCATTTGTTTTGGCTCAGAAACTCTCTAAATCCATCATCCAGGAATTGTCCAACCATACGTTTACCACTAAATTGTATTTCTACATAATCAAGGTGTCTAAATTAAAGCTAAATTTAGTTTAAAAAAATATGTGCCCTAAATTGCGTTATCGCCAACTTCTTTATCAAATATGTATGTATATTTTAGTTTAGTTTTAAATTTGCCTGTTTGCAAAAAGCCTTAGGTTAGAATAAATTTAGCAATCTTGTAAATAAGTTTTAATAAATTATAATTTTTTTTTCTATAAAGGTGGGCTTTGGTCGTAATGGAACTTTGTTTGCCATGGACCATGGTAAAGTTTACGTTACTTGTGAACCTTTAGATCCCAACTGGGATCATACTTGGATACAACGTCACTATGCTGGTCGCGAGGGTCAACCCATACACAAGAAGTTTTTTAATGTTGTGCCAGAGAAGCAACATCAACGATTTCGTTTGGTAGATGAAATTTAAAATTATTTAATTTATTTGTCGTTAATGAAATAAAAAAAAAACAAAAAGATAACAACTTATCCACAGAGTTTAAAACTGTTTTTTTTTTATTTATTTTTATTCAGTTTCGGAATAATAAAAATATGTTGCAAAAAACTCGAATATGTGTTAAACTTTGTTTAATTAAACCGAAAACAATTTTGATCAATTACTAAATTTATTAATAAATATTTGGCGGAACAACTTTTTAATATTAATTGGTATAAAGGAAAATAATCCAAATTTCAAACTACATGCATACGTTTACAAAAAATCGGTAAGACAAAAAATCCAAATCTGGCAAATCGCCAAAGCTTAGCGAGTGGTAGAAAACTATTTTTTGTTATATAAGAAATCACTGCCGGATAACTCTAAAACTAAATCAAAATGAACAAAATATAAAAATCGCTAAAGTGAATGAATGTACCAATAAAATAAAAATACTAAAATATATATCATATCATAAATTTCATTATTTTAAATATCGTTAAAGATGTAATTTTATTTTGTTTATTTCGATTTCTTTAAAGATATCATATTTCTATGTAATAACGATAAAATGTTGCAATATTTTCTATATCATAACTATATCGTTATTATATGGAAAAACGATATCATTATTGAATGTGCATTTTTCTCCACAGTACCTGTTATACTATGAATCGTCTATGATAACATTCTTGTTCAAACATGTCATCGAAATGATATCATGATATCGTATGGTTTGTTGGGGTATTTCATTTTTTATTTTTGTTTTACTCTTTTTTTTATTAAACTCAATGAAAAATTTTTATTAGTTTTTTTTTTGTACTGTAATTGCACTCAAACGATCCGTATTATTAAGCAGATTATGGGGAAAACACCAAACAATTTTTTTTGGAGGTACAAAAGATCAGATCTGGTCAGATTTCAATAGTTCTGAATGTATCAAATATCAATATTGGAGACAACTTTAACATATAATTAGATATGAATATTGTATAATTAAATAATCCACGTTGATTTATGAATTAAGATAAAATTTACTTACTGTGTGTTTAAAGCATTCTCCTTTATTACTATCCATCAAAACTTGCTATTACAAGGTAATGTCAAATGGAATAAGAATTATTATTATTAAATTTTATTTAATTATTATTACTGTTATTGAATTTTGCACTTCGAAAGAAACCTTAAAATTGTTACTTTTTGAGTTTTTTAATTTGTATTTTTTTTTCTAACTATAATATATGTTGTATCTAGTCTGTAAGGAAATTTTATATATTCCATTGACTTAATAAATGAAATGAAAAAAACAAAAATTGTAAGTACGAGTAGTTACATTTTGGTCAAATAATACATTATTTTATTTTAATAACATCCCATTCATTGGAGGTAAAAGGTTGTCCAAAGGTTACGAGTATAGACATAAATAAGTCCTTGTTAAAAAAGAACTGAAATAATTTGTAACTTGTTGTATTGAATTTTTTTTAAAGAAATTTTCATTAAATTTTATAATATAATATATTCTTTAAGTTTTCTTCTTTTAAATTTGTTCTTTGTGGCGACAAAATGAATTTCAAGGCTGAGAAGGTCCTCTCATTTGAAGAATTTGATTAAGAAAATCGCTTCTTCTTTTTTAAAACTTGTTCGAACATATCTTCATCATCTTCTGAATAACAAGACATTGTTGATTCTCTCATAAAATTCTCTTCTTCTCTTTCCATTAGCAAATTTGAAAATTTTACTTCTTTTTAAAATATATGTTTTTAGCATTTTTTTTTACGAATTCTTCACAAATATTCCAAACATTATCATTCATAGTATCCAGTAATTCCGAACAAAATTATCTGTATTCCAATAAGGCTTAAACCATGTCATAACTGGAATTCCATCTAGTTTGACGGTCTAGTACGGTTTTTTATGTTTAGCTTTTTAGTAACAGACGAAAGTTTTGCTTTTCGCAATTTTTTGCAAATAGCTCTGCAATGATCAAGTATTTGCTTAAAAGAACTAGATATAATGTCGAGCACTGCAAAATGGAATGCAAGAAATGTAATATTTTTTTATGATTTTTCTAACAAAAATGAACAGCAAGAATATTTTTTTATTTTTTTGAACCTGATTAAATTTTTGGGTTCAGCGGGTTCAAACAGCGAACCTGAACCCGTTTGGGTTCGGTTTCAGTCCCTGGTTTAAACATAAATCAGTAGTATTTAACTTATAATATCTGTGCAATACGTTTAGACTATAAACATGTATAAAATCGTTCTTTCTCATTGCAAGTAGTTATAAGAGGGATACATCTTAACCAGGTAGTACTTAACACAATGTCAGCAATTTATGATTTAAGAGCCACTAAATATGTAGTGATTTATGTCAATAACTGTTGTTCATTTCAAAATAAATAAAAGGGTAAACGATACCCTTAACCGGGTAATACCTAAAATAGGTCCAACCCTTTACCAAGATTTTTCTGTTATATGTCAGGTAATATTGAAAGACATGTGTTTGTTTCCCTTTTTGCCGTTACCTTTCATAGAAACACAGCTGCAATTAAAAACGCCAAATACATTTCCATTTAAATTTTGAGATAAATAATAGATATACATATGTATTTACAAATAACAATTTAGAACACAAAGAATGTTGATACAAGGTCGAATTGTAGTTGTCCAGAATATGCAGTCCATTCAAATAGTGTTTAATAACTTTTTCTGTGTATTCTCTATGATTATAAAATATAATATAATTGTTTCATTTGAAAAATTTTCACGATGTTAGAAATATGCTAACCCGATTATAAAAAGATGTTAAAAATTCATACAAAAAGCAAACAAAAAAAAAAAAAAAAAAAACAGAATGCCATATGAAAAACCCTTATTCTATCTAATGACTTTACCTTGTATTGTTTTGCCATGAACCAAATGAAAAAGTATACATATTAAAATAATTTAAAATGTCATCAATAGGGTTTTAAAGTGGTCCCTAAAACATTTCAATCTCAATATAGTACCTGCATCAGATTTTTTCCAAGTAATATTTAAAGACTATTACAGTCTCATTTAAAAACTTATTTTTAACATGAAACTTGAAAAATAGATTTATGTGTCTATTCCGAATGTTGTTGTTGCAAAAGTTATATTTTTATTTATTGAAAAACATGGCATAACAATACCAAATAAAGTCATTATGTAAATTTTGGTTTTGTAATTGAAATTCCTGTTTTTTTTTTTGTATCATAGCATAACATTTTATTGTTTTGGCATGTTTTTATATGAATTTTTAAAATTTTGGTTTTGAGAGAGTATAATTCTAACGTGTCTACCAGGTACTATTATGCCATAATTCGAAAATATGTTTAAAATTTAAAAAAGTTTAGACCTTTTACATATATACAACATCATAACATTGACAAATTAAATTTGAATTTTATTGTTTTTTTGTATGGAAAGTTGTGACTTTCAGTTTTAAGAATGGCCTTAAGACTCACCCACAAGTGGGAATAGGAAGTACGTAAACCTCTTATGCGTTGAATAAAATCGGTACATTCAGGCGTGTGAAAAAAAATTTAAAACGATCGGATTTTTAATGCAAAATATTTTACGATATATTTTTAAAAATTATTTTTTATTAAAAATTCTGAGAAATACAAATTGATATTTAATTAATTTTACTTTCACTAAACTAAATAGTCTAGATTGTGAAGCTGTTCGTTTTTGATTTTTATCACATACCCCATTATCTATAACATACATGGGACTAATGATTTGACTAATAAATTGTTTTAATTCGTGTTAATGATTTTAGGATCTGGGGTCCAATTACGGCATTCGTGATCGTAATTTTTTGATCGAAAATTGTTAAAATAAAATATTTAAATGGAATTTTGTCCATAAGGTACAATATTTTGAAGTTCGATCCTAGATTGGAAATAAAAGTTATTGTAGTTACCTATTAAAAAATCAGTTTTCGAAAAATTTAATTCGATCACAAATGCCGTAATTCGGCCCCACATTTCATTGATTAATATCAATGTTTCGAATTTTTACCATTATTAAAAAAACATTAGCATTTTTAAAAATTTTTTAAAATGATTTTGGTGTACAGTTGTTTTTTTATACCATCCACTATTTATACTATCCAGATACATACACCATCAGTTTATCATTCCGTTTGTAACATGTTGAAATATAGGTCTCTTCATTTGTCTGTTAAAATGGCGATCACGACGTGCTTTTTTTTACCTAGATTTATTTACATACTCTCGAGCTGTTTGAGCAAAATCGGTCCAGCGGTTAAAAAGTTATGAGTGAAAATGTAAAGGTACCTCTAAATTTTCCATACAAATTGGTGTATTTTAGTACAATTTCATAGTAGCGACTGTATTTTCACATATTTTTTACCACAGAAATTTTTTTTACCTCAAAATTTTTTTTTTCCACCAAAAAATTTGTTTTTACATCCAAAAAAGTTTTTCACCTCAAAAATTTGTTTTACCTCCATAATTTTACTTTCAACAGTTTTTTACATTATTTGTATCAAAAACAGTAGAGACCATTTTTTAGGATATTGGTGGAGGGTATTCAAAGATTCGGCACATCCGAATTTAAGCCTTTTTTACTTGTAATATCTAAAAATATCTAAAAATATATGATTTTTTTCTGTTTCAAAGTCTTCTTTTTATTCTTTAAAATTACAAAATAATAATAATATGTGAAATAAAATGGGCCATGGTATACTGAAGAACAAAATTTATGTTTGTTTTACAGAATTAATAATTTGTGTAGGTCTTTAGGAGGTTGTTGAACCAATGTAATAATTTTTCACTACAGATTTTCTTTTTTACACAATATTTTTTTTTGTACTATATGTTCTGGAACGTATGTACATACAGAACAGTCAGCAAAAAAAAAATTGTACACTTATATTAACAAATTTTGAACCAAATTATTTCTGTACTTTATGAAGCTCGCACAGTAAAACAAAAAGTAAATAAAAACTTGACTAATTTTGGCTTTTTATTTCAAACTCGTACATTGTCAACATAACCTCAAAAATACTACAGTTATTTAGGCAAAAGAAAAACTTGTACACTTTGCAAAAATTAAATAATTAAATTAATTGCTTATAACGTTAGTCTTAATCACATTATACTGTTTTATATCTATTTTGTGTTCAGTAAATATTTTTTTCTAATTATGTGATAATTTCAATTGGCGTGAATATAGGCCGTTTTTATAAAATTTTTAAAAATTTGTGTTCAAACTGGAATTGTTTACTAGGCTTAATTTGTCTATTTACATAGGTTCGAATGAATAGGTTTTTAATGATAAAATTTTTTTTTACAAATATTAATGTCTTAAAATAAAATCCAATAAAATTATTTGATTTTTATATATTTTTTTAAATAAATTTGTCAGATTTTGTTCTAAAAGTCATTACTTTTTGTAAAAATACATAAATTCCAAATTGGGTTAAAGTTATATGAAAAATTCATATGAAAGTAAAACAAAAACAAAATCAAATGGTTAACAATAATGGATCTATTTTACAACAACTATTATATTTTTTGTTTGGCTGTGCTAGCTGCTTTAACGAGTTACAGAAATAATGTGGTTCAAAATTTGGCTGCATGTGTAAAAACAGAATTAGGTGGGTGTACATATGTTTGCGTATAGAACCTTGGCATTTTCTATGGGTCACAAAGGAATCACAGAGTTTTTCCAATCATCGATAAAATCCTACATTTAAAACTACCGATCATGAATTATCAGGCTTTTAAACTAGTATTTAATAAAGAAAATATTTTATTTTTGATTTTATACTTCAAACTTTATTAATAGATTTGCAAAAATACAGTATTTCGTTTTTGTGTTTTTAAAATGCATATAAAAATAATCTTAACACATAGTGTTTTACATAATAAAAATTGTTTTTTTTTTGTTTGTAGAAATATAATATTTAAAAACATGTTATTTCATGTTAATTACCAAGGCAATTAGAAATATGCATTCAAGATATTATTTTGGAATTATGCAGCAACAAATTTTATATATGCACTACCAATTTATTAGTGGGTATTAATATTTTATTTTTGCATATTATAAGGCCTTAAAAATAATATATAAATGCATATTTTTCGATGGCCTGCTAATTACCATTACAAAAAATTATGAATAAAAAATTGAAATTATCGTGAATCAATCGCATTGAATCACAAGCAATAATTTCCTTATAAATGATAAAAAAAAAGTTTATTTAAAAAAATGTTCTGAATAACAACTTTGGATAAAAAAAATGTTGATAAAAAAAGTTTACTTCAAAAAATGTTCTGAATAAAAACTTTGGATAAAAAAAAATTGTTAATACATAATAATAAAAATGTTTTAAAAATTATGGCTTTTTTAACAAATAAAAATTAAAAGAGGTTTATTAAAAAATTGTTGATACAATTGTTTTTTTTAATAAACCTTTAACTTTATTAAGCATTAATTAAGCCTATTCAAAAAAAGTAAAAATTTAAAAACCCTTGGTTTACAGCCACTGCAAAAATTTTCATTTTTAAAACGAATTTTTTTTAGATTTTATTGAAAATTAATACATGGATACTTCGCGTTAATATGATATTAGTTCACATTAAATTGCGGCAAGAAGCTCGATATTTTTTTGTCAAAATTGAGAGAAATACCTCATCTTTAAACTGCTTTAAATTTTTAGGTAATTATTGTCTTTCGTAATTATTACCCTTTCGTCTCACTTAAACCACTCTTTATTAAACAAAATTAAAAACTTAACTTTTCTAAGAAAATATGAGCACTCGTACTAAAATTTTTTGATTCCATTGGTACCCGCTATTAGTTTTTGATATGCTCTACTTGACAATATTCACGAATAACCTTATGCAATTTTTATGTAGACTTAGTCTAAAAGTAAAAGATTTTAGCTTTAATATGAGCTTGCAAAAATATCTGAATTCTCTGAAAAGTTAGAGCATACAATTTTTTCTCACTTTTGCTGAAAATATCGAACTTTGTGCCGAAAAAATATGAACGTTAAATTACACCGAATTTTGAGAAACAAAATACAACGCAGAGATCATATACTTAAAACTCCATGCGCCATATTACAAAAAAACTTTCGTATTTTTTTTTTGTAGAATATACAAATTTTTCCTGTATTGTACGAAATTCAGTTTAGGCAAGAATTGAGTAATTTTGGAAAAATAACGAAAAATTATTATTAATTTATTGTTGTATATATTTCATATTTTTTTTAAACAAAATTGACAGTATTTTAAGATTTCTCGAAAGTAACAAAACGTTAAATATTAATCTCTCCTAATGTGAAGCAAAATTTAAATTAAAAATGTAAAGAAGTAAATCTCTTTAGTAAAAAAGGTACATTTTGGAAAGCTGTAACCTTCATGACGTTATTTTATAAAGTATTTTATTTTTCCATTAAATAAAAAAAAAACAATTAAAAATTTAATTTAATACAGTAATTTTAAAATTATTAATATTTCGTAACGAAGTGTATTTTATGAAATATGTACAGTGTACAAAAGGCTTCGATTATATTAACGTATAGATTTTTTCAGTGTAATCACTTGGCACATCCATATATATGTTATTAAACGATATCCATGGGTGGGCAAACATTTTTGGATTGGGGGTTTACTCAAACCAAAAGGGCATTTATTAAGTACCAATTTATGGTACGACTTATAATAAATTGTTGTGTATATAATTTTATTTATATTTTATATAAAGTTGTTTTAGTTGTAGTTTTATATATGTTTTGGAAGAACTTCGGTAAAAATTGAATTTAAAAAGAACAAAAATTTAGTTTTCATCACCTTTTTGCAGGTTTTTATGATAGGAAAAGTATTAAACAAAATTTCTTTTATATATTTTTTTTGTAGTTTAACTGTTTTTTTTTTAATTAAAAGTTAACGCACAAAATGAAATTATTTTGAGGTAGTTTTGAGATTTCTTAACTCCCAAAGTATGATAATTTTATTACTTTGGATTAAACGCTAAGTTACAAAATTTTTAAATGTAGCGTCTGCTAACAATATATTTTAGTTTTATATTTATCTGAAATTTTAAAGGAAATACAATTGATTTTCCAGACCATGGTGGGGGGCACGGTGAATACTTTCGGCCACGAGAAAAGCCAATTTATGAGCGTATTGACAAACAGCTGGAACACGTAAAGTACCTGACCAGTTATAGTATAAATGTGTCATTTTATAAGTGAGAATTTGCAATTTATCCGCAGCAATTCCCATATTGTCGTGAATTACATTGTAGCTCGTTGGCGACACAGTGCCCTGACGAACTGATTGTGATACCAAAAAGAAATCATAACGTTCTGGCAGTGTAATGTTGTCATCGACCACAGTACCAGGTAAGGGATTCCGATAGTTGTAAAAATACCGAGTATTTATGCGTTTCGATACTACAATAAATGCTAATCGGCAGCCAGTTTTTATGCCGGCTTGTATATAAGTTTCGTCTAAACATTTTTTTAGCATCTGAACTTCGGTATTGAAAACTTGATGTAGTTGGCCATCACCAACACCATCACGATAGAATAGTATACGTTCGGGTAATTTGCCATGTACATTTAAATATGCAGTTAATGCACATTTCATTTTCAAAGATATATCGTTGGACAGCTCTTGACCTTTTAAATGCTCTGTCACAGCTGAGAAATAACGCGTTGATTTAGCAACATCCATAGTTGCGACAAGGGCTCCATATGATTTATTTTTATCTTTTGCAGAGTGGCAAACATCAAACCCTACAGTCATTAGCCCAGATAAGGGTATGTGCACCATCCACGGTGCACCCTTAAGTTTTGCATTCATTTGAATTACAACTTTTGTAGCAACAGACATTAGTCCCGCCGTAGATTTATCTTGCTTAGGTGTTATAGTTCTTAATGTTACAACTTGTGAGGGAATGGGTTTGTCGACACAACATTTCTTTTTGATAAGAGAATACTTGTCTTCATTATTACTCACTAATACCAAGAATAATAATTGTAAATCTTGGCTACTGGCCTTATCGATAGCTTGCGAATAGGAACCATTACGATCGTCTAGCATTTGGATAATTGTTGGGCGATCTATACGCATACTCATGCCCTGAGCAGCTTTTATGCACAACTTGATAAATTCTTCAACCTCATTAACATTGCGCTTAGGCACAATAACACTCCAGCGTGCGATATTAACTGTAATATACATGTTATTATTTCGGAACTCACGGGTCCAATCAGCATTATCATCGCACTTATAAGTTCTTTTGTTGCCAAACAGTATATTTTCGCTATACAAAATACGACCTGGAATTTCCACTAGGTTCCTGTCTAGCTGCATGTTCCACTGGGTTAAAACATCCATGCTAGGTTTTGAAGACTGTAGACGGTTATTGAAAGTACGTAAACGTTCAATGCGACGATCCGGGTTAAGACGAGTGTGCTCTCCCATTGCCCTCATTAATCTAAAATTATTACGCATTTCATCAGTTATTCCAGTGGCACGACATAATTCTGGTATCAGCATTATAAATTCACTCTGACCGCCACGAATATTTTTTTCTGTTGGACGAGAAACCAACATTGGTTGTCTTGAATCACGTAACTGTAGATTGTAGCGCTAAAAGTTTAAATAAAACATAATTACCATCATATATTTATGATCTTATTTTTCTCATACAAAATGTTTAAGCAAAAATTTTTGTCGGAAGAAAAATGATGAGATGAATATAAAAAGTTTGGTGAAAATCAATGTTTAATGAATTCTTCTTATCCAAGTATTTAAAATATTATATAAAAATATCTAGCTTACCACCATACCACCTTACAGACAATAAAACTGCGTCATACACCTTCGAATATATACTATTTTTTTTCGAATATAACCATTTTTAAAAGGAATGGGAAATAAGTACTTGAATTTTTGAATGACACAGGCTTTTGGATAATCATTTTATTTTTTAACATAGTCTCCTTTGAGCTCTATATGCTTGTCCAAAGTGTCTCAAATTTTTTTTCCCCTTCCAAAAAAAAGATTTGTCGAAATCATCAAAATACCTTTGTTTGTGAGGTGATTTCATCGTTGGAGTCAAATTTCTTCAGGTTTGGGATCACGAAATAGTCATTCGTGGCTTAATCCAGAGAATAAGACGGACGAGAGAGCAATCGTAGCCTAATTCATGAATTTTTGCCAGGGAAACTGCCATTTTCCATTCTCTCTTCAAGTCAAATCACGTGATAGCCTGCTAACAAGGGCTGCCAAACACAAACTAAATTTTGTTAGGAGTCAGCTGACAGATGTCTGTTGACAGTAGCAGTGTTGCCCTTCAGTTAAGAGGCGGGAAATTCAAATAGTCACGGACTTATTGACTCTCTTATACAGTGTCGGCCAAAACAAACAGTACAAAAATATCATGTTCATTTGTTTGAGTGTAGTTTAAAAACTTAAAATCATACTCAAATTCCGTATTAACTCTTTCCGGGGCACTATAAGATATCAGTGGAAATTAAACAAAATTTTAATTTGACTTTCACTTATTATCGAGTTTTATTGAAAAATATGTATTAAAAAAAATTTTATTCTTGTAGGATTCTGAGCAAGACCATAGTTTAACATATCGATGGCTTAATATAAAAAGGCCCTAACCCGATTTTTTGTTACTTGACAGAAGGAAAAAATTTAATAAAATACATAAAATTTTAGATACAAAAAAGTTTTAATGAAATTTTAAAAAAAAAGAGGCAACACATTTTTGGACATTGCATTAAAACTATTTTTTATTTAAAATTTTACAGATTTTATTAAGTTTTTTCCTTCTCCTATCAGTAACAAAAATCGAGTTAGGGCCTTTTTATTAAGCCATCGATATCTACAACCGCGCATAAAATTAGTGATTTAATTATGAAAATCACTAAAGCATGATTTAGTTTTGCTTGGACAAAGAGGCACATTACAAGTCAGTAGGTCCCTGTTTTGACTCAGATGATTTTATCTGACCTATATAATTTTGCTTACTTTTATCACTTCCCGACGTTCATCTTTGTACTTAAATAAATCCCATATATATTTCTTTTTCGCACTTGAAATATTTTTTTTATAAAATATAAGTTTTAAATTACATGTTAAAACGGTATTTGTACCATACCAATGCACACAGAATTTATAAAAAATATTTAGAATAGTGGTATT
This sequence comes from Eustalomyia histrio, assembly GCA_949748255.1. NCBI lineage: Eukaryota > Metazoa > Arthropoda > Insecta > Diptera > Anthomyiidae > Eustalomyia > Eustalomyia histrio. The sequence goes on along the minus strand of OX456526.1, from coordinate 42,781,391 downwards.
ATGAGTGTTATACCACCGGCCCGGAAAGTGTTAATAATAAAATACTTTTTTTTTATATACAATCTGCACATCAGAGAACTGCAAAATCAACTTTTTTCTTGATTTAATCATACACAAAAATTCTTGTTCACTTTAAATAATTCAACAAAATTCACTGTAGAATAAACTCAGCATCATGTTACTGAACACTTTTAAGTGATTACATTTGCATAAAACATAAACGACAGATGATTCACACTTATTCCAATTACACGTTCAGTAACATGATGCTGATTTTATTCAACAGTGAATTTTGTTGAATTATTAAAAGTGAACAAGAATTTTTGTGTGATTAAATCAAGAAAAAAGTTGATTTTGCAGTTCTCTGCTGCACATTGCCTATGTCATCAACGGATATGCGTTTATGATTTTTAGTTTTTAAACTACACTTAAAGAAATGAACATGGTATTTCTGTTCAGTTAGTTTTGGCCGAAAATGTACATATATAAAAATAAGTTGCATTGTGTTAGAAATTGGCGTTCTCTGTAATGCGTGAACCGATTTTGTATCTGGACAACGTCAATACCAACCTGTGCATTGGATTATGAGTTTATGGGACATTTTAGGGAAACGAAATGGAATGAAGCGGGGAACAAGCAAAATTAAAACACTAGACAAGATAGAGTAAATGGAAGGGAACGGCGAACGAGTGAAATCGAAATACTAGACGGGACAAAGAAAAATAATGGCAACAGGTGGAATTGAATCACTAAACAAGAGGACAGAAATTAAATGTAATGTCCCCCTTGAATAACTTATACTGAAGAAAATCAAACCTACCAGTGCTAAGATATTTATTGAATTTTCTTCGTATACTCGGAAGGTATCTAAGCTCTAGTAGGTATCTATTGCTTGAAATTACGGGCATAAGTCCGTCTAGTAGAAAAGTACTTGATATGTTCGTTACTCTATTGCCATTTTAAATTATTCGATCAGCATTGTACGATTAATCGAGTAAAGTTTATGTGAATTAATGGCCTAATATTTTTTGAGCTAATAATTACGTACCTTTCTTTAATACACCAAATATATTTTTTCACCTTCTTTACAATTAAATAACCTAATATTTATGGAGCTTATAATCACGTACCTTTTTGTAATACTCGGCAAATGATATTTCACCTTCTTTGGTGGGGAACGTTGACATCGGTGATGATTCATAGTCAACATCATCAACTCGATATGTTTTATTGTTATATCCAGTAAGTACAATTGTTCCCACCACCTTTTTCCTGAATGTTTGTTGGTAATCTTGCATATTACAGCATTTTTTCAATATTTCATAGAGATTTTCCGTGCGCATAACTTTGTGTGTAATTTCGGCACACATCAATATATCCCTTTCATGCTGACGTATTGAGGTTTGATAACCAGGCCAAATTTCCATATGATAATTATTCATAGCAATTTTTGCTAATGGATCAAAGTAATTTCTTCCCACCAATTGTAGTCTCAATCCCTCCATAGCACGTCGTATAATTAAGTTTTGTATTTGCAATTGCTGCACATCTGTGGCATCAACAATACCAACATGTTTTATTTTAATTTGTATTGTTTCACCTTCCCGATTTTTGGTAAGAAGCTCTAATTGGCCTTTGTCCGTGAAGAAATTGGAAGAAAATAAAACGGTTCCATCAAATATGTAGCCACCAAATAATTCTCTATGGTGGCCTAAAAAGACACGACGTAAATATAACAACTCAATATCAGGACTAAAGTCGACCCGATACTGATGTACTGACCAATTTGGCGATTTAAGGATGCGGAAATAGTTTGCCATAACCTTCACTTGATCACCAGTTGTTCCAATTTTTGTAACAAGATCTCTTGGACGTGAATTGACCATTTCACACATTAATCTTCTACCACGGACACTGCCACGATTACCTTCAAGTCCAGCAGCCCCTTGATCTTCAGCAACTGGATTCTCACGTCTTAGCGCTACAGGCGCTTGGTGTTGTGGTGCTGCAGGTTGTTGAGCTGCTGCGGGTTGTGGTACTGATGCATGTTGTCGAGCTGCTGCTGATTGTAGTGCTGATGCAGGTTGTTGAGCTGCTGCGGGTTGTCGAGCTGCTACAGGTTGTGGTGCTGCTGTTCCACGGGCACCACCATTATTGGTACTTCTCCAAGGTAACGCTGCAGCATTACTACCCCAAGCAGATTGAACTGGTCCAGCGGTTACTTGCGCACCGCTGACATTAGGAGCCGCTGCAGGAGATGGAACACCTCTATTATCAGGATTTCTCCAAGATGATGGTGCTGGTGCGGCAGCGGTTCGACCATCACTAGAATTGGCCGCAACGGATGATGCAGCATTGGGATTACCCCAAACATTAGGTCTATCCCAAGCAGATTGAACTGGAGTTCCTTTAGGAGCTGGTGCGCCATTACTTTCAGGATTTCTCCTAGTTGATGGTGCAGCAGCCGTTCGAGCACCTCCAACATTAGGATTGCTCGAAACAGATTGTGCTTGACTAGCAGCACTTGTTGCACCCAATTCCCCAGAATTGTTTGCATTCTTTTTTGCTCGTCTTCCTCGACTACCACCAGTTGGTGGATTGCCTGCACCACCACGTCCACCGCCTCGTGCACGTGCACCACTTCCGGTTGGCTTATCCATTTTTTAAGTTAGAGTTAATCTTTACAAAAATTAAAAAAGTTAGTTTTCTACAAAAAAACAAAATGAAGAAATTGCATCCAGTTACAAGTACGCAGAGAAAAAAAGCAGTTAAATTATTATACCATATTTAAATTAAGTCCCATTTTTTTTATTATAAATCTTACTAAAGTAAATGATTTCAATTAAAATTCAATTTTATTAAATTAATGTAATTTTTGATTTTTTTTTGTCATTTTAAAAATAAATATAAATGTATTTATACCAAAGAAAACAAACTAAAGTTTGATTTCAAAGGATATTCTGTAAGCTAATGTTGGTTGTTTCTACCAAATTTTATCACTTTTTTTCTGTGTGTAAAAACAAATTTTTTTCTCTTCTTTGTTCTTCACACCTCTTCTACAAAAATAACAATTTTTACCAATATTAAACTGAGTTATCCGCGTAATTGTTGCAACCACTGCAAAATCGAGCAAATAATGAGTACATAAAATATTTTTGTCGACAAAAGATACGCGCAGTTATCAACTTTGCGCTTTTTCCGCCAATACAGCGCTTTTTTATTGTTTGTAGCGGGTATATATTTTTAAAAAAGTAGTTTACATTATGCACACAGAAAAATTGTTTATCATCAAAATTTGGAGTAAACGTTTTAAAAGTTTCTTAATAATATCACAAATACATAAAATTAGCAAAAAATTTCATTAGGTAAATGTCCAAAGAGATAAATATGTAAATAAATCGAAACATTTGTTTCAGGTTCAATAAACTATTTACAATAAAAATATTATAAGTATTTTGATAAAATATTAAAACAATAAAAGCGACAAATAAATTATGTTTTTGTCAATAAAGGCAGAACACAATATAATTGCTCTATGTCCATATACGAAACCCGCTTTCGTACAAAGGCGGCCCCAAATCTTCAAATTTTATTTGTTATATGGAGCAACTTTTGTTGTGCAACTTTTGAGTTTGCTGGAGGGAGGCTAAAAAATAGTAATAATTGGTACAGAGTTGCTTGGTGTCGGCAATTCGTTTTGTTTTTTATTTTTTTAAATTAGAGGTGGCCACGTGACAAGAAATTTAGTTATTTATGTAAAAAACGCGTGAGCGTGAGTCGAAGATGAAATTACTCATGAGTATTTGTACTACTAATGTTATGTAATCATACTAATTCCCCAAACACTATTTACAATTGATCTTAAAAAACATTATTGCTTTGAGCTAGAATGGCCGGTATTTAGAAAACTAAGCAAGTCATGGTAAAACGGAAAAAATTTTGATCTAGTAGAGTATCAATATAAAATTATATTTCTTAAGTTTTTTAGTTATTAATTGGTTAATTATTAATATCAATGCAATTTTAAAAACATTTCCAATAATCAATGAAACCAAGCAATTTAAATCATTATTATTAATTAAAAAATGGCAATGAAAATAGTTTCATTACAATTGATATCAATTAAATACTAATGAAATCATCAATTAATCTATTTAATTACTAAGTCCCATGTATGAGGCATGGTAATACTTCAAGTGGTTTAAGTGATAAAATAAATTATTTTATGTTAAATTTTTCGATTCGCACTTCGTGAACGAAAATCTTAATTACTCACGTAATCGTGCGATTAATCGTGGATTTAAAAGTAAGTTTCCAGTTTCAAAACTTTGTTTGCACAGCATTCAGCAATTGTATGTATGAACATCTTGTGAAAGTCTGGCATCACCTTGTTCAAAAATGTAAACAAATATTAAATTTGTATTAATAAGAAACTGCTGGCCACAGACGGTGGAACATTAGTGGAAACAAGAAAATGTTCCACTTAATGCTCCATAATAGAGCACACCATGTCGATGCCGCCGGGTGTGCTTTTAAACAATCGCAAAAGAAAACGTAAATTTAAACAACTTATGACAGTTCTGTGTCCAATTAGCTGTGTTAATAATACCACCTGGTATGAATTCGCTTTGAAAATAGCGTTCCTAATTTGTGTCAATAATAACATAGAGGAAGAATAGTATAGAGGATGTAGAATAGTATAGAGTATAGAATACAAAGGTTCGGAAACATTGAGAAAACAAGGGAAAATTGAGCAAATTTCCCTGATTTCTGCAAAAATTTGAGTAAATTTCCCTGTTTTTAAACCTTTTTTCCAAATCCAATTGGGAAAGCTGCTAAAAACTAATTGGATTTGCAAAGAAATTCAATTGGAATCGCAAAAAATCCAATTTAAAAAGATGCTGAACCTTTGAAATCTGCACATACAAAACTAAGAGAACGTTTTTTACGACGTGAGAGACATCGTCATGGTGTGATAATAAGTAAATATACAGCCTGTTAAAAATAAAATACAAAGCGTAAACACATATTTTTTAATCGCTATAATAATGTCGAATTTTGTGCCTAATAAAGATGATTTGCGGGGAAGTCTGATAACCTTCTTTCATTTAAAGAAAACGGCTGCTGAAAGTTATCAATTGTTGGTAGAAGCTTACGGTCAACATGCACCAACTTTAAAAACTTGTGAACGATGGTTTGCGGAATTCAAAAATGGTGATTTCGACATAGAAGACAAGGAAAGGCATGGTCAGCCGAAAAAGTTAGAAGATGAGGAAGATTGTTGACAAACGCAAGAAGAACTTGCATTACCATTGGGAGTCACACAACAAGCCATTTTCCTACGTTTACCAGGAAGAGCTACCATAAACAAAGTAAAAAATCTTGCTTCCAAATAGTCATCCCTTGTTAAAACATTTTTAAAAGCTATATGAACATTGTATCTTTTATCATGGCAATAAATTTTGCACTCTCCATGCAATTAATGTTTTTTTTTTTATTTTGTTTACAAAATGTTAAATCGAAATAGCTGTAAAATTTCATAACTAAACAAAAAAATCCTAGACTCTCAAATGAAAATCCAAAATTCCACCTAATGTCCTTACCTGGTATTGTTTTGCCAAAAGAACTGAAATATAAATTTTGAATGTATTGTGCTATTAGAAAGAGTTGATTAAATTTAATTTAAAACACAACAATAGATTATAGGACGATACATTTGTACCTATGTATTTAGTGTAGCTAAATTCTAGTATGCTAGTCTGTGATGCTAGTAAAAAGGAAATCTAAAATAAAATCTATGTTATAGTGAAATAAACATTTTAATAACTATTTCTTTATACAACAACGATACAAAAATACAATACTTAGCACACCTTGTGAACTCATTCATTATGATTTTTATTTAATATATTGTATTACATCAAAAAAATGTCTGGTTAAAAGTTTTTAGTGAGTTATCGTAAGTATGTAGGGTGACCAGTTTCTGAATTTATAGGATAACCTAGAAAAATAATAGTCTTGTACGCAAACTACAGTAGTTTGTGATCTTGTATATTATATTTGCGTGAAAACTAATTTTACACAATATTCACATGAAAGCAGGGGCCAAAATAAAGCTTTGCACATACTACAAAGGTTCGGTAACTGAGAAAATTTCGCTGATTTCACAACAAAATTTTTCACCCTTCTGCACAAATTTCCGATTTTGAAACCGTTTTAAAAAAACCAATTAGGAAATCTGCTTAAACCAAATTAGACTTGCAAAAAAATTAATTGGTCTTGCAAAGAAAACCTATCAGAAAATATTGAACCTTTGCAATCAGCAAACCAAGAGAAGGTGTTTTATATCGTTGGGCTGTGGTATAACAGTTTTTCATCTGAAATGGATACAACTTACGGCGCTTGATTGTTTAATAGGTCTGTTCGACGTACGTTACCGCGGGCACCCAATCTTACCAGAAAGCGTTTCTTGTAACAAAAATTGGGTAAATGAGGGCGTTCATGAGAGAGTAATTGTGTTTCTCTTTTTACCAGAACTTACCCGTACTTTTTGTTTGGGTTAAATGCTAAATTTGTCAAATCATCAGCTGCTGCTAATAAATTAACTGTTTTGCATTTTTGAAAAAAAAATTAAAGTTAAATAAAAGTTTACTATAAACAACTTTTCCTTCTTAATTATGAAAAATACATTTAAAAATGTAAATAGATATTTGCCATTTCAAATATATTTATTAAGCTGTTTTTTAATATGAATAAATTTGACGTTTATTTTTGGGTATGAAATGTGGTTTTATGCGTTCGCAGTATTTTGGGCATTTTTATGGTTTTGTCACACCATGACGATGTCTCTCACGTCGTAAAAAACGTTCTCTTAGTTTTGTATGTGCAGATTTCAAAGGTTCAGCATCTTTTTAAATTGGATTTTTTGCGATTCCAATTGAATTTCTTTGCAAATCCAATTAGTTTTTAGCAGCTTTCCCAATTGGATTTGAAAAAAAGGTTTAAAAACAGGGAAATTTACTCAAATTTTTGCAGAAATCAGGGAAATTTGCTAAATTTTCCCCTGTTTCTCAAAGTTTCCGAACCTTTGTATTCTGTATAAAATTTTATTTGGCTGCTGACGGCGTTGCATCCTCTATACTATTCTTCCTCTATGGTTTTGTGAGAGAATTTTTTGCTTACTCTCATTTTACCAGACTTTACCCAAAATTACCTCGTTCAGACCTAATATGTATTAAATACGTTATTAATTTATTATTTAAAAAAAAATACATTTTAAAATTTTACCTTTATCAAAAAGTTGTTTTTCCTTCTCGTTCAGCTACTACCCAGCAAAACCCGCTTACGAACAGCCAAAAAATTATGAGTACTCATTACTTTTGGGCTCATCGCGACCAAAAGTAATTAAGCGAGTAAATAGGCTGGTAAGTAGTTGATACCATGGTTTTGCTGGATAGCTAATAAAATACTAACTATTTATAGAAAAATCCAATTAGAATGACACATTCATACCTAGATAAGAAAGGCCTCACACCTAAAAAACTGAGATTAGAATTTAGTTTGTTAAAATATAATAACTTGTATTTCAACAATATTGTTTACATACAATTTTCTCAGCGGCCACGTCATTAAGAAAAATTCTCACACAATTATACCCTCTTAAAATTACCGTGTGGTGTGCAGTTACGCCGGAAAAGATAATTGGACCTTATTTTTTTCGAAGGAGTAGTTAAAAACAACATAAGAGCGAAAAATTGACAACATGGAACCACAATTGCTGCGCACAGTTATGCATGATGTAATCGAAAGCCTCCAAATTTACATCCAACTTCTACGGAAGCCATATGTCGTACATAATTTTTCACAATCAATTGAAACAAAATAGTAAGTGCTAATAAACATTATCAGTAAAAACCAAATGAGTTTTCAATTTAAATAGAAGTTATAGTGAAAGAAAATAAGATGATGATTTTTGCCCCACCCCGAATTTGGGAGTTTTCAAATGCATAACTGTATTAAAAAGGAATACATTGCCAACAATGCCTTATAAAGATGGTCCGATTTTAAGGCGATTTAATACATCATTATTTTAATAAATAAAAAATATTCTAAAATAAAGGAACTTCAAAAATGTTTAATTTTATTTTTAACTAAAAAAAAAAAATACCATAACATAATATTACTTTTTATTTGAGGGAAACATTTCTTGTTTTTCTCTGTTTAAATCTAAAGATAACTTATTTTTTGTTAAACATAAATTCTATATACTACAACTTTTAACCTTATTCTATAATTTAGTTTCTTTGAGTTTCGTTTGAAATTGTTGTTGTACATATACTTAAAATTTTTCATACAAACTTTAAATAATTTCAAACGAAACGTAAAATAAACAATTATAGAAGAGGATTATTTGTTTATCTTTTCTCCTTTTAAATTAAATATTATGTTTCGTATAAATATAAGGACAAATTGGTATTTTATAAGTATAACAGTAAGTTTAACATTTTTTTACCTTTTCTGAAATAAGATCAATAGTATGAAAATGAAAAGCTATAGATCTACATATGATCACAAAATTGTTTAATAAAGATTAATAATGTTTATAAAATTAAGAGCGCATTTTAATTAATATTTTATATATATATATTTTTTAAATTAAAAACTAATTCGTGCGTATTTTTGCTGGTTAAAAAACGCAATATGAAATTTTTTTTATATTGTGCTTATTGTTTTTTTTTTTTTTTTACTTTAATTTAGAATTTTTAGATCAAATTGTTTCTTTCGTTGGTATGTTTTTTTTTTCAAAGAAAGCTGCTCTTTAAAAAAAAAATCAAGTAATAAAAATTATTGTATAAATTTTTAAAGTTGCATAGCAACTTTGTGTGTGTTTTTAACTAAAACTACAATTTAGCGCTCATATGATTTTTATTTTCAATATGATTTTTGGTTTCCTTAAAGCCTTAATAATTTAGGCCAAAAAAGTAGTGTTTTTTATAGGAATGTGCAATTAATCATCAAACAGTATTAATTTTTGTTTTTCATTTAATTCAAAATTTAATTAATTAGAATTATGAATAGTTGATTAATCAGAACATGAATAATTTCGACTTGTAATTGATATATGACACTGACCATTGGTTAACAATGTTTAAAACAGTTGCCAATCAAGACAATGGACAAATACAAATGATCAATTTTTAGTTATTTGATACTGGTGTTGTATGTTTAACCAATGGCCAGTATTAAAGACAATATTATATATCATATGTAAAATCACAATTTATTATAATTTTAAATAATTAAAATTACTGATTATTCGATTAACAGTTATTTCATTACGCAGAATTCTTGATTATTCAATTAGTGGGGATTTTGATTAATCAGAAAATTTAATCAACCGCACATCCCTAGTTTTCTTTTTGTTTTTAATATAATTGTTTCTTTTTTTTGAGGATTTTAAATATCTCTTTTTGTTTTTAAGTCTTCTTCTACAAAAAAAAAAAAAAAAAAAATAGGTAACAAACTTTAAAAGTTTGTCTTTAATTAATATATTTACACTGGACAAAAACTATCTAGTTTTCGTACAAAACTAGTTTTTGCTTGTTTTTATGCATATAAGCGTTTTGATAAATAAGCCCAAAAACTAGTTAGTGCTATCTCAGCCTAAATATAGTATAAAACTTTGTTAAAACTAACTAAAAATAAAATAAATTTAAAAATCATAGAATTCATTACTTTTATTATTAAAACGTCGTGTTAATACATAAACCACAGCTTCATATGTAGCCATCAAAATAGCAGTATTTGGTATTTGTCGAACAAGTTGTGTACACAAGCCTCTGTAAATTGAAAAGAAAAAAGAAAATATAATAAATATTATTTAAAATTTGTAAATTAAAAAAATAAATAAATAATATATGCTTTGTTTGTTTACATATTAGTTTACTATTTTTATTAGTTTTTTTTTTTTTCTAAAATTCAATTTTGACATGAAATAAGCTATTTTTTGTTGTTGATATTTACTACTTTCGAATAATTCCTCTGGAGAAATTTTGTTTTGTTACAATAACAAAGTACACACAGTTCCTCTGATACAATTATTCTGTTTGTTTTTATAAAAAAAACAGACAGTTACAATTTTCGCTGATAAACACAAATATTTTCAAAGTTTATTAAATTATATACTGAACAGAATAGTATTTCATAACCGGGGTAGCGACATTCACGCAAATGCATGTTCGTAGTCAATAACCCAAACACGATTTTGATCAATAATTCACGATTTTGACCAAATGTCTTAAATAAATTGCAACAAAGTGTCATCGTATTGCTATTAATAGCAATACCGGTCTATTGTTGTAGGTAATTTTACAGCATGTAAATACATCTCATCTCATTTCCCTAGAAAATTCCAAAATTTTAAGATAATTTGGGTGCAATATTATACGAGGAATCTGAAGACTCTTTAAAAAGAATATGTCAGACATGTTCAGTGGAAATAAACCCTTAAAAAAGCAGTGTAGATACTCGATAAAGTGAAATGACACTCTCCAGAATAAAAAAAAAAAATGCCTAAATAAACAAGAGCTACACTCACAATATATTTTCCGTTACCGACTGTAGTTTATTTAAAAAGTAATACGTAAAGTTTGTTTTTAAAAGAAGAATCAATTGAAATTCATAGAAATATATTTTTTAACTATTTGAATCAGTCATTCAAAAAACAAACTATAGAAATTTACAGACATTCAGTAGGAGTATATATTTTCTGTTAAATGTAAAATTTTATGTTTTCTGTTTCTAAAAATTGAAATTCATAAAATTCTTTTTTGTTTTTTTACCAAAATAGTTTGTATATATACAAAATTATTTCAAAGAAAATTACAAGAAATTATTCAAATATAAATACACACAAGAAAATAAAAAAATATATACATCTGTGTGTGTTGTGTTTTGTAAAATTTCATACAAATAAAAAAAATTTTCAATTTAAAAAACAAACCCAAAAATCGTTTTTTTTTTCTACATTTTGTCAGTTAAAAATTTATGGTTATTTTAAACAACTTTCTATTGTTTTTACTACTTTTGTCGATTATTAAACAATGATTGAAAATGAACAACAAAATGGTCTGAATATAATGAAAAATCAGTAGTCCTCTTTTTGATTGTATTTTCGATTAATTTAATATGTATTTTAGATTATTTTTAACGAAATAATATTGTGACTGTGCCTTCAAAAAAATTCAATAACAAATTCTTAACAATATATGGTATGAATACACTCACAATATGATTTCGTTAAAAATAATCTAAAATAAATATTTAATAAATCGAAAATACAATCAAAAAGAGGACAACTGATTTTTCATTATATTCAGCCCATTTTGTTGTTTAATAATCGACAAAAGTAGTAAAATCAATCGAAAGTCGTTTAAAATAACCGTCAATTTTTAACTGACAAAAGTTAGAAAAAACTACTTTTGTGTTATTTTATTTTTTAAATTAAAAGTTTTTTTTATTTGTATGTAATTTTACAAAACACAACACACTTAGATATATACATACACTCACCAAAAAAATCTGTAATGGCAACTGAAAATTTTGCTATTATTACGGGAAATTTTGCTAATTTGAGCCCAGCAGTATTTTTTGCTAATCTTAGCAACACATGTCTGCTGATGCAATTTGTAGAAAAATTAGCTGGCGCTTGTAAATTTTAGCAAACTTTTTGTAAAGTGGAATATAAAATGTGTTTGCTAAAATCAGCAAAAAAAATACTAAATATTATTATTATTATTAGTACAAAATTTCAATTTTTTTTTTCGAACATGAAATTTTTTTTTATTATTTTATTAGACAAAATTAAAAAAAATCAGAGGCTTAAGAATTGTAAAAACAAACGAATTTATAATTTTGTTTTAATTTCTTTTTAAAAAAATATTTTAGTAAATTTTTTTAATTTTAAGGACAAATTTTAATTGTTTTAGGGCTGATTTTTAGAATCAAAAAAACTTTTTTGTGCTATTTTAATTTTTAGACATCCGTTTTTTTCAATCTATATAACATTTTAAGCAATTTAAGGTTGTAGGTGTAAGTTTTAATTAGAAATAACATTTCCTTCAATATCCACTTTTTTAAAGTTAGTAATTTTTTTTTGCTAATTTTAGCAAATCGGTTTTCAAAAATTTGTAAAATGAATTCTAAAATTCTAAAAAGCTTTATTTTTAATGTCTGAAAGCTCAGTAATAAGAACATGCAAATTGAGCAGCACAGCTCCTGCATTTTTGATATCTATGGAATTTAAATATAATTTTTAAGGACGAGTACCAGCTTGACGTTTTTTGTTGCGATTACATCAATTACTGCAATCTAAACTCGATACTGCGTTACCTGCATGCTCCTATTATTAAATTTCGATACATTTAAAACAAATATTTTATGTTTAGCATTTATTTTTGTAGAAATACAAAGTTATTTTTATGTATAGCAATCGTTTCAATAATTGTTTTTGATTATAAAAAATATTCTGTCAAATATTTTCATTCCCATTCAAACTTTAAAACAAATAAAACTGAATTTCCTTTTATAAATAAATACCTCAAGTCAATAGGTTATGGGCGATAATAAGGAATTGGCGAACGGTATTCCACAATTTAATGGTTGTGGGTACGATAATTGGCAATTCAGGGTCAAGATTCATTTGGACTCTTTAAATATCTTGGACGTTCTAACCGACGATCCACCAACTGAGGCTAATGCCAAAGCCGAATTTTTGAAGAAAGATAAAAGAGCCAAGGATCGTTTGGTGAGCTATATTCACTGCGATTGTTTGAACTATGTTCGGGATAAACAAACCGCTAAGGAAATGTGGGCGAGTTTAGAGTCAGTTTTTGCCCAAAAGTCCATGGTTAGTCAATTGTTGTTGAGAAGACAATTAGCCACATTACGTATGAAGCCTGGAGAAGCTGTAAAACCACATTTAGAAGCTTTTGAAAACATCATAAGACAACTAAAGCTGGCTGGATCCAAGTTTGAGGATAGTGACTTAATTACACAAATTTTTCTTTCATTGCCTGAAAAATTCGATCCTTTAGTGACGGCGCTACAAAATATTGATGACAACAAATTAACGTTTGGTTTTGTAAAGGAACGGTTAATAGCTGAAGAAATTAAACTTAACGATCGAATTGAAGTTGAAGTAGAAGAAAAGGCCGCATTCTCAAGTAAGAAGAACTACAAAAGAAAGAAATTTAATGGTAAGTGCTTTAAGTGTAATAAGTTTGGGCACCAAGCCAAGGATTGCAAGTCTGGTGGAGCTTGTGCTGCAGAAAAAAGTTTTTGCTTCATGGCAGACAACAATATTTTTAAAAGAGATCGTGGTTCGACAATAATTTTTAAATTAGATTCTGGTGCTAGTGACCATCTTTCAAATGAAAATTGGTATTTTTCTAAACTCAACAAGCTGAATGTTCCCGTTGAAATCAGTGTAGCTAAAGATAATCAATTTATTGTGGCTAAATCTAGTGGAAAAATAAAAGGTAAATCAAATTCTGGTGTCGATATTATAATAAAGGACGTGCTTTACTCACCTGAACTACGAGATAATCTTTTGTCAGTGCGAAAGTTAACAGAAGCTGGTGCTGAAGTAAAATTTTTTGGAAATCGAGCTTTAATTATGAAAAATAAACAAGTGATTGGTACAGCATACTCTCGTGGTCATTTATATGAATTGGAAATCATCATAGAAAAGCCTGGGGCTAATTTATGTAAAAAGGAGGAAGGTATTTTGTGGCATCGACGTCTTGGTCATATCGGTCAACAAGGATTAGACTGTTTAGTTAAATGTAATATGATTCCAAAACTTAATAATAAATTAGAAGAGGTTGGTTTTTGCGATGTTTGCGTGGAAGCAAAACATTCCCGTGATCCTTTTAATGGCACTCGAGATAGAGCTGCTAGATTATTGGAAAGAATTCATACTGATGTTTGTGGACCAATAGATCCAGTTGCGCAAGATGGATCTCGTTACTTTGTTACATTTATCGATGACTTCAGTCATTTTGCAGTGGTTTATCTTCTTCAAAAGAAGAGTCAAGTTTTCAAAGCACTTAAAGAATATGAAGCAATGACGTCAGCAACGTTTGGTATGCAAATTTCTAAAGTTACTTCTGATCAAGGCCGTGAATATATTTCAAAAGATCAACAAGAATGGTATAAACAAAAAGGTATTCAAATCCAAACAACTATTTCATATAGTCCTCAACAAAATGGTGTTGCTGAGCGTTTTAATCGTACACTGATGGAAAAGGTAAGAACAATGCTTTTTGAATCCCATGCTCCGAAAAATATATGGCATCAGGCAGTGCTGGCTGCAACATATACAATAAATCGTTGCCCAACAAGGTTGCTACAAAAGTGTGTAACCCCTGCTGAAATATGGTACGGAAAGAAGCCTAATCTTGGAAAATTACGTGTGTTTGGGTGTAAGGCCTACGCATGGATTCCAAGCTTCCAAGAAACTAGATCCGAGAAGTCGTAAAGCAATAATGATTGGCTACATTCCTAATGGATATCGTCTCTGGGATGTTGAAAAACGAAAAGTTTTTACTGCTCGTGATATAAAGTTTGACGAGTCAAGTTTTCCATATCAAAATGATGATAATAAGGATCAAAATGCTAAAACCATTGTGTTTGTAAGCCACGAGCAAGAGGGGAACAGTGATGAAAATTGTGCTGTGACTGTACACAATAGTAATAATGATAATCATGCTGTGGGTGAACTTAATACCGATGAAGAAAATTGTGCTCTAGTTGATGAAAGCTCTGGTGTGGATGATCAAAATTTGCTTTCGCCTGACACGTCTACTGCGCTCCCCTCGCAAGAAGAAAACAGTGTAAAAACTGTTAGGCGTGGCGATCGGGAGCGCCGATTACCAAGTAAGTTTCTTGAATTTATTACTGGTTTACAAGCGGATTCTGCTGTTGATGTTTTTAAGGTTGTTCCCGAAAGTTATGATGACATTTTTGGAAGGCCAGATACTGATCGTTGGAAGGCAGCTATAACAGATGAACTCAAATCTATGGATGCTAATAAAGTTTGGACCCTGGTAAAGGAACCTCCGAAAGCAAAGCTCTTGAAATCGAAATGGGTTTTCCGTATAAAAGAGGATGAAAATGGTAAACCTTCAAGGTACAAAGCACGACTTGTGGCAAAAGGATTTTTACAGAAACCAGGCGTCGACTACAATGAAACATATGCCCCGGTAGCCAAATTGACAACCATACGTGTTGTGCTAGCTGTTGGAATATACAGAGGTTATCATTTTCATCAAATGGACGTAAAGACTGCATTCTTGCATGGAAATCTAGATGTAGATATTTATCTTACACCACCAGAAGGAGTCGAAGTGAGAGAGGGTATGGTACTTAAGCTAGTAAAATCGCTTTATGGCCTAAAACAATCCCCCCGTTGCTGGAACAGTAAATTTAATGAATTTCTATTGTCAATTGGATTTAAGAGATCAAATAGAGATTACTGTTTATACACAAAATTTGAGAAAGATGCGGTTATCATTGTAGTGCTGTACGTGGATGACTTACTGATTGCTGGGAACCAAAAGAAGTCCATTGAAAAACTTAAGAAAAATCTTTCAACAAAATTTGAAATGAGTGATGGTGGTACTTTGAAACACTTTCTTGGGATAAAAATAGAGTTTGAACATAAGATAATAAAATTATCTCAAGAATCAAGTATTGAGAAGGTCCTTATGAAATTCAATATGGCTGAATGTAACGCAGTAAAAACCCCTATGGAAAAAGGACTTCAATTACAATCTGAAAAACGAAATAAAAATGTTGATGAACCCTATCGCGAATTACTTGGCAGCTTGATTCACACAATGTTAAGTTGCAGGCCTGATATTTGTTTTTCTGTCGCTTACATGGGTAGATTTCAACAAAATCCAAATGAATCCCATTGGCAACATCTGAAAAGAGTTGTGCGTTACCTAAAAGGAACCAAAAACATGAAACTTATATACTCCAAACATGATAAAACTCCAATTGTGGGATATGCCGATGCCGATTGGGCGAATAATACAGATGATCGAAAATCAGTCAGTGGTTATTTATTTAAAGTTTATGGATGTTCTGTTTCATGGTCTTCAAAGAAGCAACAAACTGTAGCTACTTCGTCAAGTGAAGCTGAGTACATAGCTTTGAGCTCTGCAGTTTCCGAGGCCTTATGGCTTAGAGGGTTACTACAAGATTTACATGAAATACGAAATGAAGCTATAACCATTTATGAAGATAATAGAGGCTGTATTGGGATGGCCAATACTTCTGAAAGTAAACGAGCTAAACATATAGACATAAAGCATCACTTCATTCGTGATAATGTGGCAAAAGGGCTTGTCAAGATTGAATCTATTGGATCCAAGGATCAAGAAGCTGATATGTTTACAAAGTCTTTGGATATCAAACGTTTTAATGACCTTCGCATTAAACTGGGTGTCAACGATTGAGAGAGGGTGTAGAAATACAAAGTTATTTTTATGTATAGCAATCGTTTCAATAATTGTTTTTGATTATAAAAAATATTCTGTCAAATATTTTCATTCCCATTCAAACTTTAAAACAAATAAAACTGAATTTCCTTTTATAAATAAATACCTCAAGTCAATAATTTTCAATTATTCTCAGAATATTTTCAAACTTTTTGGAATCAACAAATTTCTATAGGATAATACGCAAACATTTTAAGACAACCGGGAGAAGCAAAAAACGCCAAAAGGCAATTTAACAAATTCGTTAATAAATCTGACAGTTTTGATTGTAGAACGATAAATATTTGTGAAGAGATGCAGTTCAATACGGTACTTCATAATTACTTAACCCCATTTTAAATTTGTACAGGGCAACTCAAAAACTTCAAAAATTAAAAACATCTAACATTTGAATTTTATTCATAAAACACTTAATTTTAATCGTATAAGTCAGAAATTTTGTGTATGCATGTATTTTAGCCAAATGAATTATAATAATCAATAAAAACGGGTTTGAAAATTTTGTTAGTTAAGCCCTTTTGCATTTCAGCTAACGATATATATATATATATTTGGTTTTGATTTCACGGTTTTTTTAAATTTAAAAGAAATTGTGGCGTTGACCATAAATTATCCTTGAAATTGGGCTTAATAAAAATCCACACAAATATAAAAAAATCTTACAGCATCCGGTGGAATGGGATTCCTTAAGTGAGTCAAGCAATCCCTTGCCTGAACAATACATTTATCGACTGCAGTGGGACGATTTTGGGGTAGATAAATCATTATAGTATTATTTTTCCAATACTAGATTAGACGATAAAATTATAAAATTCAGTTAAAAATTTTTAACGTGTAAATTTTATTGGTGGTAATTTGTAACAGAAAAATTTACAAATTATTAGAAAAGCAAATTTTTAAAGATATTTCTTATAGCAAAACTCTTCAATTTTGAGAATTATTTTTTTAAACAACATTCATATTTTTTGTAGTCTTTTTTCTAATTCTGAGAAGTGCTTTTTATAGAAAAGCTCAATCTAGTATTTTAAACAAGGAACAATTTTTAGATCCTAAAGACTTTTAAATAACATATTGGCAAACCCTCAGATTTTAAAGTTTTATTAAAAAAAAGCCAAGATTTTAAAGAATTGTGATGACTTTTTGCATAGGAAAATTCTCAGTTTCGAGGAATTTTTTCTTAAAAAATCATATTCTGCGGATTTTTTTATAAACAAAAAAAAAAAAACGTACATTTTAAAAGACTTCTCCTATTATAGCAAAAATCACAAATTTTGGGGACATTTCTGGTTCTAAGGATTTCCTATAGAAAACTCTCAGGTTATGAGGAGTTTTTCTTATAGAAAATCCTCAGATTCTGAAAGATTTATTTATTGTTTTTTGAAGCCTTCAGAAAATGGTACAAAAAGCATATACAATTTAATGATATCTATTACTATCGTAAATAAGATCCAACCAAAAAACTTACCTATATAAACCAGGTCTACCTTCTTCTTTCCATACTGTATGTAATGTTTGCCAAAATGTATTATATTTATTACCCTCTTCACGTAAACGCGTTCGCGCAACTTCATGTGGATAAGCAATACATGAGGCAACAGTCTTTGATATGGCACCAGCCATCATAAATTCAAGAAAATCTCTTGTTGTTTTTGAAGTATCCGATTGAAGTTTATTTTGACGTAAATTTTGCCGTTCAATCTATGGAAAGTGAAAAATCAATAATAACGATACCATAAAATACTTTGCTAAATTAACGGATATTACTTTTAGATAGCAGAAATTACTTACCAATTTTGATTTTATAAATTCATAAATAACAAAATGTACCATAGTTTCACAGATACCAAAATAACTAGCAGTTATACCTTTGTAAAAGGCTGTAATGCCACCCTTAGCATAAACACGTTCTATACATTGTTTGACGGTCATTTGAACTTTTGAATTGTAGTCCAATTGTAAACGTGTTTTAACAAACCAAATTGGATTTGTTATGGAAGAGGAAACAAAACCGGCACTAGCTGCACTCACAATATGAACTTGTGGGGAATCAGGTTGTATTAATCTATGTAAACAAGTTAAAAAAAAGAAATAAATAAAATATAGAATTATGTTGTAAGTATTAAAGAAAGTTGTTAGAAATTTAAGTGCACTTACCCTAAATTATTGAGGAAATGTTTTGTTTGTGAGTATGTACAAAAATATATGGCACGAGATGGTGCCACGCCAACGAGATTCGGTCCGAGACCTTTAAATAGTGCTCTAGGGCCTTCATTTTGTACTATGTGTCTAGAATATGAATAAAATTATTATAATAATCTGAAATTTCATTTCAAATTTAAAAGTCATTAGAAAAACATGTACACGTAGTTTCTAAATGATTAACGATTAGCTTAAAAGCTTGACACTTTGTTGACAGTAGTTTAAAAAAAATGGAAATTTTTCAAGGTTGGCAACCGATACCTTTATAGTACCGTTATCCATTACTTTGATAATAAAAATGCTGTTATTCGAAATTAAAGGATTTTTCTTTTTTAAACCTTGTTGAGATATTGAATAAGCCAACCCTGTTTTGCAACACACATATTGTATGAAGACACCCATATGTTTTCATATTCCTTTTTTATCCTTATTCGTTTTTGAATTAGACAATTATCTTTTGTTAACTTTTGTAATTTTAGTCGTAATAAATCTTCGAACTAAAAACATCGTGTTTTATTTCATATTATCAACAAACCTCATTTAGACTTTTTCATAAAAACAAATCTAAAAAGGAATATCTTTTCATTAAATTAGCCCATACCTCAGAAAACAAATTATTTAAACTTTAGCTTTTTAGCCCTGGAAGCACACCATGACGATGTATCTCATGATGTTAAAACGTATTCTTTTATATGTGCAGTTCACAAAAGTTCAGCATTTTCCCAAAAAGGTTTTTTGCAATTCCAATTGATTTTCTTTGCAAAAACAATTTTTTGCAAGTCCAATTGGTTTTTAGCAGACTTTCCAATTGTTTCAAAAAAGGGTTTCAAAATTAGGTAATTTTGCTAAAATTTTTGCATTAAAATCAGTGAAATTTGCTCATTTTCTCCTAGTTGTCCGCTGCTTCTGGAAGTTATGTAAGGCTTTTCCCCTCCTCACTCAATGCCGGCATTTTAAAGAGGGGGACACCTTCATTTTTAACACGTTCTTATTAGAAATTCCAAAATATGTAATTCAATAAACTCAAGGAACACATATCCGAAATTTTTAATTTCTGGAGTTTGGGCAGGCCGAAAAGAATATTTGGTCTCCTTTGATTTCCCATTTCCGGAAAAAAATCACATTTTAAGAGAACCCTCCCCCTATTTTAAACGCGTTCCTGACGAAAATTCTAAAAAGTACATCACATTCGAGTGAACGCATATTTAAAATTAAGAGGACGACATGGGTCCTTATGAACCTTCCATTTAACCGCCTTCCTGTGCTTTAAGAGTGAATTATTTTATACTCAAGGGAACACATACAGATTGGTTGAAAAGTTCCTGCGCTCACCAAGAGATGGCACTGCTAGCTCCAAACTCTTTTTTTCTCAAGTTGGTATAACTGTCCTGGGAACACATGCAAAGTTGCAAGTCATTCTGTCAATTCTTTCTTTGTTTACAAGCCATTTAAAGTTGACGTGTCATTGATTTTTTTTAATATGGAAAAAATTGAATATCGTGTAGTCATAAGATTCTTTGTTTTGAAGGGTTTAAAAGCAAAGGAAATTTATGAAGAATTGTTAGTAGTGTATAAGGAGTCCTCACCTTCAAAACGCACCGTTGAATTTTGGGCTGGTGAATTTAAACGTGGTCGTAGCAGCCTTGAAGACGATCCACGCGAAGGACGACCAAAAACTGCAACCACAGCAGAAATCATTGAGCAGGTACATAATATGGTTAGTGAAGATCCAAGTTTGACTAAGCGTGAAATTGCTAATGCCATAGGCATCTCAGACGAACGAGTACTCCATATTTTATATGAAGAATTACGTATGAAAAAACTGTTTGGAAAGTTAGTGCCGCACGCATTAACAATTCAACAAAAACTGGATCGAAAACAAATTTCTCAGCGTAATTTGGAGCGTTTTAAGCCGAATAAAACCGACTTCTTGCGTTGTTTTATAACTATAGATGTGACTTGGATCTACCACCATGATCCTAAATTGAAACAAGAACGTTTACAGTGGACTGAAGCTGGTTGTTCAGCTCCAAAGCAGGTGAAGTCACAACGGTCAGCAAAGAAGGTTATGGCATCAGTTTTTTGGGATGCAAAAGGAATTTTGTTGATTGATTATCTTCAGAAAGGTAAAACAATCAACTCTGAATATTATTGCAGCCTTTTGGATCAGCTGGATGAAAAAATTCGTGAGAAACGACCTGCTTTAAAGAAGAAAAAAATCATTTTTCATCAAGTAAATGCACCTGCTCACAAAAGTATTTTGACGATGACTAAATTCAAAGAATAAAAGTACGAATTGCTTGAACATCCACCGTATTCACCAGATTTGGCTCCCAGTGACCACTATCTCTTCAGAAATCTCAAACAATTCCTTCGTGGAAAGCATTTTTCGTCGAATGAAGAGGCCATAGCAGCCGTAGACGGTTATTTTGCAGAGCTTCCGGAAAACCATTATAAGGATGGGATAATTGAGGGAACGCATTTTAGATTTCTAGCTAAAGGGGTTTGGGCTTGATAGGAGGGAGAATTTTTCCTTTTAAACCTACATTTGCCCCTTGGCGTAAAAATTACAAAAAAAAAAAAAATCCGTCTTGGTAGATTCTACGCTGGATAATGTACATACATGCGAAATTTCAAGTTCTCAGCTCAAGCGGTTTGGACTGGGTGTTTAATGGTGTACTTTGTCTCTTTTTAATACCATTTATATAACATTCTTATTGCAAATTCCAAAAAGTATATTTTTAATAAATTAACCAATACCCCAAGGAATACATATTTAAAATTTTTTATTTAAAGTGATTTGAGCAGGTAGACTTTTCTCCAATTAAACCCCAATTTTTAACACGTTCCAGGCGAAAATTCCAAAAAGTATCTAATAATGTTTGTGAAGGAAACATATTTTAAATTTCAGGTCTCTAACCAAAGCGGATTTCAACTTTATGCTCTTTTGAACTGCCATTTTTACCATGTTGCTAGGAAACTTCAAAAAAGTATCTAATAAAAGAACTAGGCCATAATCCAAGAAACTCATATTTTTAATTTAAAATTTTTAGCTAAAAAAGTTTGGGCAGGATGTTTTTCATTTTTAACAACAATTTTTATCACGTTCCTGGTGAAAGTTTTGAAACGTGCTTAATAAAAGATTAAGTTCATACTCGAGAGTACATATTTTAAATTACAAGTTTCTAACTTAAGGCTCTTCCGTGTAGGAATTAAAAAATCCCGACGTAGTGTATGTAGTGTTTCCAATTATTCGACCTTGCCGGTTAACCGGTTAGGGAATTATTTGAAAAATGGAGTTTTTCAGTTTTTCGCTTCGATTAATCGGCAAAATTGGCGATTGTTCGTTTATTGCAAAATAAATCTATATATTTTTTTTAATAAGAACACAGTGCTACTTTTTTGTTTGTTCAGGGAAATTCATAGCAATCTGAGACTTTTTAAAGAATCAGGACTTAAAATCTGGGGGTTATTGGGAGAATTCTTTCAAAAGAAAGTGTGTTCACACATCTTCAGTGGAAGTAAACCCTTAAGCCTAAAACAGATAATCGCAGTGTAGACATTTTGTTGATAAGGCCGGGTTTTTATTTTCGAGAAATTAGAAAATTTTATAAATAAACAAGAGCTGCCTTCAAACAATATTTATTAGGAAATTCTTACTTGTGTTGTTTTTGCGAAATTTAAGTATGACAGAACTGTTGCTATTTAAAAAAAAATAATATATTCGAATTGAAAGCAATTTTATAACATAAGTAACGTCATAGTTCTTGTTATAAAAATACTTAGCTACGTGTTTGGTTGATTGGAACAAAATATACATTTTAGACGGTTTTTGTTTAATCTCTGTCTATTTTGGATGACTTTAACTTTTAAAGTATATATATTCTAAGAGTGAAAAAGCTTCGGAATATGAGAATTTTTGAAAGCGAATTATTTTTCTGAACCTGGATCAATAATTTAAGGAAATTTTTTTGTTTCTAAGAAAGTCTAGTTGAACAACTTTTTGCCCTTTATAATCCTTCTGACTAACACCGATAATTTTTATTGGAAATTATTTTAAAAGTAACCAAGTTTTTTTAAAACCACTTCTGGAGCCAGTTATATCTTACATTTAAGTTTAGGTGAACGGGTTAGGGTTCCATTGAATTTGTTGTAACAGAACATGTCGTAGAATAGATCTGGTTGGGAACCGATTTCAGAAGAATTTTCTTGACAGAATTCCTGCAGAGTTAATATACATTAATTAGAATTTTTTAAGAATTAGAACAAAAATTAAAAGTTCTCAATTTTATTTCCTAAAGCCTACACAGCATTTGGTTTGAGTTGGTTACACAAGTTATATGATCCTTTAGAATCTCATTCGCTTAATTTTAAAAGAATTTGATTATATTTAAGTTAATGTGTTTTTAAGCTTTTTTTTTGCTATATTCTTAGCCAAAGTTAAAGAAATTAGGAAGATTTTAGAAATAATAACAAAAAAAAAAAACTATATAAAAAATTTAACCGGTTAATCGGGTTAGTTTAACCGATTATTCGGGTAGAATAATTATTTGAGTTTTAAACTATTTGTTTCGACATTAACCGAAATAGAGGCGATCAGTCGAGGAATCGGTTAATCGATTAACCGAATTGGAAACACTAAGTGTATGAAACCTACTCACACCAAATTTGTACTACCATTATTATTATTATTTATTTTATTAAACATATAATTACAAATTATATATTAATACCCTAACCGAGCACTAGCAATGAAGGCTATTGGCTCGTTGTAGCGAAAACAGACCAGAGCCTCTAGTGGGAATCGAACCCACGACCCCCGCACTGATAAGCTAGCACGCTACTACTAGCCTTTTTTCTGTACAAAAAAGTGTAATTTTATCTTACTAATTATTTTATCAATTAAAGCACATATAAACTAAACAATTTCGGAAAACTCATCAATATTTCTTATTTTTTAAATAACTAACAAAAATCAGCTGTTTAGTGCAAAAATACTAATATACTAATAAAATAACTGACAAATAATACATTGTTTTTCATTAGTTGTTTTTTTTTTTTTGAAATAACTGTGATAATAGTTATTTTGAACTTTTTCACTGATTATAGTTAAAAACAACAACTACAAATGACTACATAAGAAAATTTAATGTGACATTATTTTTTGAGTGTACAATAGTTTTTTTTTATCAATATAACAAAGCTTTAATTGAGAAGTAACCAACAATTTATTGCATAGTACTTGTATTATATTGGTAATTTCAAGAACCTACCTCAGACACTGTATTATGCTCATAGATTTTGTGGATGTGGATGAGATGCCGCAATGCGAAATTGCCATTATCTGAAAATATAAAATCTATTAATTACTGTCTTATGAATAAAAATAATGATAAAAACAAAACTAAAAAATAATAAATGATATGGGAAAATTAAAAAAAAAAAATAATAAATTTGTACTACCCTACGAACACCCCCAATCACCTGTGGTTGGGACCTGTTACGTAATATTGTTGTACTGAGTTTACGTCTTTGTTCAGGTCTAAGTAATTCGGAGGATGCGTTTGTGGAACCAGGACTTTCAACTGCTCGTGGTGGTGTTTGAAATGCTGCTGTTGAACTTTGTAAACGTGTTTTTACTACTTCCAAGGGGCAAGTTACAACTGCACCAACTGTACCAGCAGTTCTGTAAAAGAAAACAAATATGCAAAAAATAATTTTAAAATCATTTAAAAAAAAAAAACTATGTAAAATACATAATTATAAATTTCTTGTTTATTTTAAATGCCAAAACACTTTAAAATTTTTTTATTATTGTTGTTGTATTATTTTTTTCTTGCCAAATTCGAAAAGTATTAAACAGTTTATTAAACAGTTTAACAACAACATACAGAAGTTCTGTGACTTCTAACATTTCAACGCTAACCTGCACCTGGCAAAGTTAGGGGCAATTTATACGAAGCAATTGATTGCGTGCAATTTTCTTAACTCCCTTTTCAAAGTTGCTCCCAAAGTTATGTCTATTTATACGGTGACTTTAACTGCACGAAAACTGAATGTGAATGAAGCAACAAAAGAAGAATACATATGAGTGTGAATGAGAGATAAAAAACATGCACGAAAAACAAAAACCGTGCCTTTTTTGTTTTTGTTACCCCTTGCTTGCTTCTCTATCCCGTTCGCCAACAAACAAAAATTGCACACAATAAAGTCACCTTCTAAACAGGCTCTTAAATTTAAAAAATTCCATGACTCATTTGGAATATGTATTCCTGTATATTTAATAACAGGATTGATATATTTATCATACGCAGTTGAGTGGTTATGAAAGCTGATATAAATAACATTAATATTTAGTTGATCTTATTTTTAAGCACTTTTTTTTTGCACAATTGACATTAGCAATTGTTAGAATACCGCAGTATTTTAATATTCTATGAAAATAAATTAATGTGATGGAAATATATTCAAATGTGAAAATAACAAATGTAAATACACAAACCAATTAATTGTTGGTGGTATGCAAATTAGAATTGATTATTTTATTTATTTATTCCATATACTTTTACTACAATTTATATATACTTATAAATGAATATCGTTACTGAATCACACAGAATTTGGAATTTGCACCAGGGACGTGATAAAAATGGGATTTAAAGGGCGAAGTGTCCCTTAACAGCTTGCGCATACCGCTCCGAAAATTCAAACGGTAAGAGGATGTGAAAATTCACCCCCCCCCCCCCCCTTCGACATCCTGCCACCGTTGTAGACATCTATTTAGATGAGATTTTAGATTTTCCCACGTGAAGGGGCAAAAAGGGGAATTCTTCCTCTTGACAGATTGCCCAAATCCCTTTCACTAGAAACCAAAAAATATGCATTCCCTGAAGTGTGAGCTTATTCAGTGATAAGGTACATTTTTGATTTTAGCCAAGGACTTACCACGCCCAAAGGCGTTCAAAGGGAGAAAAATTTCCCCCTAATCGGTCTGCCAAAACCACTGGATCAAGGAAGTTAAAATTGATTTTAAGGATAGTTCTCCGGCTAAGAAAGGCGGGGAGGCGGAAAGTTCTCCCCCTTTACGGCCTGCCAAAGCCGCTGGAACCTGGAATGTTGGTTCCTCCTTCTGCGTACACATCCGCTCAGAATCCCGTCTGAAATTTGGAAATTCCTACAGGAAGGGGTAAAAGGTGGAGCTGCCGCACTTAACAGCATGCCCAAGCACCTGTAATTTCAAATACATGTTCCCTAGAGTATGGGCTAACTTATAAGACGGAATTTTGGAAATCCCTGCGGGGAAGGGCGAATAGAGACAATACTGCCGGCTTGCACATACCCCTGGTTTACCTCTTTCTTAGCGTATAGGCTAACCACTGCAAATACGGTGTTTTGCGACATTTCTACGGGGAGGGGCAGTCGGTCTTCCCAAAATCCTTTTGGCTAGAAACCCATAGATTAAATATGTCAAAATGGGATAAAAATTTTGAATTTTCGCCAGTAACGTTGTTAAAATGTAGGTTTAAAGGGGGAACCATTTGAACCACTAGATATGGGAACGAAATGGAATGGATCGAGAACATGGGGGAAAACACTAGACAAGGGAACGAAATGTATTAATACGGGGAACGAGTGAAATTGAAACACTGGACGAGTGTAACGAAACGGAATGGAAGGATTGACTTTATACTTTTTCTCTATAAAATTGTTCATCAATCAATAGTCAATATAATTTCTAATTAATTTAAGGAAAACGTAAATTTATTAATATCATATTGAATTTTACTTTTTTAGGAAATTTTTTGTGGACATAAAATTGATTTTTAGAGCATATTTCTAGTGTCTTGGTAAATATCGTTTAAATATCTACTTTTCGCTAGCAAATTTGATTTCCGAAAAGTGGGTTGCTGGCCCTCCTTTCCTAAATTGGTGAAAGGGCTGCTATCTCCGTATCCAATCCCACGGTGCAGTCATGATTCAGCAAATATTCATGTAATTTACCTACTTGCCTTAGACGTTCAGATGTACTGCAATCATTTAGGCAACCTGACTGGGCGCCTTCTCACTCTAGCTAGCTTCTAGCAGGTAGCAGTGATTTGCTTGGACAGTCAAACGTAAGAATCTTTCTGGTCACTCCCAAGTGTATGATAGTCAGAGAACTTTCCTTACCACGCCTCTGTTGGCGCCCTTCGCTCCAGTGAGAGTTTGAGGAATATAATAATATAATATCTACTTCGTGCGTGCAAGTGTCTTTTTTTTCGCACATGACTGTATAATTTTATCAGCTCCTAGCTACCTTTAAATAATTACTTTCTCAATTATTTATTTTTTGTATAAGCTTTTAGTAAGCATTCGCGACTGCGGGGACTTTCATTTTGTAGCTCTAATGGCTCCCTATTTATGAACCATTTTCATGTGGGGACCCATGCAATCACTAGATTTATCCTAAGCATAATTATTTCTACGATAACAACGTAGCGGGTTTGTCCGCTAGTTTTTGTATAATTATTTTATTAAAACTATTTATTACATTTTAGAAAACCTGCAATAAAGCCCTTAATGTTCTAGTAATTTAAGGTCCGGAATTATAGTTAACTCTTAAGTAAAATTTAACACTTAAGTGAACAGTTTTTCAAAGATTTTTAGTTTTACTAACGATTAAGATATTTATCCAAAGACTCGACGATAAAGGTTCTACGGCAATATTGGTTACCAATTATTGCTTAGATATAACGTTATACTAAGTTGTAATTTTTGTTAAACATTTAAAAAAGACACAAAAAAGAAAAATAAATGAAAAAATTTAACTAATTACACAAAAAAAAAAAAAAAAAACAAAAAACTCTTAACAATTTCGTATATTAGTAAATATAAATAACACTATCTCGGCAATAAGCAATTTTCTGCTGACGTTATAAAAAATGGTTATAGAAATTTCGCTTAGTGTATGAATAGTGCATTTAAGTTAAAAAATACTTAAGTGTTTATTATGAAACTGACCCTAAATTAGACAAAGTCAAAAAAATCTAAAGTCGCAAACAGCTTTCAGAAAATAAATCGATATAAATACTAAATTTTAAATAACTAAAAATTTTTAAAATTCTTAAATTTTTATATCCATTAAAAATTTCAAATATTAAACCATGACCTTGTTCAATATAAATATTGTTAAAATAATTTAAAAAAAAAGTAATTAAAATATTTATTTTCAACTTGTGGCTGAATAACGTTGATAGAACAAGCAGTAAAATTTGGACAATGAGACAATTTTGAGCAATTTTGTTATAATTATGTTCATAAAATTAACTCAAAATGACAAACAACTGCAACTCATACACTGCGAAAAATTTATAAGGGCACAAACATATGTTATCAGTGAGTTTACACAAACGCGAAGTTTTTTTTTTTTGCAAAATCAAATTAGTTGTTAAGCCACACAGACAAACAACTTAAAGTATTACTTTCAAGGTCTTTTTGCAGAGCTGGAAATTTAGAACTCGCAATAATTTTTCTTGCCATATTCTTATTTCACAAAATTAAGTTAAAAACAACAACAAATTAAATCATTAAAAATAATGCTAATATTTGTTGTGTAATATGGAAAGAGTCTAACTTGATTTTTTTAATTCTTTGGACGAGGAGGAAAAAGCTTAACCTCTTGTCGCCCTTGTCTACATATAGAGGGTGTTTAATTTTCGAGCAATAAAAAACACTTATTTAGACCCAGATTCAATATAAAGCCGGGTTTGAAATCTGTATAAAATTTACTAAAATAAATGCAGTGAATATCATATTTAAACCGGTTTGAAAAATGCGATTTTTTTAGTTTTTGTTTTTTTTTTCGTTCAAAAAGTTGTATTTCCGAATCTTTTTCTGTTCATGATCAATTAAAATGACAGTTACATTTAGAAATTTATTGGAAGCTATAAATTACAAATTTTTTTAACTTTCCAAAAAGAATTTTTCTAGTTTTTCTAGAAAGCAAACGTCCACATGAATATGTGTACATTAATGGTTAGTGGACCCCTAAACGGAATCAATAAGAGGATCGATTTATAATGACTTAAAGCCAAAATTAAACCTACTTTAAGCTTCAGAAAATAACAAAATTTGTTATTCATATAAAAATATATGGAAACATTTTATAACATATCGAAGTCTATAAAATGCAGTCAACGTATCTTAGGGCATACAATGAAATCGGAACATTAAGATAATTGGGCGGTTTTTCGACACTTGCTACTTTCTAGATTTTAGTTTTTTTGAGACCACCAAAGCAAATCATATTAAGTACACTGTCTTACCGACCTCAATCTGACAGATTACTAATTATTATATGTGGATGTACCCTTCATACCCATTCATTTTCATATAAGTTGGTTTGACCTCTCTTCTAATTTGAATTATTAATACTGGAACTAGCATGTTATATGGGTGCCGGGCGACAGGGACATACCAGGGAACTGAAGGGCAGACGAGCTTGCAAGACTGGGGACTAGCTTACACATTCCACACGAAATGGAATCTGTGGGCATGCCTCTGGCCACTTTCAAGTTTCGGCTGCGGGAGAGCGCTTATGGGTTGGCAAGAGATAGGTAGGCCTCTGTCCGTGGTTGTATTCGTTCCAGACAGATGTGTCCCCGTCTGGATAGGAAGCACACGCACAGGTTGCTGTCACTGTCAAGGCCCGATATATTCCTACTTGTGTCCGTCATGACGGGACACTGTCTGATTGGAAGGCACGCAGTTAGGTTGAGGGTTGCGGCAAGTGACTTTTGCAGAAGCTGGGGTGACGAAGAAGAGAAGGAGTCTGTGGAGCACCTTCTCTGCACTTGTCCTGCCCTGGCTCGCAGGAGGGGACTGCATTTCGGCTCATGTTTCTTTGGGGACCTTGGTGATTTAACTGATATCGATATCGGCCGACTTAGGGGCTTTTTGAAGCAATCGGGATGGTTCGACGGGGGAAGCTAGTGATATAACTTTTACTAGCTTCTGTGGTATCACAAGGGACTTTATAGTCTAAGTGAGTCTGATTGGCAGGCTACCACTTCTACCTAACCTAAGTGTCATATAGACTTAAAGCCCGTACGACACTTGCTAGATTTTTTTTTATTGATTTTGTATTGACGAAAAAATTTATGAATTTTCTTATGGTAAGATAACGAGTGTCAAGAGTTCAAATATAGAGAATAAATGAGTATCTGCCAAATGGATGTCGGTAACGCAACGCCCCCATTGGATTTACATTGCTGTCAATATCAATCCAATACAAAATAAATGTAATGTCATAAGGGCTTAATTCACAAAAAATGTTCCGTACCATAGTAGTATGTCAATATTTTTTATTAAAATACAAAAAAAGTATAATGTGCTCATCAACTACCTGATATAAATAAATAGTAAATTGATAAAAGGGCAATAAAAGTCACATAAATATATAAAATAAACCTTTCCAGTTATAACCTAATAAAAATGTTAATTAAATAAAGCAAAAACAAAGTCTATAAATACACCTTATTACACCCCATGAGAAATATGATACAATAAATTTATTATATTTAATAGCCTACTTAGAAAGCAGACAGCAACTTGTTAAAACCAGTTTATGGCCATAAGCTTGAAGATCGTTGCGATAACCCATAGAAAATAAAATTTTATAATCTGGCACATTATGGGCTTTGATTTTTACTATTACTCAGATGCAACAGAAGGTTTGTTTTTTTTGTCGAATTTTATACAAATATTCCATACAAATTTAAGTAGATATAGACTTGCTAAGTAGTTATAAATATAGCTACTTAAAAATTAAGAATGTATAAAAATGCTGCCTAGTCTTGGAAATTATTTGCTTTTCTCTTTTAAATGTAAACAAAAATATTTGTCATAAAAATATTTGAATTTTTTGTGTTTTTAATTTGATAAAATATTAAAAATAACAAAAGCTAAGAAATGAATTATGTGTTTGTAAGTTAAGGTAGAGCAGGGCAAATAATATAATTGCTCTATTTCGCGTTCCCGCGCAGTCCATATATGAAAACAGCTTTCGTACAAGGCTGCCCCAAATGTTCAAATTGTATTTGTTGACAAAAAATTATGAAAAGTCAGGTAAGTGGGCATAGTCGTTTTTTTACAAGTAGTTATAGACATAGATATGAAATTCGAAAAAAACAAACCTATTATTCAAGTGTAGTTTATTTTCGATAGACTTAAATATAATTTTTATATTTGTAACAAAAAATAATAGTGTTAAAAGCTTTGGCCTTAAAGATTTAAAACATATTATAAATTTCACAATAAAAATTAAATCACAAATTTTATTACAAAGAAATGTATTTTTGTAACAAAATATTCATGAAATTTTGACAAAAGCACTTATTTCAAAAATACACATTTTGCGGAATATCTTTATATATATAATTCTCCTGTACGTGTGTTAGTGACTGCACTCCTCCTTAACGGCTGGGCCGATTTCGATGAAATTTGTTGTGTCTGTTTTATTTGATCCCTGAATGGTTTAGATTCACAATTGACCTATATGGGTACAATGGGCGTGGCACCTCCCATACGAAGTAAAAATGTATTTTTGTATATCTGGAGTACTGTTACAGTGGGAGTCTTCAAACTTTGTGTGAGCTTTTTTTATAATAATACTCATAATCTCCCAAAAAAATGAGTGCCATCCAAGCAATGGGCGTGGCACCTCCCATACGAAGAAAACATTCATTATTGCATATCTGGGGTACTATTAAAGTGGGAGTCTTCAAACTTTGTGTGAGCTTCTTTGATAATAATATTCATAATCTTCCAAAAAATATGGGGGATCCAAGCAATGGGCGTGGCACCTCCCATACGAAGTACAAATTTATTATTGCATATCTGGGGTACTATTATTGTGAGAATATTCAAACTTTGTGCGAGCTACCTAGATAATAATGTAATCCTATTCCTAGGCAGAACAACGTTTGCCGGGTCAGCTAGTCTAATATATAAACACATTCACTGTTGTATAGAAATGTTTGTATAAAATTTAATTCTTTTGCGTCGAAAAAATCACTCAAGTAAAAATGTCTAGTGTTGCAAATGATATAAGTTCTTTTGTCAAACATAAATTAATAAAATTTGTAAATGTATAAAGTGTATAAAGTGTATAAAGTGTAGAAAAGTAAAGATCAGATAGAAATATGCTTATTAAAAAGTTTAAGTAACTACAAATTTTTTTTTTAAATTTTCAACTTAAGTGCTTTTGTCAAAAGTCCACAGATTTGCTGTTAAAACAAACCAGGGAAATTACAAGTTTGATCAATATTTTGTCTTTATTTTATGTATAAATCTTTTTGTCTTTATTTTACCATTATAAAAAAAGCTATAATAAAAGGTAGGGGGTAGTTAAAATCAAATTAATAGGCTTTCATTGTACATTTTTTGATAAATTTTGACCTAAAATATTAAAAAATATAGAATATTTTTATTTTGCCTTTATGACGTTTGGAAACGATTACAATTGTTTCAGTATTATTTTGCCTTATTGCAAAAACTTTACAGAAATTTTAATTTAAAAACCAACATCTAATTGAAAATTTTCGTTTTATAAGCCTACAATAAGTCGATGTGCATTTGAACATTTAAGTCCGATATGCTAACCTTATTAATAACAACTGACTTGATTGATTACACGGTACGACAAAATCATTCAAATTTTTTTGAGTACACATGAGAAATGTTAACAGAATATGAAAATAGGCTTAAAATAAAGAATTACGTGTCTCGGCGATTTGCTGTAGCACGTCATTTTGAGAAAACTGCTTTTTAAGCTTTAAAGGACCGTGAGAGTTTGCTTGTATAAAAAGTTATATAAAAACATAATGGGTGAACCGATTTTAATGCTTGAGCCAGTTTTGAAAAGGGAATTAAATTTGGATTTTTTTCTCCGCTAGATGGCGCTTTAGTTTTCATGTAAAGTTAAAAAATACATTACATTCTGACGTGCTACAGCAAAACGCCGAGACACGTATTTCTTTATTTTAAGCCCTTTTTTCATATTCTGTTAACATTTCTCATGTGTACCAACCACTGTCGTACTGTGTTATATGCGTGCTTACATCGTGTTTATACAACCCGATAGCCCTGCATAAAGAAGAACCCAAGTACAATTGTGAAATTTATTTTATTATTTAATTACATGATAAACAAATAATAAAGCACAAAGTAAACAATAAGCCAGACTATTTAAAATGAATCGACTTTAATATATAGCAATTTCAGACAACTGAAATTGATTTTTTCCATATTGTATATAAATCTATACAAGATCCAGTTGAATCCAGTAAAACTGACATGTCTACTGATAACCTCTGGAAATAATGACATGAATTAAAAAAAATATTAAACCAAATGCATCATGTTGTTGCAGTACTCTTTACAATTCACTGCTAACATTCTTTAGATTAGTTTTTTATTAAAATATAAAAAAACTGGTGCGCGGTGGTTTTAAACCAAATTTAAAATTGTTTATAAATATGCCACTCAATAGTAAGTTACGTATTTATAGACTAAATTTTTTTTTCCAAAAGCGCTCTTAACGAACAGAACCTATCGTTTCAAATTCTTTGGAAGATTGTTTCATCTTTAATGCAAAAAGTTATTGTTGCTGTACTCAAAAAAGTTCTGCAGTTATTTTTTTTTTATTTTTTTTTTTTTTTTTATTCAACATTTTGTAATTTCAAAGCCTAGTAGTAAAGCTGATTACAGTTGTTTTAACACACAAAGGAAGAATTTTTCAACGATTTTTGCGTTTAAATAACTTGTAAAAACTACTGCATTTTGCTAACATTAGAAATATTTATGTATTACAACTTTATAAATATGATAAATAATTGGTGACAAATGATTTGTGAAACAGTTTCATCAATATGATGAAAATATTTTCCAGAGTGTTGTTTTGCCACAAGAAAAATTCAAATTGCACATGATCTCTTTCAAAATTACACAAAAATCATTAAAAGTTAAACATACAGGCTGCATGCGGTCTGGGTAAGTAGATCTATTTAAGTAAAAGTAAAATCTGGAAAACAAGGTTCTCTCGGGGATACAAATTATAGCGATTCTTGATGACACCATTAGAAGGATCACAACGATAAAAGAATGCCCTCAAGGTGGAGTACTATCTCCGCTATTGTGGTCGATTCTAGTAGATGATCTACTAGTTAAACTGAATCAACGAGGTTTTCCTGTGGTAGGATATGCGGATGACATCACAGTTAAAGTGAGTGGCACACATAATGATACGAAACATGGGAATGGTGTGAAAATGAAGGACTTTCTATAAATCCTACGAAAACTACAATTGTTCCATTTACTAGAATAAGGAATTTAAATTTACCTAGGCTGTATATAAAGTACATTGAAGTACCATTCAGAGGCGAAATATTTATGAATAGCCCTGGATAAATCGCTCAACTGCAATTCTCATCTGGAGACAATAAGCAAAAAAGCCGTAAAATAAATTTGGGCTAGTAAACAACTCCTAGGCAAATCGTGGGGCTTAAGCCCAAAAATGTCGATGTGGATATATAAACAAATGATTATCCCCAGCATATTGTACGGATCGGTTATATGGTGGAAAAAGACAAGACAGAAAACAGCTCAACAGAAGCTATCGAAGATTCAAAGACTAGCATGTCTGAACACTACAGGTGCAATGAGTTCGACTCCAACTGCATCACTGAAGGTGATTTTGAACCTGGATCCTTTGCACCTCGCGATACAGGGAGAAGCTATGAAGCAAGCAATCGAACTCCACAAACTTTTTAAGTTTAAAAAAGGTGACCATAAAGGCCATCTAAATATCCTTAACGAGGCCAGTTCCATAAAGAACATGACACTATGTAGTGATCAAATAAATCCAGTGATTGAACTAGGAAGGGAATACAAAGTTCAAATCCCAACAAGAGAAGAATGGGAACTTGATCCCCCATGGTTGAAGGAAGATGCACAGAAGTGGTATACTGACGGATCCAAAACTTCTAGCGGAGTTGAAGCCGGTGTATACGGACCTAGGTGCAGAATTCACATACCTCTGGACAAAGATCCAGCTATATTTACTGCAGAAATATATGCTATCTATACCGCAACGACCGAATTTCTGGAAAGGAATCTTGTTAGAACAAGGATAAACTTAATGTGGGACAGCCAGGCTGTATGTAATAAAGGCCCTGAAAAACCCCATCTATCACCATAGATCAGTGCTAGAGTGCCATAAAGCCCTCAACCAACGGGCGACCAATAATAAGGTAACACTTATTTTGGCAATGAAAAAGCTGATGAACAAGCGAGACTAGGTGCGGAACTGCCATTTATAGGCCCGTGTCCTCAATTTGGTTTCACGAAAAAGGACATTGGAACAAACAGAAACCACTGAAACATTCAAAGAAATTCTTATCATACAATGAAAAGAGGAGCAGAGAAGCCCTTCAGGTGAACAGACCAAATCTAAGACTCCTATGCGGAGCACTTACAGAACACTATCCATGTAATTACATCCTAAATAAAATGGGACATGATCGAGATACGACATGCAGATATTGTATGGAAGATGAGGAGACCATGGAGCATGTAATGGCTAAATGTCCTGCCTTTGCATACCTACGATTTATCACATTTGGCAGACCTGATATCATGGAGGAACAATACAAGAAGCTGGAAGTGAAGAACATTGTACTGCTACTCAAGGCTGCACTGGAGAACAACTGAGGAAAATACTAGAGGGTGCACAATATATCTACTTGGTCGCGGTGCTGGAGATACAGACTACTCAACCGAACTACATTAAATAAAAGCATTATTATTGAATGAAATATTATTATATGAACTATTTCCAAAAAAGCTTAAATTTTTTTTAATAATAGGTTTGTTTTTTCGAAGTCTATATCTATAACTACTTGTAAACAAAACGACTATCCCTACTTACCTGGCTTTTCTTTATTTTTTGTAAACAAATACAATTTGAACATTTGGGACTTCGCGGAAACTCGAAATAGACAATTATATTATTTGCCCTGCTTAACCTTTACTTATAAATACATAATTTATTTGTTAGCTTTTGTTGTTTTTAATATTTTATCAAATTAAAAATTCTAAAATTTCAAATATTTTTGATTACATTTAAAAGAGAAACGCCAATAATTTCTAAGACTTGGCAGCATTGTATAAATGTATAGAATTCTTAATGTATGTATAAATTCTTATACATACATATCTACTTAAATTTGTATGGAATAAATTATTCAGTTAAATTTCTTCGACCTTTTTAATACAAATTCCAGGTAATAAGTATTCAAGCTTAAGGTCTATTTTATACAAAATTATTTATTTGTTATCCAATATTTCGCTATCTCAATGGATAGCTTCTTCAGGGATTTTTTGGTTTTTAATTTAAAAAATTTGTTTAAAATTTGTTTAAAAAATTTGTTTAAAATTAAAAACCAAAAAATCCCTGAAGAAGCTATCCATTGAGATAGCGAAATATTGGATAACAAATAAATAATTTTGTATAAAATAGACCTTAAGCTTGAATACTTATTACCTGGAATTTGTATGAAATATTTATATTAAATTCGAAAAAAACAAAACTAATATATATTTTAAATTATTCAAATGAATTAAAGA
The DNA here is from genome assembly GCA_949748255.1 of Eustalomyia histrio. Classification (NCBI taxonomy): domain Eukaryota; kingdom Metazoa; phylum Arthropoda; class Insecta; order Diptera; family Anthomyiidae; genus Eustalomyia; species Eustalomyia histrio. Next base: position 42,744,963 of record OX456526.1, on the reverse strand, counting down.
ATTTTTTTTTATTTAATAAAAAAAGTGAATAATGAACGATTTGTTTTCTTTCAGTAAGAAATTAAAATTACAATAAATGAAATAAATAAATAAAAATAAATAAATACATCATCATTAAATTGAAATATTAACATAACAGCAAAAGTATTGAAAATTAATCCATATTATTGTATTGTCATTATATGGTGACACAACTTTAAAGACCGTTATATTCGGATCCGAAATTGATATAATAGTGTGGAATTATTTTAAAAATATTTTAGAAATAAATCTGCCATTTCTTACCGGCTGGATGGATTAACATGAAACTTTACACAATTATATAAAACGTAATTTCGGGCTTAAATTCTGACGAGATACATCACAGTAGTTGTTTGGTCAAAAAGGTACCAGGACCCCTTGGCATCCTGATTAAAAATATCTTTAAGAACACTTCTCTCGGATGTGCTTGACGGAAAATATGAAGCTCATTTGCTAACAGTCCTTACCCCAGATCTGAATTTGATAATTTTTTACTCAAATTTCAACTTTATTTTTTTTTTTTTGGGGATTTCTTTTCTTATCTATATCGAATAATTTAAAATGCCTAAATTACGAATAATTCCAATAATTTTATACGATTAATCAAAAAAAAAAAAAAAAAACACAAAAACTTTTGTATAACACAAAAGCATTCATAATATCCTCAAGGATATTATCGAAAGCCATTATTAGGCAGACTTTAAAAACAAAATTCCTTAAATCAATTTTCAAATCTGATTGAATTATTAACTAAAATTATTTAATCTTTATCTTATTGGAAGTATCAGATAGATTAGAAAAATTCTTCTTATAAATCAAAAATTATAATTCAATTTCAGATCAAAGAATCAAATCAATTTTAATTGGATTTAAAAAAAATACAATTGTTTTCGCGAATTAAAATAATTTTTTTAAATCACGATTAATTTATGTTTTAATTTGTTAACCATACTTGTTATTTTTTCATTGGCATTGAAATTTCATTAGCATTAGTTAAGTAATGCTAATGAAATAGTACTAATGCCTCAAAAACTAATTAGAATTGCTCAGAAAAAGCATTAGTTTACAAAAAAAAAGAGGATGTTTAACTTGCATTACTTGGCTGTTTTATAAAATGGATCCCTCGTGATATCTCCTGAACCTGATCTATATTTATATTATCGCAATATATTAATACTCTTCCAGAGCAAAAAAAATATCGTTGGTATAAAAAAGAGCAACAAAATTTCTTTCGCATAAAAATGGGACACCCTGTGTCTCTCTTAAAAGTAAATTAAACAAAATTAATCACAAAGTTTTTTCAAAATCCTCTGCAAAATATTTACTAAAATCAAATAGAGTGAAGCAAACATAGAGGAAAATCCTCAACAGAATTTTCATTTACATTGTTTATGTGTTCACTATATATAAAAAGACAAAGAAAATACAAGATTTTCTATTCTCATTTAACCCATTGAGGCCTACCAGCTTTTCCAAATAACCAAAGTTTTGTGCTTAACTATAGTAATGAATGTCAAATCTGTATATAAAATATATAAGTTAACGATTAACTCATGTTGTTTTTAGACAAGTTACCCGATTTGAATGTACGACTAATCCAGGCATAACTTTATAAAATTTTAAACGTAGGAGGTAAGATGCAATTACACATACATACGAATTTTTAAAGTGTTACTGAACTTATTTTTAAATGAAATTTTTAAAACAGCAAAAAAATTGTACAGTGGCGCACAGTTTATTTCGTGTGAAGAACATTTTTGAAAAATTAATCATATAAGTGGAATTTTTTATTCTAAGCTTTACAAATAAATTATGCAGTTTTGTAGATAATTTAATATAAAACACCAAAAAAATTTACACAAATATCAACATTAAAAGATTTTTTAAAAACAAAACTAAACACATAATTTTCATGTCCACAGCTTATTTCGTGCATGGCAATTGAACATTAAAAAGAATATAAAAACTGTTGAAAAATAAGTAAAAAAAGCCTTAAATTCGGCTGTGCCGAACCTTTCAACAATTTTCTAAAAAAAAGTTCTCTACTTTTTTTGATACAAATAAAGTAAAAAACTACTGAAGTAAAATTATTGAAGAAAACAAATTTTTTATGGAAAAAAATTTGTTGGTGGTAAAAAAAGAATTTAGTGGTGAAAAAAATTTTTTGAGGGTAAAAAAAATTTTTGAGGTGACAAATATTTGAGGTTTATACAAATTATTATTTATTTCTAAGCGACTGGTGAAAAAATATGAGAAAATATATTATGTACCAGTCGCTACTATGAAATTGTACTAAAATACACCAATTTGAAAATTTAGAGGTACCTTAACATTTTCACTCATAACTTTTTAACCGCTGAACCGATTTTGCTCATTTTCAATACCAAACTGCTCGGGAGTATGTTCAATAAACTGGGTAAAAATAGACAAGACCGCTTGCCTCTTCGGGTCGTGATCGCCATTCATTCATTAACAAATCTTCTATTGCAAATTGAAAGTTTAATATATTCACAGAAAATTGTTTTTTAACGCATTTTTGCAGATATTTTTATTCAAATTTAAAACTTAAACAGGACCAGACAAACAACTACTCGGAAAAAACTCGTCTAGTTCCAAACAAGATTGTGGAAAAATGGTGTTTTTGAAGTTTGAATTTATAAAGTTTAATTTTACTAGATTTTTTTTAAGGACTTGATACGACCTTTTAAATTCTTGGAGCCACATACCATTAGTAGATTTCATGTTGAAAAATTCAGGAGAATACCTTAAAAACCTGAGATAACTCAACCACTTTATAAGGGCAATCTTTGTTAAAAATTCTCAATTTGATTTTACTTTTTACCAGTAATATAATTAAAATACATACAAATTATTATACAAATAGTTAAGTTTTATTAAAACAATTTTTTTTTATAATGGGAATCATGTTTTTTTTACGTTAACCATGAATTAAAAACATTATCATGAAGCATTTCTATTTTTCCGAGTCCAGACTTAAAATAACTTTGGGTATTTACACAATTCCCTTTATGTTCGATTTAAATTATATAGTCGACATTTGGTTTCAGTTAATGCTGCCAAATAGGTAACATCCTTGGTATAGATGGGGCAAGTGTCATAGATTGTATCATGGGCGGGCAACGATTGTATACTTTGGGTGCGATTAGCATCATATAATGTTAACAACTTGGGATCTTGCAAATAGGCAGCTACCAGAGTATTTGAGTCTACAGAAATTTGAGAACAACGAGCCATTACGGGGCTGTTGGTTGAGGCAAAGAATGTTATTTTAATATCAAACACAGGGATATTATTAATTTTATTTAATTTCCCTAAGATATACCGGGCACGAGGATGGCGATTACAACTTCTAGTTTGCACTACCAAATTTAGTTGCACGGCATCAAAGTCCATCGATATAAAACGACCTTCAAGGGCTAAACGTGTTCCTTGTGCACAACTTCCAAGATTATACTCAAAAAACCATAACGATGTCAGTTTACAGACCAAAAAGCCACCACGCATAAATAGTTCGCCGGCTGGAACTGAAGCCACCTGAATGACTGGACTCATATCACCTTCGGTAAGATATTCAAAAATAGTTGTTTCAGGAAAACGTATATCGTAGGCATAAGTGCTGCCCTGTTGAGATCCTAAATACAAATAGTTTTCACCGCCCTTGTTACCAAAGGCACAAGACCACAACGGCTTTTCGCTTGGCTTAAATACACACGTTACTTGTAAAGACCGCAAATCGAAAAGTTGAACTTTTGTCTCCATGCTAGCTGCAACCATTAGTTGTTGATCTACTGTGAGGCTGATATCACGCAACAGCTTTAAAGAAGCATGCAGAAAAGAGGTTGGTTTAAATGAAACTGTGTCAACAATTCTTAAACCGTAGCCGGGAAATAGACCCTGTGAACTTTTTTGGGATACAAGAAGGGATGCTTGACGTTCGGCATATTTCATTACACGACATCCAGGTTCACGAGATATCTCAATGTTGCGATCCATATATAATTTATACAACACAGATTGTTTAGCAGAGGTATATGTCGCATTAGTAAGACCGCCGCTGCGTAGCAATATATTAAGAGAATCATTGTCAGCTTCTAACGTTTTAAGTTTTTGTGTAACCTGCGCATAAGACATTCTCAAAGTGGCCAATTGCAATCCTAAATCCCGTGAAGTAGCACGTTCGGCATCTAATTGTTCTCTCATACGGTATTCCTCAGTACGATCAATGGCTCTTAAACGTTTTGCATATAAAAACCGAATATCTCTGGGATGAGCTTTTGTTTTACACTGTGGACACACTTTTTGTCCTGATTGTATGGAGCTCTCAATTAACCAACGTCGTATACATGAATCACCAAATAAGTGGCCACATTTTAAAGAAGCCAAACGATGCTCACCCGACATTTCCCAATTATCCAAGCATATGGGGCATGTTAACCCATCATCTTCATCATCATCTATATTATCACTGTTAACCTTGGGCGTGCCTGCTTTCTGATTTGCTTCTAATGATAAACGTTTTCGTTTTTTAGCCGGCGAAGGTGTATCCAAATTTATTACGCCATCGTTATTATTTCGAAGTTGGTCTTGTATAGCTGCAACATTGCTAGTTACAATGGCTGGTACTGGTTCTTGTTGATAAACTAGAGCAAAAATATAAGAAAAAATTTTAATATTTGCATAAAGGTTTACTAAGAAGATTCTGTAATACTTAAATCGGGTGTTATGACAAATCGTGAAGATACGGAAGAGCTAGTGCTTTGCGTGGAAATTGATGATATTGATAATGCACCAACAGTGCTTACTGATCTAGAACCTAAATCGTAATTAATTCACCTATTCAATAATTATGTCTCGTTCGAATAAGGACGTTGAATTGAACTTTTAGAAAACGTGTTTTTCGGCTACTATGATATTTCAATCATAAATACGTGCCGTCATTAACTAATTTCATTAAAAACTTTGATATTCTTTTTGACTTTGAATTCTTCAAAAAGTCAATTTCAAATTTAAAACTTTGTTAAGTTTTGAACAAATTACTAATACTCCAGATTTCATGATATCAACTTTAAAACTAGAAATTTTTGGTATTCGTTGGTTATATTAATAAAATAAGTAAAAACTGTAAAAATTGCTTTAAAAATTTTAGCTTTTAAGCGTAAAATTTTACCTCTTTACGGTATGACTTATTTATGAAAAATATTATTTTATTGCGGTTCCCATCCCAGCATCGTGATAAACAAAAGTAATTAAGCGAGTAAACAGGCTGCTAAGTAGTTGAAACCCTGTTTTTGCTGGGATGTCTTTTCCCGGTAAAGTTCTCAATGTCCTTGTTCGAATGATTAAAATTTGTCTGCACATAATTTTTAATAAATCTCAACAGAGTTTGAGGTTTTGTTAAAGAAAAGTGTCTTAGATTTTTCTAAAGGAAAATAACTAAATTTCTGACGGAGCTTTTCATTAAAAAAAAATTATGCCAGAAATTGAAAATTTTTCTATAGCAAAAATTATGTTCGAATATGGGAATTTTTTTATAGAAAAAATGTCTCAGAATTTAAGAATTTTCCGTAGGAAAAATGTCGCAGAATTTTTCCATTGGAAAAAAATCGCAGAATATGAGAATTTTTCTATAGGAAAAATGTTTCATAATCTGGGAGTTTTCTTATTGAAAAAATTCTGAAGATGATTCTAAAACAAAAAATCTAAGATATTTTTCTATAGGAAAATTGTCTCAGAACCTTAGAAAAACACTTCAGTATCTGCTAATTTTTCTATAGTAAAAATGCTTTAGAATCTGAAAATTTTTCTATAAGAAAATGTTTCAGAACCTATTAATTTTTATGTATGAAAAATGATAATTTTTCTTTAGGAACCATGTCCTTAAATATGACAATTTTTCTAAAGGTCATATATTTTATAATCTGAGAATTTTTTCATTTAAAACACATTTATATCAGAATCTGGTAATTTTCCTATTGGAAAAATGTTATATAAACTAAGAATTTTTCTACAGGAATCGAGTTTTCTTAATCCCAGAAGTTTTGAAAATATTTCCATAATTTGGAAACTCTATTTAAAAATTGTCGTTAAAATTTATTACAAATTATGTGCCGGATATATAAGAGACGATTTACTGTTAAACAATTTTTACCTGATTCATTTGACGACCCACCAGTATTGGTGGGATTACTAGCTGAGGATATAGTGGAATTAGTTTCTACTGTACTAATAGAATCTTCCGATGCGTTGTCTGAATAAAAATGACTGGTTAAAACTTACTTTACTAAATCCATATACTTGTTTTACCTGTATCAATTACAGAAGGTGCTGACCTTCGACGAATAATACCATCGTCATCAGTTTCATCATCTTCTAGAAAAATATCATGATCACCTTGCATGGCTCTAATAGTAATGTTACTTCTTTCACTGCTGCCAGCATTAACAGGCAACAGCTCCTCTGATACATAATTATGGTCTGTATTGTTAACTGATGATGATGAGGGTCCTATATCATCGTTGATTTGTTCTGTTCTATTATTTCTTATTATTATAGATAACATCCTTCGGTTTCTAATGGTAACAGGGATTTCAAAATCATCATCCGAATTGTTGTTGCCAAGACTTCCTTGGACACTTGAATCATAATCTTGTTCATTTTCTGTATCATCCGTTGACATATTGTATAAATTCTGTTCCAATTACTTATATGATTGAAAACCAAACATTGAATTGCCTTAATTTGTTTTGCTTTTAATTCAGTTTTTACAATTTATTTTATTTCACAAATATTCTCTACTTTTATTTAATCTTATTTTTCTTTTGTTGTGTCATTCATTAACGAAGTAGTTGAATTGAACCATTCACAAAATTTCATGTTTTGTACTAGATCAACATTAGTAGTTAAACACATAAAATGAAGCAGCCGCCAGCAGCAAAACTTGTTTTTACCACATATTTTATAAAGGGTATTTTTATTAGAGGTGTAAAACACTTAAATATTATATTTATATTTAATATTGATGTTTATATATAACACACAATATTTTAGCATAATAGTGTTTTTAAAACAATAATTTTACATTGCATTATTAAATATTACTTATTTTACGACCAAGCAATTTCAAAGATAAGTATTTGTATAATTTTCTTTGTATATTGTTAAAATAACTTGAAAAGCAGAAACAAAAACTTCTTTGCTAGATAAAAACAATAGTTTTGAGTTGACAAACTAGTGTTTTTTTCACACCATGACGATGCCGCTCACGTAGTAAAAAACGTTCTCATGGTTTTATAAGGGCAGATTAAAAAGGTTCGGCATTTATTCTATGTAATTGTTTTGTTTTTGCAATTTCTTTGCGATTCCAATTGATTTTCTTTGCAGGTTTAATTGGTTTTAGCAGATTTCCCAATTGAATTTGAATAAAGGTTTAAAAAAACAGGGAAATTTGGGTTAATTTTTGCAAAAATCAGAAAAATTTGCTCAATTTTCCTCTGTTTTCTCTAAGCTTCCGAATTTTTGTAGTCTGTATGAAATTTTATTTGGCCGCTGCCGGCGTTGCAATCTATATTGCAAAAATTTTGTACGTTTTGCCCCATCTCGCTTAGTTTACGGGAGATGCACGGTTTAGTGCGAATTGTGTGCCGAATTCAAGAACTATGAAAATTGCAACGTTACAGTCAATGGAGCAAGTTACCGTGCGATGATTACCGACTTGTGGCTTCAACAAGGCGGTACCACATGCCACACAGCATGCGATATCATGAACCTATTGAAAGGCGATTTTGGTGAGAAATTAATATCACATTTTGGTGCAGTCCATTGGTTTTCATACTGGCCGGGAAGCTGGAAAAAGTATGACAAAATTGGAGCTTACGGATAGACCACCTACGGCGTAGCCGCAGGCAAGGTTTACATGAAATAATCTTTAAAATGTAATTGACAGACTTTCAATTATCGCCCCAAATTATACATGGGACAAATTCATTGAATGGACTAATTACTTTGTGATTTTATTACCTTTACATTGATCACAATGGTAATGAAATAAATTTCATTACCATTGTTTGAATTAATGAAAATGATTTAAGGATCTGATTTCATTGATCAATGACAATGTTTTTGAATTTCATTACCATTAATAATGCACCAATGTAAAGAAACCATTAGCATTTTTAGCCGTTATTTTATGTGGTAATGTTTATATTTATTTATGCGGGTTAACATTTGTATATTTTGAATATTGTGTTATTATTTTCTGTATAAAGCTACTTTGATAGTTTTCAATTCGTATAAACCTTTTTCTAAACAAATGATTTTTCAATCAATTATAATTAGTTTTTCATGAATTTGTGCTTTTTTATTACCATTAGTAATGAAATTTTTAAGGAAAAAAATTTCATTACCATTAGGTGGTAATGAAAAATTTGAATCAGTGTCAACTAATGAAAAATTCCAAAGTATGCCCCAAATAAATATTTCATTCACTTTAGCAAATATTCTGTTTTTTTTTTAATTTGAAAAGCCAATGCTTTACATAAAAATCACTCTTTATAATTAAGTTTTTTTTTTCCAATTTAGCGAATTTCAAAATTTTAGCGATCTATTCAGTTTTAATGACTTTACTATTTATTTAATTTTCGGATTTTTTTTTTAATTTTATCGTTTTAGCATTTATTATTTTGAAGTATCTTTAATTTTGCCGATTTTACGCAATTTTGGAGATTTTTAAAATTTTTAGCGATTTTTTGATTTTTTAAAATTTTTTTTCTAGTATTTGCAACAAAAAAATCTTCAATTTCATTTAATTAAAACTAAAAACGTAGTTATTTATTTTCTAAAATTCAAAATCGAATGAAAAAAGTCGAATGTCCTTTTCAAATTACTCAGTCGATTGAATCAAAATCGAATGAACAAAAATCAATTGAATTCCCAAATTTGTAAGTCGATTGAATTCCCAACGATTGAATTCACTGATTGACGACAAATCGAATGACAAAAACGACTGAAATATTAATTTCTATTCAAAAATTGTGGTTTGAAAATTCAATTATTCACAGTCAGATTTGAAAATGGAATGAAGGATTGAATTCTTTAGAAGCTCTGACTTTTGTGCACTTAAGATTCAAATAAAATAAAATCAATTTAATTTGAATTTCAATTAAAGTTTGAATTGAAAAAAATTAGTGACAAAGTCAAAATGATTTAATATTGCAAATAAGGCAAGATATAACCTAGAGAAAAAATTGGTTGTAAGATTGCTATATTATTTGGAATGGCAATTAATTCATTAAGAAAGCATAAATATCGTATTTGGAATTAAAAAGAGGGAAAATGTACTTAAAAAAATCCTATTTTTCAACTATTGGTATTTCCGTTCAACTCTAGAAATAAAATTCGTTTAGTAATTGTGTACAGCAGAATTAACAATTTTTTTTAGTAAATGTACTAAAAAATTGGTATTATAAATTTATTTAAATATTCTCGATATTTAAAAGTGGAAACAACAAATACGGTTATTTTGATCAAAAATACAGCATTGAATTAGGTTTTTAGAAAATCCAAAAGAATTGTGGATTATATTTTATTAGTAATGGTAAACGAATTTTATACTATATTTGTTTTCTTAACAAATTATTTAAATAAAAAATTAGCCATCAAAATTTATAAGTGTTCAAGTACCGGAAAAGGCAAAAATTAAAAAAAAATATATATTTTTTTTTAAATTAAATTAATATATTTAAATGTTTTAATAGCAAATTTTGGATTGCAAAACTAAAAATATAATTTAATATGAATACATTAATTGTGGCCAACGAATTTACTGCCAATCGAACGATTCAGTTGCGGCAACCGAATTTTTAGGTTGTGACTACCGACTGTTATTGAGGCAAGCGGAATACTCTTGTCACAACCAAATTACTCACATCTCAATTGGTTTTCTGTTGTCACAACCGAAAAATTATGTTACCACAACCGAACCATTCGATTGGCTATAAATGCGGTTATCAGCACGAATCAGTTTTAAATTTAATTTTCAGTAGATTCTACCTACAAACTTTTTTATGTGTACGCAAAAAAAAAATGTAAGCCGGTCCGAGAAGATAAAAATATATAAATACAAGGTGGCGCAAAAGTAATCCTCCTACCAGAATATGCTATAAATTTTGCGATTGGCCCCTAATGTCAGTTCTGTTTTGACATTTGTGTAGTAAACACATGCGAAATACACGGTAAAAAACAATATTACGCTACACTGCTCCAGAACGCGGAATATTGGTGACTATTTATTTGAGCAATAATGAAGATGATTTTTCATCAAAAATAATCATGAGTGATGAGGCCCATTTCCATCTTAGCGGGTACGTAAATAAGCAAAATTTACGCTTTTGGGGCACTGAAAATCCGCGTGTAACCACGAAGAGCCATTACACCCGCTCAAAGTCATTGTATGGTGTGCTGTTTTCGCTGGAGGAGTCATCGGACCTTTTTTCTTCGAAGACGTCGCGGGCCAAACGGTTACTGTGAATGGTGAGCGCTACAGAGCAATGATGAATTGGGATTGGAAAACATGTGGTTCCAACAGGACGGTGCAACGCCACACACTGCACGTGCCACAACCGATATGCTGAAGGATGCATTTCCCGGGCGCCTAATCTCCCGTTTTGGCGATTTGCACTGGCCAGCAAGATCGCCTGATTTGATCGCTCTAGACTTCTTTTAGTGGGGCTTTTTGAAGTCGCGGGTTTATGTCAACAAGCCTCAGACTCTTGCAGCTCTTAAAGACAATATCCGTCAAGAATGTGAGGACCTATCGCCGGAAGTTTTGGCCAAAGTGATGGAAAATGCCATAAAAAGGGCTCAAATGACAATCAACTGTGGCGGCGGCCATTTACATGACATCATATTCACGACTTGATGTAAAAAAAATTAAAATACCAAATAAAAATAATCCACAAGAAGAATCAGTTTTTAATTTTTTTTTTTAAATTACAGCCAAAAAACATCGGAAGGTTATTTTTGCGCCACCCTGTACAAGTTGAAGGTTAGTGATAAAATAGATAAAACACAATTGCTTTGAAAGTATTCTTAGCCCATTAATGTCCACAGCGCTCTAACATAGAATAGATAGAAATTTTAATTTTGTGGCGTAGATTCCATTAAATTTACAAACCAATTAATATTAAAAAAAACTTTTAAATTAGCATCTATTCCCCAACAAACATTGAAAAACTAAAAATGCTTGAATTTTTCCAGTAAAAATCCAGTTAAAAGAAACAAATGTCGCTCTTGTTCCTCTAAAGGGAGTCAAATTAAAATTGAAAAATTTTCAGTAGAGGCAAAAAACTGTTTTTTTCAATATTTACTATTAAATTTGCCATTGTAAAGAAATACGAACAAGAAGTATACAACGGTAATTGTTTTTTAATTTTTTTTAAGGGATTATCGAAATATAACAAGTTTTTTGAGTTGCTACCCTTTATCTGAAATTTGCAGCAATGCTAAGTTAGCCCTTTTCGGGCTATATTTAGCCCTTTAACTTGTATTTATATGTTTTTCACTTAGCCCTTTTATTTTTTTAAGGGCTAACATAGCTCTTTTTGTTATTAGCTCTTTTCGAGTCATTTGCCATAATCTGGCAACTTTTTTTTGGTACTTTTCATAATGTTTTTACCAATCGTTTGATTTTTTTTCATAAATTTCTATTGTAACTAATACATTTTTTTCACAGCAACTTGTAAAAATCTATTTTTACAGAAATTCCCTTTAAATTTACAACCAAAAATATAGAAAAGTTTGGGGAACAAATCCGTCGAGGCATTGAGGTTTTACAAAAAATTATATTGTTTGTGAACAAAACGCCCAACTCGATTTCCAAGCGAGTTGTACCAACAGTTGAAACGTGTATGATGGCTTGCATTAAAAACATCAAATTGTTTAATCCATTGCTCAAATTACAAAATACAGTTAAGAATTTCTGCGAAAAAAATTCAAACCAAACTTACGAAAAGTGCGAGTTTATATAAAGACAATTTTATGGCCCGAAGAAGAAGAAGAAATTTCAATAATATTTTTTTTAAATATGTATTTTATACAATAAAACATAAGATCGATCTCTTAAAAGTACAATTTTTTTAAAAAAATAAACTAAAAAACACAAAAAGTGTTAAGTTTTTAAATTTAGCCCTTTTTAACTGCTCGGCAGACCCTTTTTGCTTTTAAAAAGTTGGCATCGCTAGAAATTTGTTCATTTATTTAATCTAAACCGTTATGACATAAACACAGGCACAACTTAAAATATTTCCCCTCTTTAGTTGAAACTAAACTGATATGAATTGAGCTTAAATTTGGGGACAACTCAAAATATTTCCCCTCTTTAGTTGAAACAAAACTGACATGAATTGAGCTTCCATTTTGGGGCAACTTAAAATATTTCTCTTTAGTTGATTTTTAAAAAAGCTACTCTTTAATTACAAAAAAGAATACAACTGTATTTTTTTTTTGCGAAAAAGTAGAGAAAATTATGTAAGTTTTTTACAGTGGTTATATATAAAAAAAATTTAAAAATTTTGAGTTAACGCCCTTTAGAGAAACAAGTGCGATTTATTTCTTTTGTTGGCAATACTGAAAATACACACAAGAAACAATTACTTGGGGAGATTTAAAGGGAATACGGATTTCTTCCTTGGATTTTTAAAAAAATATGTAAGTGCATTTGTAATAAGTGTAAATTTTTTCCATTTATCTTTAGCTTAGAAACAATATAATGATGAGTACCACTACATTCTTCTTATATCCTATTAAATTACAGTGTAATTAAAGTATAAATCAAAGATTAAAATTGTTAAATACGTCTAAAATAACAGATGATTTATACTTTAATTCCAGCAAAATTGTTTATTGGGTTAGTGCTTAAATTTTTAATACACCAAGAGTAAAACAAGATCAACAACTGTTTGTACAATTAAACCATCATGATTCTGTAACTATTAAATTACGTTTTTATCTTAATTCCTATTGAATTTTATCCGTTACGTATATGTAACAGTTGGTGCTAATGGGTTAATACAAAAGCGTTTTATAAAGTACTAAATAGAGAAATAGAAAAAATATAAATAAAATAAAAACAATTAAAAAAGCTTAAGTTCGGCTGTGCCGAATCTTTGAATACCCTTCACCAATATCCTAAAAAAATGTTCTCTACTGTTTTTGGGAGAAATAATAAAAAAAACTTTTTAAGTAAAATTATGGAGGTGAAAATAATTTTTTGAAGTAAAAAATATATGCGAAAACAAATTTTTTGAGCTGAAAAAATTTTTTGTGCTGAAAAAAATTGTTTGTGGTGAATACAAAATATTATTCATTTCTAAGCGACTGGTGAAAAAATATGAGAAAATATCCTATGTACCAGTCGCTGCTATGAAATTGTATATCGAAAATTTAGAGATATCTTCACATTTTCACTCATAACTTTTTAACCGCTGGAACGATTTTGGTCTTTTTCAATAGCAAACTGCACGGGAGGAGGTACAATAATCTGGGTAACCCCCGCATGCGTATACGCGTCGTGATTGCCATTTCAACAGACAGACAGAAGTACATCGCTAAATCGACTTAAAATTGCATATATATACTTTATGGGGTCTATATTTCGACATGTTACAAACGTTATGACAAACTAATACATACCCTCACCATATATGGTGAAGGGTATAAAAATACATATATGTATGTACATAAATGAGTGGTTGAAATTTAATTGATAAAAATGCTCTAATTGCTCTTTAAGGCTGCAAAATTAATCTACTTGATTCAGGTTAATCCACTTTGTTTATTGCTAAGATTTGAATTTTTGACAATTTAAAAGTTTGACTTGACTGTTTAAAGATTAACTTTATCAGTTTAAAATACCAAGGTAGCACCGATAGCAATACTGCATACGATGAATATGGAAAATGTGGGCGTTAGCCAAAAATTTGTTGACAGTTCCGAAATATTTTTTTACTACATTAATTATTCAGAGTAAATAGCGTAGTAAAAGGGGAATCAAGGAAATAAATGTTTGTAATGTAAATAGTTTTGTTCATAAATCGAAACCGATTCTTGTGAATATATTATATTTTCTTTACACCATTCACACGAATTCTTAAGAATTCCATCTTATTTCAAATATATAAATTTTAGAATTTTTTTTCGAAAATTTATTTATTTTTAACTGTAAAAACCGTTATTTTTCTATGCGAAAAATATAAAACAACTATTATGCCAGTTATTTAAAAAAACAGTATATTTTGCAGTAAATAGTAAATTTTTGTTACACCTAAAAATTTTGCTGTTATTGAGCCCAGCGGTATTTTTTACTAATGCAATCAGTAGAAAAATTAGTAGGCGCTATTAAATTTTAGTATACTTTTTGTAAAGTGGAATTTAATATCTGTTTGCTAAAATCAGTTTTTAGGGCTGATTTTTAGAACTAAAGAAACTTTTTAGTGCTATTTTAAGTGGATATCCTATTTGCAGGCATGAGTTGGTATATTAACTTCCGATCCCTTTTTTTATCTATGTAACATTTTAAGGCAATTTAAGTTTGTAAGTGTAAGATTTAATTAGAAATAACATTTCCTTCAATATCCACTTTTTTAAAATTAGTATTTTTTTTTTTGCTAATTTTAGCAAATCTGTTTTCAAAAATTTGTAATATGGTTTCTGAAGTTAGCAACAAAAATCTGTTAATATTCTGTAAAAATTCTCTAATTTGTAAAACGTAAATAGAAAAAAAATTACTAAATAATAATTTTTTCTACTAAACATCAGTACGAAAATAGTAAAGTGGTATTGAAAACCGTTTACAAATTCTTCTACTAACTTTCTTTTCTGAGTGTTCCTAATTATAAATATTTTTGTAAATGCTGTAGATTATCAACACATTTTATGCAAAAACCATGTTATATTTGTGTTTTGTCTATTTGCCAATTTATATAGAAAATATATATTGAAATTTACAACAATGTTCTTTTAAAAATCATCATAATTAATGACAACAACAATTTTTGTGCAATAAAATATTATCATAAACAAAAATATTTATCATTTGTGCAAAAACAACAGCTGTTGGCATTTTAAACAAAAAACTCTTTATGATAATCTGTAGGGGAAAGTGGTGTACCATGGAACGAGTGTACCTTGAAACATTAGTTTTCTTTTTGCATGCTTCTGACATTTTTTCATTAATAAAATTTGGCTACATTTGAATATAGTTATTAAGTATATGGATTTAAAGAAAAAATGGAGATAGTGTACCTTCAGGTTGGTTGAAAAGTTCCTGCGCTCACCAAGATATGGCACTGCTAGCTCCAAACTTTTTTTTTCTCAAGTTGGTATAACTGTCCCGAGAACACATGCAAAGTTGCAAGTCATTCTGTCAATTCTTTCTTCGTTTACAAGCCATTTGAAGTTGACGTGTCATTGATTTTTTTAATATGGAAAAAAATTAATATCGTGCAGTCATTAGATTCTTTGTTTTGAAGGGTTTAAAAGCAAAGAAAATTTATGAACAATTTTAGAAGTGTATAAGGAGTCCTCACCTTCAAAACGCACCGTTGAATATTGGGCTGGTGAATTTAAACGTGGTCGTACCAGCCTTAAAGACGATCCACGCGAAGGACGACCAAAAACTGCAACCACAGCAGAAATCATTGAGCAGGTACATAATATGGTTAGTGAAGATCCAAGTTTGACTAAGCGTGAAATTGCTAATGCCATAGGCATCTCAGACGAACGAGTACTCCATATTTTTCATGAAGAATTACGTATGGAAAAACTGTTTGGAAAGTTAGTGCCGCAAACTGGATGGAAAACAAATTGCTCAGCGTAATTTGGAGCGTTTTAAACCGAATAAAACCGACTTCTTGCGTCGTTTTATAACTATGGATGAGACTTGGATCTACCACCATGATCCTAAATTGAAACAAAAACGTTTACAGTGGACTGAAGCTGGTTGTTCAGCTCCAAAGCAGGTGAAGTCACAACGATCAGCAAAGAAGGTTATGGCATCAGTTTTTTGGGATGCAAAAGGAATTTTGTTGATTTATTATCTTCAGAAAGGTAAAACAATCAACTCTGAATATTATTGCAGCCTTTTGGATCAGCTGGATGAAAAAATTCGTGTGAAAAGACCTGGTTTAAAGAAGAAAAAAAATCATTTTTCATCAAGACAATGCACCTGTTCACAAAAGTGTTTTGACGATGGCTAAATTCAAAGAATTAAAGTACGAATTGCTTGAACATCCACCGTATTCACCATATTTGGCTCCCAGTGACTACTATCTCTTCATAAATCTCAAACAATTCCTTCGTAAAAAGCATTTTTCGTCGAATGAAGAGGCCATAGCAGCCGTGGACGGTTATTTTGCAGAGCTTCCGGAAAACCATTATAAGGATGGGATAAAATTATTGGAGGATCATTGGAACAAGTGTATTGAGCTTCTAGAAGATTATATTGAATAAAAAAATATATTTCGTAACAAAAACAGTATTCTTTTATTTCGAGCGCAGGAACTTTTCAACCAACCTGTTAAAACACCAAAAGTAAATTTTTTGAAAAATTTTTAATACATATTTCAAAATAATGCACTACTATTATTAATCTGGTATTTACAAGTATAGAAGTTGGCTAATTTGAAATGCATTTATGAAGTTATTACTGAAATTAGTTTATATTTACCAATTTTTTTTTTTTAAGTCTACTTAATACATAATTTACGCAATGCTCGAAATCTCCTTTAAACCGGTTTTCTGGCGAAGATCTAGTTCATAACTGGATACACAGAAATCCAGTTTCATAACCTGATTTTCCAAAAATCAAGTTTCATAATTATGTTTACACAGCATTCAACAATTGGTATGTATGAAAATATGGTGGAAATCTGTCATCACCTTGTGAAAAAAATTTCGTTGTGAATTAAAAGTAAACTTAAATGCAGCAGCCACTTTCTTAGTTTTGCTTCCATCATCTCATATTAAAAATCATCTCTTATTAAAAATCTATATTTATATAAAAAATTGTTGCAAGTGTGTTGTGACTTTATAGCTCACGAACGGGTACACCGAATTCGTGTGGTAGTGTAGATAGTTTATCTAAAGTTTGTACGAAATCGGTCGACGCGTTTGTGAGTTATGACTTTTCGCTTCAACATGCGTAGGCGCCCATGGGCGTGTGGGGTTGTATACTGTGTACTGACTTCGTACACACGGTAAATACACGATGTAGCGCATACACGCATACACATTTGTATTGAATTGATTTATTTTTTCTTTCATTATTTCCAAATAAATAATAAATATAAAAAACCAATGAGTTTGATTCAATGTTAATATTCATGCGTAGCGAAGCACGCCGGGATCCCCTAGTACTTTTATAAGCTATACTACATGAAGTGAGAAGTACATGGCCTCACATAGAGATGGCGTGACAAGTGCCAATATTTTTGGTTTATTCAGTAGGGCTAACTGTTACAAAAATTGTGCTGTTTCTAAGTTTGAGAAAAAATGGATTGCAGACTTTCGTGTTTTGATTAAACATTGTTTTTTGGTGGAAAAAATACTGTACAAGCCAGAGAATGGATTGATAAACATTATGACTCTTCGTCGTCATGTTTAATGGTTAAAAGGTGGAATTCTGAATTAAAACGTGGTCGTACGGGCACAAATGATGCTGATCGTCCAAAGGAGAAAGTTACCGAAGAAAACGTAAGAAATGTGCATCAGATTGCATTGGATGATCCAAATATAAAAGCGAGACAGATTGCTGGCATTATAAAGATATCAACAGAGCGAGTTTTGCATACATAACATGATCATTTAAATCTGCTCAATTGGTTCCGCGATTTTTAACAACTGAAACGTTTTCATGATTCACTGTATACTGTGGAGACGTTTGAAGTAAATTTAACTGAATTTTTACGTCAAATTATAACAACGGATGAGACGTGGACACACCGGAGTCCAATAGACAGTCTGCGGAGTGGTTGCAAGCGTGCAAAAGCCGACCAAAGCGGCCAAAGACAATCGGCTGGAAAGGTAATGGCCAGTGATTTTGGGATGCAATTGGTATAATATTTATTAATTACTTGGAGAAAAGCAAAACAATAACTGCTAATTACTATGTTGAGTTATTGGGCAGATTGGATGAAGGAATTAAGGAAAAAACGACCCCACTTATATATGAAAAAATCCGGTACCATCATGACAATGCACCGGCGCATTCATTTGCTTTAACTTCTGAAAACCGAGACTAGCAACGAAGGCTTTTGGCTCGTTGTAGCAAAAACAGACCAGAGCCTCTGGTGGGAATCGAACCCACGACCCAACTAGCCTAACGGGGCGCTAAAATTGAAGTCTTTACATTATGAATTGTATTCTACAGATTTGGCCCCTAGCAATTATTATCTGTTACCAAACTTGAAAAGATGGCTCCAGTGAGAGATTTTCCACAAATGAAATCATATCAGAGACGGAAACCAATTTTGAAGAGTTTGACATATTGTATTTTTTCAAGGGTATCGAGATGTTAGAGGATCATTGGAAGAAGTGCATTTCACTTAACGGAGATTACGTTGAAGAATAATATTGATTTCAAATTTACTGGTTTTTCATGTAGTGGAAGTGAAAAAAAACAATATTAACATTGTTTTTTTTCATCGTGGTAATAAATGTTCCACTCCGCCATAAATTAAGGGATTTCTAGATATTAAATATAAGGTTGTTTGTTAAGTTTTGTTTACGAAATGTTGTAGTTGTCAAATTTCGTTACTGGATTCTAAACGAGATTTCGTTATAGTGTAAATTCAGTATAAGGCGGTGATTCGTCGCTAGACGGATGAGTGACTGCGTGTATTTTGTTATTGTAATTTCGATCGTCTGAAGCAAAACATGATCTAAAAACACCGCGTAAGTGTACCTTAAAACGATTTGCATAATCAAGCCTATTTCTATTTTTACTACGTATTGCTATTATCAAGCATTATTTTATTGAGCAAATTTTGGCTTCGAAGCAAGCATTATTTTTCGTTTTTGCAAATTTTGTGTGAAAATATTTGTAATCAAAAATGAAATCGAAATTAATTCATTCCATGTCAAAATTAATTACTTTGCTATGGATATGATCAATACTAGAGATATGGAGGTGAGCGGTTTCACGCACAATCACGAACCACAAATATTTTTTCTACTCACATGATCACTCACAAAGTACTCATGCTCACAAAATACGACTTAAAAAAATATTTCGAAAAATAAAGCATAAAAGAATTTATTTTGTCACTTGAACCACTTGAAGAGTTACGATACTTAATAAAGGGTGGTTAAATTTGAAGGGTCGATGTTGAATGTGAACCACACCTTAACGTCAAGCTTTTTCTGCATTTCTTTTGACATTTCTCAATATCAGACTAACTCAATTTGAACCATGGAAAGATACACAATCGAGCAACGCGTTAAAGTTATTCAGACTTATTAAGAAAATGGGCGTTTAAATCAAAATGCATTTCGTGCCCTTCGTGATTTGTTTTGGTCAGCATAATCGACCAAATGTGTCCACAATCAGAGGAATTGTGGGAAAATTTCAGCAAACCGGGTCTGTGAAAACACCTGTGCATGCTCACCCAGTTCGTTCTGCGGAAAACATTGCTGTTGTTCGCGATAGTGTGTCATAAGGTCGGCCAAGCATTTACCGTGAATGGTGTTCGCTATCGCGGATGATAACGAACTTATTGTGGCCAGGAATTGAGGATATGACCCTGGACGATATGTGGTTTCAACAGGATGGTGCCACTTGCACACAGCTAACGAAACAATGGCTCTTTTGTGCGACAAATTCAATGGACGTGTTATCTCACGTGGTGGCGATGACAATTGACCGCCAAGATCATGTGATTTGACACCGTTGGACTTCTTTCCTTGGGGTTATTTGAAAGAAAAGGTGTACGTCGAAAAGCCAGCAACAATTCAAGAGCTAAAGGATGAGATAATTCGGCACATAGAACCTCTATTATGCCTCAGCGTAATCGAAAATTTGGATCATCGGATGGAGGTGTGCCGCCGAGGTCGCGGCGGCCATTTGTCCGATATTTTGTTCCATACATAATTGAACCATACCATATTATCATAATAAAAAGAAATGACAATATTTTCTTAATAATTTGTGCTTTATTTAAAATCAACATCGGCCGTTAAAATTTAACCACCCTTTACATAAAGTAAAACCCAATAATGCTACATTAACATACATTTAAAAAAACGGAAAAATAAAAGGAAATAATCATGAAAAATCACAACAAAAAATCGACTCACGCACGATCACGTAATTTAAATTTTGGCTCTAATCAATACTTTCAAGGAACACCTAAAAAGTGTAATCAAGCTACAAGAATTAAATTTATGAAAAATCGACAGTTGCAAAATAAAAACATAATAAACTTCTTAATATGTCTTTTTGGCACGTTTCATGGTACACCACTCTCCCCTATTCAGTGAGTTTGACAACACTTTCAGAATAACATAAATAAACCATCAAATAATTTTAAATATATCTCAAAATAATATATTCGTTTTTGTTTGTTGTCTCTGTGAAAAAAGGCAACAACCTTAAAGAAAAAAATTTAAATTAATTTAGCAAGAGTTGAATTTAAAATAAAAAACAACTCGTAATTTCGTGTAATTCACACAAAAAAGTTATCGGGAGACTAAATTAACTGCAGTGTATCCCTTTTTAACTGACAAAATTTAGAAAAAAACGATTTTTGTAGTTTGTTTTTCACATTGATTTTTTTTTAATTTGTGTGTAATTTTACAAAAGAATAATTTCTTGTAATTTTTATTGAAATATTTTTGTATATAAACAAACTATTTTGGTAAAAAACAAAAAGGAATTATATGAATTTCAATTTTTACAAACAGAAAACATTAAATTTTACATTTAACAGAAAATATCAACTCCTACTGAATGTCTGTAATTTTGAATGACTGATTCAAATAGTTAAAAAATATATTTCTTAGAATTTCAATTGATTCTTTATTTAAAAACAATCTCAACGTGTTACTTTTTAAATAAGCTACAGTCGGCAACGGAAAATATATTGTGATTGCAGTTGTATTTTTTTAATAACTATCAAAATAGTTATTTTAAAGTTATCTTGAGAAAAAAAAAAACATTTGCAACTACCATAAAAATTAACATATATACAGGTTGGTTGAAAAGTTCCTGCGCTCACCAAGAGATGGCACTGCTAGCTCCAAACTTTTTTTTCTCAAGTTGGTATAACTGTCCTGAGAACACATGCAAAGCTGCAAGTCATTCTGTCAATTCTTTCTTTGTTTACAAGCCATTTGAAGTTGACGTGTCAATGATTTTTTTTAATATGGAAAAAATTATATATCGTGCAGTCATTAGATTCTTTGTTTTGAAGGGCTTAAAAGCAAAGGAAATTTATGAACAATTGTTAGAAGTGTATAAGGAGTCCTCACCTTCAAAACGCACCGTTGAATTTTGGGCTGGTGAATTTGAACGTGGTCGTACCAGCCTTAAAGACGATCCACGCGAAGGACGACCAAAAACTGCAACTACAGCAGAAATCATTAAGAAGGTACATAATATGGTTAGTGAAGATCCAAGTTTGACTAAGCGTGAAATTGCTAATGCCATAGGCATCTCAGACGAACGAGTACTCTAAATTTTACATGAAGAATTACGTACGAAAAAACTGTTTGGAAAGTTAGTGCCGCTCATATTTACAATTCAACAAAAACTGGATCGAAAACAAATTTCTCAGCGTAATCTGGAGCGTTTTAAGCCGAATAAAACCGACTTCTTGCGTCGTTTTATAACTATTTATGAGACTTGGATCTATCACCATGATCCTAAATTGAAACAAGAACGTTTACTATGGACTGTAGCTGGTTGTTCAGCTCCAAAGCAGGTGAAGTCACAACGATCAGCAAAGAAGGTTATGTCATCAGTTTTTTGGGATGCAAATGGAATTTTGTTGATTGATTATCCTCAGAAAGGTAAAACAATCAACTCTGAATATTATTGCAGCCTTTTGGATCAGCTGGATGAAAAAATTCGTGAGAAAACACCTGGTTTAAAGAAGAAAAAAATCATTTTTCATCAAGACAATGCACCTGCTCACAAAAGTGTTTTAACGATGGCCAAATTCAAAAAATTAAAGTACGAATTGCTTGAACATCCACCGTATTCACCAGATTTGGCTCCCAGTGACTACTATCTCTTCAGAAATCTCAAACAATTCCTTCGTGGAAAGCAGTTTTCGTCGAATGAAGAGGCCATAGCAGCCGTAGACGGTTATTTTGCAGAGCTTCCGGAAAACCATTATAAGGATGGGATAAAATTATTGGAAGATCATTGGAACAAGTGTATTGAGCTTCTGGGAGATTATATTGAATAAAAAAATATATTTCGTAACAAAAACAGTATTCTTTCATTTCGAGCGCAGGAACTTTTCAACCAACCTGTAAATCTGTAACTTTTGCGAGTGTAATTTTAAAATAAATAAAAACTTTTTCTCTTTTTTATTTGATCATAATAAATAATAAAATTATACATACTAAATTGATTTTTTTTGTTTCAATTAATTTTGTTGTTTATTTTTTTTTACAGGACAATATTTTTACATTTTGTTTGTTAGCAGTTAATGAAATAATATATGCCACTAAACTGATTATACCTTTTTTCTTATAATTTATTTGTAATCACATTTACGATTTGAATTTTTTTTTTTTTGCAAACTGGTTTTGCTTGTCAATCGATGCCAAATGTCATGAATTTATTAATCATAATAGCAAATATTTCGTTTATATTTTATTTAAATATTTGTCATAAATTTTTATTCCAGACATGTTAATAAATTTATAAAGCAACTGCTGTTAATTGGAGACTACAGATGATAGATTGGAAATAAAAATAATCAAAAAATTTTCTTTGGAAAAAAGTTAATTTTATACATTTTTTCTTTTTTAATTAATTAAAAACAAGTAAAAAAGGGCTAAATTCGGCTGTGCCGAATCTTTGAATACCCTCCACCATAGGGGCTGAAGATGATATACGTATATACCAAATTTTGCATGAACTGTAATATGAATATGTTTTGCCAATTTATGTAACGAACTTTTGTTATTTAGTTTTAGTAATGTTATTTATTTAGTTTTAGCAATGTTATTTACCGAGGTCTCCTCTGTTAGCGACTTTAACATTGTTGATTTCTACGTTAACTTAGTTATTAGAGTAACACACATATAGCTCTAAGAATGTTATTATTCTCATAGTATGTAAGACAATAAATGTAATCGAACAATAAGAAGACTTAATAACATTTTTACCTACTTAACAGAAAAAAAAAACAGAAAAATTGTACAAATTTGTATGGAAAATTTAGAGGTACCTTCACATTTTCACTCATAACTTTTGAACCGCTTAACCGATTTTGCTCATTTTAAATACCAAACTGCTCGGGAGGATGTTCAATAATCTGGGTAAAAATAGGCACCCCCGCTTGTGTCTTCGCGTCGTGATCGCCATTTCAACAGACAGACAGACAGACGGACATCGCTAAATCGACTTAAAATTGCATAAGGATCACGAATATATATACTTTATGGGGTCTTAAACCTATATTTCGACATATTACAAACGGAATGACAAACTGATATATACCCTCACCATATATGGCGGAGGGTGTAAAAAAAACAAATTAGCCACAACAAAGGTTTTGCAAATTTATGAATAAATTTTGAATGTTTGTTGAAACAAATTTGTGGTTGTTTTAAGGACATTGTTTGTCGTTTTAACGGCATTTATTATTTTTTAACTGGTAAAAATAACTACATTATTAGCTGTTTTAACTGCCCGTGTAAAAAAAGGTAAGATCTGATCAGATCTGCTTAAATCTAATTACCCTGCGGAGAAAATAGAACCGATTCGAAAAATAAATATCACGAGGTAAGTGAAGAGAGGATCGTTTACTAAAGTACCAACCACGTGAACGGTTTAAAATACTGTTATGATTTAACCCTTTATAAAATCGTTTATTTATTTACCTTTTAAATAAATCGAGTTCTTTCTATATTGCAAATAATAATTTATAGCTCTATTTATTTATAAAAGGGACTAAAAATTAAAGAAAAACACTTTAATAGCACACTTTATTTACACGATGTAGATAGACTAAACGTTATTTTAGTTCTTCACACTCAGCGTTTTACTTATCAACTGAACTATAAAACCGCCAGCAAGGTGGCAATTGCTGGCGTTTTTATATATGCGGGTTAAAACACCTAGAATATGGCAACAACGTCTGGAAGCTGCATACTGGCAACTTTGAGAATGTTCTTTTACATAAGAAGCATTAGTTATGCTGAAGGGTTGCCATTTATTTGTTTTATATTTCAAGGCTAACATATGGGGATTTTTGTTTCTACGAGTAAATGGAATTTCTGTAACAATACTAAATCACGTGATGGGTCCTGAAAGTACCAGGATCGGTTTCTAAAGTACCTATCACGTGATCGGTATTAAAAACTACATGCTCGAATTAAAAGCCTCTATCACGTGACGAGTTTAAAAGTACGAGTCCTGTGATATGTTCTTCGAGGTTAGTTTTGTGACAATTGACCGCCTCCTAGGACAAGCTCATGTTGAAGTGATCGTCCCTTTTTATATAAAAAAAACAGGTCCCTATCCTTATAGGAAAACCCTCTACAAAATCTTGGAAAATTTTCTTAAGTCGACTTTAGTGGTTTTATTAAAAGTCCGCATATATATGTTGCAATCAATCTGATTTCTTTGGACATATATGTAAGAAATGAACATGTGTAGTCATATTTATTGTACAAATTCAATTCACAAAACTTTAAATTAAACTCACTTTGATTTTTAATTTTTTACAGGGTTTAAGTTGAGTTTATTGTTTTTCCTTTCGAAGCAACATTGGGGAAGCTTTTTAAAAGAAAATCTTTTGGTGCCTTTTTACCGGATTTTCTAATTTTATATTTTACCTTCTTGCTGCCTTTTCTTAAATCACTCCTCCCGTCAGTCCTTTCTATTTAGTTAACCTTGACATAGTTTCCTTTAAGTTTAAAATTGATTGATAATTCCTTTTTTTTTGTTTGCCAGATATTAACATATTCTAATTAATTGTTGTATAAAGGAAATTTTTATAATAAGTCTATATTTTTATAAATAATTTACCTAATTAGTACCAATGCATGAAAATAAGACTTGTGTAAATTAATTTATGTTTGTTCTAGCCAATCAATTAGCAAATGATAAAAGCAATAATAAATTTGTTATTTAAAATCAATTATAAAAACAAATTGTTATGGGATATATTAAGCGCACAACATGCCGATTATCTGGCATAGATGTATGGAACCCATTTTTGGGTGATCGTGAAGGGCGAATAGCAGTTTCTTTTTCGACCTAACCTATTAACTAATACACACAACATTTAATTCAACAGCTTTGAAATCAAAATAAGTGGCCTTTTCCTAGCTGTGACGAGTTGTGACTAACATAAGGCTCTTTTTAAGACTGAAAGTCTTAACTTTCCATACAAAACAACAAATAAATTCAAACAATTTATATTTAATTTGTCAATATTGTCGATACCAATTTAGACGGTGACTTTGTTGCATGCAATTTGCGTACAATTTTTGCTTGTTGGCGAAGGGGAAGGGGTAATCAAGCAGGGTTACAAAAAAGGTACGACATTCATTTTTCGTGCATGTTTTTAGTTATTTCTATTTCACACTCATATGTATTCTTCTTTTGTTGCTACATTCACATTCTGGTTTCGTGTAACAAAAGTCACCGTATAAATAGACATAACTTTGGAAGCAACTTTGAAAAGGAAATTAAAAAAATTACATGTAAACAACTGCATAGTATAATTGTAATTGTATTGTTTTGTAAAATATTTTCGTTTTTAAATATATGTATTTTAAAATTGACAAATGAAGTGAAAAAGCCTAATTGGGAAAGCAAAATGTTGGAAATTTTGACTGCACTTGTAAAAACTAATTGTTCTTACACAGAGAAAACACATTCATTGCGACAACCAATTTTCTTGCCAACTGAATAGTTAGCAACCAAATATATTCCTGATTCGATTAAAATATGTGGTTTCAACCGAAGTTCTGTTGTAGTGGTTCCAACCAAAACATTCCAACCGAATTAAATCGGTTCTCACAATGAATCTGTTTTCTCTGTGTACTACATTTATCAGTTAAAGTTTTTTTTACTGCATTAAATTTTTTGTTAATAATTATTCACAATAACTGAAATTGTCAATAAATTTAAAAGCAAATGCAGTGTTAACCTTTTTAATGAGAATTTCAGTTATTTTAACTGCTATTTTCAGTTAATTTTACCTACATAATTCTCTGAGTGTATAAATGGACCTTAAAAGTGCATTGTTATTTAAAAAGCTGTCTTGATGTAAAAATAAACATTATCAGAAAATGTATTTGAATTAGAAAAAATATATTATACAGACTGCTCTAAACCACTATGATTATAGATCCGTTCGACTACTTTTTTTTCAGTCAAGTCCAATGACAAACTTACAGAGGGTAAAAAAATTTACTATCAATAAGACAATTATCTTAAAAAAGTACGCGAATGGAAAATTTGCAAGTTAGTTATATAGCTGATTGTATCTTTTCCAAAAATAATTTTACAATATTTATGTGTTTGCATTTGCATTTAACAATATGATTGTTAAGAATTTTTTTGTAATTTACAAAAATAAACAAGTTTTTCAATAAGCCATCACACACGAGAACAATTGTGCTGGCATAAAATGTAGGCAAGCGAAGCGAATGGTTTTTTTGGCGTAAAGTTTCAACCAGTTACATGCACATTTTTAAAAAACACCAAACGTTAAATAAATACAAAAAACACTAACATACAGAGCTTTGTATACGTATACATTTTATGCCGGATAAATATCATTCCGTGCGTTACGAAAATAACAAAAATTGTGCGCTTTAATATTGGTCTGGTGTGTGATGGCTCATTCAAATGTTTTTTCTGCTTGAAAATTCTTGCTGGCAAAAAATTTTCAAGTACTAAAATCTTTATTCTACTTATTTTTTTTTTTGTTTTCTGAGTATTTTTGTACAAATTCTCCAGTACGCGAACGTAACTTATGTGAAAACTATCACGTGTTCTTTGCAACATTGACTTTTGAAAAATAATATATTTAGCAAACAAAATAGGTATGTAAAAAATGTTTACAATTGGAAAAACATGGTTTAAAATCATGTTTAGAAAAACATTTCAAAGAAGCTCTAACAAATTATATTATTTTAGAAGGGTTGGTAGACACAAACAATTAATATTTAATATTTTGTGTAGACATGAGTTGAAACATGTTCTAATTAAAGGTGAAAAACGGAATTAAAATATAATTTTTTTTTAAGTGATAATTAAATATTTGACTACGTAAATAAAACAATAAATAGAATATTACGTGACGCAGTTTACACAGTATACCTCAGCTATACGAACTGTACATGATATCCCCCTCACGTTTTTTTAATGTAAAAACCGTTGTTTTGTCTTGAAATATAATCCGTTTAAAAATAAATAAAACGAAACTTTAATCCATCATTACAAATTCAGTCGATTGCAAGAATAAGCAGAAAAATATAATTAAAAAATTTGATCAGAGGAATCAATTGTAAATGATAGTTTATACGAATAACATTGCAGTTTAAATTGCATTTACAGTTAAAAATTACAAGCAATGTAATATAGTAATATATTAATATTTGCAAATTTTTTCACAGTGTATTTAAATGAAAATAATTGCCCAATACTTATAATGTTCTAATTATAGCAAAAACTAAAACTATTTTTAAATTTAGAAATAAAATATTTTTTAACAAACATGTACCATCAAATTCCAAATACAATTCAAATGTTGTTGTCATTATTTTAATTTGTAATTAGTTTTTATTTAATTTCTGTCTACAGCTACTATTTGGTGCTGTTGATATTTTGAGACACCACTACACTGCACAGTGGGGTGTTGTTGGAAAAAATGGTGATAAATATAGAACTACTAATTCGATCGGTTACAAATGTAAATGTTATACAACTGTAAAAATGTCAAATTTCTATAGATTAGATTTTTCCTTTTTTAGATAACTTAATACTCAATAAACATTGCAAAAGTAAAAATTCAAGTGCTTTAAATATTGCTTGTATTCTGCTTTATTTTAAGTGTTTTTTACAGTCAAAATCAAGTTCATACAAATAAAAATAATTTGTTTCATGTTTTTCGTTAATGTCAATATTTAAAAATAAAATTAAAACATTTGTTTTTTTATAATCTTAATTTCTTCCATGGATTTTAAAGAAAAGGTAAGCCACATTTATTTGGAGAAAAACCTTTACATTATCCATTTTTCTTATTTTGGGAAGATTCTACAAATTTCAACCCTTCTAAATAAAAAAGGATTAGTGAAAAAACATCTAAGCTCTTAAAATCAAGATTAAATATACAAAACTAAAATTATAAAAATGTCAGAGTTAATAAAATGTACCAAAACCAATCATTACCGTGTTTTAATGGCTTTATTTAAACTTGAATTTAGGGCTTGTTTGAGCTTCAATTGGACTGTGATTCAAGGCTTGAATTAAAGTATATTTTCACTGTAATGTTCGACTGGAATTCCAGTGTCCGTTTTGCTTAAATATGCTTTTCAATTTAAGTGTAATTAAAGTATGACTTGAATAACACTTGATTTAAGCGTTAATTCCAGAAAAAAGGCTTATTGGGTAAGCTTTATTAAATTTATAAGTTCTCAACTGCTTCTTTTGCCGCCTTTTGGATACTTTTATTAAAAGAAGATCACAATATGTGCAGGTCGAGGGCAACGTCTCTTCTGTTAGAAATAGTTACCGAGGTGTACCACAGGGATCCACATTGGGATCTCAATTATTCTTGTTGTATAGTAACGATTTGTTAGGGCAATTATCTGGGTTAAAGGGAATTATCTGGGTCAAGAAGACTTTGTAGTACGGGCCAACATTTCCCGATTAAAGTAAGAAAACAAATAGCTCACACTTTACTTTTGTCAATTGATAATAATTCTTTCAGTGTACAGATTTTTAGTGGCACACTCCTTAGTGCTGTTGATAGTTGTCACATCGATTGCATTGAACTGAGTCAGTGTGCCAGAAAAAGTTTGTAAACCTTTACTTTTTTTTATAATTGGCTAGAAAACAATGATAAAAATAAAAAAATAAAACAAAAATAAGAACATCGAATAGCCATCGAACACATGCCAAGAAATAAAAATGCATGAAGTAAAACAAAAAATAAATATCTAATTACACTGGTGCACACCAAAATTCTACTCATAATAAAAATAGTAGAATAGCGCCTCCTGAAGCTAAATCCTTCTTGGATCCATCCGCTTTATATTTTAATTACTTTTGACAAGAGAATTGTAAAGAAACATTCGTTAATTATACAATATTATGACTTATGTGTAGTATGAAATTGATTAATAGAGGAGCAAAACTCCAAACCCACCAATAATGTAGCGAATGAAAAAAATGTAGGTAAATATTTGGATATTTTTTCCAGAAAACCACCGCAATCGTCTTGCTAAAAGTTTTCGAAAATGTTACATATACAAAGTAAGGTCCATTTAAAATTGGGACAAATAGTTCCTTACATTGCAGTGAACTCGGTTGTTAAAAATAAGAAGCTTTAAACATAAGTTGTTGACAACGGTTGTACCGTTATTTCATAAAAGTTTAAAATGTTTTGCATTCAATTTGTTAAAGATTTTTTCACAAATTTAATGAAAATCCGACATGGTCAGATTCTATGATTGCAAATTTAATAAAAATGCCAAAAAGTACTATTTGTATATGTATAGAAAGAAGATAAAAATTGATGACAGAGGAACACTTGAAAAAAAATTAAAGGCAAAAGCGCTGAGATCTATATAATATAAATCAATACTGGGTTATCTAACCATGATCGCGTTAAAAAATTTAAAACTATTGTATCGCAACAAAAGTACGATACGTCAAATTCGTTTTAATGCAGGACTTAAGTCATACCGAGTTATTAAATACACTCTAAAAATTTTTTGTAAATTTACTATTATAAAATGGGTAAAGTTTTATGTAATATTACGAAAATTCAGTATATATAAACACAAAATGCGTAAAACTTTTTTGCGCACAATTTCATATACAATAATACACACATGAAGTGTTTTTAGACACTATGTGTTTACAATTAAACACATTATGCCTAAAATTAGTATTATTTTGTTGTATACAAATTATACGCATAAAGTTTGTAAATATACGAACTTAAAATGGTAAAAAAATTATGACATTTTGAAATTAAAAAAAAAATCTTAAACATTTTGAAAATTTAAAAAGAAAACTTTCAGTTTTTTGAAATTTATCAATTATTTGGATTTACTAAAAACAACAAAATTATTGTTTTTATTCTTTTTATGATTTTCTAAACAATAAATTTATTGTTTTTTTTTAAGCAATAAATTTCAGTTTTTTGAAATTTATCAATTATTTGGATTTACTAAAAACAACAAAATTATTGTTTTTATTCTTTTTATGATTTTCTAAACAATAAATTTATTGTTTTTTTTTAAGCAATAAATTTATTGTTTTTATTACAAAACAAACATTTTTGGGCTGTTTAATTTTGAACATCGCAGTATAAAATATGCGCATTTTTTAGGATTTTTACGAATTATATGTGTACATTTATAGGAAAATCGTGTTTCTTTCGCACAAATTTGGTAAATTTACTCTTCAATTTTAAAATTTGATTTAAATTTTAGGCACTTTTAATGTAATTTTACCTATTTTGTGTTCATCATTTCTCATTTACGCACACAGAGTAAATTTACCCAACTTATAGTAGGAGTACAGTTTCCTACTATAAGTTGGGTAAATTTCAACAGAAATTAATTAGAGTGTACCCAACTAGAACTAATAGACAAGAATCCAGGCAAAAAAGTGCTAGATTAATGCTAAAAAATTATATATTGTCCCCAACTTCGCCCGATTGTTAAGAATAAATTAAAGAAGAGTACCGGTGTTATCAAATCAAAGATGCATTTCGACAAAATAGAATAAATATGCTGCGGAGGTTCGAAGAAGAGACGCACAGTGGTTAATTTGGAGCATAAAGTAAAGAGCTCGAAAATTTTTTCGAAATGAAGAAATTTTATTTAATATAATTTTTAAAATACAATAGATGACCTTTAATATGCGATATTTAATTTTATGAATTCATTTAAAAGTTATGAGGAGTTAAGTGCGTTCCAATTTAAAATAAACCGCACAATTGCATGTTATTTTATCAAAACTTGAGAGCCATGAGCTTAATTTATGGTGTTAGCTTTAGTTTTGTCATTATCTGATAAGATAATAAATTTGAAATGTAAAAAGTTTACCATGTAGATGCTTTGTGCAACAAAATTAGCTGAATTATTAATGTTATTATTTATTATACTTGCGGTATAACCGAACGAATGTCAGCAAAACTTTTAAGGAAGTAACGTAAGTTATTTTTGTGTACTTTGATTTTTTATGACTCAAATGGTTAAAATTTTACCACTTAAATTTTTGTTGGGTTAAATTAATCGATTTTTTTAATTAATTAAGGTATAATTTAATCTATTTTTAATTAACACGAATAGACTGAATTATGTCTTAACTGATGCAAAAATTGGAATAATTTAAGGCAAGAAAATTGTAAGTGGGGTAAAATTTGTGGCTAAAGCACTTTTGTATGTTTTTGATTTTTCGCAATCTTCTGCATAATAAAAGTTATGCCATATAAAGTTTGTTCCATGGACTCCTTTTTGACCCAACATTTCAATTGTCAAGTAACATTCTTTGTTCCGTTTTAATTTTTTTATTTTTATTAATCATACACTTACAAATTATATTATATTACCCTAACCGATCACTAGCAACAAAGGCCATCGGCGCGTTGTAGCGAAAACAGACCAGAGCCTCTGGTGGGAATCGAACCCACGACCCCCGCACTGATAAGCAAGCACGCTACCAACTAGCCTACCGGGGCGCTCAACTGTTCCGCTTTAATTAAGAATACTTTTGAACAAATTAGAGGACATTTTTATTGCCCCAACCCCCTCCATAAATAACGTTTGGATACATTTACTATATCCAAGGCTTTGCGAAATTGATTAAAAAAAAAATATTTTCAAAGATGATTCAATAACGATGAATTTTTGTATACGAATATAAAAAATTAACAAGATAGTTCGTACGAATTATTTCTTTAAACTTTTTGATTCACGAATCTAAATTTTTTGTTTTGATTCGCGAGTTATTATATTATTCATTGCAAGATCTCGATTTTAATTCAAAACATGGATTTATAAAAAATAAATTTAATTTTGCTCTTAAAATTTTTAGTAAATCAATTATTTCAATAAAAGTTTATTTCTTAAAATCATATTCATTCAAGACGTTTAATTCGAAAATTATTAACAAACAATTTTAATTTGCAAATCAACAACTAAAAATATATTTTGTACGAATCATACAAAAAAAATAGATAATTAGTGAATCAATAGTTTTTATTGATCCCTTCTTGGAATTTGAATGATTGAATTATAATACCTTTCATACCCATAAATCATATATATTCAATATGCTTATGAAATTCTAGTTAAAAATAACCACATTTTTAGTTTTTAAAAGCAAATACCATTGCCGCCATTTTAATTGTAATTTTCAGTAGATTGTACCGACAATATTTTTTGAGTGCACATTCAATCAATTAAGTATAAAAATATCTTAATGTTTATTGTTTTCAACCGGCAAATAAATAATTAAAATATTTTCTACCAACTGAATATACTTATAACAAACGTACAATATTTTAATATGTACTATTTACGTTCTTATTATAACGAATTGATGTTTACAATAATTTTGCATACTAAAGAAAACAAGGTCGTAGTAAAAATATTACACCATTTTAATTTAACCCTCAAAAGCCTAAGGGTGGAATGCATAAAGTTTTTAAACAATTCAAAAAAAAAAAAAAGCTAATTTGGCAAAAACAGTATTTATAAATTGTTTAATAACGAAAAATGTATTAATCTGTTTAAGTACCTAAGTTTAAGCCTCAAATAAGCAACTAATAAAGTATGGAAAATTAAAATCATTTTTCAAGCCATTAAAACAGTGTTTGCAATTATTTAATGAGTCATCCCTCCACTAATAAGTAGAATACAGCATTTTCAATCAAACACATTACAAAAATCTTCCGTAATTGTAACATTTAATTCATTTTTCACAAAATTTCTCAAATTGCTACATAAATAAAATAAAAAAATAAATTATACAAAATAGTGATGTTGATTAAATCAAAACATAATTGTCATTCGAATAATTTCATTATTCGTAGTAATAAAGTGTCTTTAAAATATAACGTTTTTACATAGAGGAAGAATAGTATAAAGATTGCAACGCCGGCAGCGGCGAAATAAAATTTTATACAAAACACAAAGGTTCGGAAAACTGAGAGAAAAGAAGGGAAAATTTACCAAATTTTTCTGATTTTTGAAAAATTTGAGCAAATTTCCCTGATTTTCAAACCTTTTTCAAATCCAATTGTAAAATCTGCTCAAAACTAATTGGATTTGCCAAGAAAATCAATTGGAATCGCAAAAAAAAAAACAATTTAAAAAGATGCCGAACCTTTGTAATTTGCCCAATACCATAGAGGAAGAATAGTATAGAGGATGCAACGCCGTCAGCAGCCAAATAAAATTTTATACAGAATACAAAGGTTCAGAAACTTTGAGAAAACAGGGGAAAATTGAGCAAATTTCCCTGATTTCTGCAAAAATTTGAGTAAATTTCCCTGTTTTTAAACCTTTTTTCCAAATCCAATTGGGAAAGCTGCTAAAAACTAATTGGATTTGCAAAGAAATTCAATTGGAATCGCAAAAAATCCAATTTAAAAAGATGCTGAACCTTTGAAGTCTGCACATACATAACTAAGAGAACGTTTTTTACGACGTGAGAGACATCGTCATGGTGTGCCAATACTTCTTTGCTATGTTTTAAAATCTTCGCTGTTTTAAAATTGTTTTTTTTTATCATAAACTAATTTTATTCATAAAATTTTGAAAAAATCTTATTCTTCTACGATTAACAAAGTCAATCCTTTACTAAGTTTTTATGAATCACTAACAATTTATTTGAGAATGAAGAGAATTTAAATAAGAGTGTTGTCAGAATAAAACGAAAAATTACGAAACTTATAAAAAAATGTCATGCATTGCATAATCGTGAAATAACAGTTTGTTAATTTTTCGTTTTATTCTGGCAACACTCTTACATTTAGACAGAGCAAAATCTACGTAGTTTTTGTCTCTTACTTGCTAGGTAGTTTTCGATCAGTTAAAACAATAACCTCAAATAAAAAAAAAAAATTCTAAAAAGAACTTTATTCTTTGGCGAACAATAATTTTCATTATTTTATAAAGACCTAACGGTAGTTATGTTAACTCCGTATAACACTAGGGTTTCCCTCAATTTTTCTTGGCTTTTTAGGAGCTTATTTGACTTTTTTCTTGGAAATTTACACAATATTTTCATTGAAAGCTAGCTTTTAGTCGAAAACTATTTTCTAACGTTGGCTTAAACAAACATTGGGTGGTAGCATTTTTATTTTTATACATTTGTAATTTTTTCGGTTATATCGAGATTCTAACCTAGGCCGTTAGATTGTCATATGGGACCTCTACTCAAAACCTCCCGACTGCAAATAGTTTTTTTTTAACAAAGCCTCATAATTCTGTCACAGCACGATTTTGCATTGATTCTTTTACCGTTCGCAATTTCTGCAAAAACTTTTTGCAAACGCTACCACTGCGGTCAATCAATGCCTTAGATTTTTATTTTGTAAACTACTGAAATTTTTGTAAATATTGGCAAAATGCTGATAAAACATTTTAAATAAATGTTCTGCCAGTGGTTTACCAGTATTTGAATTTTTCTAATTCCTGATTGAGTATATTTATAAAAAGAGTCAAAGTTTAAAATGTTTAATAAGTTTTTAAAAATAAAAAAATTAAATTTGTTTTTTTATTTTTAAATTTTTGTAATACCAATGTACACTGAAAATAATATTTCTGTTGACTGAACGAAAATATTTGTTAAATTTAACAAAAAAAAAAAAAAACAAATACTAAACAGTTTTATTTGTAATTATACTTAGGTGTAGCTTTTTCTAATTAAAGGCTCTTGGGATCCTCCTCAGGCCTGGACCTTATCAATTGAGAACGTGTACCTATGGATACTTCGTAGGAGGAAGCATTTGGCTTTATCTCTCTTAGTTTTGCAGATATAGTCCATTTTATAAAATAAAATTTGTTTGAAAAATATTTCCCAGGGCCCAGAAACAAGGCTCCACGAAGGTTAATTTTTTTTTTGGATTGATATGAACTTTTCACGGTGTGGTAAAACTAGACGCAGTCAAAATTTGCTTTATTTCTCTTAGTCTTAGACATATGGACCTTTTTTAAAAATCGGAAGGGCACAAAATAGCGTCATTTTTTAAAACTTTGGGTACACAGATAGCGACATCTATCAAATATTACATTTTAACCAAATATTGTGTAAAATTTTAAATTTCTTAAAAAATTGTAATAAATAATTTTGAAAATTAAGGGATTTGTACAAAGCAATAACGATTTAAAAATTTTTAAATTAAGATAACATAAATCTTTCTTTAAAAAACTGTTCAAAATAAGTCAAATCGATTTGGAATACGTTTGCCATATTTTTTACTGACCTATTACTTTAAGTGTAATACAAATAAATATCAAACAAGTTTGTCAGTGCAATTATCATTTCAGTTCACCACCTAAACTTGTAAATGTTTTTTTTTTTTATTATCAACCCAGTGTATTTTAAGAATTTTTATGATTAAAAAAAAGTAAAAATAAAATATATTTATACATAATTTTTACACACATTTAGAGAAAAATTGTTGTGCCTTGTCGCACAAATACATGAACAGTATTTTTTTTTTTAATTTTAGTATATTTTTTATATAAAATAAAAATAACAACAAACAATATATTTTACATTTAAAACATAACAAAATACATATGTAGTATACATCGTATAGCAAACAAAATGCATAACAAATATTATTGGGTAAGAGAACAAATAGTTTCGTATTTTTTGATCTTGAGAAGTTGTTAACTTTCCAAATGCCTCAAAAAGAAAAGAAAACTTTTCCTATGAGAAACGTCAAAGGTAGAAACGTATTAAAAACTTCGAGCTTCAGTTATTTTAGCAAATAGAACTCTTTAAAAATATGTCTTATGTCTACAGGGTGGCACAAAATTACGAAGGGGTTTGAATTATATATAACATAACTTTTTTATTATATTATTTTTATTTCTTTTCAGTATTTTGTAAAGAAGGTTTAGGGAATT
Organism: Eustalomyia histrio; assembly: GCA_949748255.1. Classification (NCBI taxonomy): domain Eukaryota; kingdom Metazoa; phylum Arthropoda; class Insecta; order Diptera; family Anthomyiidae; genus Eustalomyia; species Eustalomyia histrio. The sequence continues at coordinate 42,708,354 of OX456526.1, read as the reverse complement.
TCAAATGGAACAGTACACAATTGAAAACGTGCCCAAATCGTTGAAGTTCATTTCACAAATCAACGGTCCATTGTTTTGATTCAGCATGCATAAGCCGTTATTTTAATGTGCGGGTTGCAAACTGTCTAGTTGCAAATTTTTGTCAACAAGGTGCAGTAAGGAACCTTCCTGATTATGCAATTTTTTTCCGGCAAAAAGCGTACCAGCGATTTCAATTGTCCTCCGCGTTCACTAGATTTAACCGCTCCAGACAGTTTACTTTGGTGTTATTTAAAAGGAAAAGTCTATATTAATAAGTCTAGAACCATTCAGCAATTAGAAAACATAACAACTAGGAAATCTGAATGTAAATCTCCATTAATCAAGTTTATTAAAAAAGTTACATTTAACATTTTACGGCCAAAGGTTATGGAAAATCTTTTGGAAAGAGCAGAAAATGGCCACCGCTTGCGAGATATAATTTTTGATAATTACATTAAAAGTATTCTCCATTAATATACTGTATTTATAAAAAAAGAAATTTATAATTATGTATTAAATAAAAAGTTATAATGAATACACGATGATAGACGCGTAATTTTAATCTAAATTAAAAAATAAAAGTATGCTTTTCTCCATAAAATTTCTTTCTAGATGGACCAAAAAATCTCTACAAAGTTTTAATATACTATTTTTAATTTTTTAAAAGTTCAAATGTTCCCCTACACCCAGAAAACAGATTTGTGATGACAACCGAATTTGTTACCAATCGAATGGTTCAGTTTCAGCAACCGAATTTTTCGAGTGTGACTACCGAATTTTTATTAAGGCAACCGAAAAACTGTTGTCACAGTCAAATTTTTCTGTTGTTATAAAAGAAAAATTCGGTTACCACAACCGAACCATTCGATTGGCTACAATTTCGGTAGTCAGCATGAATCTGTTTTCTCTGTGTTCAATCGTTCCATACATATTAAAAAGTCACAGGATTTCCGGAAAACCAAGTATTTTTCCTTTCCCACATTCCTGGCCCTAATTAAAAAAGCTTATATGTCACATACATCAATCAGCTTACTAAAATGTTTCTTTGGCCCTAGAACAGTGTTGGCGCAAATTTTATTCAAAATGAATTTTAAAATCTTCAGACTAAGAAGAACCCTGTTTTTAAAAATAGATTTAGATACTTTTCCATTAAAAATTCTAACAAATTTACAGAGAGTAAAACAGAATTTATTCTCAAAAAGAAAAATGACCAAGAAAAAGTTCCCTTATGTAAAATTTGTAAGAATTTAGTAAAATAATAAATAATAGTGGATATTTAAAACTTCAAGCTATCAATTGATCCATGGGGTCACATTAGGACTTCGAAAAAAAATATTTCAGAAGCTTTTCCTATAGAGTACATTTCGTCCTGATCGGATAAAGGCTGAAACATTATTGCCCTAAGTGACTTAATCTATGTTTTGATTTTAAACGAAATTTAGAAAATTAAAATTTTTAAATTTAGAAAATTTAAAAATTTTCCATTTATACGAATATCTAGTTAAGGGAAACTTACTGGCCAGGAATTTTTTTTGAATTTCATGTTGAATTTTGGCAAAGGAAATTAATAGGAATTCCGGAATCCAAGTCCGCTAAGTAAAGGGGATGGTTGGTTTTTTGTTGAATTGTGTAATAATTTGAAAAAAAAACACATACACAGTGGCCTGCAAAACTAAGGACACAGCAAATTTTTTTTCAAGGTTTTTACCAATTTATATTTGAGTGGAAATGTTAGGACAAAATCCATATTAAGTTTTAATATACATTTTTTTATTTAATATTATAAATTCTTAAAAAATATTAACAATATTCATATTACCTTATGACATGGCAACGCAAATCTAAGGGCACACTAAATAATGCGACACAACCAGTAAGCTGATTGAGGAGACGAATTATAATAGATTTTATAAGAAATAATATTAATCTTAACGACAAATCGGTAAAATAGTGTCCCTTAGTCGATTTACGTAAAGAAATGTTACGCGTTTTTAACGCAAAATAAACGAAAGTCGAATTTAAAATAAGCCTGTAGGTGGTTGACCACCAAAGATAAATGATACCATTGAAAAAAAAACCGTTCACAAGCGCCACAAAACTTACCGATGAACTCGAAAAGTACCAAATTACAAAAAATTCACCCGAAATGTTTAGCTACTCAGGATCAAACATCATGTTCCTTAAGGAAAAACCACTTATAAACAAAGTAAACTGAAGCAAGTGCATACATTTTTTAAAAATACGTGGGCGGATAAATAAGTCCTTGACTTTTTGAATGAAACACAGTTCTTTTTGCGAAAAAAAAGAAATATTTTTCAACATAATCTCCATTTAGCCCAATACACTTAGTCCAAGTCCAACGTTTCTACATTATGGTCAATTAAGAGCAAACGCGGCACCCATCTTGCAGACAGCTTTCTTAAATCCAACTGATCATTTGAAATCGAAACCACACTGCCATATGAATTGCCTATCGCATCAACAATTTTACTCACATTTACTCTTCGATCGGCCAACACCATATCGTGGATTTTTTCGACATTTTCAGGTGTATTGACCTCAATTGGCCGTGCAGAACGTTCAGCGTCATTTGTACTTGTGCGACCACAACGAAAGTCAGTAAACCACTTTTTACCATTGTATTTATCAAGCTTTTCCTTAGTTTGATTGGCTTTTTTCGCAAAAAATAATGTTTAATGAGCACTCGAAATTCACTTTTTTCCATTTAAAAAAAATCCACGAGGTTTTATGTTTTGAACAGCTGTTAAACGCATAGTAAATGACGGAACTTGCTCAAAATTTGACAGTAGTCTATTAAAAGATGGTACTTGATGGGTGCAGTGTTGCATTTCATATAACTACGAGGGAAGTGCGAAAAGTCACAGACTTATTGATCCGCCCTCGTAAGCCTCAATAGTTTTGAAACAAAGTGATGTTTTACAGATGTGGCGTAGAAACCAAGAAGCTTTAAATTTAAAAAAATATGGTAAAGACTGTAAAACTTAAAGGTGGATGTGTTATGGTATCGTGCATGTCATCGTCGGCTGTTGGAAATCTTGTATTTATTGAAAACACAATGAACCAATATGTTTATTTAGATTTTTTAAAAAGTAATCTGCAGGAAAGTGTACCAAAAATGGGTTTAGCTGGCGCCCACTATTTTTAATAAGACAATGACCCGAAGCACACAGCCCATAATGTAAAAATGTACCTTTAAAACTCCACATATGCTAGCAACACCTCCACAAAGTCCTGACCTTAACCCTATAGAGCACGTATGGCTATCCATCTTCATATTAAAGAGGTAACATTTTCGTTATATTTGTAGTTTTTTTAAAGTAAATATTTCTTACTTTTATAGGTGAGTCCTTACTTTTGCGGTGCAAATTTCAGACGTTATAGTAATATTTTCTATAGTGTTTTGCGATAATGAAACAAAGTTCCTTAGTTTTTTTTAATTATATTGAATTACTACATTTATTTTTGCTTTATTGAATATTTTTTCTTTTTCTCTTAAATAAAAAAAAAAAGTAAATAAAGAAACCTAAACATGTTGCTGTGTCCTTAGTTTTGCGGGCCACTGTAATTATACAAGTTGCCAAAAAAAAAAATAGCAAAGAAATCATGCGTTGTTCACGTGCTTTAAAATATTCCATTTAAAACTCATACCACCACCGAATATTTTTTTTAAAAAAATACGTCAAAGAAATAGAACAAAAAAAAAAAAAAGAAATGAGAGATAAAAATCAAACCAAAAAAGCAGCAATTGAATTTTACGAAATCTAATTAAAAAAATTTAATAAATTCTTAAATGAACTTTAAACCTTTAAAAGCAAGGTTGGCCACCAATACCTTTTTAATACCATTATCCTGTTTAAATCCCTTTCAAAATGATAACCGATACCGAAGCAATACCGAAATTCTTGCTTTCACAAAATACCGGTATTGGAATACCCTTTCCTTTTAATACCAGTATTGTACTGATATTGAATAGGTTAAAAAAAATCAGTACGTTCTTGGCAAAAAATTATAATTTTTTTTTTAATATTTTAAAATTGTTAAACTTTTTAAAATTTTAATAAAAGAATTTTTCGTAGAGCTTTATTAAAGACTTTATTATTTTATGAAATGTTTCAATGGACAAGTTCCAGCGAACATTCATTGAATGCAAAAATTAATTAACATTAACTAAGAACATTCATGGGACTAATACATTGAATTGGAATTAATTGATGATTTCATTACCGTTACATTAACTACAATTGTAATGAAATAAATTTCTTTACCATTGTTTGAATTAATGATAATGAGTTAAGGATCTGATTTTATGGATTAATGACAGTGTTTTTGATTTTCATAATTACCGTTATCAATTTCAACATTACCATAATTAACCGGCATTTTATGTGTTAATATTTATTTATGGGTGTTAATATTTCTATTATAATATTTTTTTATTATTATTTCTATATTTAATATTTTTTTATTATCATTTTTTGTATAAAGCTACTTTGATAGTTTTCAAACCGTTCAAATTTTTTGTAAACAAATTATTTTTCAATAAAAAACTAGTTTTTTGTGCATTTGTGCTATATCCTTGCCATTAATTATGAAATTTTTTTTCATTTGCATTAGTGTCAACTAATGGTAATGAAAAATTCCCAAGTATGACTCAGAATACAACACAAAATATATTGTGAAAACGTTACTTTTTAATAATACCGGTATATAGCGTTACCGAAACAAACGAAACATCTATACCAATACCGTTATTGGTTTCGGTTGCCAACCTTGTTTATAACACAAAACCTTAGCATGCGTTTTTAAAACGAGCACAGGTTCCAATTATCTCAAACTCAAGAAGAACTTGAAAAATCATTGTGAGTCACTCAATTTCAAAACGTTAGCAGGCAGCAGAAATCATCCAAAAGCAAGGAAATTGAGTTAAAAACGAGTTGAAGCCGAGAACCAGAAGCGAAAGAAATTGTATATGAAACCCGGCGAAAAAGCCAAATCAACGCCAAAGCCGATTATACATGGCACCAAGGTAATTCACTATATTAGGTGGCTCAAGAAGGGTCCCATCTATAACAAGCTGCTGAAATCGCGCCAGACGATCACAGGGGACTTGAAACGAAAACAATTGATTCGTTTGAAGCGAGCATGAGACATGAAGCCGTAATATTCCATGATGACAACGCTGGGCAACATGTTGTAAGACCGGTTAAAAACTATTTAGAAAATAGTGGTTGGGAAGTTTTGTCTCACCCGCCTTACAGTCCAACCCTTGCCCCGTCCGACTACAATTTGTTTCGATCGATGCAGATCGCTCTCATTGGAATACGATTCACTTCAGGGTATACAAAATTGGTTTGATTCGTTCTTGGCCTCAAAAAGTAAACAGTTTATTTGTCGCGGAATCCATATGGGATTCATAGCTAACAATGGCCAATACTTTAAATAAATTGATATTGTACCAATGTTTTACAATAATCGCCTAAAATTTGATTTAATTTTTAAAAATATAAGAAAACCTTCTAAAATATTTTCATCAAGAATCCTCTTTTTCAGTTATAAGGTCCGTTCAAAAAACATTTCTCAATAAAGTCCAGTAAGAGTTTCTTACTTATTAAGAGTAAATTTGTTAATGGGAAATACTAACTGGACTTGACTAAGAAAAGTAATCGAAGGGACCTTGTAAATGGTCGATATGGAAAAACATTTTGGAAGGTATTCTTATCATTTTTAAAATTAATTTTGCAAACTCTCAACGTCGAACAGTAACTTTATTGCCTCTTTTTTCTTTCTGTTTACTAAGTATTTGTGTAAACGAACGTCATCTATTATCAACTCAATTTAAGTATTTTTTGTTTTATAAAGGTGGTTTGAAAATTTAAAATCATTTGGCTCATTTACCAGACACTAAATTGCTACTCAACAATCTGGTGAACGATGTAAATACGATGTAACATGTTGAGGTAGCGCTACCTTATTCCGGTAGCCTAAAAATTTTATGCTACTTGTCGTTTATATTAAAAAAGATTCTTAAAAATGTCACAAGTTTATTATAAAAAAGATTTTTTCTCTCCTGAAAAGTACTAGATTTAAAGGTACGAACTTCCGAGCTCTAATTATTATATATATTCTGTTCGTTAATTTTTGTGTTTGCCTAGCTGATTTTAAACTCAGAAAAATATGACAAAATATTGATAAGATTTTTCATATAAAGAACAAAAGAAGCATTTATTTTAAAAGTGGTATAAGTCCGTTTTTCATTAAACTGAGATATAAAAGGTTTTGCAATTCAGTGTTTTAAAAATTTAGATGTGAAAGAAAAAAATATACATATTGTATTTTGTACTGGGGTTTTTGAAAATTTATTTACGAACGAACAGAATTTTTTCCCCTCTTTCGAAAAGCAAAATTTAAAAGCATACGTCAAATACAATACAGCATTCGTATTTTAGTCGAAAGGCAATTTGTTGTCGGAAAACGAAAAAAATCTTAAAATGTAAGTATGTACTTTAAAATAAAAAAGTTTTAGAATTGATAAATTTAAATTAAAAATTTGAATTTAATATTTGATTTTTGCGGTGCTGATTCTTTAAAGGAGTGGATAATACAAAATAGTGTTAATATGAGATTATGGTGGACTTTATTGTTAACGTTACTAATGCCAAAAGCAAGTCCAACCAGGATTGTCTTGGATTTATGTAGATGCTGGAAAAAAAGCAAGTTTTGAATTAACCAAATTTCGATTTATATAAGGACTATATTCAAATGTACATTGTTTCTAGGTATGGGCAGACTATGAAAACCACACAGAGGTAAAATGCTGGTAAAACAGAAATAATATTTTAAGGACCGGATGTGACATAAGATAATTTTGTTCCCCAACACAACTGAGAGAAAAATGTTGTCGAATCACTTTTGGATAAATAAAGAAAAAATCTCATTATACATTTGTTTCCTTTTGTTTTTATTTTGACACTTCATACTAAGGAAAAGCATCCAGAGTTAAAAATATTGATAAGTTATTATGGTTAAATTGCCTATGGTATAAATGCCAATTTATTCGATGCAATTGATTGCGTGCAATTTTCTTAATTCCCTTTTCAAAGTTGCTTCCAAAATTATGTCTATTTATACGGTGACTTTAATTGCACGAAAACTGAATGTGAATGTAGCAACAAAAGAGAAATACATATGAGTGCGAAAGAGAAAAAACAAGAACATGTACGAAAAACGAAAACCATGCCTTTTATGTTACCCCGCTTGCCTCCAAACAAAAATTGCACGCAATAATTGCATGCAACAAAGTCACTGTGTAAATTGGCTCTAAGTAATTATTACTCACTAACTTACGACAAAAGTTAATGGGACTAATACCCCATTATTATTATTTGGAATTTGAAAGTTAAAAACTTGAAAAGTTAAGGATATGTATAAATAATTTCTTAATTTTGGATTTTTGCAAATAAACTGATTTTTTTTTTGGAAATGTGACTTATAACACTTTCATAATAAACCCTTTAAGTAATGTAACATTTATAGAAATTAAAAAAAATAGATAAACTAAATATTTTTGTTTACTTTTTTAATATCAAAAATAAAAACAAATATTAAAGGCAAACAAAAAAATCCATAGAATTCAAAGCAACGCATCGGTTTGTCAAAAACTTTTTATTAGGCTGTTTAATTAGGCTGACCATACGCAATTCTTTTTAATAATTGAAATGCAAAAAAAAATTACATAAAAGGTGTGTTTGACGTACGTTACCGCGGGTGCCCGCGGGTGCCCGCGGGTGCCCGCGGGAACCCAATCTTACCAGAAAGCGTTTCTTGTAACAAAAATTGGGTAAATGAGAGCATTCATGAGAGAGTAATAGTGTTTCTCTTTTTACCAGAACTTACCCGAACTTTTTGTTTGGGTAAAATGGTAAAATAGTCAAATTATCAGCTGCGGCTAATAAATTAACTGTTTTGCATTTAAAAAAAAAATATAGTTCAATAAAAGTTTACTATAAACAATTTTTCCTTCTTAATAATGAAAAATAAAAATATATTAGTTGAGTGCAAAACCCTGAAGCATTGACAGGGTTTGCTTTTTTCTGTCATTTTATTTTTATTTTAAAATTTTTATAAAACTTTTTGTTAATATTTGAAACAATAAAAATATTTATAAATTTTTAAACCGTGGTCTTTCCATAATTGCAAAAAGTAAAATTTTAATTCTATATTGCACTAAACAAGATTAGTCTCCTATCTCTATATATAAAGGAATAACTTATTAAGTTTAATTTCTTCGACCTTTTAAATATTAGTTCTTGGTAATAAATATTCAATTTTATAAAAGAAAATATTTATTTTCAATCCAATATTTCGCTATCTCAATGGATAGCTTCTTCAGGCATTTTTTTTTCTTATTTTAATTTTTAACAAATTTTCTAAAAAACAAAATTTAATGAAACAATTGACAATTTTGTTGTTTCAATAAATTTTGTTTTTTTTTTTTAAAAAAATTTGTTAAAAATTAAAATTAGAAAAAAAACTCCCTGAAGAAGCAATCCATTGATTATTATTGGATTAAAAATAAATATTTTCTTTTATAAAATTGACTTTGTGCTTGAATATTTATTACCAAGAACTAATAAAGGAATAACGTTACTGACGACTGACTTTCTCATTCACCATCGTTCAGTCCAAACCACGGAAGTTATGAATCTCAAAAGGGAGGGGGGGGGGGGGAGGAACTACACCTTGACGGCCTGCTTTTCTTGATAAACCATATATTAGATTTTTTTTAACAGGAACGTGGTAAAAATGGGGGGGGGGGGGGGAGTTAAAAGGGCGAAAAGTCTCCCCTTAACGGCCTGTCCAAACCGATGGAGCTAGGACGTTGAAATTTGAAGAAGTAGTCCTCTTAACGGCCCTTAAGGGAGTCTCTCCCTTAACGGCCTACCAAAACCCCTTTGGCTAGAAGGCTGAAATTTAAATATAGAGTTCGCTAAATTTAGCCTATACTTGAACTTGTAATATGGAATTTTTTGACTTCATACGGGGAAAGGAAAAAGGGAGAATCTCCCCTTAATGGCCAGCACAAATCCATTAATTAACATATTTTTTCGAGTATGTACTAACTACTTTTAAAAACTTAATTTATTATTAAAGTCTAATTTTTATAGGAAAATTTTTAAATTAGATATGAATCTCATTAAAGAAAATGTGATTCTAGTTAAAATAAACTTTTGCGTTTTTAAGATAACATGTTAAATTAAGTGAAAATTCAAAAAAATCTATATTCATTTAATAATATGTAATAGTTAAATCCTGTGATATAATAGATTCTAAGTATTTAAATAATAAAATGATGATAAGGTAAACTTAAGACACATGATTTTATTACAAATTCATTGGTCTTGCCCCAGTTCTTTGAAAAATGCATTTAATTTGTCAAAACTTAACTTTACAGATTGATTTTTTTTTTAAATACGTTTTTTGAAAAAAAAAATACTATATTTTTCTGATTAAGTAATTGATACAAAGTAGACGTTACTTTTTAGGTCCTTGGACATTCTTTTAAGAAAAAATAATGTTGACATATTTTCAATTGTAATATCCCTGCGGGAAAAAAGGGGTCAGTTAGGAATTGGGATCTGTCCCGTGATAAGTTAGGAATGGATCGGTTCCGAAAATCCATATCACGAGGTAGGTGAAAATAGGACCAGTTCCTAAAGTACCCATCACTTGGCCAATTTAAAAGTCATGGCATGATCTTTTGCGTTGGTTCTGTGATATGTGTTTTAGTGTAGTTGTATGACATGTTCTTTTAGACCAGTTCTGTGACACCTCACAAAGGGCAAGCAATTGACCCCCTCCTAGCTTAAGCACATGTTAACTTGACCGGTCCTTTTCATATAAAAACCGGTTCCGTGACCGGGTTGTGTCAATTTATGATTTTCGAGTGAAATATCCCATAATAAAAACGTATATCATTAGCAGAAATGAAAAATTTCTATTTCTATTTTTATTGTTAGCGATTTTTTTTACCAAAATTTAATATGTTTTTATCATTTCGTGGTTTTGCATTTTAACTAAAAATTAAATAAAATAATTAATCTTTCAATTTTTTAAAAATATTTATATTCGACTTATAAAAGCATTCTTATAAAATAAATTCACAATCTCAATTTTTGAAAAGCTTTATATTTCAAAATGAATTCCATTTTAAATGATCCTAATTAATTCCAAATATTATAAACTCATTTAGTAAAAAATGTTGAATGATAAAACGATTTGTTTTCATTCATTTTATCAAACGGTTTTCGAAATTTTGGAATACCGGTATTTTTTAAAATCAATAGTTTCGGTAACATTTATCAATTTAAATAGATTTTGAAATGAATAAGGACATTATAAAGCAACCTGTTACCAATCTTGAAATTGTTATGGATTTACCAATTTCCATTTGCTCGTACAAACAGAAATTCCCATACGCCAGACCGAAAATAAAATTTGAAATTTGAATCGGTTATAAAAAAATACTGATTATTTTTTCAAATTTCTGGTTTTATTGAAAAGGTTGATCTTTGTCATTTAAGAATGGAACACAATATTATTCATATGACTACAACGACTGGTAAATTTTTCTTCGAAATTGAGGAAGGAGCCGCGGTTACCGTCAACGGTGAGCGTCACCGTGCCATACTCAACGAATTTTTGTTACCAAAAATTCAAAAGAGAATGTCATGGACGACATTTGGTTTCAACAAGACGGTGCCATATGTCACACATCCAACGCAACGATCGATATTTTACGCACTGTTTTTGAAAATCGCATATTCAGCCGGAATCGTGAGGTCAATTGGCCGCCTTGGAGCTCTGATTTGAGCCCTTTGGATTGCTTTCTGTTGGGAGCCATTAAGGATAAATGTTATACAAACCATACAGAGACAATTGAAGCGCTGAAAGATGAAATCAAAGTTGCCATTGAAGAGATTCGAGCCGAAAATTTGGGTTGATCGGATGAGGTACTCCTAATTGGAAACCGCAGTTAGATTCGTTAATCTCACAACGCATAGAAATACCTGGTATAACGTTGATTCGACACCATCTTAACAAAACAATAACCGTGATTGAAATAAGTTTATGTTAACATGGTTTGTATTAAAGTGTTATAATAAAGCTTAGTTTTTATTGAATAATTGATACAGAAAGCTTAGTTTTTATTGAATAATTGCAATAAAAAAGAACTCAATTTAGTTAAAGGTAAATCAAAAATTTTTAAAGGTTTAATCCACAATGAGCTAATGTATAAAAGCATTATTGAAATTATATTTTAGAGATTTTTCCAATGTTATATATTTTGCCAAGATTGGCTATGTAGATGAGAACTAATTGAAAATTTGATTTTAAACTTTGAAAATTTGAATCAGCTCAATATGTGCTATAGCTGTGTTTCTACAGGAAGATATCAAAGTTGACAACTGTCATTCCCATACAAATTTTACATAAGTAAAGTTAAGCGTAAACACTTAACGTTGGTTTAAGTCAAATTTATATGGAAATGACATAAGCCGACTTTGATAGCTTGCCGCATAAACACAGCTTATGAACGTTAGCAGTGTTTTTGTGTGGAAAGCTATCAACGTTGGCTTCTGTCATTCCCATACATATTTGACATTAGTATCGTTAAGCGTTAACACTAAACTTTGGCTTATGTGAAATTTATACAAAAACGACATAAGCCAACATTGATAGCTTGGCATACACATATACACAGCTTAAGTAAGAACAAATATTGAAAGGGTTCCCGATAACTGTAGTTATTGCAATTTTTATTGAAAATTTTCAAAACAAAATCTTATTTTTAAAATTTACTTACCCGCCAGCTACTAAATGTATAATGGTATCCCTTTTTCCTTGGGACATAATCAATGTGTGTGTGTTTGCAGATTCCTTAATTTAAATATCCACCAAAGTATGCAATTTGTCTATGTAGTTGTGATAAAAAATTTTAATTCAGTTTGTTTTGTTTTTAATATTCAAAACAAATACAAGAAAAAAAATCCCGGCTTTTTAAAAATAAAACACGAATGATGTACACAAAGAAGAACACTAAAGAACCGGTGAATAGATGGATAATAAAATTGTTTTTGTAGTACTTTTTTTTAGCACTTTTCAAAACGAAATACGCAATAGTGATTTTTTTCAGATCAACGAAAGAAAATTGCAGCAAAAAAAAAGTATTATGAAATTATTTAAAATAAAGTGCAATAATCAAAAAGAGCAGAGTAAGTGATGAAATAACTTTTTGTTTGTTGATTTTATTTTTAATACGCAATAGAAATTGTTTAATTGAATGAATTTTAGTAGCGTTTGGAGGTGTGTTGGACACAAAAAAATCTGGTTAACTTTGATGGGGCGTTTTACTCGCGCCCATTTACTTTTAGCTTTTGACAATTTTGACGGAGGGTACACCCGCTTACATGTTGTCAAGCCGCTTTTCACAGGCAAGTTGCCAGGTTATAAGAAATTTTCATTTGTTTATTTGCTTATATATATTCTCAATTTTCTTGATTTTCAAGTTTTTTTATTTTCTTTTTTTTGAAGAAAAACCAAATTCTTTTTATATATATTTATCAAGTTTTTCTTATTACACAAGAGACTTTAGGTTGTTGTAGTAGGCCGTAAAACACAAATATTTTTTTTTTTAAATTCAAGACCTTTGTGAAGGTTATGTAATTTTTATTGTTAAATTTTTAAAATTTTTTATGGTACTCCTTTGCGTATAGTTGGCATTATTTTCTAGAGTACTCAGTTTTTTTAATTTTAATCGATTTTTCTCGAATGAAATTTCTATAGTGAACTTTACAGTTTAATGCACTTTGTTGTTGTTAAATTTCATTTAAAACTCGTGCTTTTTTATCAATTTTAAACACTTCACTTTATTGCATGAATTTTTGCACAATTATTCTTTTCTATAATAAATAATGCAATTCACTGTGTTTTGTAGCTTTTTTATTTTATATCGCTCGTATTTTGATTTTTTTTTTATTCTTATTGGTACCGTTCTCGTTGAATTCTGTTTTTAAAATGAAATTTTTTTATCTTCGTGTTTTGTGTGTAAAATTAGTTTTTTCATTTTTATATTTTGTGTATTTTCTTTATTGTGCTTTTTGTTTTGGTCTACTTGACAAGTAGAGTGGGAGAATGCCAGTGCTGCCAGGCTAAATGGTAGTGTAATAACGGCCTTTCAAAAGTAAGACAACATGCAAGCTTTTAAGCACAGAACAGATATAGTAACGGAACTCCCTTATATATATATTTTTTTCAATATGGCTACATAATGAACTATTCATAGTACGACTGTTATACACGTTAAGGCAAAAATGTAAATATATCAGTTCGCACATAAAGCTAAAGGGTGGAATGCATAAAGATTTTAAACAATTCAATACAGCGTTTATAAGCTTAATTTGGCAAAAACTGTATGTATAAATTGTTGAATAACAAAAAAATTTATAACATAAAATTAACATACATTCTTATGAAATTGCCTTACGAATTCGAATATACAAATTTATATATTTTTTATCGAGCAACATTTTTTTATATTATTTTGTATCAACTTTTTCATCCCTGCTCTACAATACAAAAGCACTGTGTTATAACGTACACACATCAGGTTATAAAGATGAAAGTAAAAAAGAATAAGCGATTAAATGAATCCTAAAATTATGGGGACAAAATCATTGTAAGAAAGTGTTAAGTTTTTGGAAGTTACTTTAAAGAAGAATTAAAAATAAGGCTTGATTTTAAAATCGTGGTGTGAATTGGGTGCAACAACCCTGTAGGAAATGTCGATAGTGAAACTGTACTGATTCACTATTGACTTTGTCACCAGTACTACTGACTAATTATGCCCCAGCCAACGCTTTCTGCTGTAGACATTTAACATGTGCGTGTCATTGCGAATCTACACAACTATTGATTATTTAGTCTACACTTTTGGAACTTTTTACTAGATTTCCACACTAGAAAATAAAATTTTTTTATAAATTTCATTAAAGTAAAAAAAAATTTCGTGCAAATTTAATTTTGGAGTAGACAAATCTTCAAGAGGCTGCACAAAATCATCCATAGGCTCCGTAAAATCTTCATCAGGCTCCACAAAATCTCTAAGAGTTGCAATTTTCACTAAAAATTGTTGCCCCTTTCTTGTTATTTTTATTTTTATACAAAATTGATTGTTTTTTCACAAGTTTTTTGTAATTTCTTTTGCTCATTATATATTTTGTTCAAATTTGTATATTTACTTTTTAAATTCATTTTTCTTTATAGTTTTATTAAAAACTTTAATTTTGCATGCAGCTATGCACATGTATTTTCAACAAATAAAACAATAAAAAAATTAAGAACAAGCACAGCATTGCAGCTGCATAAAAGAAATGTAAAAAGTATAGACGCTTTGTGGACATGTCACCAAAAAGTCACCCAAAATAGTCGATAAAAGTGGTGACTTGTAGACACTTGACCCCAGGCTTCCTACAGGGAAATTACAAAAATCATTTGATTCTTTTTTTCACAAAATTTCTCAAATAGCTTCATAAACAAAATAAAAAATTAATTATACCAAATAATAATGCTGGTTTAATCAAAACATAATTAGCATTCGAATGCTTTCAATATTCGTAGTAATAAAATGTCTTTAAAACAATACTTTTCCCCTATTATTTCTTAGTTATGTTAAAAAATTATTTTTATCATATTTTATTTATCATTAACTAATTTAATTTATAAAATGTGCAAAAAAAATCTTATTCCTCTACGAGTAACGAGTCAATCTTTACTAAGTTTTTATGAATCACTAATAATTTATTTGAGAGTGAAGAGAATTTAAATAAGAGTGTTGCCAGAATAAAACGAAAAATTAACAAACTTCTATTTCACGATTATGCATTTGTATGAGGAATGAAAAACATGGTACAATGGTACTTTTTTTGATACATTTTTATCATGGTTGGTACCGTGGTACTACCGCGGCTCAGTACAATTTGAATTTTTTTTAAATTTTCAATTTATAACTTAATAAAGCAACATACCACAATAAACATGATGACCCGTAATCATAGTCCCGCACTAAAGTCGACTTTTTTAAAAGCAACTTTAAATTAAAAACCTGTTTTTTGTTATTCAGCTACTATAGCAAAAAATAAAGTCAGTTTTAAGTTGAACTGGCTCTAAATTGGTATTCACATCAAATATACCAAACGTTTGCATACACTTTGTACTAAAATATTCAAAAGTGGCAACATTGAACAGCTGATTTTAAATTACTTCTCAAAACAAAAAAATAAGAAAAAAGTGTATTATTGTTAAAAAGCTATAAAATGCCTTTAAAGTTTTTAATCCTGAAAAGGTTAAATTGCATTACAATTATTATTTTTTTTTTGGCAATTTATGCATTACAAGTTTCTAGAGCAGCTGAAGAATGCAAGGGAGGCGAATACACAAAAAAAAGATGTGACATTTATAAAAATTAGAGTAAAATTTTACAAAGTTTTCTGGTAATACGACTACATAAAATTAACCATAAATTTTGTTTCACCCCGTCAATTTAGCTTTTTTAAAGTCTTTTTAGTGTCTAAGCAAATCTGTCTCAATACGATAAAATTGTTAAGAAAAAGCCGAAAAAATTTTGGTACCATGATTATCGAAAAAGTACAATTTGTTGGTCTAGTTGGTACAATAACAGAAAACATATTTTCCATCTCTGATTTGTATTAAAGGTTTAATAGTGAAAATGTGTACTTTAAAAAATATATTCCTTATCATAAAATTAAAAAATATTTATGCATTCCACCCAAAGTGTTTAAAGTTAACTTTTTGTGCAGTTTTTTTTTAACAATTGTAAACAAAAACTTAAAATTTAAACAATATTTTGCAAAAATAACAATTTGTTTCTTCTGCCGTCTATAAGAATAATTAATTTTTGACACTGCCCAACGGTTTAATTGCCAAGTCCCGGTTTAAATCTGTATGACACTTGCTTGATTTCGCATTGAAGTGAAATTTCATAATTTTTTTTATTCAATATCAGATAATGTAAACTCCGCCATAACGTGTTGTAAATTCATGTGATTGACTCTCTTTAACGCATTTATTAAGGATGAATCAGCTGATTCGTAACATAACGTTAAATACGAAACAAGGTGTTTGAAAGGTAGGTGTGATTCCCATATTACACGTATTGTTGTTGTTTGATTTTAGTTAAAATAAAATGGCGCGAGTGTTATCTTGTTTTCGCTGTTTTCTCATGCATTTTGTAAACGTCAGATGTTAAACCGTTTACTGTTACCAAACATGACCAAAGCAATCATGTAATCCTACTATGTAATGTACAGTGCTTTTGATGCCAAAAAGCTTAGGGCTACCAACTTTTATTTAAAGCTTTTTTATACCGTAAAAAATATAATAAAAATCTAAAATATGCGCTTAAAATTTGCAGTAAAATATGCATTTGAAACATGCACTTGCACGGAAACTATACATAGATCTTAATGAAATTTGGATATGTGTTGGAGGACAAAAAACTATAGAAAAAACATTTTTTAGATGGCCAGTGTCATGTTAAGAAGGTCCAAATGATGAAAAAGTTCCTAAACAAAAAATTTCGAACATACTTCAAACGTAGTTTTACCCCCTAAAAATGAGATAGCGTAAATGCGTTTCTTACTGTAGGTATCCATTTGGAACCCACAAATAAAAAAAATATTATTTATATATAAAAATGTTCTTCATTTTAAAAGAATTAAAATTATTGTTAAACTTCAAAGAAATTAATCAAAAAGGGAACTCATTTTAAATAAATAAATTTCAAAGTAGAAGTACATAAAACTGCAGATTTTTTTATTTTCGACCTCTCTATCAGGTATGTGGATAGAAAAAAATTTAAATTTTTTTAATTCATTTAATAAAACGGTAAATGATGGAGGATTTGATTTCATTCATTTAGTCCAATGATTATCGAAATAAAATATTAACACTAAACAATCAAAAAAGCATTAAGAATTAGTTCACATTTAACCCGTACCAGACTTTTATGCAGAGACTGAAACCAAACCCGTACCCGGACCCAAACGGGTTCAGATTCGCTGTTTAAAAACTTTAAATCCGAACCCGCTGAACCCAAAAATTTAACCAGGTTCGGGTTCAAAAATATAAAAAAATAGTTTTGCTGTTCATGGCTTGGGAAATCTTTGATAGAAAAATCATAAAAAACATTACATTTCTTGCATTCCAGTTTACAGTGCTCGACACTATATCTAGTTCTTTTAAGCATACATATACTTGATGAATTCAGAGCTATTTGCAAAAAATTGCGAACTCCAAAAATTTCTTTTTTAGCTAAAAAGCTAAACTTGAAATAAGCCGCACTAGACTGTCAAACTACATAAAATTCTAGTTATGACATGGTTCAAGAATTATTGGAATACAGAAGTTTTTGTTCGGAATTACTGGAATGCTGGAATATAAATAAATTTCTTATTAATAAAACATTTGTATATTTTTTATATGTTGAACCCGAACCCTGAACCGAACCGAACCCTGAACCGAACCGAACCTGAATTTTTTATTTCGATTAACCCCAACCTGAACCCATTTTTTCGGGGTTTCAGTCCCTCCATTTTTTTATCATACGTAATACCGGTAGTTTAATCTCCATTCTAGCGGCTGACCTCGTTCAAGTCGGTCAAGCCGACTATATGATACCCTAAACAAAGTATAAGATGAGTTAAATTTCGGGAAGGCGTTCCAATTACGGAAAGTTTCCTTTCCTTTATGAACAGGGCGGAAAATATAAAGACATACCTGAAAGAAATTTTTGACAAAGTCCGTTTCAGCAAATATCGAAAAGGTGGGTTTATATGCGGATTAGGCCCAAATATGGTCAGTATTTCTTAAGCTTAGAGACATAATTTAGGGTCCTATATAACATTTCCAAACTTAATTTCAACTAATTACCTACAGCTTTGTGCACTTAAACACCATATAAGCCCAATTCACAAAGGACCTTTTTTTATATTGTATTTGCGACCTGTAATTTGATTAAAGTTCATTAATGGAAATACCGGGAAGGACTAGATCCAAATATGGTTTGATTTTCTTAAAACTTATGTTTAGTTTTTATTATTCGCCTTTTATATTTAATCTGTTTTAAAATTATAATATTTTTTTTGTTTTGAATTAATATTTATCGGAAAAAACACTAATTTCATTAAAGTAAATGTGCTAAAATCCCACAAAACTTATAACAAATTGTTTTTTATTATTATTTTTATGATAGTAATTTTATTATTAAACAAAAAAAATATTTTTAATAAAATTTTTCGAAAAAAAAACTATGATTTCGCATTGAAGTGATATTGACATCAATGTCAATATTTAACAGATAATGATTTTATGTATTCTATATAGTTGAACTCTTCACACACATTACTTTCCCATAAGCAAATTCATAATTTTTCTTCTTCAATACAAAATCAATACGAAGTCTAGCAAGTATGACACTTGCTTGAAAAACCGATTAATTTTGGTATTTTGGAATTATATGAATTTCTATTTTTAGAAACAGAAAACATAAAATTTTATATTCCACAGAAAATATCAACTCCTACTGAATGTCTGTAAATTTTTATAGTTGTTTTTTGAATGACTGATTGAAATAGTTAAAAAATATATTTCTATGAATTACAATTGATTCTTCATTTAAAAATAAACTACAGTCGGTATCGGAAAATATATTTTTAGTGCATGATTCAATATATATCTAATTAGAAGAATCAAGTTGATTTAAATAATTCTTTTTTATAAATCAAACGAAATAATTCAATTTGAATAATTCACTTTTAAATCAAAGAATCAAATCAATTTTGAAAAAAGAATTATTTTGATTCTCGAATATCATTTGATTCGCGAATTAATTTAATTTTAAACCCAAACCCTTCGGAATTTTTATAAAACAGCCACAGGGTGAATATTTTTTCACACGATAACATAAATTAACAGACTCCGATCATACAAATTTCGCTTTCCGTTTCATTTCGTTCGTATAAAAATGGGTAACAATGTGGCTGTTTTATAAATATAGATTCCTCGGGATTCTTTCGGACCTGGCCTTTTTTTATTTAGCAAAGCAAACATTTTGTCCTTATCTCGCTTAGTTTTCGAGATACCGGCTATTTTAAAAAATAGCCATTTTATAAAATGGCAAATATCTCGGAAACTAAGCGCAAAACGGACAAAATTTTTGCAAAGCTCAACTAAGAATACCTTTCGATAGAATAGATTCGGTGGGTCCCCGAAGGGTTTTATAAAATTTTTATAAAAAAGCCACATTACATAAGCTGTGTTTATGTGGCAAGCCATCAATGTTGGCTTATGTCATTCCCATATAAATTTGCCATTTTCAATTTAAGCGATTTTGTTCCAATTATAGCAAATTTTTTTTTATGTTTGTTGATTCTTTAATTTTTGGCGATTTATTTATTTATTTTATTAAAACATTTCAAAAAACCAATCCCAATTTTGAGGATTTTTTAAATTAGCGATTTTGGTGACTTTTTTCCCCAATATGGGAAGTTTTATAATTTTTGCGATTTATCCTAATTATAACTATTTTTATTCAATTTTGGTGATTTTTTAATTTTGGCGATTTTTTCTCATTATGTCGATTTTTTTTTTTAAATATTAGCGATTTTGGTGATTTTTTCCCCAATATGGGGCTTTATACAATTTTTGCAATTTATCCCAACTATAACGAATTTTTTAAATTTTGGTGATTTTTTAATTCTGGCGATTTTTTCTAATTATGACGATTTTTTAAATTTTAGCGATTTTGGTGATTTTTTCCCCAATATGGGGAGTTTTACAATTTTTGCAATTTATCCCAATTATAACGATTTTTTTAAGATTTGGTGATTTTTTTCCAATTTTGACGATTTTTTCAATTTTACCGATTTTTTTCCCCAATTTGTCGAGTTTGACAATTTTTGCGATTTTTTCCAATTATTACGATTTGTTTCAATTTTGACGATTTTTTTAATATTGGCGATTTTTTCCAATTTTGACGATTTTTTAATTTTACCAATTTCTTCGATTTGGTGTTTTTTTAATATTGTTGTTTTTGCTGTATTTGCAAAAAAAAAAAAAAACAATTTCCTTTTATTAAAACTAATAACGTAGTTATTTAATTTTTTTAAATTTTAAAATCGAATGAAGAAAGTCGAATGACTAAAAATCGATTAATTCCCAACGATTAAATTCTCAACGACTGTAAAAACGTCTCTTACTTACACTGCGAGATTTGCTTTACAATAAAAAATATTTTAAATTGTTTTTGGTTAATGGTTTTTTTTATTATTTTTATTCATGTTCTAAATAACATTATTATACACTTAAAAATATCACCGATTTTATTTTTTTTAATTTTTTTTTTTTCATAAAAATATAATATAAGAAATTCAATTTAAAGCATAAATTATTATATATTAAATAAGTTTTACATAAAAAGAATAAAAAAATATTAGTATATAATTTAAATAAATTTAATAATAAAGGAATATAATAATGAAATATATAAAATTAGAAATACATTTAATATGTTTTTTTATGATTATTTTTGGTTTTTATTTTTATTTTATTTTGTTTATCTTTTTGATATATTGAATTTTAATATGTGAATTTGATTGTTTAAATTTCTTAGTTTTATTTTTTTTTCTGTATGATTTTATTTTTAAACTCTATTTTTTTCCTTTAATACGATTTAGATTCAAAAATTTGAGGGGATTTGGTTTTACGTTTTCTTTTAAAATAGAATTTGTGTATTTAT
Source organism: Eustalomyia histrio (assembly GCA_949748255.1). NCBI lineage: Eukaryota > Metazoa > Arthropoda > Insecta > Diptera > Anthomyiidae > Eustalomyia > Eustalomyia histrio. Next base: position 42,687,440 of record OX456526.1, on the reverse strand, counting down.
TTATTTTTTTGCTGTGGTAATATTTAATTTAACGGTTTAAATAAAATTTTGAAATATTAATTACAAATTATGTTTATAAATATACTTAAAAATATTTCAAATCTATTTGTTTTGTTTTATTTAGATTAAAATTAAATAAATATTATTTTATTCATTTAAAATACTATTTTGAACTGGTCCTTTTTTTCATCCTTTCGGCATTCTTTATACAATATTGCTTTAGTGCAAGTCCTTGCTATTGTTTTTTCCCATTTTATATCATCTTATAACTACGATTGTTCGTTGCCAAGCCTAATCGTATTTTAAGAACCATGCCTTGTTTTATTTAAATTATTACTTAAAAAAAAACAAGCCATTTGCTAATAATTTTTAAATAATATTTTTGTTTTTCAACTGCTTATTATAAGTTTTTCAAAAAATTATCTATTAAATTTATAAGCGACTTAATATAAATAAAATCATTTTCTTCTAAGAAACCTATTTAAAAACTAATGTGCTAAAAAAACTTAGATACATTAAGGCTTTTATAATTGTATTACCTTTTTTTCTTAAATTTAAAATATTTTCTTTATAAACAAAAATTAAAATTATTAAACGTCTTCTTTATGATCCTTTTAATCCCCTTTTCAATATTTGTTTCCTTTTCAATAAACATTTATTAAATTCCCTAAATTCTATGTATTTTCGAAATTTATTTTATTTATTTACGGATTTTCAAGCTAAAATTATTTTAAATGTCGCATTTTTTTATTTTTCAAAGCTAGAGTCTTACTTTTTAATTTAATTTTTTTTTGTTAATTTAAAACATTTTTTTACGATTTTATTTATTAATATTTTCAATCCTTAAAATTTAATCATAAGGATGGAGGTGTGTGATTTCGAAGTGCGTAATATAGAGAAATTATTTGTTTTTTATTTGTTAATATATTTTGTTTTATTTTTATTACCATAAAATCCTTAACATTCTAATAAAAAAATTTAATTTTTTTTAAATGGACCTTTTTTAATAATATAATAATACAATATTTTAAATAATTGTAAAGGTAAAATTCAATAATTGTATAGAGATTTTTTTTGTCAATAGAGAAATTATTGTTTTTGCAGAAAGCTTTTTACTTAAAAATACGAGTTATTTTTTTCTTTGAATACATAAGATTTTCAAAATGCCTAGTATAGAGAGAGAGAGTTGAAAATTATTTAAATATTTGAAAAGTTAATTGTTTAAAGGAGTTTGTTATACCCTCCACCATATATCGTGGTATATATCAGTTTGTCATTCCGTTTGTAATATGTCGAAATATAGGTTTAAAACCCCATAAAGTATATACCGGTTGGTTGAAAAGTTCCTGCGCTCACCAGGAGATGGCACTGCTAGCTCCAAACTTTTTTTTTCTCAAGTTGGTATAACTGTCCTGAGAACACATGCAAAGTTGCAAGTCATACTGTCAAATTCTTTCTTTGCTTACAAGCCATTTGAAGTTGACGTGTCATTGATTTTTTTTAATATGGAAAAAATTGAATATCGTGCAGTCATTAGATTCTTTGTTTTGAAGGGTTTAAAAGCAAAGGAAATTTATGAAGAATTGTTAGACGTTTATAAGGAGTCCACACCTTCAAAACGCACCGTTGAATTTTGGGCTGGTGAATTTAAACGTGGTCGTACCAGCCTTAAAGACGATCCACGCGAAGGACGACCAAAAACTGCAACCACAGCAGAAATCATTGAGCAGGTACATAATATGGTTAGTGAAGATCCAAGTTTGACTAAGCGTGAAATTGCTAATACCATAGGCATCTCAGAGGAACGAGTAATCCATATCTTACATGAAGAATTACTTATGAAAAAACTGTTTGGAAAGTTAGTGCCCCACACATTAACAATTCAACAAAAACTGGATCGAAAACAAATTTCTCAGCGTAATTTGGAGCGTTTTAAGCCGAAAAAAACTGACTTCTTGCATCGTTTTATAACTATGGATGAGACTTGGATCTACCACCATGATTCTAAATTGAAACAAGAACGTTTACAGTGGACTAAAGCTGGTTGTTCAGCTCCAAAGCAGGTGAAGTCACAACGATCAGCAAAGAAGGTTATGGCATCAGTTTTTTGGGATGCAAAAGAAATTTTGTTGATTGATTATTTTCAGAAAGGTAAAACAATCAACTCTGAATATTATTGCAGCCTGGATGAAAAAATTCGTGAGAAAAGACCTGGTTTAAAGAAGAAAAAAATAATTTTTCATCAAGACAATGCACCTGCTCACAAAAGTGTTTTAACGATGGCTAAATTCAAAGAATTAAAGTACGAATTGCTTGAACATCCACCGTATTCACCAGATTTGGCACCCAGTGACTACTATCTCTTCAGAAATCTCAAACAATACCTTCGTGGAAAGCATTTTTCGTCGAATGAAGAGGCCATAGCAGCCGTAGACGGTTATTTTGCAGAGCTTCCGAAAAACCATTATAAGGATGGTATAAAATTATTGGAAGATCATTGGAACCAGTGTATTGAGCTTCTAGGAGATTATATTGAATAAAAAAATATATTTCGTAACAAAAACAGTATTCTTTCATTTCGAGCGCAGGAACTTTTCAACCAACCTGTATATTCGTGATCCTTATGCATTTTTAAGTCGATTTAGCGATGTCCGTCTGTCTGTCTGTTGAAATGGCGATCACGACGCGAAGACGCAAGTGGGGGTGCCTATTTTTACCTGGATTGTTGGACATCCTCCCGAGCAGTTTGGTACTGAAAATCAGCAAAATCGGTCCAGCGCTTAAAAAGTTATGAGTGAAAATGTGAAGATACCTCTAAATTTTCCATACAAATTGTTGTATTTTAGTACAATTTCATAGAAGCGACAGGTACAAAATATATTTTCTCATTTTTTTTCATCAGTCGGTTAGAAATTAATAATATTTTGTATTCACCTCAAATATTTTTCACCTCAAAAAATTTTTATCACCACTAAAATTTTTTTTCACCACAAAAAATTTTTTTCACCTCAAAAAATTTTTTTCACCTGCATAATTTTACTTCAAAAGTTTTTTACATCATTTGTATCAAAAACAGTAGAGAACATTTTTTTAGGATATTGGTGGAGGGTATTCAAAGATTTGGCACAGCCGAATATAAGCCTTTTTTTACTTGTTTTATACTACATTTAGATGAATTTCCAATTTTTCGACCCTGTCGGTTAATCGGTTAGGTCAATATTTGAAAAATGAAGAAAATTGATTAATCGGTTATTCGGGTCGATTAATCGGAAAAATCGGCGATTAATCGACTAATCGTTTAATATAAAATAAATGTATTTCTTTCATCAATAAGAACACAATGAGCTGCTTTTTGCTAAAAAATCAAGTTAAGTCTACTGCGTCTGTTTCTAAAGTATTTGTTTAAGACAATTCAAAGTATCCTAAGATTTTTCAAAGAATCATGCCTTATAATCTTGAGCTTTTTCAGAGGAATCTGACGACTCCTTTTTTAAAAGAAAATGTCGGACGTCTTTAGTAGAAGTAAACCCTTAAAAACGCAGTGTATATAGTGTTTTACCGAAGTGGGACATTTTATCGATAAAGTTGGTTTTTATTTCCTTTATATGACACTGTCCAGAATAAAAAAACCTAAATTAACAAGAGCTGCCTTCAAAAAAATTCAATAACCAATTCTTAAAAATATGTTATTATTAGTTTTTGCGAAATTCAAAAACAAAGTTTGATAAAACTGAAACTGTTTCTTGATTCTTTCCCGAATTTTTAAATATTTTTGACTAAACATCTTAATTTTACTAAAGTTCCTACTTTATCAAAATTTTTTGATAAATCAAATTAAAACCAAAATTTCATGTTATATTTTAGTTTTTATAAATTTTTAAATACAATTTCAAATGACTGTTTTTAAGAAAATACAGTTTTCGAATTTAATTATTATTTTATAACATATATTATGTTATTATTTTATAACCTAAGTAACGTCATAGTGCTTGTTAGGAATATACATAGTCACGTGTTTCATTGCTAAGGAGAAAATATATATTTTAATAGATTTCCTGTTAAAGCTCTGCTTAGAGGCTCTAGCTTTTCTAAAACTTTGCGTTCTGATGAGATCTGTTGTCAACTCGAAATATGAGTACATGTTTACGGAGATTAAAAGCTCTATTTCAATTTTTTGGACATAAAAATATAATTTTATATTATTTAAAATATATTTTTTAAAGGAATTGCAACAAAAATAAAAATTATCTATCATATTTCCTAAAGCCTACGAGGGCGGATCAATAAGTCCGTGAATTTTCGAGCTTCCCTCGTAGTTATATGAAATGCAACACTGCTCCCATCAAGTACCATTTTTTAATAGACTATTGTCAAATTTTTAGCAAGTTCCGTTATTTACTTTGCGTTTAACAGTAAATCAATCAAACTAACGAAAAGCTTGATAAATAATATCGGGACATCGATTTCAATGGTAAAAAAGTGGTTTAGAGACTTTCGTTGTGGCCTAAGCACGGAAGATGCCGAACGTTCTGGACGTCCAGTTGAGGTCCCTTCACCCAAAAGAATTTAAAAATTCACGATATGGTGTTGGCCCATCGGAGATTGAATGTGCGATAGATTGTGGAAGACATAGACATATCACATGACTCAGTGGTTTCAATTTTGAACGATCACTTGGGTATAAGAAAGATTTCCGCAAGATGGCTGCCGCGCTTGCTCACAATCGACCACCAACGGAATCGTGTGACAGCTTAGTTTCCATGGCAAAAATCCATGATGTAGACTTCGAATTGCCCCTTCATTCGCCTTATTCTCCGTATTTAGCCCCCAGTGACTGTTTCCTATTTCCATACCTTAAAAAATGGCTCGGTGGAAAGAGATTTAGCTCCAACGATGAAATTATTGGTCAAACAAATGCCTATTTTATGGACCTCGAAAAATCCTGCTGTTAAACGCAAAGTAAATGACGGAACTTGCTCAAAATTTTACAGTAGTCTATTAAAAGGTGGTACTCCATGGGAGCAGTGTTGTATTTTATATAACTACGAGGGAAGCTCGAAAAGTCACGGACTTATTGATCCGCCTTCGTATATAAGATTTGCTTTGATTCAGTCAATTTAAAAATAATTTGATTAAGAAAATTAGGAAGTTTTAAGAAAAATTCATATTAAAATGTTAATCAGGTCAAATAATTATTTGTGTTTTAAATTTGTTTGTTAAATTTATAAAAATAATGCAAAATCCCTTTCCATATGTGCAGTTTAAACGTTTTTTTTTACAAAAATTTTCTTGAAGGAAAACAGTTGTTTGAAAGTGTTGTTAAGTTGGATAAAACCAATTTCAGCTCGTTTTAATTTCCAAGTAGACTTCAACGATTAAAGTATTGTTACGATTTTACCTTTTAAAATCGTTGATTTATTTACATTTAATCGAGTTCTTTCTACATTGCAAATAGTAAACACTGTTTGAAATTATTTATAGCACTATTTATTTATTCTAGCTATTACTACACTAGATTTTTCCGGCTGTCAAAGATGACATTTCTAGTCACAGAAATTTCTGTAACAGTATACTTTTACTTGTCTATAGTAGGCATAAAGTATACTTTAGATTTTACTATGACTACGCGCCTTTAGTTTTTTTTTGTGTAAAATGAGTTTAAGATCTTTAAAAAAATATAATTATTTATTTATCCTAATATTTCGTCACCACATTCGGTTACTTTTTCAGGGGAAAAATGTTTGGTTACAAATAATTCTTTTAGATCCAAAATATAAACTTTTTAAAATCTATGACTACCAATTTTTAATTATAATCTCAGATTCGTGATTAGTAGCCTTTAAAACTTCCTGTATATATTTTCTTATAATCCTTAATCTTCTCCTTGTTCTATGGGCTTGATTTACTGCGAATGAGGAAGTATGGCAAAAAAAGCTAAAGAACATTTAAAGAAAAGACGGTCTTAATAATCATCCTTTGTTACCCTCATGTCCTCATCATGATTAGGACTCTAACCCAACAAACCATTTCTGTATTGAATGCAAGAAGTTTTCAAGAAACACTTGGTCACCCTACTTTTTACAGGGCAAGTTAAAAGATGATAAAGTTAGCAAGATGTTTGGTAATACATTTTTCAGATTTTATAACTTCTTTAACTATGGATACAGCTAAAATACGTGTTGAGATAGAGAAATAACGTGCATGCAGCGCGTTGTGGGGTAATGGTTAGCGCGTTGGACTATTACACACAAGGATGCGGGTTCGATCCCCAGCGACAGTAACATAAATTTAGAAAAATAATATCTACGAGATTTTATCACTCCTGCATATCGCAACCGTCCTTCTGCGGTGTTCCAATAGCACTTAACACCACCGAAGTGAAATAACATAACAGGGCTATAAACAAAAAAGCTTCAACAAATCCGGCAACTCTTTATCAGATGGCGGTGAACAACTGTTCTAAAAATAATTATCTCGCACAATTACAGTGTTGCCATATTTGAAGACTTTTATCTTTCACATCTTCCATCTCTTCTCCATTTAATTAGTAGGAAAAATTTCCTGAGTGTTGCTTCTCACCCTACGTAAAGCAGGGTAGGGTTGCATTTCGCATGTTTTTTGTGAAAACTTATTCAGCAGCATAAGCGCTTTTGCATCTTCGAAATAGGTTAATAAACTGAATGAATCTAATACAAGTTTTAATAAGACATTAGGCAGCTAAACAGCGACTAATTGTCAGAAAGAATGTAAATGCGTGATCTTCTCGTCCCCCATTATGAAGTTAGTTAATATACTAAATGCAATCCAATACAAGTCCCAACGATTATATTATAGGCCCTGAGATCATTAGTGTCAGGAATACAGTAACGTAAAAATTGGAGGGTCAAAGCGCCTTAAAAACTGGTCCCGTTCATAATTGCACCCGTATTCATATTTGTCTGTTTGGAGTCATCAGTAAACTACACCTGAAACCCTTAGCCGGCCTAACAAGATCGAATAGTACCTTCATTGTTAGATCGGTCAAATCTTAAAGTGTGTAATGAAAACAATGGCAATCTGGTTACCATTGAAGATCGTAGCAAGCCCCTTGTGTCGCTTCTTTACTTTATGTCGCTCTTCTCATCACCAAGTTTTCGTGTATTCTCAAACAAATAATAGGGTTTATGGCAATTTGTAAAGATTATGAGCGAATATTTTTTAGTTACAACAACTGCTCTCAGAAAAAAATCTATTGTTCCAACCGATTCCAAGCAAATGCTTTAGTTTCTGGTACAAACCTTTTCCTTGGGGCTGCAGAAATAGTGTTAAAACTAGGATGAGTAATTTAGCGGAGTTTTTCACTACTTGGAAAATGGGAATAAAAAATTAAACCTAGTAGTGGCAATCGAAATTTCGGTTACAGAATCTGTTGGGACAACAAATCTTAAAAGTAAGTAGCAATATATTTAAAGTAAAATTCCATTAAATATGTTATAATTTGAATTAATTGGAATATGAAATATTGTAAAACACGAGTATGATTCGAACTTAAACATATTGTTTCCGAGATCCTAGGACCATAGTTGGAATAAAGATTTAAATAATTTTCAAAACTCTCTTTTCATTCTCCTATAGCTACATTATATAAGCATTAAATATTTTATTTTTACTATTTAACGATCATAAACGACTACCATGGAATAAGTTATATATTCTAAACCTAATCTCATCTACCTACATTTGCATAACTTAACTTTAACACTCCCCTATTTTTTTTTACCATTTTTTCAATTAATTTTGTCTGTTAATATATCACATTTGATCGGCTCTCTGTTGTAAACCATTACCATCCTCTTCCTCTTCATCATTGTCGTGATCTGTAGGACTTATAGGAGACATCTCAACACTGTCCAGCAGCGGTGTTTTTTCTTCACTACAACCTCCAGAACCAGTAGTAGTACTATCCATTGAAAATATTTTAGCCAATTCAATGCCACTTATAGAACGTCTTGTAGGCGAATCATCGGGTGAAGAATTATCTTGAATTAAACTAACATTATGGTTGCCATTATCACTACTGGTATCTGTTATATTTGTAGCGATGTTGACGGCGGCAGTAGTGTTTACCAAGGGTTTGAACACAGGATTACGTGAGGGTTTTTTAGGAGATCTGTTAGTGGTGGTGGTATCTAAGTTGGGATTATTCGATGAAGAAGGAGATGGTGTTTTAGAAGCAGTTGAAAGTTTTTCGATATAATGACAAGAAGAAGAGGACGAAGATAATGTTGCTGAATGCTGATGATGCTGAGGGCTAAGATTGTAAGCAGTACCAGCTGGGCTAGTTAAATTCTGTTGGCAGGATAAGGTTGCCAAAGAGGTGGTTTTAATATTGGTCGTTTTTAAGCGATTTATAGAGCAAGAACTCCAGCTTAGCTGATTTGGGTGGGAACGCTTTGTAAATGCGCCGGATTTGTTTGCAGCAGTTGAATAACCAGAAGAAGAAGAAGAAGCATTTAAGGGTAGTTGTTGTTGCTGCTGCTTTGATTGATGATATCCATATTTGGGTTGTAAGGATTTATTATGCATTTGATAGTGTCTGGCTTGAATTATATGCTGATTTGTATTATTTGGTGGAATATTTTGATTTTGATACAATCCTCCACCTCCAGCATTATTGTCTTCATTATAACTTATATCATCTTCGGATAAGTAACATGGATCACTACCATCCAAAGGCATGGTATTATTTATAGCCGTCTGTTTTAATGTTGTCTCAAATGTAACCAAATGACGCTCCGAATATGATTTTCGAGCATCCATTACACGTAGATAATCTGAAGAATCACCTAAATCTTCTGATTTTGAACTACAGTAACGATTCATTTTATTACTTACTGGATTATTGCAAAAACTAGTGGTTACGGTTATTTCCGGACCCAAAGTATGATTGGAACCCATTATTTCATTGGCAGAACCACCACGATTCAACGATTGTCGGCTATGGCTGCGACTGCCACCATAAGACGAAGAACTATCATAGTGATGGTCTCTTAACGAGGAGGGTGATAAACGCTGCGAATGATTTGGTGATGTCTCGAGTAAAGAATCATTAGATTTGGCAATACGATTTTTGCGATAAAACTTGCTATCGCGCCACATAGTCTGGCGTGAATTAGATGATCCAGAAGCTGTAGCAGGTCTTTGTAATTCCAGAGATGTACCGCATTGCTGTAGCATAGTTGAAGAGCCAGGAGATGATGTTATCATTTGTCCCGGTGATGTATCATACACGATTACCTGACTTGAAGTTTTGCTAATGCGAAATGAAGCATGTGTCAATTTTTTGTATTTTTCACTGTGTACATTGACTCTATTTTCGGAATGTACACGATCTGCGATGGGCATAAAGGCATTATCAATGCGTCGTTCCTCTTCGAGGGATCTAAAAGCCAAACGATTAACATTTTTTAAATGTTGTTTATCTGCAGATGAGCCTCTTTTCAAAGGGGACATATCTTCAAATGAACTGACTCTATATTTTTGGGAAAAAACTTCTATAGTACCCGATCTCTTAGAGGGCGAAGTGGTGTAAATGGAATTTTGATCATTAACTAATATTTTGGGAGGATCAAATTGTTGTTGATTCTGGTTTTGTTGTTGTTGTGGTTGTGGTTGTTGAGATTGCGATTGTGTTCCCGAGCCAGAAGCCAAACTTGAGTTGCTAGAATTTGTAGTAGCCGTCACTAATATCTTGGGAGATAAAGAAACGGGAAAATGTTGAGGTCTTAAATTGCCAGTAGAACCCGAGGAACTAGAGGCTCCTGAACAAGTACTCTCATCAATTTGCAGAAAATTGCTGGGAGAAGTTTCTCTGCATGGTGAGGATATAGCAGAATCTTGTGATACCATATTGCGTGGTATGGTAGCCAACTCTAAACAGGTTTCCTGACCCGCAGTGGTAGTGGCAATGATAACATCTTCTACACCTTCATCGATGGGCGACGAAATCGATTGAAAACTGCTTAAACGAAAACTGGACGTTGAAAGATCATTATCGGTTAGAGAACCAAAAGCTGAATCTTGTGAAGGATTACTACGGCCATATTTTAAACATTTGAGAGAATATTCTAGACGTCTGCTTTTGGAATTTTTAAAATTACACATATCCGCTGTGAGCTGATGATTGAAAGATGTACCAGCTGTAGACGAGGACGAAGAAGAAAATGAGGCATGAGATGAGTTGCCAGCATGATTCTGATTAGTGGGAGTTAAACTTCCCACGACATTTTCTTTTAAATTAACAGTTTCATTATCTGACACTTCCAGTTGGGTGGTAATAGAAGATTGATCTGTATCTTCGTGGGAAACTATAGTAGTAGCGGTAACACTTGTAGCACTTTCTGAAGAACAGATACTGCCCCTATTAGCCAAACCACCCTGAGCTGATATGCTGGCTTTTAAATTTAATTCACTTTCACAGGTAGAACTATAACGTATCATTGGTTGCGATGTATGTTTTTGTTGATTATGCGATTCTTTTTCTGATCTTTGGCTGTGATATAATTCCTGTGTTGAATTATCCTCTACCTGCGTAGTGTTATCACAATAATGTATAGGTGATTCCATTGGATCATATTGTGTTTTATGACATAAATATGGTTGACTATGATAATATCCAATGGCGGCCAAAGCATGTTGTGAAGAATGATGATGTTGCTGCTGATGATGCTGATGATGATGTTTCATATATTGCAATGGTTTTGGTTGAAAATTACAACCTACTATAATTTCATCAAGTAGCCCTTCTTCCGAATCACTTGATATACAATCAAATGATTCCATTGTTCGACTAAAGCTATTGTAGTTGCATAGTTGTAATATAGCAGGAAAGTATAAGAAAAGAAGAAGAAGAAAAAAAGATAATAAATTATTTTACTTTAGTTTTTATGATGTCAAGCATTTTTGAGGTTATTCAAGTTATATGTATGCAATAGTTTGTTCTTTTCCCTCTTCTCATTTGTTTCCCATCTGTGTATTGTCTTTGAGAAGAGTTTAAGAGTGTAGGTGGTGTGTACATGTTTGTGCTTGATTGTGACTGCCAATTGTTTTCAAAAGCCTATGACATGTATGTCCCATGTATGTGACAATGACAAGTGATGTTGATTTGAGTTTAAGCAGGAACAGGATATAGGAAACATGCAATTAATAATCGAATGAATACATACTTAAAAACAAGTGAGGTCAATTTGTTATATTGGCATTTATTGACTGGTACTTTTGCGAAATTTGAAAATAATAAACTAATAGTGCATTAGTGTGAAGTATACTCTATCGAAAGGATTCAATCACTTTAACGACTTATACTAATTAGAAATAAAGAATCAATCCCCAGTGGTCTGATCTGTTTTAGACGTATGGATTTAGTATCACCGACGGCATAAGATTTATTTATGGTATGCTATAGACAAAATGTAAATGTATCAAATGATTTGTTCTAAAACAAAATTATAGATTACAGGTTGGTTGAAAAGTTCCTGCGCTCACCAAGAGATGGCTGCTAGCTCCAAACTTTTTTTCTCAAGTTGGTATAACTGTCCTGAGAACACATGCAAAGTTGCAAGTCATTCTGTCAATTCTTTCTTTGTTTACAAGCCATTTGAAGTTGACGTGTCAATGATTTTTTTTAATATGAAAAAAATTAAATATCGTGCAGTCATTAGATTCTTTGTTTTGAAGGGTTTAAAAGCAAAGGAAATTTATGAAGAATTGTTAGACGTTTATAAGGAGTCCACACCTTCAAAACGCACCGTTGAATTTTGGGCTGGTGAATTTAAACGTGGTCGTACCAGCCTTGAAGACGATCCACGCGAAGGACGACCAAAAACTGCAACCACAGCAGAAATCATTGAGCAGGTACATAATATGGTAAGTGAAGATCCAAGTTTGACTAAGCGTGAAATTGCTAATGCCATAGGCATCTCAGACGAACAAGTACTCCATATTTTACATGAAGAATTACGTATGAAAAAACTGTTTGGAAAGTTAGTGCCGCACACATTAAAAATTCCACAAAAACTGGATCGAAAACAAATTTCTCAGCGTAATTTGGAGCGTTTTAAGCCGAATAAAACCGACTTCTTGCGTCGTTTTATAACTATGGATGAGACTTGGATCTACCACCATGATTCTAAATTGAAACAAGAACGTTTACAGTCGACTGAAGCTGGTTGTTCAGCTCCAAAGCAGGTGAAGTCACAACGATCAGCAAAGAAGGTTATGGCATCAGTTTTTTGGGATGCAAAAGGAATTTTGTTGATTGATTATCTTTAGAAAGGTAAAACAATCAACTCTGAATATTATTGCAGCCTTTTGGATCAGCTGGATGAAAAATTCGTGAGAAAAGACCTGGTTTAAAGAAGAAAAAAATCATTTTTCATCAAGACAATGCACACGCTCACAAAAGTGTTTTGACGATGGCTAAATTCAAAGAAATAAAGTACGAATTCCTTGAATATCCACTGTATTCACCAAATTTGGCTCCCAGTGACTACTATCTCTTCAGAAATCTCAAACAATTCCTTCGTGGAAAGCATTTTTCGTCGAATGAAGAGGCCATAGCAGCCGTAGACGGTTATTTTGCAGAGCTTCCGGAAAACCATTATAAGGATGGAATAAAATTATTGGAAGATCATTGGAACAAGTGTATTGAGCTTCTAGGAGATTATATTGAATACAAAAATATATTTCGTAACAAAAACAGTATTCTTTCATTTCGGGCGCAGGAACTTTTTAACCAACCTGTATTTTAATGCTTCTAATTTGTGTATTTCACCAGAAATTTGTTTGCTACAGTTAAATTCGTCTCAAGAAAACTAAACAGAAAACATATATAACGAAATATCAGTTGTTTGACTTCACAACAATTCTGCTTCCATATTTTTCTTTATGTGTGAAGACTGTTTTGCAGATAATGCAAAGCTCACTCTTGAAGAAATTATCCCCCTGTATTGTATAAAGGGAAGGGATTACATCCGTTGTAGGATTTGTATATGTTCTGTTCAATTCATCTGGCGGGATTATTCAGTTCGCCTTATAAAAACATGGGGAAAATCTGTAATTGTGCTTCATGGTTAAGCATACTACTACTCATAATTGCAATATTGAAAATAAGTTAAATGTTTTCCAACAAAAACTAAATTTTTCCTCGATTTAAGAAAAATTTTTTAATTTATCTGATGAAATTTTTAGAAAAAAAAATATCCTATACCTAAGGTTGTTATTTCCCAAAAATAAAAAAACATTTACTTGAAAAAAAATAATATTTTATTAAAATTTTACAAATTTATCTGAACTAAGTTTCTTGAAAATTTTCCCTTTCATCACTTTCTAAAATCAAATAAAGTTTTATTATTACATAGGAAAAAATTTATTACTTTTTGTTTTTAATCGCCTGAACTAATTTTTAGAAAAGTATTCTTAGGCTTTCTAAAATTTAGTTAATTTTACTACTTGCAGAAAAAAAATTAACACACATTAAGTTCAAGTACTTTTCTATTTTAAGTTAGACACACTTTTTGAACTAAATGGGAGTAAATTATGTTATATTTATTTTTTTTAACTAAACTTAGTTTTATTATATTTTAGTATGCAAATTTCTTAAAACTAAGATGTTTTTTTTTGAAAAACTTATAATTTTTTTTCTAAAACCAAGAAATATTACTTTCGTTTTTTCCTAAAAATAGGAATTTTTATTCATTCCAAGAAAATTTTGACTTAAATTGAGGAAAACTTTTATTCTATTTTAAAGGAAATTTTAGAATAATTTTTAGTTCATGTATTTTTTTTAAGGTACATATATTTTTGATTTGGCTAGTGTTATTAGTTATATCAAATTATTTATTATTTATTTATATTACATTTTACTTGAACCCATTTTTTGGATCAAATGATATGATGTATATATGGAATCATATGATTACATATAATTATATCGAAAATTTTTGCATTGGTTTTTAATGAATTTTTTTTTATTGAGTAGATGAAAATTTTGATAAACAAATTTAAATTTTATATAAAATTTTATAAAAAAATTTAATGAAAAGTTTCAATGCAAAAAATTATAACTATCATGCAGCTTATTCTCTCAGTGAATGGGTTGTTTTCAAGGCAAAAAACCCTATTGTGCATTACCATAAGTAAAACTTTCCGTAGAGTGGGCCAATTCCTGTTAAAAAAAAACATTTTACCCCCCCATTTTAAACCCAGATGCCAGATAGGTCTAATACAGTTCTCACATTTCAATATACTCAATTTAGTTTGTGACAGTAATAATTTCTTGACCTTGCTTTCTTCTGTGCTTATTTCATAAACAAACAAAACAAAAAAGTATCTTACCAACATGCTGCTCTAGAAAAGTAATTAATTAAAACAACAAGCATATTACAAATTTAAAAAATATTAGTTGAAACCAACAGTTCAACAACATGCACAAATTATAAAGCAACTAACTACAACTCCAACAAAATACCAACAAGGGAAAATTTGCAATTCAAAAAAGAAAATTATATGAAAATCTTGAAAAAAAGAAAAAACAAAAATGAATTATGAACATTTACTACAAGACCAAAAAACAGTTGGTTATTTCTTATAAAAACTTCAGTGAATTTGTTGTTTAATATACAGTTTTGTAGTGGTAGTAGTGCACATTTGCAATTGTGCAGAATTTAGTTAAATATTGTAAAAACAAACAAAATTGTATGGGAGTAGGGTAAATGTGTGAGTTTGTGCTTTAGAGTGTTGTATATGTATGTATTTGTTAAGGATTTTCAAATTATTTTACAGTGAATTTTAATTGGTACTAATTTATTTGTTTTTATAATTTTTACAAAATTTACAAACTTGTTTTATTTTCTACTTTAGTAAGAAAGTTTTTTTTTTTTAATAAATTATTATTTCTTTTTTTTTTCAAAAACCAATGAAAAAAGTGAATTAGGAATAGCATTGTTTTTTGTTGTTGCTGTTGTTTTGGAAAGATAGAAAATGGTTGGTGTAACTTGAGTTTTGAGGAAAGAAAGAAATGAAAAAAATTTGATTTAAACATAAAAAACTTACCAAAGTTTTTTTTTTTTTGAAAGTAAATGTTGAAAATTTTGTACAAAATTATAGATTTTATTTACTTTAATTTTGAAATTTTATTATAAAAAATTTCTTGAATACAATTTTGAGTTTTTTTTTTATAATTTTTTTGAGTTTTGTTTTGTTTTTTTTTCAGTACTAGGATCTTCGTTTTTTAGTACATACGAAATACTTCATAGGGCGCTGGTACGACTCTTTAATATGGTTTAAATATTTGTTTTATTTTTTTTGTTAAAGTAAGGATTTTGGATTTTTTTTTTGTGTAAATAAAATAAACAAAAATTTTAGAAAAAATTAGGTTTTAATTTTGTTTAGTAAAAAAGTGGGTTAATTATTAAGGGAAGTATACAAATTAAAGACATTTTATTTTTAGATGAAACTCTTTTGTATGGTAGAAAATTTTGTATTGAAATTTTTGCTAATAATTTTAAAAAATGTTGGTGGAGCCATAGAGAAAAAAAAATACTCAATTAATAATTTGCTAAAAATAAAATAAATATTTAATTGAATTGAATAATAAATATTTATTCAATTAAAATTGTAATTGAATCAAAAATAAATTTTAGTTATAAAATCCATTTAATATTGAATTAAGTTTAAAATGTTTGAATCAACATGAAGTTTTCATATTATATTTTTCTATTACTATTATTCTCTTATTAATTTACTGCTACAGGTTGGTTGAAAAGTTCCTGCGCTCGAAATGAAAGAATACTGTTTTTGTTACGAAATATATTTTTTTATTCAATATAATCTTCTAGAAGCTCAATACACTTGTTTCAATGATCTTCCAATAATTTTATCCCATCCTTATAATGGTTTTCCAGAAGCTCTGCAAAATAACCGTCTACGGCTGCTATGGCCTCTTCATTCGACGAAAAATGCTTTCCACGAAGGAATTGTTTGAGATTTCTGAAGAGATAGTAGTCACTGGGAGCCAAATCTGGTGAATACGGTGGATGTTCAAGCAATTCGTACTTTAATTCTTTGAATTAATCATCGTCAAAACACTTTTGTCAGCAGGTGCATTGTCTTGATGAAAAATGATTTTTTTCTTCTTTAAACCAGGTCTTTTCTCACGAATTTTTTCATCCAGCTGATCCAAAAGGCTGCAATAATATTCAGAGTTGATTGTTTTACCTTTTTGAAGATAATCAATCAACAAAATTCATTTTGCATCCCAAAAAACTGATGCCATAACCTTCTTTGCTGATCGTTGTGACTTCACCTGCTTTGGAGCTGAACAACTAGCTTCAGTCCACTGTAAACGTTCTTTTTTCAATTTAGGATCATGGTGGTTGATCCAAGTCTCATCCATAGTTATAAAACGACGCAAGAAGTAGCTTTTATTCGGCTTAAAACTCTACAAATTACGCTGAGATATTTGTTTTCGATCCAGTTTTTGTTGAATTGTTAATGTGTGGGGCACTAACTTTCCAAACAGTTTTTTCATAAGTAATTCTTCATGTAAAACATGGAGTACTCGTTCGTCTGAGATGCCTATGGCATTAGCAATTTTACGCTTAGTCAAACTTGGATCTTCACTAACCATATTATGTACCTGCTCAATGATTTCTGCTGTGGTTGCAGTTTTTGGTCGTCCTTCGCGTGGATCGTCTTTAAGTCTGGTACGACCACGTTTAAATTCACCAGCCCAAAATTCAACGGTGCGTTTTGAAGGTGTGGACTCCTTATAAACGTCTAACAATTCTTCATAAATTTCCTTTGCTTTTAAACCCTTCAAAACAAAGAATCTAGTGACTGCACGATATTCAATTTTTTCCATATTAAAAAAAATCAATGACACGTCAACTTCAAATGGCTTGTAAACAAAGAAAGAATTGACAGAATTACTTGCAACTTTGCATGTGTTTTCTGAACAGTCATACCAACTTGGAGCTAGCAGTGCCATCTCTTGGTGAGCGCAGGAACTTTTCAACCAACCTGTACTACAATTACCTTAATTGAATAAAAAACAACAACAATATTCGTTGGAGGTGTAAAATCAATTAAAATGGTAATTGATTTAAGAAATTTTGAAATTAAAACATGAAAATTTGTCAGTTTAAAATAAGCAATTTAAATTTGAATAAAATAAGTGTGACTACAGTATTAATTGTAGTGACAATTTCATAAAGTTTTTATCCCTGATCTATATCTATTTATTTAATAAGTGATAACTACTCCGAAACCTTTTGATATATTTTGCTGTATCTTGTTTAAATGTTGGCGCTATGATAAAATAGATATTTAAAAAAAGCAACAATGAGGCACCTCTTATTTAAATAAAATCGTGAAATTGTACGTAAAAATAGTTAAAAGAAACAAATTTTAAAATTTAATAAAATTCAATTTGCAATCTGTCATAAAAAAAAGAGTTTCATTAAAATGTCCTTAAATACTTCCCTTATTTAAAATGATCTAAAATCATTGCAAAAAATGGGATTTTGTTTATATTTCTTTCGGGTTTAGAAAAAAATGTACAAAAAGTTTTTGCTCTAAAAAAAATTTTAACAAAAAAAAAAACTTTATATAAATATATATTTTTATGTATTTTATATTATATATTGTAAAATATTAAATGTTATTAAATATTACATTTTTTAATTTATTAAATATTTATTAAAGTAAAACATGCTACAACAAAAATTTCCCAATTTTGGTATTTAGTAAAAAAAATGTTGATCAGAGAGAGAGAGAGAGAGAGTGATAGAAAGAGCAAAAAAGGGAGGAAAATTAACAAATGGGGGTGGTCGGCAGTAAGTACATAAAAAACATAATGTCAGTTTATGCATAATTTAGTAATAAATAAACATTATGTAAATGAAACAACAAGAATTATATGAGTATATATTTATATTTATATATAAAAAATAAAATAATTTTGTTGTGTTTTTTGTTGTCATTTGTACACAAATATTTTATTATATTTAATAATATTAAACAGAACAAGAACAAAACATGTTCTAAATAAAAAATCCCCACCAAAAAAAGACCAAAAGAAAATACTGAAATAAAATGCGCTAGATTCTTTTCATCAAACTGTTTCATTTATTAATATCAAGTACAGGGATTTGTGTAATTTTATTTCAATATTTTGCTAATCTTTTCTTTGGGAAACATAAACATTTTTTAATTCATCACAACATTAAAAAAATATTTTTTTTTGAAAAACAGCTCATTTTTTGTACATTTATTTGGAATTATTGTTTTTGTATAAAATATTTATTTTTTTTTGTTGATATTGAAACTTACCCCGATCTTTGATCCCTTGGTGTAGAGGGCGGTGTACATGGTGAACTTGTTTCACTGAAAGATTTTCCCAGAGAAGCGCATTGACGTTTTTTAACAGCTTGCAATAAATTTAGAGTTGATCGACTGAGGCTCGGCTTGATAGTCTGGAAAATTATAACAAAATCAGTTACTTATTTTTTTCTATATGCATTGATATCATTGATCATTTGATAGCAACATAACGAATTTTATTACCAAAAGATAACAAACTTTCTAAAGGCGATCAGTTATTGCTGCAAACAAACTATTCGACACAGATATGAAGTATCGATGCATGGTTTATGTTTCTGAATCCATGTATCCATAACATGTATCGATAACAAACCTTCCTTAAAATAATTAATTATGGATAATACAATTTTTTTTACCGATGTAACGATAACAAAGTTTCCTAAAGTAAATTAGTTATTGTTATATCGATAACAAACTTTTTTTAAACAGAGTATTAGTTATTGATGAGAATTTTTTTTAAAACCAGTTATCGATAACAAAACCTTACTAAAGAAAATCAGTTATCGACGTATCGATAACATAACGTACTAAAAATATTAGTACTAGAAATCTATCTATAACTATAACAAACTTTTTTTAAAGAAAATTAGTTATCAATGTATCGATAAAAAACATTTTCAAACAAAATATCTATAACAATTTTTCCTAAATAAAATGAAATACTATTATATTGATAGCAACATTTTTCAAAGAAAATTAACTATCGATTTATAGATATAAAAATTTTTCTAAAGAAAACTAGTTATCGATTAATTTTTTTTAACTGAAATGGAGTTATCGATAATAATATTTTTTAATAAAATAAGCTGTTAATGTAACGGTGACAAACTTTTCTAAAGAACATTAGTTATCAAAGAATCGATAGCAAACTTTTTCAAACAAATATATTTGAATGTCAATTAAAAACTTGTCATTATTTATCGATAACAAACACGTCCGTCTAGAGAAGATTAGTTAACGATGTACCATAACAAAGTTTAAAAAAAAATTCGATTAATCGATAACAAACTTTTTTTTTTTAAGAAAATTTGTTATTGATTAGTGTTGAAACAAAATTTTCCAGAGGAAATTAGTTACCGATGTATCGGTTACAATCTTTTCTAGAGAAAAAAAGTTATTGATGTATTGGTAATAAACATTTCTAAAAAAGTTAGTTATCGATATATTGATGACAAGCCTGTCAAAGCAAAATTTATTATCTATGTGTAGCTAAGAAAGTTGTTTTAAACAAAGTTAGTTATCGATATATCGTTACCGAACTTGTCTAAACAAAATTTGTTATCGATATGTAGATAAGATACTTTTATAGAGAAAACTAATGTTCGACTATCTTTAATAAAGTTTTTCAATAAATTCGATATATTGATAAAAAAACTTAAATATAGAAAATTATATACATATTTATGTATCGATAACAAACTTTTTACAAAAAAAATTAACTACAACAAACTTTTGTTCAAAATATAAGTTATCGATGTGGATTTGTTATCGATGTGTAGATAAGATACTTTTCTAGAAAAAACTAGTATTCGACTATCGATAACAAAGTTTTTTTTTAAAGAATAATAGCTACCGATATATCGATAACAAACTTGTCTAAAGAAAATTTGATATATATTTTTGTATCGATATCAAACTTTTAAAAAAATTTAACTGCAACTAACTTCTAAAAATATTAATTATCGATATCGATGTGTAGAGGACATCGATAACAAAGTTTTTCAAAGAATAATAGCTACCGATGTATCGATAACAAACTTGTCTAAAGAAAAGTAGGTATATATTTATGTATCGAAAACAATCATTTAAAAAAAAATAACGACAACAAACTTTAATAAAAATATTAGTTATCGACATTGATTTGTTATCGATTTTTGGAGAAGATACTTTTTTTTTAGAGAAAACTAGTTTTCGACTATTGATAAATAAGTTTTTCGAAGAATAATAGCTATCGATATATCGATAACAAACGTGTCTAAGCAAAATTAGGTATTATATTAGTTTTCAATACTTTTTTAGCTATCGATTATAACCATTGCAAATAAAATAAGCTATCGACAATATATTTTTCTAGCGTAAATAATCTTTTATATAGAATATTAGTTATTAACAGAAAATGAGTTATCAATAAAAATGTTTCTTTAGAAAATTTACTATCGATAACAAATTTTTGTAGAAAAAGAAAAAAATACCAAAAAAATTTTTCCAAAAAATTATTTATGAATATTTTTGCATGAAATTTGTTATTGAGAACACTGTACAGCACAATTTTCAGACGTGAATAATTCATATGGCTGATTGGGCAGGCATACTGATATCCTCAAAAAATTTTGGCCCTGTGGGGGTATAACCAAATTTAAGGCTCGCTTAAAGAGTTATCTTTTTTAACTCTATACACTCTCCAAAAAAAGTCTGTAATGTCAACTGAAAATTTTGCTGTTATTACGCTGTTAATCTTAGCAACACATGTTTGCTGACGTGTAGTACAATGAAATTTGTAGAAAAAATTAGCTACCGCTACGAAATTTTAGTAAACTTTTTGTAAAGTGGAATTTAAATCAGTTTAAAATCTGTTTGCTAAAATCAGCAAAAAAAAAAAATTACTTAATATTTTTAATATTTTTTTATCGAGCATTAAAAAATTTTTTAATTAATATTTTCAAAAAAATAAAAATTTGTAAAACAATAAACGAGTTTATCATTTTGTTTAAATTAGCTACTTTCTGTTTTGAAAAATATTTTTACTAAATTTTTTTTACTTTAAGGTTAAATTTGAGGGCTGATATGTAGAACTAAAAAACTTTTTAAATCAATTTTAAGTGGATGTCCTATTTTTGGACATGAGTCGGTATCTTTTTTTATTTTTAATTATTAGAAATAACATTTCCTTCACTATTCACTTTTTTTATATTAGTAAATTTTTCTGCAAATTTTAACAAATCAATTTTCAAAAATTTGTAAAATGATTTCTGAAATTAGCAACAAAAATTTGTAAATATTCTGTAATTTGTAAAATGTAAATAACAAAAAGATTTGCTAAGAAATAATTTTTTTCCAAGAAATCAGTCTAAAAACATAAAGTGGAATTGAAACCCGTTTACGAATTTTTCTACTAACTTATTTTTTCATAGAACATTTTCTTCGGACGTTTTAGTCCTTTTTTTTATAAAGTGATGTGAAATTTATATTCCTTGTATACTTACATTAAAACAAGGACCTCTTAATTCTCGTAAATCTATTGATCTGAACAAATCACAAAGAACAAGTTCCTCTATTGAAGGATATGCTCCATTGGGTTGTTCAAATATCAAAGCCAATACATCTAAAATCTATTGCAAAAAATGTATATTAGACAAATAGTACATAAATTTAAAATCTAGCTACCGACCTGTGGAAATTGATCCATTTCCATTTCTAATGATCTCATGGACGGTTTTGGTGTTGTCATCTCTTGGCCCATGCACATTTCATACAGTAAATGACCAAAACATATGATATCAACATTTTCAATGTCTGTTGTAGTACGTGACCACATTACTGCATTTATACGCGATGATAGTCCCAGTAAACCATTTTCCAGGCCAGATAATCTATTTGAATAGAGAAATGTGCAAAGAGGAAAAGAAAGTTATGTCATGTAACGCCGGGTATAGAATAAACAAAGTTTTGTATGCCATTGTTCTGTAAAGTAGCTCAATTATAAAGTTTTTTCTTTACTTATTTTCGCATTATTTTTATTTTTATTTTTATTTTTAGTTTTTTTTTGTATTTAATATGACTTTTAATTATGCCATTGTTTTAAAATAACAACAGCATTGTTATATTTTTTGTTGTCGTTATTATTTTTTTTATCTTAATTTTATTACGTATTGTTTGTTAGCCTTGTTAACATGTGGCATTACAATGTCGATTGTAATTGTATAATGTGAGAGAACTACTACTTGTAATGTGACAGTTAAAATGTAGAACGAAAGGATAATTATTATATTATTTCGAGTTAAAAGCGTTAAAAAACTTGACATTTACTTTTGAAGTGTTTTTAAGACTTTTGCCAAATAAAATAAGAACTTTAGAAAATTATTTTTTACCTTCAAGTATGCTTTAAAAAAGATATCGACTATAAACTGTTTTTAAAAGATTTATGCTCTTGTTAACAGCTTAATATAAAAACTAAATCAATTAAAAAAGGTAAATAGAATTATTGTATAGAATTTGCTAAAAAATAAACACAATATAAAAGCATACAATTAGGGGATTTGATTTTATATCAAACTATATAATTCCACAAAATATGTTGATTTTTCATTAAATATGCTTGATTTTAAATAGATTCTAACAAAGGTTTGTAAGTTTAGTAAAATTAACTTACTTCTACTAACATATATTTATTGTAAAAATCGAAAATATTAAAAGCATACTTTTAGGTGAACTAGAGTGCAACAGAAATATAGTCTAATAGTTGGGGTTGTGGTTATCAATTATTCATAGTCAGTCATGTTCAACCTTTTAAAATAAAACAATTCTAAAAATAGAATATTCTCATTGAATTTTATAGCTTCTACCATAAATTAGAAATCTTTTTTTGACATATATTTTTTCTCTTTATTCATTTTAATACAAAATTCTTTTTAAGTTTATGCAAAACATATTCTTCATCAATTGTAAACCGACTTTACATTCCCATATATAGAACAAACATACAATGTAAAATTTGCATTCAAAAACATGGTATTTAACTACCAGCAAACAATTACATTTCGATTTCATTGAAATGGATTCTGTGTTTTTTTGTTGTTGTTCAGGTAGTAAAAATACTTTGTACTATACAATTTTATATTGTATAGAGTTTTTATTTTTGGGTCTGTTTTTTTGTTGTGAAATTTTTTGTTGCATAGCTTTAATGGCGTGATGAAATGAAAAGCAACAATTTGAAATGCAATTTGTATGTAACTCTCCCCTTTATAGCTTTTGAAAATTGAAATTTCACTTATATTTTATGAATATTAAGTTTTATAAAACAATTTTCCAAAAAATTACATTTTAATTCAAAAGCACTGACAAAGAAATTATTTTTTTTGTGTAGCATGTTTTAAGGCTAGATTTATAATTGGAAATCAGTGTCTTTTTACAGGTCATAGAAAAATCAATGTTACATTTTTAATTAATATTTTTGGGTTTTAGGCCTAAACAAGGAAGTTAGTGAAGAAGAGATATATGGTGGGGTTGGAATTCCCATTTCAGCGTTTTCAAGTAGGTCTTGACCGTTCTAGCAACGTGTTGCCGAGCTTTGTCATGCTGCAAAAATACTTTGTCATGCCTTTCTTCGTATTCTGGCCGTTTTTGCTTTAGTGCGCGACTCAAACGAATCAGCTGAGTCCCATAGTGTTCCACCATGATCGTTTCACTCGGTTTGAGCAGCTCGTTAAAGATTACGCCGCGCTGGTCCCACCAAATATAGAGCATAAGCTTCATGCCATTAATATTCGAATTTACGAAGGATGTTGCTGGCTGTCCGGGCAAAATCACTTTCCATCGCCAGTCCTGGCTTTTCGACGTCGCGCGGCTCCAACTCGTATGACATGCTGTTTCCTTGCTTCCTTTTTAATCCCGTGACTTTTAAGCGTTTGCTGACTGTCGACTTATCCACTCCCAATGATTCTGCCAACTCCTAAAGCTTTTAGCATTTGCCTCATAGGGCAATGATAAAATTATTCGTTTTCATACTTTTTGGGTTGACCTGGCCGTTACTTGTCTGCGAGCTCAGTCACCTCTTTTAAAGAGACCAAATCACCTTTGACACGATTATTCAGATCTCAACATATCTTATTGGATCTAATTGTACTAGATCTAATTTGATTTCAAAATTGGTAATAAATTCGAGATCTAATTAGATCTGATTAAATCTAAGCGCACCTTATATAATCAGATCCAATTTGTTTTAGACATAACTATATTATCTAATCAGATTTAATAAGAAATTAAAAGAGACCTTTACCTTTATTTTTGTATACATTTTTATTTTGGTGTCTTTAAAAACAGCTAAGATCTTATCACATGAACAGATCTCCTCATATCTGCCCACAAAAATAACCAATTTGTAAGGATCTCTTTAGATATGAATAGATCCGGCATTATATCTAATCATATCAGGCTATACAGTGTATCACATACGCTACGTCTTATCATACATGTTTAGGTATGTCGCCAGATACGTCGCTACGAAACTTTTAAGCCCTATTTGTAAACATTCGAGTAAAAAATAAATTGATCCAGCGCAGGGGTGCCCAAAAGTTCCTTATGGAAGAGCAAACACTAATACATTTAAAGAATAACTAATTTTAATTCAATATTTTTTATTGTAAAAACCAATACATACAAAGAAAAAAAAATATTTCATATACGTTAAACAAAAACAAAATCTACATTGATGATTCCTGTCGTCAATTTTTACCAGCAAAGCATACGAAAGTGTTGTTGCTTTGCACTTGCGTGTATATAAGTGAAGAACGACACAAAAAAAAAACTAATAAGACAAAGTTGTTTGTGTATTTCGTATTGCTAGTGCTGAGTGCTTTATGTGTGTATTAAAACACACAGCCTATAGTTAGGTGCTTTCACAAAAACAAATGAGCACCAATCGCATAGGGCTTGGGCACTCTTGATCTAGCGCAATATTTAATATTATCCAATTGTATATTCTTTAATATCTAGCTGATCTAAATTGATCCGAAAAATGGCACATCAAACTAGATCCAGCAATATATTTGGGAGAATTAAAAGGATCTGAATTGATCCGAAAAATGGCAGATCAAATTTAATCCAGCAATATATTTGGGGATTTAAAAGGATCTAAATTGATCCGAAAAATGACAGATCAAATTGGATCCTGCAATATATTTGGGGACTTAGAAGGTTCTGAATTGATCCGAAAAATGGCAGATAAAATTATATCCAGCAATATATTTGGGGATTTGAAAGGATCTAAAATATGACAGATCAAATTGGATTCAGCAATATATTTGGGGATTTATAAGGATCTAAATTGATTCGAAAAATTACATATCAAATTAAATCTAGCAATATATTTAGTAAGATCCAAATTTATCAGAAAAATTTCAGATCGAATTGTATCAGATAAGATCCAACAATATAATATATAAGGAATCTAGTTTATTAAAATCGTATAAAACTTTTTTAAATGAAAAACAAAATATATTAAAATTCTAACAAACAATGCCTTCGCCAGGATTTGAACTCGGCCGTGTGTGGCTGACTTTATTAGACTACATTTTTCGTATAATTGTGTTATATACGAGGGCGGATCAATAAGTCCGTAACTTTTCGAACTTCCCTCGTAGTTATATGAAATGCAACACTAGAAGCATTGTGCCACCTGTTAATAGACTACCTTCAAATTTTGAGCAAGTTCCGTCATTTATTGTGCGTTTAACAGCTGTTTAAAACATACAACCTCGTGGATTTAAAAAAAAATGGAAAAAAGTGAATTTCGAGTGCTCAGTAAACATTATTTTTTGCGAAAAAAACCGTCAATGAAACCTGTGTAAAAAGGTTAAGATCTGATCAGATCTGCTTAAATCTAATTATATAATAATTGAATCTAATTATATCTGATGTCAGAACTTATCAAATATGCTTAGATATGGCATATGTGATCCATTTTATAGACAGATCTGAAGAGATTTTGTACCAGATCTGTTCATATCTAAAAAGATTTGTAAAATTTGTTGATTTTTGTGGCCAGATATGAGCAAATGTGCTTATATGACCATACCTGGTGCCAGATCTGCTCATATCTATATCAGATCTAGTACAAGACCGTACCCATTTGCGTCGTTATCAAATGCACCAAAATAAAAACGTTTACTAAAATTAATGTTTTTTAATTTCTTATTAAACGTGATGGACCTGATTATATATGGTGTGATAGATCTATCTAGTTTTGATCTGATCTAATTAGATCTATTGAGATCTTTTCAGATCTGACCTTTTTTACACGGGTAATTTAAAAAAGAGTTAATGTAATAAATAATTATATATGGCAATGCATAGTGGCATGTGTGAATATATATGACAATATATTATTAAATAAGACCACATATGATTATACCTTAACCTTTTTTAGTCGGGCAAGTTCGAAAAATTAGATATTTGTCACATTAAACAATTTGTACTAAAGGGTTTAATCAAATCTGTTTAAATTTTAATAGAAATTATAGAATCTAATATCCATAGAAAATTTGACCTGATTTTATAAGATGTGCCAGATCTATCTAGTTTTGATCTTATCTAATTAGGTCTGAAATTTGTCCCCAATTTCGAGATATAATTAGATCTGATACAATTGGATTTTTTGATGTCTTCACAGATCTGATCTTTTTACACCGATGTATATAAAACTTAATATGAATTTTCTAATTTGTGTTAATTTTCTATAGCATACCTTTGGGGTCATATGATAAATATTTGTAATTGCCTATTTTAAGGCTTAATTTTATACATTTTTAAAAATTATGTTTGTTATTTAAATTATAAAATTCTATTACCTGGCAGCACCATTTTGTAAAATGACATTTCCACTATGCAAATGACCATGTAATGGAAAACCACGTTCTTTGAGAAATAGCAACGCCTCCAAGATTTGTCTACCCAACCGTTGTACTTGCGTGACTGGCAAACCATTGGGCTTTCGCGTATATTTACGTGACCAAGGTTCATTCCATTGAGCCTATAAAAGAAGTCATTTAAATAACTATACAAAATATGTATTTTAATTGTTATTAACATTAAAAATAATCATACAAATCAAGCTATTAGTAATTAAACTTTTTCTGTGCGTTTTTATTTCTTTATTTTTAATAGCACAAATATAAATAATTTTTTTTAAGGTAAATTAATAGAAGAATTTGTTAGATGGGGGATTTAATGAACATTTCAGAGGCTTTATTTGAAGTTTTACTTAAGTATTATTAACAAGTTGTGAACAAATAAAAAAAGTTTTATAGAAAATTAGAGATGGGATTTTTTTTATTCTAAATTAGGTAGGGGTAGAAAAAAATTAGATTTTGATGATTGAATAGAAATCAAACGATTTTTCTGTTTTTTCATTCTTTATTCTGTTAAACTCACCTTATATATTAAATCCTTAAGACTACCTCTTGAATTAAAAGGTGTTACCAAACAGGCATAATTTCCAGAGGTGGTATGAAGAAAGCCCAAATCTAAGACGGGATATATGTAAGGATGATGTAGAGAACCTAAAAGTTCCATAAATATATTTCTAGGATTTTCATTTGGCGATAGATCCTCAAAAGCCACACAATCGGGAGGTAGGGTTAATAATGTCATTAAACGATCGGTGCGTACCTAAAAATAGAAAATAGAAAAATCTGAAATTCAGTGGAACAGATTCCAGGTGGCTTCAATTTCTTACGACCGGCGACATTAAAATTTCTTCTAAGATACATTTTTATATTATTTCATATAAACATGCAGAAATACTTACCGAAGAATCAGTTACTAAAAACCAATTTTTTCCATGTCTCGAACCGATTTCATCTAAATGAGCAATTACTTCATAACGACCATTTGATTGTTGCATCCATTCCTGGGTGGCATTGAGGGCCTTTTCTCGTGAGGCCCTCTCACGCGGTGAACGTTCAATTATACCATTGCCACTATCTAAAGCTGAATACTGATATTTGACATTGGGCCTGTAAATGTTAATAGCAACAAAATAATAGTTTAAAAAATTAAGGAAAATTATTTGAAACTAATTATTTTAAGGTACAAGTAATAAATTAATATCTAATTTGTAGTACTTAAATTTCTCAAAACTACTCTTAATATGAAGATACTTATTTGGATATGAATTTTATAAACAATTTTTGTATAAGAAATTTGTTACTTATTCTATTTGATGTTTTAACTATGTGTACGTATATATTATATACATTAATCGGCAAGTGGCAATAATTTTTATGTTGCGTGCCAAAAACATACATATATTTTTTATTAAAATAAGTCGCATGTCACCTAAAAGTTATTTACTCTTTTAAAACTCGTTTTTTAAATAGAAGCTTATGAATAATTTATAAAAACCTGGATAGCTTCTTCTGAAAAAAGAAGTAACAATAATTAAAAATATAACCGATAACATTTTTTCCTTAAACAATCGAAAAGTAAATTAAAAAGGGGACTGCATACTTTTCCATCAAAACAGTTGCATTCTGTCGTTTATTTTTAATTTCTAATAAAATAACTGACAAAATCCGTAAAAATAATGGATTTTTCGTGTATTTTAATTATTTAATATATAAATCAACTGCTAGTTTTTAAACGAAAATTTTAACACATTATTTTAATTACAAAAAGTCCGTAATTTTGGGTATATCGGAAAGTTAAAAAAATAAGAATTTATAAAACTGATGCTGTCCAGGGAATATCAGAATGTTAAAGAATAAAAATTTACAAAACTGATCTTAATTAATTTATTATAAATTAAAACACAATAGGAAAAAACCAAAGTTATTAATAATTCACACACAAAAGAAACCCTAATCCTTATGGAATCATAGTTGTACAAGGGTGTTTTCCTTTGCCGATTTATTAGTTTTGAAGATATTTAAGTCACTTGAAAATTTTTCAAATAGGCTCATAAATAAAAGTCAATTAAATTTCATATATGACTCTTAAATTTAAGCGCTTTAAAAATGATCATATAATACATTATTTTTTGAGTCATAATAACTAAGCGCTCAAAAATGTTTCAAATAGGCCCATAAATAAGAGTCAATTATATTTCATTTATGACTGAAATTGAGCGCTTTGAAATTTGTTGGCTGGGAATTTAGAAAAACTTTTCAACTCATTGTGTCACCTCAGACTTACTGATTTTATGTTCTGTTTTTACTACAGATTGTTTTTCATTATTGTATTAATCTAAATCTACCCTGCGGGATAAGGACCTATCCCAGGACACGTCACATGAGCGGTTCATTGTTATAGGGACCGGCCACGGGACCGATCACTTTAAAATGGGCTAGTCCTAGGAGGGGGTCAATTGCCCTCTGTGACATGAACACAGGACTGGTCTAAAAGGGCATGTCGTGACTTTTAAACCGGTCACGTGATAGGTTCTTTAGGAATCGGTGCTCTTTTCACTTTCTCGTGATATGTTTTTTCGAAACCGGTTTAGTTTTCACCTATCCCGGGACAGGTCCCAATTCCCAACTGACCCTTTTTTTCCCGCAGGGTAATAATGCAAAATTCTAAGTAACTTACAGATTTTTCGGTACTTTTTGTAAAGAATCCATTAGCCATAATTTTGCTGGCCCTGATTTAAATGTGTTTATTATATTTCAAATGTCTATTTTCTTCCTATCTTTTTTTACAGACTAACTCGTGTTATTTAAGAAAAGAATAATAGTTTATAAGGGCACTTGTGTCATTTAACTAAAGAACTGCATTTAAGAAATATCATGAATAATTATTTTATGACAAGAAAATCCCAAGAAATGCATTATTTCGCTTGGTTTTTGTAACATAATATTGCTTTAAATGTATTTCAAATACACATTTACAAATCAACAAAGCAAAAGGAAAAATTGCAACAGTTACATAATTAACATTTACATTACATTTTCTGGTTGTTGGAAATTTTAATAAGAATTCAATTAATTTTTTTAAACCATTTATTTTAACAGTTGAAGGCAACCAAGGAGAAGAAATGTATATTGTTATGACGCCTTTGAATTCATTAAGATTTTATCACAGAAATTTATGATTATGAAATTCCGATGTGTTTTTTTTTATAAAATCTTAAAAAAAATAATAAAGAAGTAAATTTTTTAAAAATATACTACCTTATATGTTTAATAAAACGTTTTTTTTTTTATTAAAAATAAATTTTTTAATAAAAGGTACTATTTTATTAAAAATAACTTTTAATACTTTAACTTTAGGTACCTTTTTAATAAAAAGTATTTTTTTTTTTTTAATTTTTTTTAATAAAAGGTAATGGTACCAAAAGAAAAATTTTAGGCTGTATAGTTTAGAAGTTATGGACGCTTTTTCGATATTTTGAGGTTTTTGCCAATTTTCATGACGTCATATTTCGAAAACCGAAAGGGTTTGGAGTAGAAAGGTTAATGATTCCCAATTACAATATTTGTGGCGAATTTCATTAAAATCGGAGATGACAAATTCGAAAACGACAGTTTTATGTACGGTTTGACATGGAATGGCCTAAATGGTACTTTTTTAATAAAAGGTACTTTTTGAATAAAAGGTACTTTTTGAATAAAAGGCACTTTTTGAATAAAAGGCACTTTTTTAATAAAATATACTTTTTTAATAAAAGGTACTTTTTCAATAAAAGGTAATTTTTGTAATAAAAGGTACTTTTTTAATAATAGGTACTTTTTTAATAAAAGGTACTTTTTAATAAAATGTACTTTTTCAATAAAAGGTACTCTTTTAATAAAGGTACTTGTTTAATTAAAGTTACTTTTTTAATAAAAGGTACTTTTTTAATAAAAGGTACTTTTTAATAAAGCGTACTTTTTTAATAAAATGTATTTTTTTAATAGAAAGTACTTTTTGAATAAAAGGCACTTTTTTAATAAAATATGCTTTTTTTAATAAAAGGTACTTTTTCAATAAAAGGTACTTTTTAATAAAAGGTACTTTTTTAATAAAAGGTACTTTTTAATAAAAGGTACTTTTTAACAAAAGGTACTTTCTAATAAAAGGTACTTTTTTAATAAGGGTACTTTTTCAATAAAAGGTACTTTTTTAATAAAAGATACTTTTATAATAAAAGATACTTTTTTAATAAAAGATACTTTTTTAATAAAAGGTACTTTTTTAATAAAAGGTACTTTTGTAATAAACAGGTACTTTTCAATAAAATGTGCCTTTTTAATAACATGTTCTTTTTTAGTAAAAGGTACTTTTTTAATAAAAGGTACTTTTATAATGAAATTGTTT
This sequence comes from Eustalomyia histrio, assembly GCA_949748255.1. Lineage (NCBI taxonomy): Eukaryota > Metazoa > Arthropoda > Insecta > Diptera > Anthomyiidae > Eustalomyia > Eustalomyia histrio. The sequence goes on along the minus strand of OX456526.1, from coordinate 42,656,012 downwards.
CGTTCATAGTACCAACTCCTAGTGCAACGGTTTCCAAATGGGGGGTCCGTAGCTGCATCCAAAGGGGTCCGGGAAAAGTTCGGAAAAAATTCTTTAAAAATAAGAAGGTAATAATAGTCTTCCATGTCAGTTGCCATAATGGTATTTAAAAAATCAAAAAAGGAAACTTATAAAAAGTTGTGGAATTCAAATTCTTAAGACTTTTTAGACTCCTTAAAATCCTAGAGTTTTTAAGTTTTTCTAGGGTAATTTAATAGAAAGATTCTTCCAAAAATTTTATCTGGTAAATCTCTTAAATTCTGAAAATTCACAATTCCACCTGTCGTATTTATTACTGTTACTATTTTTTCTGAAAACCTTCGGATTTAAATGTTGGCGTCAGCCAGTAAATATGAAAGTTAGTGGAAACCACTATCCACTGTGTGTAGATTATGTCTAAAAGATTCCCAAATCTGGAAATTGGAATAGTCTCCGTTGAGGTCATGTCATGTCACCCTGCGCAGTGATTAGATTTTGATGAAATTTGGTTATGTCAAAAATTAATAGAAAGTTATTTTTTTAACGGCTTATGCCCGATGTCCAGTTAAAGTTAAATTCCAGTTTTTATGGAAAACAACATGTCCTAGGACTAACCTAAGATATATAATAAAATTATGTTATTTAGGAGAGCTCACAAACACATTTTTGGTTTGTTCTGTATATGAATGAATTCCCTTTTTTAGCCATATTTAATTATGTTGGGTTACAACAACAGTTTTAAGATTTATAATAGTTTTTCCTGTTTTGATATCCTAGATTTTCTTTTTATAAAACTATATCATGTATCTCATTTTAATAATAAGACTCTTTATTACTGATTTAACATAAATTCTTGTTTTTATCCAATATTTTTATTATGCCTAATTCTCTTATATTATTCTTTTTGTATATTTGCATTTATATTTGAAAATCCAGAATACATATATTGTTTCAATAGAACATAATTGCAAATGTAATTGCTTTACTGTGTACACCATCATTTACATTAGTAAATATGCAAATACTTGTAGTAGAGCTTATAAAAATAGCAGTACGTGAAAAAAATAAAAGTAGTAAAGAAATATTTAGTTGTTTTTAGTAAAACTTTTTACACTATAAGATTTATGTCAATAATATTCATACACTCAGAAAAATAAACTACTAACCAATTTTATTCGTAGTAACGAAATTTTAGTTGGAAACTGGCAAAATTGTAAAAATTTTACAATATATTCAAATCGACTTAACAATTTCGATTGCCACGAATTTTTTACTTGAGATTATTACATATTATGTAAAGAATTACATATTTTGTAAAGAATAGTAAGTTAAATAATTGTGTTAAAAAATCATTTATTTTCGCGGGTCATGAAGGGAAATTGTAAAAGTGTAGTAAATTGAAATAATTTAATAAAAAAAATTGGCAAATTTCATGGCAAACCCGAAGTTAAGGAAAAATAGTAAAAAATAGTTAACAAATTAACAATAGCAAACTAAAAAATTTTAAATAAATAATAAGTAAAATTCGAATCGATAATTGTTTGTATTCTTTAATTTAGGGTGAGTGCGAGTTGGCTAAATACAGGTTTCCAAAATTTCTTTAAAATTTGAAAATATTTGTAAATATTTTTTCCAACAAATTTTAAATCCTTTTGTCAATTTTTATTTAGTTTAGAATTTATTTAGCCATCTTCTACAGGGCCTTAAAATGAAATTTAATAATTTTGATTTTAATTCTTTATGAATTACTGCTGGTTTTGTGACTTCAACTGTATTAAGAAAGTACACAGATTTGTTGCAACAGTAAACAGTTTGTACTTATTTATACGAATACATTATAAATGTAAACATTTGCATGTTTAATTTGAAGTCGAAACTTTTTGTTTACTATTATTAAAGTTGTTGTTGAATTTACAAAGGAATGTATAAAATGGTAGGTATTACTGTTTTTATGCACTCAAAAAATTTTGTCCATTACTATATAACAATTGTTTTTGTTTAGATTTATCTCTTTATTTTCCAACCTGTTTACAAAAAAAAAAAAAAGGATCAGAACCCTTCCCAGATTTGGAACGCATCCCAAAATTTCTCCCAAATTAAATAGAACATAAAAAATAAATAATTCACATCACACCTATTTAGAGGTGTTTTTCTTTTGTTCTACACTAAAAAAAAAAAAAAAAAAAAAACTAGAATTTAGGAAAAATTAAAATAAAAACGGCGCCAAAGACACTTTTTACCAATATTTAATAAAATTTTCGTTGAAATTAAGAAACAAATTTTACTTACAATTTGGTAAAAATTTCTAAATTTAATTATTTTAGTTTTCTTCGATCTTCTCTATTCATTTAATATTCCTTATCGAGCTAAAGATCCTTTATTTATAAAAAAATTTTAATTATAAATATTTATTTATCCCAATTTTTCGTCACCGCATCTTCAGGGGAAATTGTCTTTTTTTTTTATAATTAATAAATTATTTAATTTATTAAATAAAAAAAAAAAAGACAATTTCCCTCGAAGAAGTCACCCAATGTGGTGACGAAATATTGGGATAAATAAATATTTATAATTAAAAATTTTTTATAAATAAAGGATCTTTAGCTCGATAAGGAACATTAAATTTTTAAATTATAGAAAAATTTTACTACTGAGAAGTAAATTTTTATTAGAAAACAGTAAAATTTTCTCCTAATTAGTTGATACATCTAAAATTGTACTGTTAGTTAGTAAATGTTTCCTTGGTTTTAAGAAAAATTTTATTTTATTTAAGTTCATTCGAAACTTTTTTTTTTGACTAAAAACTAGGACTTAACTCCCCAAAAATAAGAAAATATAGTCTAACAACAAGTTTATTTAACTTCTTTTAAGTGAAAATTATCCTTATCCTGCTTCTATGGTAAAGATAATATATTTTACCATATATTTTTAAGTACTTTACACTCATTGAGTAAGTATTTTCCTACTTTCGGAGGACTTTCGCTTTGTGAGGACACTGCTCTTAAGAAGCTTTTTGCTATACAATTTTGTCTTAAAACTAAATTGAATTATACTAAATTCATGTATTTAAAATATAAATTAAATTTCATTAGCAAAAAGGTAAACAAATTAAAAAAATGTACTGCAGGATATCCTGAAACGTAATAAATTGTAACAAAGTCAGATCCTTTTCGTAGTTAATTAACGGTTCTGCTTGAGAGAACTACAAAAAGGGATGCCCTACGTGACACACCGCATCTATGACTAAAGAACTCTGGGGGTCCTTTGTCTTCTTAAATTAACTAATTTAGGGAAATTGTTGCAAAAATACAAAATATCACAGTTACATTTCTTGTTATTATTGAAAAATGGAAAAATGTCAAAAGTTCATTTAATGGGATTTCTAGCTTAAACTTTATTTGACATAAAACATTTTAAACTTTTTTATTATTAGGTGAAAAAAAAAATAGTTCGAAAAAAAATAAAGTTTAATAAGCGCTACATCAATTATAAGAAAGCCATTATGCCCTAGTGTATAAAATGTGCCTGCAATATTTTCTTTGTTATTGTCGTCAACAAATAAATTTATTACTAAAAGCGCAAATTCGAAACTTTTTACCCTATGCTAACAAAATTTTAAAATATATTTTAAGCTACTTTAAGTTTAATATTTAAGACTGTTAAGATTAGATGGTTTTTGACTCACGATCACGGACGATCACGAACCAAAAATTACAATCATGCACGATAGTTTTTTTCAAATGGTTACTTTAATTTCATTTATTTAATAAAATTTTTCTTGAAAATTAGGAAAACTAACTTGTTTGTTTTTAATTGATTGTTTTTTTTAGAATAGAATATTAAAAATAATTTAAACGTTTTCCAACAAAAATACCAAATTTTATTATTTTATTTTATTAGAAAACTTTACTTAAAAAAAAGAATATTTTATTAAAATTTTAAAAATTTATCTGAACTAAGTTGCATGCAAATTTTCCTTAGAAATAGTTCATCAGTTTCTAAAATCAAGTAAATTTTTATTATTACAAAGGAAAAAATGTATTACCTTTCGTTTTTAATTGTCTGAACTAATTTTTAGAAATCTTAAGAAATGAATTTGGAAATGGTTTTCTAAAATTTAGTTAATTTTACTACTCGCGAACAAAAAATGAACACACATTAAGTTCAAGTACTTTCTCGATTTAAGTTAGACACATTTTTTTTTTAACTAAATGGGAGTAAATTATGTCCTAAATTTTTTTTGAACTAAACTTAATTTTAATTTGAGTACGCAATTTTCTTAAAATTAAGATGATTTTTCTTAAAATTAATAAATTTTTATTTAATTGAGTTGTTTCTTTCCCAAAATCAAGAAATATTACTTAGGAAAAATATGAACTATTTCTGAGTATATAAACTATTTCGTTTTTGCTCAAAATTAGGAAATTTTATTCTTTAAAGAAAATTTTTCTAAGTTTTAATAAAATTTTACTTAAATTGAGGACAATTTATAAACTATTTTGAAGGCAATTTTTAATTACATTTTGTTCATTTCTTTTTTTTTTTGAGTGTATGTCCAGTAGTTTTATCTCGAGTGTAAATGTGACCTAAGAGCTATTAACTGTGTTATAACTGCAATTTAACGTTTATTCAGTATTGCATGCAGAGACAAAATGTAGTTGAACATGATTGGGTATTCTAAATTATCATAGTATGATTGTGGTTATCATATCATATAAATATAATTTTTACTGATCATATTATGATTACTAAGAATGATTTTTGCCATCACTTATGATTATATTACAATCACTAGGATAATACTGTGATCATTCAATAGAAATATGATTATTTCATGGAGTTTATGAAAAATAGAAAGATTTTTTTTTTAGATTATTAAGCTGCTATATGAACAACTAAAATTATTATCGGGTATGCCCGAGTTAAATCTTTTTATTAGCTTTTAGTATTATAATAAATAACTACCAAAACAGTATTTTTACTGTAGACATTTAATTTTTTGTTAGTTATTAAAAAAATTTAATATTTCGTTGAGTTGTTGCAAATTTTTGTTAAATTTTTATTTGTTATAAAATTATCAGAAAATTTTATTGTAAGTCCAATGTTTTAATAACATAACTGAAGTACAGTTTGGAATTTTCACTTTAAGTTTAAAGTAGGAAAAATAAGTTGCAATTTTTTTGCAATCAAAAGAGAAAAAAGTTTTTTTTTTTAATTTTTTTATTAAAACATATTTTTATAATTCCAAAAAAAAATATACTGAAAAAACAGTAGTTTTTACCAATTTTTTCAGTATTTTGAAAGTAGTAATAGTAAGATTTTGAAACTTATTTTTACGGCATTGATAGTTATTTCTACTGCATTTCCTACTACTGCATTTCCTATTTTCCCTTTATTAGTTAGTTGAGGTAGAACAATATTCAAACTAAATATAGTTAAAAATAACTACATTTTTAGTGTATTTACCTTTAAATAACTTTTAAATTGCATTGACCTTTCTTTTAACTGTTAATTTTAGTGGATTCTACCTACAAAATTTTACTTGTGTAACGCAAATAAATTTGAAGAGAGAATATTTTACTGATTATGATTTATTGGGGAAATGCATGTAGAACAACTAAAGAGGAATATGACATCCGAGTGTTTTTCTTTGTGGAGAGCGATTCTCTAAACTAAAGTGCATTATAGTAACCCTTGAAATCTAAACCTTTCTAAATTTTGAATTAATTTAAAAATTTGTGACGACATTTTAAATTTTACACATTCAAACCTATTAAAAACATAAGAGTTACTCCAGAGCAAATCGACCAATAAAATAAATATTTTTGACCACCCGCTATCTGAATTTGATGAAATTTGTTGGGGTTGATGTTGTTTATTTGACCTGTATATAAAGAAAAATTTTGTTTTAAAGTCATATTTGCCGGTGAGAGAAAACTGCTAAAAATAAAGTATAAAAAATAGCTATTTGGAGGTTTGTTTTTTGTGCTCTTTCTCTAGCAGTTTCTCTCGAGTGTAAATGTGCTTTAAATGCCATTAATTGTGTGATAACTACAAGTAAATGTTTATTCAATAATATTGCATTAAAAGATAAATATAGTTAAACATGATTGGATATTCGAAATTATCATATTATGATCCTAATGATAATAAATATGATTCTTAATGACCATATTATGATCACAGAGGATGATATTATCCAATTCTAAATTATTTTTGCCAGTCAGTTTCGATTTTTTTTTGTCAAACGTAGGGATCATCCTTTTAAATTCTTCGCTATAGCATCAGCAACTACAGTCAAAACATTTATCTCCTCAAGATAAAAACTTCGATATATCATACTTTAAGATCCGACTGTAAATGCCGAAGGTATAATGAAAAATTTAAAAAAGTTGGGCAAATTTTTTTTTTGAAAATTGTTTTTCAAAAATACTTTCGACTGGCCGTTAGAACAACTAAAGTTATTGCTAACTAATATCCACTATTAGCATGAGTGCCATAGATGTGACTTTTGTTCCCTAGTGTAAAAGTGCTTGTAACCACTTATGATTTGAAAAATTAAGAAACCTTTCTCGTGATAGTTTTAATTTTTCTAAAAAATACAAAAGAACCTTATAATAAATGCTTGAAAATAAAAATAATTTCTTTAAGAGGACAATTTTAAAAGAAAATTTAAAAAATGGTTCAAAGAAAATCTATTAGTAGAATGAAAATTCAATGAATTAATTTACATTAAAAAATTTTCATTTTTCCGAATATTCTAAAATAATGCTGTACAACCAATGATTGTACACGCAAAGAAAAAATATGGATGGGGCAATCATATTCGAGAAACATCTTATATTTTTGGGATTATGATTGTGCCGACCATAGTCGTATTATAATATAGCTATCATATTATTACAAATTTCATAATTTTGTTAATAATACAATAAATTCGTAAATTATTTTTAGTATAAAATTGTAACATCACAATATTTTCGTACTCAGTTGATGGTAATAACTTTCTCAAGCTTACAAATTTCGTAAATAATACAAACAAAGTTTTGTTTTTGCACAAAATTATTTTGCACCCCGGTAGGCTAGTTGGTAGCATGCTAGCTTATCAGTCCGGGGATCGTGGGTTCGATTCCTACCAGAGGCTCTGGTCTGTTTTCGCTACAACGAGCCGATGGCCTTTGTTGCTAGTGCTCGTTTAGGGTATTAGGATATAATTTGTAATTATATGATTAATATAAAATACATAAATAAAATACATATTTTTATAAATATGCTTAGTATTATTATCAAATTTCGTAAAATATATAAATAAAAATTTGCTACTATTAACGATGTCATTTGTATATATTACAAAATTTTTCGTAATGTCAAAATAACCAAATCTTTGGAAAAATTAACCACAGTTTCTGTGTATTTTACCGATGGATTATTATCAGTGTAATTACTTGTGCTCATTTTTATTGTTTTTTATAAATAAAAATCAGATGTGAATGGCAATGCTACCAACATTTAATATAAAATTTGAAATGCCATTTGCTGAAAAGTACCTTTTTTTTGTGTTGCCAGTTAGTAAAATTTTTACTATTTTCCAACACTACAAATAAACATAAACGTTGGTTATTTTATTTTAATGTATTTTATTGTTGTTGATATAAACATTGAATCACATAACCTGATAACCAACCTATCGTGAACAATCTTAATGATTTTTTTGACAATGAATTTTACTGTAAATTATAATGTTATATGTATAACAAATTTTTTAAAATAAACCCCCCCCCCCCCCCCCCCCCCCCCAGGAAAGAATGATCATGTATTATCATTTTTACATGGGTGACTGAACTGATACAATTTTTTTTCTATGGAAACACAGGAAGACATTATTATGATTGTAAATGTCAAAATTATTTTTTATTTGATTTATAATTATTCATTGATTGTTATCAGCATTTAATAGTTCTATAATTATGATATTTTTTTCATACCCATGTAAAAATCGAAATGTATATGAACATACACGATCATTCATGGGCTTCTATATGATCATATATGGGCATACATGCTCATATACGTTCATAAATGTTTCAATATATTACGATACATGATTTCATATATGACCATATATCTTCGGATCCGTAATATGAGGTTATATGGTCATATATGTTCCTATATGAGTATACGTTAATACTATATATGACCATATATGAACATATATACTCATACGGCCATATACCTTCAAATTTCAGATCCGAAGATATATGGTCATACATGAGGTCATATATAAACCATGCATGGGCGTATATGATCATATAAAAGCCCATGTCTGATCATGCATGTATATATATATTTGGATTTTTACATGGATAGACAGAATTATTGTTATTACAGTATGGTTACAGTCAATCATGTTATAAAATAGAAAGTGACAATTACCAAATAATAAACTATTTACTATAAAAATGATGGTAGCGACCTTATTGATTGTTGGAACTTATTTATAAACCAATAACTTGATTGTGATAACTATACCCGAACGCAGCAAGTATAATATAGTAGCAGTGATTATGTTGCAACCATGTTTTTTCTATGCGTGTATGATTGGTTAAATTTTAATTAAAGTTTTGTTATATTAACAAATAATATTTGATTTTTTTTAAAACTCACTATTATAATACAAAATAAATTTAAATGCGAGAATATTTATTTCAACTAAAATCTTATTTACTTTAATAAGATTTAAATTTGATTTAAAAATGTTTGAAAAAAAAGATGTTAATACAAATACAATATATTGTAATACTTGATTTAACTATGTTTTTTTTTCTCTATGTATTGTTTAAATATAATTGCTTTTCCATTTAAAATAAATGCAAATATTGTAGTCGAGTACTAAAAATTAATTTATGCTATTAATGCATTGGATTTACTAATTTGTTTTGTAAATATATAAAACGATACACACACATACATAAACATATAAACAACTAAATATACACACACATACATATAAATACAATATATAAACCCATTTCATATAAACTTCCGGTTTATTTACAAAAACTAGAATTCACACTCCTGCATCCAAAATACATACAAATCCATAAGTATCTAAAACGTCCCTACTATAAAATGTTATCCTCCCTGTTTGAATATGTATTGTTTTTATTGGTATTTTTTTTTGTTTTTGTTTTTATTCTCAAATGCTAGTTAAGTAAGTACCTAGTAGTAATAGATATAAAATAGTAGAGGTTTACTAAGGATAAACCTAAATACAAGGGAAGCCCTAATGTATAGCACAGCGGAAACGGAAGAAGACTTTATTGCTTAGATACATACATTGAAATAGAAATTCTTTTTTTCTATAATTATTTTTATTGTTTGTTTTTTGCTTTAAAAAAAATTTTAAAAATTAATGCAGTATAAAATTAAGAGGCAAATTTGTTGTTCTTTTTAGTTTTGATAAAATTTAAATTCCTACAATTTTTTTTAGCAAAAAGTTTTGTTAACTTATTTTGTGGTTGTAAATTTGGTTGGTATTGTGCTTTTAAGGAGCAAAATAATAAAATTTTTGTATAAAATGTTTGTAGTATGTGTGCGTTTTAATTTGTTTTTAGTTTTACGCGTATGTATGTGTGTTTTTTTTAAATTGAATTATGTGTTTGTGTGGGTGTGTGTGCTTTTTATTAACTATTTTATAGTTTTTTGTTTAAAAAGCAATCTAATGAATTAACCCAGTTTATTGGCTTTTATTGTGTTTGTATCTCTTTGCTAAAATTTTATTATTATTCTTTGTTTTTGTAGTGTTTGTACATGTAAAATAAAAAGTTTTTTTAAACATTCTAAAAATTTAGAGAAATTTTAAATATGTGAGATTATTTAAACATTTAATTAATTAAAATTGTTAAAGGTTTGTTATAAATTTGCATAGTTTTATTTTTTGACAAAAATTTTAATAAAAATACATACATTTATATAAAAACATAGATATATGAAAACTTATAAATTTATTAAAAATATTTATTTACATGAATACCACTAAATAATTTCATTAATTTTGCTTTGGAAAAATGGGTCAGCTGAAGTTCGAGCAAAAAAACCGGTGCAAGCGGGGCTGATCTGAAAGGACCTATCCTGTGACTTGTTTCTTAATCAGTGTAAACAGGGTCGGAATAAAAGTACTCGTATCTACTCCGTAATTGGTGAAATAGTACCACTCTGTGACCTATCTCACAGTGGGATTTTTGATAAAATTTTTAAAATTTGGAACAGGCATAGCTGATGTAATAGTGAGCTTATGTTTGGACGTTGAATCTATCAGACCCCAGGGTGGCGGCAATGTGACCCTTAAAAGTATGTTATGGCATTTTTTGCATAAAATTGTTTAAGTTCTCGCAAGTTTTTTTGGTTTCGATTTTCATAAAATTAACATATTTATAATCCGCTAAAAGAGATCTAAAAAAAACATGCCACCGATATTCCCATTTGAATATGCGAAGTTCTAAATCTGGTAAGACTCAGGTCAGGTGGCGGCAAAAAATGTAAAAATCCCATCTTAATTTCTTAAATCAATTTTACATATGTGACTTCAAAGCCAAGTTTAATCCAAAAAATCAATGAATTATGCTACACTCAGAATATTATGTAGTTTAGTGTTTGTGGTTTAATAAAAAAGGAAAATATATATATTTTTCAACAAAATATTTATTTCAACTTTTTATACATTTGCTCAAAATGATTTGCTGTCATTCACGGATTTTTTTCAGTTTCATTTATTTTTTTCATTTGCTTGAAATTTTATAAAAATTTAAACACAAAAGTGAAATTTGTGGTTTATTTGTTTACGTTACAGTTATTAGAAATTTTAATATTGTTTGCTCTGTTTCAAAATAAAATTCAATTTGATTTTTATTTAAATTGTTTGTGTATATACACAAAATTATTTAAATTCAAATTATAAGAACTTCATAAACACACACACATGTGGTCATTCACAAAAAATGTGTCTATAGACTGTGTGAGTATACATTTTGTAAATTAAAAAAATAAATGAAAAATCAATTATTTTCTACGGAATTGATAGGTAAAATTTTTACATTTATTTTTAACAGATTAATCATTTGTTTCTTACTGATGTGTCAGTTGTTTAAACAACATTTAAAAATAAATAACAAATACCATTTGCTTTATCTTTTATTTAACCTTTTTATTTTATTGTTTATTGTTTTTTGCAAAAATATATTATTTATTTTTCAATATTTCGCTACTCCATTGTGTAGCATCTTTAGGAAATAATAATAATTAAATAAATAAATCCTCAAGATGCTACACAATGAAGTAGCGAAATATTAAAAAATATATAAAATATAATTGTAAAAAACGAACCTTAAGCTTAAAAAATAAATTATTTAACAATAAAAACCATTTGATGGAAAATGGAAAATAAGTATACCGGTTTTTAATTGAAATATCATTTCTTTTAAATGGTATTTTCTGTTATTTTAACTTACAGGTTGATCACTAGGGATATAACTTTTTTGACAAAAAAATTTGCCAGGCATTACGCTATGGGGAGGAATATTGTACTGATAATAAAAAACGATATCTTAGGTCAGTTTGGAATAAAAACTTTCCGCACAGAATGCGATTTCTAAAATCTTCCGAAATTTTTTTTTATTTTTTTTTACAATTTTAAAACAACATAACAATATTAATAAAAGAAAATAGTACACTATGTGTTACAATAAATAAATTTCAAATTTCAACAAATCTGCATATATGTTGCTGCGCTGCTGTCTAATAATTGCAGACGATTCCTTCACCCAGTGCCGTAAAAAATATTCTTGAGCCTTCTTAAGTGGTGTAAGGAAGTTTTTTAATGACGAAAATTTATCTGAACGGAAGCAGTGGTCCGAAAATCATACATCATACCATGGACCACATATGAACTTACAGATAGGGAGAAGCTTTTCAAATTACATCTTTCAGCTTTGGCATTAGTTTAAAGTATTTCAACGATATTTTAACGCCTTTGATTTCTTGACATTTTACCAAACTCTTGGTCCAGACTTTTGAATTTTTTTTCAAAAGCGACTTTACTTTTTTTAAATTTCATTTTAGTTTAACAAAATTCGATAAAGCATAAGCAAAAAAAAAAAATAAATTGTATAAAAACGACATACATTCCAATGCTTATCTAATTCTAAACTTCATCGCATTTGGTGCGGAACCTTTTTTTAACGATCGCTAAAAAGTAAAACGCAATTCTTCATATTTTTTTATAGTCTATCCGACCTTACGTGGCAAATTTAAATATTTGCAGACAATTCAAAAAGTTATATTTTCCTACTGATCACACAAGGCTGATTAATCACACAGTGGAACAAATGGAAAATGGTTTGGAAAAAAATTAAGCCAAATTTTACTGGTTGGTTCAAAATAATTTGCGGATAAAAAATCAGTTAAACAACTGTTCTCTAAACTTAACTAGTTGTTTTAAACAAATAATTAAGTTATCTTTTGTAAGGCGATAGCCGGACTTAGAGCCTCAACATTTAAATATAATACTTAAAATTCTAAGTAGTTACAATTAACTAAAACACATCATTCATTTTGTATGTTTCGATCAAGAAGATCGAAGGAATCTAACAGAATTATTTAAATTATAAAAAAACAAAATCTTCGCCAGGATTTGATTTCGGTCTGCCAGAGTTGTTGTGGTGTAAGCACTCAGTTACACACTGCTATACGTAATGGATGACTTTACTAGACTTAATTTTTCTTGTAATTGTGTTTTATATATGTAATTGTATCTTCGGGACTTATATACAACATAATAATATAATCGGAAATTTGGGAAAAATATCATGGCTGAATTAATGATACTAAAATGCTCATGATTTTATACAATTATATAACTTTATATAATATTATATATAACAATATGTAATCATGTCTTATGGACTTAAAAAAATGTGGAGTAATAATTACATTTAAAGCAAAAAAAAAAAAATATATATTTAAATTTGTAAGTTTTGTAAAAAAAAATATTAACAAGGAAATACAAATAAATTAAAAGCACAAGAAAATGTATTTACCTGGCTGGGATTCGAAACCATTGACATGGAACCACATATTCTTTACCATATCAAAAATACTCCCAAGAAGAACGCAATTTTTAAATCTGGCAACATTCGAAGTGTCATTGTTTGACATTTGAACAATTGTTATTGTTTGCTAGTAGAAGGTACGAGGTTAGTAAAAATGGAGCGCTACACGAATGAACAACGCATTCTCATTGTGAAACTGTTTTACCAAAATGGTGAAAGTTTTGCGGCTACAGTTCGCAAATTGCGATCAATTTGGGGTTACAATAATGCTCCAAAAGAGTCAACTGTAAAGAGATTAATGGATAAATTTGCCAAAACTGGGTCTGTTAGTGATGTAAAGACAACAACGCGCCATCGACCAGGTCGATCGACCGAAAATGTCGCAGCTGTACGTGATGATGTCGCTCAAACTCCATCCACCTCAATTCGACACCGAGCTCAGCAAATTGGTGTCTCCAAATCCACTTTGCAGCGAATTTTGACGAAAGATTTGCATCTTCATGCATACAAAGTTCAATTGACTCAGGAACTGAAGCCAGCTGACCATGGACAGCAAAGGGAGTTCGTTAATTGGGTATTGGAGAGACAACATGAAAATGCTGATTTTGCCGATAAAATCATCTTCAGTGACGAGGCCCATTTTCATCTTGATGGCTTCGTCAATAGGCAGAATTGTCGCATTTGGGGTGAGGAAAATCCTCGAGTGATTCACGAGAAGCAAATGCATCCTCAACGTGTCACTGTGTGGTGTGGTTTTTGGGCTGGAGGAATCATTGGACCTTTTTTTTATGAAAATGAGGCAGGTCAAGCGCAAACAGTCAATGGTGTTCGGTATCGTGAAATGATAACCAGTTTTTTCTTGCCTAGAATTGAAGAAATGAATGTGGAGGGCATGTGGTTCCAACAAGACGGCGCCACATGTCATACAGCCAGAGAAACAATTCAATTGCTGCATCAGTCATTTCCCGGTCGTGTTATTTCGCGTTTTGGAGATCAGAATTGGCCGCCTAGATCGTGCGATTTAACACCATAAGATTTTTTTCTTTGGGGTTTTTTGAAGTCGATGGTTTACGCGAATAAGCCGACGACGACTCAAGCCTTAACAGAGGAAATTGGACGCTGCATTAATGAAATACCGCAGCATTCATGCAAAACGGTCATTGAAAATTTCATTAAAAGATCGCGTGCATGCCAGCAAAGCCGCGGCGGCCATCTGCACGATATATTGTTCCATACATAACCTCATTCTGTCTACTTTACGATATAATAAAGTTTCACGATTTTTTTTTTTAAATATCTGTGTTTTATTTAAAATTTAAAAATTGCGTTCTTCTTGGGACACCCTTTATATATATCTAATAACTCAAAGTAACGTAATATATAATTATATATGGTAATGCATACTGACATATGTATTTATATATGATAATATATTATAATATAAGGCCACACATGATTATATCTAAACTTTTTACTCGAGAAAACTAAAGGTTTCTAAATTTCTTAGAAATTTGTGGAAAGGTTTGACAAATTATTTGTACTGGTCCGATAATATTTTAATGTAGAAATAAATAACAAAATTAATATTGCTATATATGTATATATAAAGTTATGATTTGCTATTCTATAACTCGGGAACTTTAAGTCGCCAATAAAAAAAAAATGCATTACCCTGGGAATTTAAAATATTCTTAAATTTAAATAAATTCCAAAATTAAAAAAAAAAAATTTCAATGTTTGGAGTACGAGTCTGCTCCAGCAGATTAATATCAAAATTATTACCTAATATTTTGAATCTTTTTATTGTAAAAATTTCCATCCTTTTTTACTTAAAATCTCTTTTAAAAAAGCTCAAATTCCTTAGAATTCATACAAATTCTTATATAATTTTTCTTTTAGATATCAAATTTAAAAGTAAAACTTCGAATGTGGCAGAAATTTTTATTTACATAAATCGGACTAAACTTGTTCATTGTGACTGGTCACTTTAACATAGGCTTGTCCTAGGAGGGGGTCAATTTCCCTCTGTGACATGTAACAGGACTGGTCTAACAGAACATGTCTTGACTTTTAAACCGGTAGGTACTTTAGGGACCGGTCCTAATTTCACCTATCTCGTGATATGTATTTTAGGAGCTGTTCCAGTTTTCACCTATCACGGGAGAGGTCATAATTCCTAACTGACCCCATTTTTTCGCGGGGTACTTTCATTTTCAAACGCATTTTCCATTGTTAAAAAGAAAAAATTCTTTATGGTAAATTTTTTTTTTTAACTTAAATTTTTTTTCAAGTACAAAAAGCTGATTTATCAGCAGCAGGTGAAGATTTGACAGTTTTACCACATTACCCGAACAAGAAGTACGGGTAAGTTCTCATAAAAAGATATTCTTTTTGGAAAGATTGGGCTCGCGGGCACCGCGAGTACGACGAACACACCTATTGTATTTAATGTATGGAGCGTATGATAAATATTTTACTTTATATTAATATTAATCATACGCTTAAGTTACTTTTGTTATATTTTTGAATGTATGTTACTCAAGAAACTTTTCATAGCAATTAGGTTGTTGTGCTAAATTCAATACGTGTTGTATTGTTCTAACAAAAAATTTATTATAAATATTTATTTATTCAGGTGAAATATTTAAAAAAAAATTTTGTATAAACAAATTTCCCCTGAAGAAGTCACACAAAGTGGTGACGAAATATTGGGATAAATAAATATTTATAATTAATTTTTATTAATATTTAAACTAATTTATAATTTTAATATTTTTTTAATTAATTTTTTTTTAATATATTTTCTTTTTAATTTTTTTTTTAATTAAATTTAATTTTTTATACGTTTTTGATAAACCAGTTTCCGTGTATATTATTATATTGTTGGATCTAATCTGAAACACAACTCGATCTGACGTATTTCGCATAAATTTGGATATTACTTTATCGATAATTTGATCTGTCATTTTTCGGATCAATTTAGATTCTTCTAAATTCCCAAACATATTGCTGAATTGATATAATTTTTTAGATTTATTGGATTATAAATATTTATATATTATTATACATGGCAGTATATGTGGTTGTATATGTAGATATATAAAGTATATATAAGAGAATAAAGAGGATCAAATAATATATAATAATATATACCTCTATATTATAATTTTTTCTAAATACAAGTATGAGATTAAAATATGTCATTACATATAGCCACTATTATATATATAAACCTGTTTCGTCAGGGCATTAAATTTTTTAAAATTTTATAAATTTTATAATCAGATCTGTACATAAAATGAAAATACTGCCCAACAAATTTTCTCACCCGTAAAAGATTCTGTTAAATGGTCTTAACCAAATTAGCATACCACGTTTATAAAACCTTTGATCTTTCTACATATAAATAATTAAAAAAAAAAACTCAAGCATAAAATCTGTATATGGCAACCCTGGAATAATATTTGTTATTATAATTTTTTTGATACATTTGTATAGAAAAGATTTCAAACTATCACATAATTTTTATTGAATATTTATATTGCTCTTTTATCTGAAGTTGGGAACTGCTTTAAAGCAACGTCAGTATAAAATGGTATTAAAACCCATATAAATAACTTAAATTCTTTAGAATCAGAAACATATTTTTACTATCAAAAATTAAACTTCCAAGAAAAATTCCGAGTATGGCTAAAATTTTTATAAAACTTCAATTTACGTAAATTATCCCATTTATTTAATGCAGCATTGCAATATTTCTATGCAAAATTCATTTAGTTTTAGAAAACTGTTGTTAAGATTTAAAAATCTGTAGTTTTTTCCTTAATTTTAATATTTTTGAAATTCTTTTTTTTTTAAATTTGATGTGCGTATGTACTTTTAAAATTTTAAGTAAACTTTTAATATCCGCTTCGAATTTATTTGTATGTTTTGTAAATTTATTGCCTTTCTTTGTTGTGCCGCTCGCTCATGTATGTTAAAATGAGAAGGGTCCTTAAGGCCTTATTTAGCATTTTAAATACACACACACACTCGCAGACACACTTACTTTGAAATGCAGTGGCACTCAACTCGACTACATGTTATAAAAACAAAAACAAGTACATGTTGTTAAAAAGTCACTGATGCTTTGCATGAATGTGTAGGTTGGGTCGGTCAATAGAGTAGAAAAATGGAACGAAAAACTTATGCGACAACAAAAACAACCTTGGTTTTACACCATAGAGACACATTTTAGCACTTATACATACATACATACGCCAAACAAACAAACAAACTAGTAAAACCAAACAAACCTAATTGTATACAAATGAGAAGATAGAAACAATACAACTGATCATTATCATACGAGTTTGTAATTTGAAGATGATTAAATTTTGGGTTTAACTTTCTAAAAGTAATTTTAGGATTTAATAAAGTAATTAAAAAGGATCGAGAAGTTTTATGTGGAAAATTTGTTTTATTCAGTTTAATAGATAATATTTTAGGATTAAAAATTTCTCTACCCATGTAAAAATCGAAATGTATATAAACATATATGATCATTCATGGGCTTGTATATTATTATATATAAGTATACATGGTCATATACGTCCAAGCATGATTCAATTTATATTTTCGGATTCGAAATTTGAGAGTATATGGCCGTATATGGTTATATATGATCATATATGCTTATATATTATTCTAGTATGCTTATATATGAACGTATATGACCATATACCCTGAAATTTCTGATCCGAAAATATAGATATGCTCATATATGAGATCATGTACGGTCATATAATGAACCATGCATGGACGTACATGACCATGAATGCTCATATATGATCATATATAGGGTCCGCCAAATAACTTTTTTTTTTTGAAAATGCTATAAAAAAAACTACTAAATATTGTCTCAAATTTCTTTTTTTATTTAAAAGTACAATCCTTCCGGTTAATAATGGAAAATAATTTCATTCAAATGGCTGCCTCGGCTGGCCGTTACAGTCAATGTCGATCGTTATCGGGCCGTGTTGAACGAATTTTTGTTCACAAAAATTGAAAAGGAGGATATTGGCAACATTTGGTTTCAACAGGACAGCGCTACGTGCCACACAGCCGAAGCTACACTCGATGTTTTGCGCCCTGTTTTTGAAGATCGCATTATCAGCCGCAGAGCTGATGTCGTTTGGCCACCTCGGAGCTGCGATTTGACACCGTTGGACTATTATTTGTTGGTTGCCGTCAAAGATAAGTGTTACGCCGACAAGCCAGAGACAATTGACGCTTTAAAGGACAATATTCGTGAAGCCATTGGTGAAATACAGCTGCACACAATCGATAATGTGCTTAAAAATTTGACCGATCGTTTAGGCTACTACATGGCCAGCCGAGGCAGCCATTTGAATGAAATTATTTTCCATTATTAACCGGAAGGATTGTACTTTGAAATAAAAAATGAAATTTGAGAAAATATTCAGTAGTTTTTTTTTATAGCATTTTCAAAAAAAAAAGTTATTTGGCGGACCCTTTACAAGCCCATATATTATCATGTATGTTCAGATATATTTCGATTTTTACATGGGTTGTGAAACAGAAACAAATTATATTTGAACTAGATTTTTGTAAAAAACAAAACTGAAAAATTATTTAAAATTAAAAAGTTTATAATATCTATATTATTTAAAATGTACCAAACTTAAAAAGCATTTTTTTGTACAAACTTTATCTTCTTTTTAATGTGAAAAAGAAAAAAATACTTCCACATTAATATGCAAGTGTGCATGTAGTGGTAAAATACATTTATGTTGCATGTGTAAACATGTTTTATATGTAAAGCATTTTTAACACACATTTATGTGGCTACAGCGTTTTACAATTCGCTTGGCGAATAAAACATCTTAAAAAAAATATATAAACTCATCTAAATGATTTCTTTTTTTGTTGTAGTTACTTTTATGGAAACTGAATAATAATTTTATTTGCTGATGATGCAGTGTACATCGTGTACTGCACTGTATATGTCCTGTGGAAACCCGACTTCTCACAGGGCATATAATAGGACTGGTCCATTGGGCTAGGGATTAGTTTTTGGACCGAAACATTTATATGAAAGGGACCGGTTATTTTATCATGGGCTTTAACATTGCACTTTGTGACATATTACAGGACTAATGCAATAGAACCTGTAATAGGATTTGCACCAAAAAATATGTCATAAGATTTGCCCCAAAAACCCATTTCCAGAATTGATGTAAAGGGCACACCTGGAGATGTATCTAGAAATAGATTTTCAATCATTTAATTAACAAGTAAAGAATTTGAAAAAATTAACTGGGGGTCAGGGAATATAATATTCATTGGACGCTAATAGAAATATTACTAAAATACACACTTTTTTCATTCATAACATTTTTACCACTGGACCAATTTTGCTCATTACCAAAGTGCTCGGGAAAACAATAAGCAATCTGAGTAATCGGAATTTTAACGAATAGACGAATATCGTTCGATCGGCTTAGGCATATATTTGATGTTTTACTAACAGAATGATAACGGTATAATAAATAGTTATTTTAATTTTAACATTTTAATTTATCAAAGATATTTTTTCAAGCCTATTTGTACTACCTCAATGATATATATGTGCTGAATATACCCTGTTTTCAGAGAAGGTAGGTTTTTTTCAGACCGGTCACCTTTTTAATGGTAACGGGACAGTTCTTACAGTAGGCACTTTAAGATCGGTTCTATTTCAACAGTCACGGGTCCTGCTCGCAGCGGTTACGGGATTGGTCACAGGATATGTCCTTTCAGAGCACCGGTCACAGAACAGGAGCTCGAACTTCAACTGACTCCTTATTTCCTACAAGCTATACATAAAAAAGAACAGATAAATATTTATAGTAGTCGCATGGAAAATGCGTTCTGGTACAAAAGTGTGTGTACATATTTGTATTGCTCAGTTTGTATGTTTGCTTATATGCAATAAGGATATGCAAAGATAGCCATTGCAATGTTTTTTTTTTATATTATTTTTGTATTTCGGTTGAGTTTATCTTTTCATAATAAAAGTTGGCAGGCTTTTATATGCACAAAAAACTACAGAAATTATTTAATAAAATAACCTTGAAATACTTTAGAAAAAATTTTTCTGATGTATATGAAGGCATAAGTAAAATTTGTTTGTATATAATGCATATAAAATATAGTACGAAATATGTTTATTTAAAGTTTATAAATGCGTAAAGGATATTAAAGGTTGGATTTTGTTTTCACTTTGATTTAAAACTAGGCAGAACACAAATAAATTGTTGAATAAAGATCAAAAAGTTTTTTTATGACTGAAAAGTTTTATAATAAAAAAAATGAAAAGTTGAATAAAAATTTATTTTTTTTTCTAAAAGACAATTGCATTTTAAACATTATTTTCTTTTACGAATAGTTTCTATATATACAGGTTGGTTGAAAAGTTCCTGCGCTCGAAATGAAAGAAAACTGTTTTTGTTACGAAATATATATTTTTTTTAATATAATCTCCTAGAAGCACAATACACTTGTTCCAATGATCTTCCAATAATTTTATCCCATCCTTATAATGGTTTTCCGGAAGCTCTGCAAAATAACCGTCTACGGCTGCTATGGCCTCTTCATTTGACGGAAAATGCTTTCCACGAAGGAATTGTTTGAGATTTCTAAAGAGATAGTAGTCACTGGGAGCCAAATCTGGTGAATACGGTGGATGTTCAAGCAATTCGTACTTTAATTCTTTGAATTAACCATCGTCAAAACACTTTTGTGAGCAGGTGCATTGTCTTGATGAAAATGATTTTTTTCTTCTTTAAACCAGGTCTTTTCTCACGAATTTTTTCATCCAACTGATCCAAAAGGCTGCAATAATATTCAGAGTTGATTGTTTTACCTTTCTGAAGATAATCAATCAACAAAATTCCTTTTGCATCCCAAAAAACGGATGCCATAACCTTCTTTGCTGATCGTTATGACTTCACCTGCTTTGAAGCTGAACAACCAGCTTCAGTCCACTGTAATCGTTCTTGTTTCAATTTAGGATCATGGTGGTAGATCCAAGTCTCATCCATAGTTATAAAACGACGCAAGAAGTCGGTTTTATTCGGCTTAAAACGCTCCAAATTACGCTGAGAAATTTGTTTTCGATCCAGTTTTTGTTGAATTGTTAATGTGTGCGGCACTAACTTTCCAAACAATTTTTTCGTACGTAATTCTTCATGTAAAAAATGGAGTACTCGTTCGTCTGAGATGCCTATGGCATTAGCAATTTCACGCTTAGTCAAACTTGGATCTTCACTAACCATATTATGTACCTGCTCAATGATTTCTGCTGAGGTTGCAGTTTTTTGTCGTCCTTCGCGTGGATCGTCTTTAAGGCTGGTACGACCACGTTTGAGTTCACCAGCCCAAAATTGAACGGTGCGTTTTGAAGGTGAGGACTCCTTATGCACTTCTAACAATTGTTCATAAATTTCCTTTGCTTCTAAACCCTTCAAAACAAAGAATCTAATGACTGCACGATATTCAATTTTTTCCATATTAAAAAAAATCAATGACACGTCAACTTCAAATGGCTTGTAAACAAAGAAAGAATTGACAGAATGACTTTCAACTTTGCATGTGTTCTCAGGACAGTAATACCAACTTGAGAAAAAAAAGTTTGGAGCTAGCAGTTCCATCTCTTGGTGAGCGCAGGAACTTTTCAACCAACCTGTATATAACAAATTTGTATGTACCGTTAGGGTGGTAGCTGTTTTGTAAAATTAAAAATTTTGGAAAGTTCAGAAATTTCTTTTGAATGACGGATTATTTTAAAAGCCGTACCTATTTTTGCTGCATCAAAATAGAAAGTATTTAACAATACATCTGCAACAGTATACAAAAATTTGAGACACACTCATATTTTTCTGTAGAAATGTTGTTAATTTATTATTTGCGAAAACTTAAAATTTTCACCACGAATTTAACAAGATCCGATAAAGTTGAAATGTTACAACTATTCAGCAGAAAACTAAGACTGCGCGTCGAATTTCTACCATATATAAAACTGTAGTTGTATTATGTTTATATATGGTCATATATACATATATTTAAGTGTTTATATGTCATCACCAGACAGCAATCCACACGTACTCCATGAGTCATCATTGCATCCCGAAAAAATTACGGTTTAATGCGGTTTGTGGGCCGGCGGCGTCATTGGGCCGTACTTCTTCCGTGATGATCAAGACCGGCACGTTACTGTGAATGGGAATCGCTACCGTTCAATGATAACCGAATATTTTTGGCCCCAATTGGACATGTCCCCCAACATGTGGTTCCAACATGACGGCGCCACAAGCCACACAGCGAATGTCACAATCAATTTATTGGAAACCAAGTTTGGAGAACATGTTATCTCACGGAATGGTACAGTCGATTGGCCGCCCCGGTCGTGCGATTTGACGCCGTTGGACTATTTCCTGTGGGGCTACGTCAAGTATATGGTCTATGCCAACAAGCCAGCGACGATTGATCAACTTCGTACGAATATCGAACGTGAAATGGCAGCAGTATCGACCGATTTATGCTTGAAAACCGTCGAAAATTGGGTTCAGCGTCTGGAATTCTGCAAGCGTGCCCGTGGTGGCCATGCAAAAGAAATCGATATCCATACATAATGGCATCGAACGTACTTTTACAGGAATAAAGAATTTCATTGATATCCAAAACCGTTTTTGTTTTATTTAAAAATACTTTTGTAGCGCTCTTATTGAAAAACCCTTTATTTGTGTGCAGTGGAAGCAACCATTTATTTAGTGAATATATTAGTAATTTAGAACAATCTATCAAATTTATTAAAAAATTATCGATATTTAAAAGTGTTAACTACAAGTACAGTTATTCTGATCAAATATGTCAATTCATTAGGGTTTCAGTAGAAGCAATCGAATTGTGGATTGTATTGATAATACACGTCACTAATGATTGGTATTGATAAATAAATTTTATACTAATATTTGTTTTCTTAACAAATTGTTTAAATTCAAAATTAGCCATTAAATTTTATAAGTGTTTGTGGTATGGTGGGTAGAGAGGTAGCTTAGTACTCCGAATTTCCGAGTTCAAATCCCGGAAAAGGCAAACATTTAATTTTTTTTTAATTAAAATAAAATATTCAAAAGTTTAAAGCGCAAATATATCAAAGAAAATTAAAATAAGTTGTGGTGTAGTAAGCAAGAGTGTAAACTATGAATCTGATTGCCCAGGTTCGATACCGGAAAAATAAAACTTTTTTTTAAATAAAATTTTGTGGAACGTAATAATATTTCTGTGGAATATAAATATTAAATTGTACAACTGAATATTGGCTAAAAATATAATTTAATATGAAGACAGTTGTCGTAACCGCCAGAATTAGATTGGCAACAAGTTCGGTGGACACAACTGATACTGTTTTCTATGTGAATGAATCTTTTTTCTCTGTGTATGACTTTTTATAGTAATCTATATATAAAACAACCTGAATGAATGACTAAATGACTGCTTGACTAACTGACAGAACATAGGCAAACCCAAACAGCAATAGTTAGTACATATTGTAGGCGTAGACGTCCGCTAAAGGAGGTTAAATAGATGAAAAGTCTCCTCTTAACTTATTTGATAGATTTGCTATTTAAACACTTTACTATTTTATTTTAATAAAAAAAAAAAAATATTTTTTTAAATGTTTGCCTTTTGGGGAAATTCGGATTACTAGGCTAAATCTCTACCTACTACACCACAAACACTTATGAATTTTTATGACAAAGTTTGAATTTAAATAATTTCTTAGCAAAAAAATTTTATTGAAAATTCGATTACCAATACCAATCATTAGTAACGTCTATAATCAATATTTGAATTTAATGGTATTTTTAATCAGGATGACTGTATTTGTAGTTACCACTTTTGAATATCGACAATATGTTAATAAATTTGATGGATTTTTACCAATTTTCTTGTAAATTCACAAAATAAATGGTTGATTCTACCATACACAATTCTTAAACAAATTTTATTTTAAAGGTGATTGGAAATCCCATTAATTGGATAACAAGATTGTTTTTTAGCTCCTTTTACCACTTTTATATTTCCAATACAATATTTTTGCTATATTAATGGATTATAAATTATTAAAAAAAAAATCGAATTCCAACCAATCTTTACTCTGGGTGCAGATAATCGAATTTATCTATTGTAACAAAAATCAATAAACACAACTATTTATTTATTGTGATTCGGTAGTGATAACTAAACAGTTCGTGTATTAACCGATTTTGGATTTCTAAACCCAGCTTTGTACTCTGAATACGAGTATGTAGTTAATTTTATTTTCTATTGAAATAATCAATCCTCTTTAATTGAAAATTGTTTATTTAAAAACTATATACTTAATCACATGTCATAAGGAAATTGCAAAAAAGTTTTTATTTTTAAATTTACAAAAATTTTCATTCACTTTTTAAATAACCTTGAACTTTGTTGTGGCTTGAGGAATATAGAATTTTTTTTACATATTTATAGTTAGGATTTAATAAAAATAAACTTCTCGTCTTTAACTATTTTCATGTACTCAGAAGACACCTGTTGTTAGAAAAAAAAGAAGAAATTTTCCAACATAAAAAAAATCCTTTTCATATTTTTTCATTATACCCATCATCATCATTATCGGTTTGAAACTTTGACTTGCAGTAGTTTGTGTGTATGTTATGTTAAATGTGCTGTGAATTAAAAAGTATCTCAAATTTCTTGTTAAGCTTCTTACGAATAATAATAATAATAATAAAATTTTATTTTACCCAAAGAATACAGTTTTTAAAAAATGACTTACTGAAAACATTTAAAAGCTTAAGAACTGCCACTTATTTCAATATATAAGCTCTTTATTTAGAGAGAAATTATAGACAAACATAAATTTTTAAATTAATTTTTTTACTTAAATATACAAAGTAGAATTTTTTCTTTGAAGTAATTGTATTTAATATGAAATTACGCAAATTAAATTTTTAAATTAATTTTTTTACTTAAATATACAAAGTAGAATTTTTTCTTTGAAGTAATTGTATTTAATATGAAATTACGCAAATTTTTTAAATTCTTGCTTAAGTTTAAATATCAATATTATAATATTTTTTTTCCAAAAGCAAAAGCAAAACAAAACGTCACAATTTTTAATATTTTACATGTTAAGTATTCATTGGGCTTTGCATGGCAGTCATGTTTATTCATTAACGAAATTTGTACGGAAAATTTGTTATTTTTTCAATAATATTGTTATTTCATAAATTTGTTAAAATTTTCCATTATCAAATTTTAATTTAATAACTAAAATATTAATAATCAATATTGTTGTTTATGTTTTCACACGATTTTTAACTGTAGTCACCTTGAAATGTTATCAAATTATTATCTTTTCTTTACAGTTTTTTTTTATTTGTCTTGTTTTATACGACAGAAAATATTTACTGATTTTATGTTTAAAATTTGCATATTTTTGTTCTATTATCAGGATTTGTTGTTTCTATTTTATGAGGAGGAAGTTGTTATTGAAAAATATCTAACAAGGAAACTACATAGTGGTGTAACTTGTAGATTTTAATAAATCTTGGATATGCCGGAGAGAACAACAACCCTGTGGGAAATTGAGTTGGGAATTGAGATTTGTCCCTTGTTAGGTGAAAACGGACTAGTTTCGAAAAAACATATCATGAGATAGGTGAAAAGAGGACCGATTCCTAAAGTACGTGAACGGTTTAAAAGTCTATATTACGTGATGGGTCTGAAAGTACCAGTCCAGTGTGGTAGGTGAAAACGGGTTCGGTTTCTAAAGTGCCTACCACGTGATCGGTATAAAAAGTCTCTACCACGAATTGGGAAAAAAGGGATCAGTTGGGAATTGGGATATGTCCCGTGTTAGATAAAAACTGGACCGGCTCCGAAAATACATATCACGAGATAGGTGAAAAGAGGGCCGGTTCCTAAAGTACCAATCACGTGACCGGTTTAAAAGTCATGACATGATCTTTAAGACCAGTGCTGTGACATGTCACAGACCCCTCCTAATACAAGAACATGTTAAAGTGACCGGTCCCGTGAGCGGTCCCTATCACAATAAACCGGTCACATTACGTGTCCTAGGATAGGTTCTTTTCCCGCAGGGTACTACTGCCGGTTCTCATAAAATTTTCCATATGCTCGGTTTAAAAGCCTCTATGACATGGTGAGTTTAAAAGTGCGAGTCCTGTTATATGTTCTTTGGCGTTAGTTGTGTGACATGTTCCTTTAGACCAGTCCTTTAACATGTCACAGAGTTCAATTGACACCCTCCTAGGACAAGCCCATGTTAAAGTGACCGGTCAGTGATCGGTCCTTTTCCCACGGGGAAATTAATAGAGAACTACTTTTTTAGGTGGTAAAAAATTATCCAATTTTTCGCTGTTTAAGAAATAATCTTATAATTTTGAAAACTTATATCAATTGAAAGGATTGAGAAATTTTTGTAGGTTTAAATACAAATTTATATAAAATTATGCCCAGACACCCCATGGTGTTTTTTTTCGATATTCATATTCATTCGCTTTTAACTAGACTTTTCCCGAAGAATCAATATGGATTTAAAAATGTGTCAAGTACTTTAGAACTATTGTTCAAATTAATTCGAATTCCTAAAAAGTAGACATGTTTTTATACAAAAACTTTCTAATTTTTGAGCGAATTTTTAGCCTCCTTAAACGTAAGATTGTGCAACTAAAAAACCATTTGTCTATTTTTAGTCCTCTACTTTCACTAAGATCTGCAGGTTACACCACTATGTATTTTCCTTGTTATCAATTTTAGGTGAAATATAACTTTTATGGATTATTTTTATTTTGTTGATTCTGTTTAAGTTTTATAAAAAATAGGTTGTTGTAATACATTTTGAATAGGGTTATTGAAATTTTATTCTTTTTATTACTGAACATTAAAAGATTTGTTTCGCGGCCACAAATTTCGAAAAGTTTTTTTTAAACAATTTTTATTTTGCAACACCTTAAGTACATGTGTTAATGATAATTATTGAAATCTTTTAAATTTAAAACAGTAATTAAAAAATTATAGTTCTAAATTTATGGGACAGATATTAAGGTTTTTCTGTATAGAGCTTGGCAAAGAAGTGTCCTAATCAAAATTTTACAAAAGCTTAATTTAAAATATATATTTTTTTTAAAACGAGGAAAAATTTGAAATTTGTAACAAAATGTTTGATGCACCCACATAAAAATGAACGTTAACATGTTTTATGATGAATCTCCAAATATTTCGGTTCTAGCGATAACCGCCCATAATCGCTTAAACCTTTTACAAAAACCCCTAATATTATATTTTTTATAAATGAAAAATTCTTCGATTCTGCATGAAAACATTTGCCGTGTTTTTGTGGCAAGGAACATTCACTGTAAACTGATGAAACTAATGTACTCATAAAAGATGATGAGAATAAGGTAAATAATTCTACGCGTTAACTCTTAACATGAACTTAACTTAAATTTCTATGACCGACTTGATATAATGACCACTGGAGTTATGCCATGGTACCTTTAACGGATTGCCCAAACCGTTTTCCACACGTCACTTGACCGGTTCATTGTGAAAGGGAAGGAGAAAATAGCAAATCTTTTTGCAATTTACATTTTACATATAACAGAATTTTTAAAGAATATTTACAAATTTTTGTTGCTAATTTCAGAAATCATTTTACAAATTTTTAAAACCCGATTTGCAAAATTTAGCAAAAAAAATTACTAATTTTAAAAAAGTGGATATTGAAGGAAATTTTATTTCTAATTAAAACTTACACCTACAAACTTAAATTGCCTTAAAATGCTACATAGATTAAAAAAGTGATCGGAAGTGAATATACCGACTCATGTCTGAAAATAGGACATCCACTTAAAATAGCACTAAAAAGTTTTTTTTAGTTCTAAAAATCAGCCCTAAAAACAATTAGAATTTGACCTTAAAAGTAAAAAAAAAAAATTGACCAAAATATTTTTCAAAACAGAAATCACCAAATTAAAACAAAATGATTAATTCGTTTTTTAAAAAATATATTCAAAATTTTTGATACTCGATAAGAAAAATAAATTCAAAGCTTTTTACTAATATTAATAAAATTTAGTAATTTTTTTTTGCTGATTTTAGCAAACAGATTTTAAATTCCACTTTACAAAAAGTCTACTAAAATTTAGTAGCGGCTACTAATTTTTCTACTAATTTCATTGTACTACACGTCAGCAGACATGTGTTGCTAAGATTAGCTAAAAATACCGCTGGGCTCAAATTAGCAGAATTTCCCGTAATAACAGCGAAATTTTCAGTTGCCATTACAGACTTTTTTTGGTGAGTGTAACATCCTTCCCAAATCGGTTTGTCCAGAACACTAAAATTTAATATATGGATTGTGGGCCAATTCCCTGCTAAAACTCTTTTGGAAATTTCGCCAGGAACTTAATAAAAATTAAAGGTCAAAGAAAAAAAAAAAAAAATCTTCTAGATATCTGACGTTTTAACATAAGTTTCTTTGGATATGGGCTAATTCACAGATTTCGGCAGATTTTGATGACATTTTAGGATCTAAGTATAAAAAGGCTTAAACAAAATTATTAAAAGAGGAAAATCCTTAGAAAAAGTAGTTCAATTTTCTATTAAATATATTAGAACTACCTGTAGCGGAATATTGGCTTTCAAGCTACAAGTTTGTAAATCGGTGAATGTTGACAATTTTCTTAGATATTCAATATTATTTTTAAAAATAAATAGGGGGTTTCATTTAAGGCCGTGTAAAGTCTTTGCAGTGTGGCTCGGAAACTTTCGATATATGAAGCCTTCCAAGGATCCCTGTTCAAAATTATTACTTTTTTAAACACATACGTAAATTGTTTATTACATTTCAATTACATTGTAGTAAAGTTTAACATAAAAATTAATTATTAATATTGTAAATCTATCGAACAAATATAATTGATGGTAGTTAATATATAAAAATGTGTTAATGTTTTAGACATAAATTAATACGATATATTATAAAAATAATGGTGTATACATGTTAATGTAGCAAAAATAATAATTTATATAATTAATTAAATGACTTTAACTAAAAGTACATGACAAGAAACACATTTAAAGCATTAAAAAAATATTAAAAACTAAATATACGACAAACAACAAACATGCATTATTATATATAATTGCAATTTTAAAATGTCACAAAAGAATAAAACATTTTAAAAATTATACTATCACACAAATGCATACAATCAAATTACATATACTAAAGCAGAGAGCGAAAAGAAACCTTGATGTCGTTTGTGGTTGACAAACAAATTATAAAAATTACAGGCTAACAAACAGTTTAAAAAAGAAATTTTAAATTCTTGCATACAGCAAATTTAAGCAGATTTTAATTAGAGACTAAAAAAAGCCAGTATGTTTGTTGCTTAAAAATACCAAATTAAATTACTGAAAATGAAAAAATTCAAACAAAGTTTTTTTTTTTTTTGTTAAAAAATCAAAAAAAGAGATTTTTGTGGCAACCTTGTTGTTAGCACTGAATCTAGGGTATCTCTACTTCCGCTTTCCGCTGGCATCGATTTGCTAAAAAATATCCTAGCCAAACTGTCTAACCTTGCGCTAACCAATGGTGATTTCTCCGAATGTTCAGATTGATCTGAATTATCTTGTTCTGAGCTTGCCGAACGATTGCTGTAAATGAAGTTAGTTTTTTTTCGTTGTTGTTTTTGTTTTTTTTTTTGGTTTGAAAAGAAAAGAGAAAATAAATTGAAATAAAAGAAAAAAGAATTTTGTGTATTTTTTTTTTGATTAAAAAATTATCAAAAAGAAAAAGCAAATTATAATTTGAAATTAATAAAGCAACATTGATTGGTGCTTTAACAAAAACAAATTAGTAAAAAAAAAGAAAGAAACTGCCAATTGTTTTGTAATAAAAAAATATTGGTTTTTTCTTCTTCTTCTTCTTTTTATACAAAATTTACATATATTTTTAAAGAGTTTTTTTAAAAGTATTTTTTTTTACAGTTACTTACCTACTATAGATATGTCTTCGATTTGCTGCTGTTAATGCTGATACATCGAATTCTATTGCTGAATTGGAACGTTTTAATCCATTTTGTTTTTGTAGTTTTTTCATTAAATGTTTCGCTTTTCTTTTGATGATTTGATAATGATGAAAAGTTTTATTAGTTGAAGAGTTTTATGTTATATAAGTCCAAAATTGTTTATTTAAAAATAAAAATGAAAACGAACTGTGGTAATATATGTTTTTATCCAGTAAAAAAGGTAAAATCCAAAGAACAGGTTGCGGAACATCTTCTATTGTGTTCCCGTGTAACAAAGGCACTGTACAACATAAAAAAATAACAAGGTTTCGACAACGGATTCTGACAGAGGGGACCAAATAAAATATATTAGGGTTGTTAAAGTTTCCTCATATACATTTTAACCCTGCAACTCCTCCATGTATGGATTTTTTTGCCAGGAGGCAGATACCTTTAAACCGGTGATATAACGGGCTTAAAAGTTACGTAGAAATATTTGTCATAAAATTTAACTATAATTTTCTGATTACACCAAAACTCAAAATTTAATTTGAACACGAGAAATAAGTCAAAACTTAAAACGTTTTAAGGGGAGGAATGGCGTATCTTTATAGATTCGTCCAAGAAAAGTCTTAAAACTTTACTTCTTTATTACGATATTTCCAAGAATCATATTCCAATTGAGTATGGAATTAACATGAAGGAAAGTTCCATAAAATTTATTAAGATGCTGTAAAATATGAAGAGCACGAATGGCCGGTCTTCTGCTATTTAAATTTAGATAGATTTCTTTCGAATATGAAGGCTGGATCCATTAAATATGGATGCTTTTTATGCGCACAACAAGCCGACTTTTAGGCTTAAGTGTATGTCCCATTTTTGGATATTAGTGAAGAGTATCTTCACTTCCGATTCCTCTTTTTCATGTTGATGAATATTTTAAATTTTTCTGTGTAGTTCAAAGAAAATCTACCGTAAATGATTGGAAGAAAGAGGTAAACAATCATAGTTGTTCAATAGATCACAAGGAAATATACTCTGGAGGAGTTTGATATCTCTAAACTAAATAAATCTACTCATTAACTTTCAACGTAACTGGGTGACATTCTGGAAGAGAAATACGTAGGAGACGATGAAAAAGGTCTTGTGCTTACAAATTTCCTCCTGCTTTATAACTACAATATGACTTATGGGAGAAGATGGAGTATACATGCGACTATAATCCACTGATTGTGTGGTGGTGTGGTGGTGGGAAATGTAGGAGTTGCCGCAACGCACTTAGCGGCACAATAGCATACAGCGTAAGGTTTGCAGATTTTCAGAAGACTTTTGAGGTAATTAAACCGACTAAGGAGGAAATGGCCGCTGGCTCGAAGTCTCGGTTTTTACGCACGGTTCAAAGATAATACGGGACAGCGTCGGAAATTTTTCTGGCAAACAGGACAGCCTTGTCTCTAGGCAACTTTCCTACGATTTTAGCGTTTTTAAACAGAAGTCTATGCAATTAACAAAGACTTGTTGATATAAATAGAGCGGGATACGCAACCATTATGCATTAGCATTTTGATGAACTTGCTGCTTTAAAAGCCCTAGAAGTCAATATAATTAGTTCTAGGTGCAAGGGAGCCTGTATTGAATTTCTGGGTAGGGTTCGTAGGTACTCAAGTGGGTTGTTGTAGCATCTAATTTGTCAGCATACGAGGAAAGGCTCTTCCACGTGGATGTGGAGGAGACTAAAGGAATCACAAAGGGCCTCACGGTCTCGAGGAGAATTTACCGTTTTGCGGCCTCCCATTCAACCTTTACGCTATTTCAGAAGTCAACTATTTGGTTTGAAAAATGGAATAAGTCCATAACTTTAGTTTAAGAGCGGTTAGAAAATTTGTTTGGATATCTCCACAGATTTATCGTGAGCGCACCAACATCATTACTATTCGACACCATCCTGTACACGTTAGCAGCCTTTTATGTCACCGACATTCGAAAGTCGAAGAAAAAGTCTAATTTTGTTTGATAAACTCATAGTAAGTTCTTGTAGGCTATCGAAAAATTCATAAAACTTCGGCTTTTTAATTTTCAATCGCGATTTGCTCATAAATTGTGCGTCATGGAAAATTTGGACGTTAAAAGCTTTTGTCTCGACTGTGTTGGAATGACTTTATATTGTTCAAAAGATAATATTTTGTTGGGTCTTCCATACATTTTGGAATCTCTCAATCTGTCTATGTATCACAGATGCTATAAGAGCCTGTCCAACTTACCTTGTCTTATTATTATTTTGAAGAAGTAGGTCTGTATATGTGCTCTTCGACGGCCGAATATAGATAACACGAAAGGCTACCAATATGTACCGGATGCTGTGGAATAGTGATGGTCTCGGGGCGTTCCCAAAGATTATATGGCAAGATTTAGACTGGAGCAGGTCAAAAAATCTCTTTAGACTGAACAAATACGAACTAAGTGGTATAACGAAAGTTCTTATCGGCTGCTCGACACTAATATCATACCTACAGGTAATATGGAAGAGTAATACGATCATGTATAGTATATGAGAGTTGAAATTTTGGAAATCTCTCTTCGGGTTTGTTCCGCTCTCACTATAAGAACAGCGAGGTGCTTACTTAGTGCCAATAAACTATAAATAGAGTATTTGCGTGGTACTGAGTTGAAGATATTTTGAGAGTCATGTATGGGAGGCCGAAGTTTTTCAATAAAGTTTATCTTTGGTGCACGTAATCTTTTAAATAAAAATTGTCCCTTATGTTTGTCCTAAAATGAAAGGCGGCTTCTTAAGATACTATGCGAATGACGCTTTTTTCGAGGTCGCCTTACAAACTTGCACTGAATAGAAGGTTGTCGGTTAATAGTTTTAAAGAAAACCACTGGACGATTTACTAATGGGCTTAATGATGGGGAAATATTATTCAATCTTTCAGTGGGAATGTTGTGCTATATACAGGTTGGTTGAAAAGTTCCTGCGCTCACCAAGAGATGGCACTGCTAGCTCCAAACTTTTTTTTCTCAAGTTGGTATAACTGTCCTGAAAACACATGCAAAGTTGCAAGTCATTCTGTCAATTCTTTCTTTGTTTACAAGCTATTTGAAGTTGACGTGCCATTGATTTTTTTTAATATGGAAAAAATTGAATATCGTGCAGTCATTAGATTCTTTGTTTTGAAGGGTTAAAAAGCAAAGGAAATTTATGAACAATTGTTAAAAGTGTATAAAGAGTCCTCACCTTCAAAACGCACCGTTAAATTTTGGGCTGGTGAATTTAAATGTGGTCGTACCAGCCTTAAAGAAGATCCACGCGAAGGACGACCAAAAACTGCAACCACAGCAGAAATCATTGAGCACGTACAAAATATGGTTAGTGAAGATCCAAGTTTGACTAAGCGTGAAATCGCTAATGCCATAGGCATCTCAGACGAACGAGTACCCCATATTTTACATGAAGAATTACGTATGAAAAAACTGTTTGGAAAGTTAGTGCCGCACACATTAACAATTCAAGAAAAACTGGATCGAAAACAAATTTCTCGGCGTAATTTGGAGCGTTTTAGGCCGAATAAAATCGACTTCTTGCGTCGTTTTATAACTATGGATGAGACTTGGATCTACCACCATGATCCTAAATTGAAACAAGAACGTTTACAGTGGATTGAAGCTGGTTGTTCAGCTCCAAAGCAGGTGAAGTCACAACGTTCAGCAAAGAAGGTTATGGTATCAGTTTTTCGGGATGCAAAAGACATTTTGTTGATTGATTATCCTCAGAAAGGTAAAACAATCAACTCTGAATATTATTGCAGCCTTTTGGATCAGCTGGATGAAAAAATTCGTGAGAAAAGACCTGGTTTAAAGAAGAAAAAAATAATTTTTTATCAAGACAATGCACCTGCTCACAAAAGTGTTTTGACGACGGCTAAATTCAATGAATTAAAGTACGAATTGCTTAAACATCCACCGAATTCACCAGATTTGGCTCCCAGTGACTACTTTCTCTTCAGAAATCTCAAACAATTCCTTCGTAGAAAGCATTTTTCGTCGAATGAAGAGGCCATAGCAGCCGTATACGGTTATTTTGCAGAGCTTCCGGAAAACCATTATAAGGATGGTATAAAATTATTGGAAGATCATTGGAACAAGTGTATTGAGCTTCTAGGAGATTATATTGAATAAAAAATATATTTCGTAACAAAAACAGTATTCTTTCATTTCGAGCGCAGGAACTTTTCAACCAACCTGTATATTTAGTTTGTAAGGAGCATGATTAAGAATAAAATCCAATATGACAAGTATTCAGATGCCTGTAAATGTTTGGAATCTCTCAACTTATTGGATAGTCAAGAAATACAAAGATAGTTTCCTAATCTATGGGAAAATGTATGCAATAATGGGCGCATCAGCCTTTGAAGTCTAATCATTTCTTGGAGAATTGAACGGGTAGATCCAGCAAAAGCGGAGGAATATGAATGAATTGCAGTTCGATAACTAGGCGAATACTGTGGTTAGAGAACACCAGCAAAAGCATTTACATTGCGAAGGAAAATCCCGAAAGTTACTATATATACTCCTAATTGAGAACTTCGATTAAGATGAAACTTAAAAATGCTTTTGGGGCAGACACAACTTACAGACTATGTTAACGTAAGGGAGCATATCTTTAAAATATGGGAAATTAAATTAATTTTTGGCTGCTTTAAAAGAAATAATAAATAATCTAAAAAAACTTTCACCATTTTGAATTTATGTTGGGTACGTAAGATACCATCAGTCAACATTTGGCTATTGGGGAAACAAAATCTTTGGATATTTTCGAGCAGAGCAGTCAGGAATTTTGAAGGATTCAGCAACGACTCCAGGGGTGAGCTTACACCACACTCGTTGGCTTGTGGGCTGCACATAAGGTTCTTTGGATTGCGGTGTATTTGGATTTCTTAATTTAATCACATTACTTGACAAATTTTTAATTTCTTAATTTAACATTCAAAATTTCATTTAAAAAAGTTCTTAAAAAAATTGATAATTCACCACAGTTCTTTAAATAAAATTAAAATTAAAAGCAACGAATAAAAAATTAAACTCTTCTCTGTTTTACAATCAACTTTGAACTCACTTTTCCGATACTGGTGGCCGAACAAATTGATCATGACCCGTACAAGCGTTTGCCCTGGACTCAGCCCTTGTCTGTGATGAAGCTTTATTGAATTTAAACATGTTGAAATTTTTCTTAACACTGGCCACCTCACAAACACGAACAATTATTTTACGGCTGCTTTTGAAGACAGTATTTAATGTTTTATAAACCAAAATCGAAACAGATTTTGAATGATTATGTACATTGGGGGAAGCACCAACATTGCCGTGAAGAGGTGTGGGCAATGATTGTTGTTGTTTTAATTGATGAAGAGCGTGATGATTTTGAAAATCCTGTATAACTTTTGATGACTGGGATCTAGTGATAATTTTTTGATTTTCAAATTTACACGATGTTGTTGATGTCTGCTGTTGGAGGGGTTGTTGCAGAGGTTGTTGTGGGCAGGGTGTAACTGAAGATTTTGATGATTGTTGTTGCTGCTGTTGATTCGGTTGATAATGCTTTTGATAATGTTGCTGCTGCTGCTGCTGCTGTTGAAGATTATGTTGCTGCTGTCGACAGTTGATAATAACTTCCTCAGTGCAGACTGGCTGCAGTGGAGGTATTTCACTTGTAATATCCTGTAATTTTTTTTTTGAGGAGTGATTTTTGATTTTTTACGATTTTTGTTTGTTTTTTTATTGGTGATTTTTCAAGTGATTTTTAGTGGTGGTTAGGTGGTGTTTTTTATGTTTATTTTTTTTTTTTGTAGTTGGTGGTTTTTATGTGGTTTGCAGTTGTTTGTTTAACAAAAATTTTTAACAATGAAACAAAGAAGAAAGAAAAAAACAGAAGACAGACAAATATTTTAAAATATGGACGCATCACTTTTAACATAGACAAACTATTAATAAACTGAT